>OY725350.1:5000000-7500000 GCA_963243735.1 Neocrepidodera transversa
TTTTTTGTTCAAATTCTTTCTTTTGTTTAATAATTGTTTCTTATTCCTCTGATTTTTCTGTTGTTTTTTGATTTTTTGTTGTTTTTTTTTATTTTTTTTATAATTATTTCAATCGATTTCTTCCGATTTCTTTCAATTTCTCTCGATTTTTGTCGATTTCTTTCGTTTTTTTTTCGATTTGACGATTTTTTCGATTTTCCTATTTGTTTTCTTATTTCGCCTGTAGGACGATTACGCGAATACTTTAGAATACTTCACATGGGGATTTTTTCCTACGAAAATTCCTAAAATTAGAAACTCCCTTATAGAAATTGAAGCGGTTATTTGGATTTTAAATGAATCAGAAAATCAACTCTTAAAAATTTTTCTATACACATCAAAAATTTATAAATGTATAAATAAAATATAAAAAGTTAAATAATAACAATAAATATTTGTTGCGTTAAATAATTCCATGACCGGTACAAACTGAGCTAGTGAAAATAAAATTAATGACTTGAAAAATAAAATTAATGGTTTGAATTAGTTGACTGAAAAATTTGTTTGCTATATTGAATTCGCCATTTTAAATTTTGAAAATCTAGATTAAGTACCACCGTATTGGATCTATCATATTTTTAAATTCCAAAACGTAATTATCTTGAAAATTATAACATTCCAATAATTCCTTATATTTTGACCAGCTTTTTTGATTTTCCGACCACTGTTTGCTGTCAAAATAACAAAAATATCATCATTAAATGACACATTTCATATAGGAGTTAAATTATCATTAATTTTATTCAATTTCTTTTTCTTGAAAATAATAGCAGGAATAGCGCCATAACCCATATTTTTATTAACAATATTGATCAAAATTGATCAAAATTATTAATACCTATTAGACTTTGGCTCAGCTGGTTGCATAAATAAAACAATAAATATATTAATTAGCGTCTCCGCCACTGTCTAAACTTGCTAACAATGTCCGAAGGCGCCAGCCACATAAGAGCAATGAGCGAGGACCGATTCAAAAAGTTATCCAAGTTACCTCCTCGAGCCACAATGTACCTATTATATTAAATCAACGAGTGACCATAGAGCTTTTCTACTCTACTCTACTCTACTCTCCTCTCTGCTCTTCTCTTCCTCAAAACAACACATCGTCGTCGGTCTGCGAAGTTGGCCGGAAACGCCGAGTCCTCTGTCATTATCACCTCTGGCGAACAAAAGAGATGATGAAGTATGACTGCGGAGAAAAGAACTGCATTAGGAACGATGCTACAGTAGTGGTTATGATATTAAAAATATCACAAAATTATCTAATTGCCAGTTCTATTTAATTGCTATTATTAACTAATTTTTTATATCAGCTTACCGGAGGAAACTAGTAACAGTAAAAAATTGAGATTAAGTTCGATAACAGGAATGGATTCCTTGTAGATGCTGATTTGCATTATAATTATAATTGTTGATGCACCGTATCACTTCAATTAATGACTTTTTTGAGGAAAACAGAAAATGTAATTAGCATTAACCAGATAGGATTCAGAGAGCCTCTACCTCAATAACCTTGGGTGCTATTAATGATATACGAAGACCACCAGTTTGGTCTATAGTAAATCTTAAAATTCTTGTTTTAAAAATAATATAACAGGATTAACCTTACTTCTAGTCGATCACTTTAATGTTGCTGTCAGCACAACATAAATATATTTATTATCTTGTTGACCGAATATCAGTTATCAATCTTTGACCGAAACATAGGCGTTCACTTAAGACTGTTCATTCTAAACTGCTGTCGGGCGAACAAAACAAATAACACATGTTTTTATGTATCTTATGTATTAACGTTATTGGTACGGGATTCAGAATACCACCGACAGTCACTGTTCTCTCACATTTTATGTTTTTTTCGCCTGACTGTCTCATCTTATTATACCTAATCTTTGAAAATACGTTGGAAATTTGTTTAACCCGTTGCTGGTCAGTCGGGATTTGTGAAAACTCACAAAAACTTAAAAACGTTTTCTTCACCATTAGGAGGAGTATGCAATCGATCACCGTCGAGGTAGCTTGAAGTTAGTTGACCGTTAGTACCCCTGTGAGACAAACACGAATAAATAAATTCGGATTATCAAATTATTTTCGTTAAAAGTTAATTTGGGGTGTGTCAAACTAAATACGTAACACTGCAGCCTTAAGACTTATTGTTTTATGCCAATTACATCGTTGTTATCAGGTGAAATAGTTTGTTACCTTCATCAGGCTTAATGGAGAGGCACTAGATTTTCTCTGGGAAAGGCCTGCTGTAAGTTTTCTGTCCCCAGGAGGTTGTACCTTCAGCGTATAAGTGCTTGAGACTCTAGTATAATGTGAGAGGCTGTTTTCTACTCCTCATTACATAATCTAGTTATTAGTCCCATGACATGTTTTATTTGATTTTTGCTTAGCTGCAGAATATCGTTAGTCAGTGCTTTTGATGGTTTTTTACCATGAATTTACTGTGTTTTTGACCCGGCACGAAATTCAAACTTGACTGATGTTCTTTAGCAGCCAACCTAGTTAGCCTGAGTCGTACTGAAGATTTCGGAATACCAAATACCGGCTCGGGGCACGTAAATTTTTTCTTTGAGGCTTTTCTTGCCATTGCGTCTGCTTCCTCCTTGCCTGTTATCTCCTTGTGTCCAGGAACCCATTTAAATGTTACCTTGTTTTGGTTTTCCAGAAAATGTAGGGTATTTAGACAGTTCCAAACCAGTTTTGATCTGAATGGCACCTGTAATACAAATGCAGGCTAGTACTTGGAGTTTAGAAAGCCCCAATAAAGCTCTTTTCGATTTACTTTAGGCCACCGCACCAAACAGCCGTAGATTATCATGAATCTTACCACAGAACTGTACAGCCAGTGTACAATACGTGTATTTAGTCCCCATTTTGTGCCCACTGCTCTTTTGGTAGCCATTAGTGCCATTTTTCCCTTGTTTTAGGGTTTTTTAAGTGCTTATTCCAGGTTAGTTTTGCATCTAGGGTTATACCTAGATACTTGACCTACTGGCTTAATTATAATTGCGCGATGAAGAGTTTTGGCAACCTGAGGTTGTACAGCTTCTTCCTTTTCGTGAAGGGGATTAGTGTTGTTTTGCCAGGATTGTTTTTAAGGTCTTCATTGAAGCATTACTACCGCTCTATGATGCTCAGCGCCTGTTGCATAGGGTTTGAGACAATGTTTGTAAAAGTTCCCACTACAAGTATGAGTACGTCGTCTGCATTTCCCTACGTGTAGAATCCGTCATTATTTACCTGCACGTAAAGTGTTCGTAAATGACCAAATCCCACAGTAGAGGGGATAAAACCCCTCCCTGTGTGCATCCTTCGGAGATTGACACCTCCGTGGTGTCACCCAACAATGACCCTTCAGCTGTCCGATGACATAGCATATTTGTATACATGTACATGTGGTGTCGTTTACCCCACCCCCTGCCACAGCTGCTGTCATCGATCTAAAAGAGATGTAATCAAATGCACTCTCTATGTCCAGAAATGCTGCTAGATCGATTTTTTGTTCCTGTGTGCAGCCTCTATCCTTGAGACAAGTTGATGGATTTTCCAGTTTGGTCTGAATGCTTTTGCCTGGGAGAAGTTTTTCCCAGGTAGCCTGTAGTTGGCCGGTCGGGACGATTTGTACGCTTTAACCGAGTCTATTCCAAAGCTAACTTTGCTGTGGGTTACGACTTTGTTTTCCAGTTTCCAATCCCCGTTTGAGAACCTGCGTCTTAAGTTTTTTGGGTTAAAGATTGTTTGACTTTCTTAAGTTTCACTTGAATTGGCAGATGTGTCTGTAGTAGTACCTCCAGAGTTGCCCTGTCACATTCCGTATATTTCCTGTTCGGTCTTTGTATGCTCCCGATGGGATTGATTGGATCTTTGGCTAGGATTCTGCGTATCTGCGCTGCTTCTGAGGTTGTTTGAACTTCTTCACAAAACCTTCTCCAAAAAATATTATTTAAGCTTTAAGTTTGTCTGCATTTAAGGTAATTTTTTTGATATATAACTAAAACAGGAGCCATTTTTAATCCATGACTTTAGATAATATATTTTTTTAAGTTTTTAAAAGACTAGCTCATTGCTAAGACAAACTTTTAATTTACAAATTAAAAAATTTGAAATCCCTATTAATAATGCAATTTTGGTTTTTTAATCATAATTCAAATCTGATATTTAAGTAAAATATAAAATTCTGATATCAGATTTGAATTCAGCATAAAAAAGTAAACAAAAACCATTTAACGAAAAGTTTATGTCTATGAAGACAAAACAGTTTACTCCTGATTAAAATTAATATTTTTTGTTCTCCACTGTTTGGAAATTTAGAATTTTGACAACTCAACTGAAAGTTTTCTGCAGTGCACCAATTTTTATCAAGAATAAAATTTTCTGACAAACGGATAATAAAAAAGTTTTCCAATATGATGCAAACTTTTTGAAACTCGATGTATACTATTGGGATTTCATAAACCGTTATAGATTCAAAGTTGGTTAAAGGAAAAAAAAGATGACTATTTTCAAGACCAATTGATTGTTTTTTTTCAAAATGAAATTATCCGGTTTCTGAGATATTTGGAAAAAACCGAAATTGTCAATTTTCGTTTTATTAAATTAACACCTCAAATTTAAAAAAAGTATTATTGGTGGTCAAATATTTCAATTTTTTAAAACAATGTTTCGTCTTTGAAGGACCACTCTCAACTATTTTTTTTAAATATATGAAAACAGATAAATTACATAATAATGTTCAATCCCTTATAGATAACTAGTTTCCGGCATTTATTAAAGATAATCGTACTATCACTCCTACTAAAATTAAGAGAAAAATGAAGAAACTTTAGAATATCGCGACGCCGACGCCACCGTCGAAAGATCAAGCGGAAGTGCGTCCGCCGCCACCGGCCGCGGCTAACTTGATATTTTTACTAGAGAACAGAGGGAATGGGGTTACGGCCATCTAACCATCGTGTTGCTGGCGAAATATGCCTTTAGAATCCAGAGCTAAAGCTATAAACTAAACAATACATTTCTCCCTAAAAGTTTTCTCACTTTTTTTCTAGGTGTTTTCCAACAATGCTGTGTAATGCATCATTTAATTTTAGGATTTTCAACGAACTTGCATCAAGGTTTTTTTTTATTTTTTGGTAGACTCCCCAAATAGTTGGGTTGGATTATATTGATTTGTTTTTCAGAATTAAACGTACTATAACTTTTTAAAAAACCACCAAAGTTTGAATCTTTCAGAATTTATACATATCACCATTTACAATTTTAACAGTCTTTTAAGCACTACAACAAAGTGTGAATTTAAGAATAAAAAAAAATAAGAAAAACCATGATGTAAAAGAACAATTAACTAAAAGAGAAAAACACGTTCGTTTAAACTAATTTAGAAATTTTCCCTTAAACTTTTTAAGGATTTTGTAAAGATTTTTCAACAAATTTTAACTTTTTAATTATTTTTCAACAATTTTTTTCATGATTTGAAAGTAATGTTCAAGGACTTTACAAAAATTTTGCAAGGTTTAGTGTTATTCCAACTGTTTTTTTACTATTTTGTTAAGGATTTTTTAAGGATATCTTATAAATTTTTAAAGAAAGTACATCCAATTCTGAGTTTTCCCAAAATTATTGGAATAGCGATTTTATAAGATTTTTTCAATAATTTTGTCAAGAATTTTCCGTTAAACTTTTTAAGGGTTTTGCAAAGATATTTCAACAAATTTTAACTTTAATTTTTTTTAATGATGTTTAAGGAATGTTCAAGAACTTAACAAGGATTTTTCAAGGTTTAGTATAATTCCAGATGTTTTTTTACTATTTTGTTAAGGATTCTGCAAGGATTTTTTAAGGATATTTTATAAATTTTTGAAAAAAGTCCGTCCAATTCTGAGTTTTCCCAAAAAGATTGGAATAGCGATTTTACGAGATTTTTTCAAGAATTTTGTCAAGAATTTTCCCTTAAACTTTTCAAAGGTTTTGCAAAGATATTTCAACAAATTTTAACTTTTTAATGATGTTTAAGAAATGTTCAATAATTTAACAAGGATTTTTCAAGGTTTATTATTATTCCAACTGCTTTTTGACTATTTAGTTAAGGATTTTACAAGGATTTTTTAAGGATATTTTATAAATTTTTGAAGAAAGTCCATCCGATTCTGAGTTTTCCCAAAAAGATTAGAATAGCGATTTTACAAGATTTCTTCAAGAATTTTTTCATGAATTTTGTCATGAACTTTTCAAGGGTTTTGCAAAGATTTTTCAACAAATTTTTACCGTTTAAGGTTGTTTTGAGGATTTTTCAAGGATATTTTTTATGATTTTTAAGAAATTTTCAAGGGCTTAACAAGGATTTTTCAAGGTTTAGTATTATTCCAACTGCTTTTTGACTATTTCGTAAAGGATTTTGCAAGGATTTTTTAAGGATATTTTATAAATTTTTGAAGAAAGTCCATCCAATTTTCCAAGAAGATTAGAATTGCTATGGATTGCTTTTGAGCAAGGACTAGGACTTTCTGGGAAACATAGTTTTAGGAAGGTCATTCCAGAGTGATGACGTTCTCCAGATAAAGGAGTATGGATGAGATATAGGAATAAAAGTTAATACGGTGATCAAAGCATTTTGATACGAAACAAAAAATTGGGAAAAATTGTGAAAAATTAGGAAAAGTTGGGAAAAATTAGATTACTAGTTACAGTAACGCTCTTCACGTCGTCGAGCGGTTTTTTGGCGCCTTCGTCCAGGTTTCGGATTGTCTCGAGAGCCACCTTTCATTTATAGTGTGAAGGCTTTACTTTGTCCTACTGGGTTAGGTACCTGGATATTCCCTCCATTACTAGCGATGCTCGGCATTATAGAAAATATGAAAGAATTGGATAAATAAAAACACCAAGTGGTACAACTAATACCTTTATGAATACAGATAACTCAAATTATACAGGAGAAGGGGAATAGGTAGAGCGTGCAACAAGTTTTACTATGAAAGTAACATTATATACGGTTAAGCTAAGCAAAACTAAGTGTTAAAATCGAGGCAACGGATTGTACAATGTAGCCGAAGCCACCAGAGCGTACTTTCCTTTGGTTTTCCGTTTCTCCCAGTGTTAAAATTGCGGCGATGGATAGTACAATGTAGCCGAAGCCACCACAGCGTACTTTTCTTTGGTTTTCCTTTTTTTCCGGTGTTGAAATTGTCGCAACGGATAGTACATTGTAGCATACTTTTCGTCGGTGTTCCCTTTTTCCTCTGTATAAAAGTTTTAAATGTAACCAATGCAAAGTTTCACCGGATACGGTGGCCGCGTGGGTTCGAATCCCATCGAAACTAAATTGGAAAAAAGTCGGATAAGACTTTGAGCAAGTGCCAAAAATATTTGTGGCATGTGCAGTTCCATTCACGCCTTGAATCAAGGATGAGATTGGATATCTCGTGGAACTGATAGGGGTTGGTAGCACAGGAACACACTTGCTAGTCGGTAAATCACCTGAATGATTACGGCATAGTCCTGGGTTTAGGGTGATCGAGGACCGTAGTTCGGAGCCCACGATAAGCTGTAGGTCTCGTCCAGATAAGTCCTGGTAGCAGAAAAGAGACGTTAAAATAAAAAGCAAGGAAGCAATGTTTCTTTTAAGAATATGATATTTATTTAAAAATAAAAGCTGTAATGAAAATGTTTTATTTTTTAGTAATTAAGCTACAAACTAAATTTTAAAAATATCAAAATAGAGTCTCTAAAATCTTAAAAAAATAACAAATTGTTTACCTACGATTTAAGAAAAAATTTATTCTAGTTTATATTCAAATAGTCCATCTATTTATCTGAAGCAAAAATTAAAAATATATCCCAGTTCATAACACAAATTTTATAAAATAAACTAAGGTGTCCGATTCCAGCCCACTCACGATTTTTGAAATGTCCCCAATGTTATTAAGTTTTAAAAAAATAATTATAAATGTGAAACACCGATTTGTTTTCAAAATCAACTTGTAGTACGTTGATCATCTCTTATGAAATCTGATTTTTTTTTTGTTTAAATTAAACTTCCCTTTTGAATATGTCTACGTTTACATGTATTCAAGTATCATATTGACACTAAAAGCTCTAATCTCCTTAATAAAGAGCAAGAATTCGTAAATATTACATGTTTTACAGAACTCCTCATGTCTGTCGAATACTTTGCTTCTTTATTAATATTGAAGTTTCTGTTTCTCTATTTACATTCTGTATGTAGCCGGCATATATTACACACTTTATTATACGGACAAATTCTATACATTCCTGTAGCACTGGGATGATATTTTATTACGTGTTTGTTAGTAGCTTCTCTTTTGAAACAAACGTACACTTGAATGACTAAAGTTATAATATCAAATACCCTTTTAATAATTTATGTTGAAAATATAGGCAAACGTGGTATAACAAAATAGATATATACAGTGCCTATAATGTTAATTAAAAAGGTCCTTTCACAGTTTTAAAAATAAAAGATTTTTCGTGTCCTGTTTAATTCGTAAAAGGTAAGACACCAAAAATACCAAAACTAATAAGGAAAAACATTATTACTATGTGCTAAATCTTCATGGATCATCTGTGACAAAATCATTATTTTTAGTTATAAAAATAGAAATTTGTAGACTTGTTATTGCATCCGTGCTTAAAATTAGTAAAAGTTTTATTCACCAATTTTAAGAATGAATCCGAAAAATTTACAGGAAAATATATTTTATTACCCGACTTGCAGCTGCTTGTCTTAGTGTATTTTAAAATATTATTATTTAACAACATACATACGTTCGTAGAATTGTGGCGTTTATATAGTATTCAATAAAATAATTTACGATTTACGTAGCATCTCTTTACAATTATACCTAGTAAAACATTTGGTGTGATAATAATTCATATTTTATTGTTCGTAGATATTAAGCTGGAAATGTAGCAATACGAGATTAGCAACAAATATAGTTGCTTTCTCGTATAAAAATACTATAAAATCAGCAATAAAATTTATATCTACAATTAATCATGAAAATAATAATAAATAATACCGTCAATGAAATATATAATTTGAAAAATCATAATTATAGAACAAAATAAACTAACAACCGAAAAAAAATTATAATGTATATGTCATTTAACTAACTAAAGTGTATTATACTTTTTTTCAGAACTGTATATAGAGTGTGTAAATTGGTTTGTTCCGAGAGGATCCTGTAATAGAAAAAAAAAATTATTAAATATGTGAACCGGGTGGGCCTATTTTTTTTCTGTCGCACTGAAAATATAGGCCTTTCTATGCCTGATTGCAAATCCTGCTCATCATTTATACCCAATTATTTTCTTTAGACGGATTATAATATTTAGTGGGATCAGTGCATTCAACGCTCGTCGTCGTAGGTGTACATTTAGAAGTTCCATGCCAACTGACTTTTAAAAATAATCTTCGAGGTGTCTTATCCTGGTACTCTGCATTGCTTCTGTAGATAATAAATGAGTTGATGCCAGCTGTATTCAAACTAGAAGAGAATATGACCATGGGCCATCGATGGGTTGCTCTGGTACAATTGTAAGCCTCGCACATCTTATCTACTTGATCAACTCCGCCTTTTGTTCTTTGTTTCGGATGGCCTTGGGCGCCACTTTCCGTTTGTAGTGTGAAGGCCACTACACGGGCAGCATCAGTGGGGAAAGAAAATACTCCAGGGGTCGTTATGGTATCGACTAAAATCACTGACGGCCATAAAGGCAATCTTTACTTGCCCTATTGGGTTGAGTACCTGGATATTAGTTGCTGGGATGACACAAAGATAATATTCAATAAACAACTTTTCATCAGAGCTTTTTTACAATAGATCATCATTAAGCTACAAACAATTATGGTAAATGCAACTTTCCTTCGAATATAAAGTCACACACGATCAGTTGAACCTCCATTCGATGAAGCCATTGTGGCCACTAGTGATTTTGTCGATGCCATAAGGGCCCCTGAAGTATTTTTTATCTGTTGACGCTGCCCGGAGCAGATGGCCTTCACACTATGAACGGAAAGTGGCGCCCGAGGTATTCTGAAACCTGAACTAAGACGCTAAAAGACAGCTGACGATCCAAATAATGTTAAATTATCAACTTTAATGAATATACCTTCATGCGGTTTGAAACGTGCTGATTCTTCACATATGTGCAAGTTTATATATTTAAAAAGTATTTGGAAATTGCCAAATAATTTTTCCGGTGACAAATTGGCAGTTGTTTTATGCATTGTCAAATTTGATGACTCTTGAAGTGACGATTTATGACGCTTAGCGTCCGCGGATTAAAATATTCTATTAGAGACCTCAATCCCTGTGGTCCAAAAACACCTTTCAGCGAACCTCACTTAGGTATTTGTTAACATCATTTGATTAAGAATAAAAAAAGATTTACTACTCATTACAAACCGACACTATACTTAACTACATTCATTGGAGTTGCACCGCTGAATGGAATGTCAGAATTCATATAGGTAGTCTGTCAAATCCAACGAGTCTATATGGAAGAAAGGAGGTCACCGACATGACATTTAGGATATGGTCGAAATTAGGAGTAGCCAAATAATTATTTAAAAAAAATTAGTTTGTAGATAAGGCAAAAAATGTCTTTTTGAGAGTCAGCTCGTATAAGTTAGTGAAAAATCCGTCCCTGGATTTAGGCTCACTTCAAATGAGTACTTTAACTAGCACTATTACCCTTTTTATTTCTTATTTTCAATTTAACAAATTATCAAGTCACTGGATTTTTTACGGATTTCGAATTTTCGACCATCCAATTTCATGAAATTAACGAATTTTTGCCTATCTTGACCTTCACACTGAAAGAATCTTCATATTGTATTTTGAATCGATTGATGACCACCACGCCCACCTCTATCGACAATTTTTTCGACATTCTTTTAAGATAAAAAAAAATATTAATCGTTCGAATATTATTGTCGAATTTCAGTTTTCCTATATGTATGGTTTTTTTTTATTCATTAAAAACGCCAATTAGATAAAGCAGTTCTAATGAAAATTGTATATTTTTTAATATTAATTAGTTTTCGGATTAAGAAATGTGGCAACACTGAAAACCCCTTAGGTAAGAATTTTAATAAAGCCCCGTCTGTTTTTCATCAAACGGGTTTTTTGTGCGATGACGTGGTCGACATAGAGAAGACCTTTTAATAGCGTGTCCGGAGAGAGAGAGAAAGAGGAGCGGTCATGGGCAGGATATGAGCGGCAGGTTATTGAAATGTTGACTTCATGTTAATGAAAGAAGCAGGTTTTAAGCCATACCCACTGGTTCACCCCCGCTAACCGCTTTGATAAACAAGACTTTTGGTCAAATTAGTTTTGAATTTCAATGATCGTTTGCGACCGCATTTTGGTCACCTTTTTTATAGAGGAATAATGCGTTATTGCAAAAGTCTACCTTAAATATTTGAATAAGATATTAAAATTGATATGTACCGGGTGTTTAAATAAAACAAAACGTTAGCCATATCTAAGAAACAGTTTTCTTAATATTAATCTATCAAAAAAATTAAGAACTATTTAAATCCTTGCGCTTTTTTTGTTATCTCTGCAAGTTTCTATCACCTTTTACTTGGTATTTCTGTCTCTTTCTCTGATATGCTGGTACATTCTAAAGCATATTATTCACTAGCTCATGCAATATCCTGGATTATTCAATTTTCTCTTTCAGGTTATAAATTTTTATTTTAGATTTTTTTTCAGATTTATAAAATTTTCTCTTTGAAGTTATTAAATTTTCTGTTTTCATGTTTCTCCATCTTTTTTTGTTTTTATTTAATTTCATTCTTTTCTACGAGTAAAAATATTCCATGTGAAGAGACATTTGTTAAATTAATTCATTTAGATTCTTCCACAGTGCTATTTGTGATTTGTTCAAGGAAAGGCCTTCTTTTATTTAACAGTATTGATAAGGATCTGATACGTATATAATAAAAAAACAAACAAGGGTTTTGAGCTAACCACTTAGCCCTTTTTACCGGATTGAGGACATTTAAGCAGAACCATCACTTTACGACCGCGAGCGGATTCGCTATCTTTTTGTTTCGGACTGAGCAAAAGACAAAATACAGATCCGGTACAGATTAAGAAAATTGTAAAATTATAAATAAATATTTATCATTGATAGCGTTGATGTTTTTAATTTGTAAATCTTAATCCAGTCTCAAAACTATGAACCTATTAAAAATTGTAACCCGAATAACAAGGAAAATATTAAATATAATAAAACATACAACTGATACTAAAAATCAAATCTTCGGCCCAAATCCGCCACTTAAAAACAGAAGAGATTATAGTAGGTACATCGAACAAATGGTATAATAAAATTGCGTGATCAGCACATATTCAACTTATTTTGTTTTGGATTCTGGGAAGTTTTACTTGAACGGTGGCAATTTTAACATTGGTTATATTCTTCAAAAATGAATGGTGTTCACGTGATCACTCCATTTGTTCGATGTATAAACTATAGTAAAGCTAAATGTGATCACCTGTCTCGGATTCTCCTGGGAAAAGTGTCAAAGTGCTTCTCATTCAGAAAATGCTGAAGAGCTCTATAAAGGAAGGAAAATTCTTGTTTTCAGTCTTCCAAGGACAACGTATTATAATATATATATATATATATATATATATATATATATATATATATATGGAATGGCAACATATGTGCGCAATAACATCGATTATGTTCAACAAATAATAATATCCACACAGTAAATATATCATTGTAAAATACTACTATTACTAACGTATATAAGCCTCCAATTTAACCATGGCCTCCTCAGGTACTTTCCATAACAGATTACCCCTCAGTATATGCTGAAAACTTCAACAGCTATCACGAATTCTGGAAATATACTTAAAGTGATGATTGCGGGAAAATTTAAGTCGACTAAGCAGAAGACTATAAACTGAGATTAATTTTTGATGTAAAAGACAAATAATCGGGTACCTGGAATATAGACTCTAACCCAGATTTGTATTTTATTACGCACAACAACAAAAAAATTGGGCTAACTTTACCGGAGATCCCGATAAATCATCCTCTATATCCAGCAATTGCAACCGTTTTGCCAGCATGGTTATTTCTACAGCCAAAGAATATCCCAAGAGGTACCAAAAGAAATATGTTTCTAACTGAAATGAGCAAAGTGAAATGAAGTAGTGATCCTGAGATTACTGACGACCTACAAATGGTCAGAAACAATTCAGTGGTCTGTTAAACCGATATAGCAAACGATATATTACCAAAAAAATTGGGCTAAATTTACCACAGATTTCGATAAATTATCTGCTATATCCAGCAATTGCAACCGTTTTGTCGGCATTGTTATTTCTACAGCTAAACAGTATCTCAAGAGGTACCAAAAGAAATATGTTTCTAACTGGAATGAGCAAAGTGAACTGAAGTAGTGATCCTGAGATTGTTGACGACCTGAGTCAGAGCTTTGAATGGCAACAAAAACGTACTGAAATACTCTCAAGCCTGAATTTCGAACACTTTAGCCTCAAAATATGGGATCTTCTCCGGAAATTGCAAACAAGAGTAAGAAGTAACAGAAAATTTACAAGAAAGATGAAGCTGAATGTCCAAAGAATTCGGAATTTTCGACATCTTTTATAAGCGAAGAAATTGGAACGGCAATAATAAGGGATCTAGAGACCGGTTAGGTCAGACATTTTGATGAAATACAACCAGAACTTTTAATCTACATGGTGGTTGGACTAATTCATGACAGACGTACAAAAACCAAGATTATAGCAATAATAAAACCAGGAAAACCTGCTTACTGGCCTCAAAGCTCTAGACATACAGTCTTACTGAGCTGCCCTTACACGCTTTTTGAAAGATATAGCAGACGTAGCACATGAACAAACTTACATCTGTTCACAACAAGGTGTTGTGACTAAATATCGGCTCTTAAGACATTCATCGAAGCTGGTTTTCAAAAATATCTGAAGACAGGAGCGGTATTGGTTGACTTAATCTCGATCTATAATGTGGCGAAAGGGTTTAACTAAAATTTTGAAAATGTAATTATACACTTGGCAGCGTGGCAACTTATACTCGGAGGTTAAGATTACATATGTCAAAACATCGACTTTTGTTGTTTTTGTTTGCACTCTTTTAGAGTCTAATCCATACCTTCAGGTTATTCTTATTTCATTAGCAGCGTTATCCCATAACAGGGAATTGTTTATGGACAACAATATTATGATTTTTGGAGTACATTTGTGTCATTCTCAGCATGTGACCAATTGTTTTAACACGTCTTAGCTTAAGCTGGTCTTGATTTAACTTGGAACCATTTTTTAGCTAATTAGAAAAAAATCGAGGCGTGAACATCTTTAGCAGTTAGCTGTTTTGTGTTTCAATTTCCTAAAGTAGTAAACATTATAAGACCAGATAGAAGCGACGCGAAGGAAATAAATTTGAAAAGTTGAAAAATATTTAAAACTAGAGGATTTTGTGCACTAGTAGTTATAGATATCAAGAATGCCTTCAACACGGCCTCATGGAAGCATATTGTGAAAGAGCTAAGAAGACGGAAAATTTATAAAATCGTCGGACCGTAGAGTTCAGTGTTAAGATCGCTGCTTTTTACCGTCCTATATGATAGAATACTAAGAATCTACACCCCAGTACAGACGGAGCTGGTAGCATATGCTCATGACCTGATCCTAAGAAGAACTGAAACAGATCTAATGCAAGCTACAAGTTATAGCTGGCACCTCAGAATACCGTGACAGTGCTGCTGATTAGAAAGAAAAATAAAGATAAAAATTAGAGTAATAGATAAATGTAAAGTGATATCAGCAGCGCTAAATCGAATACCTAAAACAGGGAGTAAGTAAAATTATGCGTTAACTATATCTGATAAGGTAGTAAACAGAAAGTATATAATCGAATTAATTGAGACCACGAAGAGGATCCTGGCTGTAAGAATCTGTAATTGCTGCAAGACAGTATCCACAGAAACATTGGGAAAAATGTCAGAGAAAAAAAGACGCCAAAAGGACGCTGGAAAGATGATAAGAACAATGGAGAAATAGCCAGAAGAGTGGATGGAACATACTTTGCTCCTCCACTTAACCAGATGGCTAAAGAAGGATATTGGACATGTCAATCACCATTTTTAACGGGCCATGGATGTTTTATGGAATACTACTACAACATAAAAAGATGAGTGCATGTACTTCCAAGAGACACCGCAGAACATACATTACAGGTCAAAAACAGCATTGGATTCCTGTTAATAAAAGAAAACATTATTAAACACGGAAATATAGTACAGAGTAACGGTAATGGTTGCAAGGATATTAACACAGAAATTCTTAGAGTTGAAAAGGAGAGGGCTCATTAGAAGATAAAAAAGAATAACAAAAACTTGAAAGATACAAGATGGTGTATGGCGAAGTAATACCTGTGCTTCAAAATTTCCACTTCTATGAAAAAAAATCTTCCAGCAAATTAATTATTCTCACTTAAGACCCAGTGGGAGGGACATTGGAATAATTGTTAGACAATTGGAATTATAGTTTCGGGATAGGAATCAACCCCACGACTTGAAGTTCCCACAGAGAACATGGACAACGCTGAACCAATAAGGAGAATGTGTGCCAATATCTTATATAATTAGAATAAGCGACCTACTTCCAAAATGCGACTGTAATGTTACATTTCAGACTATCAAAGACATTATCACAGAAGGTAGGTAACTTATGGTATTGCTATACAATAAACTTTTAAATACTTATTTTGAAAAATTGTTGATGTAAAACCAAAAAGTACGAGTAATGTTTATTTTTTAAACTTTTTGAAATAATATGAATTTTTTCTTAGAGTGGTTATTATAATTTTGTCTTGCTTGTAAAAATTGTGCAACCTCGTATGATTATTTAGCTGAAACCGATCCTGTCTAGTACACAAAAAAAATCATCTATTTTCACTACCGTTCTATTTAAGTTTTGTTTATTTTTTGTGTGACAAGTTGATGCTTGCAGACATCAAGGGCCGTGTATCGCAATTTTGGGCGCCTCGGCATGTTGGAAATTGGGAGACTTGCCCGATACCATCAACAATCTTGGAGTTCTCCAGGCCTCGCGTTTATCATTTCCAGAACTTAAAATGTCCGATGCGGTGCTTCTGCTCTTCCAGATTTTTTTTCTCCTTTTTCTCGCTGAGGTATAAAAAGTAATGTATCCATGATAGTTTATGGATGTACACGCTAAAAGTGTTTCGTATTTGTCAATATCTACAAATTCACCTACTTATAGGTCATTTTTTATAAGTTCTGATTTACTCAATGATTTTCATGGGATATTATTATTATTATTATTTATGTATAAATTTAGAGTATAGTTATAATTAGAACAGTAACAATAGTCCAAGTTTGAAAAAAAAACTGCTGAGATTAAATCCCGAGGCAAAGTCGTGGAATTTAAGGCTAAATATATTATTGATAGATGCACTTGTAGTAACAATAATAAGAATAATTAATTAAAAATTAACTAAAATTAATTATTATCCTTTTTTTTAATTCAATGAATAAAAGATTATCAGGGCCAATAAAGAGTACAAATATGATGTTAAATGGGCAGGTTAAAGTGGTGCCCAAATATTTTTAAATTCACTAAATGGTAAAAGGACCAAATATTTTTACATGAGCAGATCCAAGGGTAAAGGACAAAATTTTTAAAAACATCAAAAATTTCAAACTGTACGTCAAAAATTTTTACATTCGAAAAGGTTATTTATATTCTTAAAGTAAATAAAATAAGATTGTCTTATTAATCAAAGTCCTGACCTGTCTCATCAGGAACAGTAAAATGGCAGTTAAAAACATATTTTTTTTGATTTTTTTGTTCATCATGGCAACGCAAGTTTGTGAATTCTCAACTGGTTTTAGATAAATCTATAGCAAACTCTCAAGGTTGGGTTCCAAGTAGTAATTATTTTTTTATTTATTATAGTATTTTTTTATTAATAATAATCAAGAAATAAACTTAATTGGTTTGTAATAATTATAGTAATATTTTTTTTATAATTATTATTTTTAAATTAATATTAATTAAATGCTTCTTTCATCGAATTTTGAATTTACTGTATATAATATTTATGAAAATTATGTTCTTTAAAATTTAATAATTTTTCACCCCCGGTTTTAAAAAATTTTAATAGCTTCAAAGCCAATCTTACCTTTCGACTATTTCCAAAAGCATTTTTTAAAGCAGCAAAATTCTTTACCTGAAACAAAAAAATTGGTTTTAGTTACATTATTTTGCCATATGGAAAACATGAAAAAAAGGTCTCCACAACGCCATCTTGATTAAATAATAACAACAAGAAAGCAATTTAGAAAAACACAACCTAATGCTAGCCATTCGCTAAAATTCGCAAGAATGCAGAATAAACTAATTTTATAAATCCTAACTCAAGCCCCCAAGCCGCACCACTGACAATTCAGTTGAAAATGCAAACGCAGATGTTCATAGTGGACCAGACATTTTTTGACCTTCATATTTTGCTTGTATATCCATGCAATATTATTTCTTCGACTAGATGCTGATAAGAAATTCATACGAGGTCTAATCAATTTTATATGGGAGATTTTATATGGCATTAACCAGTGAATTTATCGGACCCGGTACATGAGTCATTTTTTTAGCTGTTCGGATTGACTTCGTATAGACAAATGATATTATCAAATTCTTCTTTTTTTTAAATGCTCTTTACTGTCACCTAAAAATTTTCCATTATATCGGGAATATATTTGATGCTCAATAATTTTTTTTAATTAAGGCAACATTTTTGCATCGAACCAAACATTTTGGAGGCCAATCACGTAATTTTTTTCCAATACGTGGTTGGCCACCAAAAGGACTAATACCCTTTACTGGTATGTTCAGCCAGATAATTTTCGTGCTTACTATTTTTGTATTCCTTGATTGGAAATTATTGTTGCCGGCGACACTTCCTTCCAACATTTTATTTCAAAATACTTTCCGTCCTTCATTATTACTTATACAGCGATTTTTGCTGATAATAAGTGGTACCTTATTTTATCTTAATATTTTATTACTTACCCTTTTTCCTGTACCACAACATTCCTCCCTTTACTTCCTGTTGTTTTTCACATTGCGCGCGCACACTTCGTCAAACCAACCATGCACCCCCTTTTAAACAATTTTATAATTTCACATTTCAATAATATCACTTTAATTAAAAAAAAAATTCGTAATTTGTACTATGTTTTCTCTTCCTCAGCTCTAAGAACTTTGTATTCTAGGCCTGATGATGGCAGTTTACCGAAACTAGTAGCTAACCTTCTTCAATAAAATTTATGGTACTCGAAATTTTTTTTGTTATATTCGGACATTTTTAATTCTTTTAAATTATACCATTTAAATGTGAAATTGGGTTTATTAGACTAAATTTTAACTTTTACAAATAATTTTCAGACTTTTGAAACACGCAGGACCGTTTCCAGACTTTTGTTTGAAACATGGTGTATATGCGCAGAAAAACAGGTTTTATTACTTTTACTTACATTTGGTTTGGTTTTTTTTCAAATATCTCAAAAAAATCACCTCCCTGAACTATAGGACCAATATTTATAATTTTCCCAGAGTGTTGAAAATACGGCCGAAAACAGGGACTCTGGCTTGTGTAGGCGCCGCCCATTTTGGACCTTTAAGAATAAAAATTATTAAATATGAAAATTAATAATTTAAAAAATTCAGACATTTACTAGATAGATTTATGAATAATAGTCCCTGGTCAAAAAAATTTTATCCAGATTTTTCTATTAATTTTTCTATTAATTAATTTTTCCTACTTGAACATGAACATTGTAAGTGCGATAATTGTTAAATAACAAATCTGATTTTTTTTCCTTTTTTGGCCTTATTTTTGAAAAAGAGATTCCCATTGGAAAAATTGGAAAATTGTTATATTTAATTATATATATTTAATTCTTTGTAACTAATTATTAAATAAACAATGAAAATTTAAATAAAAACAATTTTTTTTAGTTATCAAAGAGCAAGATAAATTATGATTGAAAAAAAAATGGTTCCTTAATAATAATTACAGGTGATAGAAAAAAATTGTTAATTAATAAATACGTTTTTAAGCAATAAAAAATTTTTTTAAGGAACGATTCGTTTTATATTTCCAAAAAAGAAATTTTAAATTATCTTATGTCACAATTTTGTAAACAATAAGAAATAAACAATTTTAAAAATCATTTTCATGTGGCTTCTGATCATAAAAAAACGGATCAATAGTAATATGAAAAAAAAAATTTTTTTAATGATTAATCAAGCTTTTTAATTATTAACCTAAGTAAATTGTTAATAACAACGTGAAAAATAACAATTTTTTAATTTTTCCAACGGGAATCTCTTCTGAGACCTTTCAAAAATAGGTCCAAAAAGGGAAAAAAAATTCAGATTTGTTATTTAACAATTATCGCACTTACAATGTTCGTGTTCAAGTGGAAAAAAATTGTTAATTAACTAATGCGTAATTAGTAGAAAAATCGCGATAAAAATTTTTTGACCCCGGATTATCGTTCATAAATCTATCCAGTAGATGCCTGATTTTTTTTAATTCTTAATTTTCATATTTAATAGGATTAAATAATATTTATTTATTAAAGGATCAAAGTAGGCGGCGCGTACGCAAGCCACAGTCCCCGTTTTCGGCCGTATTTTCAATCCTCTGGGAAAATTATAAATATTGTTTATATTGTTCCGCCCGGTAGAATTTTTTTTTTGGGAACTTTCCTTCTCTTTTTGAATATTTTTTTCAAATTCGAAAAATGTCAAATAGTTTTTGAGATATTTGCAAAAAAACAAACCCAATTTTTTCAGTTAATTGTTTATAACTTTTGCAATTTTTCCAAGCGGCTCTTAAATTTTTTCAAAAATAATATACAATCTATACCGAATCGAATGACACCTCGTTCAAATCTTTCGGAGGAGGAGAAAAAATTTGACCCAAAAAACCCTTGTTGACTAAATTACAAGGTATGATACTTTCCCCTACATTAAATTATGATGTATCAAATAGATCAGTCCTAGAACCTTTTATATTTCTTATTTATTCTTTTATGGTTGAAATAGTAATATTAGTTATAAAAAAAAAATCCTAAAAATTATTTTATACTTTATATACATTATTTTTAAGATTATTTCTCATCCTTCTAACATAAATTGTCAATAGTCTAAAAGATATACAAAAAGAACTATAACACTTCAAAATGAAGCAAATCCCAGAATTGTGCCATCAGATAAATATGAATATTGACGTTAGAATTAACTTGTCCCAATCTGACCACTTTTTCAACAACAAGTATATTACCCAACGTCAACTTTATTATAGGACTTTTATTATTTGTGTAGCAATAGGAAACTTTTCTTATACAGATTATGATTCAAGTTTTCCTTAATGGTCTCTAACAATGATTTCACAAGTTTATGTAGGAATATTTTCTATGGCACACTCGAAACTTACCCTATAGCCATTTGCTAAGAGCTAAATAAATTGAGACACTTTATTATTCTCAGCAATTTTCTAGCTCGAAACTTCGCAAATTACGGCGAATAAATTAATTTTCTTTGAATAGTTTAGAATTATTTCGAAGAATAAAAAATTAATAAACTCAATTGTGTTTCTATAACTTAACAAACATCTCAATAGCATATTTAGTTTCTATTATTTTTTCATTTGCTTTTTGTTTATTTTCATATCGAAACTATTAATTACTCGAGCCACTTTCTTCCTTTACACATGTCAAGCCGTGACAATTTAGATCAAAGAATTCTTTTAGTTTTTCTTGGTGGGGTCCACGTGCAAGCAGCTTTACAAATTCAGATACTTCTTTGTTGTAGAACCTTAGAGTTGTTTATACAACACGTTATTCACACTTTTATTAGTTTTTAAGTACTGACAAAGGTATGTGTATTCAATAAACATACAAAAATATTTTTACTTTTCAAGAATATAAAGGATGTCTCTAATTTGTAAATTTGATCAGTAACATAAAAAAAAAATAGGCTGTGTCACCCCAGAACTTTCTCGGCTCAGCTGTAGAGAATAGTCTTACTAAGCATTATATTACTTTATGGGAACAAATTTCAAATTTATAATAGCAAGTCGACAGTGAATACGTCTACCGAATTGATATTTAAATGTTTATAATGACATAAACAGGCGCATGCGTATACTTCAAAGCACATTGCTACAATTATAATATCCTAAAATCATGTATGAAAACTATTTGGGAATTCAGGAAAAAGTTTTGAGTAAAGGAGCTGCATCCATTCCTCACCGTTCCCCAGGTTAAATCCCATAAGAAATCGCTAATGTTAAAAATAGCAAAAATTGGCCAAATCAAGGTCATTCGTTACTTCAGGTCTCTCAGATGCGTCAGGTCTGACAGCTGCACCAGATGGCGCTGAGAAAGCAGAGGGACCTGACAGACCTAAAGTAACGAACAACCTTGATTTGGCCAATTTTTCCTATTTTTAACCTTAGCGATTTTTTATGGGATTTAACATGGGGAATGGATGGTGAGGAATGGGTGCAGCTCCTTTACTGTTTGGTACAAAAGTTGTAGGGAATTTTATGTTCTATAATTTTGCAATAGAACATTTTGCACAAAACTGCATAGGTTACCCTCAAAATTTAAAAAATTTGTTTCAGAAAATTTTTTCTTAAACTTAACACGTTCGCTGCCATCTCTGAGTTAGTGCTATTGCACAGGCGTCAACTACTTAAATTGTTGTTAATATTCAAAAATATATTTTTCTATATTTTAGTGATGATTTGAGATAA
The DNA here is from genome assembly GCA_963243735.1 of Neocrepidodera transversa. NCBI lineage: Eukaryota > Metazoa > Arthropoda > Insecta > Coleoptera > Chrysomelidae > Neocrepidodera > Neocrepidodera transversa. Next base: position 5,021,919 of record OY725350.1, read on the forward strand.
AAACTGTTAAAAACAAAAAAAAAGTCGGCTGAATATTTTTAAAATATTAGAGTGCCACCGAGTTACAAAAAGTTTGTTAAAATGTTTGTCTTTCGATTTTCCTACATGGATTCTATTTTTAAATAATGAAATATTCTCTCCTTTTTTTAGTTTTTTCTTTGACACTTCTTTAGGGTTTTCTCTTAGATTTGATCAATAATTTCGAAATTTTTTTATAAAAATTTTTAAGTAATGTTGTATTTGTTTTGATGAAATTAAAACAAATTTACTAAAGAACTAAGAAAGGACCGTAATGAAAAATTATTGTCACTGATGATGTTAGTTATTTCAGATAAAACGTTGTTAAAATAACAAGTGTAATATATCACTGAATTTGAATTTTAACGGTGTATCAATTTTTGTAATAAAAAAGATTGGTCCAAATTTAAAAACTTGATGGTGGCCGTTAAGAAACGAAAACGATGTATCAAAAATTTATTAGTACAGTTTCATAGCAAATTTAAGATACAATAAAACTTTCCTTTTCTATTTTTTGATATTTTTTTAAATAAAACTTATATTCGTAAAAAAAAAACAAAAATAGAATTTTTAGTTTTCCTTGTATAACACGAAAATGGCGAAAGTCCCTGTAGATTTTTTATGCTCTCCTAAATAGTTAACATTTCCCTATTTAACCACCTTTGTTTCTCTTACGGTTAGTGATATAGCAATCTTATCCCTTAAAATTTTAGATATCCTGTATACCTATTTTTTATATTTTTCTCTATTTTTCTTAATTTTTTCCTATTTTTCTTAATTTTTCCCATTGTTTATTATTTATTACTATTTTTTCCAATTTTTTTCCATTTATCCTATTTTTTTAAATTTTTTCCCATTTTTTTGACATTTTTCTCTTCTTTCCATTTTTCCTATTTTTCCCATTTTTCCTTATTATTTCTTATTTTTTCTACCTTTTCCTATTATTTACATTTTCCACTTTTTTTCTTATTTGTCCCCATTTTTCCTTTTTCCTTTCTTTTCATCATATTCCTTATTTCTCCAAATTTCTCATTTCTCTTTTTGGCATTTTTTCTTGTTTTTTCCTATTTTTATTACTTTTTCTCCTTTTGCTATTTTTTTGGCCATTTTCGCTATTTTGCCCTATATTTTCCTACTTTTCCGAATTTTTTCAATTTTTTCTATTTTTCCCTCTTTCCTCTCTTCAAAAATAACTTCATAATAAAGAAAAGTAAAACTTTGTAACATACATTATAACTTAATTTAGCTTTCTGCACTCCTGTATATAAACTGGAACTATGCAAAATCTCACACTTTTTTGTTGGCGTAATACGTTAAAAAAAGAGGCCCGAAGTTTTCTATTTGAGTATTAATATATAGATTTGTAAATTTATAAAATTTAATTCGCTTTTTTCCAAATAATCACGAACTAGTTGAAGTTTTTTTTTGTTTTTTTAGAAATAATCAAATCGGATTTTTCAAATTTGCGAGATAATAAAAATAAAACAAAAATTAGGGCATATTACCAATTTGACGTTTTCCTTTTTTTTTATCATTTTCACTATTTTTTCCCAATTTCCCCATTGTTTATTATTTTTCCTGTTTTCAGAGTTTTTTCTTGTTTTTTCCTATTTTTCTTACTTTTCTCTTTTAACTATTTTTTTCCCCATTTTCTCTATTTTTCTCAATATCTTCATATTTTTTCTTATTTTTTTCTATTTTTCCCCATTTTTTCAAATTTTTACCTATTCCAAGGTGCTCAGAGAAGTTTTCTCTCTAAAAATAACTTTATAATAAACAAAACTAAAAACTTGCTTCTAAAAAAATGATTTATTTGTAACATATAGTATATATTAATTTAGATTTTTGCACTCCTCCTGTATATAAACAGTAACTATGCAAAATCTCATACTTCTTCGTTGGCGTGATACGTCAAAAAAGTGGTCTGAAGTTTTCCATTTGAGTATTAGTATATAGATTTGTTAATATAAAAAATTTAAATAGCTTTTTTTCCAAAAAATCACGAACTAGTTGAAAATATATATTTTTTTTTTAGAAAAAATTAAATCAGATTATTCAAATTGGCGAGAGAATAAAAATAAAAAAATTGGGGAATTACGAATTTGACGTTTTTCTTTTTTTCCTCATTTACCCTATTTATTTCCCAATTTTCCATTGTTTCCTATTTTTCTTGTTTTTACCGTTTTTTCCTATTTTTCTTAATTTTTCTTTTTTAACTATTTTTTTTTTGTGTTTTCAATATTTTTCTCTATATTTTCCGTATTTTTTTCTATTTTTTCACATTTTTTTCTATTATTACCTATCCCAAAATATTCAAACGCGTTTAAAGAAGTTTTCTCTTCAAAAATAACTTTATAATATATAAAACTAAAAACTTGCTTCTAAAAAAAATAATTTATTTGTAACATATATTATATATTAATTTAGCTTTCTACACTCCTCCTGTATATAAACTGGAACTATGCAAAATCTCACACTTCTTCGTTGGCGTAATACGTTAAAAAAGAGGTCCGGAGTTTTCTATTTAAGTATTAATATATAGATTTGTAAATTTAGAAAATTTAATTAGCATTTTTTCCAAAAAATCACAAACTAATTGAAAATATCTTCCTTTTTTTTAGAAAAAATTAAATCAGATTTTCCAAATTTGCGAGAGAATAAAAATAAAATAAAAATTAGGGTATTACGAATTTGACATTTTTTTTCTCATTTTCCCTATTTTTTTCCAATTTCCCATTATTTTCTACTTTTTCCTGTTTTTATCATTCTTCTTGTTTTTTCCTATCTTCTTACTTTTTCTCTTTGAGTATTAATATATAGATTTGTAAATTAACAAAATTTAATTTGGTTTTTTTCAAAAAATCACGAACTAGTTGAAAAAATTTTTTTTTCTAGAAAACATTAAATCAGACTTTCCAAATTTGCGGAGAAAAATAAAAAAAATAGGGTATTACGAATTTGCTGCTTAAATTGTCATTCGTGAAGTAATAATTTGTTATTTGATGATTTAATACTTTAATTGTCATTCGTGAAGTAATAATTTGTTATTTGATGATTTAATACTTTAAAATTAATAAAAAACTGAAAAATTTTTAGAATAAAACAAAATTTTAAATATTAAAAATCGAAGATATGCAACAGAAGCATTGCAATTATTATACAGGATTACGATTCTCCTATATTATTTCTCTTGAGCCACTTGCACTGTAGCTTGCATACATAATAAATTATTATTACTATTTCCTATTGGTGGAAATGATATTGTTAAAAAAATTGTAAATAACCCCATCTTCCATCTCTATGAAAAGTCACCTCGGACGGAAACGACGGTCGGGTTTGGCCAGGCCAGAGAGAACTAGACTTGTGTAAACTTCAGTGATTTGTTCGGAAGCGATTCAGTCGAAAGCACTAATTGATGAGTGGTCTGAAGGAGACAACCTCCTAATAGAAATGTCAACAAGATGTAACCGCGTTCGTTACTTTTGTTCCAATTTTAATTTCTTGATCTTTTTGCGAGATACGAAACGAGAGAACCGACAACGACAACCCGACTGGATTACGAATCGAATGTTTGCTCTGTTTAAAAATATCAGAAATATTTGCAGTTGATGCTGGATAATTATTATTTTAATTGGAGAGCTGCCCATAGGTGGTTTCAAATAAACAGATTTTATTTATCTTTATTTAAAAATGAAAATAATTATAATATATTGACAGATGACGTATGACATTGTTAGGTCCCGCCTCAAAAAAGCTAACCTAAGAAATTCTTTATATGAATATGGTAATAGCACAGTTCGTAATAGTTTGTTCTTACATTCCTAGCTGCAGTATAATACAGTTATTATGATTAATAAGAAATAGCGAAAATATTCTCAAATACTTGATAATTACATATGATAATATGATCAAAATTCATAAAGAAAATGAAAGTGTAGAAATTTAAATTTACCACCCACATTTTAAGTTGTTTTGTATCGTGACATTTGACATCCGGAATAAATTTTATTTTAATTCATTTTTTATGTTTTGTTTCGAAATAAGTTTCTAACAATAAAGTTTAAAAAATATTTTTATCTCGTTGTTAAAAATGTTTGTTTATGTAAATGTTAATTTTTTACCATATTAAATTGTTTTATAAGAAAGAAACAGCCCAATTGTTGAAAATATTATTTATACTACTAACTTTATAACCTTAAAGACCGAAGTGGGTCATACAATGATCAGATAACAATAAATTAATATATTAGAGGGCGCCACGTGCCAGAGCAAACCCAAAAAAAAATTAACGTAAATTAGTATTGTACGTTACTGAGTTAAACGTTACGTAGTTATTGTTTTCTAAAAAGCCGAAACTAGTTTCCAATTTCATCTATTTTTATAAAAAAAAAAAACAATTTTTTATATATTTTGTGGGGCTTGACTTTATTAATCATTAATTTTTAAATTATCTAGTTCCATTTTTCAATTATTTATATTAAAATTTAGTTAAGATTATATTTAAAGCTAAAGAAAACGATTGGTGGAATAGGGACCTTGATCAGAAAAGAGTAAAGCCCGCAGACTTTTAACCAACCAAAAAAACTGGCAACTGGGAAGGGAATACATAAGGGAATACACAGCTACGCCGTAAGGAATTCAAAGGTTAATTCCTCGAAAAATTCTGTAAGAACATAGAGAGTATTCTTGATTGCTCCAGAATCAGTGAAATACTACAAAGGGAAGAACAAGGATGTATTGGGTCTTTGAAAAATGAAAATCTAGCACTTGTTACTAATCTCACACTTCCCAGGTAGTTAACTTAACCAATACCAAGAGGACGGTACTGCGGTGGCCCTAGTAGCAAGAACCACAAAGTAGCACTAGATCTTGACAAAAAAAATTGTAAATAGAACCAAACTTGCATGGGCTCTGAGAAGGCAGATGGACCGGATGGCATATTGGGGTATGTACCAGAAAATGGAGGTCTATAAGATTTGTCTTCATACCCAAACCGGGTAAGGCATGCTGCGCAGAAGTCAAATCTTATAGACCATATAGACCTATCAGTCTGACATCATTCTCTAAAAACTTTAGAAAAGATGATTGACAGATATATAAGGGACGAGGTAATGGTAGACAATCCGATACACCGAAACTAATCTGGAAAACCTGTGACGCTGCGATTCGCGCGTTGGCGCCGAAGGCGGCACAAGCATTGAACTGTCAAGAAATCGCCCTAGCGAAATTTCTAGAGATAGAATGGGCCTTCGATTCCATTTCATACAAATCCATAGTCGGTGCCATGCAGAGGCGAGGAGCCGTTCAAAGCATTACGCGACCTCATGCTTCAGCATAGGAATTTTTACATCACTTTTTACTACGTAAGAAGGGAAATCGTTGCCATCAAAGGGTGCCCTCAAGGTGAAGTACTCTACCCACTGATGTGGTGCCCGGCGGTTAATGATATTATTAGAGAGCTAGAGATTAAGTATCTACACACAAGCATTTTCATAGGAATCACTATGAATGGAAAATTTGATGGTTGTATCTGATAGGATGCAACGGACACTCAACACTCAAAAAGAGGAATTATCCACGAATCTGGCGAAAACATTAGTTGTTGCCTTCACGTAATGTAATGGATGACGATTTATTGGTTTTCGAATCAAAAAAGGACGCCGACTGTCATGCAGATATGAATTCCGATCTATTTGAGGAGTGATTTCGAAATATTTTATCGAAGTTAAAAAAAATACAAACAGCAACAAGAAAATGCGAAATACAAGCATGGTTAAATAGACATAGCATACCGTTTACAGAAGATATGGTTAAAGATAAACTGCTAGCACTAGTAAAGGACATCAAGCCTGCTGATAAATATGTTGTAGATGAGATGGCGCTATGTACTGAACATTATGTTTTACGCTTGCCACCTTACCATTGTGAGTTTAATCCAATTGAACTGATTTGGGCTTAAATTAAGGAAGAGGTGACAAGAAAAAACACTACTTTTAAAATTGCTGATGTCAAACAACTTATTTATGAAGCAGTAACTGCAGACAATTGGCAAAAGGCAATTAAACATGTCCAAAAAGAGGAAGGAAAAATGTGGAAAACGGACAGACTGATGGAAGACATAGTTCGAACATCTAATTATTAATTTAAACGATGATTCTGATAGCAGTGATAGCGAATAAATGTATATCGATGTATTAAAATGTTTTATTTACTATTAACTCCTTACAAACATATAACATTATATATTTTGTATCAATTAAGTAATTTATTTCAATTTATTTTTAAATCACCAGAAAATCCCAAGAAACTCAAAGTAGTCGATTCATATTGTTTTTATTTCTTAATTGGTTTATTTTATCAATAAAGATTTAAAAAGATTAAATTTAATTTAAATTTTATATTCCAATTTTTTATTTGATTTTTGTGTGACGCTACTGGTTACGGACAATATTTCTTTACTCCGTTTATAACTATTAGAGTAACTGGACATCGGTTGTATTTCTCAAAAAACAGATGGTGTTCACGTGATCACTCTGTTTGTTGGATGTACAAACTATAGTTCTTTAGAATATCTATTTAAGTGCTTGGGTATATAGCAATCTTGCAATACGTACACGACATAAAAAAACACACACTATTGTTTTGACAGTCAACTACGTGCCAAGCATATTTCTTAATAATCTCATATTGATATAGCAACATCCCTGATAAACTCCAGCTGTACAAGTGTATCTTGTAAAACAAAAGAGATGTGATTAACAAAAACAAGTATGACTTATCTGGACGAATAATTAAAAAAATTGCCATTGATGACGTGCATCGGAAATTTTTTTGCAAGTACTAGAGTTTGTTTAACCATGTTTCAGTTGTCCCCACCATGCACTCCGCACCCAGCGAATAATAAGAAAGAGCAAAGTTTAATTTTGAAGTTGATTAATTACTTTTCAAGATACAGAGGTGCTGGAATACCGCTTTCACCGTTAAATGCAGTCTACAACGTTTGGGTTCACCCCAAAATATAATCGTATTTTTAATAAAGCAAAATATATTTTATGGCATTACCAATTTATTCATACAAACACACCTTAATATGCGTCATTGAAAACAATCCTTAACATATGTCATTAGTTATATTTATTTTAATTTAAGTATAAAATAACATTGACAAACGTAAAACAGCAGAATACGTCACCCTTTATGACGTAACGGCAGAGGATGATTAAACAAACCAGATAGATTGTAAAATAAATGATATATACCACCTACTTAGACATATTCATTCAAAAATTTGAGGGTTTGTTATTATTAAAGGCAAAACAATCACTTTTGACGAATAAAACTAGGATATTGTAAGCGTATAATTAAAAACGTCAAACTTAATAGGTATTTAGCAGTGAAACGTGTAGAGGAATATTCCTATTTTTAGTCGCAATTTATCCAGCTGATTCTAAACTAGCCATAACTGACTGACATATTTGATAAATGAGATTATAGTCTAATATTGCAAAGGATATTATGTTAACGTAATATTTGTGTCGTTCAAGCTTTAAGGACACGAACCAACATCACTAACGCGAGGTATTACAGATGATAGATCCTTACAGGTTCGGACTTAAAAAAAAACACTACAAACAATTATCATTCCATTGTATTCTTATTATCTTATTTAGTTAAATATAAAGAAGTATCAAAATTATTAACAAATAGAAATTATATTAAATAATAATATTTAAAATTAGATTCATTATATTTTAAGCTGTTAATATTGTAAATATATAGTGATAATTATATAAGTTTAAAAATACTGAAAGTCAAATAAAAGATAAAGGCACTTTATTTAAAAAAAAAACCTTGGACCCAATTTTGAGGCAAATAAATAATAGGTTTTAAATAGTTGTTAATAATTATATTTATACAACCTGGTAAATGCCAGCCCTGTAATCATGATAGCAGGCAAGCTGCTATGGTTATATGTCAGAAAAACGGCAATATGTGTGATCACACGCCGTGCGGGCGCTCCGATCCCGATGCCAATGTTGAAATAATGACGATTATATAGGAAAAGTAATTTTCTCCCTCATTTGCATACTTGATGAAAATCTCATAGCTGTTGCGTTGCGTGAATGCTGTTGTGTGTGACGATCTAGAGTGGCGATGCACGACACGTTGACGATGTGTGTCATCTCACCTTTTTGACAAATAGATAGAAATATTTCATCGTTTTTTTTTTCGGTTGTTGGCAATACTTGGAAGTAGACCACTTGAATCGTGAAAAATATATGAATTGTTCAGAAATAGATTTGACTACACTTAAACGAAAATCATTGTATTGATGTATCCACAAAATCTTCAATTTTTATAAATTTTTAATTTTGTTGGGAGCCAATTGGTATGATATCAGGGAAATTTTGGATTTTTATAAATTTTATACTGATAAATATATAAAATGTGTCATTTAATGATGACAGTTTTGTCAGTTTGTCAGCGATAAAAAAGGTGCATCCATTTTTATCGCGATAAAAATGCCTGTTCCTCGCGATAAAAATGCATGTTCCTCATAATCAGACTATATCTAGTAGCTGTAAATCGCGTCGGCACGTCACTTTAACCTTAGTTCTGTCAGTTAAAATTACTTGTTTGGTTGATATTGAAATATGGAAGATGAATAATAAAATAATAAAAAATAGTAATAATGAAATAATTTAATTGTATCAATATAGATTATTGTTGTTGTTCATTCTATATTTTGTCGTTAATTTATCTTGCCAAAAAACACTCTGGCTTTTTTTTTAAGGATAAATTTCTTTTAAATTCAAAATTTTTCCATCAGTAATTTTCCTCAAAAAACTAACATTTGACAAAATCGCTCGACCTCCGGTTTCGCGATTTTTCCATGTCAGTTTTTCTCGTAAAGTTGCTGATTGGCAAAATTTTTCGTAACAAAGAGAAATTTATCCGATAAAAAAAGCTCTTGTGTTTTTACTGTTGATAAAAAAATTTCCAGATTCCCAATTCAAGAAGATTTATTAAAATAAAAAAACAGCTATCTAAGAATATAAACCAACAAAACTTATTTACAAATTATTTTGTTCTGTTGGTACCAAGCGAACACTTGAAACGTGAATGACAATTTTGTTTCTCTCAAGTACAACGTTCAACTGTCTGCAATTCTTTATATTAAAATATTTTTCAGTATCAGTTTTGGTTACAAAAATAGAGGTTTTTATATATTTTTTTATTATTTCTTAACCTCAAAAAAAAATAAATTTCATTTATTTATTTTGAGGAATTGTTTTAACCTTTTTAGTTACCTTCCACTAACAAAAGAAAACACTTTTTTGTTTGTTCATGACCAGCATGTCAGAAATCCAAACCGGCTTTCCATACGGTTCTTCTCTGGATTTTAATTTCTTCTCTTGAGTTATGTAGCACAAATTATTTACATACTATTTATAATTTTTTTTCTAGTAAATATTTGTTTTTACTTGTTATCTGTGCATTTTGGGATGAAAATTTTTACATCCGATCTGTAAAAAAAAATTTATTGCAATCTCCAAATAAAGTCCTTAGCAATCAAACTAATACATTGTGATCATGTCACTAGAAATGAATTTTGTTTTATGGAATTGTGGAATTTTTAAAAAATTGGCTAAGAAATTTAAGATTATATTACGATTTTAAACTAAATTGAATAACTTCTAAAATATTAAAGTTATTGAAATGTGATTTTCACCATTCGAAAGATAATATAAAACTCTAAATTTAAAATGTATTTTAGTTTCTTAAAATTTAGAATTGTAATTATTATAGCCAAAATTTTTAAAATTTTTTGTAATTTCGTTTTATCAATAAGTATAAAATAAATGAAAAAAGTAAATGGCATATCCGAAAAGGATCCAAAAGTACTATGTGTGTAAATTATTTCATAAATTTAACATAGTATTTGTAAAAGTTATAGCAAAAAATGAAAAAAGTTTAAACAATGAATTTTTGACAAAAAATTTGATTTTTTTTTAGTTTTATAAACTAACTTTATTAATGAATTTTGATTCAGAAAACCTAAAAAAAAGGTCTGTTTCCCATTTTGAATATAATTGAATGAGATATTAATTATTTATTGACTTTAAAATTATTCAAAAATGGGTTTTATTTTTTTTAAGGTTAATATTAATATGAAAAATTTAAAAAAAAATACCATTAAATTTGTAGTAAAAACTCTATAATTGTAATTTTTTTCAAAATTTTATTCAAAAAATTTTAGAATTCTTAATTTTATTTTGAACTTTAATATAAGTTTAAAAAAAATAGGTAATATAAAACTATAAATTTAGAAAGTATTTTAGTATTTAACATTGTAATTGTTCTAAACAAAATTTAAAAAAAAAATATTTTTTTGTCTTTTGTTTTATAGAAAATGGTAAAACAAATGAAAAAAGTAAATAGTACATCCGAAAGGGATCAAAAAGTACATTATGTGTGAAATATTTCATAATTTTAAAATAATACTTGTAGAAATTATATAAAATTATAAAAAGTTAAAAAAAAATTTAGAAAAAATTAATTTTTTTTTAATTTTTGTAAACTAATTTTATTAATGCATTTTGATGCAGAAAAACTAAAATAATCGATTAAACAATTACTTTACTAGGAGTGTTCGGATAGTTGGGTGGGATTACCCCTCATTTTTTTTAATTATGTTTATGGCTTTGGCAAAGACCAATTAAGCCATACAATTTTTTTTCCCAGTTTTAATTTCGTAATTAGTTGATCACTATCATTGGGATGTGGGTTTTGGAAATGTGGTCCTTCGAGAATATTTTATAGTCACATTTTTGACTGCCTATTTTTTTTGTTTGATAAAAAAAATCATAAAAAACGACTGGAAATCAGCATCCTAATGTGGTTTATATATTAATACTTTAGTCTAAGTATAATTTCGAAAAGAAAATAATACGTTAACGCTTGAAGTGAATCTCATCGTATTACACGAGAACAAACAGTAGAATAACACGCCAATCACCATGCAAGAGAGATAAGTCAAAAGACAGAGGAGTTAAGATGACCGAAAACAACCCTTCGATCCTTAGTTGTATCAGATAGGATAGTGAAACTTGTCGAAAGTACACACACAAGGCGGGAAAAGGGATTGCGGGGACATCCTGTTTTGAGGGACCACACCGATTACGCACATAGGCGGAACTAATCAGTTGTAACCAATATAAAAAATTATCATAAATCGGACATTAGCCATCATCTATTATTGATAATTTCATAGTTAAGTGTCTTTATTGTGATTTTCTTTAATTAAACTTTATATCCTATATTATTTATATATAAAATACTATTTTCTTAAATCTTTATGGTACGCTCATGAACTGCGGTTCTACGGACACAGGATAGTTAAGACAGTGGCTGCTTGCTACGAAGATAAATAAAGATATCAGTCGGACTTGAGCCGCAATCCCTCTAATGACCCAAACAACTACACCAAGTGCTGGCAAGTATGGGACTGATACGTGACGACGACGAAGGGTCCGATCTTGAAACCCTTTACCAGATAACTTTTGAAAAAAGAAACAGAAGAGTTTTGTTTAAATTACATAAATTTAGAATACGTAATATCAGAAAAATTTATTATATGGTCAATAATTTTCATTTGGACACGCGAGCTACTGACTATATACTATTGCACTTTTAAATTTATATCTTTCGAAGGTCAAAAGTGTGAACGAATTCTTGTGAAACAACTTCATGAAATTACCACTGACCAATTCTCTAATTTACATTTATATGTTTCTATTGGAAAAGTTGGGGAAGTTGAACTGAATAGAACCGCAAAAATAAGTGAGATATATATTTTCATTATTTTACAGTACATTGGTTTCCACGGAAAATTTTAGTTTTGTTTTTCGTGTTGGGAATCTTGTAATAAAGAAAGACATACCGATGTTTGGTGTGAAAATAATCTAAAAGGAATTTTTGCTATATTGTTTGAGAAATCAACAGACAACGCTTTGTAGCAAATAAAAATAACCAAGAATAAATACAATATTTATTATCCTATATTTTTATAATAGCTATAAGCAAAATCTATTCTTTAATTATTTTAACTTTGATTTAATTTTTATTTCATTTATTAACCCACATTTTAATAAATGCTAATGATTGCCCAGTGGTCGAAATTCGATCGTAATTCATTAAAATTTAAAGTTTATGTTTAAACTTATTTTTTCATATTTTACTTTACTTTTCTTTATTTTTTCCTGTTTTTTTCTACTTTTCACTATTTTTTATTGTTTTTTATTTTATTTTTTATATTTTTGCCTTTATTTTTTCCCTACTTTTTCCTTTTTTCCTGATTTTACAATTTTTTGCTTGTTTTTTCCTATTTTATTTTCTATTTTTTCATGGTTTTTAGTATTCTTTCAGGATTTTTTCAAGTTTTCCCGATGATTCCTATTTTGGCCATTGTTTCTATTTTTTTCAATTTTTTCCCTTTTTTCTCTATTTTTTCCTATTTTTCTGTTTTCCTGTGTTTTTAATTTTTTCCTATTTGTTCCCATTTCCTGTTTTTCTCAATTTTTTTGTATTTTTCTCTTCTATTCATTTTTTTCTCCATTACCCCATATTTCTTATTTTTGCCTATATGTTTCCAATTTTTTTCTATTTTTCTCCTTTTGCCCCATTGCTTTTTACATTTTCCTAATTTTAGTATTTTCTCCTTTTTTTCCTATTTATTATCTACTTTTGCCTATTTTTCTCTATTTTTTTATTTATTCCAATTGTTTTCCTATTTTTACGTATTTTTCCCAATTTCCTATTTTTTCTTACTTTTTCTGTTCTTACTGTTTTTTCCGATATTTTCATCTTTTTCCCCATTTTTCCTATTTTTCCATTTTCCACATTATTTAGTATTTATTTATTATTTTTTCTCAACTTTTACCTTTTTTCCTTGTCGTTCCTATTTTTTTCCTTTTTTTCTATGTGTCTCTTTTTGCCCCATTTTTCTTATGTTTTTACTAATTTTCCTATTTTCTCCTTATTTTCCTATTTTTTTCTACTTTGTCCATTTTTCTCTATTTTTTATATACTTCTATTGTTTTCCTATATTCCCGTATTTTTCCAAATTTGCTATTTTTCTTACTTCTTCTGTTTTTTTTCCGATATTTTCCCTTTTCTTCCCTATTTGTCCTACTTTTTTACTATTCTTTATTAATTACTGGTTTTTTATATTTTTTCTATTTTTCCTATTTTCCCCTGTGTTTCCCTATTTCTGCCTATTTTTTCAAATTTTTCCCATTTTTCTCTATTGCTCCCTATTTTTTTTTACGTTTTCATATTTTTTTATTTTTTCCCATTTTTCCTTTTTTTTCCATTTTCCGTATTATTTCCTTTTTATTTCCCATTTTTTCTCAAATTTTGCCTATTTCTACCCATTTTTCCTATTTTTATCTATTTGTTCTGTTTTTTCTTGTTTTTTTTTATAAGTTCTATTTTTGCCTATATTTTGCCATTTTTTCCTATTTTTTCTCTACTTTTTCTTTTTTTTCTATTTTTTACTTGTTTTTTCCTATTTGTTTTTCCATTTTTTCCATTTTCCCAATTTTTTGTTTTTTCATGGTTTTTAGTATTCTTTCAGGTTTTTTCTAGTTCTCCCCATTTTTCCTATTTTTCTCTGTTTTCCTATGTTTTCCTATTTATTCCCATTTTTCTATTTTTCTCTATTTTTTTGTATTTTTCTTTTTTTCTATTGATTTTTTTCTCCATTACCCCATATTTTTTATTTTGTCTATATTTTCCTCTTTTTCCCTACTGTTTCCTTTTTTTTTGGAATAAATGTTATGGTTTAAAAAATATATATATTGACATATATAAAAGCCCCTTTAGGCTCTATTTCTCTTTTTTTTTCTGTTTACAAAATAAACGTCCCAACGGATCAAGCAACACTCGAAAAGTTATTAAAAGCATTTGCGGTGTTTTCTCATTGAATATTTTATTTTCGTTTTATTATTGACCTTTGTTGTCAGCACACAACGATCTCACGTTCATCATCTCCCCCGTCGAATTAAAATTTTTCATTAACCCTAGAAATCTCGCCAAAAAAATTTGCATGTTAAATCAGTAAATGTCTGAGCAAATAGCCCGGATGGACAAAAGTGCCACCAGGCGGCGTTTTGTTATATATCTTGTGATTATTTCCATATGAGTAACATAGGCGGCACTAATATAATAATAAATTTATAAAAATTTCGTTACTTTATATTATCATTTATTAACAAATATATTAATCTTATTTAATACAGATGACCTACCCAACCCTGGTATATAATTTTATAAATATTTTTACTTGTTATTACGAATGTTCTTGTTTTTGTATCGACCAATAAAATAAATGATTTAAATTGGCGCTAGTTATAAAAGTAAACAAAAATAATTTACCCTAGAGAAAAAGAGTTATAAGTAAATTTTCGTAATTTCTGGTTTAAATATTCATATTTAGATGAAGAATCTTGAAAAATGAAGATTTATGTTGATTTCATTATTTTTTTTTATGATTTTCAGTTTTTGAAAAATATTAAAAATTTTACTAAAAAAAAAATTTACCAGAGAAAAAGAGCAATTTATAAGTAAATTTTCGTAATTTCTGGTTTCAATATTCATATTTAGCTGAAGAATCCTGAAAAACGAAGATTTATGTTGATTTCATTATTTTTTATTATGATTTTCAGTTTTTGAAAAATATTAAAAATTTTACTAAAAAAAAAAATTACTAGAGAAAAAGAGCAATTTATAAGTAAATTTTCGTAATTTCTGGTTTAAATATTCATATTTAGATGAAGAATCTTGAAAAATGAAGATTTATGTTGATTTCATTATTTTTTTTTATGATTTTCAGTTTTTGAAAAATATTAAAAATTTTACTAAAAAAAAAATTTACCAGAGAAAAAGAGCAATTTATAAGTAAATTTTCGTAATTTCTGGTTTCAATATTCATATTTAGCTGAAGAATCCTGAAAAAAGAATATTTATGTTGATTTTATTATTTTTTTTATGATTTTCAGTCTTTGAAAAAAATTAAAAATTTTACTAAAAAAAAAAATTACCAGAGAAAAAGAGCAATTTATAAGTAAATTTTCGTAATTTCTGGTTTAAATATTCATATTTAGCTGAAGAATCCTGAAAAACGAAGATTTATGTTGATTTCATTATTTTTTATTATGATTTTCAGTTTTTGAAAAATATTAAAAATTTTACTAAAAAAAAAATTTACTAGAGACAAAGAGCAATTTATAAGTAAATTTTCGTAATTTCTGGTTTAAATATTCATATTTAGCTGAAGAATCCTGAAAAACGAAGATTTATGTTGATTTCATTATTTTTTATTATGATTTTCAGTTTTTGAAAAATATTAAAAAATTTACTGAAAAAAAAAATTTACTAGAGAAAAAGAGCAATTTATAAGTAAATTTTGGTAATTTCTGGTTTAAATATTCATATTTAGCTGAAGAATCCTGAAAAAAGAATATTTATGTTGATTTTATTATTTTTTTTATGATTTTCAGTTTTTGAAAAATATTAAAAATTTTACTAAAAAAAAATTTACTAGAGAAAAAGAGCAATTTATAAGTAAATTTTGGTAATTTCTGGTTTAAATATTCATATTTAGCTGAAGAATCCTGAAAAACGAAGATTTATGTTGATTTCATTATTTTTTATTATGATTTTCAGTTTTTAAAAAATATTAAAAATTTTACTAAAAAAAAATTTACTAGAGAAAAAGAGCAATTTATAAGTAAATTTTCGTAATTTCTGGTTTCAATATTCATATTTAGCTGAAGAATCCTGAAAAAAGAATATTTATGTTGATTTTATTATTTTTTTTATGATTTTCAGTTTTTGAAAAATATTAAAAATTTTACTAAAAAAAAATTTACTAGAGAAAAAGAGCAATTTATAAGTAAATTTTGGTAATTTCTGGTTTAAATATTCATATTTAGCTGAAGAATCCTGAAAAACGAAGATTTATGTTGATTTCATTATTTTTTATTATGATTTTCAGTTTTTAAAAAATATTAAAAATTTTACTAAAAAAAAATTTACTAGAGAAAAAGAGCAATTTATAAGTAAATTTTCGTAATTTCTGGTTTCAATATTCATATTTAGATGAAGAATCCTGAAAAAAGAATATTTATGTTGATTTTATTATTTTTTTTATGATTTTCAGTCTTTGAAAAAAATTAAAAATTTTACTAAAAAAAAAAATTACCAGAGAAAAACAGCAATTTATAAGTAAATTTTCGTAATTTCTGGTTTAAATATTCATATTTAGCTGAAGAATCCTGAAAAACGAAGATTTATGTTGATTTCATTATTTTTACCTCTCGCCCTTCAGATAAGAGAGGTATAGGAATCATGCTAAAAATTGGGTAGTGAGTTTTCAATGGATAAACACGTTTTGGGGTCCCTAGAATACGATTTTAATATTTTCGCGATGATGTCTGTGTGTGTGTGTGTTAGTGTGTGTGTGTGTTAGTGTGTGTGTGTGTGTTTGGATGGATGTTGTAGTAACGATAACTCAAAAACTACTGAATAAAAATATTTGAAATTTTGCATACAGGATTCTGATGCCCTAGATTAGATCTGATTAGATTTTGGTGCCAATCGGACAACCGGAAGTGGCAGTTTCTATGGGTGATGACACCATTATTATACAAAACGGCAATAAAGTTTTACACATATATTTTGTATACCCTATAGTTTATTTTCATCTCATTAAAATTTTCGAAACTTTTGCCATCGTTGCCAGATTTACAAAAAAATAATTTTTTTTCATACTTTTTTGTGTCAACCTGTAAATTTTTGATTCAAAAATGGCGAGAGGTCATGTGCTGGCCACATCAGATTTTTTATTATGATTTTCAGTTTTTGAAAAATATTAAAAATTTTACTAAAAAAAAAATTACTAGAGAAAAAGAGCAATTTATAAGTAAATTTTCGTAATTTCTGGTTTAAATAACCATATTTAGCTGAAGAATCCTGAAAAACGAAGATTTACGTTGATATCATAATTTTTTTTTATGATTTTCAGTTTTTGAAAAATATTAAAAATTTTACTAAAAAAAAATTTACTATAGAAAAAGATCAATTTATAAGTAAATATTCGTAATTTCTAGTTTAAATATTCATATTTATCTGAAGAATCCTGAAAAACGAAGATTTATGTTGATTTCATAATTTTTTTTATGATTTTCAGTTTTTGAAAAATATTAAAAATTTTACTAAAAAAAAATTTACTATAGAAAAAGATCAATTTATAAGTAAATTTTCGTAATTTCTGGTTTAAATATTCATATTTAGCTGAAGAATCCTGAAAAACGAAGATTTATGTTGATTTCATTATTTTTTATTATGATTTTCAGTTTTTGAAAAATATTAAAAATTTTACTAAAAAAAAAATTACTAGAGAAAAAGAGCAATTTATAAGTAAATTTTCGTAATTTCTGGTTTAAATATTCATATTTAGATGAAGAATCTTGAAAAATGAAGATTTATGTTGATTTCATTATTTTTTTTATGATTTTCAGTTTTTGAAAAAAATTAAAAATTTTACTAAAAAAAAAAATTACCAGAGAAAAAGAGCAATTTATAAGTAAATTTTGGTAATTTCTGGTTTAAATATTCATATTTAGCTGAAGAATCCTGAAAAAAGAATATTTATGTTGATTTTATTATTTTTTTTATGATTTTCAGTCTTTGAAAAAAATTAAAAATTTTACTAAAAAAAAATTTACTATAGAAAAAGATCAATTTATAAGTAAATATTCGTAATTTCTAGTTTAAATATTCATATTTATCTGAAGAATCCTGAAAAACGAAGATTTATGTTGATTTCATAATTTTTTTTATGATTTTCAGTTTTTGAAAAATATTAAAAATTTTACTAAAAAAAAATTTACTATAGAAAAAGATCAATTTATAAGTAAATTTTCGTAATTTCTGGTTTAAATATTCATATTTAGCTGAAGAATCCTGAAAAACGAAGATTTATGTTGATTTCATTATTTTTTATTATGATTTTCAGTTTTTGAAAAATATTAAAAATTTTACTAAAAAAAAAATTACTAGAGAAAAAGAGCAATTTATAAGTAAATTTTCGTAATTTCTGGTTTAAATATTCATATTTAGCTGAAGAATCCTGAAAAACGAAGATTTATGTTGATTTCATTATTTTTTATTATGATTTTCAGTTTTTAAAAAATATTAATAATTTTACCAAAAAAAATTTACTAGAGAAAAAGAGCAATTTATAACTAAATTTTCGTAATTTCTGGTTTAAATATTCATATTTAGATGAAGAATCCTGAAAAAACAATATTTATGTTGATTTCATTATTTTTTATGATTTTCATTATTTGAAAAAATATTAAAAATTTTAGTAAACAAAGTAATTTACTTGAGAAAAAGAGCAATTTATAAGTCCGTAATTTCTAGTTTTAAATCTAGCCGAAAATTCCTGAAAAAACGATATTTATGTAGATTTCACTATTTTTTTAAATTATTTTCCGTCTATTAAAAATTTTATTTTAACAAAATCTGTCATTTCAATAAAAGTGATAAAAAAAAGAAAACTTATAATAGTAAAGATTAATAGAGATGAAAACACAAATGAAAATGTAGTAAAGAAAATTCAGTACAGCTTGAACTAAATCAAAAAAATCGGTTGTGTCGAGTATAATTTTCAAGGAAAATTCAATTTCAACCGGTACATTTTAATTATTATTGTCTTGCTTTTTATCGAATTTGGTTCTAATCCAGTCAATACTATTTCAGATATTTCATGAGTTTCAAATTTTGACATTTTTTATTTTTGACAGGTCACACTTTGAGAAATAATCTTTATTATTCTGAATTGAATTGTTCAAAGGCTTTAAAATGACATACTGCAAATCAAATTCCGTGACATATAGCTTCTGTCATTTTTTGACAATGACACTTCCATTTTACCGAAACTGGTTTAAATCCAGTTCTTTTTCAGATATTTAATGTTAAAAATGTAAAACTTTGACATTTTTTTTGATAGATGATAGTTGGAAAAATAATTTTGACTTTTCTGAATAGAGTTTTTCAAGTGCTTTCTAATGACATATTGCAAGTCTAATTCCTAATTCCATATATCTGTCATTTTTTGACAATCACACTTCCGTTTGACAGATGTCGTACAAAAACTAATCACGGTTAAATTTCAGCTCAATCAAATTAAATATGTGGCCTCACCCGTGGAAGAATACACACACACAGACACACAGATACGACTTCCATCTGGAAATAGACAATACTTTCCCTCCTCGTTGGATGGTGTTTCGGGAAAGTAAAATGAGTAAGAAAATGAGGAAAATAATGAATAAACTTTAAAAGACGATACAGACGTAACCAAAATAATTTTGAACAAGATAACCAGAAAAATACTGTTATAAAACCTTGTTATTGTACGTTAACTTGAAAGTTTGTGGGATAACCAGTTCCAGGTTCGAATCCCAAGGAAATATTTATTTTTATTTTTTTTAATACACAGGCTAGATTTAGATAGTCAAGACTTCTTTTAATAAAATACATTTTTTTTTAAATATACAGGTTAGATTTAGACGGTCAAGACTTCTTTTAAATTTCTTTTTATACACAGGCTAGATTTAGATAGTCAAGACTTATTTTAATAAAATAAATGAGGTCAACTTAAAATCAAAAGCAAAGTGGAATTTCAGGCGCTAGACGCTTCTAAGATGGACGACCGTTACTACGTTACTTTAACTGCCTATAACTTCAACGGCCCGGGACAAAATATATTCGGTTTTTACTAAAATGTTTGATTTTAGTAGAAGTTTTGTTGGAATGGATTGAATTTTTTATAGCCGATTTCGATGACGGGACAACAAAAATGACGGTTTTGAGACAATTTTTTTTCACTATTTTTAATGAAAAACATTTTTTCAACATAAAAGAACTAATTTGCAAGGTTTTCAAAATCGGTTTGCAAATGAGTGAGTAAACTCAAAAATCCACTATTTTTGTTGAGACGTCGTCGAAATCGATAGAAAAAAATTTCAATCTATTCAAACTGAATTAATATATTTTAGTGAAAAATGCATGTGTATATTCTGATACGTGGAACCCGTAGATGAAAAGCAAATGATTTATCAATCAAATGAAAAAAAAATTAAGATTTGAATAAAGACAATTGTAAAATAAAGAAAAATAAACAACAGTTTTACACATTTAAGAAGTGAGATAGTGTGAAGAGAGATTATCATAAAAGAAAAAATTAGTTCAATTGAAAACTGTTAAAGAATATCGTCACCACTAACCAAAACTATACTTTTTAAAACACACTACATACGTTTCGCTAACTATATTAGCATCATCAGGAGTCGATTATAAACTGAAAACTGTCAGAAAAAATATTTGTGAAAATTTCACACCTTCAACCAATTAAAAGCCTGTATTTTGCATCGTTACCATAGCAACTAAAAAAAATTCCGGAAATTTTTCTCCTCCTAGTGTAAAGGAGTATGAAATTACACTGGAAAATTTTTTTCATAGTCAAATGACATTTACATTTTCCATCAAAAACCGTCCTAGTATTTTTTTAATATCTCGGTGTGAAATTGTCTTACCGAATCCCACACGTGCTTGAATTAATTGCGGGAAATTTGTCTCGTACATGAATTTTTAAATTCCGGCAATAATAATTCATGCCCTAGGGAGATTATAGGTGAAAGTTTGTTTTAAGAGTTAATAAAAAGTAACATTGGTTTGGAATTTTTGTTGTTTTATATATTTAATATTTCTTTAAAATATTCTTCCCATCTTTGTATCATTTAGTTTTCATCTGCTATTATATTTTCAATTTTAATTGTCCCTTTTATTCTATTTTCCATATCCTAATTATTACAGATTAATATCAAGATTTCACAATATTTTCAAATAATTCTAATATTGTTTCCAAAATTAATCGAAATATTACAAAACTATGTAACTAAACTTATCCAACGGCAATTTGATCGAAAGAGAAGTTAACTAACCAGGAAATAAATTAGCCTTGGACAGGATACGCCTCTGATGAGTACGGATTACAGGTCTTATTAAAGCTTCGTAATATAAAAGCTTTGTGGTCGTCCATTTTGATGGTATAATCAGAAATTAATATGAAATTCGCTCATGTATATGCAATTACTGGCCGGATGTTTTCAGAGAGAAAAGGGCCTCTGTAGGTGTGTGTATATGTGTGTATTCATATAGCCGACTCGAACCCGTGGGCTACAAACTCGAAAAGTTATTGAAATTTTCGACGTATAACATTTTTATTCCCTTTATCAAGCGGTAAAATTTTGATTAAACAACACCTGTTGGAAAAACATTTTTATTGGTATTCAGCAGATTTTATTCAAAAATAAATTTCATACAGATATATAATTATTATTCAAAATTTTTAATAAAATCTTCAATCAAATATTATGTTTTTTTCGGAAGTAGACATCTTATCGCTCTTCCTAACTAACAAAATAACGGCATCCTTTTATCAGCTGATGAACTTTTAGAAAAAAATGTAACCTCCGTAATCTGTCGAGCTGGGCATCAGTGCCGACAACTAAAAAGAGAAAATAAAAGATATCGGCCCACAACCTGGATCCTGAACTAGTTCGTTTCCTGGCTTAGGTTCTTATCGACAACGCTTCCTTCCAATTATGAGTAAATGCACTTGCATAATGTGTAGGTGGTATTAATAAACGTACCGATGCAAACAGCGTGGATCAATTTAAGAAATAGAAATATTTAAAAAAGGTTTTTAAAATTTAAATCAATCAACCGTTATTAATAGTAAAAATAAGATGATTAAAATTCCTTGATAGGGATAATAATAAAATTCTTATTAATATGAGGATGAATTAGGTTCGTTCTAGCAGCTTGTTCTGAACTAAATGATCATGCGCAGTGTAAAATTGCCGTTCCAGCAATACAATGTTATTTCTTGAAAAATTCTGTGTTCCTGCATAACCGTAAATCGTTTGGAACATGTTTAGAATTTGTTTTATGTCAAAATAAATGAGAAATTTTGTTACAATTTATTTAGCGCTTGCGTATTGAAACAGTCTGAGAGTTTGGTTTCTTATGTTTAACCTCACTTTTAAATATTTGTATTTTACTTTTGATTGGAATTTTTCAAATTTTTGTAACTTTGAGGAACTTTTATTAGGCCCACAAAGGCCTAAAGATGAAAATTTCATAGGAGATACAGTGCAACAATGCAATGACCAAGAATTTATAGAACATTTTAGAATTAGCAGAGGAATGCAACTTTAGTTGCGGCGCAGTTTGAACAATAGTATATTATATACCAAGGGATTAAAAGACACTTTAGTCCTGTGGTCTATACGCTATTTTTTACACCACGGTGCCCAAGGCCCCTTAAAATTCAAATAATTATTTAAATACAATTTTTTTTTTAATATAACTTTGTTTTAGTCGGTTAAAATATGTTTTTGCACAATTTAAAAACCTTATAATTTGATATATAAAGTATACTCTTGAGGGAAACACAAAATTGGAGAGAAAGGAGGGGAAATTGTGAAGAAAGAGAGGAAATCTGAGACAAAAATAAGTAAAAAGAGGTAATCTAAAAAAGGGGTTATTTCAGAAAAAAGTGATAAAATTTGAGATAAAAAATGGGAAATTTGACAAAAATTGAAAAGAAAGGTTTAATTTAAAAAAGGGGTATTTTTAATGAGAGAAAAGAGGTAATTTTAGGGAAAAAGAGTAAATTTCAGATTAAATATTGAAGAAGTTGAGAGAAACAAGAGTAAATTTTGGAGGAAGAGCGAAAATTTAAGGCAAAATGTGAACAAAATGAGAAAAAGGGTAATTTTCGAAAACAGAGGTAATTTTTTAAAAAATGTGTAATTTACTCAAAAAAGTAACAAAATTTGAGAGAAAAGAAGAAAAATTCGAAAAAAATGAAAAAAATGGGGTACTTTTAATGAGAGAAAAAAAGTAATTTTAGGGAGAAAAGAAAGGAAATTTGAGACAAAAAAGTGACAAAAGTTGAGAGAAACAAAGGGAAATTTTATACGAAGAGGGAAAATTTGAGGTCAGAAAGTGACAAAAATGAGAAAAAAGAGGGTAATTTTAGAAAAAATAGGTAGTTTTTAAAAAAAACGTGTATTTCTGTAAAAAAGTAAGAAAGTAAGTAAGAGAAAAGAAGGGAAATTCGACAAAAATAAGAAAAAAGGTAATTTTATAAAAAAAAGTGGTAATGTTCGAGAGAGAAAATTTAAGGACAAAAGTGACAAAATTTGAGACAAAAAATGGAAAAAACCTAGGAAAAACGAGAGGAAATTTTAAATCTATCTATTATATGGCAGACTACCAGTAGACCGAAAACTAGTAAACCGACCATCTCCCAATAGACCGAATCAAAATAAACCGAACAAACTCCTCCTATAGACGGAACTAATCACTATTTTAATCTATTAAAAAAAAAGGTCTTGAGTGGCTAAATCTAACCTGTATATTTTTAAAATAAGAATAGATAACGATTTTAGACGAAGACGAAAACAATGTGCAGCTGTTATTGTCCATCGATCGTTTATTGGAAAAATTCAGCAAAAACAGTGTTAGGTCTATTAGTTTTCATTCTACTGGGAATATTCATATTATATATTCCAAGAATTCCAACCATTTTATACTACATTTTATATTATGTTATTGCTTAAAGTATTTTTTTGCTTCACTATGTATTTTCAGTTCGTTATGCATAAGTATATCCATGTCATCCTCCCACAGGTCTCAACGCATATCTCGTCAGATAAATGTAAATTAAAAACGGTACCAGTATAACAGATAAGGTGTATTATTATCTCGATTTAAACGGAAATATCTATAGGTTACTATTTTATTTTTCTGAACAACGTAGGTAGCTTTATCTATACGTGGAAATGTAGGTACATGAAAATATTTTTTTATCTACTTCTATGAAATTACAGATTAATTATTCAACTACTTTTGATCAAGTAATAGTCATAAACAAACAGCGTGAATTATTATAAATCTATGTATTCCTATACTATGTTTTTGTAGGTAAATAGTGTGCAGTAAATTCGTGAAAATATTAGAGCCGATAAATACGAACTCTGTCACAAAATCGACGTAATACTCAAAATGCTTGCCATCATTTGCTATGTACAAATTCAGTATTTCAATGGTCTCAATTTCAGCAAGAGAAAAATACTTCGAACTGCTTCCCGAATACTATCTTTTACATCTCCACGTGGAGTTGGACGTGTTTTAAAAACTAAATTTTTGAGAGATAATTGGGCAGTAGTTGATTTTTTTTAATTTTTTTAAGTTTCTCTCACGAGTAACTTCGTTTTATTATGTTTGATTATTTATGTTAATAAACATTTTTTTGATAAGTTTTTAATTGTTATTTTATTCTCAAAATAATTTAGCGACGTAGTTTCTTTTACAACTTACAGGGTGAGCCAACACTCATCAAAAATCAAAAAAAATGACAAGAGAGATCAGTTTGCGGTTTAAACAGGTCAATAAGTCATCTTATTTATCTTTTTGTTATCTGGTTATAGTTATAGCATTGCATTTGAAATTTCTCAGAAAAAATTACTAGGGGCTTTTCACTTGTAAAATTTTGTACACCTATTACCGAATTCGGAAATAATTTCCTAATATTTCTGATACTTCCAAAATATTTCTGTAATTTCCTAACATGTCCGAAATTTCTGAAATATTTCTGACATTTCCGAAACCCCAATTATATTTTATAAGTAACAGAATACGCCATCTAACGGAAATTTACGACATTAAAAATATTTTTAAACAATTTTTTATGGCCTATAGAATTTTTTCCCCATTATTTTGTAATTAAATTAATCCTATGCTTTACAGCCGAACCGGGAAAGTTCTAAGGTGACACAACCAATTTTTTTTGACTATCCTTGTACTAGTACTTTCTTTTTTAAATGTTTTAAGTAAAGCTCCATTTATAAAAAATAATTTTTTTCTAAAAATTAATAAAATATTGAACTTCATATTTCCTATTACATTTTTTGGAAAGTACCATGCTGCGAAACCCCGTCAGAGTATTTTAAAATCACTTTGTATATTAAAATTTTAAATCGAGCAATTATTTGTTATCGTGTAAAATGAATTTATTTTTCAAATTAAAATCTTGGCAATTAAGTTTAGATTCTCGGTTGATGCCAAATAGAAGCCTACCACTCCATCGTTAGGCAATCTGGCCTAATGCTGTCTAATTGACAGGTTGTGTCCGATCGCGCTACTACACGGATATAGGTAATTAATGTCAGGACCCGTGTCGCAGGATTCGACCGTCCGTCGTCCGTCTCCTTTCTCCTACTCCTATCCTTTTCGGAACTAGGGAATAACAGTCGAATTCGCGTTAAGTTACATGTGTACGGGAGACGAAATCCGCACATGCATTTGCTTTACCATGTCGATGTGGAAAATTATTGTAATCTATGTTAATGGACGTTCCAAATGACCTGAATGGTTGTTCTTGGCAAATTAGGGGATCAGATATATATTTAGCGGTAATTATCAATTCGTTAATTGATAATAATTACTGAATAGATTTAAATTTTAATATGCATATAACATATAAAACGAAATATATCTAATAAGTGTGCAACATTCAATTTTATTCTTTTTTATGGATATCGTACAATAAAAAGTCCTTTAAGCCGCTTCAAGAGTGGTATGCGTTCTTGTATCAATTTCAACACCTTCTTATAACATAGTGTTATTAATTTGAATATTATCATAATACATTCTTTTTTCCTTTGAATCTCAAAAAAACGTATTGTAATATTTGTCCGTCCTTTCGTATTATTTATTTTCATTTTGCTTGATCTCGAACGATTGGTTGTTTCCAAAACAATCCAGGAATTTCTTGCGCGGTGAGTCACCAAATTCTACGTACATTCCATCAGATACAGGCCCGACCTCGTTACAATGTTTTGAAATGTAATTAGTACTATAATTCAATTAGATAATTTTCTAATTCATGTAATTTGTATCAAAAGTCCTTCAAATTTTATTAATAATTTTTAACGAACGAAGACTAGTTTAGTTGGTAAAAATATAAATCGAAATTTTATCTTAATTCGATTTGGTTGAATTATTTTCCTCAAATAAAAAATTGGCTGTGTCATTCTAAAACCTTCCCGGCTGGGGGAATAGAAGCAGCAAGCTGTCATCAATTTGACGTTGTTTTTTCGTCATTTTTGGTCCGGGAAGTGATTTATTGGTCCGGAACGTCATTTTTGGTCCGGAAAGTTAATTTTGGTCCGGGACGTCATTTTTGGTCCTGGACGTCTTTTTACCATTAAATGACGTGATTTATGATGTTGTGTTTTTGGCCGTATAGTAGACGTCATAGAGATCACGTCATTTTTACGAGATTTTTTCGTCATCTAAAATAATTAAATATATATTGTTTTAATTAAAAATTTCATGTATATCATTCTCATTTATGAATATTAATATCGATTTATACATGATTTACAGTTTTTAGTGTCGTTATTTTTACAATATTTTTTGACTTAGTAAAAACCGTTTTTAACAAGTTTATATTTTGCATATTGATGTTTTGTCTGTTTTTCTTAACCAACGTCATATTTACGATATTTTTTCGACAAATTTAACTTAGAAGATTTTTGTCCCTTTCTACTTTAAATGGTATAAAGTGTTGCCACATTTGACAAAAAAGTAAAATTTTACGTTTTTGCACTTTAACAAATAAAAAAAAAAAATAAAATTATTAGATCAGGGTTATTTTCTCACCAATGGTAAAATCTAAATTGCATTTACATTTTTTTAACAACACAATGTGTTTATTAACACTTGTTACTAATTTGAAAGCTCAGAGTGTTATCAATATTAGAGTGCGGACAACTATTCTCCTCAACGATCTAGAAGCTAATATAATAATAATCTATAGACGCATTTTTCGCACTAGAATCTTTTTAAGCGGTGTTGTAACGGATTATAATTTGCAATGGACAATTCCATAGTTTTATGCAACTATGAGAATGATATATAAAAAGAGATGAGTTATTTTCAACGGTTTTTCTAGAAATAATTCTTTTGGTATAGCTGTACCATTTTAAATCACGTGATAATTGACGTAGACAAATTTTTGA
Source organism: Neocrepidodera transversa (assembly GCA_963243735.1). Taxonomy (NCBI): domain Eukaryota; kingdom Metazoa; phylum Arthropoda; class Insecta; order Coleoptera; family Chrysomelidae; genus Neocrepidodera; species Neocrepidodera transversa. Next base: position 5,049,167 of record OY725350.1, read on the forward strand.
TAAAATGTGTTGATTTGGAATCTATTTTTAGATTTTAGAATGACAAATTGTACAATAATATTCCAGTGAAATTTTTCCAGTAACTTATCTATATATAAATTTTTTTTTGTAGTATATTAAGTTCTATCCATTTTTTTAGTTTGTATTATCCTTCTTTTAGTTGGATTTCATATTTCATGAATATTTCTCGTATAACATTATCTAAATCTTGTCACATTTGGTTTAAATCTAGTTCCTAATTAAATTTTATCTAAATTTCAATAACTAGTATAAGTATATTTAGATGCTAAACAGACCCATTGTCAGTACACTAATCAAACGATTCAAGTGACGAATTTTCACTTCACCAACACGAACACCAAAATGAAAACGATAAATTCCTCCGTGGCCAAATAATACAAAGAAGCCGTTCTGTTTTCCCTAAACGGATGTGGCTCTTGAAGTTTGTTTTAATGTGGAATTAAGGTGCGTTTCTGTAATTAATTTTCTCTTTCACCCGACACAAACAAACAAAACTGTCGTCTCTCTGTATCAGACAGGCACTTCTCTGTTTTCGAAAGTATATATCGCGCGACATGCTTTTCGCTTCTCGCCTTACAGATAATTTTACTGGAAAGTACAATAGCTCCTGTTATTTTAGATATACACAAAGGATATGATACAATTGAACACCTTTCATGCGATTTATTAACTCAACTAAATATAACACTTGCGAAAAATTAAGGTTATGATTAAATCGTATATTGCAAGAAACATTATTAATTATGTAAATTTCAATTGTATTAAAGCCTAAAAATGACTGTGGAAAAAAATACAAGGTGGCGAAAATTGAATTGGGATTTCGTAAACCGTTATAGATACAGAGTTGATTAAGAAGCGGCAATATGATATGTTACCTTGTTTTTGGACAGGCGCTCCGTTAATATTAAAGATAGGAACCTGCGGTTTTCACCAATCGATTCTATATTTAATTCTTGAAAGTACGTCTGTTGCACTTTTTTAAAATTATTTTTAATAAAGGTGATACCACTATCAACTATTTTTTTAGATAAATTTGAAAATAGTGGCACAGACGCGCTCTTTTAATAAATATTTTATATATCATGAAAAAAACCGCATATTTTTAGTCGAAGTGTCCACGAGAGTCTCGTTTTCGAGAGTCTTGTCTTTAAAACGAGACGAGACTCGAGACGTTATTCGTGCGAGACGAGACTCGAGACGATATTCGTGCGAGACGTCTCGGGTGTGTTTTAACTATAAGAAGTAAATAAAGATACTAAAAATAAAGCTTAAGAATCCGGTACCGCTTAGTTAATCTTGAAAGGGCCTCTGATTAATCTGTTTTTTTTTTTTGAAAACGGTTATAAGATATCAATTTTGATCAAAAACGTATATGATGTAGAAGGTTAAGTCTTTGTCGTCTTCTAATTATGAGTAAAGAAACACACAAAATCCAGTACTACAGAAATATATTTGTTAAAATTAGCTCAAATGTGAAATTGGCAACTAGTTTCGGCTTCCGCCATCATCAGGCCATAAACATCATGGAGCAAACAGTGAAATAAAATTTTGATTTAGCAACATTAAAATTTACTTTAATAAAGTTGCAGGGTACTGAATATTAAAATATTATTAACTTAGTACAACCGTTTTTCACGATGAGACACATCTTTTGTCCCCAAAATGTGTTTTCACAAAATAATTTTTTAAATTTTTACTTTCTTAACTTTTAATAATATTTTAATATTCAGTACCCTACAACTTTATTAAAGTAAATGTTAATGTTGCTAAACCAAAAAAAAAATATTTCACTGTTTGCTCCATGATATTTATGACCTGATGATGGCGGAAGCCGAAACTAGTTGCCAATTTCACATTTGAACTAATTTTAACAAATATATTTCTGTGGTACTGGACTTTGTGTGTTTCTTTACTCATTGGTTGACCACATTTGAGACATGGATAACCTGATGAATTTGTCTTCTAATTATGTTATTACAACACATTTTATAGACGAACATTGGGAATTGCAATATATCACTCCGTATTTTGTTCCTGCACATGGAAAACAAACAAAAAAGACATTGTTCTAAAGTTTTTAAATGTCTTGAAATGCTGTAACTAAGTTACATAATTTAATTTTCGTAGTAAATAAAATATTTAAATTAAATCGCGCACGGAAATGGATTAGAAATAACTTAAAACTATGGAAGAAGCTTCGAATATAAAGTCAGTCGTAAAAGCTGAAGCTCCGCCCTACAAATGGAGGCACTCGCGTCCGTGCTTCTTAGACGTGGAAAATATTATCGATTAGGGCGATTCAATCCCTTGTCGACAGTTGTTGTGGCAGTCCCAATTGAAGTAGCAGTGGCAGTCCGAATTGGACTTCCAGTAATAGTCCGATTTCAAGCCGAGAACCAGTCCAGAACTAGCAAACGACCTTTAGAGATAGGTTAAACTGACAGCTGAAAGCTTTACCGTACTGGAACCGTCAATCCGTCCGCACCACGCCAGCCTAGCCGTGCCTGTGCCGTCCATCCGATAAAGAACCGTGTTGCACAAATATTCTACCTCGCCGGATTTAGTAACAATAAAAACTAATATTCTGATTTAATGAATTTTATTTAGCAGTTAGTACCCAGTTACTTAACCCAATATGGTAAGTAAAGCCTGCCCTTCTGGCCGGTAACGCCTTATCCATGCCATAAAGACCCCTGTAGTATTATTTTCTCCACTGAAGCTTCCCGTGCAAGTGCCTTCACACTATAAACGGAAGGTGGCGCCCAAAGCAATCCTTAACCTGGAATAAGACGCCAAAAGACTGCTTGACGACACAAAGAGCGTTACAATGTTTAATGCACAAACTTCAAGGATTAATAAAGGATAATGCCTCAGCAAATACATCTTTTATTAAAGAACTTCGGAAACTAATTCCGGATTTAAATGTAAAGCACTGCCGATTTCGACGTTTTGGATATGTAATCGATTTGGCCGATCAAGATCTGAAGCAAATGAAGAATTAAATGACGATAGTATCGATGGAGAAGCTGAAGTAGAAAAAATAGATAATTCTAATGCAATCGAAAATACGTTGTATGTTTTCAGAACAACTTTTAAATAGGTTCCGAAGCGCGTGTGAGGCAATTGGTAATTCACAAAAACTGATACCTGTGTTGGATGTGCCTATACGCTGGTATTCCAGTGAAAATATGTTGCAAGTAGCTCTTAAAGACATATTGGTGTATTATGTCAAAATGACGTTGATTTAAAACCATCTCTTGGGTATGAAGAATGGATATTCCTGGATCAAGTGCATAAATTACTGCTCAATTTTAAAATAGTTTTCAAAAAACTCGGAGGAAAGAAGTACGTCACCTGTTGCATGGTTATATCAATATACTAACAGATAATCTTGAGAACAAAATTTTTGAATGGAACAGAAATACAGATTGAACCTCTGTTGAAAAGCAGCTTATTGTTGGTTTTCAAGCGGTGAGAGACAAAATATTAAAGCATTATCGTAAACCTAAATGCTGCAATTTTATTTCTCGATACGCAGCATAACTTAGAAGCGCTTGTTAAGACAAAATGGGGCAAGAGTTAAAAGAGACTTCGATTCAGAAATTTATAGATATCTACAAAGTCATTAATCAGAGGTACAAGGTTCAATAGAAACGGTGGTGGAGGGACGAGAAGATCCAGATCCTGGACCAAAAAAATCAGATTTTGTAATTGTTTTTCGATGTCTTGTAAGCTGAAAATCCTACCAATCAAAAAGGAGAGAAATATGATTATTATCATGTGCTGCGTTAACTAGGAGAAAACATCGAAATCGGCTAAATAACGAATCGGCAAGATGTTTGTTATACCTGGGTGAAACATTTGCGACCGAGAAGGCCATTAGCAGTTTTTTTTACTAATTTCTAAAATAATGTTGGTTTGGTTTTTTTTAGATGTAGGTAAGTAAGTAGATAGTCTACGTTGGTCCTACATTATGTATAGGGAATTTAATCTGTTAGAGTGAGAGGATGCAGAGGTTCAGCGTGTCAGAGCCGGTCTTCAGGTACTTCAGCTCCGTCTGGTCTAGTGTTCAGGTTCGTACGGTCTGCGGTCTTCAAGTACTTTAGCTCTGTCTGGTCAGGTCTTCAGGTACTTCAGGTCCGTCTGCTCTGGACTCTAGCTCTATCAAGAACGTCTGCTAAAGTAGCTGAAGGCCGGACCAGACAGAGCTACAGACTAGACCAGATGGAGCTGAAGTATCTGAAGGCCGGCTCTGATACGCTGAACCTCTTCATCCTCTCACTCTAACAGATTGAATTCGCTATACCTAATGTACGACCAACGTAGAGTATCTACTTAAGTATCCCTTGCTGGACTAAGACAGGGTTATGCATGATGCGATTTCGATATTTTTACGATAATAGAGACGAGACAAGACTGATGTGACATGAGACTTCAGACAACACTTCTTATTTCATCAGCTAGACAAGACAAGTTTTTATGAAAGTCGTTGCGTTGGTCTCGTGGACATCACTAATTTTTAGTTGCTATATTAGGCGAGATTTCGTCCAAAAATTATGTTTTGTGGCGCTCTACTCTGTTCTACGCAGAAAAAATTGGACTAGAGGGTAGGATTACTTAACATTAACCGAAAAATACCAAGGCAACAATGCTTACACCCAATATACTAGAATATTTACTTTGGTTAATTCTCTAACCGGCAACCACGAAAGTCAAGTGGTCTACGAGCTTCTTAAATGGGAAGAAATATGTGTATTTTTGAGACAATTTGATTGTTTTTTTTAATTAAAAGATCAGGTCAGATTTCCGAGATATTGTCCACCCACCCTTCATTTATACACCCTGTACTTATTTTATCCATTGTTAATTCATTTTTAGGATTTTTTTTCTAAAATGAAAACAACATAGAGAGAAATGTTGAAAGTCCACATTATTGGGCCTCCGTAGATAAATGGGCCTGCCCACCTGGGCAGGTGAATGTGCAGGTGCGTCAGCGCCGATTGGGCGAGCGAGGGCGGCATAGTGCGTTTTAAAGCGCGCATCCTCACCTGGTGCTTCGGGCAGGTGCGCGTTGGGGCGGCGCCTCCTACGATCGATCGTCCAGGTAAAACGGCCACCTGATTGGTCCTGATTTCTAGCTGGTCTGAATGTAGGTTGTTTAAAAAGTTAATATCCTTTATAGGTGCATGAAGTGAATTTTGTAATTTTTATTTTTAATCATTTTAAAGATTAAATACATGAAATTTTTATACATTGTTCCTGCAAGGACTAATAAATGGAAGTACAATTTAAAAATATTTTATAAATTTAGTTTCATAATTGTTATAACTAAATATTTTTTTAAATAATGCTTGAATAAAAAGTATAAAAAAATAATTATACAGGGTAGGGTGTCCAATTAAGTCAGAACTATATGGGAAACTTTTTTATTCTTAGTTTTATGAATAAAAGTCATTCTTTATAAAAAGTTCTGCATGGTCTAGAATCTAAAATGCAATACTCAGATCATACATTTTTTTTACCCGTATACGAGAGGCGTCAAAAAATATAAATTTTGCTCAAGAGTAAAGTACCCTTATTTTAAAAAATATAGAAAAATATTATTTGTCGAACTTGTTTAGAAATAATATTTATGTACCAATATGAAATCACAGCCTTCTATCTTAAAAAAAATATATTTTCCAATTTTTTTCTTGGAGCAAAGTTCGAAGTGAACTGTTACGTATAAAATTAGCTTCCACACAATATTTTAAGCCAAAACCGTTAACTGGGCTTTAAAAAAATGTGGAAACTTATTTTTTTATGTTTCTAAACAAGTTCTCCAAACCATATTTTTTAAAATAAGGGTACTTTGCTCTTGGCCCCCCCCTCGTATACGGGTAAAAAGTGAATTATCTGATGGTTTTTGTTTTTAGATTCTAGACCATACAGAACCTTTTATAAAGAATGACTTTTTTTCATAATACTAAGAATAAAAAAGTTTGGTTCTAACTTTATGGATATATACACAGAGAAAAAAAATTATTTGAATTAACCAAATTTTATTTGAACCAAATAAATATTTTATTTGGATAGGTCGAAAAAAACATGTTAGTTGTTTCAACAAAACTGTTTATTTAAATATCCAAATAAATGATTTGGTTGAATGAAAGAACTGTTTTCATGATTTAAAATAAAATGTTTTGTTGATTGAAAAAAATGTTTTGTTGGATGAAAAAAATGTTTTTCTGGTTGAAAAAAATGTTTTGTTGGATGAAAAAAATGTTTTCTTAATTGAAAAAAATGTTTGGTTAAAGGAAAAAAATGTTTTCTTGAATGAAATAAATTGATGATTCATGGTATTCACATTACTTTCAGTTTACTTACCGATAAAATATTAGCAATGCTTATTATTTTAACATGAATATTTTCGTCTATATGTTTTGTAGTCCTATTCAATGAATATATTATCGAAAAATTACTTATTTATAGTATTGTATTTATTATTTTTGAATTTCAGCAAATTCCGTTTTCTACAAATTGCTATTTTTTTTTTCATTTTTCACAGTGTTTTTAAATGTAAAGGCATTTATTTTTGTTTTCTATATTAAAGTTTGATAGTTTGATACAAGATGAATAAAATGAGTCCTTGAAAAATTAAAAAAATCGATTGTGCCGCTCCAAAACTTTCCCGACGAGTATCCACAAATACTTTATAAATATTTAATGTTAAAGTTTCAAATTTTGACATTTTTTTATTTTTGACAGGTAACAGGTGACAGCTGGAGAAATAATTTTGACTGTTCTGAATAGACCATATACCAAATTTCAGCTCAATCGAATTAAACGTGTGGCCTCTATCGTGGAAGAATATACACACAGACAGACAGACTTCTATCTGGAAATGGTCTTAATCATCTCAGGTGATCTCAAAATGGATATTTCCATCTTTAGCTCGTTCACAATACTTTCCTTCTCGGAAGTGGATCGGAAAAGTAAAAAATCAAAAATTTTTACGATAAATTTTTCAATTGAATTTTTTTTTTAATACGTTAATATTTCATAAACTATATAGTCAATTTTCTAATTCCGGTAAAATCTATAAAGGACCAGGCACACTTTTAATGTAATTCTTCCTATTTCTTGCTGTTAATGAGCTCACAAAAGGTTTCAGACCCCAAAAATGGTGTTTCAGCTTCTTTTTTTGACGAGTTAATCTCCTATTTCGTTAACTTCTATCCCGGTATGTCACGGAACCCACAGGTTTTAGCTTTTCTAAGCATTCCTTGACCATCTTCGAGCTAATTACGTGGGAGCTCAGAGCTTTATTGGCTGCTTGACTATCCAACGTAATGATGGAATTTATTTTCGTCCTAGAACTGCACATTTGTATCAATTTCCGCTTGGTACCAGACCCATATACTCCTATTCCAGTGCCTCCTGTTATCCTGGATCCACTAGTACACCATTAAATGGCATTTCTGTTGTGGCCAGAAAAATCTTTTGCATCCTATTCTAGTGCTTGGTCGTTGAGGATGTCTCAGTGTTTACAGGACCAGGTCTAGTCCAAATAATGACCAATAAAAATTAATTATCTTTTAAAATATAAGTATTCCTCATCCGGTTAATATTAAACGATTTCTTTTGTCTGTTGCTACATGATAAGTTTTAAGAAATAAGTTATCTTACCTTCCGGATGCAAGTATGAAGTAATCCATATGGGATATCTTTTTAATCGCGAAAAAACAAACTCATTAATTATGATATAAAGTTTAAAGACTGTATAATTCTTTAATAGGTACCCACAATAAAATTTTAATTTTAATGAATATATTTGACTAGATTTCAGTCGTAGAAAATATACGTAAATGTTTGAAAATATCGTGTGGATATAATATTATTATAATGTAAATATTTATACTGTACTGCGTCAATATATTAATTTTCAATCGTTTATTTATTTTAGGTGTAATTAACCTTGTTCATATAAAATTTAATGTTTAATTTACTGAATTCCAATCTACGTAATTTATATCAAATGATTATCGAAAAAATAACAAGGTATATTTTATAGATGTGGTGATAATAGAAAAGTTTGTTATTTTTTCCAAATCATTTAAATCAAGCCATTTAAAAATATTAAAAATGAATTTTTTAAATAAAATTGTGAATCAACAAAAAATCCGGTAGGAAAATGAGTAAACAATTTTAGAAATTTATTAAACAATAATTTTCCGGAAAGTTGAAATAAATTAGCATTTTCTCTTTAACGTGTTCATAAAAGATACCGTACTTACTATTATTTACATGAATGTTATGAATGTCTTCTTTGTAACTGTTTAGCATTTAAAAATCGTAAAACACTATTTAGTCTCTGAAAGATAAAGTCATAAAAAGTTTATGGCTGGCGTTGTCGACATCTTCATAGATTTACCTGACGTTCGTATTCAGCCAGGGAATATTTTACGAGAACAGGAGATTTTTCATTTAAAATGTTAATTTTCTTAAAAGGATATCAAATATTTCATTGAGTTTAATAAAAGAATGTTCAATAAATAAACGGAAAGAAAATAAGAATCGTCTAATTATTGTTAATTTAAGTACAATATATACTGCAGTTAATTACCTATCCAAATTCAAGCCTCTTGGTTCAGAAAAAAATGTATGAAGTACAATATATTCTGGAGTGGCTATTCACTATCCAAATCCAAGCATATTGGCTCAGAAAAAAATGTATTAACTAAATATATACTGTAGTAGCCATTCACGTTAATCATCTATCCACATTCAAGTATATTGGCTCAGAAAAAAAATTATTAACTACAATATATACTGTAGTTACTATTCACGTTAATTATATATCCAAATTCATGCCTATTGGCTCAGAAAAAATGTATTGAGTACAATATATACTGTAGTAACTATTCATGTTAATTATCTCTCCAAATTCAAGCCTATTAGCTCAGAAAAAAATGTATTATCTACAATATATACTGTAGTTATTATTCACGTTAATTATGTATCCAAATTTATGCGTATTGGCTTAGAAAAAAATGTATTAACTACAATATATGCTATAGTTGCTATTCACGTTAATTATCTATCCAAATTCAAGCCTATTGGTTCAAAAAAATATGTATTAAGTACAATTTATACTGTAGTTGCCATTCACGTTAATAATCTGTAAACATTATTGCCAATCTACTCAGAAAAAAAAAATGTATTAAATACAATATATACTGTAGTTGCTATTCACATTAATTATCTATCCAAATGCATGCCTATTGGCTCAGAAAAAATGTGAACTACAATATAGAGGGTGACACAGTAACCATGTAACAGGCTAGAGTATCTGTGTTTTTCAAGATAAAATTTTAAAATTTTAGGGCATCAAATGGGATATTAGTGGCCTCATTTTAGTGAGTTTGTTTCACTTTTACTACTTCCGGGTTTACCGCAAGTGATACCAACTTTTGAATTTTAAACGGATCACCCTGGAGTTTTTTCCTTTTTTGGAATCTACATGACAACCTGTTTTCATCGATGTATTATAATACTTGGTATCTCAAGTGAATAGTTAAGGAGCTACACACAAAAATACGAAAAATCTAAATTTGCTCAAATGACGTACCAAAGAAATAAACAATGGGGAAAAACGACACTAACTTTAAGATTACCTTAAATTATTTAATGTAATTCAAAAAATTTATAAATTTTATGCAACATAACTGAATTGCATCATTTTTTATTTTTTTTTAACTTAACCCATTTCCACCCCTGTTTTCATACCCTTTTTAAATTGCAACCCTTGTTTTTTTTCTTCCTAAAACAATAAACACATTCTATTTTAACTAACTGCATAATTGAAATTTACATTTTTTGTACATTTCTTAGTCAATAATAATTTCAATTGAAAAAGTCATACCTCCAAAATAATATTTATTCCTCCTCATTTGACAATTTTAATAAAAAAGTACTAATCCTTAAACACACAAAGCTCAGAAAAAAAATGTATTAAGTACAATATATGCTATAGTTGCTATTCACGTTAATTATCTACTCAAATTCATGCCTATTGGCTCAGAAAAAATGTTTTAAGTACAATATTTACTATACATTAATTATCTATTCAAATTAATACTTATTGGCTCAGAATAAAATATATTAGAAAAGCACTCTGTATGTAACACCAAAGATGACCCTCTCGATATTTATGAATTACTGATTTTATCCCATTTTGGTATTTGTCGGCACGCTTTACTCCGATACAACAGTCTTCCGTATTTATTGTCCAACGATTTATTGTTGTAGAAATTGTCCAAGCATAACACTATCTCGTCCTATACCCAAAATATGCTCTAGGTACATCCGCAAGGGCCTTATGCACTCGCATCCTGTGTGAATCACGGAGAAAAAGCTTCTATTGTATGATGTCCAGAGATGCAGTGGCGTAATGAAAAAAATTAGAATCTCTTATATTATTTATTTTTCTTAGGATTGTTTCAGGATTAGATTATACATCCCTTTCATCTTTTTACAGATTGTCTCTGAAATATTTTATCTTAGGTAACATTTCTACAATTCCAGAATTTATTAATAATAATTACATTATCTGTACAGAAAGTATACCAAAACTTATAAACCATATATTTCGATTTTTCCGATTGATTTCAATTTTTGATTATTCCCGACTTTTTCAGAACCTTTCGGTTTTTCTAGTTTTCCCGGATTCCGGTTTTTCCAATTTTTCCGATTGTTTTTAATTATCTTTCGATTTGTTCCGATCTTTTTCGAATTGTCCAGTTTTTTCGATTTTTTCCAATTTTGAAGCATTTTATTCCAATTTTTTTCAAAAAAAAAACTATGCTAAAAGTCTAATGATGTCTAACATCTAACGTAATGTTAGCAGATGGAACTTACATAGTTGTACAATTTTTTTCAATTGTTTCTATTTTAATCTTTATTTTCCGATTTTTTTCCGATTTTTCCCATTTATTTAAATTTCTTGATTATTCCTGACTTTTTCAGATCTTTTCGGGGTTTTGCAGTTTTTTCGGGTTTCCGGTTTTTTCTGTTTTTCCGAGTGTTTCCAATTTTCTTTCAATTTTTTCTGATTTTTCCAATTTTTTTACAATTTTTAAGCATTTTATTTCAATTTTTCCAATTTTTCTATTTGTTTACAATTTTTCCAATATTTTCCAATTTTTCCACATGGACTAAGGCGCCAAACCGATCACGTAACGACGAAAGAGCGTCACAAAATATTTATTTTACTTCAAAATAAGCATTAAAGTATATCTTTATTAGATTTATAAAAAAGTTCGTCCATGCTCACCATGTAAGAGCGAGAAAACGCTGCGACGTCACCGCCATCAAGCCAGTAGTCAACACTGATAGATCCCTTAGATTGATAAAATTTTAATACGCGCTCGATTTGACGTATTGCAACCTTAGCCAATTAACGTATTTATTTACAATTGCTTTAGAATAACTTTGGGTATTGAAGTCGACTAATTTTTTTTGCTAAAATAAAAGTTTAAAAACGTTGAAACATGCGACAGCTTTAACGGTTTTTTAGAAGCTTTAAAAAGTGTTTTTACCGATCATTTTTTTGATCAATTTGAAGCGTCGCAGATTCAAATTCTTATCGACCTAACGGATCTACAAGCAGTACATATAAGCATTACATTTAAATTTATATATAAACCAACATAATTGATTTTATTAAAGTATTATGGCATAAGACATTTTTTGTGATTTGTATCATATTTCAACAATACTAATAAGAATCGTCAAATAACATTTTTTGTTTCAAAAAAATTCTCACTACGTAATAATTATCATTTTAGTCACCCTTACCGACGCCTCTGCTAGTGTCGCCAACTAGCCAGCCAAACATTCAACGGACAAGGACAGAAAACAGAATGACACCCCTTCTCGTGAGTCACCCTCCTTCCGCTAAAATGTCGCACGGTCGCATGTGCTCACTTTTTATTGTTCATTTAGAAAGGTAGTGGGTGGACCCCTTTATATGTCATTGTCATTAATCAATGACAGTTGACTGCGGGGATACCGCCTTATGCCTACTTTGTGATTCGGAATAAGGTGCTATTGTAAGGGGAAGTTAAAGAAGAGTTGATTTGTAGTTACCTAAATAAAATATTTTTTTAATCCTTAATTATAGCCATTATCCAATCGAAAAAATATTTTTCTATCGCCCACCAAAAAATCGTCCGTTAAAAACGTGACGTGAAGCAAAATTTATTCAACGATTCAATTTTTTATAAGCCAATAAATCTGACGACTGCGTTATATTTTCAACCTGTCTCCTCGTGTTCGCAACATGGCGGCAAAATTTTGAGGTACGAAGTAATTTGCTTTTAATATCCGTCATCACTTCGTGCCAGTATCGAAATTAACACGCTTCACCTCACCGCGCGATGTTTTTATGTTTTTCACTTTGCTCGTTAATTCTCGATTAACGTAATTTCAATGATGATATGGAAAGGACGATGAAAATATTTCTCGCCCGTTGATTACCTCTTTTCATGCCGTCTAGGTACCTAAATGAAATGAAAGCATTTATGAGAACATTTTGCTGGTAAAGATCATATCATGGATGGTAATTGCTTCATATAACATTTTCTATAAAAATTAGTATCAAATTTATTAAATATATATTTTTAAATAAAGAAAGACTAGATTGATTCTATAATCAAAAATAACTGTTACATTTTTAATAACATTATTTTTACTTTTTCGCATTTCTACTAGTGGCGCCTGGGTAAATATTCAACTTTGAAACTATAAAAAAACTTTCGCAATTTAGAAATAGAGTAGTTTATGTTTATAAATTACAACATGTATATTCCAAACAGTTAAAGTGGGGTTATGTCACGAGGAGCAAAATATATAAGTACCCAATTTCAAAACTAAGACAAGCAGTGCAGACCAAGTACAGTAAAGGAGCAGTACCAATTCCTCCCCATCCTTATGTTAAATCCGTTCTGCCAAAATTGCGTCAGACATCAAAACCAGTTCAAAGCTGATCAATACCGGAATAAACCTGATTAAACCGGATTAAAAGCGGATCTAGATCTGATCAAAAATGGATCGAGACCTGCAGCAGTGGGACCCTGTGTCACATCACATATAATTCGACACTTAGTTTTCTACTGTCGATATCTACTCTGCAAATCGACGGTTGCATTTTTTGGCACTGTGTGTCCCGGTCGACTATGCTTCGGACGTTTTCGGCAATATATTACTCGATAGAAAAACATTAGTTACACTCTGGTGACTTCTAGTAACTTTTATATCATTACAGTACAAAAAATGTATCCTGTCAAATATCAATATAAACAATAATAAAATAAAAGTGTTTATTTGTTTAAATTGATGTAGGATGTAGCAAAATGTTGATTAATATTCTAGTGGTCGAGAAGGAGGAAAGACTGGAGGATATTCAAACAGCAAATATGCAACTAAGGATTATTACGAATGAAAGTGATCCTTCCTCTATAGACGATTTTACATTTAAAGAGCTATTTAGGTTGAACAAAAACATGGCTCAGTATGTGCTTAATGGGATTCTTTCATGGTTGGATCAGGGTAACAATTCTGTGGCAATACCAGGCATAATAAAGTTCTTTCTCCACGACCATTACTGAATGTATGAATTCTGAAATCATTTTTAATAATAGAATGTAAACATTCACACTCTAGAGTCTGAATATTTATTCTATAATACTTGCCTCTTATGCATTTTGCATGTATTTTCATTCTTTATCGAGGTAAAGAATGGATTTTCTGTAATCGAAATAAACGATATGGGATTGCCCTGGATTTCAAATCAGATATAAAATGGCGACGGTAATAATTATTTTCAAACAAGTTTTAATTTAAACAAAATAATGAGTGAAAAATCAAGTGAAGTAGATATAGAATTTAATAATTCTAAAATTGCAAATTATGAAAAAACACCAATGCACCAGATTTTAATATCGGTAAGTGTACCACAGCACTATAAATATTAATACAATGTAATACAAATATGTCAACAAATGACTTGTGTTCAGATTTAATTTAATTTTGACTTATACTTTTTGATCGTGGAGAAAATATAGTCTGTTACTCGGTCAGAATGAAAAAATTCGACACTCGTGGTTCCTCACACTCGCTTTCGCTCGCGTTCGGAATTTTCCACTCTTGTCGAATTTTTCATTCTAACCTTGTTACAGAATCTACTATTGGAGTGCTTATTTTTTATGCCACAGGTGCTTACCAGCCGTGTAATAGGCCAAAGCTACAATGTCTTCATGGCCCAACAAAATATGTCCGAGGCAATTCATCTGCCATCATTAAAACGTTTTCTGATTAATGTGTATTCTGATTAATGTGTATAATTTTCAAGAAACGATGAAGACAAAAATAATATAAAAGCCATATTGAAATAATACGGCCTGTGGTTGAGGAGCACAATTATATGAATAGGGGTATCATTCAAAGAATATTCAAATTGTGTGTTTCAAGAAATGTGAACTTATTATCATGAAAATTTCTTAGGTTGTATATTCTAGAGGATAACGAAATGTCCCAACGTCTCGATTTTTTACGAGAGGTAAATTCGCGTATAAGAGGACAATAGGGTAGACATCGTAGAGGAATCTGGGATGGCTAGTGACACGTCAGCGGGTACATCTTGAACCGCTGATACAATCACCAAAAAGGTGAAAAAGATAGAAATGGGTAAGATAACTAACCCTAAACCAAGGCTTTCTGGAGCTAAGAAAAAACAGCTGACCAAAGTCAGGAAACAGGCAGAAGGTACATGGACCAAGCAGAAGCCCAGGCTGAACGAAAAATGAGTCCAAACGCAATCGTTCGTTCAGAGAGGCCGCAACAGGAATGAGTATGGTGGTTATAGATAAGCGCCAACCTAAGGTAACTTTGAACCCGGAACAAGCTGACTTGGTTCAAAACAAACTGGTAGATGCAATATCGATGCAGCTCCATCTATAAGCAGTGCACCCATGCAGTTCATCAGAACTACGTTCAGCGGTGGTGTCCTATGGATGACCTGTGCGAACGGCAGAACTGTAATGGGGGAGGCAGGGGGTACCCATTCTATGAAGTAAATCATAGACTGTGACACAAAAAGTTAGATCATGTGGGAGGCAACGTGCTTGGCATGAGGTCAGACCACATGATTACTAAATACAGCTTTAATAAAGATCTGAGGATAATAATTAAGAATTGGAATGAGTTAAATACAAGCACAGATTTCAGGACAAACCCTAACGGAATTAAATGACACACTCGAAGCGAAGGAGGGTTCAGTTTCAGTTGATACATCGCGTAGAGTACTTCGTCCACTCCACTGAAGAATACTATGGCATAACAGCCTGGAAATAAACAATTACACAAATACATTAACTTTCATCATTAACCCTTTAAAATTTTGTAGCGCTGAACGCTCTAGGGTCGAAAATATTGAAAAATACATTATAAAACATTTTTAAGTCAATTTAAAGAAAATATCAATAAACTTGATTGTAATAATTTTCAAAAAATTAGAAACAAAACTGACTTTTACGGTTCAAAAATTTTGAAAATATATCAAAATATTCCAAAATTTCAAAAAACAAAAATAATAATGTCTAGAAATTTCGATATCTTCAAAAGGGGAGTTTCGACAATTTCAAAAAATAAAAATGACAATATATCGAAAATATCAAAAACCAAAATTATTTATCTAATTAATAATAATTTTAAACGTTTCAAGGATGTCAAAAGTTTAAAAAAAAACATTAAAAAACTATTCAAAAATTTCAAAAAAAAATTTAAATTTTGAAATTTTTTTTGAGAATTTCAAAAAGTAAAAATGATGAAATATTCAAGAATTTCTTAAATATATCGAAAATTTTAGAACAAAATTATTTATCTAATTAAAAACATGAAAAATGACAGTTTCAGAAAACATTAAAAAGTTATTCGAAAATTTAAAAAACATCAAAAATTTGGAAAAAATTCAAAAAGTAAAAAACAAAATTCTATTAATTAAATAATTTTCAAAAATTTCAAGAATTTTAAACATTTTAAATATGTAAAAATTTTCAAAAAACATTAAAAAGTTATTCGAAAATTTCAAAAATATTTTAAAAATTTCGAATAATTTGAAACTGCAATTTTATCAAGCAGCGAAACAAGTACGCGAGTGACTCCATCTTTCGGCGGTGGTTACAATTAGTACCTTATATTTGAAGCTTTTAGCCTTTCTCATAATTTTAAGTTAAATCTATTCTAGTGCCGTGCGCGATTTAATTTATATATTTTAATTATTACGAAAATTAAAGTAACTTCGTTACATTATTAAAAATGCAAAATCCGATAGAAATTTTACATCTACAATTTGATTTTACAGTTCTGTTCATTTCATTTTAAGGAAAATAAAAATATCCTTGGCATCTATCGGCCAAAAATGTGATTCCAAAATTTTTCAATTTTATTAAAAAAATTTAAAAAACTAAAAAAAAATGAAAATATCAAAACATTCAAACATCCTAAAATGTTTGGAAAATTTAATTAAAAATATTAAAAAATTTTAAGAATTATAAACATTTCAAAAATGCCAAAGTTTCAAAAGCGTAAAAAAAATATTCGAAAATTTCAAATATTTCGAAAATTGTAAAATTTGTAGAAAATTTGTATAATATGTAAAAAGCTGTAAATAACAAAATATACAAAATTATCCATTTACCATGCTCACATCACAGCCGCAGTTAAAGGGTTAAGAATAAATAGATATTAGAATTTGAATTTCACTAATAAATCTTTTTAAAACATAACTTTAACTAAAAGATTTAAAATTTAAATAATCAATAATTAATTACCCATCATACTAAAAATAAAAATTGAACTTCGTTATTGTCTATTTACACATTTCGTGATGTCTTTGCCGAGGTGGAAAATTCCACGTAACAAATTTGACGTTGGCAATAGTAACGCAGGTTTCCCTAGCGAGCTAACAGGAGCAGGAGCACACATGTGTTATCAGTGTGATGTGTGACGTCCCATATGGTTGGTTTATTTGGTTTTTATAAGCTCGACGGTCCCATGGGCGGTCAGGTTATAAACCACCTTCCTTCTCGGAGAGGTCGTTGCCGGTTTGCCAGTTGCCGGGGCAAAAATTTACCTATTCATAGAATCAAGATGTAATCTTGCACGTTTCGTCTCCAGGGAGGTGATATCTGGCAGCTTTATTTTCGCACAAAAATGTAAATACAAGTTATACACACATACATACGTGGAATTGTTGATTTTTAATTCATTAAAATTGTGAGCGCATTGACTCAATTAATTAAGAAATTAAAAAGCTGCTTTTATTTTCATTTTTATATTTTTCATACAATTCTTAGATTATCATTGTATTTTGATGTATAAAAAAAAAATTAATCCGCTAAATAAAAAACTCATATTTAGAAAACTTCAAATATTAGAGAACTTTTTATAAAAGTAAGTTTAAATTTTTTCTAATAAACTTTAATAATATTATTAGAAATTAGTAATCCAACGTAGGAAGGCATTGTGTATGTAGGGATTTAAAGTCGAAAATAGAAGGAATTTTCTCTAATGCCAAAGATCAACAGGAACACTCTTAGTACATCCCGAAAGTGGAAAGAATAACGCCAACTCCAATTTAATCCGGCAGGGTACGGTAATTGCGGAACAACTGGAAAACTTCAAAAGTTCAACCCATTACCATCGGTGGTTAGTGTTTTAATTAAAATGGCTGCTGGCCTGGCCTGGCCTGGCTCTCTCAATATTTTTCACTTCACTTCTATTCGCTACCAAGTAAACGTTTCCAGGATATGCCATTGTTATTTTAATTAACATTGTTTTTTCGATTTCATTAAACGATATAAAAAAAAAACTAAATTAATAATTTTAATTGTTTCATTGAGCCAAATGAACAAAATTATATATTATATCTTATTTCAACCAAGGGCGTAACTTTTTTTTTCCTGGGAGGGGGCTACTTTTTTCCTGAGGGAAGTAATCAAACTTTTAGACAACTATGTTTGTCGGTTTCTAGATTTCGTATATTTTATTTCTTCTTTTCGTGCTATTTTTTGGTATCCTGGGATGTTTAATTACCCACTTTACCCCCCATATCTACGCCCTTACGTGTAAACAAGCCAGATGGAATTGGTTGCGGATGATCCTCCAGAAGCGGATTATCTGAGAAATGATTTCTTTTCTCTTTTTGTCCAAGATGTAGAAAAATGCATTGTTGATTTGTTTTTCACTTTTTTGTATGAAAAAATGCATTGTTGATTTGTTTTTCACTTTTTTGTATGAAAAAATGCATTCTTGATTTGATTTTCAATATCCTGTATGTAAAAATGCGTTCTTACTTTGTGTTTCAATTTTTTTGTATGGAAAAATGCACTGTTGCTTTGTTTTTATATTTTCTGTATGGAAAAATGCATTCTATAGCTTTGAATTTCAAATTCTTGTGGAAAAAAATGCATTTTTCTTTGTTTTTCAATGTCCTATATGAAAAAACGCATTCTTGCTTTGAATTTCAAATTCTTGTGTAAAAAAATGCAGTGTTGCTTTGTTTTTTTAATACCCTGTGTGGAAAAATACATTCTTACGTTGCTTTCTTTTTATATTTCCTGTCTGGAAAAATGTACTTTTACTTTGAATTTTAAATTTTTATGTGAATAAATGTTTTTTGTTTTGTTTTTAAGTTTCCGGTGAGGAAAGATGCATTGTTGCTTTGTTTTATAAATTTCTGTGGGAAAAAATGTATTGTTGCTTCCGTTTTTTTTTAAATTTATGTGTGAAAAATGAAATTTTTGCTGCTTTTTTCCAATTTTTGGTAGGGAAAAGTGCATTCTTATTTTTTCTCCAATTCATATTTCTAATCTGCATTTTGCTGTTTTTCTGTAAAAAGGATTATCGCAACTCAACAATTTACCGAAAAATTAATAATTCTAAATTTTAATCTGTGACATTTAACTGTGAAAAATGTATTCTTACTCTTTTTTTCAAATTTGAGTGTAGAAAAATGCATTTTTGTTCCTTTTTTTCCAAATTAACAGCAGAAAAATGCATTTGCTTCTTTTTTCAAATCTAACTGTGGAAAAATGTATTCCTTCTTTTTTTCAAATTCGAGTGGGGAAAAATGCATTCTTGCTCGTTTTTTCAAACTTAACTGTATGAAAATATTTTCTTGCTTCGTTTTTCAAATTTAACGGTGGAAAATGTATTCTTGCTCTTTTTTTTCAAATTTGAGTGTAGAAAAATGCATTTTTGTTCCTTTTTTTCCAAATTAACAGCAGAAAAATGCATTCTTGCTTCTTTTTTCAAATCCAACTGTGGAAAAATGCATTCCTTCTTTTTTTCAAATTCGACTGGGGAAAACTGCATTTTTGCTCGTTTTTTCAAACTTAACTGTATGAAAATGTTTTCTTGCTTCGTTTTTCAAATTTAACGGTGGAATAATGCATTCTTGCTTTTTTTCAAATTAGAGTGTGGAATGCATTCTTGCTCAGTTTTTTCGAATTTAACTATGGAAAAATGCATTATTGCTTCTTTTTATTCAAATTGAATTATGGAAAAATGTATTCATGCTTTTTCCCAATTCATGTGTGATTTTTTGTAGGCGTTTTCAGAGTTTCCTCCTAATTTCTGCGAGAAAATTTATTATTGTAAAAATTTACACTTTACGCTAAGAATTTTATGTAAAAACTGCCCCATTGAAAAATGTGGGCATTTATATATCATTTTTCTCTGATTTTCTGCGAAAAAATACTTTTCGGCGTTTATTTCTTTGATGTTCTAGAGTTACCCGTGAATTTTCCTTCACTTTTTTCCGGATCTATTCCAACATTGATTCTATAATTATTGTATCTAAATGTTCATTTGCGAGAGTGATTATCTGATTGATTATTTTTTCCTAACCCTCGCGATGAAACTTTTTTCCTGGAGGCGGTAGTAATTTTTTCCTGGGGGGGGGGTAATCAAACTTTTAAACAAATATGTTTTTCCGTTGATACATTACATATATTTTATTTCTTCTTTTCGTGTGATTTTTGGTATCCTGGAGGGGAATTACCCCCTTTACCCTCCCCATATCTGCGCTCTTGATTTCAACGAAATTTTTTAGGTATTGTTCTGAAGTTTTTTTCTTGAAAAAAGGTACTCTTGATGTATGTGACAGAAGACCAAGGCAGTGGCTGAGTAACAATATTTACTTAAAATATTTTTCATGTACCTCATTTAATTCACAATAAAATAAGTTAAATTATAATTTTACTGTTTGTTATCGCGGGTTTATATTTGTCCATAAGTCGAGCACGCCAATTTTTGAACTCAAATTACACGAAAACGATTAATTTTTGGATGATACTTTAAGAGTACCATTTTCCAACTTCCGAAAACAGTTGATAACAAAAAAAAATGTCTGAAAAAGGGTAACTCATCCCTTGAAAACTACCCTTAGTAAATTTGAAGAAACAAGACAAAATATGTAAATAGCGTATCTTAGTACACTTGGGTACTACCTAAAATTTGAATATTGTATGGTACCCATCTTGAAAGATATTCATGAAAAACAAATTATCGTTAAGCCCTTTCTAGGGATTATCGCACCCTTAAGAAGCGTTTTTGGACATATATTCATTAGACAAACATTACTTATTTTTAGGTGTTCTGTCACCCCTAGAAGTATTACTTTACAATTTTGGTCCACCTTGTATATTTGACTGGAATAGAATTGAGTTAAATATACTGCCGGCTTGCATTGAGTAGTAAATCTTGTTTTGATTCAATTTTATTTAGATAATAAAACGAAAAAAAATTAAAAAACAAAAAATTTCGTTCAGATATTTAGTATCTCTTTTATACAATGAGTAAATGCAATTTATTATTACAATAAACAAATGATCTTAAATTAGGTAAAATTATTTTAAAAAACCCAAAGGCGCACGAAACTATAAGTGATTAATATCAAATTTTATTTCTTTTTTGGCAATAAAATTGAGGTTAGGTTACGCTCCAAACGCGACGTAAATCATTTTACTTTCCCTGTCCCATCGAAGGGAAAGTATGGTCAACGAGCAAAAAAAAAATCGAGATATCGATGTAACTATTCATTTTGATGTCCATGAGAAGATTGAGACTAGTTCCAGAGTGAGGTCTGTCTGTGTTTCTGTTTGTGTGTCTCTCTGCGTGTAATCTTTCAGCTGCAGAACCGTTTGACCAATCAAGCTGACATTTGGTATGAAGGGTTGAAATGCGACCATTAGTTTTTGGTTTAAATTTTTGCAAGTGGACCAGAATTTTGGTATGCAGATGTCCCTTTCGTCATAAAACCCATTCAGGAACTTTGTATTTTGTAATTAAAATAATCCTATTGTCCACACGCGAGTCGAGAAATTTCTGGTGTCGTTTTTTTAAATAAAAAATCAATCGATAAAACGTATAAATTTGAAATAATCAAAAATTAATACAAAATTGATACGAGCGAACAGTAAATAATTGAGAACTAAATTTAGTAGACATTTGATGTATTTGTGAGCTAAAAGCAGAGTACTAACAATACAAAATTACTCTATTTCAGTGCCAAAGTGCCAAACATAACATGATACAGAGGTGATAAACGAGAACGAAGTTCTTCAAAGAAAATACCTCTTATCGCCCATAAACGGTTAGCAGGGCAGATAAATATGGTCTCCAGAGGCGTCGCACATGGGTACAAATTAATTAAAATAAATAGAGATGGTTTATAGCAGACTGAATGTCTAATAATAGTAATTAATAAATAAGATGTCAATTTAAAAAAAAATTAGCTCATTTTTCCCATTTTGCTCTTTAACCACAATTTTTGCATTAAAAATCTGTTTTATAAAATAACTAAGACACAACTGAGCAAATACACACAATAATATTTGTACTTATTAATTTATTTTTGAGTACAGATAAAACTAAAGTTTTAAATAAACAGGGCTCTAACGTTTATGACTATGGTGTAATTTTATTTAAGAGGCCCAATGTAAAAATCGTGATCATCACCTCGTATATTAATTCCTATGAGCACTGCAAAAATATATGATTGAGTGGAATGTGGGGATGAGATGACTTTAATTCGCAGTGGAGAAAGAAATTAGATAAAAATAGGTAAGAAAATTAGAAAAAAAGGGTAAAAAAGAAAAAATTGAGAGAAATTGAAAACAAATGGAAAAAAATTATAAAAAAAAAACGGATAAAAAATTAAAAACGATTAAAAAAAATTAAAAAATTTAGAAACCATTAGAAAAAATATAGAAACAAAACAGAAAATTAAAAAAAAAAATAGAAACAAACCACAAACATTTAAAAAAATTAGAAACAAAACGGAAAAGATTTATAAAAATTAAAATTAACACATAAAAAATAGAAAATTTTTTCAAAAATAAGAACAATTAGTATTTTTTTAAAAAATTAGGAAAATTAAGAAAAATTAAAAAAAAATTTAAAAACACAAATTTAGTAACAAAGAAAAAAAGTTTATGTGGTCGGGGAACAAAGTTCCTTACGTTATTTTTTAACTCTAAATGTATTTCTCCCTCTCTAATCAATTTTTTTCTTTTTTTACTATTTTTTCTGTTTTTCCCTATTTGTCCCAATTTTTTCAATTTTTTTCTTCTATTAATCCATATTTTATTTATTTTGGCTCTTTTCTATATTTTTCCTATTTTCCCCTATTTGTATATATTTTTCATTATTTTCCATACTTTTTCCTATTCTTCCCTATCTTTCCCTATCTTTCTTCATTTTTCTATATTTTTACATTTTTATTCTTATTTATTCTATTGTTTCCTATATTTTCCAATTTTTTGTACATTTTCCTTTATTTCTTATTTTTTTTTTTATTTTTCTTTATTTGTATGTATTTTTCTCTTCCCTGTTTGTTCCTATTTGGCTTTTTTTCACTTTATTTTTCCCTATTATACTTTATTTTATCCCTATTTAACGATATTTTTTCCTATTTTTCCCTATTTTTTTTTCATTATAAAATTTCAATAATTTCGTTGTACGACTATGCAAAAATAACCATAGTAATCAATGTAACTATTTTTAATTTAAATTAATAATCTTTATTAAAGAACGAAATTAGTTCCAAAAACAAAAATAGAAATAAGTCCGAAAAAAAATTTAGAAAAATTACAAATAAAACACCAAACATTTAGAAAAATTAAAAAAATAGAGCCTAACTAGAAAAAAAAATAAGAACAATTTTGAAAAAATTACCAATGAAAAAAAAAATGGACCTTGGAAAATAATTAGAAAAAAAAAACGAAAAAAAAAAATAAAATATAGTCGGTAGCATGATAATTGTATTTATATAATATTTTCTCAATTAAAAAATTTCAAAAAATCAAAAAACCTAAAAAAAAAAACAAATTACAAATGCAAATGTCCAGAAAATCGGAACAAATGCAAAAAATCGGAAAAATAAACGCAAAAAGGGATAGAAAATCGCAAAAACAACAAAAAAACCGTAATCATCTAAAAAAAAATTAAAAAATTCGAAAGAATTGAAATAAATCGAAAAAATCAGAGGAATAAGAAAAAAATCAGAAAAAATAGAAAGAAATAGAGGAAAAAACAGAATAAGAAAAAAATGAGGAAAGATTAGAAACAATCGAAAAAAATGGGAAAAAATAGAAAAAAAAACAACATGAAAAAATAGTAAATAAATGCTAAAAAGTTGAGAAAAATTGGTAAATATGGGCAACAATAAGAATATGCAGAAAATTAAAAAAAAATTATGAAAACAAATTCCCAATAAATTAATTCTGTAAGAAATCAATTTTGAAAAAATTACCAATGAATAAAAATGGACCTTGGAAATTAATTAGAAAAAAAATGAAAAAAAATAAATAAAATATAGTCGGTAGCATGATAATTGTATTTATATACTATTTTCTCAATTAAAAAAATTCAAAAAATCAAAAAGCCTAAAAAAACAAACAAATTGCAAATGCAAATGTTCAGAAAATCGGGAAAAATGCAAAAAATGGGAAAAATAAACGCAAAAAGTGATAAAAAAATCGCAAAAATAACAAAAAAATCGAAATCATCTAAAAAAAAAAAAACCCGAAAGAATTGAAATAAATCGAAAAAATCAGAGGAACAAGAAAAAAATCAGAAAAAATAGAAACAAATAGAGGAAAAAACAGAATAAGAAAAAAAATGAGGAAAGATTAGAAACAATCGAAAAAAAATGGGAAAAAATAGAAAAAAAAACAACATGAAAAAATAGTAAAAAACTGCTAAAAAGTAGAGAAAAATTGGTAAATATGGGCAACAATAAGAATATGCAGAAAATTAAAAAAAAAAAATTATGAAAACAAATTCCCAATAAATTCTGTAAAAAATAATTTATCATTTTTAGATAACAATAATATATAAGATATAAAACACTCAGTATTTATTGTCTAAACGTGTGCTTTTATATATTCTAGCTTTTATATAAAAGTAATTTCTACAAGATAATAAAATAAATGATATACATATTTAATTAAAAAAATTGAGACAATAGTAGCGTTAAAAAAAA
Source organism: Neocrepidodera transversa (assembly GCA_963243735.1). Lineage (NCBI taxonomy): Eukaryota > Metazoa > Arthropoda > Insecta > Coleoptera > Chrysomelidae > Neocrepidodera > Neocrepidodera transversa. The sequence continues at coordinate 5,073,777 of OY725350.1, forward strand.
ATTATTTTGCAAAACAATTTATTATAAATTTAAAATAATGTATTTAAAATCAATAGGTTTATTTATTGCGAGATATGTAATATTTTAATGCGCAAAATAATAATTTTAATGCTCAAAGTATTTATAATCATGCCTATTTAATATTATGTTTTTTTTAAATATCGAGTACGTTTCTGTTTTAGAGTTTATGGTTAGTGCGTGTCATTATTTTGACGCGTGGCCTCTCGGATTTAAATCCACTATAATTTCAAGGCAGAAAATCTTATAAAATTTGGATTCTTTTAGTGATATTTATTTTATTACAAATCAATTTTTTTTCATACCTATAAAATTTTGTAACTAAAGTATTAAATAAAAATCTACAGGAAGACAATAATAACCTAAAGGAATTTTTCAAACGCCGCCTATGTTTATTCACCGTGCATTGAAGAATGTGCATTTTGATCATTTTATACTATGCACTCAAAACAGAATTTAACTGTAAAATGTTTAAAGCCGTCAACCATAAAGTAGTCTTTTGATGCCAGGGTATTAAACACGGCTTTATAGAACCTTTTGACAGTTACCAAGTGTACTAGATGATCTTAAGAAAGAGGCTATCAGGTTTCGGTACAAAATAAAACAGCTGAACGAAGCGTTCGCGAGAAAAACAGTTTACACCTTTTATCTCTTCCAATTTTGTTTATTGAATGTAACGTCGTTTGTTTCCGCGTAAATGTAATTGAAACATTTTATTAACAAATTGTTATCACTCATATTTAGCAAAAAATTAAAAGAGAAAATCAACACAAGTACAAATAGTTCAAGAAGTAAATTAGCATTTCATTAAAAAACATACACGCATAAAGAGTGCTTATTAAAATATTCCTTTTTTCCCTCATTTCTCATTGGGCCCTATTAATGCCCAATGCTATTGTTTACCAAAGTCGGTGCCGCGATTATCTGTGCCACTTCGCGCGTTATTTATTAACCACACTCGCTTACTCTATAGATAACCACAGAGAAGAAAAAAAAGAGCAGCCAGCAATAAAATCACAAGGTCCACTGCAGCAGTGAATAATAGACACTACGTTACAAGGAAAGTGACCTTTCACATAAAGAAAAAAATAAAATAATATTTTACGTGCTGCGAATTCCGGCCTAGCCATCTCTGTTGTTTGTTTCTCGTACAGGGTGTGTATTATTCGACGCATTTATCACTCTGTTCGTAAATAGATCTAAATCCATCATTTATACTAATTCAAAAGATCCCATCCTAGCTTGAAATTGCAACAATAAAAATAAAAAATCTGATGTGGCCAGCACATGACCTCTCGCCATTTTTGAATCAAAAATTTACAGGTTGACACAAAAAAGTATGAAAAAAAATTATATTTTTGTAAATCTGGCAACAATGGCAAAAGTTTAGAAAATTTTAATGAGATGAAAATAAACTATAGGGTATACAAAATATATGTGTAAAACTTAATTGCCGTTTTGTATAATAATGGCGTCATCACCCATAGCAACTGCCACTTACGGTTGTGCGATTGGCACCAAAATCTAATCAGATCTAATCTAGGGTATCAGAATCCTGTATGCAAAATTTCAAATTTTTTTATTCAGTAGTTTTTGAGTTATCGTTACTACAACATCCATCCAAACACACACACACACACTAACACACTAACACACACACACACTAACACACACACACACTAACACACACACACACAGACATCATCGCGAAAATATTAAAATCGTATTCTAGGGACCCCAAAACGTGTTTATCAATTGAAAACTCACTACCCAATTTTTAGCATGATTCCTATACCTCTCTTATCTGAAGGGCGAGAGGTAAAAAATGTATTCGTAAAATTGTTTTACGATACATTTTATATGTTTTTTTTAGTCCTGAAGATGGCTTTGTGAGCCGAAACTGTTATGATTGTTAACTATTAAAAATGAATGTCTATTTACAATTTGTAGGAAAATCAAGTCACTACAATATATTGTAAGAGTCATTTTTTATACGTTAATTATTATTTATTTGTTAAAAGGTTTGAATAACATAAATATTTTGTGATTTTTGAATTTTATAAACAGAGTTTATTAAAAGTTTAATTTTAAAGCATTTATTAAGAGTAATTGGTGTACACAGTATTTAAAATCAACAATTGTGGATGAGTATAAAAAGAATCTTATTGGTATTATCATATCATTATTATAATATGAATGATTATTAGTTGTATAATGATTTAATAGAGAAAGTTTAAATGGCAAGTTTGTCAAAAGTGATTAACAGATGAAAATTATTCATTAATCGAGTAAGAAAAAATTTATTTTGGGTAGAGACGACAATTGAAAAAAAGAATAACAAGTCAATTTTTTTTTTTGATTAATTTCTAAAAGAAAAACATGTCACAATAATTTACAAAAATTTGTTAATTAAGAAAAATATAGAAGAGAAACGAATGATTTGTTAATAAATGCCGGACTATTGTTAGATTTTTAAAGAATTTAAAATAAAGAATTTCATACATTTAAATTTTTTTTTTTGAAAAAGTGAGCTGGGCTGATTGGTGTTGTGGAGATTATTTAAATAGAATACTATAAAAGGAAGAAATATGGGAGAAAATTTGAAGAAAGAAGATATAACGGTTGAGAAAAAAATAAAGGAAGCTGTTTTGAAGAAGAAAGCGTGATACATGATTTAAAGACAAATTTGCCGGATGAGTTTAAAGAAGAGGAAAGGAGTTTAAAGAAGAGGAAGTGGACAGGATCTAAAATTTAATTTTTTTTTTATATTTTTTTGTAATGTTTATTATTTAGAACTCACCCCAAAATTGAGATCATCGTAAATATTCATAACAATATGATATGGTTTTTAGTTATATTGGTAGTTTTAGTTCTGTTTTTGTATGTATGGTGGTTGACAGTGATGGAAAGGTGGAAGGTTATTGTCAAATGTAAGTTTGACAATGAAAATGAGGTTATGAAAAAGTTTAAGGTGCGTGTGAATGTATGTAAATGTGTTAAGATTTATTTAAGAATGTTTGTTAGAAGATTATTTTTATTGAATGTAATAATGAGTTCTCAACAATTGTGGTACAAGTAAAAGAAAAAAAAAATCTTAGTGTGTTTAGTCATTTAAATTTAGAGATAAAAAAAAAATTTTATCTAGTTAGGGGGAGAAAAAAAAATGAAAAAAAAAATAATAAACAGTTTTTAGTTTTGGATTTTGATTGATAGGAAAAATATAGATGTCAAAGATAAAAATAGAAAATTAATTATAAAAAAAAAATGATATTAATAGAATGAGATGTTATAAAAAGGATTATTGTAAATATAATAGAAATCGTTTTATAGAAGAATAAAAAATTACATATAAAAAAAAAGTTTATTAATAGAAAAAGAAAATTAACAAAGAAGACAAAGAACAAATTGGTTTGTAGGAGGACGAGGTGGTGGTGAAGATTAGTTTAGACAGGAAGACAGAAATAGGTGGGGATTAAAAAATTACAGAAGACATAAGAGGGAAATATCTAGGTGGTGATACGGGAAAAGAAAAGAAAGCAGCTGATTGGAGGAAGGACAAGAGAGAGAAGATCAGTTTAAGGCGCCCAAAATTATAATTTTTTTTTATTTAATTTTTTGTAAAGTTTATTATTTTTTTAAAGGAACCTAACCCTAAGAGAGATTAAGAGTTTTCACAATAGCCAGTCTAATATAATATATATTGATACGGACCACTAGGTATACTTCAGATGTCCTATCTAAAAATCTCAATCCGATGCTGGGTTCACTAGAGAAAATTTTTTTAATAATTATTAAATATTATACAAATATAATTTTAAATTTGATCTAAATTAATTTCTAACTATTTCTTGATTTGTTACTTCTTCTTAGATAATCTTCTTAATAACCTCCTGTTCTTCTTCCCATTTTGTATATTGCTTAAACCTTTTCTTAAATCTATCTGACTTTCTTACCTCTTAATCTAGCTTATCTATTTTGTCCTTTCATATCTTCTAAATATTTATTTTTGTTTTACCCTGTCTTAATATTTAATATCCCTTGGTCTATATTTTTTTTTAATTTATTTTGAAAAGAAAATTTCACCTCGCTCAATAACTTCTTTATTTCTTCTTCTAATTCATAACAATAAACATTCAGAACTCCATATCTCAATAACTATCTAACAAATTACCATTTTTTATCTGACAATTCTTAAAAACATTTCAAAAAAACCCAAATATTTTTTAAAATTCAAAATTGACAATTCTCAATTTTTTTTTACATCTCACTTGATTAATTTTTTTTTTTAATTCCAGATAATAAGTCACCCAGGATTGATCATCTTAGATATGACATCTGAAATGACCTGGCATCATTATATTTTAAATTTTCATATCAATATATAACAGAAACTAGTTACCTACTTGTACCTTACTATTATTAAACGTGCCTTGGAATTTTATTTCATCAGTCTAAAACATTTGTATTTTATTATTTAAGATCATCTGATTTTATTAGTTTATCCGAATGTAAAATTTTATACATATACTTACAGTTGTTACATATAATATATTTAATTTCATGACTGAAAAAAATTGTGGACCTGAAAAATAACGAATATTTTTTTATGAATTCTAAACAATCCTGTATCATGGGTTGTAGGGAACAAACCAAAAGGGTGGTCGCAGGATTGCAGCAGGAGGGGCTGACGTAGTCGATGTCATTCGTCCGAGGAAATCAAGGTAGCGTAACGTCGTCAAAGGGGATTAAAATAAGCTCAGAATAGCTTTTAAGGTTTAATACAATAATTCACGGTAGTTAATATCATTATAATATTAATAATCCTAATTATGTTTTTTTTTGTTATTATTATTATTACTACTGTTAGTGGACAATTTTAAAGGCTGTAATAAAAAATTAGACTATGTTCTTGATTTGTGATACAGTGAACATTAACTAATTAGTAGAGAATAACAATTATTCAATATAAAGGAGACATCTAACTAAAGGTAACATCTAACGTAACACAACAAACAATACACAGCAGTAGGATTTTTCTTATTATTTTTTCGGTTTTTTGTTTTAGAATTTTTTCGATTTTTCCGTTCTTTACAACTTTTCAGACTTCTCCCGAATTTTCTGATTTTTTCCGATGTTTCCGGTTTTTTCCTTTTTTGTATGATATTTTTCGGTTTTTTCCCATTTTTCTGGATTTTCTGGATTTTTCAGATTTGCTTGCTTGCTTGTAATTTTAACGTCTCTTTTCTGCTACCAGGGCTAATCTGGACGGGACCTACAGCTTATCGTGGACTCCGAACCACGGTCCTCAATCACCCTAAACCCAGGACTATGCCTTTGTCATTCAGGTGATCTACCGACTAGCAAGTGTGTAATTGTGCCACCAACCCCTATCAGTTCCACGAGATATCCGATCTGATCTGGCCTGGTTACCGGCGTGAATGAAGCTGCGCATGACACAAATACCTTTTTGCACTTGCCCAAAGTCTTATCTGACTTTAATTCCACTTGAGATTCATGGGGCTCGAACCCACGACCCGAACAATGACCAAGTATAAAGGCCAGTGCCCTAACCAACCTGGCCACCGTGTCCGGTGATTTTTCAGATTTTCTTCCCGGTTTTTTTTCCCCGTTTTATGTTTCCGATTTATCCGATTTTTTTCCGGTTTTCCCGATATTTTATGTTTTTTTACGACTTTTTCCTGGGTTTTCCGATATTTTTCGGGTGTTTTCCATTTTTCCGGATATTCCAGTTTTTCCAACTTTTTCAGATTTTTTCCAGTTTTATTCCGCTTTCCGATATTTTCCGGTTTTCTCATTTTTCCGCATTTTTCGACTTTTTCCATTTTTTTCCGGATTTTCTGATTTTTTCCAATGTTTCCGGGTTTTTCCTTTTTTGTCCGATATTTTTCGGTTTTTTCCCATTTTTTTGGATCATAGATTTTTCTAACTTTTTCAGATATTTTTCGGTTTTTCCGTTTCTTGTTCGTTTTTTCCCGATTTATCCGATGTTTTCCGGTTTTTTCTGATATTTTATGGTTTTTTTGTAGATTTTTTCCCATCTTTTTTTTAACTTTTTCCGAATTTTTCCGGTTTTTTCCGATTTTTTCGGATTTTCCTGTTTTTCTCATTTTACCGGATTTTTCAGGTTTCCGACTTTTATCCAGTTGTACTTTCCCGACCCACCTCCGAGAAGGGAAAGTACTTTGAACGAGCTAAAAAAAATTTCGAGATAAAGATGGAAATATCCATTTTGAGGTCACCTGAGATGATTAAGAATATTTCCAGACGGAAGTCTGTATGTCTGTCTGTGTGTTTTCTTCCACGATAGATGTCACACGTTAAATCCTATTGAGCTGAAATTTTGTATATGGGTTTTAGTTACCCGTTGTACAACATCTGTCACGGAATTTGACTTGCAATATGTCATTTGAAAGCCCTTGAAAATCTATATTCAGAACAGTCAAAATTATTTCTCCAACTGTCACCTGTCAAAATTAAAAAAATGTCAAAATTTGAAACTTAAATATCTGAAAAAGTGGATACTCGTCGGAAAAAATTTGGGGCGACACAACCGATTTCTTTTCTTTTTTTTTCAATTTATTCCGGTTATTTCTGATATATTTTGTATTTTAGGTTTTTTAGATTTTTCCGACTAATTCCGTTTTTGTCCGTTTTTTTTTCCAATTTTTCCAATTTTTTCAATTTTCCCATTTTTTACAACTTTTTTAGACTTTTCCCGTATTTTCTGATTTTTCCGGTTTTTCCTTTTTTGTTCGATATTTCTCGTTTTTTTTTAATTTTTCCGGATTTTTCAGATTTCTTCCGGTTTTCCGTTTCTTGTTCGATTTATCCGATTTTTTCCGGTTTTTTATTTTACGGGTTTTTTTAGATTTTTTCATAGCTTTTTTCGACTTTCTCGGTTTTTTTTTCCGTTTTTTTCGATTTTTTCCGTTTTTCCTGTTTTTCTCATTTTACCGGATTTCTCAGGTTTTTCCGCTATTCCAGTTTTTTTCTAACTTGTTCCGTCTTTTTCAGATGTTTTCCAGTTTTTTTCGACTTTTTCCGCTATTTTCAGATTTTTCGTTTATTTCCGCTTTTTCTAATTATTTCCGATATTTTCCGGTTTTATTGTTTTTCCGGGATTTTCAGGTTTTTTCGATTTTTTGCGACTTATTCCGTTTTTTGTCTGCTTTTTTCCGATTTTTCCAATTTTTCCAATTTCTATAATTTTACAATTTTTGCTATTTTTGTACTGCTCAATAACCTTGGAAGGTAATTTCTTAAAATGATGGAATCTGAACATTTATATTTTGAAATTTTTAATGAATTTAAAAAAAATATTTTAATAATTTTAGTACAATATCAATTATGCCATCATTAAAAATATCTATTCTTTGACATTTCTTCCGCCATTTCATCTTCATTTTCAACACCTTTATTTTTTTATTCTTGTATAATTACCATTTTTGTTACTTGACAGTTTGAATTTTCCTTGTCCATAGATAACTTAAAATTCGACCAACTTTTAAGAATAAAATTTAAAACGTAGGCACTTTTTTTAAAAATAGCATTAAGCAATTCGCCTTTTTAATTCTGGCTTATTATCATTCCGTGTCCATATCAATCAGAAGTGCCACGACTTTTCCTTATTAGTATTCCATCTCTTGAGCAGTTCCTAACGACGTCAATGTTTGGCTTTGACATAACCAGTTAGTTCGTATTAATAACTTTACTCGAGATTATAAGAAAAAAGCAAATAGAAAAATGACAAATTTTTTCTGACGCGCGGCAAAACTGTTTCGCTGAAGCTTTTTCATATTTAGTAGGAGAGCTGAACAGTTTTCCCGTAAGGAATATCCACTTAAACAAAATTTATTTATTAATACTGCACAACAAATTTTAAATTTTTTTTAGGAAACAACTGACAAATTTCTTGTACTTGTACTTATATATATAGGGTGGACCAATATTTAAATATTTGTGAAAAATGTATTATGCTAAACCTATCTTATAAATCCATATTGTTTTCCCGAATAAAATTAATTCTATTTCTTAATTTTCTCAGTCGCTAAAAATTTTTAATTTTATTATTAGAATTATTTAAAAATTCGTTTTGATAAAGAAGAAAGCTCCGGGACTAATTAGCGACCATGTCTGATCGTAAGAAAGGTAGTGGCCGGAAAAATGCATGCCGGCGACAGCCAACTAAATTGAAGTATTATACTTTAGTTACACATGACAAAGCATTAAGCAAATCAGCTCGGCAGGAGGGTCGTGGGAGTTGTTTTTCTTTTAAAATGCAATTAAGGTGCTGAAATGTTTGTTACAAGCAGATCTCTGCAGCTCTAGAGTTGATGTCTGTCGACTCACTGGGGACGAGGCTATTTTAATCTTATATGGATAAGGGACAGATTATTTGATTTTAATTAAAACAAATGTTGAAATTATTATAATTATAGTTCTTTTCAAATAGGATCTTAATGTTGCTTATTGTTAAATTGTAAAAATATTAACATATTTGTTTGTTATTAAGCATCCTCTTTAGAAAACAGAGATATGGGAATATGTATGTTAAAAACTGAATTGCAGATTTTAGTTTTCTCCGTCACTGTAGACCAGACTTTCATGCGTACAGAGCGGAAAAACACCCAGTACAATTTACTGTGTAAATGTGATGATTGTTATCGGTAGCAAATACAATTGACTGCTCAAAATAAAGAACAAGAATCTGCTTAGTTAGGAAAATGTATGTTAAGTTCCATTGGCGATACAAGATGGTTTCCAGCGGGGCTTGGCAATTTTTTTTGCAAGTTTTGTATCATAAACAGTGATGCCTCGCCGGAAATCATATTACTTATGTTCAAGAGGGTTTTAAACATATCGCCTGTCACAGAGAGATTTATTAATTTTTTTCTCAATGTCAATATTTTCTAAGAACTTATACGTTAAAACCGTTTTCAGTAAATGGTCAGTTTAGTTAGAAATGCCAGAATAGTCAGTTAATTGCTTTGTTTCGTTGGGTAAAGACCTGTTTTCAGGCATCTTTGAATTTCTGTCGGTCAGGAAACGGTTTCTTTGAATTTACGTGCTAATTTTCTCCTATAAATGGTTAAAGTTGACGATGGCGATGACATATCAAAGTTTCCAACTTGATATATTCTAATATATTGATATCAAGGCATTCAATTCATTCATGCATTTGTTCAAAAATCAGACATTTTCATTATGACCTTTTGTACTATGTGTGAATTATAACTAAATATTCATCACACATATAGACTCATACTTATTGTTCATATATGGCTTACCAATTGAGACTAGAAATTGTCTGGGTTTTAAGGTGCAGAAAACATAGTCTTGTGAAATTTATTTGAGTGTATAAAATTCATCATCTGCCTTTTGAGTGTGTCTAGTTTACTAGACTTTTTATTCACTTATAAATAGGGATGTGCCTTTCAAGCGTCGTTTTTCATAATCATCTGAAGATTATATGTACAAAATGTGTTATGGTTTATGATAACTCTTGTAACAGTTTTACAGCTTAATTTTTGTGATCTACAATACACAAAGTTTTTATGTTGGTGGCAGAATCTTGTATAGTTATCATTTATTTTCAGATACCTAACAAGAGGAAAGCGAAAAGGATTATTAAGCGAAACTTCGCTTTGAAAACCAAAAAGACTACCCATTCCCGAAAAGTGGTAGTAGGTACTGATGAAGATTGTCAGAATGTCGAAAATGACACTGGCATAAATTATGATCAAGACCTCTGAGAAATCAATGTAATAAAGATTTTTTTTTGTATATATTTAAATTAACAATCAGAATATGAAGTATTCTATAAGTCAATTGGTTGGCTTAAGATCCACTGCGTGAATCTAGGAGTATGATGAGGTCCCTTCCAGCGACGAGATCTCTTATTTCTTTTTAAAGGTCAGCTGACCATATAGTCTTAATAATCATCTTGTTATTTCCTGATGCAGTGCGGGTTGATCAGTTGGTTTATGTGGTTCTCTAACTTTTCAAGGTGGGCAACGCTTTTTTCGTGTCTGATATATTTTATAGCTGGTACTTTTAAATCGTTGGAAATCATTTCATTTGTGATGTATCACGGGGCGTCAACAATTGCTAGATACCTTTAAATGATTGCAATATTATTTGATTTGCTTGAGCAGCCGCAGAGGTCCATATGGGTTTTTTTATTGATTTATAGATCAGTATTTTATTTTCAAGTGTCAGAGATTCCGATTAGCCAGTATAAATCTTTGTGTTTTAGTTCTAGCTGTTTTCTTTTTTTAATTATGTGCTACTTCCAGTTTAATTTATGGCCCAAGTGGAGTCCCAAGTATTAGTTTATGATGTATCATGAATCTGTATAAAGGTGACAGAGAAAACTAAGATCGGGATTTCAGTTTTTAACATGTAAATTCCCATAACTCTGTTTTCTAAAGCTTGATATAAAAAAAGAAATAAAAACCAATGTCTAGTACCACAATATATTACTGAATAATTGGAACTGGGGACTGGCAACTAGTTTCGGCAGGCGTATAATACAATGTTAACAATGATCCAAAAGAGAATAAATTTAAACTTTTAAATTGTGTGTGGAAAAGGAGCCATTACTGGCAGACCAACAAGAAGACAAAAGGACTTTGGTCTGGAATAATTCTGCAGCAAGAGTTCAAGAATGAAAACCCTCATTTTAACATGTAAATCTCTATAAGGAATTTTAAGGTCCATTCTGGCAAAATTCGTCCAAATCAAGGTCACGTGTCATCGCTTATGTCAGCTTAGAGATAATACCGTCTAGTGGTTCTGATAACGTCGACTTGAGGTTTTCTTAATTTAATAAAAAACATAGTACACTCAAACTCAACGCCATAAGGGCACTAGCATATATCTCCGTTATTATTGGTCGAAATTGAACGCGGTAAACGTCACTATATTTAAAATGTGACCTAAACAAAAATCATACATAGAACTAACACCAAAAAGGGCATTATGGTCTATCTTCCCTATTATTAATCTAACTTGAACGCGAAATACGGCGCTATGGACATTCTGGTCTATCTACATTATCAATGATCCAAATTTAACGCAGAAAATGGCGCTATATTTGAATTGAGACATAAAGATATACAAAGTGTGTCGAAATGTAGGGTCACACAATTGCCAAAAGGGCATTATGGTCTAGCCGCTAGCCGGTGTTATCTCTAAGCTGATAAGAGCGATGACGCGTGACGAATTTTCCAGAATGCACCTTACAGCATCACCGCACAACGTAGAGTACAATTTATAAAAAACTTTTCAAAAAGATTAAATTCAACTGCCATTGACATTTGACATATCAAACTGATATTTGACATATGAAACTTGGATTCATTTATAAAAGTTGAAGACCAAAATTTTTTTTCAAATATACCAGAAGGGTAATTAACGATATGGTTGATAATATTATATGTTGTTGGTTATTGGCAGGGAGCGCGACGAAAACGCCATCTGATGGTTGCACAAAATCTGGCTCAACAATTGAGAGAAGTATGTAAGTTGTGTATAAAAAATAAAAATTCGTTATAAAAAAATCTCATTAGAATTTATAAGCATATTAATATCAAAAACTATGGTTCTTTCTCATACTCATACTTTATTTTAAATAATTTTTAGGCGATGATGAATGTAATTATTCAATCAAACCGGATTTTAGTCTATTTAATCAAACCGGATTATAGTCAATTACTCATCAAATATCATTTCAACCCCAAACGATGGACAAAGGGAAGAAACTTGTCGCGGCTGGTCATGTTAGAGATGTGAAAGAATTGAGACATAGTGGCAAAAGTTATTTAATCACATCGAATAATTGTAGAATAAAACACACATTCGTCTAAATAAGCATGCTACAGTAGTAGGTTATACATTACTTACTTTTTTTCTCCTAACTGCATTTATCCAGTTCTTTCTTTTCTCTAATTTCCAACTATCTATTGAAAATGTGTAAAATCTGCACTTGCTATTTCTCCCTGTATTTTTGCAATTATAACACAACAACTATTATGAACCATTTTTATATTTAATTTTGACACGTTTATTTATGACATGAGCCAGATTTCACGAAATTTAGACCACTACGAGTGCTGGAATCGTTTCAGTTGTCCCCACCATGCAGTCTGCACCCAGCGAATAGATAGAAATAAGAATAAAGAATGTTGAATTTAGAATAGAGATCAGGTTCAAACACAGGTACAGACTTAATGAAAAAAAGAGATAAAGAAAAAGACTAAAAATTAAAGAAAGAGGAAATGGCTAGAATGTCAAAAGGGCCGACAAGAAGAAGAGGAAAGTTAGGTTGGGAGATAAATTGTTTACTAAAAAGAGGAGACCAAGTTAGAACATGAAATAAAGAAAAATTTAAAATTTAAGTCAATTAAGAAGTGATGAAATGGATAGAATGCATGAAACAATTGATTTTTATTTCTTCATTGGTGACCACATTTGAGATATGGATAACATTTTGGATTTGATATAAAATGTTGAATGTCGATTTTAAACATAACATAAACTTTATTGATTCACTTTGTATACATATGAACTTTCTGTAATCAGACAATCATTTCCTAAAATTCGGCGGTTTAATGAAATTGTCCAAAAACGGAGTAGTTAAAGATATTAAAATAACCGTAAACGTGTGAAGTTTCGGTTTAGTCGTAAGATAATATTTTCCTTTTTCTCTCCTCTGGAAACTGAAACTTTCCAAGTAGCAAGAGAGTCGGAAGATATATTTCTGAGCATTGCGGTATAATGACATGGTGTAATTGCCTCTAATTACTTGTAAAATTACCTTGTGGCATAAAAGATGTTGGCCCGAATGCTCGGAAGTTTTTCCGAGGGTGGATGGAGGAAATGAAGCGAAACCCTTTTCCACCATTTCCACGCCTCGAGAATATCCACGGCCAACTTTGAAAAAGTAAATACCCGATGTGTATTATTGTTTAATTACGGAGAACCGTAAGAAATATGGCGACTCTCTAATTAATTTAAGAAACTTTCGGCAATTTACGTTGAAATAATATCTGTTTGCGATATTTAATATCTTATCCCCTTATTCGTTCTCTTAATTATTATTGCAGCATTTTTTATTTTTTGTTTTTAAATAAAATAGGCTAATTTTTTAGACTTAATATTATTACTCTGTAATATTTTGTTTTATTTACTCATAAATAATAGTAAGTAATGGAACTTTCTTTTATCAGTGAACGATTCATCCCAAACAAATTTTATGTTTGCAGTCGTTAAATCATAAACAAAAGTAATCTCGAATATCCCCATCGAGCATTGTTAAAAGCACATCTCTAGAAAATTTATATTTTTCAATTATAATTTTTGGCTCTTAAAAGCGTCTTTGTACTATGTCATTAAATAATAGAACGTCTGAACTGAGAAACATTATGAAAACCACAACATCATAACATAATTTGAATCCGAATTATGGGCGCATTTACGTCAAAATTTCTCGGTGTCGGATTGCTAGCAAGCTTGTATTACTAATCATAAAGTGTCCGCTAAACAGACCTCTGACATCGCGCGCTGTATTCTTCTGGAGCCACGGTTCACTACAATTACAGGACCGAACCAACGTAGAAAATATTTTACTTAAAAAATGATGAAAATAATAGATTCCCCAAATATTCTTTATAATAAAAAATTTACACACTATAGTTATTTTTCCCTTTTTATTTTCTTTCACTCTTTATATATTCCAAATATTTATATAGTAACAGTAAACAATATTAGACCAGGAAGAAGTAACAATAAGGGGAACGAATTTAGTCCGAGAGCTTGAGAATGAATTAATTTTATATAAAAGAAGTGCACATATAGTACTCGTAAACAATAATCGACCAGGGGGTACGGAGTAAAGAGAAACGAATTTAGTACGACCGCTTATGAATTATTTCATTTAAGTAATACATTTTTAGTACTTGCATAATAAAAAATGTACTTATTACGTATATAGATAAGTACTTAAATTAAATTTAAAAATTCATAAGCGCTCGTATTAAATCCGTTTCTCTTGACTCCGTACCCTCTGGTGGATTATTGTATTATACTTAAAATATTTATTATGCAACTACTAAAAATTTCTTGGGTCACAAACAACATTTTCTTAAAATCTTGCCTAATTTCATGTAAAAACTGGCAACCGGTAGTAATATTAAATAGTGCTGGGGCCACATGGTCATTTATACAATGAACTAAAGCATTTTTGGATTTCTTAACGTATATTTACAATAAATACTTAGTAGTAGTAGGAAAGACGTTTGAGTACACATACCCAGATTTTTCCCAGATCTGGGGAAATTTATAGGGTAGATCTGGCAACAGCGTATGTATGCCGTGTTAAGAACGGCAGATAATTCCATAATTTTAATGATTATTTTAAATAAAAAAACAAAACGTGAAAAAACGTTTTTTAACGCTTAGATTCGAAAAAATACGTCAAACAATGCCATATTTCATCGATTTTGATATGTTATTTTTGCATGTTGCCTTATGGGAAATATATGTATTTGACGCAAAAAAAGTGAAAAGTTTTTTCACATCAAAAAGTGAACGTTAATAAACGTTGTAAAATGTGACATTTCGAACGTTTTTTAACGCTTCAAAATACTGAACGTTAAAAAAAGTCGTGGTTTTTCACGTTCTGTTTTTTGATTTGAAAAAAGCGTTAAAAGTAGGGAATTATGTGCCATACTTAACACGGCATACATACGGTGCGCTGTTGCCAGATCTACTTTATAGATTTCCCCAGATATGGGGAAAAATCGAGGTGTGTGTACTCAAGTGTCTTTCGTACTACTACTATAGTCTTATCTAGTAAATATTTAGCGTTATTTTATATTAAAATAATTTGTTTACAATTATATAATTAAAGTGATATAACAGAAATATTGTTGTGCTAATAAATTTTTATAATCTGAGTTCTACCCTGCATACTTGATATAGGCAGCCTGTTGGATTGTCGCCAATAACCACGCTACTTTGTTTCATAAAATGGTGAGATAATGTGCAATGGAGTTTTACTTTTGATGTATCAAGTGTAGAAATATATATTTTGGAAAATTACAGACTACGTTAACTAGGATATTTTTACTTTGTTAGAACGTATATCTTAATACAGAGTGTTTCATAAGGAATGGTCAATATTTTAATCATACTTTCAATATCTCCAAATATTAATATTTTACTAATGTTATCTATTACTAAGATACAAGGTGTAGAAGTTAAAATTAATTTTTTGTGTTTTTTGCTAGTGTTACGTTTATGTAACGGCCGCGTCCAACTCTATTTAAATGGTTCGGTCGAAATACGATTATAGGTTATATTAATCATTCAAGATGTGGCATTTAACAATTTTTTAATTTCAAATTTAATATATCTGGTTAAAAGTGTTGAATTTGAAGAGATATTATGAGTGCAGAGCTGGAAGTAACGAAACTAACTTTTCAGTATCGCGTTACTAGTAATTTTGATACTTTTTAGTTAAATCGTTACTTCGTTACAGTAACGCATTACTGCAAAAATAACGCGTTGCTAAAAGGTAACGCGTTACTTTAAAACTAGGGTTTTTCTTTTTTATTACTGCTGTTAGTGCTGTTTAATGTGAAATAATATGTTTTTATTATTTTTTTGTACCTGTCGATTTCGCGCGCCACTCTATTTTGGATAGCATTTAAAAAATCGATCTCAATCATACAACTTTTATTTGAAAACATTTTTTGTACGTGCAATAATAATGGTGAGAAATGGTGAGATGGATAATAAAAGAACGAGAAAATATTTAACAAGAATAAGTTACAGAAAAGTAACGCGTTACTTCAAACTTAGTTTTTCGACTATTTATTTAAGTTTAAGGAATAATTTTTTGGAACAATTTGGTACAAATCTAGAACAATTCGGAACAACTTTCAAAATATCAAAATTCAAAAAATGGAGGCACAAAATAAGCTGGGTTGACGGAGTCTTTATTCCATCACCAAGAGATTTCTAATACAATTAGACCGATTTTCGAATATGCATTTGTACCCTGTTGAAATGTTTGAAAAATTTATAGATGACCAAATTGTTCAATTTCTTGTCGACCAATCAAATAAATATACATTATTCTTAAATGATGCAAATCCAAAAATAACATTAGGAGGAATGAAATGTTGTCTAACATTTGAGATCCTGAACCTATGATTAAAATATTGACCATACCTTATGAAACACCCTGTATAATATGGTATATTAGGTCGTACTAATCATACTTGTAAATTTTTCATCTAAGTAAATAAAGATTATGACTATTATTATTTATACATAGGGGAAGTATTGAGTTCGGATAAAATCGTTTTAGGATACATACCTATACCAAGATAAGAGTTATGTTTAGATAACTTAACTGATTTATTTGGACCCAATTAATAAAAATAAATTTGTTATACTCAAATTACAATTACAATTTTTTGTAAAAAAAGTGGTTTTTTAAGAAACGCCAATTACCTAATTTGGTTAAACAAAATCATTATTACCTAATAGAAATGGTAAGTTTTTATTAGTTTCCAATGATTAAGAACTACAAATAATCATTTATAATTCTAAGGATACTCAACTAGGTAATTGGTCTCTGCCAAATCCAATATAATAGGAAAAAAAAGATGTTCAAACGGTGGTGGACCATTTCGGTACTTCGGCCCATCGACCGAACATTTTTTGGTTTTCGGAAAAAACTTTTATACAAGATTCAACTTATAAACGGTAATAGAAGGCGACACACAGACAACGACTCAGCATCGCTAAAATGATATTAATGTTTGACTATATATAACCTCAAGGTCATGCCAGGTGATACTTTGAAGGATCCCACCGGTTAAAATGAATGAAATTTTAGTTAGTTGTACATTTTGAGATAGCGAACAAAAGTTTTCATATGAAGAACTACCGAAAACCTCAAATAAGGTAAATTTTGACTTCTTAAACCGTATGATATTTTTTAAATTAGAATTAACGTGTCAATAGGAAAATAACAGAAGTCTAATTTCTTTGAGATAGTTGACAGTAGGTGTGAATTGTGCTTGAAATTTTAGGACTTCTTTGAGACTTTCTTGCAATCGTATTTTTGGCAATATGTTATATGGACAATCGATGAGAATATGTCTGACGGTGATTTGACATCTGCAATGTTCCGTAGTCTTCTGATGATCAGTATGTGTTTTCGAGACATGGATAGGATTGAACTTGTGCTGATGGTAGGTTGAATATCTTTTAATTTGGAAGGGACTCTTCTCCAGGATTTTGCCACGTCTTCTTAGAGCGTTTTTTTGTTGCACAGTTGGCCGCCTCGTTTCCCGGAATCTCCACATGTGAAGAAACCTATAATATTGTTAGCGATTATCCAGATGAGGCAATTTGGATAACAGAATCATATATAATCTGGTCTAGAGGGTGATGAGTATAATTTTTTTGGTAGAACTCACAGAAGCAAATACAAATAACTGGATGGTTATAATATCGTGATAAGGAATTTGTACCTTGAAGGCTACCTAAACATTTTACCGTGTGGATACTGGAAAATGGTGGACAGCTTCGTCAGCTCTGGTCTTCAGGTACTTCAGCTCTGTCTGATCTAGTCTTCAGCTCTGTCAGGTACGTCTGCTATCGGGCCAGACGGAGCTGAAGTACTTAAAGTCTAGAGTCGACGGAGCTAAAGTTTCTGAAGACCAGAGCTGACTGAGCTAAAGTACCTGAAGACCAAAGCCGACCAATTGTAACGGAGATAGATACGTTCTCTCTCTAACACATTGAATTCCCTATACTTACGGTAAGACCATTGTAGATTATCTACTGTATTGATTGTTTTTGGAAAAATCTATACCGTTTGTAAAACACACTGCGTGAGACAGGAATGTGGATCGATATTGACCCCAAATTCAGATTTTTAAATAAAACCATTTATATTTTACATATTCTGTCAAGAAATATTTTATTTGTAATAGATTTTTTTATTTTGTGAAATGACAAAAATACTAATTTTCTAAAAAAATAATTAAATAGTTTCTACCTTTTACCAATTTCACTACGATCACAAATTGTTAAAGGAATAATAACTTACTAACCGCATTCTTGTCGCTGCTTTCGTATTGGCAACGCTGCTTCGAATGAAATATTACATAGAGAAAGATATCGGGCTGAGCCCCAGGTGACCTTAAACTTGAGGTTATGTTGTTTCAAATCTACTGCAACAGATTTATGGCCACTCTTGACGCCGTTTGGATTTTTATGTGAACGAATCAATTCTAAAAATAACGGTTCTCTAGACTTTTTTTTATAGAAATATGAGTCGTTTATTGGTTAGCATACACAAAGGTAGATAGGAAATTTGTTTACGCTTTGTTTACATCAGTTTTTCTGTATAATATTTTAATATTATTTTCAAAGTAAAAATTTTACCGGTTCATCATAAATAATTTCATTAAATTTTGAGTCCGTTAGTTTAGAAGTTGACATAGAAATCCATCAATTATTCCAGATAATAAGTATACCGGAGAGAGCAACATTAGTCTCGAGAAATCTCTCGCAAAGAGACACATCACAAACGGCACTACAGTAACATCCACGAGCGGCAACACAAGATGAGCAAAAGGATTTTCCAAATAAAAAAAATTGCAACATTTACCATTTAATTTATTAAAAATTAGTGAAATTTGAAGGAAGGTTTTGCTGGATTTTTTGTGTTTTCGATACATTCTATCTCTCACTAAATCTATTACAACAACATTCTTATCAAATTTGGGATATTTATAAATTAAGCTTCTTAATTTATTATCTTTTTGTCCATTTTTTCATAAATTGGATGTTGGATTTAATCACATGGTACTATTATCTACAATTTATAGTTTTAATTTATCTGAAGTCACTTATTGTGGATTTTCTAAGGCCACTTCACCTTCGGCGTTTTATTTTTCGCTTTGTGTTTTTTTCTTTAGGTCCTTTTTATCGTGCTTCATTTATTGATCGGAAATAGATAAAATCAAAATGCACCGTGAATACGAAAAATATAATAAACACCGCGACATTCCTCCGAATATAGGGTCAAACGCGATTCGTGTAGAAAGTTCACACACACTTGCGCTTGTGTCGTTTAGATACCACGAACAGTAAGGTATAGTGCGATTTAAAATATTCTCGCAAGTCCGCTCCGATCTCCGATCACAGCAGACTACAGAGACGCCTGGTCTTAAGTACTGTGGTGAGTTTATTTTGGTATTGACGTTTTTGAAAAGACGGAAAGTACACTCTGGTGGTTTCGGCTCCATTGTGCTCTCCGTCGCCGTGTTTTGACCGTCAAAAAGTACTCTCTGGTGGCTTCGGTCACATTGTACTATTCGTTGGTGCGATTCAACAAAAGGTACTATCTGGTGGCTCCGGTCACATTGTACATTTCGTTGACGTAATAGTTTGATGGGAAGTACATTCTGGTGGCTTTGGTTACATTGTACTATTCGTTAAAAGTAGGAATAATAGTTAATTATTATGCACCCCGCTAAGTTTTGCTTATCTAATCTGTATTTAATGCCCCTGTAGATATTGCTTTCATATTAAAATTTGTTGTACACCCTCCCTCTTCCCTCTTCCCGCATCCTGTATTATTTTGGTTATTTAATTAATAAAGTTGTTTACCGTACTACTTACTCAACCCAGTGGAGTAAGAAAAGAACGCCCATACGATAAACGATCCCTGGAGTATTCTTTCTCTACTGACGCTGCCCGTGCAAGTAGCCTTCACATTATAAACAGAAGGTGGCACAAGAGGAAATCCGAAACCTGAACGAAGGCGCCAAAACACCGCTTGACGACGCAAAGATCGTTACACCTTGATATTAAAACTTAGTACTACTGAGTGCGGTTAGTTCTTGGATGGGTGACCACCAATCAGGAAAATAGAGTGAATATGTCCAACAAAATCATAGGATGAAATGTAACTAAATATTTAAAAATAATAGTAATAAATAGATAAATAATTTTAAAATCAAATATAAACTATTTTGTAAACCTTGTTATCCGCCTCTGATGTTCCACTCCTCCACGTAAATACTCCTTACAGTTAATCCAATATCAGAATCATTTATCTTCATTTACCGTCTCCTTCATTAACTCAAGTTTTTTAAACGGCTGCCAGGTTTGTCTCTCTGTGTCCCTGTTTAAAGTTTATTTCAATAAGATTTATCCCCAAGAAACGACGCGATGTGAGAAATGAATGGTGAAAGTTTTGTTTATTTCTTTACCTAAATTACAATATTTATAAAAAAAAATATATATAAAGTTACCTTATTATGGCTTCTTTTTATTGATCAAACTTCAATCCATAATTACCTGAAATAAAAAAAAATATGTTTTACATAAAAATAAAAATAAATTTTCTGATGTAATATATGAATAATAATAATAATTAATACTAAATGGGCTTCATTAATAAACGCTGAAGATTAGTTGGTAAATTAAGTTTTAAGGTTACCTAAATTTATTATGTTTTTTTACGCAAGAGGGCACTACGAGACGTGTCGTTTAACTTTTAGTCATATAGTGTTTAGTCATTTAGTGTTGACATAACTTCTAGATCCGAAAATCTTTCTCTAATGCTTAAAGAAAAATTCTCGTTATGCGGTATTGCCACGTTTAAATTTCATATGATTATAAATGTTTTTGTCTCCGCTACTGCCTAATATTGTTTTTGTGTCTCCTATCCGGATTTGTTCTGGCTCTATCTTGTACCGCTCAGATAATAATTATAAAATTTATTTATTTTTTAATGATAAAATCATGGATAGTTGGCAAGGCCGCCTCCTCTTGGAGATTTACTAGTCTTGTTTCCCCTAGTTTTTGTAAGGTTTTCCCCAAATATCTGGTCTGTATTTTTTATGCTTTTTCTAAATTATCGTTTGCTGCTTAACAGAAGTCTTAATACCCATATTGGTATAATAATCTGTTTTTAATAGAAGTTTATTATCCGTATTCAGTTTGCTTTACTACTCCATAACAATATGGAGAGATGCTAATACTCCCTTAGTTTTATATTCCCATCCAAATGATAGCCAAGATATTTCACGGTGGCTTTAGGGATAATTGTATGCTCGTCGTGGGTACCAGGTCACAAAGGTATCGCTGGAAACAAAAAGGCTGACGAGCTCGCAAGAAGCGGATCGTTAACGCCATTAATTGGTTCAGAATCAGCGATGGAAGTACCAAAACGTACGTTCAGGAACCATGTTAAAGACTGGTTCAAGCGAGAATACAAATTGTACTGGGATAATATACCCGGACTTCTACACTGGAAAAAGAACCGTTAAAGAACGTAACTGAGTAGGAATCAACTACGAATTACCACAGGGCTCCTTACGGAATACTTTCCACCAAAGAGCATCTAAACGAAATGGGGCTAAATAACGGTGACCTTAAATGCAGACAATACAATGAAGGGACCGAGAATGCCCTCCATATACTATGCAACTGTGAGGTGCTCGATCACAGAAGGCAAAAAATATATGGAAAATGAAAAATCGATCCAGAAGACTACTGCAAACAGCCATTAAAGAACCTCTACAAACTAGTATAAGGTTAATTGACTGGGTGCAGTACACAAAGAAATGGGAGATAACACAATAAGCCCACGAGGCTGCAGTGAATCCGGTTGTAAAGAACGGTCCCGGAAAAAAATGCTCTTGAATTTTGCCTCATAGTAGCTTTATGTATTGTACCACTTTTGCGCTTATGTAATACCATCATCTCTGTTTTGCTTTCGTTCATTACGATCTTGTCATCATTTTAATCACCACGCTGTTTATACGAATTTCAAGCCCTCTAAGGTATAAATTCTTTAACAGACAGATGTATAGTGCCATCTGTATAACATTACTCATAGGCATATTATGCGTCACAATGTTATACAGATCGGCAATTTTTACGTTGTGAAGATTGAGATTAAAATTTTTCATGAAAGTCATAAAATAATAACAACGTCGAACAGACCGTTGATTAGAGGCATCTGTATTTCGTTGAGCTGTAGAAATTTAATTTTGTTTCAGGTGGGCTGTGCAAAGCCAGATACAACAGCGATTCAAGCAATCCACGATCCGAGGGCGTCTGTATCTTACAATATTCACACGACGTGGAATCTCCATATAAGGAGGAAGATGTGTGTCAGATTAAGACGGATCCCATGAAAAGCCAGGTAAGTTTTTCATTTCCTACATTTTAATGGTGTTGGTTTCAGAAATTTTGAAGAATGGGTAAAAGATAAGATATAATTACAATATAATAAAATAGAAGTTTCCAATTTGATTTTCATATTTTGTATAAAAACAACTATTAAACAAAAGATAATCCTAATCTAACCTGTTCCTTGGTACAATGTAATTCAAGGCGATATCTGTCGGCGATCTCGATTCTGTAACGATGGTCTCCGAAGAATTTAAAAAGTTCCTGTGTCTCAGCTAGAGGGCACTCCGCACATAAATAAATCTAGCCCGATAATTTGAAATACTATTACTGTTTTATTGGATTTTTTTTTAAAACAAACCTAACTGAGTCGTTTATTTTATTATTAACTCCTAACGCTCCAGACGGATTTTTGAGGTATATAGGGCTGTATATCAGCAAACAAAATTATGAAAAATTAATTATAATGTAGAATAAAAAAAATATTTATATTTGTAGACTAAATAAATGTTTTAAACAATTTAAATTTATATACCAAATTAATATGTTTATCAGAATTTCCACATCTGGATATATGGATATAACAAAATATCCACATCTTGATATTATTGAATTTTAACGATATTTGTATAAATTGTTTAAAGTCTATACAAACTGGTTTCTAATAATTTATTTAAAAAATTAATACAAAACTGAATTTTGAAGTCAAGCAAATGTTAAAAAATTAAACATCCTTTTATAAAAAGCATAATGCAAAACTTTTTATTATTATTAAACTTTATTAGCAATTAGAAAGTATTTTGGGTCTCAAAGACGAACTGATGTGTACCAATTATCAACAATCACTTCGCGATTACTGTTCGGTATATTCTGGCAAAGGTGAACTACAATTTTCTTAGAAAAATAAAGGTTTTCTACTCCTGGAATGTGCGATATGTCGTATACAGGGTGGCGAAAATTTCATTGCAATGTAGTGTAATCTCGGAAACCGTAAGAGATACAACGTCGGTTAAATGGAACAAAAGTTTCTCAATTTGAAGGCTAATCGACTGGTGCTTTGCATCCACAGATATCAGGGACGGTTTTCATAATAATTGATAAAAACCAAAATTGCACATTTTCTATTTAATGGTCCAGTGCTTTTATTTTGAACAATAGAAAAATAGTGTATAATTTTTTTTGTTTGAAAACGTGTTTACCACAGTCTGATAATATTAAATTTTGAATCTGACGTTTAGTTTCCGCCCAGTCACCCTCAACTTTTATTTCTCAAATACGGACCTGCACTTTTTATGTGATTTTTGTATAGAATTTTATTTCCTGAATAATAAGTAATAAGTTTCTGTGATTTAACAAATTTATTATGAAATAAAATAATGTGTTTTCTTTACATTTCTTTGTAATTATTATCTGCATATAATGTACAGATCCGTATTTAAAAGCTGTTGTACTAAATAGTTATTAATTCATTCAAATATTTAAAAATAAATTAGGTGTAATACATGGATGAATTCAGGATATGAAATGCTATTAAAAAATCACATAAAAAGTACAGATCCGTATTTGAGAAAAAAAGTTGAGGGTGGCTGGACGGAAACTAAACGTCAGACTCAAAATATAATATTATCAGATGGTGGGTAATACATTATCAAACAAAAAAGTTTTATGCAATTTTTTTCTGTTGTTCAAAATAAATGCACTGGAGCATTAAATAAAAATTTGCAATTTTGGTTTTTATCAATTATTATGAAAACCGTCCCTGATATCTGTGGATGCAAAGCACCAGTCGACTATTTTTCAAATTGAGAAACTTTTGTTCCATTTAACCGACGTCGTATCTCTTACGGTTTCCGAGATTACACTACATTGCAATGAAATTTTCGCCACCTGTATATCCTTACCGATATATGTACAAAAATTCCATATGTATCCTCGAAGTTTAGGTGCACTGGGACATGAAGAAAACATTGTAATCGACTTATTTTCGATATTCTGTACTGGTGAAAGTGTAGTCGACCTTTAGAAAACATGAGTTGTTCATCTAGTGCAAAAACTGGATCTAGACCGACCAAGTTTTGACAATTTTCTCTTATAAGAACAATAAAAACGCATAAGCTGCTAAGATGTGAATTACGTTTGGCAAGTTCTGGAGATGAAAATCTAAGGAATTTTAGTATAGATAAAAAACGGTTCTAGCTCATAATAGATTTATGAAAAACTGTAGGGCCAGTGCATATATTATCTTATCTGTTCTACATCAATTCGGTATGAAAATATAGTGCTTAAAACACGTACATTTCCGCTGTTTCTACTGGTTTATATGTAGGACCAAAAACCTTTATGACGTTATGTGGATTATCAATAGTAATACCACTAGTGCTTTAAAATTACCGATAATTTTTTACAAATGCGTGTTTTCTTTACAAATTTCACTCGTCCTATCGGACTCGGAAATTAAACGAAACCACGCATTCGTAAAAAATTATCCGGTTAATTTTAAAGCACGCATGGTATTTAAAAGAATATTTCACGAACTTTAATAACTAAAAATTAAATCATGCATTTTTATTAACTAATAAAACTATTCCCAATATTTTAATATCATATTCTTTAATTGACACTGACAGATATTTTAATTGCCATACTGGGTTGCCATGACGACGTGGTCTTTTCGTTTTCGTCTTTTCGATTTCGTCTTATCGATTTTGCATATCCGCTGTAAGTTTTCGAAAATACCACTGTCCTTATGGGATTTTTTATACGTGAGTGGAATATTCATCGAAATATTTATCAGTTCTTTCATTGGTCCATTCGCAAAGTTTTTTAACAACAAAACAATTTGCAGCATCCACACAATCTTGAAAGTCAATAGCGTGACAGTCATAATCAAATTGAAATTCAGGTATTTCTAGGAAGCTTATCTTCAAACGAATCCGTAATAGTCGTCCCACTGTCCATTTGTACCACTTCAATGACTTCATCCTCATCCATTGAAGAATAACTGCTCTCTGAATTGCTGTAGTCACTATTTGGCATTTCATAACTCAAGTCACTATCAGCCTCTAGATCCGAATCCATTTTTAGGAGTAATAACAGTGAAAAATACGAACAAAAACAAGACCACAGGCGCACATATGATCTCTGCACTAAATAACAGACAATCATTGCCTTTAGCTTTTTACATCAGCACCGGAATTTTTTGAAAAAAAACTATTTACTATTATATCCCCGTATGGATATCCGTGTCCTACCAATGAATCTAGCGAGTCGAACACCGCTATTATACAGTGCGTCACTATCCCATACATGAATATCCGTATGTGGATACTGTGATAAATTCTGATATACTTAAAAATAGATTTCAACAAGATGTAACGGTATTTGCGTCATCAAGCGGTCCTTTGGCGCATTAGTCCAGGTTTCGGATTGCCTTGAGCGCCACCTTCTGTTTATAGTGTGAAGACCACTGCACGGGCAGCATCAGTGGAGAAAAAATACTCCAGGGTACTTATGATATCGACCAAATCACTGGCGGCCAGAAGGACAGTCTTAACTTGCCATCTGGGTTAAATATTTGGGTATTCATCTGCTACTGGTATTACAAATAAAAATCATTAACTACAAAATAACAATTTATTCAATTACCAAATTCCGGAAGAAAGAATGGTGTGTAATAGGGTTTATTCTCGGACGGTACCACGTATGCTAGTGTGGTGTGGTCGGATGACGGTCTTGGTACAATAGAAATTAGCTTCGATACCTTCAGCTTAACCTGTCTCCAGAGGTTGAGGGACTGCCACTGCTACTCCAATTGGATATGCCACAGCAATTGCCGACAACGGATTGAATCGTCATACTCGATAAAAACTTCGGCGTCTAAAAAGCACAGACGCGAGATCCTCCATCTGTTGGTTCAACTGGTACGACTGGCCTTATAAAAGAAGCTTCTCCCTTAATTCTAAGTTAATTATATTCCAGTGTCGTGCGCGATTTAGTTTATAAATTTTAATTATTACGAAAAAGTAACTTCGTTACAAAGATTTATATAAATATAAAGAAATAAATAATTTAGAAATTATTTAAAAAATCTTATTTCTTTTGGACCAAAACTCAAAATTCGAAATTTAAAAAAAAATTGTGGATGTTATTTCAGCAAAATAAATTATTTCACAAAAAACGAGAAATTACTTCTTTAGTTTTATACTTGAGAAAAAAAAGTGTTTTTCTTGTATTTTCGAAAACCACATTTTTGATTTTGCTAAAAATTTGTATTGTAATTTTTGCATTTGTATTTAATTTTCCCGGGAGTCTACTTAAACTTTAATTAATGATAATAACAATAATTTACTTCTATTTTTCATATTTAGTAACTTATATCCATATTTATTAATAATTACCAATTTTTTTGTTATTCTTTTTACAAATATATATGATTTTCTCTGGCGTGAGCCACTTGCTTACGCGAAGCTACTGGGTGCTACATTATAGAGATCTCGCAGGAAAATCAAATTACGTATGCATTTCCCTTGTATTATGTTTCTCTTATCTGCGGTTTTTTATATACCTTTATCGCGGAGGCATAAAAGAATATCGAGGCTCCGTTCGCGTTATGGGCCCGTTTTTTTTAGACGAAAAGGTAGAGATAGATTGTCGATGTGTGTCGAAGCGATCGTAAATTGGAAAAGAGCAATATTAATAAAAATGTAAGAGATAGGTTTTTGGGAACACCGGAAAATACGTTTATCTCTTCCTAGTCTAGCACGAAAATGTTAAAATGTATCCATTTTGTTTACCAGGATAAATACAGATTAATTTATAAATTGATTTGGATCAAAAATATCTTAACGATGTTTTTTATTTATACAGGGTGGCACAAATTTAATAGAACACTATTGGGATTTCATATGAAAAAATGTATATTTTCAAGACGAATTGAACGGATTTTTGAAAATTAAAATATAAGGACCGGTTTCCGAGATATTTGGGAAATATACTTTATAAGGTTTTTATATTAAACGTTAAATACCGCTTAACATAGGGCAGCGGTACTCAAACTTTTTTGACGACGGAATCCTGTTGGAAAACGAAACATTTAACGGAGCCCTAATGTGTATTCTTTATTTAATAAATAATTAATTTAGTAATAATCATATTACTTGAAATTAGCTTAAGTGTTGTGAATCTTATTTTTCAGCTGTTGGAGTCAGAAAACTTAATAAAATGTTATAGTCATCTGTCACCTGTCAAATTATAAGAAAGCAATTTTTAAATTTCCTTCTTATTTTCCCTATTTTTTCATATTTTTCATTATTTTTTCTCGTTTTTCTGGATTTATTCGAATTTTTTTCTATTTTTTTCCATTTCTCTTTTTTCCTTATTTTCGTTATTTTTTACTATTTCCCATATGTTTCTTTATTTTTCTAAAATTTCTGTTTTTTCCATATTTTTTCCAATTTTTATTTATATTTTTCCTAGTTTTCTCTATTTTTCACTATTTTTCCCAAATTTCACATTTTCCCTATTTTCCCCAATTTTCAATATATTTTCTGTTTTCAATATTTTTCATTTTTTTTTGAAAATCTTCCCATTTTCACTATTTTGCCATATTTTTCAAAATTTTTCACGATTTTTTTCTATTTTCCCCCGATTTATCCCCATTGTTTCTAGTTTTTGCTATTTTTTTCTATTTTTCCTACTTCTTTCTACTTTTTCCTGTCTCCCGTTTTTGTTTCCGATTTTCATAATTTTTCCATGTTCGTATTTGTCCTTATTATTTTGTGTTTTTTTCTTTCTCCTTTTTCCTTGTTTTCATTATTTTTTAATATTTTTCACTATTTTGCCCTATTTTTTCATATTTTTCCAAATTTTTCACAATCTTTTTCACAATGTTTTTTCTATTTTCCCCCGATTTATCCCTATTTTCTCCATTTTTTGACATTTTTCTATTTTTTCCTATTTCTTTCTACTTTTTCCTGTTTTCCGTTATTTTTTCCGGTTTTCATTATTTTTTCGTATTTTTTCATGTCCGTATTTGTCCTTTTTATTCTGTGTTTTTTCGGTTTTCCTATTTTTCGCTAGTTTTCGTTATTTTTCTCCATTTCCACTATTTTGCCATACGTTCTCCATTTTTCCCTATTTTTTTTTAATTTCCGCATTTTCCATCTTCTCTCTATTTTTCCTTATTTTGCATTATTTTCCCTATATTTCTCTATTTTCACTATTTTCTATTTTTCTTTATTGTTCTCTATTGTTCCTTTTTGTGTTGTTATTAATTTTTTTTTTTTCGTTTTTCATTGTTTTTACCTATTAGAAAATAATTATTTTTCCTTATTTTCCATATTTATCAGTATTTGTTCCTATTTTTCCTTTTTTGCTCTATTTTCCTATATTTTCTTATTAGAAAATAATTATTTTTACTTATTTTCCATATTTATCCCTATTTGTTCCTATTTTTCCTATTTTTTCCCATGGGTATCTACGTTATGAAAGGAATATAGGCTCTGGGTTAAGCTGATTTTGCTGTTCGTTGATTCTATGTCTATGTCAGTCAGTCAGGACTTTGTCGCTATAGATTTTATAAAAATTTAATTAAAATAAACAAAAAATATTGAGTTTTTAGGAACTAAATTTGTCATGTCATCAAATGCAGAATTTAATAGCGCCAAGTATTTGTCTCCATAATATTTTTTTTTGACATAAGCAATCTGCCACTGTTTAAAAAAAATAATTATATGAAGTAAAAGGAAAAAAATCAACATTAACAGACACCCACCGTCTTTAATGAGATGTAAGATGGGAACTTAACCTAAATAATACGTAGCCATGCATATGGTACTTAAAGAAAACGTTGTTTTTTTTATGTCTTTACTTTAGTTAATATTTTATCCAGATGCAGATGTAATTAAAAATTATAAAAAAAGTATTAAACGTGTCTGTTTAAACCAGTGTTTGTACCTCTCAAATAATATAATTCAAATATTAATTTTTATTTAACTTTATATATAATCACGATATAAATGGTAATAACTCTAAAAATATATTTTTCTTAATTTTACTAACTGAGGAGAAAAGTACCTGAAAATACATAAAGTATACCAATAAATTTTTGACTGGTCACCAGATGGATTGAACGAAAAACATGAAACATCGTCAACACCTTTGATATTTCTATTAGAAAAACGTGACATTTTTCTAAAGGTTTGTTTTATAAATAGCAAACAGATGGATTGCAGATCCCCGCATATTTATATCTTAAAGAGGTAACGAGTCCGTGAGAACAGGAACAAAAGGATAAAATAAACACATCTGGGAATTTTGCTACGCATATTAAGTACAATTTTTCATCAAAACCAACTAGGTTAACATGTGTCACGTCTAGATAGAAATATTAAGATTTTACCGGATAGTATATATTTTTATTACTTAGAAATAAATCACTTTTAGTTTAAAAGATTATTTATTTTTAATGTTTCAGTAATTTTCCAAAAACTATTAATCTCTATTGATTATTATTTTAAATAAATATATTATACCAGGGTCAATTAGCAAAATTTAAGGTAAATAAAAGTTCCGTAAGGGGGTGGAGGTAGGTAAATATGCGCTTTGAAGGTTGGATGTTGGTTTTTTATGATCTGTGGCTGAAATATGCAAAATTGGTGCAAAGGTTCTTTTTGCGTTTTAAATGAGCTGTAATCAAAATAATTATTTTCGATTTTATACGAATTTAAGCCTAATTTTGAATCGAAAATTGGTTTAATTTTTTTAACTTTATCAGCGTTCATTGTCTTAGTTGAAACTTTAACTATAATATGGTTCTTTCCGTTAGAAATGACTAATGAAGATGAAATAAACGAATCTAGGAAAAAAATCTCCGGAAAGAGAATCCCCAGGAAAATAAATCCCAGGAAAAAAAATCCCCGGAAAAAAAATCCTTGGAAGAAAAATCTCCAAAACTCCAAAAATATTATTACCGTAGTATAAGCATTTTATGTTTCTTGGGTAAATAAAAATAAATAAAATATTTCAAAAAATCATTTTTATTTATAAAAGTATTTACATATTATTTGTTTTTAATGTTTCAGTAATTTTCCAAAAACTATTAATCTCTATTGATTATTATTTTAAATAAATATATTAGACCAGGGTCAATTAGCAAAATTTAAGGTAAATAGATTTTCCGTAAGGGGGTGGATGTAGGTAAATATACATTTTAAGGGATGGATGCTCGTTTTTACGAGTTGTGACTGAACTATGCATCCTATCGTTGTAGATAGTCAAAAAAAATTGGCTGTGTCACCCCAGAACTTTCTCGGCTCGGCAGTAGTGAAAAATTCTCTCTGGCGAAAGTATGGGAAATTCGAAAAAAAATATATATATAAAAGTAATGGAAATTTTTTGCTCTACAACTTTGCACTAGAACATTTCTATTAAAGTGCATTGTTTCTCCTCAAAATCTGGAAACTAGAGAAAACGTACATGCACATTTTTTGCGCGCCCTCTAGAACTATAGGAAATTCTGGGAAAAGTTTATTACAAAAATTGTAGGGAATTATATACTCTATAACTTTGCACTAAAGCATTTTGCACCAAAGTGTATTGTTTGTCCTTAAAATTAAAAAAAAGGCAAAAAGTACATGTGTAATCAATAAATCTTGTTCTCGAGCACATTCTACTACACACATATGGCCGATTTCACCAACCTGTTTTTAGGTACTACCTACCTAAGTAATTCCTACGCTAGGAAATGCTTAAATCCGATACTTATCTAAATTGAATTTCACCAACCTTAGAAATCCTTAGTAAAGAAATACCTAGAAAAAAATTTGATTTGGATATTTTTATTGTCACTGATTCGCGATGAAATTTGTGGTGGTGACGGTGACTGGTCGTGTAGCAGATTGTGCTTTGTGTACTATAACAACTCCTTTGTTGATATTGCCCACCTACATTTTTGACTGTTTGAAGAAAAAATGAAATTAATTCATTTATTGCAAACACACAGAGATATTTTAAGTAAAAAAACCGATTTTTCGTACTACTATCGAACCTTTCAAGACGTTCTACAAAACGTACAGCTCGCATATTTTTTTAAAAAATAAACAAAACTCTCTAAAAATATTATGTAAACTATCAACAAAGATAAAAACAAACTATTTTAAGGTTAAGTATTTCCTAAATGCTTTAGGCAGGTGCAGCAAGCTGTCCTAATGTTAGGTATTTCCTATTACCCTTAAGTATTAGCGCGTAGTGAAACGCAAATTGCACTTGGGAATTCCTAAATCCGGTTTAAGTTTTGCCTAACTTTAGAAATCAGTTGGTGAAATCGGCTGTTAGACACACAGACAGACCTTACTTTGTAAATGGTTTCAATCTTCTCGGAGAACCTCAAAATGGATATCTCTACCAATTTATTAATTCCATTTTATTACAAATATTATTTCTATAAAATATCTTATAAGTAATATGGCAACATGGCTAGACTAACGACAAGTTGTCAGAGAAAGGCGCCATTTTGTGCGCGTCTGTATTTCTACACAATTGTGTATCAAACATACTCAATATATATTATAATTTGTGTAAAAAAAATGTTAATTTGCTGTTGAATTTTATTACCAGATTTCTAAAGATTTTCTTACAGTAAATGTTAATAAATATACACAGTTTCTGGTTAAAAAGAATCCAGACTTCCTGTTTATTAAATATGAACAACTTTCTTATGAAAATTACAAAATTTTTACACACAGCTGTAATATAATTTCGAACAATTCTGTAGTGTAATTAAACAATTTTTTTACACAGCAAAATGAGAAAAAATACATAGGTATTTTTCTGGGTGTGATGGGAGCTCTCAACGGTTTCTACTAAGCCATAACGGCCCTGATGTGGATGAACGAATTGTTAAATTTTCAACAGGAAGAGGCTTAAAAGATCTTTCATAAGCCACATAATGGTACATGGATGGCAATTTCTCCATGACACCCCCTCTATTTCTCCAACTTTATGTGATCAGAGTACCTAAACACAACTTCTTCTTGATATCCGTATATTGTTTGCTTCAGAGAAAGACCCAATCCACTTATGAATTCTTATTAAAAACAAATTTGGACAAATGCCAGGAGAGGGAACTATACCCTGATCCATTGACTATCAACATTGACTTTGAAAAAGCTGCTATTCAATGTATTCACGCCATTCTGGGGGACCATGTGACCATTCGTGGTTGTTTCTACCATCTTTGCCAAAGTACCCAACGGAAGATCCAAGAACTTGGCTTGGAAAATGAATACAAAACTAATGTGAAATTAAACGAGTTTTGTGGAATGCTGGATGGATTATCATTTCTACCACTAGAAGATGTGGAAAATGGAATGCATTTCCTGAAGAACGTTCTCTGTGCCAACCAGTATCCAGAATTACTTCAGTACTTCGACAGTACTTATGTTACTGGAACCTTTAGGAGTGCCACCGGGGTTCTTGGAGTTACTCTAAGAAACATTCCTCCCCAATTTTCTCCAAACACCTGGAACATCCATGAAACCACCCTTCAAGGGGAAAACAGGACCAATAATCCAAGTTAGTTGGATACTATTATTCTTCTGCTTGGAAATTCATAGAATCAATGCAGTTGGAAGTGGCTACAGACTTTAAAAAAATCAGCCCAGTACGACCTGAAGCCTGGAAACCAAAAGGTTATGAGATCGCGCATTCAAATGGTGCATGGCAGATTGAAAATATTAATCCAGGAATATTTAGCTAATAAACGTAACCTAGAAAACTTTTTGGTTGCTTTAGCCACAATATTAGATTTAGAGATATTGATTATATTTATTATTTTCTATTTTTAGCAAATAATATGTAAATACTTTTATAAATAAAAATGATTATTTGAAATATTTTATTTATTTTTATTTACCCAAAACATAAAATTCTTATACTGCGATAATAATATTTTTGGAGTTTTGGGGATTTTTCTTCCGAGGATTTTTTTCCGGTGATTTTTTTTCCTGGTATTTATTTTCCTGGGGATTCTCTTTCCGGGATTTTGACTCCGGAGATTTTTTTTCATAGATTCGTTTATTTCACCTTCATTAGTCATTTCTAACGGTAAGAACCATCTTATAGTTAAAGTTTCAACTAAGACAATGAGCGCTGATAAAGTTAAAAAATTTAAACCAATTTTCGATTCAAAATTAGGCTTAAATTCGTATAAAATCGAAAATAAATATTTTGATTACAGCTCATTTAAAACGCAAAAAGAAAATTTGCACCAATTTTGCATATTTCAGCCACAGATCATAAAAAACCAACATCCAACCTTCAAAGCGTATATTTACCTACATCCACCTCCCTTACGGAACTTTTACTCAGTCGTTTTGATTTTTCTTAATTTACTTATAATTTACCCTACATTTTTCGATATCCCACATACTGCTAAGAATTTTCCATGAATTCGGGTATTTAAAATCGGTTTGAGCCTAAATGAAATAAATTAGTGTACTTTATATTTATTAAATTGAAATATTTAACTTTCCTTAAATAAAAAAAATTATTAAAAAATATTTTTCCTGTCAAAATTATTCAGGTTATCTAATTCCTTCAGTTGTTTACTTTCTTCTACTACACGTTTCTTTTTTTTAGGTAGATTTCCATATATGGATTCTACCTATTGTAATCCATTCAATGGCGTAACCCAGACCTGGGAATAGGGGAACTCCGCTGTTTGTTTACTGGAGAATAAGAATCAGCAAAATAATTTATCTGTATATATGTATGTGTATAGATATTCCGTTCCGGCACGATAGAGGTCGCAGTTTTTGTTCTATTGACACCAAATTTGGTAAAAAAATTCTTTAGGGCAGTAATTCATTGTGTATTGAAATTGGGCATTTTACTTCTACGGGGGGACGAAATTTCAAAAAATTCATATTTCCGCCATTTTTGAAAATATTGAAACAGATCACTAAACGGGATTTTTTTAATTTAACTATAACAGAGCAACGTATAAAAATGTCTCCGCCACTGTAAAAAGTCTAATCCTTTACTTGGTAACTAAACGTGGCCTTACACGCATTCACTCATCAATCTTCATAACGTGCATTAAGAGTATCCAGTGTTCAATTTAAATAGTATTTTAATTCAAAAAACAATTAAGCAGATGTACGTGAGTTACACACACATCAATTAAAGTAGGCGGGGAGGCTTTCTAAATGGCGCGCATATACCGTCGTCTCCTTGATGATTAAAACATCTCTAGATCTAGTTGCGGACCCACAGGAGTGATTGACCTTGTTAATACGACAACAAAATTTATTTAATTTAAAAATTACTAACAAGATGAGGACATTTTATAAAATGATTAAAAAAGGTAAACATTTCAAAATAATAAAATCCTTACAGATTTTATTACATATTTTCTAAGAATATTTTTGCTGCACCTCACACAAATATTATTTTTTCGAATAATTTCAAGATTATAGAGAACAGTGATTTGGGGATCATCATCAATTCCGCTACTTTCCACGTCTCAGGAAGATTCCTTATTCGAAATTAGATTGGTCAATTTTACTATTGGT
The DNA here is from genome assembly GCA_963243735.1 of Neocrepidodera transversa. Taxonomy (NCBI): domain Eukaryota; kingdom Metazoa; phylum Arthropoda; class Insecta; order Coleoptera; family Chrysomelidae; genus Neocrepidodera; species Neocrepidodera transversa. The sequence continues at coordinate 5,108,621 of OY725350.1, forward strand.
TCCTTCCGAAGTTGTTTTAAATCTTTCGAAAGATCAAATCCAGATATTATTTTTAATGAAACTTCTTATGGCCACATTCTCCTATTTTGGTTCAATACAATCTTGTAGATCTTCTTCATAGAGTGAGAAGAACAGATATTTGGGATTGACTTATGCAGGACTCTTGAGGGTTTTACTGCTTTACAGGCAACTGTTATAAATCAATTAAAGTGGCCTGTATCGCTTTTAAGATTCAAAAAAAATTTTCTTTATTGTTAAACATTATTTTATTGCAAAAATTTTGCAGCGCTGAACGCTCTACGGACCAACATATTGAAAATACATTAAAACATTTTCGCATTAGTCAAATTTTGACTCAATTTAAATAATCAATAAACTTGATTGTAATAATTTTCTAAAATTTAAAAACAAAACTGAATTTTAATAAAATCAAAAATTTCGAAAATATATCAAAAAATTCCAAAATTAAAAAAAAAATTGTAGAAATTCATAAATTTCGATAATTTCGGAAGAAAAATTTAAAATTTTGCAACAATAAATAGTTAGTAACCTATCGGCAACGACCGGCGTTCAACCTGTCGGTTTACCTTGCTATATCACGTTACGTATACCTCACATCTTAACCTTTGTATTGTTTAAAGTTTAATGAACTACGATATATTATTATTTCAGGTTATTCTGTATGGCCCAAAAGGCATTACGCACTGTTGCGTGGTTGCCGAGGCTAAGCGAGACTTTTGTGTTTGTGTTAGCATTTGTTTTTCGAGCCATTTGTATATCAGAGTATTTTAGCTTGGATAGGATTTCCCTCTTTCCAAACGCTTCGATTTTTTATGAGTATACTTTAAAAAGTTTTTCAAAGCTATATTTAGCAACCATTTCGTCTGATGGCATTATTATTACTGGGTCATTTTTTAACTCTATGTAATATATCATAGACAGCCCCATATTGAGTAATTATGGGCTGCTATGCTTTTATTAGTCTACATATGGCCAGCTTGGCTTATGTCTCTGGGTGAATATGTAAAGGTGGTAAGTTTAGTAAGACCTCTAATGCTGTCGTTGGAGTGGTCCAGTGATACACATACATACTTACCTTTATATTCTACTAAACACTTGGACAGCTCCAGCCTGTTGTGTCTTTGGCCACCATACCACCGAGCCGTTGGATAGCATGGGTCTTATTAGAAACATCTTTGGTTGTAGCCCCCAGATTTGCCACACATCCTTCTACTTATGTTAAGACATAGTGTGGCTTTGTGGGCCAATTTTTGAAGATGGTCAAAGATATTTTGCCTCTTAGGCAAATGGAATTCAAACTCCGTTAGGTATTTTTAAGTCCTAACAGTTTTCTTTTCTTTATAAGTGTGGGTTTCTGACGGTTCACTTGTTGTCCTTCCCTTTTACACCCTTTATCAACAAGATCCTAAGCGTTTTGTTAAGGTTTTGATATGATCTTAGCACATCTTCATTTGACGACAATTGCAATTAATTATCAACCAGGATTACCCATAGTAGTGGCGATAAGACACCTCCTTGCGGACAACCCCTTCCTGCTCTAGCTGTGAGTGTAACGTCATCTATAATATATATAAATCTAATATGTTATCCATAATCTCAAATATGGTCCACCGATGAGTAAATGAAAATCAAAGTCTAATATAAGTATTTATTAGGTTGGAAGAGGCAACTAGTTTCGGCATACTAATGCCATCATCAGGCCTATAATACAAAGTTCCGTGTAAAGACAAAATGATAATAACAATAAGGTTGAAACTTACTAAATATGATAGAAATACTTAATTAAATTAATTATAAAATTAGTTAATTAACAAGGCGCACTTGACAAGTTTAAATTAAAAAACAACATTAAACTCCAATTTAAATTGTGGTACAATTAAGGGGGGACGGTACATAGTAATGATCGGAAAATTTAAAACAAATGAATATTAATTTGATAGGGATGGAAAGTCGGCATCCATTGAGTGTCAGAAAGACAAGAAAGGTGGGTAATACCCAAGGAAAACCAGTACCCCTCACAAATTATTTTGGGTGCCCTACGGGCGGCCAAATTAAATTTTGGAGAAAATTAGCGATCAGAAACTAGATAGTAATCATTGCGACGCGACATACCAACTGAGTTTGGATTGACATAAGTCGATATTGATAGGTGACAATTGACAGTTGACAATTTACAAATGACAGTAATGACAGTGACAAATGAAATTTAAAATTGATTTGACTTATATAAATACAAATTAGCTTAAACCTAAAATTTTGAACACTAGGGGAGACCTAAAACCAATAACAAAGTATAGTGAATAGTGAAAACTGAAAATTAAAATTAAGGTTAGCTACATTATTCTTAAACTAATAAAGAGCTTCAACCGAGGTACCCAGTGACGGGGAGCAGGCGTAGGCAAAGAAAAGTGGAAAAGGAAAAAGTGACAGAGAAGGAGGAAGAAAAAAAAGTAAAGAAAAATAATAGGAAAAATGGGATCCAAAACATAAAAAACAGGGACGAGGAGAAGAGGCCAAGAAAAAAGTAGAAAAGAAGAACAGCAGTGAAAGGAAAAAGAAGAATCCAAAATGACAGTATATATATTATTATCCTCTCTTCTAGATTGTTTATGACCCACTGGCATAGAGCGGCTGATATTAGTCATGGATCTTGATGAAGCCTTCTCCATCGATGTCAATGAATGTAGCTATTGCTATACCTTTATCTTCTAGGAATTTTGATAGTAGCCTATTAAGATCATCTACGGCTGGTTTTGTTGACTTTCCTGGTTGGTATACGTATTTACGTGCAATGAGAGCGTTCTCCTTTAGTATCTCGTCTCTTATGTATCTATCAATTACTCGTTTTAGTGTTTTTAACAGGACACATGACAGACTGATTGGTCTGAAGGCTTTAGATGGTATATCATATGTTTTCCCTATCTTGGATATATATGTGCCAATACTTGACAGATGGTGTGTATCGCAGTGCTATGTAAGCCTTAAAGAGATTTTCCTATCCCTTTTATTGGGTGTATCCCGTCTACTCCAAGAGATTTAATAGGTTAAAATTTATTTGCAGCCTATCTAATTTTGTTTGGTCTCGATATTTCTGTAGCTTCAAATCAAGGCGATTTGATTTTATTTGATGGTCGTCTGCTTTTAAATTATCGAGGCTGGAAAGTGTACTTCTGTGAGTAATTTGAGTATCGGTTTATTCTTTTTTTTTGAGAAAGTCTACAGCGTTGGCAGAATTTTCTTAAGCTAGGACTTTGTGGATTTTTGAGCATATGGTTAATTTACTCACCTATAGACTCTTCAGCTATTTAGTGGCATTTTTCAAAACAGATTAATCTACTGGGGTGCTAGATTGTTATCATTTTCGTCTTAATTTTCTTTCTCCTAGGTCCCTGATTTCCTTCGGGTAGATATTGTCCTTTGTGTGGCGTTTCAAAATAATTTCATTTTAACTAAGTCGATTTATTGTTACAAACATAATGACAACCTAGGTCCGCCACTGACAAGTTTGGAATCTTAATTTTAATATTTTATTTTTTTTTTATAATTACAAACTAATACATTTTAATCATTTTCTATATCTGGTCAAAATTACTCCTGTTTCAACTTTTTAGTGTAGAAACTATAAACTGACGGTTTAAAATTATTTCTCGCATTGAATTTAATAAAAAAAAACTTAAGCAAGATTTAATTAAAATTTATTTTTGATACATAAGCCCCGGTAAGACTTTGCTTACTGTTTCCCGTCTGGAATTGAATAAAAATATGTTCAGTTTTATTCAAATTTAGAGATAAATCTGCACTCTAGCGTCATTCCTACAGCAACTCACCGAGAGAGTTTAATCGCCTCAAAGCAAGGGCGTACTAAGATTTTATCTATTTTTATTTCTTATTTTCCATAATTTATATCTAATTTTCTTCCTCCTTCTATTCTTATACTTGTTACATATCCTAGGAAAAGGATACCTAATATTATACTTCTGTTTTAATATATTTATTTAATTTTTTTAATAAGTTATTTATGATATTTTTGTGCATTAGTTCTTTATTCCTTATATATATTTTAATTACCTCAACGCAGATATCTCCAGATCCCATTGAGATTGTTTTTACTTAGTTAATCCATATTGCCCATAAGGGGTATAAGGCGTTGGGGGGAATGCTTGACAGGTCTTCCATATAATTTTCCATTCTTTTCAGTTCTGTATAATATCTAGTAAGGCAAAATTTTTGACCCAGAAATCAAAATAAATGTAGGTACATTTGTTATTTGTTAACTATATTACAACATTGACTTTGGTAATCATTCTCACAAATTTAAGTTATTGTTTTTGTTTTTTATAATGGGTAGAAGTGATAATAAAAAAGTTATAAAAGATAATCTTTCCCTTGATATAAATTCCAGATACGCCCATGCACTAAAGAGTTTTATCTTCTTATTAAGTTTTACACCTTTTTAATTCTCGTCATAATGTAATGCCCTCTGAGACGAGGAATTAAGAAATAAAAAAGGGGAAACTTAATTTTCAGAGGTATAAACGGAGCATAAATTTCATTTGATAGTTAGAAAATTAAATGATGAAGCTCCTTTTTTGTGATATTCTGTTAAGATTAAAAAAGAGATGTCAAAGAGTATATAAAATAGTATTTAAAGTAGGTTACAGGGAGTAAAATATCTTCTTTTTGGAACGGATAGTTGTTTATTGGCAAACAAAATTCTTACTCCACTTTGTATCACTTTTCTCAACGTTTCTCAGCTCCCAGGGCCTAAAAATGCAAAATTATCTCCGGACGTCTGGATAGATGTAAACACTATAACTCTCGAACGAAAGCTTCCGGTTTTCACTGTACTTAGTTAGTTTTCGGCAAGGAAGAACCATATTGAATTTAAACAGGATCAAGTTAGCCCTTCCGGTACCCGCCGTACAAACTAAAGTGTTTTGCTTAGGAAAACTTTTTTCCAGTTCAAATTTTTAGAACATTTTCCACGTCACTTCATGTATGAAATTACGCTACATGTATGTGACAAGTTTGACTTTTTCCGGTTTTTTTCCATTTTTTGTGATTTTTTCCGATTTTTTGACATTTTTTGTGATTTTTTCCGATTATTTGAATTTCCAATTTTTTGTGATTTTTTGCAATTTTTTGCGATATTTCTTGAGTTTTTTAGCTACATTGTTTTCTTTTTTAGCGGTTTTTTTGTTTTCTTTCGGTTTTTACAATTTTTTTGATTTTCTTGTTTTTTTCGTATTTTTTTTTTTTTTAAGTTTTTTTGATTTCCTTGTTTTTTCGTATTTTACAATTTTGCTTCTCATTTTTCTTCAACATTTTCTGGTTTTTTTCAAATTTTATCAATGTTTTCTTTTTTTGATTCTTTTTTCAGACTTCTTCTTCTTCTTTTTTTCTTACTTTTCAATTCTTTTTCCGTTTTGTTCTGATTTTTTGTTTTTTTTTATTTTTTTTTCTAATTTTTCCTCATTGTTCTGTTTTTTTTTCTATTTCTTATGTTTTCTGATTGTTTTCTTATTCCTCTGGTTTTTTTCGATTTATTTCAATTCATTTTAATTGCAAAAAAATTTGAAAGGTTACGATTGTTTTCAGTTTTTTTGGTTGTTTTTTGCAGTTTTTTCCATTTTTTGCGATTCTTCTCCATTTTTCTGCGATTTTTTTCCGATTTTTTGCATTTGCAATTTTTTGTGATGTTTTTTCCATTTTTTTTTTCTATTTTCTGCGATTTCTTGGGTTTTTTTTTGGGGACTTTGTTTAAATTTTTTTTGCCCTGCTTTACGATCTTCTTTGAAAATTTTTTGCGATATTTTTTAATTTCTTGATTTGTAACGAATTTTTTTTTTTTCGTTTTTTGTGATTTTTACCATTTTTTGTGGTTTTTTTGGGACTTTTTAGCGATATTTTATTATTTATTGTGTTTTTTATCGACTTTTTCTTTATTTTTTGTGATTTTTAGCACTTCTTGCTTTTTTTTAAGACTTTGTTTAGATTTTTTGCGCTTTTTACGATTTTCTTTGAAATTTTTTTCGATTTTTGCGATATTTTTTGATTTTTTGTGTTTTTATTGTCTTTTTTTTCGTTTTTTGTGATTTTTAGCATTTCTTGCTTTTTTTTAGGACTTTGTTTAGATTTTTTTGCACTTTTTACGATTTTATTTGAAATTTTTTTGCGATATTTTTTGATTTCTTGTGTTTTTTTATGGATTTAATTTTCGTTTTTTGCGATTTTTAGCATTTCTTGCTTTTTTTTTACTTTTTTCTCTATTTTTTCGGTTTTTCTATTTTGTCTATATTTTCCAATTTTTCCTATTTTTTCCTAATTTTTTGTATTTCATCCTATTTCTACCTATTTTTTCCTGTTTTTTTAGTATTTTTCATGTTTTTTTTTATTTTTTCCCATTTTTTTATTTTTGTCTATATTTCCCTATTTTGCAGATTGTTTTCTATTTTTTCTATTTTTCCCTATTTTTTATCATTTCCTATTGTTTCCAATTTTTTTCTGTTTTTTCCTATTTTCCCTACTTTTCTGTTTTTGCTGTATTTTTTTTTTCTGTTTTTCCGATTTTTTCATGTTTTTTACTTGTTCAAAAATCGCGCCTAAAGAAGTATTTACTTCAAAAATAAAATTACAATAAAGAAAAGTAAAAACCAGTTTAAAAAAAAAAGATATGGTTAAGATTCAGCATTTTAATATCAACCCCTTAGCCCACTCGGCTATCGTACCGATAATTAAAAAATATCGAATGTTTGAGATAAACAATGAATGTTATAGATTGATTTTAGTTTTCTGCACTGCTTCTGTAATAAACTTTAACTATACAAAATATCACACTCCTCCGTTTGCGCATTGCCCTTAAAAAGGGGTCCGAAGTTTTCTCTTTGCGTTTTAATATATAGATAAAAAGAATATAGAATAAACAATATGAAAATTTGAATAAAATTTTTGTTAAATACCAAGATCTATTTTCATTTGTTAAATAAAATTTTCTCAAAAAATTCCCCACCAAATGTATTTAAAAATATCCTAAGAGTGTTTATAATTCCTTTTTTTATGATCTAATCAACATAACCGAATGGGAAAATAGTCTTCCGGTTTGGCCATTTTTATTCGCTTAAAAAAGAAAAAGTTAAGGGACACCGCTCATTATGAATTTCTTAAAAAGTCGTTTCGTTTCGAACAAACTTTTTATAGCCATAATTTAATGAATTACCGAATTTAATAAAGGCGCGCGGGCCGGGGCGGGGAGGGGCCTATCAATTAATCACGAACTTGTTTTCGGTATTTCGGTCCCGGTTTCGATTCTGCTTAACTTATTGTATTTACATTTTCGTTTGTGAAAAAGTTCTTTGTGCTAATCTCGTTTTTCGATATTTATTCTACCGAATGATCAAATCACCATTTTTCTATGTTTTAAGTTTTTTATTTCGTAAAACTTTTATATTTATATAAGATCGATTTTATAAACCAAAATATTAATAAAAATAAAGATTTATGATGGTGGTGTGATTTTACTGATTTTCCTACACCTAGATAATAATTATAGCCGTCCCTTCCAAGCACAATCCTTCGATTACGGCTCTGGAAAAATAGGAGAAAGTAGAGAAAATATGGAAAAATATGGTAAAATGGGAAAAACATAAAAAAATAGGGAAAACGGAGGAAAATAGATCAAATAATAAAAAACAGAAAAAATAGGAAAATTAACTGAAAATGGGGAAAATAGTTAAAATTAAGAAACATCTGGAAAAAATGAGGAAACATAAAAAATACAAAAAAATATTTACAAATAGGTAATAGTAAGGAAAAATAGAAAAACTAATTGAAAACAGGAAAATTTAGAAAGAAATAGGAAAATAGGAAAAAATGGAGGAAATGGTAAAAAATATGGAAAAAAAATAGACAAAAATCGGGGAAAATATGGAAAAAAAATTCGAAAAATAGGGAAAAAAGGAACAAATAATGAATATAAGAAAAAATGAAAAATGAATATGAAAATAAGGAAAATTTCGAAAAATAGGGAACTATTATAAATAGAGAAAAATCGGAAAATAGGGACACATATGGTAAAATAGTGAAAATAGGAAAAAATAGATAATAACAGGAACAGATATGGACAAATAAGGAAAATAAGAAAAAATATGGAAAAGAAAGGAAAAATAATGGAAAAAGGGAGAAAACAAAAATGGTGAAAAAATGGGAAAAAAAGAAGAAAAACAAGAAAAAAAATGGGAAGAACATTAAGAAATGGGCAAAAATAGAAAAAGCAAAGAATTTTTGCGAAATTTTGATTTTAAAAGTAGAAAATGGTGGAAAGCGGTGGCTTTTTTAATATTTCTTCATTTTTTTTTCTCTTTTTTCATTATTTTTTTCCTCTTTTTCCTTATATGTGACCTTATTAATTATCTATCTTTTTCCTATTTTTTCTTATTTTCCAATCTTTTTCACTATTTTCCCATATATTTCCGTATTTTCCTGATTTTCCTATATTTATCTCTAATTTCCCTATTTGATCTATCATTCTTAATTTTTTTTCTTATTTTTCCAAATGTTTTCCTATTTTTTTATGCTTTCCTATTTTTTTACTATTTTTCCATATTTTTCGCAAATGCTCTTAATTTTCTCCTATTTTCTCTATTTTTGCTTTTTCCCCATTTTCCTGTTTCTATATTTTCTTCTGTTTTCCATTATTTTATCCCATTTGTACTTATTTTTCCATATTTTCCCCATTTTTACCTATTTTTTTACGAATTTTCGTTGTTTTCTCCATATTTTTCTATTTTTCACTACTTTCCTATTTGTTTCCAGATTTATTCTTAAATTTCCCTATTTTTCCATATTTGTTCCCATTCTTTTATTTTCCCAATTCTCCCCTAATTTTCTTTTTTTCTTCAATATTTTCTAAATTTCCCCGTTTTTCCTTATTTTGCTCTACTTTTCCCTATTTTCAATATTTTGCTCTATTTTTCACTATTTTCCCGTTGCAAATTTGTTCCTAGTTTTCCCCATTTTTCCCAATTTTTTTACTATTTTCTCTATTTTTCATATATATCTTTCTAATTTTTCCTGTTTTCCATAATTTATTTCTATTTCCTTTATTTTTCCCTATTTTTTTTTATTTGTCGTTATTTGTACTTTTTTTTCATATTTTTCACTGTTTTCTCTATTTTTCCTTTTTTCCTATTTTTTTATATCGTTCTATTTTTTCCTGTTTTCTTTGTTTTTCCCTATTTGTCCTTGTTTTTCCGTATTTTGTATTATTTTCCTTATTTTGCTTATTTTCCACTATTTTCCCAATGTTTCCCTATTTTTGACTAATTTTCACAGTTTCCCTATTTATTCTCTAATTTTCCGTACTTTTTTCCAATTTTACCTTATTTTTTCCAAATTTCCCTATTTTTTCCAATGTTCCCCTGTTTTCCCCAAATTTCCCTATTTTCCTCTTTTACCCTGCTTTTTGAATATTTTTCCTTATTTTCCAAATTTCCCTGTTTTTCGTTTTTTTGCTATTTTAAAACATTTCTCCTGTTTTTTCCCATATCTTTCTATCATTTTCTGTTTTTTATTTGTTTCTAGAGTTTTCGAAGAAAATAAACTTATAAAACAGTTTTGTCCGTCTGTCCGTCCGTCTGTTAGCCTGATTCAACTCGGGAACGGAGAGAGATAGAGACAAACGGACAACGGCAATAGATTCAGAAGCGTTAAAAACCCCTAAAATGATATTAATCTTTGACACATTTTTACTTTCCCGCTACTTATACCACATATAAGGTATAAAATACCAATATAGAAATTAATTTTGGTAACTTAAATTTTCGAAAACTCGAAATTACGGTAAAAATAATGCCGTTTTTCACTTGTTTCTATTTTCTTTATTTTTCGTTTTTTTCACTATATTTGTTCTTATTTGTACTCATTTTTCCTCATTTTTTTGGTATATGATGAACAGAAAATTTCAAGTCTCTAGGTTAAGTACATTTTACTGATTTTTTTGTCAGGACTTTGAGGCTTATATTATAGATTTTAATTTGCTAATTTATATTTTGGTTTTTATTAAATCGTTTTATAATTAAGTTTTATATTGTCCTCAACCCATATTTAAATTCTTATTTTTAAATTATTTGTCTCACTAACAAATAATCTGTAATTATGCAAAACCAAAATATTTTTAGAAATTAATTACAAGAAAATTAAAAAAAATACATAGTCTAGATAGAAGCGACTGACTGGCATATATCAAATAGAAAATATGTCATGTCAAAATTAAAGTGACTCCATGGCACAATATGCCATATTGCTTGCCAGGTACAAAAAGAATGGTTTGTAAAATTTTGGGTCAAAGCCAAATTGAATCTTTCAATATGTTTGTGTCATAAAAAAAAGATACCTCCAGGTTAAAATTATGAATGATACAATTTTTTTTTTATTTTTAAACGTGAAAATTGTTTCATGTCTAGAGAAAATGATTTTAAACAGATTTAATTAAAAAAAAATTGAACAAAAGATGTAAAAGAAACGATCTTATTAAAACGAAAATTTAATAAGTACCTCTTTGAAAGGAATAACCGCTCTACTTTCTGAGCCTGAAATAAAGGTGTAAATGTTAAAAATATTAAACGAACTCTCGGCGGAATGCGAGTGAAAAAGAGGAAGAAATATTGCTTTATACAGAGACGGATTATTAATATTTTAGTTATTATTTAATACTACTACATTATACTTATTAAAACATATCTTAATATAATTTGTCTAAAAAATAATTACATAATAGTGGTAACATGTAAATATTCGAAAATAGTGCTCTAATTAAATGAATAGGTAAAAAAACAAAAATAATGTTTATCAAATTACTAGAAAAAAACAGAAGATTATCCATACTCAAATCTGGTAGAATTATTCAAAGAATAATAAAAAACTCGTAGTCATACCACAATTATATAATGTTGAAAATTTAACAACGGGAGGCGACATGTTTCGGCCATTCGATAGCCATCATCAGGCCTATAATACAAAATGGTACGACGGCGCCAAGGTATTAAAAGCGCATTTACATAAAACCAAAAAATTATCTACCAATAGCGGTGGTGAAATTTTATTTTATAAAAATTAGGAACGATATTATGAAATCCGTATTTTAAACCATCTTGAAAAATTGACAAGAACAAGATCAAAAATGTCGGTTCCACTGTGAACATATGCGTTTGCATTTTCGTGTGAATTATCAATGCTCAAAATAATCTTGAATTGTCTAAAATCTTCTAAAAGTTGTCTAAATTACTAATAAAACGGTCTAAAGTTTCTTAAGTTGTTCAAAATAATGTAAAATGGTCTAAAATTGTTCAAAATGGTCTATAATAATAATAAAACGGTCTAAAGTTACCTAATATGGATCTAAGGATTGTTCAAACTAATCTAAAATTGTCGAAAATCTTCTACAAATTGTCTAAAAACAGTCAATTGTATTGTTCAAAATAATCTGAAATGATCTAAAATTTTCTAAATTAATAATAAAACGTTCTGAAGTTACTTAAATTGATTAAAGAACTGTTCAAAATAATCTAATATGCTCTAAAATTGTCCAACATCTTATAAAAATGGTCTAAAATAGTAAAAAATCTGATGTGGCCAGCACATGACCTCTCGCCATTTTCGAATCAAAAATTTACAGGTTGACACAAAAAAGTATGAAAAAAAATTATATTTTTGTAAATCTGGCAACAATGGCAAAAGTTTCGAAAATTTTAATGAGATGAAAATAAACTATAGGGTATACAAAATGTATGTGTAAAACTTTATTGCCGTTTTGTATAATAATGGCGTCATCACCCATAGCAACTGCCACTTCCGGTTGTGCGATTGGCACCAAAATCTAATCAGATCTAATCTAGGGTATCAGAATCCTGTATGCAAAATTTCAAATTTTTTTATTCATTAGTTTTTGAGTTATCGTTACTACAACATCCATCCAAACACACACACTAACACACACACACACACACTAACACACACACACACACACTAACACACACACACACACACTAACACACACACACACAGACATCATCGCGAAAATATTAAAATCGTATTCTAGGGACCCCAAAACGTGTTTATCAATTGAAAACTCACTACCCAATTTTTAGCATGATTCCTATACCTCTCTTATCTGAAGGGCGAGAGGTAAAAACGGTCTAAAGTTACGTAAATTGATCGGAGAATTGTCCGAAATAATCTAAAATGGTCTAAAATTGTCCAAAATCTAAAAATTGTCTAAATTAATAATAAAACGGTCTAAAGTTACCTAAAATGGATCAGAGAATTGTTCAAAATAATCTAAAATTATTCAAAATCTTCTAAAAATTATCTAAAAAAGTTAGTTATTTAAATTGATCAGAGAATTGTGCTAAATAATCTAAAATGGACTAAAATTGTCCAAAATGGTCTAAAAATTGTCTAAAAATTGTCTAAAATAGTAAAAAAGTTACCAAAATTGATCTGAGAATTGTTGTAACTAATCTAAAATAGTCTAAAATTGCCCAAAATCTTCTCAATATTGTCTAAATTAATAATAAAACGATCGGAAGTTACTTAAATTGATCAGAGAAGTATTTATAATAACCTTCAACGGTCTAAAATTGTCCAAAATCTTCTAAAAATAGCCTAAAAGAATATTAAAAAGGCCTAAAGTTAGCTAAATTGATCAAAGAATAGTTCAAAATAATCTATAATGGTCTAAAGTTGTCCAAAACCAGACTAAAATAATAATAAAACGGTCTAAAATTACTTAAATTGATCAAAGAATTATTGAAAATTATCTAAAATTGTGGAAAATAGTCTAAAATTGTCCTAAATCGTCTAAAATTGTCCAACAATGGTCTAAAATGGTAATAAAATGGTCTAAAGTTACCTAAATTCATCAAAGAATTGTTCAAAAAAATCTAAAATTGTCCAAAATAATCTAAAATGACCTAAAATGGTCCAAAATGGTTCAAAATTTCCCAAAAAATGATCCAAAGTTACCTAAATTGATCAAAGAATTGTTCAAAAAAATCTAAAATTGTCCAAAATAATCTAAAATGGCCTAAAATGGTCGAAAATTGTCTAAAATTTCCCAAAAAATGATCCAAAGTTACCTAAATTGATCAAAGAATTGTTCAAAAAATCTACAATTGTCCAAAATAATCTAAAATGGCCTAAAATGGTCCGAAATGGTCTAAAATTACCCAAAAAATGATCCAAAGTTACCTAAATTGATCAGAGAATTTTCAAAATAATCTAAAATTATCCAAAATGTTCTAGAATTGTCTAAAAATGGATTAAAATAATAATAAAACGGTCTAAAGTTACATAAATTGATCAGAGATTTTTGTAACAGGTTATCCATGTCTCAAATGTGGTCAACCAATGAGTAATGAAACACACAAAGTCCAGTACCACAATATATATTATTTCAAAATTGTTTTACTGAAATTGGCAACTAGTTTCTGCTTCCGCCATCATCAGGCCTACAATAGCGCTCGTTTATACAACAGGTACAAAATTAATAATAAGAAGTGGCTAAGGAGCGTACCCCTAAGGGCAGCTCGAGAACGATGTACAGTGGGTTTCTCAACTAAGGCCCATTGAAGGGCAATAGTTAGAAAATATAATATGAAAATTAGTAACAGTACCATTAAATTCAACCATAAAGTTTACAAAATGGTGCAGACAACTGACGTATGACAACAGACAGCCAACATAAATTTAAGGCATAAATATTTAAAAAACAATGATGTGAATGGGGTGTTGCCAACCTCCGAAAACAAAGAAAAAACCTGAAGGGTAAATATTATTTTAACAGTAATCAAAATTTATGTAGTGAGAGGAAATACAAATTTCTTATCTTAATAAAAGATTGTGAGACTGGGCACAGGACAAGGAGAGCCAAATCTCAAACTCAGTAAGATGGGAAGGTGCACATAGAGGAAGAAAAAGAAGAAGAAATTCGACATCTATCACTAGTCAATGTCAAAGTCAACGTCAATGTCAATGTCAACGTCAATGTCTAACGGCCCGCGAGGGGGCGAAGGTTGTGGTAGTAGAAATAAACAACAAATTTAATAGGATGAGGAAATTTTAAAAGGAAATGATCGAAGAGTGAAAGAGGAAACAAAATAGTATAGTAACAGCATGGGATGAATGGGAAGAATATAATAACCTTATATTAAATCCGGGAAGGAATCAGATAAAAATAAGTGATTGTCTTTAGGTCGAATTTGTTCATTAAGACACAAAACAGTATCATTAAGAAGAGAGGAGTTTATTTCGAACATCTCTAGGAGGTTCAACCTATTGTCTTTATGACAATCATGGATGAGAGTGGAGTCCGTGATAAAGAAGGAGTGATTAGTGAAAAGGATGTGGTTAGCAAAGGAAGAGGGTGTTTCGGTAATGTCAGAGTTTTTGTATTTGTCTATGTATCTAATGTGTTCTTTTATTCTAGTTTCGAGTCTCCTACCAGATTGGCCAATGTATATTGCGTTGCAATCAGGGCAGCTAAGTTTGTAAACACCAGTTTTGTGGAGATATGGAATTTTATCTTTAGTGTTAACAAGAAAAGAATGTGTGTTAATGTGTGGTACTGGACTTTGAGTGTTTCATTACTGATCAGGAATTTGTTCAATATAATCTAAAATGGTCTAAAATTGTTCAAATAGTCTCTAAATTGTCCAAACACGGTCTAAAATATTAGTAAAACGGTCCAGCGGTATGCATTTGGAAGAATATGTCACCTTTCTCCTCTTATTTTTTAAGCCACTGACATTTGAAGATATTTTAATTATTTTTTTGTATTGCTCAATTATTTTCATGTAAAATCCGCATAAATTGAACTGTGTGAGATAGAGTGGTAATTTTGGATCAATACATATAAAGGCGCCTATAATTATTTGGCACGACAGCGCAAAAGAGTACTTGGAGCGTCCCTGGTCTCAACGTCCTTAACTAGGAGGTTAAGAATAAAAAAAGAAGAAGAAAAAGAAGAAGAAAAATAAAGAAGTGAAGAGAAGAAGGTCAATGTCAATGTCAATGTCAAATCTGCACGGGGGACAAGGTTATGGTAGCCGAAGTAAACAACCGAAATAATAAATAGGAAGAAAATTAGTAGAAAAGATCAAATTTATCATCATAGAGAATAGTTAATTGGGAGAGGAAATTATTTAATATTAATCAGACAGATAACAGCAAGATGGAGTGGGATAAGAGCAAGAGGGAATGGGATAAAGTAACCTTAAATCAAGTCCAGAAAAGAATCTAATATTTTAATGATGTTTTTATGTATGTATGTGAAGTAGTCTGTAATCAGTTGCTCCTTAAATGCAAATTTTAATTTCATTTAGCATTTTTGGATAATTGGATAATTTACCAAACAAGCAAGCTTCATGCAGTTTTAATCTTTAGGATTCCAATGATTGTTATCAATGATTTGATTCTATATTTTTGCACTGATAAACTGATGCGAAACTCTTGCGTTCTATGAATGAAATGAGAATATCGTCGCTATGACCTTCAAACTGACGGCCACCCTCAGTTTGCCATAAGACGCAATGTCAATCTGTCAGTGAGGGTGCGACGACCTGATTGGCTGTAATTTGATGATTTGCATCCACTCTCTCCTTTAAGATAGATTGAAAAGAGATAATGATAAAATGGGTTGGGCCTGTTCGACTCTCTTAATTTTTGAATGAAATTACATTTTGTTACTACATAACCTTAAAAGCTTTAAAGTGGTTTATTTACTTTTCGAAATAGAATCAATGTTTTTTTAAATGAAATGTGTTTAGATAAAATTGCTTCTATGATAATAAAAAATATCGGTAATACAGTGTACAATTAATTTTAACATTTGTAATAAATTTAAAAGTGATAGTATTAAATGTAACTTTACTTCTATGTTACTACATAAAGAACTGTATGAATGTTCTTCGTGTACATTACAAATATTCAAATTTTTTGTTGAAACAGGAAAGTCTACGGGTTTTCAATTGGTTTTAATCAAAATGATTGCTACAAAGTAGTATGTAAACAAGAAGAGTCCTTATTTCGAAGGTTTTCGTTATTGCATGCTTAAATCCATCTCTGTAAACGGTCTGGCTCTTCTGGTTCAGGAAACTTAAAAAAATCTTAAAGTTTCTGATAAATTATTTGAGTACTTACTAGGACAATTCTGTACAGAACAAGTATATTTAGTTTTCCCCAATTTGAGACGAATCAGGAATATTTCTACTACTACTAACTACAAACACTTAACAGTTGTAGGATATGTTGGGAGGTTATATTCAAGCGGGGTTATATTTAAGCGGGAAAAGTATATTAAACACAGTTTTAAAAACGTAAATCAATAATACTGTTATAAAGTATTATACACAAAAATCTCCAAAAATTCACTTCTTAAGGGCGCGACAACACCATCAGCGGCTTGTAACAAATCAAATCTTCAATTTATTGTACATAGATGGCGACAGCTGTATGACTAGCTCGATTTATAATTTTAGCACGTAGTTCTATTTCAAGGTTGTCAAATTTACGGACGCTGATATAAATATTTGAAATTTTTTAATATCTATTTAGATACATCTCTTTTAAATTCAGTTAATAAAATATAATGTGAAAAGAATATGGTCAATCCATCTTTGACCATGCTTTGATCGAATCGTCAATGCTTGTAAAAATTAACAATCGATTCTATTCTGTCGATTATAATATTTTTAATCATAGCAACCTAGGACGAGTGTTGCCAATATTAAATGCCTGCATTTATTTAAAACTTGTGGAGTAAAAGTGGGGCATTTACCTAATATTTGAGGATTATGTATTTAAATTGATTACAAAAATATTTTTCTAATTATTTTTTATATTTTTATATTTTTGTCGCTGTGATCTGCAAATTTATTAAACTTTGGAAAACCAAAAAAAAGTTATTTTTTAAGAATTTCGTTTTTGTTCTTCTGAACTGATTTAAAATAATAAGAGTTCAAAATTATTTATTTTTTAACTTTTTTTATTATGTATAAAAATACACCTTTTGTGTACTAGGCGTTTACTCTGTAAAAAAAAAAAACAAAAATTCACAATCGGAATTATATTAAAAATTCACTCGGCATCGCGATGTGTTAAAAAAGAAAAATATCAACTTAAATTACCCTTCCTTTGAATCGTTTGTTAAAAAGTTCCAAACTTCAAAAAACTGCACGTGTTATAAAAACGTTCTTATTTTTCAAGTATCTTTGAAACTTTTATAAAAATATGCATACGGCAACGTCGTATTATAATATACAAGTGTCTCTAAAGGCCGATTCCCATTGTTCGTTGAAATGTTTGTGACAGATACCGTTTGCATTTCTGATTGGTCAACCATTAATTGTTTAGACGAAAACTCAGCATTTATCCAAGTTCCAATACTTATGTAAACTCACCCTTACGAGGCGCATTGGTGGTGAACACGGTGAACTACAATGACATGATAAGTAACGCGGCAATTTTTAAAATTGTGTCAAAAATTTGCAAATCTAAATCATGCTTTTAGCAACAACTATCCCACATCCAGCCCTCATATTTTGTAAAAGGTAATAAGAAACGATAGAAAATGGACTGAAATGAATTTTGTTATTCATCTTTACAATTATAATTTCAAAGTTTATAACGATGTTGTGAATTTATGCTTAGTTATTATCGACTATATTTATATTCAATTCATTCTTACAACACTGCTGTTCATAAATATACATTAGTTTGCTTGTAATTTTTCCTTATTATAATAAAAAGCATGATTTAGTAAAACCTTGTTAACTGTCAAAAAAAGCCGCCATTTTTAGTCCATTTCCCAGCCTTAAGGCTGGGAAATGGACTAAAAATGGCGGCCTTTTTTGACAGTTAACAAGGTTTTACTAATTCATGCTTTTTATGAAAATAAGGAAAAATTACAAGCAAACTAATTTATATTTATGAACAGCAATGTTGTAAGAATGAATTGAATATAAATATATTCGATAATAACTAACCGTAAATTCACAACATCGATATAAACTTTGAAATTATAATTGTAAAGATTAATAACAAAATTTATTTCAATCCATTCTCTATCGTTTCTTATTACCTTTTACTAAATATGAGGGCTGGATGTGGGATAGTTTTTGCTAAAAGCATGATTTAGATTTGCAAATTTTTGACACAATTTTAAAAATTGCCGCGTTAATTATCATGTCATTGTAGTTCACCGTGTTCACCACCAATGCGCCTCGTAAGGGTGAGTTTACATAAGTTTTGGAACTTGGATAAATGTTGAGTTGTTGTCTAAATAATTAATGGTTGACCAATCAGGAATGCAATCGGTATCTGTCAAAAACATTTCATCGAACAATGGGAATCGACCTTTAGAGACACTTGTATATGATAATACAACGTTGCCGTAAGCATATTTTTATAAAAGTTTCAAAGATACTTGAAAAATAGGAACGGTTTTAAGACACATGCAGTTTTTTGCAGTTTGAAACTTTTCAACAAACGGTTCGACGGAAGGGTAAAATTTAAGTTGACATTTTTCTTTTTTAATATAGTTATTCCGATTGTGAATTTTTGATTTTGTTTTACACAGTAAATGTATAGTAGGTACACAAAAGGTGTATTTTAATACATAATAAAAGAACTTAAAAAATAAATAATTTTGAACTCTTATTATTTTAAATCAGCTCAGAAGAACAAAAACGAAATTCTTAAAAAATAACTTTTTTTTGGTTTTCTAAAGTTCAATAAATTTGCAGATCACAGCGACAAAAATATAAAAAATAATTAGAAAAATATTTTTGTAATCAATTTAAATACATAATCCTCAAATATTAGGCCAATGGCCCACTTTTAATCCACAAGTTTTAAATAAAATGCAGGCATTTACCCTAATATTGGCAACACTCGTCCTGGGTTGCTATGATTAAAAATATTATAATCGACAGAATAGAATCGATTGTTAATTTTTACAAGCATTGACGATTCAATCAAAACATGGTCAAAGATGGATTGACCATATTCTTTTCAGATTATATTTTATTAACTAAATTTAAAAGAGATGTATTTAAATAGACATTAAAAAATTTCAAATGATTACTTCTATTATTATCGAATTGAATCGAGAAGTTATGATAACATAATCGATTTAGTAGTTTCAGTAATTTACAAAAGATAAATAAACTGACCAGTTTGACCCTCTAATAGGAGGGCCTGTCCTAAGCCGAAACATCTGGAGCACAACCACCTTGCTGAGTTATGGAATAGTTCAATTGTCCCGGTTATTTCAGATTAAAATTTGGATAAATATAGATTACATGTGATTAGAATATACCAGTAGGTACTATGAGAAAATATTTAAATGTTATTTTCATGATTTTATTTGTGTTTTTTATCACAATTAAACTAGGTATTTAGCATTTATAAACCAAGTGCAAATTTGAGCAGATTAACTTTTCATGTTCCAGTGCAATAATTGAAACTGGCCAACAGCAATTTTCATATTATTCTCCTAAAATATTTATATTAGCGTCCGTAAATTTGACAACCTTGAAATAGAAGCACGTACTAAAATTATAAATCGAGCTAGTCGTACAGCTGTCGCCATCTATGTACAATGTATTGAAGATTTGCCTTGTTACAAACCGCTGATGGCGTTGTCGCGCCCTTAAACATCGCAAGGCACAACAAAGCATAAAAATGCAAGCCATATCTTGTTTACGATGACAGTAAAATCGTAAAATCTGTCAAAGAGTTTGGCCAATTAGAACCAATTATTCAAATGGAATGGCGGAGCCAAAATAAAAATTTAGCGGCAATTTCGAGGAAATCGTAAAATCTGTCAAAGAGTTTGGCCAATTAGAACCAATTATTCAAATGGAATGGCGGAGCCAAAATAAAAATTTAGCGGCAATTTCGAGGAAATCGTAAAATCTGTCAAAGAGTTTGGCCAATTAGAACCAATTATTCAAATGGAAGGGCGGAGCCAAAATAAAAATTTAGCGGCAATTTCGAGGTCACAGATGTCAAAATCTCAGTTTCGTATCTACTCAATAGAGGAAATATCTAAGATTTTTGTTTGTTTAATATAATAATAATAATTTTCTAAACTATAGACCCAGCCCTGTCGTTTTCCTGCTATTCGCGCAATCTTGATATTATAGCCAGTCATGTATATTTATATTCTCACTTAAACTTTTATAAATCCCCGTGCAATTCCGTATTAAAACGTAACAACGAGGGTGAAAGGTATCATTAAGATATTCCATTATTTCCATCTGCAGCTTTCGACTTTCTTTTTACGACTTTTTAAAAACCGTCGTCTCCGTACCAATTGCTGTGCTTCTTTCATTTCACCTTTTCGTCATTTAACGCTGCTTTGAACAGTCGTGCATCTAAAATTTTTCATTTTAACTACGACACTGTTGTTGCCGTCTTAATTTAATCAGTCACTTGTATAATTAAATAGTTATGATATAAGTGCGTGAAATTATGTTTTTGGGCAACACTAGTTGTATTTTAAGAACCTTGAGAACCGCCGCCATTATGATAGAAAACGCGATTTCGTTTTACGTACTTAATAATTAACGAAATTAGTTTTTGTTTGAAGAAACATGTATATAAAGCCTAAATGATTAACGGGGCTGCAAAATAAATTATTAAAAAAAATAAAATTAAAATTTTTATTTATTGCTTTTAATTTAAAAAATAGTGAAGTTTCGGTGAACAATATTAAAAATGCATTGTTTTTTTCTAATGCATTATTTCTCAAATATTAATATATATTTTGTAAAATGAAACCTAGTATTTAAATAAATAATATGCGACAGGTGCTGCCCTCTTCGATTTTACCAAAGACTGCAGAAAAAGTTTGTAACTTTGGCAACATCGGATTGATTATATTTTTTTGACAGCCACACCACTTGAGCCAGGGAAAATGGTAATAAGTAGGAAACAATAGGAACAATGAAAAAAATAGAAAAAGAAGGAAAAATATAAAATTATTGGATAAAGTAGAAAATATAAAGAAAAATATAAAAAATAGGTAAAAGTAGAAAAAATGGGAAAAAATTAAATAAAACCGAAAAATAGAAAAAATTGTAAAAATGGGAGGAAATATTTAAAAAATAGGGAAAATAGGAAAAAATGGTGATATTTGGAAAGAATAAATAAGGAAAAATAGAGAAATTGGAGAAAAGTAGGGAAGCATGGAAAAGTAAAAAAAAATAGGGCAAAATAGTGTAAACAGGAAAATTTGGGAAAAATAGTGAAAAAAGTATTGAACAATAGGACAAAATAGCGAAAAATAGAGAAATTTGGGAAAAACAGTGAACAATAGGGAAAATGAAAAAATCTGGAAAAAAATATAGAGTAAAACAGAGAGAAGAGAAAAATAGGCAGGCATGTGGGAAATAGTGAAAAATAGGAGAACATAAGGAAAAAACAGGAACATAGATAATAATAGGGACAAATGGGGAAAACGGGAAAAAAAGGGAAAAAAGGGAAAAAAAGGAAAAATATGAAAAAATACTGAAAAATACTTCTAAACTTTTTTCTTATTTAATTATGCCGAATTTCAGATTTATTAACTTTCACTTTGTGTGTGAAATAATCTCATAAATTTTCACATGTGATTGAATTTATCTTTTATCTTTTATTGGATAACTCAACTGAGTTGCTTAAAGAAAACACCACTGAAAAGCCCATTTAAAAAACATTGTTCATTTTAAAGCACTTTTGAGTGTTATAATGAAACTCCCATTTAAAATGTATTGGTCATTTTCGCACTATTTAAAATTGTGTAGAAAGCGTATCTTTACATATTAGAATAAGTGCAAAAATGCTCATTTTTAAAGAAGGTCGTAGATAAATTATATTTATATTCACACCTACATAGCCAAAGATTTAATTTTTAAATAAGATTAAAATAAATAAATACACATTTATTTATAATAATTATAACATTATATATTTTACATCCATTTTCTAAGTATGAATTCAGACTCGCTTCAAGATTTAAAAAAGCAATTACAAAACTTTTTAAAATTATTCTTATTTAAACATCTGGTGTATTTTTTGTGCACCTGCAGATGTACCAATGAAAAACGCGATGATGTTTTTAAGATTCTCATTTATATTTCCGTTTTCCACTTTTGCCACAAGTAATTAAATATTTTAATGAGTGTATGCAACTCAGACAGTTTATGTTAGGGAGTAATGAGGTACATGGGAATTATCTAAACGAACTAATAAAAATTGCAGAGGAAATGGTTATTTAAACTTATGAGTTAAATTGTTAATATATAAGTGGAGATAAAAAAGCTTTAATTTTATGTAAATTTTTTTAGAATATTTCTATAAATAACTACATTTTTTTAGTTAAATATTAATAAATAAATAAAAAATTAAGTCCAATTATGAAAATTATGACAAGCATTTTAATAATTCAAAATTATGTCACAATTTAATATTGTAATACGAAAATTTTGTGAAATATTCCAAGTTCAAAATTATTTTATTTATCAAAAAAAAAATATATAAAATTAAGCTAATAAAAAATTGTGTAAATAAAAAATCAAGTCCAATTATGAAAATTATAACAAGCATTTTAATAGTTCAAAATTATGTCACAATTTAATATTCTATTAGGAAAATTTTGTGAAATATTCCAAGTTCAAAATTATTTTATTTATCAAAAAAAAATTTAAAATTAAGCTCATAAAAAATTGTGTAAATAAAAAATCAAGTCCAATTATGAAAATTATAACAAACATTTTAATAGTTCAAAATTATGTCACAATTTAATATTCTATTAGGAAAATTTTGTAAAATATTCCAAGTTCAAAATTATTTTATTTATCAAAAAAAAAATATAAAATTAAGCTAATAAAAAATTGTGTAAATAAAAAATCAAGTCCAATTATGAAAATTATAACAAGCATTTTAATAGTTCAAAATTATGTCACAATTTAATATTGTATTACGAAAATTTTGTGAAATATTCCAAGTTCAAAATTATTTTACTTATCAAAAAAAAATATAAAATTAAGCTCATAAAAAATTGTATAAATAAAAAATCAAGTCCAATTATGAAAATTATAACAAGTATTTTAATAGTTCAAAATTATGTCACAATTTAATATTCTATTAGGAAAATTTTGTGAAATATTCCAAGTTCAAAATTATTTTATTTATCAAAAAAAAAATGTATAAAATTAAGCTCATAAAAAATTGTGTAAATAAAAAATCAAGTCCAATTATGAAAATTATGACAAGCATTTTAATAGTTCAAAATTATGTCACAATTTAATATTGTATTACGAAAATTGTGTGAAATATTCCAAGTTCAAAATTATTTTACTTATCAAAAAAAAATATAAAATTAAGCTCATAAAAAATTGTATAAATAAAAAATCAAGTCCAATTATGAAAATTATAACAAGTATTTTAATAGTTCAAAATTATGTCACAATTTAATATTCTATTAGGAAAATTTTGTGAAAT
The DNA here is from genome assembly GCA_963243735.1 of Neocrepidodera transversa. Classification (NCBI taxonomy): domain Eukaryota; kingdom Metazoa; phylum Arthropoda; class Insecta; order Coleoptera; family Chrysomelidae; genus Neocrepidodera; species Neocrepidodera transversa. The sequence continues at coordinate 5,132,183 of OY725350.1, forward strand.
ATTCCAAGTTCAAAATTATTTTATTTATCAAAAAAAAAATGTATAAAATTAAGCTCATAAAAAATTGTGTAAATAAAAAATCAAGTCCAATTATGAAAATTATGACAAGCATTTTAATAGTTCAAAATTATGTCACAATTTAATATTCTATTAGGAAAATTTTGTGAAATATTCCAAGTTCAAAATTATTTTATTTATCAAAAAAATATATAAAATTAAGCTCATAAAAAATTGTATAAATAAAAAATCAAGTCCAATTATGAAAATTATAACAAGTATTTTAATAGTTCAAAATTATGTCACAATTTAATATTCTATTAGGAAAATTTTGTGAAATATTCCAAGTTCAAAATTATTTTATTTATCAAAAAAAAATGTATAAAATTAAGCTCATAAAAAATTGTGTAAATAAAAAATCAAGTCCAATTATGAAAATTATGTCAAGCATTTTAATAGTTCAAAATTATGTCACAATTTAATATTGTATTACGAAAATTGTGTGAAATATTCCAAGTTCAAAATTATTTTATTTATAAAAAAAAATATATAAAATTAAGCTCATAAAAAATTGTGTAAATAAAAAATCAAGTCCAATTATGAAAATTATGACAAGCATTTTAATAGTTCAAAATTATGTCACAATTTAATATTGTATTACGAAAATTTAGTGAAATATTCCAAGTTCAAAATTATTTTATTTAAAAAAAAATATATAAAATTAAGCTCATAAAAAATTGTGTAAATAAAAAATTAAGTCCAATTATGAAAATTATAACAAGCATTTTAATAGTTCAAAATTATGTCACAATTTAATATTGTATTACGAAAATTTTGTGAAATATTCCAAGTTCAAAATTATTTTATTTATCAAAAAAAAAAATATAAAATTAAGATCATAAAAAATTGTGTAAATGAAAAATCAAGTCCAATTATGAAAATTATGACAAGCATTTTAATAGTTCAAAATTATTGTCATAATTTAATATTGTATTACGAAAATTTTGTGAAATATTCCAAGTTCAAAATTATTTTATTTATCAAAAATAAAATATAAAATTAAGCTCATAAAAAATTGTGTAAATAAAAAATCAAGTCCAATTATGAAAATTATAACAAGCATTTTAAAAGTTCAAAATTATGTCACAATTTAATATTGTATTACGAAGATTTTGTGAAATATTCCAAGTTCAAAATTATTTTATTTATAAAAAAAAATATATAAAATTAAGCTCATAAAAAATTGTGTAAATAAAAAATCAAGTCCAATTATGAAAATTATGACAAGCATTTTAATAGTTCAAAATTATGTCACAATTTAATATTGTATTACGAAAATTTAGTGAAATATTCCAAGTTCAAAATTATTTTATTTAAAAAAAAATATATAAAATTAAGCTCATAAAAAATTGTGTAAATAAAAAATTAAGTCCAATTATGAAAATTATAACAAGCATTTTAATAGTTCAAAATTATGTCACAATTTAATATTGTATTACGAAAATTTTGTGAAATATTCCAAGTTCAAAATTATTTTATTTATCAAAAAAAAAAATATAAAATTAAGATCATAAAAAATTGTGTAAATGAAAAATCAAGTCCAATTATGAAAATTATGTCAAGCATTTTAATAGTTCAAAATTATGTCACAATTTAATATTGTATTACGAAAATTGTGTGAAATATTCCAAGTTCAAAATTATTTTATTTATCAAAAAAAATATATAAAATTAAGCTCATAAAAAATTGTGTAAATAAAAAATCAAGTCCAATTATGAAAATTATGACAAGCATTTTAAAAGTTCAAAATTATGTCACAATTTAATATTGTATTATGAAAATTTTGTGAAATATTCCAAGTTCACAATTATTTTATTTATCAAAAAAAAAAAATATAAAATTAAGCTCATAAAAAATTGTTTGAGATCAACAGATGTAGAATTAGAAAAAAATACACTTCAAGGAACTGTTTTGTAACTAGATCAATATTTAATAAACTGTTTCCATATTGGTAGCGTTTGTATCTTATTAAATAACGTATTTTATATCAACTCTATAAAAATATCAACTTGAAAAACACTTATTCACTTTGGCGCTGTAGTCATAAAATCCCGAATAGATAAATGATACAGAAGAAAAATAAAAAGAATTATAGTTGTTCTCCACAAATAACAATTTCATCTTTTTACATAAAAAGAATAATAAAGCAGTTAGCATAAAAAAGCTGCTTCGATTCCGAAATTCCTGAATTTCCGAACTCACTATTTGCTGAATATACATGAAGAATTAATTAACATACACATATTAAGGAAAACAAGGACGAACAAACAACGAAAAAAGGGTCACACAGGATAATTTATTTTTACAAGTAGTATCGGACGTTTTTCGGAAACGAGATTTTTTTGCGTTGTTCTTTCCCTTGTGAATAATAATTTTCAATCGATAACAACATCCAACAATTTCGGTTCAGAGAGTAATAACAATTCTACAGGATGTTTTTAAAAAGTTATACATAAATTTAAATACCGAAATTTAAAACTAACTAAACTAAATAGGGAAAATAAGAAAAAATAAGGAAAATAGAGAAAAGTTGGAAAATAGTGCAAATACAGAAAATAAGGAAAAATTGGGAAAAAAGGAAAATGGATAAAAATAGAAAATAATAGTGCCAAATAATGAAACCAAGAAAAATATATGAAGAAATAAGGAAAATAGGAAAAAATGGGGAAATAAGGAAAATAGGACAAAATAGAGCAAAATAAGTACAAATAGGAAAAAACCAGGAAACAAATGAAAATGGGAAAAAATAATCGAAAACAGGAAAAATAGAAAGAAAAAGCAGAAAAAATTGTGAAAAATAGAGAAATAGAGAAAAATAAGTACAAATAGGGAAAAACAATTAAAATAGGAAAAAATGATCGAAAACAGGAAAAAATAGATAGAAAACGAAAAAAGAAAAAAACAGTGAAAAATCTGGAAAAGTAGGGCAAAATGTGAAAAATACATAAAAATAGATAAAAATTGGGAAAAAATTGGTCAATATATGAAAAATAATGAAATTTGGGAAAAATAGTGAAAAATATAAAAAAAAACAGGAAAAAAGGGGAAAATTGGGATAAAAAATAGTAAAGAAATAGGGGAAAATAGAGAAACTAGAGAAAAATAGGGAAACAGGGAAAAATAGAAAAAAATGGAGGAAAATAAGGAAAAATGGAAAATGAAAAAAAATACGGATACATCAGGAAAAAGGGCAAAAATAATAAAGAACAGGAAAAATAGTAATAAATATGAAAAATGGGGAAAATTGGGGAAAAAGAAAACGTAGGGAAAAAGTAGATAAAAACTAGGGTAAATGAGGAAAATATTGGAAAATGAGGAAAATAGGGCAAAATAGTAAATAATTAAAAATAGGGACAAATACTAAAAAATAGGAAAATTAGAGAAAAATAGGAAAACATATGAGAAAATAGTTAAAAATAGGAAAAAAATTGTTGATAATAACAGGAAAAAATGAAAAACAGGAAAAATATGAAATGGTAAAAAATTGGGAAAAATAAGAAATAAAATTAGAACTTAAGTTTGTTATGATTTGACAGGTGACAGATGACTATAAAATGATATTTACTAAAAAAAATTAGACAGTTGCCATTTACGTCACAAAAATCAACATTTTATTTAAGTTTTCAGACTGACAATTGAAAAATGATATAAATTAAAAAAATTACTTTGATTTGACAATTGACAAATGACTACAAAATGACATTTAGATAACCAGTCAGTTGACGTTTATGTCATAAAAATCAACATTTTATAAAGTTTTTAGACTTCGAAAAATAACAATCATGTCACATATTTAAAAAAAAATACTTTATTATGACTTGACAAGTGACAGATCACTATAAATTTACATTTGCCTAAGAAACTTTTTAGTTCGCGTTTACGTCACAAAAATTAATATTTTATTAAGCTTTCTGACTTTGACAGCTGAGAAACGACATTTATGCCATGGAAAATAGTTAAAAATAGGGAAAAACTAGGGGAATATAAGGAAAAATTGTAATATATGAAAAAATAGAAAAACGAAAAAATAATGAAAAACAGAAAAAATAGGAACAGATAGAAAAAATAGTGAAAAATGAGGGAAATAGGAACAAATCAGAAAAAGATAGAGAAAATGGGAAATTAGAAATAAATAGGTAGATAAAAATCTTGAAAAATAGGGGAAACTAAGAAAAATAGTAAAAACAGGCAAAATTAGATAATAATAGGGACAAATAGTTAAAAACAGGAAAAATAGGAAAAAATAGTGAAAAATATAAAAAAACAAGCAAAGCTCGATCGTCCACGTACTAATTTTAAAAAGACTCCGTAGCAAAGTATTCAGGAAACTAGGTTTTTATTACACGGAGTAAAGTAAAATCCTATTACCGCACTAGTGTGAAAAAGCGGTACTTATTGACCTATTTGTCTTAATTTTGATATGTATAATTTCGGTTTTCGTCGAGAATTGAGATATAATTTTGAATGGCAATTTCGGAACCTACTTTATCTTAATTAAGAAAATAATATTTTTTGTTCAAAGAGTCCGGCTCTGTTTTATTTCGTCGCTCACGTTCGACAAACTTTCGATAACGCTTGAAGTATTGCAACTCAAAATGTCAGTTTCACCTAGAGCAGAGAGGAAAAGCCCTAATAGTTAGTCGGTGACGGTCCCTTGACAGTCCAGATGCCAGATAGTTGACCTTTCATGAATTTTTATTTTTATTTAGGGGAAAATATGTATTGAGGGGTGGAAACAAGAGACAGATATGAAAAGTGTTCACTTGTATTGCCAGAGGGTGAATGAGATTTGCTATGGATATCATATTGTGGCTTAGCGAACGTTGACCATATCTAATGATATATGTTCCGTATACAATGATTTCTTTAAGCAGGATTTTAAATCTTTCATATGTGGTAGAGTTAGAAAACAAAAAGATAAGTTAAAGTATCTTTTACCTCAAATTGAAAACAAAACAAAAAATCAGGAAAGTGGTAAATGCGAAATTCGGAATTCGACCATCAAATTTGACGCCGCGACGCCAGAATGAAGGATTGTCGAATAAGAAGCAGGAATAGGAGCAGGAGAGGAGATCCAGGCAAGCGGTGCAGAAACAATAGGAAACTCTTTTCATTGTTTTTGTCGCTCAACTGACAACCCGTTCACACCAGCGCCCCCTTTGTTTTTCTTTCGTTTCCGTCACAGTTTTAACGCTTATTTTTAATATGATAAATTTTGAGCTTTGTACTCTTTAATTATTCGAATTTTTTTACATTTATCTACCTAATTGTGTTTCCTGGTCGGGGCGACAAAAGGTCCTTTTCCTCTCCTTCAAGAGGTATCATAAATCATGGCGGTTCACGTATCTTGACGTACGTAAAAAATGCAATTTGCCCTTTGTTCGTGCTCCGTTGGTTTTGTAACCTGAAACGTTAGAGGGACAGGAAAAAAGACAGAACATACATCGACGACATATATTAAAAAAAAAATCAAATTCATAATATCATATCTATCAACAATTTGTTATTATCTTCATTTCAAAAGAAAAAGAGAATATAATAAATTAGGCTAATTCAGAAAAATATTTGTGTGTGTGAAGTTATCCCCCCCATTTTTCTAATTTTGATATTTTGAAAGTTGTTCCAAATTGTTCTAGATTTGTACCAAATTGTTCCAGAAAGTTTCTGAACATTGTTCCAAATCATGTCTTAAAAAAGTATATTGTAAGGCCAAAATCAACAAAAACCATTTGGGTCCAGCCGCCCATTATTTTTTTTTGTTGTACTAGATTGTTCTAATTATTCTTAGTATTGTTCCAATAGATTTTTTTATATTTTTTTCGATTTCTTTTGATTCCTTTCCATCTCTTTCGATTTTTATCGTTTTTTTTTCGATTTCTTTCGATTTTTTTCGTTTTTTTTTCGATTTCTTTTGATTTTTTTCCACTTTTTTTTATTTATTTTGATTCCTTCCCATCTCTTTCGATTTTTGTCAATTTTTTTCGTTCTTTTCTTTTCGATTTGTTTTGATTTTTTTATATTTTTTTCGATTTCGTTTGATTCCTTCCCATCTATTTCGATTTTAGTCGTTTTTTCGATTTCTTTCGATTTTTGTCGATTTTTTAAATTTTTTGTTGATTTTTTTCGTTTTTTTTATTTCTTTTGATTCCTTTCCATATCTTTCGATTTTATCGGTTTTTTTTTCGATTTTTGTCGATATTTTCGTTCCTTTTTTCGATTTCTTTTGTTTTTTTTTATGTTTTTTTCGATTTCTTTTGATTCCTTTCCATCTCTTTCGATTTTTGTCGTTTTTTTCGATTTTTTTCGATTTTTGCCGATTTTTTTCGTTTTTTTCCTTTTTTTTCAATTTCTTTTTATTTTTTTTCCATTTTTTTCGATTGATTTTAATTCCTTTCCATCTCTTTCGATTTTTATCGGTTTTTTTCGATATCTTTTGATTTTTGTTGATTTTTTTTTCCTTTTTTTTTACTTCTTTTGATTTCTTTTCCATTTCTTTTATATTTTTTAGATTTATTTTGATTCCTTTTCATCTCTTTCGATTTTTGTCGTTTTTTTTTTCGATATCTTTTGATTTTTGTTCACATTTTTTCGTTTTTTTTTTATTTCTGTTAATTTTTTTCCATTTCTTTTATTTTTTTTTCGATTTATTTTGATTCTATTCCATCTCTTTCAGAGGTTTCTTTTGATTTTTTCGATTTTTGTCAATTTTTTTATTTCGATTTCTTTTGATTTTTTTCCATTTTTTTACATTTTTTTCGATTTCTTTTGATTCCTTTCCATCTCTTTCAGTTTCTTTTGATTTTTTCGATTTTTGTCGGTTTTTTCTTATATATTTTTTTCGATTTTTTTTGATTGTTTCCAGAAGTTTGTTTTCTTATTTTAAAATTTTAAAAAGTGCAAAATTACGTAAGAAACTTATTTTCTAACAGGGATTCACCGAACGCATAATTTTTAATAGATTTACGATATTTTTAATAAGTTATTCTTTATTCGGTTTATAATTATTTTTTTTAATAGTTTTTGTTGTTCCCCAGTTTTATAATTTTTTTTATTTTTATCAAATTTTTTCTTATTTGTAACCAATTACTAAGGCCCAAAAGCCTCAATATAAGTTCGTGATGGCGAAAAAAATTTCTTACTCCCACTTTTTATCACTTTTCTCGGCGTTTCCGACTTCCCTGAATCCGAAAATGCAAAAAAGTCCTGCTATCTGTCTGTCTGCCTGTATGCAAACACTGTAACTTTTGAACGAAAACTTCGATCGAGTTCCGGTTTTCACTTTACATAATTAGTTTTGCACAAGAATTTGAATAGGATCGGACCGGCCCTTCCGGTACCCGCCGTACAAATTAAAGCTTGAAATAATTTTTTTAAGACATGAAAATTTGGAACAATGTTAAGAACAACTAGAACAATGTTGTACAATAAAAAAAAATTCGAAAAAATAATAATGGGGGGGGGGCTGGACCCAAATAGTTTTTATTGATTTTGGTCTTGAAATAATTTTTTTTTAGACATGAAAATTATGAACAATGTTCAGAACAACTAGAACAATCTGGTGCAACAAAAAAAAATTGAAAAAAATAATGGGGGGCTAGCTCGCTTGGTACACACCTAGAACAATTTGGAACAACTTTCAAAATATCAAAATTCGAAAAATGGAGGCTAACTACACACACACAAAATATTTCCAATTTTGTTTGTACCAGATTTACCAAAAAAAAAAATATACAGACATATTCTAGTATAAATCGGTTAAAGTCAACATTGTGCTTTTTGTTTTATATTTCACAAACTCTTAAGGGCATTACCCTTTGGAAATTGAGGTTGATACATATGCATCTTCTAAATGTAAACGCGAATTTCTTGGAGTGGATCGTGAATAATTGTATTAAAGTGAATCCGATCCGAATAAAATATAGTTTCTCGTGTTAGAGTTCAATATATATTACCTCCAAGTAATTGAGACGTAGAGACAGGTCCTGGTGGAGTTTACAGAAACCGCTCGGCGTATTTTACCGCAATCCAATTCTAGGATTGCATAAACCAGGACTACCAATTAAGAGAGATACATGGACTCTATGTGGATAAAGCGATCTCGTGCCGTGCCACCCTTCCCGGCTTTTACTTTATACAAGACTCGATTCAATGCTGCCAATTGCGAATACACATGTTCGCTAGTTAATTAAAGAAGAGATTTAGAAAGAAATCAGATACAATTGTTTAGTTTACTTATTGGTAATTGATTATTGATCAAAAAATTAATGTTCACCCTGTATAAAATATGAAATTTAGGTATATTATTCAAGGCACGTAACGGCCATCTTAGTCAATTTCTCAGGTAAAAAATATTCCAGATGTGGGACGTCCTTATCGAATTCACTTCCACGTATTTGTCTTAGGCGACATAAACAGATATTTTGAAGTGACCGAGGCCATCAGAACAGAGACGGCCTAAGGACGAAATTAATATTATATCACCTAATTATTAGTATGAACAAATAGATGATGTACCAAATTTCAACGTTAAGTAAACAATTTATTTAAATTTAAGAGATTTTTACAAATCCTCTTCCTTTAGTTATATCTTGTTCTTCATGTTCCATCTCCTCTTCCATTTCCAACTTTTTTGACTGACCATAACAATTGTGTATTACGCTTTGCTGATAATCCCAATGATAAAATCATTAAAATGTCTTTAAACAATACGTGAAATATCCTTAAAAAATCCTAGAAACATCTTTTTATATTTCCTGAAAATATCTTGGAAAATCCTGAAAAGTCCTTAAACAGTTATTATATCATTTTTGAAACATTTAAAATTCGAAGAAAATTTTAAAAAAATCCATAAAAATCCTTGAAAACGCCTAAAGAGTCATTAAAAAGTGCTTAAAAAGTGCTTAAAAAATTAAAACATCCTTTTTAAATCCTTGAAAAATTGTTAAGAATCTTTAAAAAACCATATATTTTATCTTAAAAACCCTTTAAGAAATCCTGGAAATATCCTTGAAAATAACCTTGGAAAAGTATTTAAAAACTTTTTAAAAAATCCTCGAAATATACATTTTTATGTAACTCCCTGAACAAGTTCCTTGACATTTTCAAATAATTACAAAAATTGAAAAAATTTTTTTTTGAAAAATCCTGTACTCCTAGAAATATCTTTTTATAATTCTAGAAAATGTTTGGAAAATTTTGGAAAATCTTCAAACGGTCATTGAAAAGTTCTTGAAGCGTTTGAAATTCCGAGAAAATTAAAAAAAAATACATAAAAATGGGTAAAATTCTTTAAAAATTAAAACATCCATTTAACTCCTTGAAAAATCGTTAAAAATCCTTAAAGAAGTATCTTGACATTTTAAAATTATTCCAAAAATTTTTAAAATTGTTAAAAAAATTTGAAAAATAACCTAAGAAATCCTTGAATACATCTTACAGAATCCTCAAACAATTTTGAAAAATCATGTAATCTTAGTAACATGTTTTTATAATTTTACCTCAGAAAATCTTTGGAAAATCTTGAAAAGTCCTTAAACGGTGATTGAAAAATCCTTGAAGTAATTAAAATTCAGAGAAAATCCCAAAAAATCCATAAAAATGTGTAAAAATCCTTGAAAGATGCTTAAAAATTTATTGAAAAGTCCTTAAAAAATTAAAACATCCTTTTAAATCCTTCAAAAATCGTTAAAAAACTTAAAAAAATCCTTTATATTATCTTTGGATAAGTCTTTAAAATTCATTAAAAATCATTTAAAAAATCCTGGAAACATCCCTGAAAAAATCCTTAGAAGTTTCTTGACATTTTAAAATGATTCCAAAAATTTTTAAAATTGTAAAAAAAAAACCAATTAAAATCCTTCTAATACTCCTTACAGAATCCTCAAACAATTTTGAAAAATCTTGTAATCCTAGTACCATATTTTTATAATTATTGAAAACACCACAAGTAAATCTTTGGAAAAGTACTTAACTAGTCATTGAAAAATCCTTGAAGCATTTAAAATTCCAAGAAAATCCCAAAAAAATCCCAAAAAAATCCCAAAAAAGTCCCAAAATATCCATAAAAATGTGTAAAAATGCTTAAAAAGGTATATTCATTAAAAGGTCCTTAAAAAAATTAATACATCTCTTTAAATCCTTGAAAAATCGTTAAAAATCTTTGAAAATTTATTTAGATTATCTTTGAATAAGTCTTTAAAATTCTGTAAAAATCCTTAAAAAAAATGCTGTAAACAGCCGTGAAAAAATCCTTGGAAAGTATTTGAAATTTTTTTAAAAAATCCTCGAAAAATAACTACTTAAAAATTCGTTGTAAACTCCTTGAAGAAGTTCTTGACTTTCTAAAATTATTACAAAAACTTCTTTCTGACTCTCACTCTCTTTCCTTTTTTTCCATTTTTACTATTGATTTCTGTTCTTATTATTATTATTCCCTATTCTTCATATTTGTCCCTACATTTCGCCATGTTTCCCTATTTTGTTTATTATTTTACCTATTTTCCCCTATTTGTCCTTATTAGTATGTATTTTTCATAATTTTTCTCTATATTCTGTATTTTCCCAATTTTTTCCTATTTTTTTCCTATTTTAAATTATTATTTTCCTAGTTTTCTAATTTTTCACTATTTTTCTTTATTTCTCTTAATTTTTTTCTATCTTTCCCTATTTTGTCCTATTTTCCCATTTTTGTTCCTATTTTCTCCTATTTTTCCCAATTTTGGTCCCAATTTTTTACTATTTTTTCTTTATTATTCACTTTTTATTCGCGTCTTTCCATATTTTTTCCTGTTTTCCCTGTTTTTCATTTTTTTTTGTTCCCTGTTTCTTTTGTTTCCCCATTTTTCTTAATTTTTCTCTATTTGTCCATATTTTGTTTTATTTTCCCTATTTCACTTCATTTTTCCCTATTTTACTTTATTTTTCCCTATTTATAACAATTTTTTTCCATGTTTTCCCTACTTTTCCTTATTTTTCCCTATTTCCAAAATTCATTAATTCCTGATGGTGCTAACATAGTTAGCAAAACATACGTAGATTGTTAAAAATGTGTAGTTTTGGTTAGATATTTTTCAACCTAACAAATCCTTAAAAAAACTTATAGGAAGAAAAAATCCTTGAAAAATCACTTAGAAATCCTTGATTACTCCTTGATAAATCCGCAAAACAGTTTTAAACAGTTGTAAAAAATCCTTGAAAATTTTTTATAAAATCCCTAATGAATTGTTAAACATTTTTAAAACATTGTACAATTTAAACATTCTTATTAATTAAATAAAATTCTCAAACAAATATAGAAAAATCTTTGTAAAATAATTGAAACATCCCTGAAAAATATTTAAAAAAATATTATGCAAAAATATTTGTTGACTCATTTTTACCAGGTATGATATGGGACCCCATTGTACGACACTGCTTAAATTTTAATTTTGGTCATATTTTTGAATTTACCAATGATTTTTATGAACATAATGTATTAATCTTTGTAAATATTTTTCGAGATTTTGAAAAATCATTATAGCAAAAATTTTACTAGCAAATTAGTAAAAAATTACTATTAAAAAAATCATTGAAATTTTACATTCTTAAAGTACGAATAATTGGCATTTTTAATTTAAAGGCACCAAAATAAAGAGACCGGTTCTGATAAAACCGGTAGTTTTGGACGAGACGGAGTGAAACAGGTCTGATGCAGGTTGATTGGAAAGGGCTCCACACTAAGGGTAAGGAAGGGCACCCCCACGTCGTAGGTGGACATTTTACTCGGCTTTGATTGATGATGTGGCTTGTTCAGGGACACAGGGATACAAAGAAGGTCTGATGGCTTGTATACCTAACGCCCGTGGGTGGGTGGTCATTATCGACTTAAAACAAAACGAAACCTTAACTATTTTAATTATTTCGTCAGCCATTTTTAAATAAAATTGGAGTAAAATTACAAACCAGATAATCGAATAAGAAATAAGATTAAATAAAAAAATACTAATTTAATAATAAATGATCAATTCACCTACTATTTCTTTACAAGTTAATCAATATTATTATTCCTATTATTTATTCTTAAACATATTACTTTGAATCAATCGAATTAGTTATTTAATCGTAAAACAATCGAAAAAAATCTAAAAAAAAAATTAGAAAACAAAATAGAATGGAAAACCAGAACACTGAGAAAAAAATGAGGAGAGATTAGAAAAAATTGAAAAAACAAAAAAATACAAAAAATTATAAAAATGAATAAAAACGTGAAAAAATTAGAAGAACCGAAAAAATCAGAAAAAATAGAAAATAATAAAAAAAAACAAAAAATTTGAAAAAAAGATTAAAAGAGAAATTAGAAAACATTGGGAAAAAAATGAAAAATAAAATTGTAAAATACAAAAAAAAACGAAGAAATCAAAAAACCGAAAAAAACTTCTAAAAAACGAAAAAGAGGGCTCAAAAAAACACAAGAAATCGAAAAATACCACAAAAAAACGCAAAACCATCGCAAAAAACCGCAACAAAATCAAAAAACATTACAAAAAAATCGCAAATTATCACAAAAAATCAAATGAACAAGAAAAAAATTAGAAAACGAAAAATAGAAAAAAACAAAACAAAGAGAAAAAAAGAGGAAGAATTAGGAAAAACAAGAAAAAAACAAATTTTATTTTTTGGATCTCTATATTTTAACGCTTTTTGTAGATTACTTCTGAAATAATCCTTTCCTGATAAAAGAAATTGTAACTAACAAATAATTTCCACAAAAGTCAAGAATGGTAGTGAAAAAAATCATTATAATATAAATCAAACCGAGGTTATTTATTTGGAGAAAAAAAAATTAAAAAATTGTTTACTGTACAAATCAGATTTAGATAAAATTATTGAAAAAATATTAAAGATACCTAACATTCACAGGCGATATTATAGGTCAGTAGTTTTTGGCCAAGCGAGTGGTGTCATAAAAATCTTTTATTTACCTGATATCCCTAAAATTCCAAATTCCCTAAAACTAAAATCCAGCGATCATGACATCTGGCAACTAAGCAACTGGTATTGGAGGATAATAAACATTTATTTTTTTACACAGAAAGTACATATAATCGCCATCTATCAAACATTTAGTTAATTAATAGTTTGTTATGAAAATCATGGGGTGCTAATTCCGTCTTATTTTATAGTTTTTAGATACCTTTACTTCTCGAGATCTTTCTATTAATTAAAATTTTAAATACAAAATAAACTCCTCTAAGAATTATTACGGTGAGCGCAAACAGGCCATCCAGCTGGTACCCTTAATACATTGGGCGCAAACTGGCTGAATTAATGAGCGGGCGCAAGCCGGTCGGGCGCAAGTTGGCCGACACCCTGTGACAGTTCAGAAAAACCCCACTGACACCTCAATAATATAAGTACAGAAAAATTGGTAAGTACGCGCTTGTTCATAATAATAATAATCTGCTACATACCTGAATTTACTTGTTACTTGAAACTCTAGTTTATTATCATCCCGATGTATTCAAAATTACATGCCATATACGAAATTTTGTTAGCTTTAATTTCGGTTTTTTACAGTTTTTTCGGAAAGTTATTAGAAACGAAGATATGTACAAAAAAGTATTGATAATAAAATTTTTCCATTTGTCAAAAAAAAACAGCAATATTCATGAACCTTTTTTTACTTTGCGTTGGACTCATATGGCATGCGGTAGGTTTACCTCCCACATTTAGCCTCAGGGCGAAATGTGTAGAAGCGAAATCGGCCAGGGGCCAAATGTGCGGGGGCTAAATGTGCAAGGTTTAAATGCACAGGGGCGAAATGTTTTTGGCAAAATATGTGGCCCAAATCTTCCGCGAATCGATTTATGATTTACTTCAGCATCTGAAGTAATGAAAACAATGTAAAATAAATTTAAAGCTTATTATTTTTTCTTTAATATTTAAACGTGTCTACTGTTTGGCCATGGGTACAAAGTTGTTTTTCATCCCATTCACCACATCACGGAGCTCATTTAACCAGGTTATTCAAGCTGTTCGCTTCGTAAGAATTTAGTGCGGTGTTGTCAACATGAATTCCAAAGTGAAAAATATAACATTTGGTTCACAAACAGTAACTCATCAACGATTCAATGAAGAAAGGTCTACGATATGTAATTTTAAATATAATTAAAATATCTTCAAGAAAAATACATAATTTACTGCTTTCACTTATTCAGAAAATTTTCCAAAATGACATTTTTCATGTTTTTGCTGTTAAGCCATTTTTAACAAAATTCATATATAGACATGTTCGAAATTTTATTCTCTTAAACTTTTATTATACATACTATATTTGTACGATCTACACTTCGCAGAGTTGATTTTTACATCCATTGTCAATTAATAGAGTTTAAGTACCTCACACGCTAATGTTACTGATAATCCTCATTTCTGAAAAAGCGGGATCTTTTGCGGGTCCCCTTAAACCAAAATACATTAAACAATTGTCATAATTGACACATGACATAAACTAAAATGCAGAAAAATGCAATTGCTTTAGGCGTTAGAGGGTGAGGTGCTGAAACTCTATAATAACTCTGCGAATTTGGGCTATTGACGAAGGAAACGGTTCGTAATTAGATTTTCTATTACTTTTATTTAAAATATTTTTTGCTTCGAAAGTCTATTTTTCGAGATATGAAAAATGAACAGTTCTTTTCTATCTCTTTTAATTTTAGAGGAAATTGAGTTTTTTTATATAGTGAGAGCGATATATCTAAACAATTCGACAAAAAAAATGTTGTAAATAAAGTATACCCTATCTATACCCGAAATTTCATTCCAATCGGAGAGAAAAAAGACATGTCCCGAAAATCAAAAATTTTCATTACTCAGATTTTACAAATAAATGGTAGAGAGATAGTTTAAGGCTAGTAGAAAAAAACGAACAGTTCTTCTCTATCTCTTTTAGTTTCAGAGGAAATTGAGTTTTTTTTAAAAGTGAGAGCGCAACTTCTAAAACAATTCGCCAAAAAAATGTTTTAAAGAAGAAAGTAGAGAGAAACAGACAGTATCCCTTAATTCGAATTATCTTTCTCTATAAATACCCAAAATTCCATTCCAATCGGAGAGAAATAAAAATTTAACCCGAAAATCAAAAATCTTCAATATTTTTCATGACTCAGATTTTAAAAATAAATGGTAAAAGGTTAGTTTAAGGAAAGTAGATTAAAAAATGTTAACAGTACTTTCTCTAGCGTTTTTGGTTTCAGAGGAAATTCAGTTTTTTTTAATAGTGAGAGCGCAACTTCTAAAAAATCGGAGAAAAATAAAAATCTGACCCGAAAATCAAAAATCTTCAATATTTTTCAAAAGTCAGATTTTAAAAACAAATGGTAAAAGGGTAGTTTAAGGGGGTAGATTCCAAAAAAATGAACAGTTCTTCTCCAGCTCTTTTGAATTCAGAGGAAATTGAGTTTTTTTTTTAAAAGTGTGAGCGCAACTTCTAAACAATTCGACAAAAAAATATGTTTAAAAAAAGAAAGTAGAGAGAAAGAGACAGTATCCTGTAATTCGAATTATCTTTCTCTATATATACCCGAAATTTCATTCCAATCGGAGGGAACAAAATTATCGATGTTTAATAAATACTAATGATGTTTAAAAAAATCAATCAAAAATGATTTTTGGCCCAGTGGCATAAAAAATGGGGCAAAAGTTGCCACTAACCCTAATAGCCGCCACTGATTAAATTTTTCAAAAGTTAATTTGTGTCAAAATATAACTTTCTTACACAGTATATTGGTCACCATATTTGAAAAAAATATTAAAAGGTGTTTTTGATTTATGAGAATTTTTTAATTTTTATCTAAAACTTTTAACACCCTGTATCTCAGCAACTAAGTCCTTTAAGGGTATATGCACCGATATTAAAATTCAACAATTAACAATCTAGGGTATAGCGTTGTCGGTCGAATATAGCAACACCCTGTATAACTGTCACCGCACGTAAAAATTTGAGGTTAAGTATTTTGACATGTTCAGGCAGGCTGCGTTGCCACTATTACTGAAAGATAAGTCAATTTATGAAATTCTTATAAGTGAACTAAAATTTTTAGCTAAAATTATTAATTTGCTTTTATATTAAACTAAACTAAAGAATCAAATTCAAGAACTTATTTAATTTTAGTTACATTAAAATTAAAACATCCTATTTAATACATAATATTATTTATTTCAACAATATATTCAAATAAATAGACAACACCTAAGAGAATGACATTTTAATCTGACACAAATCATCGTACCAACTTTGTTAAAAGCTCAGCATGTCAAACTTGATAAAACTAAATCACGGCCAACTGAGTTGCAAAAAGAATTTTAATAGAGTATAATTTGTGCGCAATTTTGTAAGCTACAATGTTGATATTTACATAAATTTTCGTAAAATTGATATTTTCCTAGTTATTTGTGAAATTTGAACCTTTTTGACCCTCTCCAGCCAACCAAGTAGCGGCTACACATGGAAACATTTAATTTATTTAAAAAGTTTCAGCCCAATCAGTATTATTTTTTTATAATTTTGTCATTTTACTGGGCCATTATTTATAATCCATTTATTTATGAATAATAAACAAAAGAAAAGTGAAATATGTACCCTTAATGCTTTTAGACATGAAAGAAAAAAAAGAAACACTTTTTTTTTCTGTTTTTCAGCTAACTTCCTGGCTCCTGAAAATAACTCAGCGCCAAACGCAAACACAACAAACATGTAGGTCTTTAAAAAAGTGATAAAAAGAAGCCTCTGCAATATATCTTTCTGTTTATAATACCTTACGTGTTATTTTCAACCTTTCCGACCTGTCAGACCAAATTGCATTTTTCGGTTTTCTGACCGGAAATGACCGTTGAATCCCTAGTAACGGAACTCCACCCACGGAGATCAGTGACGTACGTGATAATATATACCTAGTTCGCCGATAACAAATTGTGTTCTAAATGAAAAATTGTTATTGATTTTTTTCAATTTTTGGTGGAAATAAAAAGAACTTAGATGTATTCTACTATCATTTAAAATTTATGTAAACCATAAATATTAAATATATGGACTAAGTCTATGTTAGTTTGTCTTCTTTTTTTTTAAATTTCAGTAAATAAATAAAAGAAAAGTATGTTCCCTATTCCGTTATTGAATTTCCAGTTAAAATAGCACCGGCAATGTCAGGACAGTGATTTCATTAAAAAGATAAGTAGAAGACATAAAAATTCCAGTGTACGGAATTCAAATTAGCGTTCCTAAAAATCGATGGGGATTGAAAGGAAATTGCCAATAAACTCCACTTTATTTAACCGAGGTAAAAGCTTTCGTCCTTCATCTTCTATTCAAATAAGGTTTGTAGAACCTCTTAATATTTGGTGCAAAATGGAATAAATTGAAATCTCAAGGAATTCAGAAAAAGCAAACGAAATTTCTACTTCCGTTCGACGAACAAGAACATGTGCAAATGTAAATACAATAAATAAAATAATAATTCTATTTTGTTTTATGTATTTGTTATTTTAAATAAATAGGGGTTGATTTGTACCTGACTCCACCTGTTCTCTCTTTATCAAATTGGCAACCAACCACTTGTATGATTCCACCCACCTAGGAGGGACTTTTCCCGGTCCAATTCCAATTCACCTGAAGGATTTACTTTTACCTGGCCACCTGTGCCATGCCGTGCCGTGAAGGTTCATTGGGTTTTTCGATGCAGTGGGAGGATACGCAACAGATAGATCGATGAGACCGGGCTTGCTTAGTTACGATCACCAAGAATAATTTTGAATTTATACTTTAAGGGCCAGTACTTTGTGCCTTTGTTAAATTTTTGATTAGTTAATCACATTGTTAAACTAATCATGATCAAATTAACAGAAAAGTAGTAAATTGGTACTTTATTAGTATCTTTGACAAAGATTAGTTAATCAATGTTTGATTAAATATTTAAGTAGTGGTAACATGGGGCAAAAACAAAAATGTTAGGGGAAAACAAACAAGTGGGTAAAGTTGGACAAAATAAATGTAACAAAAATAAAAAAGTGGCGCATAAAGCAAAAAAGTAGGGCGTGGGACAAAATAGAAGGAGTAAGACAAAAAAAATGAACAAAAATAAAACATTGGGCAAAAAAACAAACACAAGTTGGGGAATGTAGGACAAAAAAATGGGTAAAAATATGATGTGCATGACCTCACGCCATTTTTGAATCAAAAATTTACAGGTTGACACAAAAAAGTATGAAAAAAAATTATTTTTTTGTAAATATGGCAACAATGGCAAAAGTTTCGAAAATTTTAATGAGATGAAAATAAACTATAGGGTATACAAAATATACGTGTAAAACTTTATTGCCGTTTTGTATAATAATGGCGTCATCACCCATAGCAACTGCCACTTCCGGTTGTGCGATTGGCACCAAAATCTAATCAGATCTAAGTTAGGGTATCAGAATCCTGTATGAAAAATTTCAATTTTTT
Organism: Neocrepidodera transversa; assembly: GCA_963243735.1. NCBI lineage: Eukaryota > Metazoa > Arthropoda > Insecta > Coleoptera > Chrysomelidae > Neocrepidodera > Neocrepidodera transversa. The sequence continues at coordinate 5,150,715 of OY725350.1, forward strand.
TTATTCAGTAGTTTTTGAGTTATCGTTACTACAACATCCATCCAAACACACACACACATACACACTAAACACACACACACAGACAGACATCATGCGAAAATATTAAAATCGTATTCTAGGGACCCTAAAACGTATTTATTCATTGAAAACTCACTACCCAATTTTTAACATGATACCTATACCTCTCTTATCTGAAGGGCGAGAGGTAAAAAACAAAACGAAAAAAAATGAGTCAAAAACAGAAAAGTGAGAAAAAAATAAAAGGGAAAAAAGAAACAAAAACGGAGCATGAGACATAAAAAAGTACAAAGAGTTGGACAAAAATAATTTGAAAAAAATAAAATGGTGTTCCAAAAAACAAACACAAGTTTGAGAATGGAGGACAAAAAAATGGAGAAAAACTAAAAAAGTGGAGTGCGGGACAAAAAAAAGTACGGGGAGTGGGACGAAAAAAAAAATGGAACAAAAACAAAAAAATGAAGTAGGACAAAAATGGGGAAAAGCCAAAAAAGTGGAGTGCGGGACAAAAAAAAAGTAGGGGGAGTAGGACGAAAAAAAATAGAACAAAAACAAAAAAAATGAGGGAAAAAAAGTTTTGGAATGTGTGATAAAAAAATGCAGCAAAAAACAAAAAAAATATGGGAAGTGGGACAAAAAAAATAGGGGAAGTGAAAACAAAAAAAAATGGAAAATGGGACAAAAAAAGTAGGGTAAAAATAAAGAAGTGGGTGAAAGTGAGACAAAAAAAGTGGGACAAAAAAATAGCAACTTTGGTTAGCGGTTTTTTTCACATATTTGGATTTTACGACTTCAAATACGTAGAGATCGACTGTCAAATGTCACATTTTACTTTTATTTTTGATTTGATCTAAATTATTTATAACCAAATTAAAATTATCTAAAAAGTCTCAATTTTGTAAATTATTTATTTTTGTTTCTTTAATAAATGTTTAATTCAGTTTTTTAACTGAAATTCAGTTTTTTTAATGAAACTTGAAATCGTTCATTCCAATTGTCATCAAAATGTACATAACAATTCCTTTTTTTCTCAAATAAAGGAGATATGTTATTTTTTTTGATTTCGACAAAAAATTCTAAAGACAACCTTGTTCAAATAGTAATTCAGCAAATACAGTATTTATCCTAGATTTTTCAACTTTTTTTTTGTTTTTCACCCCAGTTTTTTTTTTCGTTTTTGCTGCATTTTTTGCTTTGCCCCTTTTTTTATTTTGTCCAATTTTTCCGACTATTTTTTTGTTTTTTTTGCTGAATTTTTATGTTTTTGCCTCACACGTTAATTTTAGCGTTATTAAATCTACGTACTTTTTTTGTTCCACTTTCACCCACTTTATTTTTACTCCATTTTTTCACTCTTTGCCCTATTTTTTTGTTTCCATTTCTCCAACTTTTTTTTTGTCCTATACTCCACTTTTTTTATTTTTTTATCATATTTTTTGTCCCACATTTCTCAACTTCTTATTTGTTTTTTGCCTCACTTTTTTGTTTTTGCTTCATTAATTTAAGTCTCACTCCTCCTAATTTATTTGTTCCTTGCCCCACTTTTCTTTTTCCCCATTTTTTTGCCCCCAATATTTTTGTCCCACTCCCCTTACTTTTTTATGTGTCATGCACCTCTATTTGTCTTTTTGGTCCCATTTTTTTGTTTTTGTCTCATGTTTTTGTTCTTACCTAATTTTTTTTCTAGTTTTTTTGTCCGACTTTGTTTTTACAAAAGTTTTAAATTATTAAATTTACGAAACCAGTACATTGGCGTGTAACAGGAAATAACAGGGCGAAGCGCGCGATATTTAATTTACTAGTATATGATTCTTAGGTACGGCTTATTTTAGTTGCGCTGTATCATATATAGCTATGTACCGTTGTTTTTACTTTCTCGCTACATTGTCAAGTAAAGGACTGTGACACATGGACAGACTCAGAAAAATCATTGAAAAATTCAGAAATTGAAAAAAAAGGCAATTTTGACATTTTTTTTATTTTTGACAGGTGACAATTGGAAAAAGAATTTTGACTCTTCTCAATAGAGTTTTTCATGGAATTTCAAAGTTAAATTCCTTAAGTTTCAAACTTTGATATTTGTTTATTTTTGCCAGGTGACAGTTGGAGAAATAATTTTGAATGTTCTAAATAGAGTTTTTCAAAGGCTTTCAAATAAGGTATTCCAAATTAAATTCCTTGACATATAGTTTCTGTAATTTTTTGACAGCGACACTTCCGTTTGACAGATGTCGTATAAAAACTAATGGATTCTTTCAATGGATAACCGAAACCCATATACTAAATTTCAACGTGTGGCTTCTATCGTACAATAATACACACAGACAGACAGACAGACTTCCACTTGGAAATGGTGTTAATCGTTTCTTAATACCAATATTATAGTAGTTACAGCCTTCTATAAAATATAGATTGTGTTTTTAATGATCACTAAAGATTATTACAAGAATTAAATATTCAATGTTCATGTTTCTTCATTATCATTTATTATAAGTAGCAGTAAGTATCTAAAATATTTTTGATAATAAAAGATTCAATATTATCATAAAATCTGAGCAAGGTACAATTCCCGGACCGAAATTTGAATATCGTCCGTAGTAGGTATCGATTCCAAATTGAATTATTTTATATTTCCCTTGGAAAACACTCGAGTTCGGAAAAGAATTTCCACGGAGTGGACATCACAATGGCATTATCTCGAAGTCCTTTTTTTACATTGAAATCTTACGAACTCGTGTTTCTGCATTTTTATGTGACGGTTTGGAAAGTTTCTGAAATAATATTTTTCAGTTCTATGGACGGTGACAGGAGACCTTTCGACGTTTTACAGAACCGTAACAGAAATCATTTTAAAAAATTATATAGACCAAAAAAAACAACAAATTGTTGATGTTTTTTTTTTGATCTAAATGAGAAGTAAGAATTTTTTTATAATAAATTTTTTTTTGTGTGAAAAATAAATATTGTCCTAACCACAAATTTTCGTCGTTTCTAATCAAAAAATATTTTATTACAATCACTCTAACTCTTGAAGAAGTCGTGGTTAATTCCTTATATAAAAAAATATTTGTTATTGATCATAAACTTTATCTTATCGCTTAGTCGTAAAAGAGATTTTATTTCATCGGCTTTTCCTAATAGAATAACATTTTTCATAAAAAAAAACTATTTTATTTGATTATTGATTTTTATATCCAGAATAAACAAAAATAATCTACTAATATCGAGTAAATTAATTTTTTACGCTTCTCCAAACGAGAGGTTTTTTTATTTGTCTGATTTTTCTGATTTTTGGTTTTTTTCTGTTTTTGTGGTTTTTTCTTTCGTTTTTTTATTTTTCTCATTTCTTCTGGTTATTGAAATTATTTGCGACTTTTTTGGAATTTCTTTGCGAGTTTTTGCAATTTATATCATTATTTTTTTAATTCTTTCATTTTTTATGGTTACAGTTGTTTTTTGGTTGATCTTTGATTTTTGCGATGGTTTTCGATTTTTCTCAATATTTTCTAATTTCTCTCTCAGTTTTTTTCTTTTTTTTGTTTTTTTTTTATTTTTTCCGATTTTTTCTTGTTTTTTCAGATTTTTTCGATTGTTTTAATTATTTCTCATTTTTTTTCATTTTTATGATTTCTCGTTGTTTTACTTTTTCTTAATTTTTTTCAATTTTTTCTCATTGTTCTATTTGACTTTTCTTTTTTTTCTCATTTTTTTTATTTCATTGATTTTTTGCGATATTTTTGTCATTTTTTTGTGATTTTGTTGCAGTTTTTCTGCTACTGTTTTGCGATTTTTTGTGAAATGTTTCGATATCTTGCGTTTTTTCAGTATTTTTTTTTTTTCGTTTTTTTTTGCGATTTTTAGCGGTTTTTTGTCGGTTTTGTGATTTTATTTTTCATTTTTTTCCCAATATTTTCTAATTTCTCTTTCAATTGTTTCCAAAGTTTTTGTTTTTTTTTAAATTTTTTTTCCGATATTTTCTATTTTTTGCAATTTATATCAATTTTTTTTAATTTTTTCATTTTTTATGGTTACAGTTATTTCCGGTTTCTTGCTTGTTCTTTAGCTCTTGCGATGTTTTTCGATTCTTATTGCTTTTTTCTCATTTTTCTGATTTTTTTTTTGATTTTTTTTGATGTTTTCTAATTTCTCCCTCATTTTTTTTCAATCTATTTGGTTTGTTTTTTTTATTTTTTCCGGATTTTTTCAGAATTTCTTTCAAATTTTTTGGATTGTTTTAATTATTTCATTTTTATGATTTTTTTTTTGTCTTTTTTTTTCAATTCTTTTTAATCTCTCCTCATTTTTTCTCATTGGTCTTTTTTGTTTTTTTTTTCTAATTCTTTTTATTTCATTGATTTTTGCGATATTTTTGTCATTTTTTTGTGATTTTGTTGCGTTTTTTTGCAATTGTTTTACGATTTTTTGTGAAATGTTCCGATTTCTTGCGTTTTTTTAGGTTTTTTTTTTGCGATTTTTAGCTTTTTTCGGATTTGTGATTTCTTCATTTTTTCCGTATTTTACAATTTTATTTTTCATTTTTTTCCAATATTTTCTAATTTCTCTCTCAATTTTTTTGAAAGTTTTTGTTTTATTTTTTAAATATTTTTCCGATTTTTTCTCTTTTTTAAATTTTTTCGACTCTCCTATAATTTTTAAAAAAAATATATTAAAAATAGCGCCCCGAATTTCATACTTTGAAATCTAAATTCTAAAAGAAACCTAGTTTTCATTAGGTATTTAACTAATTTAATACCATTAGAACATTATAAAAGCAAATCCGCATATATTTATGGCCTGGAAAGTGCGTCTTATACAGGGTGTCCCAGAATAAAGGGGACTAACTTCGGCGGTAGAATATTTACTTAATTATATAGGACCAAAAGTCTTCATGAATTCATTCTCTAAATTGAGTATTATTGTAATAGTAGACTAATTCATATAGACCGACACCAAAAATTTCATAAAAAAATATAAAGCCATTTTGGAGTTATACAAAAAATTGTTATTTTTTTCTGAAAATTTAACACCCTGTAACTTCGTTAGTACTCCATTTAGAGAATGGGTTCATAAAGACTTTTGGTCTTAAAATTAAGTAAATATTCTACAGCTGAAGTTTGTCCTCTTTATTCTGGCCTTAAAATAAAAATTCTTTATTTTTAAAAAAATCTATTTTTTATGATTTACGTATATTTCATCTCATACAAAGATATTTTTTTGACTGTTAAGTAACCAAACTAATTTAACATCTCAATGGTTTCTTTATGTCTCGAATTACACCCAGCATAACGTCGCCCAAAATTTCAACTAAATTCCAGCTAGACAGGTCAAAATATGTATTTTTACTTGACAGTTACTCATCCAGCCTTTTCTATAACTTTTACTTACGATGACACATGTTGTGATCAAATATCAGTTGAGATAAGCTTCAGGCAAGTTGTTAATGGCCCTATGTGTTGGGCCTCATATTACTGTTTTAATGGATGGCTTGTTTTTCACAAGTGGCTTCAAATTAATTATCGGTAAAAAAATGTCTTTCAACCATTAATTTTTTGAGAACCGGTGTTTTTCTACGTCTGCCATATAAGTTGAAGGGTGTATGTAACTAACGTATCATAAAAACGCCCACGAGTAAAGGAAAGAAACACTTGGATAAACATTTCATGTTACTTTTTACAGGCTTCGTATGATAGTGATACCGAAAGGATGAAAAAATTATCTATATATTAATATGCAATTCATTTTTAGAAACAAGTTTATATTAGTTTGGAAGTAAAAACTTTCTAAGCCCTTTAGACGATTTTTGGATAGGTAAAAAATAGAAAAAAATTGAAAAATATAGGTAAAAACAGAGAAAAATAGGTAAATATAAAAAATGGAAAATATAGAAAAAAAACAGGAAAATAGGAAAAAATAGAAAAAAATTTTTCACATACATGTAAGGGAATATTATACATGATGTGAAGTGCAAAAAGTTCTAAAAATTTTAATTGGAAAAAAGTTTTCCCATGCAAGCAACTTTTAATCTGTATGGTGGGTACCGGAAGGGCCGGTCCGATCCGGCTCAAATTCAATAGGGTTATTCCTTGAACAAAACTAACTGGTAAAGTGAAAACTGGAACTCGATCGGAGCTTTCGTTCAAAAGTTACAGTGTTAACATCCAGACAGTTAGATATCCAGACTTCCGGACAGGATATTTTTGCATTTTTAGGACTCGGGGAACTCGGAAATTTTTTTCGCCATCACGAAACTAATACTGAGGGTTTTGGGCCTTAGTAATATAGAAAAATCGGAAAAATTAAGCAAAAAGAGGAAAATGAGAAAGGGAAAAATAGGGAAAAAAAAAGGAAAAATACGGTAAATAGGAAAAAATATAAAAATATAGGCACAGCAGAAAAAATGGAGGATAATAACAGAAAAAAATTGAAAAATATGACAAACTGGAAAAAAAAAATTGACAAATGTAACAAAACAAGAAAAAATAGGAAAATAAAGAAATATAGGCAAAAACTGGGAAAATGGGAAAAAATTGGAAAAAGCAACAATAGGAAAAAATTGGAAAATCTGGTAAAAATAGAAAAAATAGGATAAAATAGAGAAAAATAGAAAAGAAAAAAATAGCGGAAAGAAAATGTAAAAAATAGAGAGCATAGAAAAAAAACTAGAAAATTGGAAAAATACAAGTAAAAAGATGGGGAAAATAAAAAAAATGGGAAATATAAAAAATATAAATAGGAAAAAATAGGAAAATCGGAAGAAAATAGGAACAAATAGAAAAATATGGGGAAAATAGAGAAAAATAGGAGAGAAAAGATAAAAAATAGAAAAATAGGTAAATGGGAAAAATACGGAAAATTGGGAAAATAAGGAAAAATAGGAAAATATAGGCAAAGCATAAAAAATTGAGAAAAATAGAAAATAATACCACAAAATTGGAAAAAACAAGAAAACTGGAAAAAATTGAAAAAAATTGAAAAAATAGAAAAATATAACAAAACAGGAAAAAAACCGGAAAATAAGGAAATATAGACAAAAATTGGAAAAATGGGTAAAAATGGAAAAAACGGGAAAAAGGAAAAATAGGAAAAAATATAAAATAGGAAAAGATAGCAAAATCTGGAAAAAATACGAACAAATAGAAAAGGGAAAAATGAAGAAAAATAGGAAAGAAAAGAAAAAATAGGGAAAATAAGAAGAAAAATAGAGAAATATAGGGAAAAATACGGAAAATATGAAAAACAAGGAAAAACAGAAAAAACAGGAAAATAGGCAAAGCAAAAATGGAAAAAATAGGAAAATAAGGAAATATAGACAAAAATTGGAAAGTGGTGGAAAAATATGGAAAATAGGAAAAAAAACAGGAAAAACTGTAAAATATATAAAAAAATAACAAAGCAGGAAAGAACAGGAAAAATAGGAAATATAGTAAAATAAGGAAATATAGGTAAAAATACGAAAAATAGGTAAAATAGCAAAAAAAATATGAAAAAGCAGTAAAAAATGGGGAAAAAAGGGAAAAAATAAAAAAAAATTGAAAACTTAGGGCGCAATTTTTTTATTATCATGATTTGGTCTAAATTACTTATAAATACCAAAATTTCCTAAAATTTATCAGGATTGTCAATTATTTGTTTTTGTTTATTTTATTAAACATTTAATTCGGTAAATACAGTTTTTTAACTAAAATTCAATTTTTTTAAAATGAAACGTAGATGGGCCACCCGGTAGTAAAAGTAGTTCATTCAATTATCTTTAAAACGATGTACATAACAATCATTTATTTCTGAAATAAAGGAAGGTTATTTTTTTCAATGTCGTTACAAAATTCTCCTGAAGACATCCCTGTTGAAACAGCCAAATAAAGAATATTTACAATGTCATATTTTAAATATAAATAAATTATTAATAAACAAAAATAATAATAATATGTACCAGGTGTTCTATTTAAATTTCCAATTTTCATGTCATTTCCTTTCAAACCGGATGTCGGCCATATTGGATTTTTATTTAAAAAAAAGCTCTATTATAATCAACCAAAATTTGGTATAAATCTATTAACCCGTTTAAAAGTTACAGGGATGGCCCATTACCCAATTACACACGGTATAGAATAGAAAATGGGGAAAATAGAAAAAAAAAACATAAAAATTAGGAAAAAAGAGGAAAAACAAAGAAAAAAATAGGAAAGTAGTGAATTATAGACAAAAATAGGATAATGGGGAAAAATTTCAAAATTAAAAAGAAAACGGTGAAAGATAGTAAAAAATAGGAATAATAATAATAAGACAGGAAAAAAATAGGGAAAATCAGGAAAAATAGGAAACAATAAAAAAAACATGCAAAAACTTTAAATTTTAATGAAATACAAAAAGCTCTATTATAATCAAGCAAAATTTGGTATAAATCTATTAACCCGTTTAAAAGTTCTATTGGTGGTCTATTACCCAATTACACCCGGTATAGAATAGTAAAATGGGGAAAAATAGAAAAAAGCATAAAAAATAGGAAAAAAGAGGACAAAATAAGAAAAAAAATGGAGGAAAATTTAAAAAAAAAGCGGTGAAAAATCGTAAAAAATAGGAATAAAGCAGGAAAAAAATCAGGAAAAATAGGAAAAAAAAGGAAAATTCTGGATAAATAGGAAAAAATAAAAAAAAAAATTGGAAAAATTTTAAATTTTAATAAAATACCGTTGAATTTCACCAATTAATATCTACAATATTGACCCCACATTTATGATACATGCTGTTAATCATATACAAAGGATAATTTAGCACAGTTAAATATTTTTAAATTATTTGAAAAATAAAAAAAAATTAAATAAAACAAAAAAAATAATTGTCAGAGTAGATTAAAATGACTTTAGTCCTTAAATTAATTATCAAATTAAATTTTGTAATCTAGTAACAACAAAAAAAAATGGTTTATAAAGTTGCCAAAGATGTTCCATCCCTTCTCATATCACTTACAGACTGACTGATGACCCTTAGGGTGGGGTCGGTAAATATAACCTAACCCCCCCTTGGACCCGACCGATCTAGGGCCAAAACGAGCGCGTAATGGATTGTTGACGTAGCTGACCGATGCAGGTACTGAGACGTCGAATCTGCCCACATTTGCATATTGGCCGTGTTTGGTTGTGATAGGATGCGGGAATAATGTCCGGGAGTTCGGGAGTTTCTCTGGCCGTCGCCAACATTTTGGCTGCACACAAACTTACGGCGAACTTCCGAAGGTAAACTCCCAGAAATTTGAATAGTGAGAGATGCGATGTCATACACATCGTCGATATCTCTCGTCCAATTACTATTCCTAGAGAAATTTATTACTTTGTATGTCTTGCTGGTTGGGTTTTTTCTGTTAGTGTTATCGAATAGTTAGTAACTAGCACATATAATATTACTACATAACGAAAATAGTACTTAAATTTTTAAATAAAACATTAAATAATTGGTTTTAATAATAATTAATAAAATTGCGAAGTCCTAATGAAAATTTGTTAAATTAACTCGCAGAAATAAAAAATCTGAAAACCAGAAGAAGTTCAGTAGAAAAATGAAAATAATGTATGAATAATGACGTAAATTAAAAAAAAAGTATTAATTAAGAAAAGTAAAGAAAATGCATTAAAATAAATAATTAATTATCACTCCAACCTTTTTCCCTGTACCACAACTTTCCTCCCTTTAAATCCCCCCCCCCCCATCAACCGGTGCGCGCACATGTTAGTTTAGCCAACAATTGCTTTGGGTCAGTTTTTTCTACGCCTCCGAAAAATATGAATGATTCGGATTAGCGTGTAGATGATTTTTGAAAAAATTCAAGAGCCGCTTGCAAAAATTACAAAAGTTATAAACAATTAACTGAAAAATAAAAATGGGGTGATTCCCGTTGGAAAAATTAAAAAAAATTGTTATTTTTCACTTTCTTATTAACAATTTACTTGGGTTAAAAATTAAAAAGCTTGATTAATCATTGAAAAAAAAATTATTTTTTCATATTACTATTGATCCGTTTTTTATGATCAAAAGTCACATGAAAATGATTTTTATTTTTTTTATTGTTTTCAAAATTGTTATAAACAAATGCGTAGTTTATAAGATAATTTAAGATTTTTTTTGGAAACATAATCTTTGATGCAAATTATGATGAAAAAAAATCGTTACTAAAAAAATTGTTTTATTACTTAAAAACGTATTTGTTAATTAACAATTATTTTCTACCCAATAAATAAGTTTTCTCAAAAAATAACACATGGTTATTTTTGTTTCGTTATGTAGAAAAAGAAAAATAATAAATCGAAAAAATTTAATTGTTTATAACAAATAAGGAAATATAGACAAAAATTGTAAAAATGGGAAAAATAGAAAAAATGGGAAAAGGGAAAAATAGGAAAAAATATAAAACAATAGCAAAACATAGGAAAATCTGGAAACAAAAGAAACAATAGAAAAATAGGAAAGAAAAGAAAAAGTGGAGAAAAATAAGGAGAAATATAGGAAAAAATAGAAATATATGGACAAAATAGGAAAGTGGGAGAAAAAAACATGAAAAATAGGAAAAAAACAGGAAAAACTGTAAAAAAATATAAAAAAAGAACGAAGCAGGAAAGAACAGGAAAAATAGGAAAGATAGTAAAATAAGGAAATATAGGTAAAAATACGAAAAATGTGTAAAATAGCAAAAAAAAAAATGAAAAAGCAGTAAAAAAATGAAAAAAACTATTTCTGATTTTTTTAAATAAAAATTCAACATGGCTTTGTCCAGAAATGACATGAAAATTGGAAATTCAAATGGAACACTCGGTACATTTCTATATATTTGGATTCTACAACTTTAAATACGTACTGATCGACTGTCAAATATTACTTAGGACGCAATTTTTTTATTATCATTATTTGGTCTAAATTACTTATAATTACTAAAATTTTCTAAAATTTATCAGTTTGGTCAATTATTTATTCTTGTTTATTTTATTAAACATTTAATTCGGTAAATACAGTTTTTTAACTAAAATTCAATTTTTTTAAAATGAAACGTAGATGGGCCATCCGGTAGTAAAAGTAGTTCATTCAATTATCTTTAAAATGATGTACATAACAATCATTTATTTCTCAAATAAAGGAGTAATGTTATTTTTTTTAAATTTAGATACAAAATTCTCCTCAAGACATCCCTGTTGAAAAAGCCAAATAAAGAATATTTACAATGTCATATTTTAAATAAAAATAATTATTACTAATAAACAAAAATAAATAAAAAGTAGTAGAATCCGAATATGTACCAGGTGTTCCATTTAAATTTCCAATTTTCATGGACCGGATGCGGCCATATTGGATTTTTATTTAAAAAAAAGCTCTATTGTAATCAAAATTTAATATAAATCTTATTAACCGGTTTAAAAGTTACAGGGATGGCCCATTACCCAATTACACACGGCAAAGAATTGAAAATGGGGAAAAATAGAAAAAAAAAGCAGGATTAAAGAGGAAGAAAATAGGAAAGTAGTGAATTATAGGCAAAAATAGGATAATGGGGAAAAATTTCAAAATTAAAAAGAAAACGGTGAAATTTAGTAAAAAATAGGAATAACACAGGAAAAAAATAGGGAAAATCAGGAAAAATAGGAAAAAATAGGTAAAAATCAGGAAAAATGGGAAAAAAATGGATACCCAATAAATAAGTTTTCTCAAAAAATAACACATGGTTATTTTTGTTTCGTTATGTAGAAAAAGAAAAAAAAATATATCGAAAAAATTTAATTGTTTATAACAAATTGTTTATTAAATAAACAATGAAAATTTAAATAAAAACAAATTTTGTTTTAGTTATCAATAATACGAAAAAATTAAAAGAAATTGTAAAAAAACGAAAAATTGCTAAAAATCGCAAAAAACTGAAAAAGAAGTCGCAAAAAATGCAAGAAATCGAAAAAACTGCAAAAAATTGAAAAAAGCTCAAAAATCAAAGAACAACAATAAAGCGGAAAACAATTGAAACCATAAAAAAATGGAAAAAATTATAATCGCAAAACATTGTAAAAAATTGCAAAAAACAAGAAAATCCCAAAGAAAATGGCAAAAACGGCAAATAATCTGAAAAAACAAAGAAACAATAAAAAATTAGAAAACAAAAGACAGAAATAGAAAAAATAAAAGAAATAATAATAATAATAATAATAATAATAATACTCGCCCTACATTTCACCCCCTTACGAATGAACCCCAGAAGCCAATGGCTTGTGCGGGGAACGGACGGCTATTATTATTATTTGCCGTGGCGCTCAGGGGCGACTTACTGAGGATTGATGGCGCCATTTGTCTATATGTGTAGGAAATATTTATATTCAATTATATAGTTTTCATAGAATTTATAGATCAAAAAGTAAGAAGCGCCTGCGCGTTAAGCAAACACGCATTATCTCATGAACCATAAAAGATATCTTAAATCTGTTTTCAAATATCGATTCAGCGTTAAACACTTCGGAATTCTATTTTTGAAACCGGTTCCGGTTCTAGTTTGTAAAACAAGTTTTGAAACCAGAAGTCATAAAAATTTGAAAATCTATTTGGGAGCTATTCAAAGTATGCTGAGTTTATCACCGTTGACCGTTTGTCTCTATCTCTTTTCGTTTTTGAGTCTTAAATGCTGGCAGTCGGACAGACAGACAGAGCCGTATTGTAAGATTTCTATCTAAATTTTAGGGTTTAGAAGTATAAAAGTATGGTAAGGTTTATTCATATTAGAGTGGAAAAAATTTCCAAAAATATAATAAAAAAACGAGTACACAAAATACATAAAGTAGTTGAACAAAACCAAAATTCAGCTTTGCAAAACCGCCGCGACCGGCAAAAGAACGATAAATCTCTGAATGCGCAGCGCCAAAATGCACGGGCAACGGGCAATTAACATTTACAAAGTAAATCCCTATCGGGAGCTTTAACACGTGTTTCCATAAGATATTAAACAATTAATACGCTGCGATTAAAGGGAATAAAGGATACAGCATCAGGTTTTAGTCCTTTTTTATTTAGCCATGGGATTTTATTCGGGATTTTGGTTTCGGAATTAATTGGTTTATTAATGCTTCTGTGCCACAGAAACAGAACTTTACCGGCTGATTTCGCAACCGCAGAGCCAAAGCAATGAAAAAAATACTTCGATAATAAATATCCAAACATATTATCCCGATTTAATTTATAAATGCTTATACGAGAATTATAAAACCATTTTTATTTGCGCCATCGATTGGTTTAAAGTACAAAATAAAATTCGACAAAATATATGCTATACATGTTTAATAAAAAAAGATTATTTGTTATAACTTTAAAATAATTATATATTTTTTTACTAAACTACAAAAAAATTCTTTCATTTTTGACAGGGGCGTAGATGGGACCCTTTAACTCCCTCAATTTGGCTTAAAATTAAAATTTAATCAGTGTCGTACAAAATAGAATGAATTAAGAGGTCCTGTGAGTCAATTAATTTATTCTCAGTTATATGTCTTTTACATCAATCAATTCAAATTATTAATTATTAACATTTTGAGGTCGTGAATCTCTAATTAAAATATTGACATGTATAAAAAATACAAGTTGTTGTTAATATAAAAAACCAAAATTGTTGTAATACAAAACGATTCCTTTGTCTACTCGTATTTAAGACTGCATTCAAAAATAGAAAATACATATAATTTTCCACCAATTGAAAAAGAGTTATTGGCAGAGAAAAGCGAAATTGTAAAAAAACTTATTTCGCCAATAGTGAAGAGGAGCATTGAAGTTCTCAGGACTGACATACCTACTTATCCTATTACTAAAGAATGTTTTTTATTTATTTAATTAGTAGGTACCTATTAATTGTTATTTTTTGAATTGTTAAAATAAATGTTTTCTAAAATAAAATGTATTTTTTTTTTAAATAAAGCATTTTTTGTCAAAATTGATGTTTTGTAACGAGTTGTTTTCTACTCCAACTTTAATTATACGTCGATTAACAGTAATTTTAATATTTTTTTTCCAAACCATAATAGGTAAAAAAAAGTTTAATGTCTCGTTACGTTCTCTACTATTTTTAGTTAGCTTTAAAGTTGCATATTAAGCTCGCAATCTGTGCAGGTATGTCAAAAATGTTAACAAACCACCCCACTCTACGCTACTATAATAAATCCATCTAATAACTAAAAGATATAAAATCTGAGAGAAAACTTTCGGTAGCAGTAGTGGAAATAGTGAGAGAATCGACAATAAAAAACTAATTTTGACATTTAAAATGCATGTGATCTTATAATAACCCCTATATCTCTAGTTGGAAGTGACCCCTGAGACTGAAAAGCAATCCCATAGATTGTCTTGACCTGAGGTGTCTGTGTACCAAATATCAAGTTAATCGGATGTCTAGAACGGAAGCTATCATGTCGACAGACACACACACAGACAAACGGGATTACATTATCATTAACTTTCTGCTTCGCTCTGTTAATAATTATCTTTAAGTAAATCAGAGTTGGATGAACAATAATTACATAACCCGATGTTATTCCAATTTTCAAGGAAAATAATGCATTTCTGAGAAAAACGTGTCACAGGAGGATTTTAGACAATTAAATTATCTACAACTTTTTTCGATTTACGCATAATTTAGCCACAGAAGACGCAAAAGATTTTCAGTACAATTAATGCATTTTCGAAAAAAAATTTATGGCATAAAGTCGTAGATCATGAAATTCACTATAACTTTTGTATTTAATTTTTTCAAATTTTTCGCCGCTAGAAAAAATACACATGCAGGATTTTTGCTTTTCTTTTAAAGTTGCTTTAAAGTGCAAAATGTTCTGGTGTAAAGATGTAGACTATCAATTTTTTCCAGAATTCTCCGTAGTTTCGCTACTAGAGGGTGCGACAAAGAAATGTTCATGAAGCTTTTCCCGACTTTTTCCAAAATTTGAAGATAAAGATTACATTTTAATGCAATATATTCTAGTACACAGTTATAGAGCATCAAATTCATTACAACTTTTGTATACATTTTTTCCAGAATTCCTCGTAGGTTTGCCACTAGAGGATGCGAAAATATGTGCATGAATGTTTCCCGACTTTTCCTACTGTTAAGGATAAAAATTACAGTCTATTGCAAACTGTTCTAGTGCAAAGTTGTATAACATTAAATTCCCTCCAACTTTTGTATTATTTTTTTTCCGGAATTCCCCGTAGTTTCGCCACTACAAGATGAGAAAAAAATGTGCATGAAGGATTTCCAGACTTTTTTCTAACTTTTGAGGATAAACATTACAGTTTAGTGCAAAATGTTCTGATGGAAAGTTGTAGAACATAAAATTCCCTATAATTCCTTTTGAGGACAAACATTACAGTTTAGTGCAAAATATTCTGAGGGAAAGTTGTAGAACATCAACAGAGTAGCCTGTCTCTGGAGGATCGCCCCCAACCCTTTCCACTTCCACCTGGCCCGTATATACGACCAGTTAAGGAATACTGGAAGTTTGCATCTGAGGTGATCACTCCACACTCAATCTTATGGGCGTTGAAGTCTTTCTCCCCATAAAAATCACTATCAGAAGAAGATATTTTTCCTGCTCTGCTGCCAACGGGGCAGAAGAGCTGTTCTCTTAGTGTGAGTCTGGAAGCTACATACCATAGGGTGGTCGATTTCTAGGGTCGTATGTATGCGGAAAGCAGGGAAGGTAAACAATTCCCTGCCTAAATCTTTTAGACCGATCAGCCTTATATCGTTCGTACTAAAAATGCTAGAGGGAATTCCAGATAAGCATATTAGAGATGAGAACTGTAGGAAAATTTCCCTTAACCACAGACAATATGCCTACCGGGTTGGAAAATCCACAGATTTGGCTCTAAATAACCTCGTAGGGAAGATAGGCCACTCTTTACAGCATAAAGAGATTGTGCTGACAGATTTCCTCGACATTGAAGGGGCGTTCAACAATGCCCTGCCTTAATCCCTTTACGCTGCACTTCTGCGGAGGGGAATAAGCAAACTAATCTGCAACTGGATCAAAAACATGCATGAAAATCGTTTTGTGACATCATCGCTGCAAGGTTAGATTTAGAAAGGCTAAGGGGTGTCTTCAAGGTGGGGTGCTGTCTCCACTTCTTTGGTCGCTCTTGGTCGACCACCTTCTTAACAGACTCTCCCAGCTGGGGGTAGATTTTCAATGCTATGCCAATGACCTTTTAATAATGGTTAGAGGTTTGCTTGAAGGGATTATATGTAATATCCTTCAGGAAACCGTATACGGATGGTATGAGGAAGAAGAGATGTCTGTGAACCTCCACAAAACGGTAGTAGTTCCTTTTACAAAAAGGGGGAAGCTTGATAAGCTACGTCATCCAATTTTGGAAGGTGTAACCATTCCGTTTGCGGAGTAGGTAAAATATCTGGGGATAATCCTAGATAGGAAACTTACCTAGAACTCCCTGGAACAGTCAATAAAGCCAGGGCATCCCTCTGGAATATCAGAAGTGTGTGCGACAAGTCGTTGGGAATGAACCCTAAGCAGATTTAATGGATTTATCAAACGGTAATAAAACCAATGGTCACATATGACGCAGTAGCCTGGTGGGCGAAGGGGCTCCAGTCTATTGCAGAATGACCTCCTACAGAGCCGTGTCGGTGGCTAGTCAACTTGAGGGGGGGGGCTATGGGATCACTCTGGACTGCTGCGAGAGATGAGTACTCACCACAATCTCGGAATGGTTTCTGATGTGCTCCCTACCAGAACTCCCATACAGAAGTCCTTTAACGACCGTCCGAGAAGAGACGAATGGGAAAAGGGGAGATCCTCTTTTCAGGGACGGCTGTAGAACATTAAATTCCCTACAACTTTTGTATCAAATTTTTTCCAGAATTCTCGGTAGTTTCGTCACTATAGATAGTGCGAAAAAGATGTGCATGAAAGTTTTCCCGACTTTTTCCAACTTTTGAGGATAAACATTACACTTTAGTGCAAAATGTTCTAATGCAAAGTTGTAGAGTATCAAATTCCCTACAACTTTTGTTTTAAATTTTTTCCAGAATTCCACGTAATTTCGCTACTAGATGGCGCGAATATAAATTTCTTTCCTGGTTAAATATTTCTTAGTGACTTTATCAATTGAATTCGATAGATATTGTACTCAATTAATTATTCATATATGTATTAATATATTTAAATTCAACAACTTTCTTTCGTATATGTTTAATTTTTTCAAAACATTATAAAACTGTTTTATGGCCACTATTCAGCCAAGAAAATAAAAAACAAGTTTCTTATTCAACCCCCGGCAAAGGTGAATTTGTTAGAAATAGTGGCTAACCCCCAAGGACCGATATATTAGCGTTAGTCCTTACCGGCGTATATAACATAACTCCGAAGCTACCCTCTAGATTATTCTTTGACCCAGCAAGACGCAGCGGTGACCATGTTGGTAATTCCTGAAATTCCTCTAAGGTATAATGTGTTTCTCTTACAAGGGAAGTTATGTCCTTTCTCAGGAGGACTCGTCTTCCAGGTCTCTACAGTAATTCTTTATTAAAAGCTAACTTGTCGTTGAGGGGCCGAGAGGTGCTTCAAAAACTACGACGATAAATAATAATAACTGTGTTATAAACCAAGATGAAGTTTTTTTTTAGAGGACTTTAATTATACGGTATTTTTTATACATCACATTAGAGTCATCTTTTCAAGATTTTTTCTTACCAGCATTAAATATTATTATATCTTTTGAATATTCCTTAAAATTTCGTAAATTTACTTAAGCTAATAAAATTTTCGTGTCTTTTTTTTAACTCTACGACGTCAAAACAATAGAAAATGTTTTGAATAGATCGAACCCCAAAGTTTAGCAGATATTGCTTTATTCAAAATCAAAAAAATTCCAACAGTAATCCGATTATTTTTATATCATTTGTCATGTACTTTAAACTATTATTTTTTTTTTTTTGGTAATTTTTAACAATTTTTTTGACAATTTTTTGTCAGTTTGTAACAAGTTTGCTGCTTCTGTACAATTCTTCCGTTTTTTTACAATTTTTGATTATTTTTCTGGATTTTTGACAATTTTTAGTAGATTTACTGGTTTTTTTTGTTAATTTCCTTGTCTTGGTACAATGTTTCTGTTTTCTTTGACAATTTTTGATTATTTTTTTTATATTTTTGACAATTTTTGATAACTTTCCTCTTTATTTACATTTCTTCTTATTTTGTTGTATAATTTTTGGTAGTTTTTCTAGTTTTTTGACAATTTTTGCTAATTTTCCTATCTTTGTACACTTTTTCTGATTTTTGACAATTTTTCGTATTTTTCCAGGTTTTTTTAACAATTTATTTAATTTTTTGAATATATTATTGGAAAATTTTTGATAATTTTTTTGGTTTTGTACAATTCTTCATATTTATTTAAAAATTTTGGCAATTTTTATGGATTTTTGACAATTTTTGACAAATGTGGTAAATTTCATGTTTCTTGACAATTTTTGATAATTTTTCTGTTTTTGTACAATTTCTCTGTTTTTGACAATTTTTGTTCATTTCTTGCAATTTTTGTTAAAATTTTTGTTAGTTTTCTAGTTTTTATACATATTTTTGATTTATTTTGCAATTTTTTTGTAAATTTCATTTTTTACCATTTTTTGTTAATTGTGTGGTTTTGTTTTTGTAGTTTTGTCAATTTTTGTCAATTTTTGACATTTTTTGTCAATTTTTCTGGTTTTTGACAATTCTTCTAATTTTTTGACAATTTTTGGAAATCTCCTGTTTTTTTGAACAATTCTTTTGATTTTTTTACAATTGTTGATAATTTTTCTGGTTCTTTGACAATTTTTAGTATATTTACTGGTTTGTTTTTGACAATTTTTGATTATTTTTTTGACAATTTTTGATAACTTTCCCCTTTATATACATTTCTTCTGATTTTATTTTATAATTTTTGGTAGTTTTTCTAGTTTTTTGGCAATTTTTGCTAATTTTCCTGCCTTTGTACAATTTTTCTAATTTTTGACAGTTTTTCGTAATTTTCCCGCCTTTTTAACAATTTTTCAAATTTTTTAACAAATCCATGTCAATTGCATATTTTATTGGAAAATTGTTGATAATTTTCCTTGACAATTTTTTTCAATTTTTTGGGCTTTTTGACCATTTTTGACAAATGTTGGTAAATTTCATGTTGACAATTCTTGATAATTTGTATGTTTTTGTACAATTTCTCTATTTTTTTGAAAATTTTTGTATATTTATTCCGATTTTTGTTAAAATTCTTGATAATTTTTTAGTTTTCATACAGTTCTTCCGATTTATTTTACAATTTTTTTGTAAATTTCATTTTTTTAGCAATTTTTGTTAATCATTCTGTTTTTTTTTTGTAATTTTTGTCAATTTTTCTGTTTTTTGACAATTCTTCTAATTTTTGACAATTTTTGGAAATCTCCTCTTTTTGTACAATATTTCTGATTTTTTAACAATTTTTGATAATATTTCTTGGTTCTTTAACAATTCTCCTGTTTCTGTACAATTTTTCAGATTTATTTAAAAATTTGGCAATTTTTTGAGTTTTTTGACAACTGTTGGTTTTCATCTTTCATGACAATTTTTTTTAATTTTTGACAATTGGTAAATTTTATTGTTGACAATTTTTGATAATTTTTTTTGATTTTGTACAAATTTTCTACAACTGTGTACATTTCTAATTTTGTTACAATTTTTAGTAATTTTTCTAGTTTTCAACAACTTTTTGCTAATTTTTCTGTCTTCATACAGTTTTTCTGATTTTTGACAATTTTCCGTAATTTTACCGGTTTTTTAACAACTTTTCCAATTTTTTGCAAATATTATTGGAAAATTCTTGATAATTTTCCTGTTTTTGTACAATTCTTCAGATTTATTTAAAAATTTTGGAAATTTTTTGGGCTTTTTGTCAATTTTTGATAAATGTTGCTAAATTTCTTGTTTTTTGACAATTTTTGATAATTTGTCTGTTTTTGTACAATCTCTCTGTTTTTTTTTTGACAATTTTGTACATTTCCTCCGATTTGTTTTTAAATTTGTTTTTTTGGTTAATTTTTCTGGTTTTATGACAATTTTTTGAAACTTTTTTGTCAATTTCATGTTTTTTGTAAAGATATTCCTGTTTTTGAACAATTCCTTTGTTGTTTTTAAAATTTTTGATAATATTGCATAATATTGGTCGATTTTATCTTTTCTATTCAGCTCTAAACATATTTTTCTGAATTAACAAAGACTAGTTATTTATTTCATATCCAATACAGCTGTTCACCCAAACATATTTCAACTAAACACAAAATATTATTTATTTTCTATTAGTATTAAAATCGTTATTGTTTATTGGTATTTACTTCATGTTCTAGGTGCAATATTAATTATAAATATTTACATTGTTTTATAGATCAAATTGAAATATAATTTCATGAAATACGTATATTGAAATAACATATTTTCGTGTTGTATTTAAAGAGCATAAATAATATTTTACGTGGAATTTTAATTATGAATACACAAAAGAGTAATAATGAAAATATAGGTGAAAATATTATGGAGGATTTAATTTGTGAATTTTAATTGATGTCAATATAAATCTTGTTTTAAACGTGTAAATCAATAATTTAATTTTAACAAAACTCAATCAACATTAAAATTATTTTTATTTTTTGATAGGTTATGTTACTTTTTTTTTATCTTTTTATGATACCACAACTTTTTTCCATCTAGAATTAACACGATAAATTACCTACAAAAAAAAGTATTTAATTGCTTTATCAGTAATTCAAAACACTTGTTCGAAACACACAGACCCCAAGCACACGGAACTGAACCCTGAACGAGAAAAGGTGCTCAACACATGTGTTTGCCTGTCTCAACCAGGCAGGAGGTAAAAAAATATAAAAACTAAATACCGAAAAAGGACCGTGAGATTAGTGGAAAAGAGGAGTGAGGAGAGGGATGTGGGTGTTAATGGTTTAAAGGTCAGGTATAGGAGTCAGCCAGGAGACATTTGCAGGTGGTATTTTCTAGCTATGTTGCCACATGTTGATATAGTATATAATTATAACGAAAATTGTTGTTAGAAATAGAGTTATGCCTAATTTTTTTTCATTTAACACTAGCTTTTGTTTGAAACATTGTATTAGTTAACGCTAACCAAGTTTGATATAAGGGGAAGGTTTGGGGTAACATTATTAATTAGTTCAAATTATCCAAAACAAAAAGTTCATTAGGTTTCCAACTTGTGCATTAATTCACCACCTGTGAATAAGAGTTGTAACGAAGTTACTTAATTACTGTAATAATTAAAATATATTAATTATATCACACGCGGTACTGAACTATTTTAAAATTATGGTACAGGCAATATTCCTTCGAATATAAGATCAGTAGAAAATTTCCGGGGAAAGATTGAGTCACTCGCATACGGGTTTCTGCATAACCAGCCAACCTTATGGTATACCGCGGCTTGAGTCGATCTGGTAAGTTGCAGTGACAGTCCGAATTCTAGTTGCAATCCCAGCCAGTTTGAGTATAACCGTTATGCCGGATCCACACCGCCGCGAACACTGTTAGCTAACAATGTTTGCTAACAATTGTTCTTGAAAAATATACCTCGTCCAGACCAAGTTTAATGTTCGCCAGTAATCCCAACATCATAATGTCTGGTAGCAGTAATGACTTATTTTGTGTAGTGCCGTAATAGTAGTATTGAACTCTAAAACATCGAAAAGACAATGAAGATGGTGGATTAAGACGCTATTTCAGAAAAGATCAGAAGGTTCTCTCTTGAGTGATTTGAGACGAAAAGAAAACGAAGACGGTGAGTAAAGACGTTGTTGCAGAACAGATCAGAAGATTCTCTTTTGAGTGATTTGAGAATGGAAGACGGCAGTGGTTTTAAAAAATTTACGAGAATGTCGGCAACTGATTTTGAATACTTAATAAATTTGATTGATCCAAAGGTTGCTCGCCAAGATAGTAAATATAGAAAATCTTTTTCTCCACGACCATTACTGAATGTATGAATTCCGAAATCATTTTTAATAATAGAAAGTAAACATTCATCCTCTAGAGTCTGAATATTTATTCTAAAACACTTGCTTCTTATGTATTTTGCATGTATTTTCATTCTTTATCAAGGTAAAGAATGGATTTTCTGTAATCGAAATAAACGATATGGGATTGCCATGGATTTCAAAAGTGTCAGTGTCAGATACAAAATGGCGACGATAATAATTATTTTCAAACAAGTTTTAATTTAGACAAAATAATGAGTGAAAAATCAAGTGAAGTAGATGGACGGACGCCAATTGAGCACTTTATTACCCTCAGGTAAAATTGATACGGAAGCCGGACACGCCAATTGAGCACCAAGGACCAAACAGAGACCGGCCAATTGAACACTTTATGACTAGCCAATTGCGCACTTTATTACTAGTTTGTTCATTAACGAATTATCAGGTACCTACTGAATTAATGCAAACAGTTATTTTTCTCGGTTAAATAAAAATCAGAATATGGTAGTTGGCATTTATTTATTAAAAAAAAAAACCATGGGGTCAAAACAATTTTTAAGTATTTTTATAAAAACTCTCAAAAACCCTTAAAAAACCGTTAAATTGAAAAATTTTTGAAAAATTCTTGAAAAATCCTTGAAAAATCATTGAAAAAATGCTGAAAAATCCTTGAATAATCCTCATCTTTGATTTTTCAATGATTCTTGTAGTATTTTTCAAGAACTTTTCATGCATTTTTCAACAATTTTTCAAAGACTATTTAACGGGGTTTCAAGGATTTTTTTAATTCTTTTTTAGTAGGTAGGTACAAGTATTTGTTTAAGATTTTTTAAAAACGATTTTTAATGATTTTTCATGGATTTTTGAACGATTTTTAAGGATGTTTCATGGATTTTTGAAGGATTGAAAAAACGTTGAAAAATAATTGAAAAATTCTCGAAAAATCGTTGAGAAGTACTTGAAGAATCTTGTAAAAATCTTTGAATAATTCTAAAAAATGTCTTAAAAACACTTGAAAAATTGTTCAATTGAAAACAATTTTTAAGGAGTTTTGGAGTATATTTCAAACATTCTTGTAGGATTTTTAAGGATTTTTCCAAAATTTTTTAATGATTTTTCAAGGATTGTTTAAGGATTTTTCAATTTAATCTTGTTTTTTTAAGGAATTTGGAGTATTTTTCAAAAATTTTTGTAGGATTTTTCACGTACTTTTCGAGAATTTTTAATGCTTTTTTAAGGATTGTTCAAGGATTTTTCAATTTAATGTTTTTTTTAAGGAATTTGGAGTATTTTTCAAAAATTCTTGTAGGATTTTTCACGTTCTTTTCAAGGGCTTTTCCAGAATTTTTAATGATTTCTTAAGGATTGTTCAAGGATTTTTCAACAATTTTTCAAGGATTTTTCAATTTATCGATTTTTTTAAATAATTTTGGACTATTTTTCAAAGATTCTTGTAGGATTTTTTAAGTACTTTTGAAGGATTTTTCCAGGATTTTTTAATGATTTTTCAATGACTTTTTAGGATTGTTTAAGGATTTTTCAAGGATTTTTTAATTTATCGATTTTTTAAAGAATTTTGGACTATTTTTCAAAGATTCTTGTAGGATTTTTCAAGTTCTTTTGAAGGATTTTTCCAGGATTTTTTAATGATTTTTCAATGACTTTTCAAGGATTGTTTAAGGATTTTTCAGTGATTTTTCAATTTAATGTTTTTTTTTTAAGGAATTTGGAGTATTTTTCAAAAATTCTTGTAGGATTTTTCACGTACTTTTCAAGGGCTTTTCGAGAATTTTTAATGATTTTTTATGGATTGTTCAAGGATTTTTCAACAATTTTTCAAGGATTTTTCAATTTATCGATTGTTTAAAGAATTTTGGACTAGTAAGGGATTATTATTACAAAGTGGATCCAGGTCAAAATGCTGAATTGGCCTGTCTCAAAATGGTCGCTTTGAAAAGGTACCTGCCTGCCTGGTGCTCAGTTGGCCTGTCTACATTTATTACATCTAGAGCTTGGTGCTCAATTGGCTCATACCCAAGTAGATATATAATTTAATAATATCTAAAATTGCTAATTATGGAAAAACACCAATGCACCAGATTTTAATTTCGGTAAGTGTACCATAACACTATAAATATTACTACAATGTAATACAAATATGTCAACAAATAACTTGTGTTCAGATTTAATTTAATTTTGTTTCATACTTTTTGATCGTGGAGAAAATATAGTCTGTTACTCGGTTAGAATGAAAAAATTCGACACTCGTGGTTCCTCACAATCGCTGACGCTCGCGTTCGAAATTTTCCACTCGTGTCGAATTTTTCATTCTAACCTTATTACAGAATCTACTATACTGTAACAGAAAACCCAGCGGCAATTATGGGGTTTTTGGCTACTGGGGACTCTTATCAAAGATTGATACCTTTTTCCATTTTATTACTATAACAACTTTATCTTTACTTACATGGCCTGATGATGGCTAATTAGCCGAAACTAGTTGCCGTTACAATTTCATTAAATCTTTGTGGTATATGACTTTGAGTTTCATTTCATTTATTATATGTATTACATTATTTCAATATTTCAAAGTAGGTATGTCTGTTTTATTCTAATGGACTAAGTTTTCTACTGTAATGAGTTTGGGGCGATTTGGTAAGACATTTCAGTCAAATTTCTGGAAATGAATTTCGGTGAATTTCCATGGAAATCCTGGAGATAACGTTCCTGGTGCTGTTCTAATCTCCAGGTGCACGGGAAGTTAATCTGAATATAGTATTCAGGTTTAGCGACTTAAAAACCCCCGGGTAGTGAAATTCGCGTGATTCGGTTAATTTTTGTCGAAGATATGAATTTTTACTAAAAAAAAGATGCACTTTTAAGAATGCAATTTTCGATGCAATAATGCAATTTCATAAAAGTACTTGGCCAGAAATGGTCACAAACTTTCTTCAAGATGCGAATACAAAAAATCGCATCTCAATCCGTCTTAAGGGCGTACTATCGACCTACAAATACTAAATTCCTAATTTTTTACGGAGTTACAAATTTTATTGTAGTTTTCACCAAAATATAAGGAAAAAAATCTATTATTGTGGCTACGAAGTACATTTTTTTAAATCAATTTATATTTTTTATTTCAAGCTATTTTAATTTTTTTTTGAATAATTTTTTTAGCTTTCCACAAAAAAAAAAGAAAATCTAATAGTAGTTAAATTTTAAAAGCGAATTAAGATTTATGCATTTGATTGTTTAGTAAGTGCTGCCACCTGTTAGATGGACCTAAATCATTTCGTTTTTATCATTATTGCATTTTAAGTCTCCATAGGTGACCCATTGCTTCAATCAGAAAGTAGTGGGGCGATGCAACTAGAATTTAGTTTACAACGATAGAGCGCAAAAAAATTTGCTATATTTCCTCGACTATAAATAATAATTTTATAACGTGTAATCAAAAAAGTGCATTTTGAGAAAATTACATTGACATTGCATTGAGTAGTAAAAATTTTTTTTTCGTTTCATTTTTTATGAAAATAACTGGACCAAATAAAATGAAAAACAAAAACAAGATGTACTAATAAATTTAAACCAACACTGAATTCTCTTTCACTAAAACAAGTTGTGTGTGCATTGTTGACGTATGACCGCAAGAGTGGAAGTGAAATAGTCAAATTTTAGCCGCTAAAAGAGCTAGATAGGAATAATTCGTATTTTTTACATTCAACTCACTATACTGGACTAGTAGGCCAAAATTACTTTTGTATCATATAAATAAAACTTATTCACATCCACTTTTATACATTTTACAAATATTTCTCTTTGTAAAACTTACTCTTTTTACCAGTGTATTTTTCTTCCCTCATACAGACGTAACGCAACCTTTCATAATTTGTCAGTGGTAGATTTGACAACAGTGGCATTCCCATAGTCGTTTTCCTCTTTAAACATTGTCAAGTTTGTTAATCCCGCATGTGTGATACAGTTAAACCTCATTATGGTTCGGTAAGTTCAGGGTCGAAGCCAAAGCCAGGGCGAAAATTAGAGCTGTGCCTCTGTCAACAAGCCCGCCAGTATCTGGTTTACCTGAAACAAAATAAAAACGATGATTTACAACGTTGTTTGTCAATAATTATTTTAAGTTAGGGGGAATTTAGAATTAATATGTTTAGAGAGAAAGGTTGTTAAAAGTATCATGTTTATGTTAGAAATTTATGATTTAAAAAATATGGGTTGACGGTTTTTTTTTTATTTCTATAACATGTTACCTCCCACCCTATAAATTTTATATATAAGTAGTATTTTAAATTATTTATTAAATAATTAAAAATGTGATACTAATATAATTAACCAAACTAGTAAAAATAAAAATTAAACACTTTTTAACTATAAATATTTAGGAAAAAAATTATAATTTAAATAGATTCTTGTAATCGACAGTATCATATAAAATATATCTCACAATTTAAGAACTTTAGAAATTCATCGACATCGACAACGAACGCAATCCCTACCGCACTCTTTTCTCCATTGGGACTATAGAGAGGTGTACGTGGGAAGTGTGTATATTCTCCGGTAAAAGCGATTTGGAGAACGGTGGAGAGTATATGGAAAGTTCCCGAGGGAGAGGAAGCACCATCGCACCCTTCTTCGCAAATCGTCGCCACTACAAAGCCAATTCAGAATCTCTGTTAATGGCACATTACATTGTTACCTTTCTCCTTGCCTCATCTAGGACCCTACTTTGCTATTCACGAACGGATGTACACTAAGAAAAAGGAAACCGTTTAAAGGTAAAGGAATGGTAGAATCGTAGAATCTGCAACTAAAGCAGATAATACACATTAATCTGAATGGTGTAAAATATCTTGAATAATAAAGGCAATAAAATATATCAAAAAAGTAGCTCGTTTTACTGAAGTTAAAAAACCATTGATTGGAAAAATTATCGAATTGAACATCAAAATATTGAGAATAAATGAGCAACTGGAATAGAAAACATAAAATTAAGGTTGCTGTTTACAATATACAAAGATGACCTCCAATGCGGTTTTTGTTCTTTTCAGAATTTTGCCCAAAAATCGTGAACGGAAAACAAATCGGCAGTCATGGAGTAGAAAAAATATACAGCAGGTAATAGATGACGTAATGTTAGTTATTGGAAGACTTGCACTTTCCTCAAATTAATTTAGAGTTCAAACAACAAAATTTTCCACCCACAGATGCATCGAAAAAAAAGGAATATTAAGATACAAAATGGTATTTTCAGAACAACAAAAAGACTAGTTAGTGGACTATATTATGGAAAGTAGATTTTTTGGGTTGACCTTAAATGAGTTTCGAAAACTAGCTTATGAACTAGCACTTATTTAATCAAGTTCTTTTAATGATACGACTCAAGTAGGTAGTATCCCCGTTCAGATCAATCTCCCTAGAAAAGTTACTAGATTTTCCCCCAGATTCACCTTGAGACCCACACAAGCGAACTTGAAGTACGTCTGAAGTCGTCATCTGTAGACGTCTGTGGTGATCTGTATACCTCTGTAGACATCTGTAAAGGTCTGAGGTACGTCTTAAGTACGTCTACAGCGGTCTACAGATCACCACAGATCACCACAGACGTCTACAGATGACGTACTTCAGACGTACTTCAGGTTTGCTTGGGTGGCTCTCAAGGTCAATCTGGGGGAAAATCTAGTAACTTTTCTAGGGAGATTGATCTGAAGGGGGGACACTATCTACTGCCTCAAAAGGCTGACAATAAACTAGATTATGAACTGACAGTTAAAAACAAGATACTCAATTCTTTTAATGATACGCCTCAAGTAGATAGTATTCCCCCTCAGATCAATGGCCCTAGAAAAGTTATTAGATTTTCCCCCAAATTGACCTTGAGACCCACCCAAGCGAACCTAACGTACGTCTGAAGTACGTCATCTGTAGACGTCTGTGGTGATCTGTATACTTCTGTAGACATCTGTAAAGGTCTGAGGTACGTCTTAAGTACGTCTACAGCGGTCTACAGATCACCACAGATCACCACAGACGTCTACAGATGACGTACTTCAGGTTTGCTTGGGTGGCTCTCAAGGTCAATCTGGGGGAAAATCTAGTAACTTTTCTAGGGAGATTGATCTGAAGGGGGGACACTATCTACTGCCTCAAAAGGCTGACAATAAACTAGATTATGAACTGACAGTTAAAAACAAGATACTCAATTCTTTTAATGATACGCCTCAAGTAGATAGTATTCCCCCTCAGATCAATGCCCCTAGAAAAGTTATTAGATTTTCCCCCAAATTGACCTTGAGACCCACCCAAGCGAACCTAACGTAAGTCTGAAGTACGTCATCTGTAGACGTCTGTGGTGATCTGTAGACCTCTGTAGACGTCTGAAGTAAGTCAAAAAAAACAAAAACAAAACAAATAAAAAATTTAAAAAAATTTCAAAAAAAACTCAATTGACACAAATACTAGCAAGTATGAGCAAGACAGAAATGCCAAAAAATTTTTGTCTATGATTTATAATGTTGTTAATAATAAAATAAAATAAAAGAAAAATTATAAAAAAAATAAAAAAAAATTCTAATACGAGCTAATTTTTGCTATAAAGCAGTCAGAACTCTGGAGTTGGCTCTTCTTTTAGTGACTGGTTTGCATTGCTCAGGTCCTATTTGAAAAATGAGTTTTTCTTCAACCCTTTACAAAAAGACGTCATTTTGTAATAGAATACCTTCAGCGAAAACTTGATTTCCGTCACAAGCGAGAGAAATTCTCATTAACTTTCGTCACTAGTGACGAAAGTTAAATTTATATTTACCAGAATTTCCCGCTCTCGTATCTACTGTTTTGATGAATTTAAATTATTAGTAAACAAAGACAGGAATCATTTCTATAATTAGAATGCATCTTTTATACTTTTGTTTAATTAAAAAGTAAAATAGAACCGTAAAAATACCGTGAAATTTAAAAACAGTTTATATCTAGTTGCCTGGTTCCATTACAGTTTGACGTTCCTCGTTAAATGTTTAGACTTGTCAGTTTCGACTGAAAACATTGTTAGTTTTTTATTTGTCATGATTTGTGATTCAGAAAGTGATAGTAATTTTCCAAATACACCACCAGAAATATATATAATATATTATTATGACATAAATTGGGTTGTAGAAAAAGTATAGTGTTTCACTCGTCGAAAAAATTTTTTGAAGCTCGTGAACATTACCAGCCTCGGCTGGTAAATTGTACTCTCGCTTCAAAAAATGTTACTTTCGTCACTCGTAAATTTGGGAGAAATATACTATTCTCCACGACTATTTAATAATAAATTGATTCTTATTACATTTTTAGTTGAAGAATGATAATCTTCAACTAGTTGAAGAATAAAAGTCACGCTAAATTAGCCAATCTTTGATTTCTAGAATTCACACTAATATCAACAAATCATTGTTTTAAAAGTAACTAAAAAATCGCATAATAGCAACATCCTAATAAGTCGCCATTTCATTTGAAACGTCAAATACACTAAGGTCAAAGTTTAATACTTTAAGTGTTTATTAAAGATTTGTGTTAAAAACTATGATTTAGGTATATAATTTCTTGCGTAGGTCGCATAGTAGTAGAAAAAGTATAGTCTTGTTACGTAGACTGGCTATTATTCACTTAGATGATTCCAACACTTGCTCGTTGCACTCGCTCGTGTAGGAAAATTCATCGTGAATGGTAGTCACCATTCTACGCTTGTTGAAGAATGCACTTTTTTTCAGTTATTTGTCTTTTAAATCAATTCTACTAAGTTTGGTAAAAAATATATACGAATTTTTAAGTTATGAGAAATATTCATTTTCAAATCAATTAGGTGGAATATTTTAAAATCTATACAATTTTTCGTTGACCGCATCTCGAACTACCAACAGAGACATTTTTCAGAAATAATTTCAGAATGCCAATTTTTATTATTTTTCAGAATAAAATGCAAGGTCATACCACAAATTTATAATAGTAAACTTATTTATAAAACGGCGACATGTTTCGGCCTCATATGGCCATCATCAGGCAGGTTTATGTTAATAGTAATAACTGATCACATATAGTGAAATTGTAGAATAAAAAAATTAAAATTAAATTAAATTACAGGAACATGTGGTGACGAAATTCACAGTATAAAAATTTTTTTAATAAAATAATTGAAGTTACTTTCACCAATCGTGATAATCATATAGTTGGTAAAATAATAGCCGTGATTGATGTTAATATCAAAGGTGTTTTTTTTTAAAGACGGTCTTTAATAAAAAATTTCCCACCTGCATCCGCGGGGATGCATTTTGATATTAACATTATATTTTAAAATTTTTTTTTTGTATTTAAACTATATTTATTTTTGAA
This sequence comes from Neocrepidodera transversa, assembly GCA_963243735.1. Lineage (NCBI taxonomy): Eukaryota > Metazoa > Arthropoda > Insecta > Coleoptera > Chrysomelidae > Neocrepidodera > Neocrepidodera transversa. The sequence continues at coordinate 5,181,142 of OY725350.1, forward strand.
TATTTTCGATAAATGTGTTAAAACCATTTTTTTATTGATACGATTATAAAGCGTATAAAATAAATAACATGTTTATATACCGGAATCTTTCCTAAGTGATTAAAGTGCTTAGCGTGAAAAATCTTCTAACCTCTAAAAATAGTCCGAACCAATTATAAAACACAAAAAGCCCACAACAAGATCCAAGATTAATCACTATATTTCATCTTCCTCTTAGAAATAACGTTAAGCTCTCACACCTGTCTTCGGAAAGAATAACAAACAATATCAAAAGTTTAATCTGCTAGCATAAACAACGAGATCCGCCTTTTGCTATTGCTATTTCGAAATTTCAACGTCGGTGAGACGAGACACATTGTGTTCATATACCCAACTTCGGCATTATTTATTTTTTAACCAAAACAAAAGTCTACTTTTAGCCAAGAACAAATGCACGAAGGTATATAACACGGATATCTTCTTGTAAAATTAGATCCTATTTAAATAAACTGTTCTTTCCTGTATGCTTTGCCTACGTCTACCTACTTTTCTTAATTGACGGATGGGTGGGTACACTTTGGTTTACGATTCCCTAGAAGAGAAGTTTCTTTTAAAATAATAAACAATAATTATGCGCCGTTTGGATCAATAAATGAATATTTATTTTCAATTTTTAAGTTAAGATAATCAAAAAAAACACCACATCATTAACAAACCAAATGACAACCGTCTAACTTAATAATAAAATAGTAGAAATCAAATTACTTATTTACAGGGTTCGAAAGTATCATATTTATATAAATATCATATCACATGATATATATCTGATATATCTTATATATATCCGATATATATCATTTTTTTAATTTAATTATTTAATTAAAAAACATTATTGTTCCTTGCACAAACTAAATTTTAACACAAAGACATTAACAAAAATCTATATTCTAAACAATAAAACTGTTTATTCTAACTCAAATTAAAAATAAAAAACAAAAAAAATTAAAAATAAACAAATATCACTGGCCATATTTTTTTGGTGTGTTAAAATACAGTCAAAATACTGCCAAACAGAATGCTACCAACATTTCGATAATAAACTAGTAAAATCTACTATCTAAATCTAACCTGTGTATTTTAATCTATTTTATTAAAAGAAGTCCTTGACTATCTAAATCTAACCTGTGTATTTTAATCTATTTTATTAAAAGAAGTCCTTGACTATCTAAATCTAACCTGTGTATTTTAATCTATTTTATTAAAAGAATTCTTTGACTCTCTAAATCTAACCTGTGTATTAGAAAAAGAAGAAAATATAACACTATTTATATTTATTTTATTAAAAGAAGTCTTGACTATCTAAATCTAACCTGTCTATTAAAAAAAAAAGAAAATATAGCTTTCTCTTTCCACTTAAAACTTATTCTCCATTACGTTCCCTATTGTTTTCCACTTTCCCCTATTTTTTTATTCCACTCTTTCCACTTCTTTTTTTCTACATTTTCTCCTATATTTTTTAGTAATTTCTTTGTGTGATACTTTTTTGCTCCACTTTTTCCCGTTAAAACTTTTTTTCTACTTCTATCCCAATTTTTTTCACTTTTCCCCTACTTTTTTCCACTTTTTCCCTTACTTTTTCACCAATTTTTTTATATTTCAAACTTTTTTCCACTTTTTCCCCGACTCATTTTTAATCCTCTATTTTTATTATTTCAATTTTTTTCTGCAATTTTTTCACCATCCTTTTTTCCTCTACTTTTTTACCAATTTTTTTTTACAAATTAATACCCCCATTTTTTTGTTTTAGATATTTTTTTACGTTTTTTGCCCTACATTTTTTAGTTTCAAACTTTCTTCCCCTTTTTTCCTAACTTATTTTTTCTGCTGTTTTTTCAGTAATTTTTTTATGTTTCCCAACTTTTTTTCCATTATTCCCCCACCCTCTTTCCCCTACTTTTTTAATAATTTCTTTGTGTTCCACTTTTTCTCCTCAAAAACTTTATCCACATATTTCCCCATTTCTTTTCACTTTCCCCTACTTTTTTCCATGCTTTTTTATTCCACCCTTTCCTCTACTGTTTTCCACTTTTTCTTTGTGTCAAACGTTTTTTGTTCCACTTTTTCCCCTTAAAACTTTTTTCCATTTCTTCCCCCATTTTGTCACTTTTCCCCTACTTTTTTATTTTATCCTTTCCCCTACTTTTTTATTCTGTCCTTTTCCTACTTTTTTTCCCACTTCTTCTAATTCCCACTAATTTTTTTGTATAAATTTTTTTTCTTCCACTTTTTCTCTTTTTTTTCACTTCTTTTCCATTTTTTTTCACTTTTCTCCTATTTTCTTCCACTTTTCCCTACTTTTTAATTCCACCCTTTCCCCTACTTTTTCACTTTTCGTCTACATTTTTTACTAATTTCTTATTTCTTTGTGTCAAACTTTTTTCCACTTTTTCACTAATTTCTTTATAATTTAAAATTTGATACTTTTTTTACCAATTTTTCACCTACTTTTGTTTCCACTTTTCGCCCCAGCCTTTTTCCCCTACTTTTTTAGTTTCGGACTTTTTCCCCAATTTTTTTATATATAATCTTTGCTCTTTATTTATTTCCAATTTTCTCACTCTCCCTTTCTATCAGTACCAATGGAGTGGTAAGGGGGAAAGATTGGGGGAAAAGAAAATAATTGCTCAAAAAAAGTGATTTTTCCGCAAAAAGGTGGAAATTTGACATAAACTGACTATAATGAGAAAAAATGGGTAGTTTTAGAAAAAAAAGGGGAAAACGTGATAAGAAAAAAGTGACAAAATTTGAAAGAAAAGATGGAAATTTTAAGACAAAAAAGTTCGAAAATTTGAAAGAAAAGAGGGAAAATATTGGAGGAAGAGGGGAAATTTGAGAAAAAATAACAGAAATGAAAAAATTAGAGGTAATTTTAAGACAAAAATGGGGTAATTTTAGAAAAAAGGGGGTAATTTCAGGAATAAGTGACAATTGAGAGAAAAGAGGGGAAAATTTTAGACAGAAGTAATAGTATTTGAGAGAAAAGAGGGGAAATTTTGAAGGAAGAGGCCTTATGACGAAAATAAGGGGTAATTTTCAGAAAAAGGGGTAATTTTAGAAAAAAGGGGGTATTTCCAGAAAGTGACAAAGTGAAAAGAGGAAAAATTTTGGACAAAAAAATTAACACCCTCATTTTCTACTAATTTAGTAGGAAATCTACTGAAAACGGTAACCCTGATTATTTGGGATAGAGGATAAGTAAAAGCAGTAACAAAATATTGAGACATTTTCGGATGTTTAAAATGGTGGAAAACATTTTTAATGTAATAAATAAAATTATCGATTATATCGGATATATATCAGGATATAAATATCGGATATATATCATGATATATATCACTTGATATATATCCTCCGAACCCTGCTTATTTAATAACTTTAAATTCATCAACTAAAATTAATCTAAACATAAACTAAAAAGAAAAGCGTAACGATCAATCTTTCCCCCCATCGTCCTCCCCGCTGAGCTTTTCCATCGCACCAAAGTCGGAGTGCAACTCATCGGTGCGGTGTACAGAAAAGGCGTTTTTGTCTAGATGAAAGCGATATATATTTCCTAGGCTAGATGGGCAAAAACTCTTGGAAACACCGCCCAAATTCAATACACTAAAGTGCTCCCGTAGCCGTGAGAAGCGGCTTATATACAATGATCTGGCTTGCCTGTTGGAATCTGAAACGAGCGCCATCTATATCCTGCTCACGGGACTCACTCGGATAGGTATTGTTAGAGCTAATCTTAATTGATGCCTCTGAATGTTATCCATCATAGCTAGAGACGTGGAGAGAGTGGAACAGCTGACAAGGAGTCGGTGTGTGTCTGTACATGATTTTCCCCGTTTTTATGTCTACAGGGAAAAGTGCTCTGATACAATTTTCAGATAAATATTATTTGCTTTTAAACGTGTAATAAAATTAAAATAAAATTGAGAAAGAAAGCTCTTTCGGAGGCTCAACGAAGTCAGCAGTAATTTAATTTTTAATCAAAAACATCCACGTTTGTAACTCTCGTAAAATATTTCACGTCTCACGACGAAAATCCCTTTTAATTACTTTGACTTCGAAACGCCTTATATTTTCATTTAGTGATTATTGTTTTCTCCGGGGCCTGCGTTTGCGTTTCTTCTCAAAACAACAAAAAACGACATCTGGCAGTGCTTCCCATCAATTCGTCGATTAGCAATCAACACTTTGTGTACACAGTTTCCTATTTTCTGAGGGCAGCAATTAGGCGGACCCTTTTGAAAAATGAAACAAAAGTATCCCTCCTGAATGGGCCGTTGTTTCAACTGACTTACTGAAACCCAGAGACGGGTTTAAGCATGGGGACAGTAATTACTTAATTGCTAGTACAATTTTTAACATTACAACATAACTGATTTCTTAACTACTTTTGGATCAGTTCAAAATTCACTTGGAGGAAATCCGACGGAATACTGAACGTTTAGTAGGAGTTATCTTAGTTGACTGGGAAGACTCAACTGTGAGGTTTTATAATACATTTTTTTTTTATTTGTTGAAACGATACTTTATTTTCTTGATAATAAATAATTAATGTGATTAAGCTCAAATCTTTAGATTATGGGTTCGTTCCACGAATAGAATTTGAAATACCTATATCAGAAGTAGAATATTAAATAAAAAAAGTTTTGGACGCCAGTCAAATTGATTTTTTTATGTAATTAGAAAATCCGTCCTTTCTTTTTTCGGGTTAAGGAAATTAAACTCAAATTAAACGTTATATTTGTTTATTTCATAACAAATGAGGTTCCAGAGATTTTTTTTACTTTTTATTAAAAAAAACTGGCTTTTCTTAAGGTTTTTTTCATGTCTTCCTTCTCCAAAGGAAACTGTAGTCCAAGAAACTTGGTCCAAAGGAGAAACTGAAGAAGCTATATTCCAGAGATAAAAACTTGGTCCAAGGGAAAAACTGAGGAAATTGTAGTCCAGAGATAAAAACTTGGTCCAAAGGAAAAACGAATTCCAGAGGAAAAAAAATAATTCTCAGGAAAAAACTGCTTGGCCCAGGGAAATAAACTTTTGGCCCAGGAAAAAACCCCGACAAGATGAGGGGGAGAAAAAGAAGAAATCTTTAGTAAGCGACACGAACAATATAAAGTGAGTTATTTTGACTGAGTAGGCAAAGACAAGAACATTATTAGCATGGGAAAGACATTTTATAGGAATACCAAGAGAAGAGAGTGACATAACGCGAAGAAATAAGAAGGGGCTATCAAGCGAGTATGAAATTAAAATATATCGAGTAGAGAAATAATGAAAATACAGGGTAGCACAAAAAAACGTAACATTGTGGACAAGAAATAAAATTATCGATGAGATATCTTCTAACTGTGACGATAGATTTATATATTAATCCTTAGTAGATATAGAGAAGCAATGGTATCTTTTAAACTCTATTCACGCAAAGATAGCAGCAAAGAATTTAAAAAACAATAATAAAATTTACACCAAAATTAATACTAATCCTGAGGGAAACGTCAAACTTCCTTCCAGGAAAAGAGAGTAACAAACTTAAAAATATTGAATTATATGATAATAAAACTGAGAAGAAACCCAACAGAACTAGTCTCATGGGAAAGACTTTAAAAACAGTCAGACAAAACTAACAGAAGATCTTCCTTAACCTCTCCCGACGACAAGTACATGAAAAGCCGAAAGAGAGTGAAAAGAAAACATTAATCAGTCCAACCAAAGAGAAATAGGCAGTCTAGACCAGTCGAATTCGTCTGATGAGGAAACGCTAAAAAATGGCTACGGAACATAAATCAAAACACAAAAATCTTAAGCAAATATTTATTCATTAAGAAAATTTACTGAAGAATGATGGCGGCATTTGGCATAAAAGGTATAAATGTATTTAAATATAAATTAACCATTTGTGTTGACAATAAATAAATTGTAAATAGCAATTTTGGAGCTTATAAAAATTCCATCCAACGAATACCCACCCCCAGGACATTTACCAACGTATAAGTACAATAAGTTCTTATTAACTTTAAGTAAATAACGTAAATGTCATCAGATTATGTGCACTGTCTCTCTGCATTATTGGCAATATTGCTCTTTTAACGGATATCATCTTTTGTATGGACCATCGTACTAAATTGCGACCGGATCAATACCAGCGATACAACCCTTATGTTCAGACTGAATAAACGTTGAGAACAAATTGTCGTTTACGATGAGAGATGTAAAAATGGGTAAACGCCGAAATATTTAACGTCGGGACGAATAGCGTAGCGACGCTGAATGGACGTCGAATATTGTAACTTTTGCTAATGGCGTTTGTAGTTTAATTTGTGCGAATTAACTGGGTCTTGAAGAAGTAAAACCCAACTGTTTGTTGAAACTATTGGCGTCGGCGTCTCGACGCTAGAGACAAGATTTTCGGTGACGATGTTGGTAGTTTGAAATTTTATTTTTGGCTGCTCTTATTCTGAGCTGCGATATTCCTTTTTATGCCTAGTTATGACGTCATAATCTTGTGTGGTCCATATTTCCTTTTCGTTCTCATGAACTTTATCCAACCCTCAATATTTAAGTGTGAAAAGAATTATTTTCAACCTTCTAACTTTTATAATTTAAATTGGGATATTTCAAATGGTTCAAGTATATCTTATCGGTTGTAGAAACAGGTACTGACAGATAAATGTTTTTTGGGAAAAACAACTTGACTTTAACTCGGTTATCTCTCTAAAATTTATTGAAACGACGAAACAAAATACCATTAAAATTGGTTAAAAAAATAAAAATAATATACCGGAGGTTGGTTTGTCACACTACACGTGAGCAACCAATAAGTCAAACGTTTTTGTCCTGAGAGAATTAGGTACGGGGATGACGATTTAGGAAATCAAAGAGAATTAGCTGCAGAATTCCAAATTTAAATCCAAGAAGTCTACCACAAGATAAAACCACTCTACTTAAACACGACTGATCCATCACATAATTGAAGAGGTCAGAAATGCGAATAGCTCACGTCCTTACTGCGGAAATAAATCTCACAGAAAACCACTCCACAAAAAAAATGCCAGAAATTAGACAATATCATAGTGATAAATACTGAGGGCAAGAAAACAATAATATACAAGAAGCGCCACCACCGACAGACAAATGGATCTAGGACTTCCTACCCTTCCTAACCCAACAGATACAAGACCCTCAAATCTTTACAGCAGATCTTTTAATAAAGCTAAACCAACTGTATGGAACCTTTTAAAAGTTTAATTCAGATATTGTAGAGCTACGTATCCTGACGAATTGGATAAACTGCTGCATGGGGTTACAGATTTTGACCGATGGTATGGGTAAATAAAAAACATAACCTAACAATGCTTTAGTTGATTCTTGATAAGTACAATTATTGTTAATTAACAAATTTAAAAATGATTTCAGAATATTCATAGAATAAAGAAAATAATAATACTTGTACTTAACCCGCCCCTGGCGAAAGGTATCAAATGTAGATTATTTTTTTTATCGAGAAAGCAATTATTTCAAGCGAAAGAAAAGGTGGAGTTCGGAGAAAAAAGGTTTTTCAATCAAAGGGTCTTTAGTTCTTTGCGTGACAATGAGGAGTCCTCTCTCCTCTTGGATCTTTGCAGGAAATGGGACGCTTTCATTATTCCTACGTGCTTCGCTTAATGGAATTTTCTTGTAAAAAAAAGCCTAGGTGAGACCTTTTATTGGCCAATTTATTACTTACGAATATCGATGAATTAACACGTTTTGATAACGTAAATTGTTTTTTATTTGTTTTGAGTATATTGAGTGGTTCAAGAATCGAAAATAATTTTTATCAATTCAAATAAGATTATACAGTTTTCTTTTAATTTTGGGATAATTGGGAAAAAATTGTAATATATGAGTGTTCTGGGTGACGATAAACTTGAATTAAATATTTTGTAAATTACAAACTAAATAACTATAATTTTGGTGAAATCCATTTATTATTAAAGCGAGAAAAAATTGTTATCCCCACTTGTTATCACTTTTTCCAACTTTTCAAAGTCCGAAAATGCTAAAAAAACTGACCATCCAGTTAACTTCCTTCAGGTACAAACCCTATTGAATTTTAACAGGATCGGCTCAGCCCGTCCAGTATCCACCATACAAACTAAAGTGCTTTGCATGGGAAAACTTTTTTCCAGTTCAAACTTTTTCCACTATATGTATAATATTATCCTACATATATGTGAAAAGTTTGGCCAGGGTCGCACAAACTATTCTGGTACCGAATGGGCCAAAATTTCGAAACGGTGAACATTCATTTGAGCATCCATAGAATTTATAATTATTTTTTTAACCAATGAATCGAAACAGAAAAGGAACCAGATAAAGATATTAAGAAATATTTATTTTATAGATATTTTTTTATATAATATAAAGTACAAGTGTAAATAATTTTGATAAAAAAGTAAATATCCTTTACTATATATATAGAAAAGATAAATTTCAATTTGGAAAAATCCTAGTCATCGTTGAGGAATGCGAGAAGACCAAACGGCATCGGCAGAGAAATGAAAGCATGAAGGGTATAGAATTTAATCAAACGATTCGGAGGTATCGAGAAAATCGGTTCGAAATACATTCGTACGTTCAATCAAACTCGTTAGGAATGGGGCCAATATTGTCCCTGCTATGCCTGCGCCTTGATTTCTGCATAATATGCCATCCTCAATTCTCTCTCTTTTCAAACATTCTCGTAAAAATGCCTTTCCGGCCCTACGGCGATAACTTAAATTTAGAATCGACACTTATTGAATGACTATGGAAAGTTGTTGAAATAGTTAAAAAATAATGAAATTGTATAAAGAAAAAACGATCATTTTGTTTATATATTAGTAAGCAACATTTTATATATAAATTTTTCTATATATTAAAGTTTCTTATTATTATTGCATGGAATTCAACAGGAAGTAATCTAGAAAACACTCACGTCTATCAACTTAGCAAGGCAACATTTGGAAAATTACAACGGTATCTTATTAGTAATTTACCGCTTTTTTGCCGTTAATTAGTTGTGGAAAAATAAATTTTGCCGCTCTTTTTTTTAATTAAAAATTAAACAACTTGCTAACTTTATATCAAGACAACTGTGTAAATAATGACGATATCAAAAAATTAAAAGCTAGAGAATTTGCCGCTTTTTGGCCGTTAATTAGTTGTGGAAAAATACATTTTGCCGCTCTTTTTTTAATTAAAAATGAAACATCTTGCTAACTTGATATCAAGTTAGCAAGGCAACTGCGTAAATAATGACGACATCAAAAAATTAAAAGCTGGAGAATTTGGCGCTTTTTGGCCCTTAATTAGTTGTGGAAAAATACATTTTGCCGCTCCTTTTTTTTATTAAAAATGAAACATCTTGCTAACTTGATATCAAGTTAGCAAGGCAACTGCGCAAATAATGACGATATCAAAAAAATAAAAGCTGGAGAATTTGCCGCTTTTTTACCGTTAATTAGTTGTGGAAAAATAAATATTGCTTTTTTTTTATTAACAATGAAACATCTTGCTAACTTTATATCAAGTTAGCAAGTCAACTGTGTTAATAATACCGATATCAAAAAACTAAAAGCCAAGGCAAATAATAATAATAGCCGTCCCTTCCCTTCCCATGCGCTTCTGGGGTTCACTTGTAAGGGGGTGAAATGTAGGGCGAGTATTATTATTATTATTTGCCGCTTTTTTTGCCGTTAATTAGTTGTGGAAAAATTAATTTTGCCGCTCTTTTTTTTAATTAAAAATTAAACATCTTGCTAACTTGATATCAAGTTAGCAAGACAACTGCAAAACAACTGCAAAAATGCGGCAAATTCTCCACTCATCTGATCATCTGAAGAGTATAAGGTTGATTTTTCATTCTTAATTATCGGTTTAAATCAAAAAAACTATGCATAAGAATAAACCATTTTAATACATATACAGGGTGATTCATTAGGAAACGGATATATGTTAACTGTGGATAGGGTTCACCGAGGTGATTTTAAAAAACCGCCATACAATGCGAGATACGTGTTTTATCTATTTTGCCCATTTATTTCCTTGCTCATAACATTTGATCCACTCTGTAGATTTTTTTACATTTGGCATACATGACCTGCATATCTTGCTGTATTAAAATGTAACGAAATTCAGGTCAGGCTTGGCAAAAATTTCACACATTGTTCCACCCTCAAAACAATACCCTGTATATGTGAGTTTTTAAAATTCGTTTCCATATTTGGAAAGAGCACAAAAAACTAAATTCTGTGATGTATTTTTTATTTTTGGCCAGACGAGTTTACGATTTAAATTTTAATGTCAATTTATTTTATTTAACAATTTTCGGGGTACAAAATCGAATAAAACGAGTTTTTATTAATGTTTTTATGTTATCGTCAAGCTTGCTAAAATTAATTTTTGTGGTATGAATTAGTGTTTTTATTATTCGTTGAATAATGTACCACATGTGAGCTATGGATAATCTTCTGTTTTTCATTATTTTTCCTACTTTTCGCTACTGTTTCCCTAATTTTGACTATTTTCCTGATTTTTCACTATTTTTTCCCAAACTTTCCTATTCATTTTTTTTCATCTTTTGCTTTATTTGTTCCTGTTTTTACTTATTTTTCACAATTGCCATTTTTTCCCTATTTTCCCTACTTTGTCCTATTTTTGCTATTTTCCTCATTATTCTTAATTTGTCCCTATTTGTCCGTGTTTTTCATTATTTTTGTCCATATGTTTCCCTGTTTTCCAAAATTTTTCACTATTTTCCGCTATTTTTCTCTTCTATATTTTCCTCTTTTTTTACAATTTTCCTAATTTTTTCTCATTTGTCCCTACTGTTTCAATAATTTTGACTATTTTTCTAATTTTTCACTATTTTTTCTAAATTTCCGTATTTTGCCCTATTTTTCCCAATATTTCCATATTTTTCACTATATTACACAAATTTTTCTATTCATGACTTTTCATATTTTTCCCTATTTTGCTCAATTTGTTCCTGTTTATGCCTATTTTTCACAATCGCTATATTTTTCCATATTTTCCATACTTTCTCCTATTTACCCTGTTTTTTGCTATTTTCCCCAATATTCTGTATTTGTCCCTATTTGTCCATGTTTTTCTTTATTTTTCTATATTATTTCCTATATTTATAATTTTTCCTTTTCCCCTATTTTTCCCATTTGTGCGTGTTTTTCTCCATTTTCCATAGTCATTAACTAAATATTCTGTAAATTTTTATTCTACTTATTTTATTCTACTTATTGAATCTTAAAGATAATGAACGTTCTATCTATCGACAGTTAATGTGTTTTATTACTCATTAGTTGTAGTTGACCACATTTGAGACTTATCGGATTTATTCACCTATTTGTTTTTTCTGTTTTAATCAACTTTTCTATTGTGCTCTTTTCTATCAGTATATAAAATTAAAAAATCCAGATTTGATTACCCGTTTTTGTTCATTTTATATTATATTTTAATTATATTAAAAAATAAAAATATATACACATATTTTAGTCGCGTCGATTACATTAGCCTGTGAGTCATTTTAATTTTCCGAATAAGCCCATAGTGAGCAATATCTCCTTACTTTCGAAATTGATTTCTTTGTCGATAACACAAATGGAATGAACGGTATGAATTATGAGACCATATTTATGTCTCACTACAGCTCACTTTAAGGGAGTAACTAACTACTTAGGTTAGATTGTCAACGAACTGGGGGATGAACGGATGGTTTATGGTTCAAGGTGAGTTAACTTTATTCAGATCCGTATTAAATAGAAAATATTAAAAAAAAAGCCTAAGTATAAATATACCCTTCTTATTAAAGGTTATCATTAACCCTTCTTTTTAAAAGTTACCATTATCAGGCTAAACTAACTAATAAAGTATTAAAAATAATAATTTAAAAATTGTACATTGTCATTAACCATAGAAAACTTTTCTCATAATTATTTATTTATAAAAAAATTATGGAATAAAGTAGGACTTACGTTTGACCACCTGTATGTAAAATAAATCAAATGCACACACAAATAAATAAAATAAAACTTCTAATAATAATAATAATAATAATGGTATATTTATTATAAAATTTCAATTCTGAATCTATAATTTTTTTTTTGACGTTTTATAAATATTACTCATTGCGCCATCTACAAGCGAACAGTGAAGCGAATGAACAGAATTTATATAAAAACTAAGAAAATATACGTATACTAATTTTTTGAATGTAATATTAATAGTATACTTATTATAAAATTTCAATTCTGAATCTATATTTTTTTTTGACGTTTAATAAATATTACTCATTGCGCCATCTACAAGCGAAAAGTGAAGCGAATGAAGAAAATTTGTATAAAAACTAAGAAAATATATGTACCTATACTAATTTTTTGAATGAATTTTATTTAACGTACCAGATTATTTTTTCTGTTTAAATTCTCAATTTTAAAACATTTGTCAGTAAAGAATCTGATGTTCCTGTTTGTTTATTTTGTTGTAAACTTTATGAAAATAAAATACAAAAGAATTCTTCCTTAAATATTTATTGATTGGATAAAATATTTGAAAACCAATAAAAATTTATTTTCTCTTTTAAGATAAAATTTATCAAACGTTTTTGAGAAATCGGCTTTTAGATTTGAAATTTAAAATTACTTCGGTCCGGACCGGAAGTATTCAAATCATAAAAAAAATTGAAATTCCTTTTTTGCTTAAAATGACTTTTCTCGAAGTTTTGAGCCACCCACAACACGATTAGGTGAAAAAAATTTTCATGCCCGTAAGTGAATGGAAACTGGAGGGGGTTCAAATTTCAAAAAATTCATATCTTCGCCATTTTTAAAAATATCAAAACAAGTCATAAGACTTTTTTCATGTCCTATTATTATAAAATTAATTTGCTTAAAACTTTTTTCGATTTGACCTTCATGGGTTTAACTGGAGGGGGTTGAAAATTAAAAAAATTCATATCAGCTATTTTTGAAAATATTGTAACAGGTTTTTAAATTTTTTTCATATCCTAATTATTATAAAATTAATTTGTATTTCCATCTCCGCCATTTTTAAAAATATCGAGTCAGGTCATTTTTATGTTCTAATTAATATAAAATTAATTCGCTAATTTTTACCATTTTTAACGATTTTTTATTTCAAAAAAATAAGAAAGATAGTAAAAAAATCCTAAAAAATCGTGAAGAATCGTAAAAAAAACGTAAAGAAACCTTAAGAAATCATAAAAAATCGTGAAAAACGTAAAAAATCGTTAAAAATTGTAAAAACCCGTAAAAAACTATAAAAATATTAAAATAATTTTTAATTAAAATTAGAGACATGAAAACTATTATTGAGTTTTTTTAAATATTTGGAAATTTTTGAAAATTTTTGAATTTTTCATCTTTGAAATTTTTGAATCTTTTTAATTTTTATTTTGAACTTTTTGGTTTTGAAATTTTTGTTAATTATTTTAAAATTTTGGAACTTTTTAAACTTTTGTCCCTTAGACCTGTCCATATGAAAATATTTGTTCATATAACCATTTCAGCTTTATTTAATCTTAGAATTTTTTTAATTTTTTAAAATTGAAATTTTTTATATTTTTTAGAATTTTAGTTTTTTTTTTAAATTTTTGTATTTTTTGAAATGTTTCGCCTTTAAGCTGTCCATGTAGAAATATTTATCGTTTATCACTCAAGGCTGTCAATGAAAAAATATTTATCCTTTTTATTACCCCTCTCAATTCAATTAAATTTGCGCCTCCCTGTATATAATATTTTGGGGTATATCGCCGGTTTTCCAATTTTCCGGTAAAATTATATCTCCGCAGTTTTTAAAAATATCGAAACAGGTCATAAGACTTTTTTTATGTGCCATGTTTCTATTATTTAGTGCACGTTTGCAGTCATCATCAAACCAATCTTTATTTCTGATTCTCCTCTCGTGTACTACGTCTTTCATTACTTTCTTGTTTTTTCTATCTCAAATCCTATAGAAATTTTTCTGTTCTCGTTGTTTTCTTTATGTTTACGTTTACCTCCTGTTGTTTTTCTAAAGATGTTCTCATTTCCTATCTTGGCATTTAAATCGCCTATTTGAGCTTTTACATCATACTTTAGTAACTTATTATATATATAATCAATCTTACAATAAAATTCATGTTTTAATTAAAAGCCCTTCTCTTAAGAGGAGCCATGAACATTTAATATACTTAATTTTCGATAATTACCTCGTAATCTGTTCGAGATGGCTTCGAAATCCTCTACAAAATCTTTTAATCGTTTGCCTGTTCCCAGCATTCTTTCTTCACCACCACTGCTGAAAAACGTATGGCCATCTACTTTTTTTGATCTCCTGTGGTACTAGCACGTCCAATTTGTACTGTTTTATCACTTCCAGTACGTCTTTTGTTCTTGGGGCCCCTGCTTCAAAAGTACTCCTCACATTCTACGATACAATTTTAATCTCACTACCGGTTAGTTTCTTCTGTTTCATACTCTTTTCTCTGAGTAATTTCTGTTTCATGTTGTACTTGTTTATATCCAATAGTCCGTTATCTTTGGGATCCAGCTCTTGGTTGTTTATTTCAACATTTTCTTATAAAGATAGAATTTAAAAATTTTAGACACATTTTAATATTTACTTAATACACAAACCCTTCAGTTTTTTTTAAAACGCTTTTTCCTAACTTCACAAAATCGTTTTCTTTCGAAATAATCTCTTCGATTATATTTATACGGGTTTAATCTAATACTCCTTGGAAGAATTTCATTTGCGATTAATTTAAAGAGGGGCAGTCTTCAAAGTATCCGCCGGTTTTCGATATAAAGTAGGTATTTATAAGTAGAGGGCAACAATGCAGTCTGAAAATGGACCGGCCAGGGCTTCATAAGCGGTGGATAAACGGTTGTTTTCCGCTTCAGAGGTACGTACGCTCTAGATGATTGGTCTCTCTCGCATATTGGATATTTTTCAATCGGAAATTCATTGGCGTGGAATCTTGAAAGAATTATTTTGCAGTTTCTATTGTTGATTTTTTAACTCAATTTTTAGAAAAGTCAAGGCAAAAATACTGTAATAAAATGTTTTTTAAATAAAAACAATTTTAATCAAGACAGTAATAAAATATTGGTCGTCAATTTTGATAAGAGTGGGAATTAAAAAAAAAATTAAAAAAAAAATTGAAAATTAAAATAGAATAAATATTTAAAGTAAAATAAAGTATTTAGAAGGAGTGGAAGTTCCATAACAAATGTCGCTTGCCAACGTGGGGCCTTTTTTTATACACAGAGCTGTGCCAAATTTTAATGATATATAATTATTATAATTTTTTAGACTGTAAAAGTTTAATATAATTGTTTGACTTTAATAAAGACAATATAAGTAAAAAAATATATTAACATACAGACATATTAAATAAGATAAGATAGAACAAGAAGAAATAGAAGAACAAAAAAAATGGCAATAATGCCAGAGAATGAAGAAGATGAATCAAATTCGGAACAAGAAGAAAAAAAAGAAAATGTATTAGAAGACTCTGAAGATGATAAAGGTAGACAAGTGAAAATCGAAATGACAGTACCACAAAAATAGATTAAAAAGACTGTATCTAAATTACCATTAAAACTAATTTGTTTATGGAATCTACTTTTAATACAAAATCATTCTTTCTACAACTGTGAATAAAAGTATAAATCAGAGAATTACCAATGAGATTATGCACATAAAGACATTCTGGAAGAGTGAAAGAAAAATCATAAAAAAATGATGGTGCAGATGCAAGCTACATTAAAAATGAGTAAGATAAAATGAAAGAAACAACTAAACAATTGAGAACAGAAATAAAGAAAGATATACAAATATGGAGAAAAGGTATAAAGAAAAGTAATGAAGAAATGAAGAGAGAATTTAAAGAAGAAAGTGTAAAGAAAACTTAAAAAAGCTTACAGAAATTAAATTATGTAGATAAAAAGGTAGATATTCGAGATGAAACAGAAAAAGAATTGCAAAATGAAGCTCAAGTAAGAAAAGATGAAATTCAGTTAATTATTGAAGAAATTGATAAAGAATTAGAAAATATACAAGTAGAAGTACATGATAATAAAATATGAAGAATATAGAACAAAACTATATAAATAATATCACACAAATAAATACATTTGTAGAAGAGCATGTACCAATAAAAGAAATGAATTAGAAAAATAAAGAAGAAAAACTGTGGAAAGATGTGAAAAGAAGAGATAGAAGAATTATGAATTTATTTGGACAGACAGTATGTGTCTAAGTATACCTAATGGTTAAAAATAGTTTTCAACAATTTAATCAGTATTATTGTGATATTAGGTATATTTTGATAATCAATATTTAAAAGAATCATAAGTTGTTTGTGTAGTAAAAATAAATTTTTTAGGTTAAGGTATGAATATTGGAACGAATGTTAAGTTTAGTTTGTCATAGATCTTAAAATTGCTAAATACTTAATAATAAAAATTTTACAATTCATTTATTTAATCCCATAATTAAAAAAAAAATGATTTGAACCCAAACCTGAGATAAGAGATTAAAAAATAATAAAAATAAAAATAAAAAAATATAATTTACAACTAAAAAACTTATCATTATAAATAGCGCCCATACTCATTATTTATAGTCAGCTTCATCAGCCTGGTATTTGAAGAAACTAGAAGAAATGTTATGCCAAAATCGGCGTAGATTTTCAGTTTGAAATTAAACTAGATTTAAATTCTAAAAAGTCCATATTTGATAATAATTACATAAGTAGTTATTTTTTATTGACAAATTGTTTCCCCTGGATATCTTAGAAATGTCTTTTCAAGCTCTGTCACTGGAAAGAAGTAAGAAGGAGAGCCGCGAGCCATCGGCAAGGCAATAAATGACCGTCTTCGCCGCTTCCCGAAGGGTAAGGGGCAAAGGGATAGGATCACCGTTCCATATATGCATATATATACATCGGTTCGACCCTTGTCCACCACCGCCTGCGGCCTTTGAAGCGATCCTGGGAGACACTTTGCCTAATAAAAATACCGATATGCGGTCGGACATAGGTTGCACACGTAGAACGAATAGGTATAGATATGGGGAAGGAGAACTTTTCATTATATTTGTTTCTTTGAGTTTTGAGAAAAGGTCCTCCGCAACACGTGCTATTCGTATTTTGGTTTCCCAGAAGTTATGAGACTAAAATATTTATCCAGGCGTATTTCTTTAAAATTTTATTTTGGACATCGTATCATAATCGAATTCTTTAAATAATCAATAAATCAGTTATCGAATATTGATAAGAATCGAGAACTCGACCGAGAACCGAGTAACGAAGATCAGTATTCGGATTAATTTGATTAGTATATTCCAGTTCTCGGTTCATGGTTGTCTCGGTGCTCGGATTTTCTTATTATCGACATTTTTGATTCTCAAATTAAGTTTTATATTGTTCGTTTCATTTTTACAAGTATTTTTTTCCTACATAATCTAAGGTATAATCAAAAATTGAGAAGAACAGGTTTTAGAGAACTTTAAAGAATTGAATACTTTCCCATTCTTGATGGGGAGCTCGGGGCACATTCTAACGGTTTTGAGGAAATGCATTTATTTCATTAATAAAAGTTAGAAGCTGATTTTTAGCACTACACAGAAGTACATCTTATTGAATATACGATAATAATTTTTAATTAAAACAATATGTAATAGTTAACCCAAAAAAATTGCAATTCTGAGAAATGTGTCATGTCGATTTTTTCCTGCAAATAAAAATTGTAATTGTTATTAACAAAAAACGAACGAGAAAAAGAGCCTTTTTAGTTCTTGATGATAACTTAAAAACTATACAAGATAGGGGGAATTGCAAAAAAAACCTTAAAGAGGAGGAAATTTCCAAAAAAAAAACTTCCAATTCCCGAATCTCTAGCTCTAATATTTATACCTTTAATTTGTTGCTGAAAATAGGGTTCCGCAGGACCGTTTCCGGATGAGTACACTGCCTCTATAGTGACTACCACATCTAAAATAAATTTTTAAAGCACTAAATATTGATTTAAAAATTTGAAAAAATTATGGTATCATTTCAACACTTCAAAAAATAAAGTCCCCTTGGAAAAATATTTTTAAATGCATTTTTCAAAAAGCTAGCCTATTGTTAATTAACTTTTTTTCATACCGCTGTCTTCATTGAAAGCTGGATAATTGTTTAAATAATCACCTTAAAAAATTTTTCGCCTCTTTGAGTATTTTCTTTTCTCCACGACCATTACTGAATGTATGAATTCTGAAATCATTTTTAATAATAGAATGTAAACATTCACACTCTAAGAGTCTGAATATTTATTCTATAATACTTGCCTCTTATGCATTTTGCATGTATTTTCATTCTTTATCAAGGTAAAGAATGGATTTTCTGTAATCGAATTAAACAATATCGATTGCCGTGGACTTCAAAAGTGTCAGTGTCAGATATAAAATGGCGACGGTAATAATTATTTTCAAACAAGTTTTAATTTAAACAAAATAATGAGTGAAAAATCAAGTGAAGTAGATATAGAATTTAATAATATCTGAAATTGTAAATTATGAAAAAACACCAATGCACCAGATTTTAATTTCGGTAAGTGTACCACAGCACTATAAATATTAATACAATGTAATACAAATATGTCAACAAATAACTTGTGTTCAGATTTAATTTAATTTTGATTTATACTTTTTGATCGTGGAGAAAATATAGTCTGTTACTCGGTCAGAATGAAAAAATTCGACACTCGTGGTTCCTCACACTCGCTTTCGCTCGCGTTCGGAAT
Organism: Neocrepidodera transversa; assembly: GCA_963243735.1. Classification (NCBI taxonomy): domain Eukaryota; kingdom Metazoa; phylum Arthropoda; class Insecta; order Coleoptera; family Chrysomelidae; genus Neocrepidodera; species Neocrepidodera transversa. The sequence continues at coordinate 5,200,002 of OY725350.1, forward strand.
TTTCCACTCGTTTCGAATTTTTCATTCTAACCTTGTTACAGAATCTACTATTAGAGTACTCAATAAGATGACTCTAAAAAATTATATAAAATTTGTTTATATTGTTTATAACGAGTTTTCTAAGTTAACAAAAAATGAAAAATCGTAAAATTGTTGTTAAAAATTTATTTTTTCTCATGTACTTTGGTATAGATGTTTTTATATTAGAAATAAGGAGTATATTATTCTGGGTAAGATTTTTTAACGTCAATGATGATTTTTTTAAAACAAATATTTTCTTGAAAAAAATTTCTTATTGTTTATAATCGTTTTTTTCAAATTTGCATTATTTAAATAATTAATTAAGAAATAATTTTGTCTTTAAAGATCACTATTGATGGCTCATAATACAATTAAATAATTTTTTTTTTCATTAATAATTTCATTGTTTATTTAGTTAACAATTTGTTATAAACAATGTTTGATTGTCACAATAATTTTTTTTAATATTACTAAAAATTACAAAAACAACCATATGGAACAATGTAGCAAAAAAAATTTTTTTATTTTTTTTGAAAACCAATAAAAAACACAGAAATTTTTTTTTCTCATCTTTGACACTCAAATATTGTTTATAACAAATTGTGAACTAAATAAACAATCAAATTAATGAAAAAAAATTTTTTTTTAAATTGTATTATCAATAATGATTTTTAAAGACAAAATTATTTCTTAACTAATTATTTAAATTATGCAAATATGAAAAAACGATTATAAACAATAAGAAAATTTTTTTAAGAAAAAATTTTTTTATTAAAAATCTTCATTGGCCCTAAACAATAGAATGGTAATTTTTTTTTCAGAAATATTAAAGTAAACTATTGGTTTATAATTAATTTATAAAAAATAGCGTTAAAAAATTTTACCCGCAATAATTTAATCCTTATTTCTAATATAACAACAGATATACCCGAAAAAAAAAAAATTAACAACAACATTTTTTGTTAACTTAGAAAACTCGTTATAAGCAATATGAACAAATTTTAAATAATTTTATAGCATCATATTATTGAGTACACTCATAGAAAATAGTCAAAGAGGCGAAAAATTTTTTAGGGTGATTATTTAAACAATTTCAATGAAGACAGAGGTATGAAAAAAAGTAGTTAATTAAAAACAGGCTAGCTTTTTGAAAAATGCATTACAAAATTTTTTTCCAACGGGACTTTCTTTCTTCAAGTGTTGAAATGACACCATAACTTTTTCAAATTTTTAAACCAATATTTAGTGCTTTAAAAAAAATATTTTAGATGTGGTAGTCACTATAGAGGCGGCGTACTTATCCCGAAACGGTCGCGCGGAACCCTATTTTCAGCAACAAATGAAAGTTATAAATATTAGAGCTAGAGATTCGGGATTCAGAAGTTTTTCTTTGGAAATTTCCTCCTCTTTAAAGATCTTTTTTGCAATTCCCTCTATCTAGTATAGTTTTTAAATTATCATCAAAAACTAAAATGGCTTTTTTTATTTTTCGTTTTTGGTTAATAACAATTACAATTTTTATTTGCAGGAAAAAATAGACATGACACATTTCTCAGAATTGCAATCCGCGTCGAATGAGCTATCGCTCATATTTTTCCTACCCTTCTAACTATTTTTCGCAGAAAACTCACTTCTCGACTATTAGTAAAAAATATATTAATAAAGGTAAAAATATAGCTGCTCATAGATAATATGAAAACTAAAATACAAACTTTCTAAATGAAATATTTGAGTTGAGTAAAAGGATATACACTAAAAAATAGAATAAGAAAACAACAACAATGGAAATATATAAACAAAATGAAACTCCAGATACAAATTTTTATTAAAAAAATAATAATAAAAGATAAATTAATGATTAAAAATGTTATTTGTATGACCTTACTGTGAAAATGCCGTTATACCTTTTCCAACAATTATTTACGGGAATATCTCAATTTGCATAATTATTTTAAGAGGAAGTGATACATGACAAACAGAAAGACCTGCGGGGCGTCGGGTGAAGGGGAAGTATATTATTCGCTACTGATAGGCGTGTCCTAAATACTACAAATACATTATTACTTGGTCGTCAATCCGTTCCTAGACCGAAGTTTATTACTTTTGTCCAGGTGTTGATCTATGTCGAACACTTACGAGGGGGAGTCTAAATTCTTTATGGCGGTACCGTTGGTGGAATTATAAAATAACAAAAAATAACAGCAAGTTGTATAATAGGAAGCGAACCGTTGGCGAGTTTCGTATATAATATGCGACTGTAATAATGGCCATACGCTGTTCTATTTTTTCTACTCCCATTATATATTAATTAAATGAAAAGGAACTTTTTTTACAACATATTAATTAATTAATCTTTTTGTTATTAACTTTTAAAAAATTTAAAATATTTTGACAGTTGTCAAAATAACTGTCAACTTACCTAAAAATAATTATATTCTATTGGTTAAAAAAGTATCTTTATTGATACAAATAAATTATTTGATTATTATTATTTTTTTTTAGAATTATTATCCCTACAAAATTATAATTATAACTTACAGGAATAAACATAAAAGTGACGTACCGACGCGCGGCTACTACATGTAGTCTGATTATAAGGAACAGGCGTTTTTATGGCTGTAAAAAGGACACATTTTATATAGGAGTTAATTTATCATAGTGAAAATCACTATCATAATAAAATTTATGAAACAGAATTTAATCTTTTAATTAGCGAATCATTAAATAGGAGTATAAAATAGTTATTTATGCAACAAGTGCGTAATAGTGATACTTTTTTCACGAATGTGAATTTTGTTTGACAATCACATGAGCGAAAAAGGCACTTTACACACTAGTTACATACAATATTTTTTCTTCTACCATAATATTTATGTACAAAAATTGCTCATGAGAAAAAGCTATTTTGCAATTTTTTTAAGTTAATTGGTTTTAACTTTAACAAAATTTTTGGCATATAGAATCTTGGCAAGATAAAAAACATAAGGATATTGCAATAAAATGTCGTGCACATGCGCAGAGACTATTTTTCAACTCTTCTTTTACTGTAGGTATGAGGAGATTTTTAAATTAAATTCATTTGTGACTTTTTATCTTTCATTATCTCTTTTATTCAAAAGTAGGATAAAATATGGAAAATTAGTGAAAAGTAGGAAAATTACGGCAAAATAGAGAAAAAAAGGGAAAAACATGAAAAAAAAAATAGCGAAAAATATGAAGAAATACGGCAAAATAGGGAAAATAGACAAATGTACGAAAAAATAGGACAAAATGGGGGAAATATGAAAAAATGGAGAAAAATAGGGAAAACGGGAAAATGAGGCAAAATGAGGAAAATAGTAAAAATTAAGGCAAAACGGAAAAATAGTAAAAAGTAAATTAATTTGCTAAAAATTATTATTATTGGGTAAAACAGGCAAAATGGGACAAAACGGGGAAAACAGAGAAAAATGGTGAAAAATAGAGTAAATAAGGGTAAAATGGGAAAAAAATGTGAAAAAAATAAGAAAAATAAAATAAGAGGAGAAAGGTAAAAATAGAAAAAATGGGAAAAAATAGAAAAAAATGAGAAAAAAATACAAAAACATTGGACAAAATTGAAAAAAATAGGAAAAAAGGAGAAAATAGGAAAAAATCAAAATAATATGTAAAAACAGATAAACATAGAGAGAAATAGGGAAAAATTGGGAAAATGTTAAAATATCGAAAAATAGGGCAAAATAGAGAAAAATAGGAAAGAGTAGAGCGAAATAGAGACAAATAGGGAAAAATTAGGAAAAACAGGAAAAAATAGGGCAAAATAGGAAAAAACAAGAAAAAATAATGAAAAACAAATAAAATAAGAAGTAAAAATGGGAAAAGAATGGGAAAAAATTGGAAAAATAGGAAAAAAAGGGAAAAAAGGAAAAAACAGGAAAAAATAGGAAAAAAATAGGAAAAAATAGCGCAAATAAAATAAGAAGTAATAGGAAAAATTCAGAAAAATATGGAAAAATGTGGGAATAAATAGGAACAAATGGTAACAAATGTGTCGAAATAGTGAAAAATATGGAAACGATAGAGTAAAACAGGGTAAAATAGGAAAAATAGGGGAAAATGGGAACAAATTGGAAAAAAAATTCAAGATGAGATCTTTGAAAAAAAATAATGCAAAATAAAAAAATAGAAAAGAACAGGAAAAATTGGAAAATTTTGAAAAAATCAAGTAAAGCATGCTCGTACAGGTATTCAGCTAGTATTTAGTATAAAACTGTTTTATTTTTCGACACACGGAAAGTGGAAGAGGCCACGTGACTTGCTTTGTTGCCATTTAGAGAATTACCCAACGAAAATATTTATCAGAAGAGCGCATCTGTTCTACTTTTTCAAATTTATCTAGAGAAAAAGTTGATAGTCGTATCACTGTTACTAAAAATAATTCTAAAAATATTCCACAAATGCGCTCTCAACAACTAAATACAGAATCAATTAGTGAAAACCGCAGCTTCCTAGCTTTAATATTAACGGAGCGCCCGTCCAAAAACTATTTCAGGCAAGATAACATTTTTGTATTGGCACCTCTTAATAGGGGCATTGGCAAGTAAACGAATTTCATCTCTATTCATAAATGATTAATTCCTTTGAATTCTGATAGCGGCGCCACTCTCCAGATATAAAATGTTGTAATGTAAGGGTTTCGTAGTCCCTAACTTTTAAAGTTTATTTTTTATTATTAACGGATAAAAAAAATTGTACGTATTGGTAAAGATCTGGTCTATGTTCCTTACCCTTCAATTTTTCGAAATTTGATTTGGATCTTTTCTAAAAAAAATGTGAAAATAGTAAAAAACGTAGAATTTTGCGATTTTTTTTTGAAAGATCTAAATCAAATTTCGTAAAGGTGAGTGGTAAGGAACATAGATCAGATCTTTACTAATACGTACAAATTTTTTAATCCACTAATAAAAAAAATTAAACTTTAAAAGTTAGGGACTACGAAACCTTTGCATCCACTGCTTTACAGTAAGTACAACTTCCTCTTAAAATTTCACTTTTCGATATATTCAAATTATATTCGTGGAACGAACCCATAATAAAAAGAATTGAGCTTAAATCACATTTATTGCTAAATCACTTTTATCAACGAATAAAAAATTTCGTTTTTTTTTAGGTTTAAGAAAATATTAAAAAGATTAGGTTTAAGAAAATATTAAAAAGATTTAAAGATTTAAAGAAGGGAAAATAAAAATAACCTGGCGCATATGAGACGAAAAATGCATTTTTTAACAAAATTAATAATAACACAGATAAAGATAATAAAATATCGAATATCACAATCCGCATATATACTTAGAATGCTTTTTTTAATAAAACTAATACGATTACACACATAAAAATAATAAAATATCGAATATCACAATTCGCATATATACGAAGGTGCGGAACCCTAAAAATGAGGGAATGGTAATGAAAAAATCATATTTATTAATATATTGGCATTTGTTGGTAAAATATACGAAACAATAAACATTATCAACAAATTTCAAACTTATAGGTCAATGGAAAGTAAAAAAATTCTTCGGAACAAAATTTTGTAAAAAATGCTGACTTTGGCAGCTTCTCATGCCTACATTTTGCAATATTTTTTAAAACAAAAAATATGCTTTTTATCTACTCAATGAGCTCTATTTAACGATACCTCACTCGATGGGGTAGGCCAAAAGCTTCCTAGCTTTAATATTAACGGAGCGCCCGTCCACAAACTATTTCAGGCAAGATAATATTTTGTATTGGCAAGTTTTATTAAATTGCAGTGCCGCCGCTGTGCTGAATATACCTACGTTCTTTTCATAATTATATTCTTCATTGTGATCACATTGCAATAATTTTTTTTTTCATTTATTTATGACAAGTAAAAGTAGAATTGTGTGTGCAGCAAAAAATTGACCAAAACAAATATAAAAATTGTTTTCATCGGTTTCCAGCTAAATTCAAACGTAAATGTTTGGTCATGTATTACTTTTATTTTTATTATTTTGAGGTTTCCTGATTTTTTTTCTTTCCTATGTACGATATGAAATAATAATAATTTAATTTTTCACGAAAATTATAATTCTTTACCCTCGTAAACATTGTAAAAAGTAAATGAATTTCATCTCTATTCATAAATGATTAATTCCTTTGAATTCTGTTAGCGGCGCCACTATCCAGATATAAAATGTTGTAATGTAAGGGTTTCGTAGTCCCTAACATTTAAAGTTTATTTTTTATAATTAACGAATGAAAAAATTTGTACGTGTTGGTAAAGATCTGATCTATGTTCCTTACCCCTCGCCATTTCGAAATTTGATTTGGATCTTTTCTAAAAAAAATGTGAAAATAGTCAAAAAACATGGAATTTTGCGATTTTTTTTTGAAAAAACCGTATCAAATTTCGAAATGGCGAGGGGTAAGGAACATAGATCAGATCTTTACTAACACGTACAAATTTTTTAATCCACTAATAATAAAAACTAAACTTTAAAAGTTAGGGACTACGAAACCTTTGCATCCACTGCTTTATCGTATAGTACAACTTCCTCTTAATAAAGTTAGAAAGCTTTCAGACGCAAACGTTAATTTTGGGGATGGAGGGCGTCCGCGTCGCGAACTAGACTATCATTTATTTCCTCACGTAAAACGAACAGGGGCAGGGAAGCTGAGACCATTCACGAACTGACCCTTTTGAAAATTATGTCGAAATTTAATTATACTTTAATAAGGAGTCAGCATGTCCTGCGTTTGATAAATGATTGCATTTAACTAATTGCCAGTTATCTGATTACACCTTTCCTAAGCAATGGCCAGTGACGGAGATTATTCTGATTTTATTCAAATTATGAATCAACTAATATCCAACTACAATATTGTGATGATGTTTTTAGAACTTCGGCCCGAAAAATTTACATTAACAATAAACACAAGAACTATACGCAACACTAAATTTATTGACATAACGCTATGAAGGCATTTTAGTCTTTTAAACAGACGTAATCAGAATGACATTTTTCATTAACTACTGAAGAAGTATTGTGAAGTATAACAAAAGTGACCGGCAAAAAAATAAAAAAAAGAAATATAACATGTCATTAATTGTGCTGCATAAATCCTTCAAATAACGTAAGTAACCGTAATGATTTAAACAGTCTTATGGCTGCGAGGATCTGTTTATGGCAAAAAGCGTCGCTTCTGTCAGTCGAGATTCAAATTTTAAGAAAAAATTGATTTTATTATACATTTTTATTGAAAACAATTTTTTATGGTCCTTCTTCCTATTTTTTTTTAACTTTTCCTGTCTTTCCCCTTTTTTCCGTCTTTTTAGGTAGATTTCCATTCATGAAATCATCCTATTGTAATCGATTCAATGACGGGACCCAGAACCGGGAACAGAGGCGCTACGCCGTTTATGAGCTGGAGAATAAGAATCAGTAAAAAGAATGTATCGGTATATACCTTTATATATAGAAACTAGTAAATAGTTGGATTTGCAGCAAAAGGTTGTAAGAAAGCTCTTTAAAAACTTTAAAAAATGGTCCAAGCTTTCGGGAATTTAATTACTTTTTTCCATCATTTGGGAGAATCATTTGTAACGGTTGTTACATATTTATGCACATTAAACTAGTACACAGTTGGTACTACACGTTATTTGTCAAGATTTATATGTTAAAAATACTTACAGATAAAATTATTGAATTAAAATTTAGTCCACGTGGATTGGCATATTGAACTTATTCTTTTTCCTGTATGCCAATCCACGTGGACTAAATTTTAATTCAATAATTTTAACAATAAGTATATTTTTAAACTTCAATAAATGGACATTCTACCTCTAAGAAGGTGTGACTTGGAGGGGGTTGAAATCTCAAAAAATTCAGATCTTCGCCATTTTTTCATCCGACCCACAGTTGTGGAACTGGAGAGGGTTGAAATTTCAAAAAAATTATATCCGCTATTTTTGAAAATATTGAAACAGGTCATTAGACTTTTTTCATGTCTTAATTACTATAAAATTTATTCGTTTAAAACTTTTTTCTATCTGACCATATGGTGGGGTGGAGAAGGGAAATTTAGATAACAGAAATCTACCTCTCCCTGTTTTCCAATTTTTTATTGGTTATATTTTTATTTTATTTTTTTCGATTTTTTCTAATTTACTTGCGTTTTTCGATCTTGTCTGATATTACCCCTTTTTTCCATTTGTTCCAGATTTTTCCAGTTTTTTTCGGATTTCACGGTTTATTACGGTTTTTTACGATTTTTTACGATTTTTTACGATTTTTTACGATTTTTTACGATTTTTTACGATTTTTTACGATTTTTTACGATTTTTTACGATTTTTTACGGTTTTTTACGATTTTTTACGATTTTTTTACGATTTTTTACGACTTTTTAAGATTATTTATGATTTTTTACGATTTTTTCCATTTTTTTTCTCGTTCTTAATTTTTTTAAAAATCTGTAGACAATCGTAAAAAATCGAAAAAAATCGTAAAAAACCGTAAAAAATCGTAAAAAACGGTAAAAAACCGCAAAAATTAGCGAATTAATTTTATAACAACTAGCCAGACAAAAAGTATTGGATAATCCAAAGGAATTAATAAAAGAGAATATGAAATAGAAAGAAAAAACGTCAAATATTTATGTAGAAACAGAAAAACGATAAATAATGAAATTTTTATCAGGAAGTAAAAAATGTAAGGAAAGGACCCCGCAAAATCCTTATGGAAATTGGGTCTCGGTGGATTTGTTTTAATTTTTGATATGATGTAGTCCATGGAATTCTGAACATATGTTAATATTGCGCCAACCCCCAAATATGAACAGTTTTTCAACTACAGGGGGTTACATTCACATTAAATGGTTTAACGGTTATTAGGGTGTAAAACAATAAATTGCAATATTTAATACGAATACTTTGAAATATACAAATATTTAAAACCTAAGTGAATTAGATTTCCTTTCGAAAAAACTGTTAATGTTTTTTTTTAAATAGGGATATGTTATAAGAGGGAGAATAAATTGCAATATTTAATAAAAGTCCGTTCAGAATACGAGTCTACTCAATTTTTACCAGGCTCGGCAAACACGTTATAAAAATTTTTATTTATAGGTGGGGCATAGGGGATAATAATCTTTAAATACTAAAATTATAGTGACACGCGACGCTTTTAATAACACTTTGTAAATGTTTGGTTTTCTTCACAAATAAAAATATCAACATATTTAAGACAAAACTATGAATTTGACCCCTACCGAAAAAATTGTTTTAATAGGGAGGTGGTGTAAGACAGAGTTAATTTTTTTATCAAAAAAGAACAATATGTGACATACAACCAAATGAACCCTTTTAAAATATTGTTCCAGCCTTAAAAATAAATGGTCTATAGCCAAATGTTGGGGATATATGTCCTATATATAAAAAAGGTGACAAAGCTAAATCTTTAAAAAAGGGAGATCCACCAGAGATCAAATTGTTGTTCTGAAAATGATCCAAAGTAAACCTAAATTTGCTATTTATCAATTTCAAGCAGGCTTATGACTCAGTTATAAAAGTACGTCTACAAGCAATGAGTCGGAATTCCGAACAAGCTAATTCATCTGGTAAAAATGACATTAAAAACCGGAAAATCTAGTAAAAGTAGATATTGAACTTTCTAATTCGTGTGAAGTAAAAAAGGAGCTTAAGCAAGGTGACCTGTTATCTACGGTACTTTCCAAATTTATTACTTGAAAAAATATTGAGACCGTAACGATTGACACAATAAAAAAAGCAAAGTTCTCGCATACGCTGATGAAGTGTTATTGACGTCACGGGCAAGAAATGAGCTACTTAGAATTGTCAAATTATTGCGTTTACCAACTTTTACCGGAATCAATTATTGTTGCTTTTCTCACTTCCTGCTTCACCCGCTTGGTCACTTAATTCTGGAGCTTCCAAAGAGGCCTCAAGTGGTTGTTTTTTTTTTTTTTTTTTTTTTCTTTTTTAATAACAATATTAATTCAAAAGGCAGAATGGAAGTTTATAAAAATAAACGGTTGAAGGGACTCGTAAATTGCAACCAAGTGGACAAGGCATGGCAGTAGCTGTCGAAATAGGAGGTCTATTTTGTTCAAAATATAATTGAACGTCTCTTTCTCCATTCGGAAATAGTCGTTACATTTATCGGGAGTTGTGGAGACAACGTATGGTTTTCACCAAGTTCACGACGATACTTATAAATTTCATGGCCGTGAGATCTTCTTTCTTGTTTCAGTTTATACTGAATATTATCTCTAGCCAATAAAAGACACATACTTCATCCATTCTCGGTAAGTCAAACCAAGGCAAGATTAAAGAATCAGGTTGAGTCAATTCGAGTTAAGTCAAGCCATGCGGAAGTGGTTACAGGAACCGACATCCTAAAGAGTGCCAAAACGGAGACAACCGGTCAGAATGATATCATAAAGATAATATTTTGACATAAGTTGGTATTGGTCTAGAGAGGAGTTTTTGCGAAAATTGTTTGGAGTCAATTTTACACAAATAAGAAAGAGAATTCATAAATTCCTATAAATCTACATACCAAGTTTGAAGTAAATCGGTCCAGGGTAACTACCATGAGAGCTCTCACAGACAGACACACTAAGACACTAACAAGATGATCTCAATAACTTACTAAGCTCTGAAGAGCTCTGAAGTTAGTTAATAATGAGTTTTGGAAAAAAACAAACTTTTTTAAACTTCATCGTATATTGGTCATATATCTAACTTTGTTCCTGGTCGAATAATTTATTTTAAAAGAACAGATTCTCACTAGAATAGGAAATTTTATTCATTTAATTCTTTTATTTGTCTCTGTTCGGTTTTTCATTTCGTTAAGATCGATCAGCGGCAATAAATCGCATCCGAGCATTTAGTCCCTACCTCGATCCCGGAATCAGATGGACTTTTTCAACGTTTAAAACAATTCGCTTATATGAGTCAGAGGCATCCCGTAGACACCGTCGGTATGCGCAATTTTCTCGTCGGGAAAACTAATTTTCCCTCTGCCGTGTCACATATATCACGTGTCGCGCGATCGCCAATGTTATTGGCGCACAAAGAAGACTTTACTCTGACACATTTACAAGCAGATTACTTTTATTTTCATCTCGTGAATTCCGTTCGGACATTGTTGCTATTGGTATATTGCTGCGATTGGTTATATGTTGGTACCTATAAGGGGGAAATTCCTTATTGGAATTCATTCTTTGCTTTATTTAAAATGCGAATTGAGAATTGAATTTATATCCTACGTATATATGAGTTTGAATTGACGTTTTTTATTACTCGATAAAATTTAATACGGTCGTATTTTCTATTCAATTGATTTCTACTATAATTATTTGTTTTTTCTATAACAATGAATCAAAAAAAAATAAAGGCATTTAGTATTTATCAACTGCAAATATATTTAGATATTTTTAAGATTTTAATTATGGAAATTATGGAAAACAATTTTTTTATATGCATCAGAAAATTTTCCATAATTTTCGCTTTATGTTTATCTAGTCAAAAACAATTACAATAATAAAATTGATCAATCTTTATGAGAGCAATAGCGTGCGCTTCGGTTAGCACCACATACACGTAATTTTAACGATACGTCTGTAAAAACAACATAAAAACGTTATTTCTTCATCGGTGCCAGGTTTCCGTTTCTATTTTATATCACGACGGTTTACCTCAGTTATGATATGATGAAAAATATAGATGTAGATGTGGCTAATGGTCCGACGAGACAGAAATATACCGCCATTATATATTTTCTACTTTTGTGAAATGGATTTCATCAAAATAATATTAACATTATGCCCTAGATTCATTTTTCTTAATCTTGTTATTTTATAAATAGATTTAACGCCTACTGCTATAATAGTAATCTTCGATTTCTGTTTTAAGCCTTTTTTGATGGTTTCTCAAATAAGAAAATCGTCAGATAGTTATTGGTAAAGAAAAAAATGGAGTGGATGTCTGGTGATACCAAAATAAAAAACACCAGAGATTAAATCACTTGTAGTGGGATCTAGTAGGATATACCTTTCATAGGCTCTAAAAAGTTATCCTGATAAATGTAGAAGAACCGAAAGTGGCAGATATGATTAATATTTACTTAAACGTAAAAAGTGGTATGAGAAATAATACAAGCGTAGCTCAAACTGAGCTCACTCAAAAAATAAGAAATATGCTTATCTATATAGATAAAAGAAAAATACTAGTCACTCTGGATAGGCTACGAATGTGCCCTGGATTAGCACTAGAATGTCACCAAGCACTGGTCGAAGCATCCATAAACCTTGGATCAAGGGCTACAGCACATCAAAAGATAACCTTCTCGCCGATTCATTGGCCTAGAAGGCAGCAAACCAAAAACGATTTTCACTTAGCTCCTAAAGCGACATCGGTCGTGACGAACCTAATTAAGGATCACTCACTTGTAAAATTCAAGAGATTGGAAGAAACAAGAAGCTGCAGAGTTGCTAGGAGAGATCTTAAGTTATACTGACAACACTATGACTAGGCTGAATCTGCGCCTTTTAACAGGTATTCTGACTGGTCACTGTCTAGTATGAAAATACCTAAACAACATGGGGCTGTCAGACACCGCACGCTGCAGGCGGTGTGAACAAGAAGACGAGACAATCGAGCTCATCCTCTATGACTGCCCGACACTCTCGTCAATTAGGAAAACTGTGTTCAGCGAATATTGGCTAACACCAAACATAAGTGAGGCACCTCTTAGCGATGTCATAGTGAAATAAGACCTTAAAGCCACTTATCAACCTAAACGTTTACGGAACCTTCAAATGTCATATATCAACTGTCAAATATCTCGAAAATTATGATTTTATAACCCAACTTTTGTGTTTGATATTTTATTGTTATTAAACGAAAGAATACTCTTTCCTTTAGGCTTCTCTCTGATAAATCCTTTCCACAAAGATCCATTACATTTTTTCTAATTTATAGCCATCGACTTGGGTTTTCAAAGGGATTCTGCCCCATCACTTCCCTTAAGACATGCAAATCGTTTTCAGGGGAATAGAAGATACGTTTTTTTAACAACATAAATAACTAGATTCGGTATTATATTTAGATAATTGACAAGTTATATGTAGAACACCAGACAGGCCTAACCAAAATGACCCTAACCAAAATGACCGTACAGAGCCTAGCAGACAATAGAGGGCCGCGGATTTTATTTGGTGTGACTTTTAACTTTCAGCAGCATAAATACCCAGGTACTCAAATCAGTAGGATAAGTAAAGACCGCTCTTCTGGCTGCCAATGATTTGTTCGATACCATAACGACCCCTAGAGTATTTCTTCTCCACTGACGCTGCCCTTACAAGTAGCAAACGGAAGGTGGTGCCCGAGGCAATCCGAAACCTGGACCAAGGTGCCAAAAGACCGCTTGACGACGCAAAGAGCGTTATAGTCTAACAGAGTGTGTGTTTGTACATATAAACATTTAAAAGTTGTTCTCGGAATTTTGATTTTAGATTTGATTGAGCTGTATTGAATATTTGAAGAAGATGTCAAGTGACGAGTAACTGTCAGGCGACCATTTAGAGTCATGAGACACCGGTGATGAACAATCTGAATATAAGTTCATTGCCGAAAGGCTAAAACAATACCCGGAAATGTTGGAAAAATTTCAACTCCCCGCAAAAGACGCAAACGGTATATTTTTACAGCTGTATAGAAAAGAGATGACCTCGAAATCATTAATAAAAAATGCGGACAATATGAAAACAAGACTAAAGAAGAAAACCGACAAATAAATACAAAACGTGTATAGTAAGAAGACGAGATATTTGGAAATCATAAAAGTAAGAAACTAGCACATTTAACAATATTTATGGTTACGGTTATAAATTATAAATATTCATCAATATCGACCGTCCGTACTGGAGTTTTTATTTTTTAAATAATTTTAAGTTAGGTACACTCAAATCATATTGTATAATACTCCTAAACAATAATCGACCAGGGGGTACGGAGTAAGGAGAAACGAATTTAGTACGAGCGATTATATTATGCAACTACCAAATATTTATTGAATCATATTCATCCATTTCTGAAAGTAACAAGTTTTTATTGCTTAATTTCACGTAAAATAGCCAAAAATGGTTTAAATCATTGGATAAATATCAACGCGACTTATGCGTACTAAATAAAATAAACGCGACATGTTTGTTTTCGACTGCGAACTGTGCAAAAGTTATCGGCTCTATTACGATGCCGGTTCTTGTAAGTTTTAGAGAAACCCAGTTTTATATTTAATATCTAACGATTGGATGTATATACTTATGAAGCTGAGATTTTAATAGCTAATTGATCGACTTCTATTGAATATCATTAAAAAAAATTATGAAAAAATAATATAGGTAACAAGCCCATACAATGTGTTAGAGAGATAACGTATCTATCTCTGTTACTATTAGTCAAAATTGAAATCTGAAAACGGCGTCGTCTCTGGTCTTCAGATACTTCAGCTCCCCCAGCTCAGGTCTTCAGGTAGGTACTTCAGCTTCATCTAATCTAGTCTTGAGCTCCTCTGCCAGGTACGTCTGCGTTATCTCTGGCCTTCAGGTACTTTAACTCCCTCAGCTCTGGTATTGAGCTACTTCAGCTTCATCTGGTCTAGTCTTGAGCTCTGTCAAGTATGTCTGTGTCGTCTCTGGTCTTCAGGTACCTCAGCTCCCTCAGCTCTGGTCTTCAGGTACTTCAGCTTCATCTGGTCTAGTCTTGACCTCTGTCAGGTACGTCTGCTATCGGACCAGAAGGAGCTGAAATACCTAAAGACCAGAACTCTCTCTCTAACACGTTGAATTCCCTATACCTGTACTCGGAGTTGTACAGACTATCTACTATACTACTTCTGCGTTTCTTGAAAGCATTTTATAATGGGAACGAAAAGGAAAACCGTTGATGAAAATGACAGAGAACGTGAAACATCTATGGGTCCGTTTTATTTGTTGTCTAACAAAATTATTTTGATTTGATGAAGTGATCTAACTGAACTGAAAAAAAAAATTCCTAAAGAATTGTCCCAATGTAATAATCAAACTTTTAAGATTTTAAGATAATATCATCATTTAATTCAGTTTTCAATATCACTTGCTATTGCTCTAAAGACTCCTTCTAGTTGCATTTAAATTAATTTTATTATATACGTTTCTTAAAATCTAGGGAATAAAATATGTCCCAATATATAACCTTGGAGCACACTTAATTGTATATTATTTATTACGTATTTCTATATTAAATTTATATTTTTGTTGAATTGATCGTTTTTATTTATAAAACATAATTGGTTAAAAAAAAATAACAGTGAACCGAATATTTTGTTAACGTCACCTAGGTCGCTAAGTTACAGCAAAGAAAATATTGCATTGAAACGGAGGTTTCTCACGTCCACAGTCCACTGGCGGTAATAAAAGTGGCCAATATCCGGCGGGGATGTACCTTACTGACCAGATCGCAGATGGCGCTTCTCCGGATATTGTAACTCAGAAGAGTAACGCGCGTGCATGCTCAGGACATAAAGTTGAAAGTGATCTGGACTGGACTTGTAGACTTTGGTCGTAATCTTTATCAATCAAGATAGTCGACTCTGCGGATGAGACTGGATTATTGACAAGAAAACTAGATTAAGAAACAAATAAAATACTAGTTTTTGGCTAGATTTATAAAATTATTAGAGTTCTATCAATATTTACAGTATCAATATGTACATAAATGTTTTTTTAATCACCTCATCAAATTTTTTTCTCGTCATTAACATTAATTGAGCTTCTTTATAAAAGAAAATCTTCCATTCAACCATAACAAAAACTACACTTAAAAATTAAACGTAATAATAACATCCAATTTACTTTGGGTTTATTTTGATGAATATGACCCTCAGGTTAATTGAACACCTTGTATACCTTGTTTAATTTAAGATAAAATACACATCCCAGCAACCATAAAGGCATATTGTCTCGCCATGCGGGAACTAAGCAGGTGTGGTCCATTACCTCCACTTACAAGCAATTAAAAACGAAGGTCTTTATTTATAAGTAGTTAGGATAAGAGAACAATACAGAGTGAATTAAATACGAACTAGGGTATATTATTGTTTTATTTCTCTTTTATCCAAATCATGTACATATTTTTGAAAAAATATAAATTTAAAAACAAGTAGGAATAGGAAATTGCAAGAATTAAACAGAGTAAATTAATAATGTTGATCGCTTAAATAAAAGACGATAAAGTTGCCTTTTAAGTATTGGCTGCTATTAAAGAAGTTTATAAAAATAATTAGTCGGAATTTTTATACTGAGGAAAATCTTAAGTCCAGATATGTAAATTGTTTTTAATACATTTATAATAACATTACAGAAGAAATTATGTCTAGAAGTAACACCATTATTTGGGATGGTGTTACGGTTTATTACATTATACTGGATGTGATCTTGGCAGAGTTGCCATTGTTTTTTTCCTCTACTTCAACCAATAGAAGAGTCCCAAAAAGGTAGATCTTAAGATCAGTCAACATAAAATATCTAATATCAATCTGGACGTAACTTTTTAGTTCTAAACTAATCATTTTAGAATGGAAATTAGTTGTCTTAAAATTGAGATCAACCCCAATGAATGAAACACAAAAAAACCTATTTGACGCATTTTTCTCTTCGTGTATATTCATCAAACAAAACTAACGCATTTTATTAATAGTCCAATCGACAGGTAGTTTCAGATAGAAAAAGATGGGAAGTTAATAAAACGCTGTTCAAGGATGGTTAGTTAACATTTTCTCAAGTTTTGGACCTCGATGAAAAGAAGAGAGCGGGGAAACTGCAAAGTTTTCGACCTACCTCCGGTTTTTCCTCAATAACTATTTTTCCTTAGATTCTACGGCAAAAACATCTGATACTATTTTTTAGAGCGTTACATTTCCTTTTAAATATATGAATTACCGAGATATGGCGCTTTGAAAAAAGGTCATTTTTCAAAATTCGCTAAAAAATGCCAAAAAATGTAGAATTGGCTGCTGATGACAACTTCAGGCGGGCTACTTCATATTCGGTGGCTACAACTTCTCGGGGAGTCATAGCTTTATTTCCTCCCATGGCGTGGCGTGTGTCCATCGAAAGTATTAACATTGAAGTTCGCATTGTCAAATAAGAACTGACTGAATCGATCGGCAGACTCCACAATTTTGACACTTTCAGCTTGCAGCACATACGATCCTTCAAGCCTGTTTTATTCTTCCTAAGATGATGAAAATCCATGGAAGATAGAAGATGCAGGATTTGTTTAGAGCCAAACATGAAAACAGCAACTTAAGCGCACTGCTATCATGATTACATGAAGCATAGCCGAGGAATTGTTTTTTCCAAGACTCTTGACATTTTTCGATATTCCCCCTCGTTTCCGAGATTTTTGGAATTTAATTACGAAAAATTTCTTTTTTTTATTTATTTTTTCCCCATCTTTCTCAACAATTTTCGTAATAATTCTTCAAATAATACTTGCTCAGCTATTTCAGTCCTACATTTACGACTTTTTCTTTTTCGAATACCTTTCACGGTTTCAGAAATACCGATTTTCGGAAAAACAACCCGGGAAACCCCACAAGAAATTTTCCGATTATTTCCATTTTCAATAGGCTTCGCAACAGTACTTCAAGGTATCTTTTTCCCAAATTTGATGCGGTTTGCTCAAAAATTACAACCTGCCGCGTGTTTCCTGTGAAACTAGAAAAAAAGTGAGAAAAGCCAGAAAATCCCGTTTATTCATTTTCTGATTCTGCTTATTTTCTACTAAAATGTAATACTAGTGGGTCTTAAAAAATGGTGAAAATTTCAAATCGATAGATTAAAGCGTTCAGAAGTTATGGCATTTTTAAGGTTTGCGAACGACAACCAGACAAACATACAGACCACAGAAAAAAATTGGTGACCGGATACTTCCCCACTAGGATAATCCCCACATAATAATTCCCCACAGAAATAATAATAATTCCTCACAATAAATTTGCGCACAATAGTATTGCTTACAATGATATTTGCTCACAGAGAAAATTTATTGTTAATTATTCAATAGTTATTGAGTTTATGGAATGAAAAATAATTAAGAAATATTAATTTTTTAAAAAGATGTAAGTAAAAAGTCCAAAATTATTGACAGAAAATATTAGGTAGGTATATAAGTTATTTTAAAGAAAATTATTAAAAAAATACTCAATATTAATAATTATAATATATTTAATATTTTATTGTACTCATCCAAATATATTTGTAATTTTTAAAGAAATTAAAGTGTCCGAATGCAAACATATAAGTATATAAAATTTGTGATCATTTTGAAAAAAAAATTTTAGAAATATAAGAAACGTTTAGAATAGAAATTTAATTAAACTTTGTAAAAAAATATGTCTATAATTGCTTTTGTATCAACTTGAATAATTACCAATAAATTATCTCTGTGAGCAAATATCATTGTGCGCAAATTTATTGTGAGGAAATTTCTATGTGGGTAAATTTCGTGTGGGCCTTTCTACTTGTGGGCAATTATCTGTGGGGAATTATCATGTGCGGATTATTCTAGTCATGGAACCAAAAAAATTGAGTTGTTCAAAATTCGATGGGAATCATTTCTTCCGAAGATACTATAGCCCGAAAAATGTATATGATAATCTTTATTGAAAATTTTATCAGTTTTATTATAGTCAACTTTTACCTCCAACCTACAGTTTTCGAGATATTAACGAAAAACCAAAAAAACCGAAAAAATTTGGTAATTCGACTAATTCCCGCTAGAACTCGTGTCATAAATCAGTGTACAAAGTTCCAATGGATTTTTTCGGAGGTGAAATCAATTTTTGAGCATATTGACTGGTGTACTAACGTAAACACAGTCACACGGAAAAAAGTGCGTATTTTCAGGATTTTTTTAGGGGTTTTCGAGATAAAGCTATTTTATTGAAGGCCAAATAGCGAATATAATTTTTAAAACGTTTTTTTTTAATACGGACCTGTACTTTTTATTTCATTTTTAAAATCCCCATTTTTTCTCCATCTAACCATATAATACACATACTTTTTACTTTCCCGACCCACCTCCTAGAAGGGAAAGTATTGTGAACGAGCTAAAAAAAAATTCGAAATAAAACCGGAAATATCCATTTTCGGGTCCTCTGAGACGACTAAGACCATTTCCAGATGGAAGTCTGTCTGCCTGTCTGTGTGTGTATGTGTGTGTGTATTCTTCCACGATAGAGGCCACACGTTTAATCCGATTGAGCTGAAATTTGGTATAGGCGTTTGGGTTAACCGTCGGAAGAACCCATTAGTTTTTTTACGACACCTGTCAAACGGAAGTACCACTATCAAAAAATGACAGATGCAATATGTCACGGAATTGGACATGCGATATGTCATTTGAAAGCCCTAGAAAAATTCTATTCAGAAGAGTCAAAATTATTTCTCCAACTGTCACCTGTCAAAAATAAAAAAATGTCAAAATTTGAAACTTCAGCATTAAATATCTGTAGAAGTATTAATCCGATTGAGCTGAAATTTGTTACATGGGTTTGGGTTATCTGTCGTAAGAACCCATTAGTTTTTGTACGAGATCTGTCAAACGGAAGTATCACTATCAAAAAATGACAGATGCAATATGTCACGGAATTGGATATGCAATATGTCGTTTTCAAGCTCTTGAAAAACTCTATTCAGAACACTCAAAACTATTTCTCCAACTGTCACCTGTCAAAAATAAAAAAATGTCAAAAGTTGAAACTTTAACATTAAATATCTTAAAAAGTATTCGTGGATACTCGTCGGGAAAATTTTTATGTCGACACAACCGATTTTTTTGATTAATTATTGGAAAATATTGTCATCTAACCAAATACACTGTTTTAAACACTTTACGTACGTTTCGTTAACTATATTAGCATCATCAGGAGTTGATGATAAAACTAAGAATAGGATTATTATTTATTAAGAATGTATAAAATTGTAAAGATAAATGAATCTTGATTATATTTTATCTCTTTTTTAAAAAATATCTATTGACATATCGTTCGTCTAACCCAAACAACCAAACTTCGGATCCGACACATTATCCCCCTATGCCCCTCTATGGCGAATAAGATCGTATAGCGTTTCCCTTCAAGGCTTCAAGGATATTAACCCTAAATAACAGGGCGAATTGTCGACGAGGACGCATGATTCGAATGCATCACTTTCAGCGATGAGCATAATCGCAATGCTTGCTTGATTCAATTACATTTTATATAATCCTGCACTCGAATAGACGGCTATGGAAGGACTACCGACGAGTGCATTTGTCATTCGGCAGTTCCGCCTGATCTGACAGGTCCGCATCAGATCAGGAATCGCCTCTAAATTTATGTGTCCCTGAAAATATACATATTATGGGTAATTTAAGTTTATCTAACTTATCAACGTACAACAATATTTAACAACAAATTTTCAATTCTTCAAATAATACAATGTGTACAAAAAGTAACGTAACTTGTTAATAATTCGTTTTTTGATGTTTACTTCCAGAAAATGATTTAAATACTGATACTTTTTGTACACACTGTGTTCATTATTTCCATCTAGTAATACAATATTATCTTAATGGTATGTATAATTTATTTATATCATCTCAGGATCAATTATTAGCTCAGTGTTATTTTATTTATTTAATAAATCTTGTACAACAAAAATTATTTTTATTTGTTACTGCCCATCTCCATTTTTAACCATTCCCAATTTTTGATATCCAAATACCTATAAAATGAGTAGATTTCGGTATCTTTTATAGTTTTTCCATTCTTAGTTTGAGGAGGCTGAAATCAATCGAGGTTGTCACATTTATTTTCTAAAATTCTTTCTTAGTCTTACTATAAAAATGTTAGTTAGTGACGCTGTTAGACAGATCGTGTTTTTTTTGTAAATATATAGATATAGTGTTATATTATAATTAATTAGTTCCACCAATGATAAAATTCACGTTAAATATAAAAATTCGCCTTATGCATGAAAATTTTGGTAACTTGGCAACAGCCGGTCTTTGTGGATATATACAAAGGGTTATAAATCTTTTAAACAGTAGTTTCTAAGAGTTTGTTGCTATCGTAAAACCACGTCTTGGAAAAATTGACCATAACTTTTCTACGAACAGTATAACCCTCAAGTCAGATATTATAGGGGTAGTGTGTGTTAATACTAGTTTATTAAGGTTTGTATAATCAGAATGGCGTTTTGGCGACCATTTGAAATGTATTTACCTAAATTATTATTTGTCTTATAAGAAACTGTACAATTTTTTTGTATAAGGAATGATTTTATTTTATTACTTCATTTTTCTCCCTATACAAATTTTATATGCACGCCCGTTGTCGGCATGCCGCCCACAATCATTTGTGACTTTTATAGTAGCACGTGTGCTTAAACTGAGAATGGAAGAACTATACTAAAATTTGGTTTGCAGTAAAAATACTTGTTTGATATCGTTCAAATTTGGGTTTTTGGAAATTCTTATAATTTAATTTCCCATATTTACGTTAAAGTGATACCTAGATTTTTATTTTATTTTATAATTATTTAATTTAGTTTGCTTTGTGTAACTTGGCATAAAATATGTTTGGAATAAATAATTTCGTCATGGTAGTTTACAAAAAAAGCCCCCACTAAGATTAAATTTTTATTAATGCATTTAGATGGAAAACTGAGGAACATATTTTCAAATAAAGGCAGTGGTGTATAATTTATTTTTACGGTAATAAAAAGATTGTACTTCAAAGAACTAAATTATACAAATATTTAATTTGGTTCAAAGACAGAACTGCAAACAACATAATTGCCAATATAAATTTGATAATTAATGATTTAAAATCATCGAACTCCGTTCCTGTTCATTCAGGACGAACGTCGACGTCGCTTTTCGGACGCACGCGACTGTCAACGCCAACTACAACAACAACGACGCAACAACCGAACGATTCCAACGAGGTGCACGGACGTCAGATCAACAAATCACATTAAACACAAATAATCACATTAAACTCTCCGCTGATTTATACAGCACGTTATTTAAGCGACCTCTTCTGGCATAAATCACTGTTAAACTGTTTAGCAGCAGCCATGCCATGGCGGTTCGTTTGTATTTACTTCTAAAACGAAGACTATTATGATTGTTTTTTTGTTAACAAGATCTTAAAAATCTTTGGGACATAATAGTACAGTGGTTATCAATAATGTATCGAATAAAAAAAAACAAATTAACGTAGTGTGATTCTAATTACCAACTTTACTTCCATATGCAATTTATTAGCAATTAATAAACTTTTTAAGTACCTATATAAGCTCTTTTTATACTTTATTTATCCCAGACATCTTTGCAATAGGGGATTTACTCAAGCGTGATTAATATATAAGGGATACCTTGCACCCTGTTGAATACCTCCACAAAATCTATAGCTGTGCGCGTAGGAGTACCGATTAAAATAGTAAAAAAAAATCGATAGTTTAAAATACTCGAGTGCGTCAGATTAAGGTATGGTGGGATAATTACAAGATGAAAAGTGTGTAATTAAAAAATCTGATGATTTGAGTGTGACATAAGGGAGTGGGAGGGTCACAAACTTCCAAAAAAAAATCGTTATCTGGACATTCTCGAGCGCGTTAATATTTTATTATTTTTAAAATTCTTATAATTTTAAATTTTTGAAATTAACATTTTTTTTAATTTCAAAAATTGATGTTTTTTTGATATTTTTGTTTTTTCAAATTTTTTAAAATTTTGAAAAATTTTCCGTAGGTCGTTCCAAATACAAAACAAAGTCAAAACATAAGGGAGTGGGAGGGTCACAAACTTCCAAAAAAAAAAATCGTTATCTGGACATTCTCGAGCGCGTTAATATTTTTCTATTTTTAAAATTCTTAAAATTCAAATTTTTGAATATAATTTTTTTTTAATTTCAAAATTGATGTTTTTTTTGATATTTTTGTTTTTTTAAATTTTTTTAAATTTTGAAAAATTTTCCGTAGGTCGTTCCAAATACAAAACAAAGTCAAAACATAAGGGAGTGGGAGGGTCACAAACTTCCAAAAAAGAAAACGTTATCTAGACATTCTCGAGCGCGTTAATATTTTTCTATTTTTAAAATTCTTAAAAATTTTAAATTTTTGAAATTAAACTTTATTTTAATTTCAAAATTGATGTTTTTTTGATATTTTTGTTTTTTTAAATTTTTGAAAATTTTGAAAAATTTTCCATAGGTCATTCCAAATACAAAACAAAGTCAAAACATAAGGGAGTGGGAGGGTCATAAACTTCCAAAAAAAAAAATCGTTATCTAGACATTCTCGAGCGCGTTAATATTTTTCTATTTTTAAAATTCTTAAAATTTCAAGTTTTTGAATATAATTTTTTTTTAATTTCAAAATTGATGTTTTTTTGATATTTTTGTTTTTTCAAATTTTTTAAAATTTTGAAAAATTTTCCATAGGTCGTTCCAAACACAAATCAAAGTCAAAACATAAGGGAGTGGGAGGGTCACAAACTTCCAAAAAAAATCGTTATCTGGACATTCTCGAGCGCGTTAATATTTTATTATTTTTAAAATTATTAAAATTTCAAATTTTTAAAATTAAAATTTTTTTTTAATTTCAAAATTGATGTTTTTTTGATATTTTTGTTTTTTTAAATTTTTGAAAATTTTCAAAAATTTTCCATAGGTCGTTCCAAACGTAAATCAAAGTCAGAACATAAGGGAGTGGGAGGGTCACAAACTTCCAAAAAAAAATCGTTATCTGGACATTCTCGAGCGCGTTAATATTTTTCTATTTTTAAAATTCTTAAAAATTTTAAATTTTTGAAATTAAACTTTATTTTAATTTCAAAATTGATGTTTTTTTGATATTTTTGTTTTTTTAAATTTTTGAAAATTTTGAAAAATTTTCCATATGTCGTTCCAAACACAAATCAAAGTCAAAACATAAGGGAGTGGGAGGGTCACAAACTTCCAAAACAAAAATCGTTATCTGGACATTCTCGAGCGCATTAATATTTTATTATTCTTAAAATTCTTAAAATTTCAAATTTTTGAAATTAACATTTTTTTTTATCTTCAAAATTGTTTTTTTGATATTTTTGTTTTTTTAAATTTTTTAAAATTTTGAAAAATTTTCCATAGGTCATTCCAAATACAAAACAAAGTCAAAACATAAGGGAGTGGGAGGGTCATAAACTTCCAAAAAAAAAATCGTTATCTGAACATTCTCGAGCGCGTTAATATTTTTCTATTTTTAAAATTCTTAAAATTTCAAATTTTTGAAATTAAACTTTTTTTTTATTTTCAAAATTGATGTTTTTTTGATATTTTTGTTTTTTTAAATTTTTGAAAATTTTGAAAAATTTTCCATAGGTCGTTCCAAATACAAATTAAAATTAAAACATAAGGGAGCGGGACAATTTTTGCTTAAAAATTTTGAAAAAATTCCCACTAATAGTACGATTCATTCTTTTTTCGATGGTATTATTAAATCTTAAGTTGAACTAATATTTAATAAAATTTTACTGATTTCCTGGTTATTTGACAACTTTTCTGTTGATAATATTTGGTAATTTTCCGGATTTTTCACAAATTTCTTGGTTTCTGACAGTGTTTTAGATTTTTTTGATTAATTGCAATTTTTCTGATTTTTAAGTTTTTCTAAATTTTTCTACTTATTTACGATTTTACTATTACTTGATATAATTTTACTGATTATTGACATTTTTTTTTTAATTTTGACAATCTTTCTTATTTTTGAAAATTTTTCTGGTTTTTGGAACATTTTTTGTAAATTTTTATATTTATTTTGATAATTTTTCTGGTTTTTTGACAAATTTTCTGATTGTTTGATAATATTTGGTAATTTTCCTGATTTTTAACACTATTCTTGTTTTTGACAAACTTTGATTTTTTTGATAATTTTTTGCAATTTTTCCGATTTTTAACAGTTTTTTTTAATAGTTCTAGTTATTTACAGTTTTACTGCTATTTAATAAAATTTTACCGATTATTGACAATTTTTTTTATTTTGAAAATTTTCCTGGTTTTTGGAACATTTTTTGCAAATTTTTATGATTATTTTGATAATTTTTTTGGTTTTTTGACAAATTTTCTGATTGTTTGATAATATTTGGTAATTTTCCTGATTATTAACAATTTTCTTGGTTTTAACAAACTTTGATATCAAGTTATAGTGAGATGTTTAATTTTTAATAAAAAAAAGAGCGGCAAAATTTATTTTTCCACAACTAATTAACGGCAAAAAAGCGGCAAATTACTAATAAGTTACCGTTGTAATTTTCCGAAGCTGTCTTGCTAAGTTGATAGACTTTCGTAAAATGGTGTTGGAGAAAAGAAAATTTAATGACTACTAAAAAAAAATTGTTTCTTACACTCCTTTGTGGAAGTATTTGCCAGTTCTGAATTAAATTAGAATAAACAAGATGACTGGTTTCAATTGTTTTTAGTCCCAAGGGAGTAAAAGTGGTGTAAAAAAATTGTTTTTCTACGATCACTATGAAAAGTATACATTTAGACACGTTCAAAGTGACTAATTTCTCACGATTCTAAAAAGCAGTGTGGGAATTTCCTGTACCTCACACTGCACATGCGCAGATGTCTAATATTTGTCTTTTTTTACACTGCACATGCGCAGATGACAGTAAAGAATTATTATTCTAAATCTCCCATGCATCTATCGTAGTAGGATGCTGCATTTTTGTTGACATGTTATTTGACGTTTGCTATATCATATAAATTTAAACTTCAGTAAACATTAATACAATAATACTTCGATATGGAAGAAATTGACAATAATTCTGATTCAGAAGTCGAATATATGGAAAACACACCTCCAGAAATTTTGGAAATTGCATTGAATGCAACTTTAAACCTTTTGCCTCAAAAATCAAGAGAAAAATATGAATGCGTTTATAGAAAATTTATGGAATGGAAGGAAAATAAGAAAATCACAACAATTTCTGAAAATGTGATTCTGGCGTATTTTCAAGAACAATCAAAATCTTATAAGGCTTCAACACTTTGGTCCCAATAATCAACGTTGAGAAGCACATTAAGCATTAAAAATAATATCGATATTTCAAAATATGTAAAATTGAGAGCCTTTCTAAAAAGACAGAATGATAATTACAAACCTAAAAAGTCAAAAACCTTGACATCTGAAGAAATCCAAAGATTTTTGAAGGAAGCACCTGATTATAAATATTTATTAATAAAGGTAAATAAAAGTTGCATTTAAAATTAGACAAAACACTGATTTTGTCTGATTACTAATAATATAAATATGTTATTAAAAAGAGGGCATTTTAAAAATATTTGTATCTAATTTTTTGACATTATCTTATTACTAATCATATATTTTTATCTCACTTTTTTATTAAAATAATGTACATTTCCAAAAAATTGTAACATATTTCAATATTATTTTTAAACATTTAAAAATCGTGATCGTAGAAAAAGTATTGTGTGCAACATGTGCGCAAAGTACTTTTCCCACGAGCGCTGAAGTTTGCGAACACGAGCCGCCAAGCGAGTGTTCGTAAATCAAGCGAGTGGGAAAACTGCCATCTGTAAAAGTATGAGACTAGCGTCACCATTAAGTAATTCTTATTAATGTTATACAATAAATTCCAATAACAAGCAATTATTTCCTGCGGGTTATCGATTTATACTTTATTTTGACTAAAGAACACAAGATATGACTTTTTAATTATTTTTTTAATAAATAACAAAAATTATAATCTATTAATTGAAATGACTCAGTATATTAGTTACCTTCAATTATTTATCAATTAAAGCACTTAAAACATTTTTTATTAAACGAAATTTTGAAGAGGTATACACGAATAAAGTTATCAAAAGCAACCGAAAGAGTAATAGAACACATTAGTCCAAAATGTTTGCAACACTTTATTCATTGTTTGGATTGCGGTAGGAGATCTCTCCTTTGGGACAATTTCGAGTGGCCATTGTTTATTTAGCCAGAACGTCCACGTCCAATGTTCCATGGCACAGCGGACCTATAAAATCCTCGGGCCCTTGTCAATAAGGATCGTTCGTGGGAAATGAGATTTCTATTTGCATTTTTCGTTGGGGAAAAACACATCGAGGTTGTGGAATGTTTTTTTGAAAATTTAATTAGTAGGTTACCTTCGATCAATCGATTATAATCATATATATTATTTATTTGTTATTATTAGGTAGTTGTATGGAATTATAAGATTAAAATCTATATTTTTACCTACGAAATGAATTTTTTAGATTCAATCAGTTCAGAAAGTGCCACTAGGCAAAATTCAACTCATTTTTTTTTCATTTCATTTTAACACCAGAAAACAAAGACGAAATAAATTTTCTGTTTTTGCATATTATTTTTATCATTTTACTGTTTTTTTTATATTTATCTTGTATTTCATTCTTTTATGAATATGCTCTCATAATTAAACTATTTATATATGAAGCGGAAATAGGATACACAAACTACAGAAACACAATTCCTAGAAACCGTTACAATGTAAAAATAATGTAAGGTCGTTAAATATTAGTGAGAACATTTATATTAGAAAATTTACATCCGTAAATTCCAAACAAAATTTAAAGAGGTGTAGCAAGTTATAATTTATTATGTTGCCAGTATAAGCTATTTTCTTGCTATACGAAAATAATAGAGACCACTTGTTTAAAGGATTATAAATCACGTACAAATCCCATTTTACGATCTGTTCGAACCCGATTTTAGACCAAAAATTTGTTGGTTCGTGATGTAAATGTAGATACAATACAGGGTTATTCAGAATTAAATTTAATTGTCTACATACAGCAAATTTTTTCATCTAGTGTGTAGATAAAAAAGTCCTAAATTATTTAAAGTAGATTTTTTATTAATCTAGCGAGCGATGAGTTACAAAAAGTTGGTATGTTCTTTAATTATCTTATCTTTCTTTCTATAGTAAATTTTAAACATTAAATTTAGTGTTGCTTTAAGTGGCAGACAGGTTTGCTATATTTCAGGGTGGAAACCCAACTTTTAATTATTAATTATAATCTAATATTCTTCTATATTCAAGTTAGTGAAAAAAGTGTTACCTTTACAGTATGGAAAAAAGTATCATTTTTTTTGAGAGAATAAATAAATTGTAAAATTTAAAAAAGAAAATTAGTGTAGAAAGTGTCGTTTTTTAAGATAAAAGAGGGGAATTTTCCAACGGATAGATAAGAAAAAGTACTAGAAAAGCGAAAAATTTGATAATAAAATTAGTCTAAAAATTGCGGTTTTTTTTGCAAAAAAAGGTAGGAAATTTTCAAGTGAAAAGACGGGAAGAAATACTAAAAAAAGTGCAAATTAGGAAAAAAAAGTCAACGTGCATTTTTTGAGATAATGGAATGGGAAATTTCCGAGTGAAAAGACAGAAGAACTAAAAAAGTCCAAATTTTGAAAAAAAAGTGAAAGTGCATTTTTTGTGATTATAGAAAGGAAATTTTGAAGTGAGAAGACGGGAAAAAGTACTAAAAAAGTGCAAATTTTGGAAAAAATAGTGGAAGTGCATTTTTTTGTATAATACAAAGAAAATTTTCAAGTGAAAAGACAGAAAAGTAATAAAAAAGTGCAAATTTTGGAAAAAAAAGTGAAAGTGCATTTTTTGTGATTATAGAAGGGAAATTTTCAAGTGAGAAGACGGGAAAAAGCACTAAAAAAATTGCAAATTTTGAAAAAAAAGTGAAAGTGTATTTTTTTGTGTAATAGAAAGGAAATTTTCAAGAGAAGAGTCAGAAAAAGTAGTAAAAAAGTGCAAATTTTGGAAAAAAAGTGAAAGTGCATTTTTCGTATAATGGAAAGAAAATTTTAAAGCGAAAAGTCGGGAAAAGTACCAAAAAAGTGCAAATTTTGGAAAAATAAGTGAAAGTGCATTTTTTTTGTATAATAGAAAGCGAATTTTTAATTGGAAAGACGGGAAAAAGTACTAAAAAAGTGTAAATTTTGGAAAAAAAGTGAAAGTGCATTTTTGAGATAATAGAAGAGAAATTTTCAAGAGAAAAGATGGGAAAAAGTACTAAAAAAGAGCAAATTTTAGAAAAAATAGTGAAAGTGCATTTTTTTGTGATAATAGAAGGGAATTTTTCAAGTGAAAAGACGGAAAAAAATACTAAAAAAGTGCAAATTTTGAAAAAAAGTGGAAGTGCATTTTTTT
Source organism: Neocrepidodera transversa (assembly GCA_963243735.1). NCBI lineage: Eukaryota > Metazoa > Arthropoda > Insecta > Coleoptera > Chrysomelidae > Neocrepidodera > Neocrepidodera transversa. Next base: position 5,229,338 of record OY725350.1, read on the forward strand.
GACATTATAGAAGTGATATTTTCAAGTGAAAAGACGGGAAAAAATACTAAAAAAGTGCAAATTTTGGAAAAAAAGCGAAAGCGCATTTTTTGTGATTATAAAAGTTACTTTTTCAAGAGAGAAGACGGAAAAAAGTATTAAAAAAGTGCAAATTTTGGAAAAAAAGTGAAAGTGCATGTTTTTATATAATAGAAAGGAAATTTTCAAGTGTAAAGTCTGGAAAAAGTACTAAAAACGTGCAAAATTTTTGGAAATAAGTGAAAGTGCATTTTCAAGTAAAAAGACGGGAAAAAGTACTGAAAAAGTGCAAATATTGGACAAAAAAGTGAAAGTTCATTTTCAAGTGAAAAGACGGGAAAATAAGTAATAGAACAGTGCAAGTTTTAAAAAAAAGTGAATGTACATTTTTTGTGATAATAGAAAAAGTGAAAAGACGGGTAAAAGTATTTAAAAAGTACAAATTTTGGATAAAAAATGAAAGTGCATTTTTGGGATAATAAAAGGGAAATTTTCAAGTAAAAAGACGGAAAAAGGTACCAAAAAAGTACAAATTTTGGAAAAAAAGTGAAAGTGCATTATTTTTTTGAGATAACAGAAGGGAAATTTTCAAGAGAAAAGAGGATTAATAATAATCAATTTTCTCGAGGAATATGAGTAATATTTGGTATATTTACTTTATTTTTGATCATTAATTACATGATTTTTTAATTTTTTATTATTTATAACTTTTTTCATTAAATTATCCAATTATATAATTAAAATCGCCCTATTTCTCTAAATGTAAATGATCCTTTTTTGCTCATATCAACCAACACAACATAACTGAATACACAGGAAAACAAAAATTCTAAGGCGTTAATTAAAGCTAATTATTTCCCACGAAAGAAAATTAATGGTACTAAAGACAACCAGACACACACACACACAGAAAAGTGTAACTTAATACGATTTAATAGATACCTTTAAGTAAAATATCCAAAAATGATTAATGATATTTGTTCGTCTGTTTGTATTCTAAATAATCTAGGGCGTTACTTAAATTAAATTGGTGTTCAGGGGAAATGGTTAATTAGATTCAAACAAAGCATTGTAACGGTATTTTGGCGCCTTAGTCCAGGTTTCAGATTGCTTCGGGCGCCACCTTCCATTTATAGTGTGAAGGAAACTTGTACGGGCAGCGTCAGTGGAGAAAAAACTTAGAGCAAGCATCATTGGCATCAAATCTCTAAAAATTGCCATTCAATTTCATATAACATTTTGTATAAAACTGGATTTACGAAAGTTATAAGAATTTTGAAGAGAGGTCTCAAACTTTTTTATATCAGAATTGATGTTCAAATTAACCATTATGTCAAGTACTGGATGATGTTTGTCTTCGTTTACTAAATGGTCTAACGATTTTTCAACCAATCAAAAAGTATTGTACAGCACAAGTTCAAGATTTTTTTGGTATTCATTATAAACAAAATTGTTGTAGAATTAAATAAAATTATTAAGGTGTCTGCGAAGAAAGTAATTATTCTGCAATATTAAAGTCTCCAAGAATTAATAGTGACCTGTCATACAATAAATTTAAAGATTCAAGTTTCAAGATTTAACTGTAATCTCCATCCATTAAGTATAATTCCATAAGTTCTAAAAACGGTCAATATTTTACGTAAGAGAACAAGATAATAGTTAATATATCGAAACGAGAAGTCTTGAGTTCACAATTTAACTAGTAAAATGCCTTTGTAACATAGCAATAAAAGTAAGTCTTTCGCCCATAACTCTAAGAAGGCAATGAAATTCGAAAATAGATCTATTAGCGCAGGCAAACATCAAGGCATGCTCGACACGTAAAATTCACCTTCTAATCTTTTTAGGATACCTTATGCGTTTTAAGTTTTCAAGTAAAACAGCTGCAACTATTTTATGTTAATCCATGGGTGTACTTTAAGAAGGCAAATTACCGACACCCGGTACATACTTTCTTTCGTTAATAAATATTATACAAATTGACATGCCTTTGTTGGTAAAATCTTTTTTTTGATTTTTTTGTTACAATCAAACACGCTCATTTACGTATAAGAAACAAGGAAGGGTCGGGACTTCAAAGAGCATGTCACGTACGCCTTATTTGTTTCTGTTATAAGTTAGAAATAGATCTTACGAGCATTTGTCAGTGATATGAATCAGAAAATCGTGAATTCTAACAAGCTTTTTGTTTGACGGTATCATTGTTTCTGAAATATAGAGTGAACAGATTTGGAAAAAAATAAAAATTCTGAAAAATACTTCAAATCAAACTTAATAAACTATTCAATCCATATATTATTTTCGTCTCTTTTTTTCGAATATCTTTCAGGGTTTTATAGATATCGATTTTTAAAAAATAATACTTTTTTTGAAAAATAAACCCGGAAAAACCCTTATGGATTTTTCGCTTATTCAGATTTTTAATAGGCTTGGAAAACCTAGAAAATTCTAATTTTGCATGTTTCGATTCCGCTCATTTTGTCTCAAAATGTAGTAATCGTGTGTCTTAAAAAAGAGAAAAAAATTTATGTCGATACAATGAAGCAAAATTATGCAAACAAAAGTGCATTTTTTGCTGGTTTTGTGCATTTTTCAAGGGGTGTTCAAAGTATATTTATTTAAGATTGATAAAAATTTGTGTAAACTGTATTGTTTTATTATTATACAAGCCTTAAGTAATATAATGGATCATTTAACGCCCTTTATTGGTCATTTGCAGCCATTAAAACGCATCCAAAAGTGCATAATTTGCATCCGTTTAAGAAATTTAATAATTGCCCAACGAACAAAATATCGTCCAAATTTATACCCCCACTAATTACAAATTTGAAGAGAAAATCGGAATTTTGTTTTCCTGTTTTTTTCACATTTAATGTATACAAAGCAAATAAAAAAATGAATTTACGTCTTCTTTTTTAACTAAATTTTAATTTTTTTTGCATTTCTCACTCCCTCCTCCTATATCTAATTTTTAAACTCGTTGGCATTGAATATGAAAACTGAAATAAATATTTTTGAAAAATCCTTTACAAATGCATGAAAACAGCAAAAAATGCACTTTTTTGCATAATTATGCATTTTTAGGTACTTTCCCCATGCGTATGGACTATGATTTTAAAAGGTTTTATATCTAATAGATGTATTCTATGCAATAAAATCTTTTGTAGATTAAACTTCTTGAAAATCACCTTCGGTCTATTGGGACTAAAATTCCAAAGATCCGTTTTAGGGCCTATCTTTGAGGAAAAATAACTTTTTAGTCTAGTCAACAAGTGAAATTTGGGTCAAACTTCTTTCTCCGCCTCCGAAAAATATCGATTTTGAAAAAATTCAAGAGACGCTTGTGAAAAATGCAAAAGTATAAACAATTAACTGAAAAAAATGGGGTTTGGTTTTGCAAATATCTCAAAAACTATTTGATATTTTTCAAATTTGAAAAAGGATTCAACAAGAGGACGAAAAACTATACATCCCGGAACTGTAGAACCAATATTTATAATTTTCCCAGTGTTGGAAAATACGGCCGAAAACGGAGACTCCGACTTGCGTAAGCGCTGCCCACTTTGGACCTTTTATGAATAAATATTATTTAAACATATTAAATATGAAAATTAAAAATTGAAAAAATTCAGGCTTCTACTGGATATATTTATGAACAATAATCCGCTTTCAAAAAAATTTTATCGCGATTTTTCTATTAATTATGCATTAGTTAATTAACAATTTTTTGGACTTATTTCTGAAAGGTCTCAGAAGAGATTCCCCGTTGGAAAAATTAAAAAAATGTTATTTTTCACTTTGTTATTAAATAACAATTTACTTACGATAAAAATTAAAAAGCTTGATTAATCATTGATAAATTTTTTTTTTTCATATTACTAGTGATTCGTTTTTTATGATAAGAATCACGTGAAAATGATTTTTTAATTTTTTTATTTCTTATTGTTTACAAAAATTGTTATAAACAAATGCGTTGTTTATAAGATAATCTAAAATTTCTTTTTTGGAAACATAATTTTTGATGCAAATTATAATTTTTTAAAAAAATCCTTTCTTAAAAAATTTTTTTTGTTCAAAAACGTATTTGTTAATTAAAATTTTTTTTCTATCACTTGTAATTATTATTAAGGAACCATTTTTTAATCATAATTTATCTTGCTCTTTAATAACTAAAAAAAAATTGTTTTTATTTAAATTTTCATTAAACAATTTGTTATAAACAATTAAATTTTTTCTATATATTTTATCTTTTTCTAAGTAATGAAACAAAAACAACCATGTGTTATTTTTTGAGAAAAATTATTTATATAGTAGAAAAAAATTGTTATTTAACAAATACGTTTTTAAGTCATAAAAATTGTTTAAGGTAATAAAGCACAAATTAGGTACCACAAAATTTAATTAACAAAGTTCTAGCAGGCAACTAGTTTCGGTCACTGACCATCATCAGGCCACTATTTAAGTACTAACAGGGGAACAAATTGATCACATAAGTGATAGACCCATTAAGGGTACTTGATAAATAACAAAAATGTTGTTAAAAAATTAAACTAACCCACAGGAGGGTCGACATCCCGGAAATAAAGAAAATTGAAGGAGCCACCCTATGTATGAAAATTTTCAACGTTTAATTTTATTAAAAATTTTTTGTTATTTTTCAAGTACCCACACAATTTTATTTCTTAATTTGATCACCTACCCTTAATGGGTCTATCACTTATGTCATTAATTTGTTCCCCTGTTAGAACTTAATAGTGGCCTGATGATGGTCAGTGACCGAAACTAGTTGCCTGCTAGTACTTTGTCAATTAAATTTTGTGGTACCTGACTTTGTGCTTTATTACCTTAAACTTTGGACCACATTTGAGATATGGATAACCTTTGGGATTTAAAAAAAAATTTTTAAAGAACGATTTTTTTTTAAAATCATAATTTACATCAAAGATTTTGTTTCCAAAAAAAATTTATAAATCATTTTATAAACAAAGCATTCGTTTATAACAATTTTGTGAACAATAGAAAATAATTTTTTTTTAAAATAATAATCATGTGACTTCTGATCATAAAAAACGGATCAATAGTAATAGGAAAAAATTTTTTTTTCAATGATTAATCAAGCTTATTAATTTTTAACCTAAGTAAATTGTTAATAACTGAGTGAAAAAAAAATTATTTTTTAATTTTCCAACGGGAATCTCTTCTAACACATTTCAAAAATAGGTCCAAAAAAGGAAAAAAAGTTCAGATTTGTTATTTAACTATTATCGCAATTACAATGTTCATGTTCGAGTAGGAAAAAATTGTTAATTAACTATGTATAATTAATAAAATATCAGGATAAAAATTTTTGGACCAAAAAGTACTTGTTGACTAGACTATCTGCTCCAAAGTTGACAGAAAACATCAGTCTTTGTTTAAAAATTTTATGATCGAATTTTAATATTTTATTTACAGTGTGGATAATATATCTAATATTTCTTACAGAAAATAGAGAACAATAAATGGAGCAGAAATTCCAAAAAACATTTCAAAAAAATTAAAGAAACTAACAGGATTTTCAAAAACAAATAAAAAGGAATAAAAAATAAATAATGAAAAATTGTGGAGGAAAATAATACAAAGAAATATAGATATCCTGCGTATAATATATTTTTTTATGGTATAAAGTTAATTATAGGTACTGATTTTATTTCTGCTTTTAAAATATTATTAGTTATATTTCTTTATCAGTAAAGAAATTAAGTTTTATTTTGGTTTATTTTTAGGAACTTAATTAAATTTAAAAATAAATTAACGCTCGATAAATTATGACATTCATGACAAACCAAATCCTTTAATTAAAATAATTTTTTACTTATTTATTTTATTCGAAATTAGGAAATAAATTCATTTATAAAATATTGTCTCTATACATTTTTATTAGTTACATAATAAATAATCTATAAGAGTTTGTGTAACTATCCTCTGCCGTTACGTCATGATTGGTGACGTATTCTGCTGTTTTACGTTTATCAAATATTATTTAAATGTTATTTTACACTTAATTTCAAAATTAAAATATAACTAATGACATATGTTAAGGATTGTTTTCAATGACGCATGTTAAGAGGTGTTTATATAAATAAATTGGTAATACCAAAAATTGTAATTTGCTTTATACGTCGCGTACCTTTTTACATAATTTAGTAATTTTTTTTAACTTGAAACCTCCGTTTTTTTTAAACTGCTTTGTTTCAAATTTTTAGCTTCAAGATGTTTAACGTCCCTGAGCATGATTTTTGACTAAATAAAAAAAATTACGGATGATCGAATCTTGATTAAATGGCGAATTATATAATAAATATTAAAAATGTATTATGTGTTTGGGGTGAACCCAAACGTTGTAGACCACATTTAACGGTAAAAGCGGTATTCTCTTGAAAAGTAATTAATCAAATTCAAAATTAAACTTTGCTCTTCCTCATTATATCAGGAAGGCATTTTGACAATTGAACTGTCAAAAGTAATAAATAACATTTACGTCGACATTAGTTAAGAAATACGTTAATAACGTCATAATTCCGTCTCATATATTTCATGATTGAGAGATCAAGATGGACAATGTATGACGTAACGGCAGAGGATGGTTAAACAAACTCTACTACGCACCACTCTCTGGTCTTATATTATTTCACTATCAGCCACGTTGTTCAATCTGGCTTTAGAATTCTCTTTAAAAAAGATACAAAACGGAAATCTGAGAACAATAGGAAGTTAACTAATCGCATAGGCGGATGATATAGTATTATTTAAAAAAATAGGAAAATCCGGAAAAAAATACTAAAGGACTTTAAAGAAAGGATGAAATTGGAACTAAAAATTAACGTGAAGAAAACTAAAATAATCAGATTTGGAAAAAAAATTACGGATGATCGAATTGTGATTAAATGGTGAGTTATATAATAAATATTAAAAATGTATTATAAGATTATATTTTTGGGGTGAACACAAACGTTGTAGACTGCATTTAACGGTAAAAGCATCTCTTTCTGTTGTAAAGTAATTAATGAACTTCAGAATTAAACTTTGCTCTTTCTCATTATATCAGGAAGGCGTTTTGACAATGAAAAATTAATTGACCTGTCAAAAGTAATAAATAACATTTACATCGACATTAGTTAAGAAATACGTTAATAACGTCATAATTCCGTCTCATATATTTCATGATTGAGAGATCAAGATGGACAATGTATGACGTAACGGCAGAGGATGGTTAAACAAACTCTACTACGCACCACTCTCTGGTCTTATATTATTTACCGTCACTATACCAGTGCGTTGTCATTTATTAGATTGTGTTCCAATAAAAAAATTACTCCAATTTGTAGTTAAATTTCATGTAAAACTAGTATCTATGAATTAAATAACATTTTGAAACAACTTTTACTATTTTTACTATTTTTGAAATAAAACACTTTTAAATTTTTATAAAGAAATCACACGTCGTAATTGTTCAAAATATTAAAAAAAATTCTTTGTTCATCGCTCGACTTGATACCAAACTCACTGTTCCAGAGTGTTTCAATTTTTCTTGGCACTGTTCATCTCCTTTGGAAATTAAAAAGGAAAAACCTTAAGCGAAGTGATATATAGGTGGGACTAAGACGCCCGCTATACCACTAGAAAAGCAAAAAGTTCATTTGTTACGTTACAGGACCGTTTTTACCGTTAAATTAATTTAGAAAACATTCCTAATAAGAATGAATTTAATTTCAATTTTAGTTTATAAAAATGCTACTTGGTTAAGTTTATTGTTTTTTGGATTTTTAATCGATACAGATAAAGAATTTAAATTTAAATTATTATAGTCATAAGATATGAATTTAACAAAAAATTGGTATAATTAATATTAAATTATATAGTTTTAAATCTTAGAAAAATGCCTAATCCGAATATTTACGAAGGGGGAACAAATTAAAAATAAAATTGCACTTTTAGTATTATTTTACCCCATATAATTTGATACTGTTACATACTACATAAATTAAGCAATAAAAAAATAATAAATTAAAACATTTTTTATTATCTAAAATCTACGTGAAAAACGACTCTGGTTAGAGGTCAAGCGTAAAAAGAGCAAAAGTTGTCTCATTTAAAAAGACAGGAGCTTGTTGCAATTGCGAACTAATCCCGTGTGTTCTTATTCTATTCTTTCTTTTCTACTGCAGACATAAATACTAAGCGGCCTACTGCCACACGCAAAAAAGGGCCAAACGGGAATACGTGTAGGACCAACACAACGGACACGTAAATATCGGACAAAAAAATTTCACTTTCTAGATACGTAAAAGAAATGGACATCTTGTTATGTTGGTTGAAAGTTAATTTGGTTTTTGTATCTTTATATTTTCTATTTGTTAGGTAAACGACGAAGAAAAAAAATTTGGTTCAGTTTCGTTGATAAATTAAAATAATATAATGAAATAGAAAATATTAAAAAAGGATTATAACAATAGGAGAAAACAGGTATAACAATATTAAATAAAAGAAAAGATATCTTGGAAGTAAAAGTAAAAAGTACACTATAAAATAGAGAAAAATACTGGATTTGAAACTAAAAATTAACTAACAAAATTAAAAAAAAAAAAACAAGTTAAAAAAATTTGAACCAAAGAAAAATAAAATAAACAACAGTAACTACTTTTGATTTTATTTATGAAATTCCCATTTTGCGCTCTATGCAACTTTGTAGAACAATTAATTTTTTTATTAGGTTTTGACAATGAACTATACTCATTTTGTCCTTATTTTTCGTGACTAAATGTATTAAATTTTTGTATAAAATTAAATTGGCTTAGATATATCTGATTTGGAAATAAAGGAGAAAAGTTATTTTTTTTTAATTTCGATACAAAAATTTTTCTGAAGACATCCCTGTTAAAGAATCCAAATAAAGGAAATTTACATCATATTTTAAATATAAATAATTATTAAAAAACAAAAATAAATAATTGACAAAATTTAGACCAGTTAGGTAATTTTAGCCTGAATATAATGAATATAGACACTTTGGAGACCTCTCCACTTTTCTAAAGCAACGCTCCTATTGGTCGGGGGAAAGCCATGCCCACCATAGTTTTAAGGCGAATTCAAAGGACTCCCGAATATTTTTAAGAACCCCCGAATATCTTTAAGGAGCCCCCAATTCCAGGACCCCAATTGCAGGACTCCAGAAGTCAAAGGTGCCTCTAATTCAAAGGACCCCCAATTTTACGACCCCCGAATATTTTTAAGGACCCCCAGTTTCAGGATACCCGAATATTTTTAAGGACTTTCAATTTCAGAACCTCCGAATATTTTAAGGATCCCCGAATATTTTTAAAGTAGAATTGAAGGAGTCAAAATATATATATTTTTTATGAGATTGGCCCATGTACAATTATTTGGGACCTCTACCCCTTAGCGTACGTAAAAATATTCTGGTAGCGCGAAAGTACAAAAAATTTGACTCCTTCAATCCTATCTTAAAAAGATTCGGGGGTCCTAAAATTAGGGGTCCTGAAATTGGGGGGTCCTGAAATTGGGGATGCAATTGGGGATCCTGAATTCGAGGGTCCTAAAATTAGGGGTCCTGAAATTGGGGATCCTTTGAATTTGGGGGTCCTTAACAATATGAAGGACGTGGCTTCTTCCGGCATTTAGAAAAGTGGAGGGAGCCTCCAAAGTGTCGGACTTCCTAATATCATGGATGGATAAAAAAATTAAAAATTAAAATAAAACTGGCGTCTTAAGTGACATTTGACAGTCGATCTGTATGCATAGTTCGAAAATATCATGATATTTATATAAATATCATATCATATGATATATATCATTTTTTTTATTTAATTATTTAATAAAAAACAGTTCCTTGCACAAACTAAATTTTAACACAAACACATTAACAAAAACCTATATTCTAAACAACAAAACTGTTTATTCTAACTCAAATTAAAATTAAAAAACAAAAATAATTAAAAATAAACAAATATCACTGGACATATTTTTTTGGTGTGTTAAAATACAGTCAAAATATTGCCAAATAGAATGCTTTGGTTTTGGCATAATATTAAATAAAAATCAGAACTAACTTAACACAACAATCAACACAAAGGGGAAACAGAAAGCATTATTTGCAGCGTTACCATTTTCAATAAACCGGATTCTACCAACATTTCGATAATAAATTAGCAAAATCTACTAACTATCTAAATCTAACCTGTGTATTTTAATCTATTTTATTAAAAGAAGTCGTTGACTACCTAAATCTAACCTGTGTATTAAAAAAAGAAGAAAATATAACACTATTTATATTTATTTTATTAAAAGAAGTCTTGACTATCTAAATCTAACCTGTCTATTAAAAAAAAAGAAAATATAGCTTTCTCTTTCCACTTAAAACTTATTCTCCGCTACGTTCCCTATTGTTTTCCACTTTCCCCTATTTTTTTATTCCACTCTTTCCACTTCTTTTTTTCTACTTTTTTTTCTACATTTTCTCCTATATTTTTTACTAATTTCTTTTTGTCATACTTTTTTGTTCCACTTTTTCCCGTTAAAACTTTTTTCTACTTCTTTCCCAATTTTTTTCACTTTTATCCTATTTTTTTCCACTTTTTCCCCTACTTTTTCACTAATTTTTTTTTTCAAACTTTTTTCCACTTTTTCCCCCGACTCATTTTTCTCCTCTATTTTTATTTTTTCAATTTTTTTCTGCAATTTTTCCACCATCCTTTTTTCCTCTACTTTTTTACCAATTTTTTTATATTTCAAATTTTTTTTTAAATTTTTTCCCCCCATTTTTTGTTTTAGATATTTTTTTACATTTTTTGCCCTATTTTTTTAGTTTCAAACTTTTTTCCCTTTTTTTCCTAACTTATTTTTTCTCCTATTTTTTCAGTAATTTTTTTGTTTCCAACTTTTTTCCCATTATTCCCCCAGTCTCTTTCCCCTACTTTTTTAATAATTTCTTTGTGTTCCACTTTTTCTCCTCAAAATTTTTTTCCACATCTTTCCCTATTTTTTTTTTCACTTTTCCACTACTTCCATGCTTTTTTATTCCACCCTTTCCTCTATTGTTTTCCACTTTTTCTCACACATTTTTTTTACTAATTTCTTTGTGTCAAACGTTTTTTGTTCCACTTTTTCCCCTTAAAACTTTTTTCCATTTCTTCCCCCATTATGTCACTTTTCCCCTACTTTTTTATTTTCTCCTTTCACCTACTTTTTTATTTTCTCCTTTCCCCTACTTTTTTATTCTGTCCTTTTCCTACTTTTTCCCAGTTCATCTCATAATTTTTTGACTAATCTTTTTGTGTAAAATTTTTTCTTCCACTTTTTCTTCTTAAATCTTTTTTTTCACTTCTTTTCCTATTTTTTTCACTTTTCTCCTATTTTCTTCCATTTTTCCCTACTTTTTTATTCCACCCTTTCCCCTACTTTTTTTCACTGTTTCTCCTACATTTTTTACTAATTTCTTATTTCTTTGTGTCAAACTTTTTTCCACTTTTTCACTAATTTTTTTTATAGGTGGATAACCTTTCTCCCCAGTCTTTTTTCCCCTACTTTTTTAGTTTCAAACTTTTTGCCCAATTTTTTTATATATAATCTTTGTTTTTTATTTCCAATTTTCTCCCTCTTCCTTTATATCAGTACCAATGGAGTGGTAAGGGGGAAAGATAGGGGGAAAGAAGAAAATAATTATTCAAAAGAAGTGATTTTTTCGTAAAAAGTCGAAATTTGACAGAAACTGACAATAATGAGAAAAAATGGATGGTTTTAGAAAAAACGCGGAAAACAGGGTAATTTCAAGAAAAAAAGTAACAAAATTTGAAAGAAAAGAGCGGAAATTTAAGACAAAAAGGTTCGAAAATTTGAAAGAAAAGAGGGGAAATTTTGGAGGAAGAGGGGAAATTTGAGAAAAAATAACAAAAATAAAAAAATATGAGGTAATTTTAAGAAAAAATGGGGTAATTTTAGAAAAAACGGGTGTAATGACAAAAATTGAGAGAAAAGAAGGGAAATTTGAGATAAAAGAGACAGTATCTGAGAGAAAAGAGGGGAAATTTTGAAGGAAGAGGCCTTATAACGAAAATAAGGGGTAATTTTCAGAAAAAGGGGTAATTTTAGAAAAAAGGAGGTATTTTCAGAAAAGTAACGAGGTGAAAAGAGGAAAAATTTTGGACAAAAAAATTAAAACCCTCATTTTTCTTAAAAATATACTAATTTAGTAGGAAAACCCTGATTATTTGGGATAGAGGATAAGTAAAAGCAATAACAAAATAATCACTTGATATATATCCTCCGAACCCTGTCTATACGCATTTCAAATCGGAGAATTCAAATATGTAGAAATATACCAGGTGTTCTATTTGAATTTCCAATTTTCATGGAATTTCCGGTGAAACCGGATGTCGGCCATATTAATTTATTATCTACAAAAAATCCAAAAATAGCTCTATTTTAATCGACCAAAATTTGGTATAAATCTAATAATCAGTTTAAAAGTTATAGGAGTGGCACATGACTCATTTACACCCGGTATATATCGTTTTCTGTTATTTTTTTCCTATTACTGTCATATATGGATTTAATTCTAATAAATATCTAAGTACTTCGTATGTCTTTTCATATTTCCTCCTACTAGTATACAATGAAAAATTAGCTCTTACTAGGAGAGAAATTTGTCTTCTCGACTTGAACATAAATAATAATATTTTCTAATACTACTAGTGGACAAATATATTTTAATACCCTGTATTTCTATATCCAAACTACTTTTTATTGAATTATTGTGTAACACTATCGATTTTAAAACGTACAGAAAAAAAAACTATAAAAAGTAGTAAATTTATAAAGAAAAGAAAAAGTTCGTTCTGTTGGTTACACAGCATCTTCTAAAGCAAGAAAATTCTTTTCCACTTGGACAGAGTAACACAAAACAGCAGTAAGACAATTAGTATCGTGTTCCGTACAATTAAGAAGTCTTGGCGTTCTTTTTGTTCCTTCTTTTGTGCCCACCACCTAAAACCCTTACTGCCCATTCAATGCTCTGAGGGTTAAAACAATGGCTTAATAGATTTTTCTTTGTAATATAGATGAAATGGAAATAAAATAAATTACTTCAAATCATTTTTATTACAATGATATAATATTTTATTTTTTTATACAAATATATTATAAAAAAATATGTATATAATATAATTAAGGCTAATTATTGACAATTTACTTTGAATTAAGAACAAAAAAATTATTAATTTTTTATACAAGGTGTCCACACGCAAACTTAATATAGAATTATTTCTGGTGGTTTTAAAGATAAAAACATGAAATTTTGAGTGGTTGTTCAGGAGAAAGGGGGAAAATGGATAGGGTATTTCATACCGCCCCATAAGTATCATCCGCCTCCCCTACTTCTCCCCACTCCAAGATTTTAAATGACAACCTGTATTTTTTCGTCAGATATTGAAATTGTTGGTGTCTTATAATTATAAACGACAAACTTAAAATGTCGCCACAAAAAAAAATCCAGCGAAGTTTAATCGGGGGAGCGAGCTGGCCATTCAATCTGAGATCCTGGAAAAAATATTATCCAAATAATTTCTGATATCTGAATCCTTTAACTTTAAAAATCTCGTAAATTCATTATGTAAGTAAATGTTTTTTTCTCATAGAGATATCAAGAAAATTGCAATATATTAAAATCAACCAAAAAAAAAAAAACAGAGTGTAATTTAAAATCTAGGAGCGGGGTGGGTTGGGGGCGGTAGGTATGAGATAGACTTTTCATTGTCCCACTGTATCCTGAAAAATAACACAAAATTTTAGGTTTTTATCTTTAAAAATACCAGAAATACTTCAATATTAAGTTGTCGTGTGGATACCTGTTTTATTTTTTTTTTAATAATAATTAAAATTTCCCTAATATTGAGACTTAGGGTGTGATTAAAATGCCTCAATGCAGTTTTTGTTTGAATTAAAGGTTAGGAGTCTACTTTTGAATTTTTCTAAATTCTTAAAAATTAACATAAAACTTGTTTTGTTTACTGACAAATAAATTTAACTAATTATAGTTTAAATTGTCTACTAAGGTTTATCCCACAAATAAATACGAAGCGTTTTTCTAATTAATAAAAATTAAACAAATATTATTAAAGAAAAAAAATCGTATATTTTGAACTCTAAACGTGTTTTAATATCTCTCTCTCTCTCCCTCTTTTCATTTATTTACCATTTCCTTCTACTTTTCATAATGTTTTCCCATTTTTCCCTATTTTTTACTGTTTTCGAACATTTTATAACGTTTTCGAACATTTTTTAAAGTTAAGTATTTTGAAGCTTGAACAAACGTTAAAAACATCACATTTTTACAACGGTTTTGAATGTTTTTTAACGTTTAGTATTTTAAAGCTTTAAAAAACGTTCGAAACGTCACATTTTACAACGTTTTCGAACATTTTTTAAAGTTCAGTATTTTGAAGCTTGAAAAATCGTTCCAAACGTCACATTTTACAATGTTTTCGAACGTTTTTTAACGTTTAGTATTTTAAGGTATTCAAAAACGTTCGAAACGTCACATTTTACAACGTTTTCAAAGCTTTTTAACGTTTAATTTTTGACGTGAAAAAAACTTTCACTTTTTTTGCATCTAATACATGTATTTCAGATAAGGAAACATGTAAAAATAAGATGTCAATATTTACGAAATATGGCATTGTTTGACGTATTTTGCGAATCAAAATTTCAAGCGTTAAAAAACGTTGAAAACGTTGTGAAATGTGACGTTTCGAACGTTTTTTCTGGCTTCAAAATATTAAACGTTAAACAGCGTTCAAAGACGTTGTAAAATGTGTCGTTTCGAACGTTTTTTCACGCTTCAAGATACTGAACGCTAAAAAACGTTGTAAAATGTGACTTTTCGAACGTTTTTTCACGCTTCAAAATAGCGAATGTTAAGAAACGTTCGAAAATGTTGTGAAATGTGACGTTTAGAACGTTTTTTAAAGCTTTAAAATATTGAACGTTAAAAAGCGTTCGAAAACGTTGTAAAATGTGACGTTTCGAACGTTGTTTCACGATTCAAAATACTGAAGGTTAAAAAATGTTCGAAAACGTTGTAAAATGTGACGTTTCGAATGTGTTTTACCGTTTCAAAATACTGAACGTTAAAAAACGTTCGAAAACTTTCTAAAATGTGACGTTTTGAATGTTTTTTACGCTTATAAATACTGAACGTTAAAAAAAGTTCGAAAACGTTTTAAAATGTGACGTTTCGAACGTTTTTTCACGCTTCAAAATAGTGAACGTTAAAAACGTAGATCGGGCCCCCTTGGTAGAAAAAAGTGGAGATGGTCAGACAGACTATTAGCTGCTCCTTTTTTTCATTCTTTATTCCTATTTTTCCCTAATTGTTTTTTCCCGTTTTTCTTTATTTTTCTCTATTTGTCCCTATTTTGCTTTATTTTTCCCATTTCACTTTATTTTTCCCTATTTTATTTTATTGTTCCAAATTTTTCAATACCATTAAAGCTTTAGTCAGTTAACCAGATCATTTATATAATTATAAATATCCAAAATATAAATATGAAAAATTATTTAGTAATAACTTTTCTGAGAGATTGAATGTGACTCAAGAGAGAGAGAGAGAGAGAGCCAACCTGTTTCTCCAAGTACTTTCTATTCATTTCAATAAACGTGAAGAAGAATTACAGTTATAAGTTCGTTAAAAGTTTATTTCTAATGGCTCTCGTGGGAGTTATAACCTTCGCCGGAGAGATTTAATCGTAAAACAAAATTTCATAATAAAATTTCAAAACTTCAAATAAGTCTTCATTTTCTTCTGAGGTGCGACTGAAATATATATCATGTAAAAAGTGATTTGATGAGAAAATTGACAGTGGCGTTCGTATTTTTCTAAAATAGCAAATAACTAAACGGATAATAAAATACCATGTCGATGACCCCTTTTCTGCACCACCTCCATACCAATCAAAATAAAATTAAGGTGAACGTTTATTTCGCATGATCTCATAGTCATCAACTCCTTTCCTTCTCCTTCTCCTTCACAATGTGTATGTGTGAAGGGAATCTGAATAGACACTGATGATATGATATACCTCTAAATCGGATTAATTCTACACTCACACACAAGTTCAATTTAAGCCTACAACTGAAAGGCACCGAAATTGACTTAAATAAGCTTCAACCGTTTACATCCTGCCGTTAACAGGTGAATGCGTTCTACCTACATCAGGAGTAATTTGGCTCGGTGCAGACGGTCGGGCAATAATAGCAAATGGGCCTTTCATTGCGAATAACTGATGAGTAAGATTTTGTCGCATTTTAAATATATTTTATTACATAAATGAGAGGGTTATGCTTCTATATTCGTTATTAATAAATATAGTTATTTTCCTAACAAGTGCGGAAAGTTATACTTTTCCGTACGCAATTGGGGAAAAGATACTTTACGCAAGTGTTAGGAACAATATTTTTTCTACAAGCGCCTAGAATTAAAAAAAAAATTAGCAAAAATAATCGTTAATGTTGGAGGCCCTTATTTCTTAAATATTATTAGTTAACTTTTTGTTTTTTTGTAAATTGTTTCATAATTTTTACAATAAATTAAATATTTCATGAACAATATTTTTATTTAGTTACCAAATAGTTTTTTAATCATTTTAGTATTTATAAAATCAGTGCGAAAAAGTACAACTTTCTGCACTCAAATGTGTGCGGAAAAGTATACTTTTCCGCATGCTTGTAGAAAAAATTTAATTATAAAGGGGTCAGTACATCTAGGATAATCAACCTTCGGTAAATTACTATTAGGCAATTTCAAAAGAAACATTTAATCAAGTAGAAATGAAAAAAAAGAGGTTTGTCAATTTTTGAGAATTTTAATTTTGAAAGTGTCAGATAAAACTAAAATAAGAAATGTAATTGAGATTGGAATATTGAGACGTCTATCAACTTAGCAAGACAACTGCGTAAATAATGACGATATCAAAAACCTAATAACTGGAGAATTTGCCACTTTTTTGCCGTAAATTAGTTGTGGAAAAATAAATTTTGCCGCTCTTTTTTTTACCAAAAATTCAATGTCTTGCTAACTTGATATCACGTTAGCAAGACATTGCTAACTTGATATCAAGTTAGCAAGACAACTGGCGTGAACAATGACGATATCAAAAAACTAATAGCTGGAGAATTTGCCGCTTTTTTTGCTGTAAATTAGTTGTGGAAAAATAAATTTTGCCGCTCTTTTTTTTTACCAAAAATTTAATGTCTTGCTAACTTGATATCAAGTTAGCAAGACAACTGCGTAAATAATGACAATATCAAAAAACTAATAGCTGGAGAATTTGCCGCTTTTTTGCCGTAAATTAGATGTGGAAAAGAATTTTGCCGCTCTTTTTTTTATTAAAAATTAAACGTCTTGCTAACTTGATATCAATTACGATATTAAAAAACTAAAAGCTGGAGAATTTGCTGATTTTTGCCGTTAATTAATTGTAAAAAAAAATTTGCCGCCCTTTTTTTATTAAAAATTTAACATCTTGCTAACTTAGTATCAAGTTAGCAAGAAAAATGCGCGAAAATGATGATATTAAAACCTGAAAGCTGGAGAATTTGCCGCATTTTTGCCATTAATATTTATGGGAAAAATGTTTGCCTTTATTTTTTATTAGTAATTAAACATCTCGCTAACTTGATATCAAGTTAGCGACACAACTGTGTAAATAATGAAGATATCAAAAAAATAGAAGCTGGAGAATTTACCGCTTTTTTGCCGCTAAAGAGTTGTGGAAACAAAAAAATTGTCAAAATTTTAGATCAATAAAATTTAAAAAATGGTAGAGATGTCTGTTAATAGTTTTTTTAATCAGTTAGTTAAAAAAATGGCAAAGATTTCATTTTTTTCTCAAAATTGGAGGAAAAGTCGATTTCAATCGATACATATCGATTATTATTCCTTTGATTTTTACCGAAAGTTTGTTCTAATCTAGACAGTAGTTTTTCAGATGTTTGATATTAAAGTTTTTTCTTTGACATTTTTTATTTCTGACAGGTGACAGTTGGAAAAATATTCTTGACTGCTCTGAATAGAGTTTTTAAAGGGCTTTAAAATGATATATTGAAAGTCAAATTCCATATCACAATGCTTCTGTCATTTTTTGACAGTGATACTTCCGTTTTGACCAATGTCAATACTAACAGTGTTTAATAAAAACTTTTTTCGTAGGAAGAATCCGGGGAGTCTGTAATACTGTCGGCTACATAAACGGCTATGATGATTTAATTATTTATTTATATTTTGATTATTATTAAGTTGTTTTATGACAAATGGCAAAATTCAACCTGATATGTTTTATTACCTGAACTCGATTGCTTTGTCAGTTAATTTAGAATGTTATGGGGTGTCCAACTGTATTATTTAGTTCGATATAAAAATTTTATACTTAGTTTAATGTACAATTATTTACTTGTCACTTATTTTGATTTTTAACTTTCGTATTTATTATAAGGTGCCGTGAATGTAGCAGGTGCCGTGATCACCAAAAATCTTGTGCGGAATATTAACGACATAACATAGTTAGATATTTAGATAATCAGATAAAAATAGATAGAGCCTACGAGGGAGGTGGAATTTTGATGGAAATGGTAAGTTAGCCAATTCAAAATATACAAGGCGAGAAGAAAAATCCTGTGTATAATAATTATTTTTTTTATTAGATTTCGACAATGAACCGTACTTTAGGAATTTTCGGATTACTTTTGAATGAACTACGATTGTGTTTACATCTTGAATAATAATATAAATTAATAAAAGGTATTCAATTTACTAATCCCACATAGGTATATCGTACAAAAATTTCTTTGATCTAGATAACTTAAATTGACTCAGTATATAGAATACAATATTATTATCTTAATTAATTATTGAAATATCTCGATCATTCTTCTCGATCTCTGATTAAGTCAAGAACATAAGTTGAACTTCTTCTACAATGTTGCAAGTCGGTTCATTTCCATTTTAAAAAACACATTAGCGAAAACTTCTTGCATAATATATTAATGATATGCAAAAATAAGGCGAACTATATCGGGGACAGATAATCTGTTATTTTTCAAGAAGTTTTAAATTCATTAATCATTCGTACAATGTAGACTTTTTGAAAAGATGTCAGGCGGTTTTGAAACAATACGGTCGCTATTATGAATAAGTGTACCTTTTGTTTAGTGAATTGTTCTTTTATTGAAAATTATTTTCTATTATTAGAGTGTAGTCTATAAAATTTTATGTACCTTTTCCGTTGATAGGGAAAAGATCACAATTTTTCACTGATTATTAAGTAGTAAAGTTGATTAAGTACTTTTTGTAACTAATTTATTAGCGAGTGTTAAATATTTTTAAAGATGCTTCAAACAGGTCTTTACCCAACGAAAAACAAAAATTAACTATTAACTATGTAACTAAACTGGCCATTCCTGAAAAAGGTTTTAACTTGGAAAATATTGACATTGACAAAAATTAATAAATCTTTACATTTCTCTGTGACAGGTGACATGTTTAAAATTCCTCTTGAACAAGCGCAACTCGGTAAGTTAAGTCATAAGATTTCCGGCAAGGTATCAATATTTATGACAGAAAACTTGCCTAAAAACTGTCAAGCCCCGTTGGGAACCATCTTGTATCGCCAATAGAAATTAAAATAGGTAACTAAACAGAATCTTGTTCTTTCATTTGACGAGTCAATTGTATTTCATACCCATAAAAATAGTCACATTTACACAATATAATTTACTGGGTAATTTTTTACTCTGTTACAAAATTAAGAATTGCAAGAATGTAATTTAATAATAATAAACATTGAAACTGATCATATTAAAATTTAGTGATTTGATAATATAATGCGATTAGTTTTTGCTAAAAAATACTAAAATGACGTATATAATCAAGTTTTAAAATAAAAATAAATAAAAGTATTTTATTATAAATTAATTTATATTTTAGGGCAAATATTTTTTTTATTATTATCAATCAATCTATAATTTCATAAGAATTAAGAAACTGATAAAAATGAAGCCGTTCCAATAATAATAAAATAATACTTTTCAATATACAGGGTGTTTTTTTAAAAAGTTTCCACCCCCGATTTAGGCAAAAATTATTGGGTAAGCCTAAATCGGGGGTGGAAACTTTTTAAAAAAACACCCTGTATATACGACTAAGTTTATATCTCAGAAATTTGGATTTACTGAGGTAGAAAAAAAATTGTTTACCGAAAATAACATTTATTTTGGATCTGACGTATCCGTTTCATATTTTTCATCCTAAACTCTTCAAGGACAAAGTGGGTGTTTATCCTTCTATATTTTTTAAAGATAAACCTGATAATAATTATTTTACAATCTTTTTACCAGCTTTTTTTCGATTTTAGAGTGGAAGGGGCATCTGCATATCAAAATTCACCAATGCACCAATTTAAACCAAAAACTAATGATCCCATTTGAAGCACGCACCAACCCTTTATACTAAATTTTAGCTTGATTAGTCAAACGGTTCGGCAGCTATCGTTTAAGATTATACACAGACAGACCTCACTCTGGAAGTGATCTTAATCTTCTCGGGAGACTTCAAAATGGATATTTCCATCGATATTTCGATTTTTTTGCTCGTTCAATATACTTTCCCTTCGATGGGACAGGGAAAGTAAAAGTACTTACATTAAATCAATTTTGATTATTTATGGGATTTTTTAATTTCCAGCCATAAAGAAAAATTAAAATGTGTACCAATAATTTATTGTATATTTCATTTTCATAAATGATTATTTTATTTGTTTTATATTTACCATATAAATTATTTTCTATGAATTTAATTTAATATACAGATTATCTTTGCTTCACATATCTAAATCGTACGTGAACATCGACGAATTCCCAAAAACCGTGTGCAACTCGTCCCCTTCTAAGCGCAGGAATGCGAGTGAATGCAGGATGGCAGGATTCCAGAATTTTTAGTCGGAGATCCGAAATGAGGCGCCATCTATCGACGGCTTACTTCGTATTGACACCGCGGGGTGTCGCTCCTGTACAGAAATGAGCAAATACAGAAAAGGAGTTTATAGGAATTCGTGTTTGATGAGGAAGAGCACTAACTTTCGGTAGTTGTCTTTCTTGGTTATCATTTTAAGTTTGAACATATAAGGAGAATATAATGGTAATAGGAGTTGCAGAAAAGCAGTGATAGGGAACTTTTAGATATTTTATTTTAATTGTAATTTATAACAATAATATTAAACTGATAATAATTATAATAAATTATCCCACGTGTCCAGTGGTTTAATTGATGAATGAGATTTAATAACAATAATACTCTTCCCTATATTTCATCCTCTTTTTAGTGAACTCCAAATAAGCCAAAGGCTTGTATGGAGAAGGGACAATAATGTATTATATGAATGTAAAATATACTAATTCAACACTGGGATATAATTATTATAAAAAAAACAAAAATCGATTCCACTGTATAACTGTAACATAATTTAATCCTAACAATAACGTTTTGATTATTAATACTTTATAATTTATAAAAATATTTATAAATCAGCTTATAAATATGCCACCAGCGGGAAACATTACATTACATTTAACTATAACTTATACAAATATTATTTTAAAATTATGAAATTATTTACACACATAGCACTTTTGGGTCTCTTTCGGATATACTATTAGTTTTTTCATTTGTTTTATACTTTTTGATAAAACGAAATTACAAAAAAATAAAAAAATATTCTTTATTTTGACTATAATAATTACAATTCCAAATTTGAAGAAACTAAAATACATTGTAAATTTAAGAGTTTTATATTATCTTTCTAATGGTGAAAATCCAAATTTAATATCTTTAATCTTTTAAAAGTTATTGAATTTAGTTTAAAATCATAATAAAATTTCAAATTTTTTTGATCCATTTTTTTAAAAATTCCATATTTTTTTATAAAATTTTGAAGAAAATCGTAATCGTTTTTTATTAGAAATTTAAAAGAATTTTTTGTACATGTTTAATATTAAAATGTATCTAAAAAAAAATTTAAGAAGATAAAAATTATTTAAAAATTAAAATAGAAACAAGCGGCGAAACTATGCGGAATTCGAAAATAAGATACTGGTAAAATTTTTAGAAAATTTTGAGTTCTATAGATTTGATTTCCTATAATTTTTCATAAAAATCCATAATTTTGCGGAATTCGAAAAAACAGTAAGGACAAAGGGTATAGAAAATTTAATGTTCTACAACTTTGATATCCAGTAATTTTTCATAAAAATGCATAATTTTGTCAATTTAAAAAAAAATTTGAAAAAAATAACTTTTTGATAAATCTGGCAACAACGGGCAAATTTTTCGAAAATTTTAATGATCCGAAATTAAACTATAATGTATAAAAAATATATGTGTAAAACTTTGTTGCCATCTTGTTTAGTAATGACGTCATCACTTATAGCAACTGTCACTTTCCGGTTGTCCTATTAATACCAAAATCTATACAGGTCATGTCCTTGCTACCCTTAATATGTATATAAAATTTCATCTAAGTCGGTTCAGCCGTTTAGACGCTATCGTGTTCACACACACACAGACACACCCACACATACACAGACAGACATCATGCTATAAATGGATTCAGGTGACCTCAAAACGTAAAGATTCGTTAAAATCTGGGTATGGCCAAAAAATCGTGATCGCAATACTTTCCTTCTATACAACTTTGTTGGGTTCGGAAAGTAAAAATGTTAGTGTAAAAAAAACCTTTTGGTCGGTGGTAAGTTTACAGGCACCATTTTCTGGACAGGTATTTTTGGTGGCAAGTTTATCTCCGCCCATGCCAAGAATCATGTATGTGTTTTGTCAGGTATTTTTATGATTACTTTTAAGCCTATTGTCAAATATAAGGTATAATAACATGCGACAGTCAGACGAAGAAAACATAAAATCAGAGAGAAAGGTGACTTTATCGGTTTATTCCGAATTCCGTACCAATGACGTAGATAAAACGGGAAGAAATAATTTCGGCCCTTACGGTCAGAAAACGCCCGAGAGCATAACCCCTATTCACTAACTTGTGTGAGGAGTTCTTTCTCACAATTTAACTTTACTGCGCATGGTAAGAGAATGCACATACAGAGTGTGATTATCTTTATGTGAACGGTAAGTGAGATAGTACTAATACCGATGAATAATCGTGAACGAGTACTCTTCCGAGTTACAGAATAGTAATCCAGTATAGAATGAACAGTCTTAAGTGTACGCCTATGTTTCGGTCAAAGATCGGTGTACGTGGTATTCGGTCAACAAAATAATAAATATATTTCCGTTTAGATGACTTCAACATTAGAATGGTCGACTTGAAT
The DNA here is from genome assembly GCA_963243735.1 of Neocrepidodera transversa. NCBI lineage: Eukaryota > Metazoa > Arthropoda > Insecta > Coleoptera > Chrysomelidae > Neocrepidodera > Neocrepidodera transversa. The sequence continues at coordinate 5,252,795 of OY725350.1, forward strand.
TAATGTCAGTTCTTTTCGGACATATATAAAAGGATCTGTTGTAACAAAGTTACTTGTTTCCGTAATAATTAAAATATGTAAATTAAATGGCGCACGGCACTGGAGTAGAATTAACTCAAACACTCTCGCCTGTGCTTCTTAGACGCCGAAGTTTATATCGAGTAGGGCAATTCAAACCGTTGTCGGCATCTGCAGTGGCAGCAACGTTTCCAACTGTATTGGAAGCTGTTATAGTACGGGCACTTAAATTATTATAGTATTTTGGAGAAAAATATAGTACAATCGAGAAGAAACAAGAAATATGTAACGACACCAACAATAATATATAATTGCACCAAAAATAACAAATTCTAATTATCTCAATTAGGTATGGGAGTTCAATCAACTCTTTCTGGATTATAAATTATACTTTCTCTGCTCTTGGTAAATAATAAATCCTTAAAAATCCTTCTTAAAAATTATAAAAATTCATAAAAATCCTTAAAAAGACTTAAAAATTCTTCAAAATCCAATAAAATTCTTAAAAGATTTTAAAACTCCTTAAAAATCTTAAAAGCTCTAAAAACCCCTAAAAATACTTAAAGACTCAAAATTACTTAAAAATCTTAGGCAATTCTTAAAGATCCTAAAATAATCCTTAAAAAATATTAAAATCCCTAAAAAAGTTTAAAATTTTTAAAAATACTTAAGAGTCCTTGAACATCGTTGAGAATCAAAAACTCTTTAAAAATCCCAAAAATCTTTAAAAATCCCAAAAATCTTTAAAAATCATTAAAAATCTTTTTAAATGCTTAAAAATCGATTAAAACCCTTAAAAATCTTTAAAAACCCCTCAAAATTCTTAAAAAAATTTTGAAACTCCTTAAAAATCTTAAGATAATCTTAAAAACAGTTTAAAATCTTTAAAAAAATTTTAAAAACCCTTAAAAAATTTTTAAAGACTTAAAATTGCTTAATTCTTAAAGATCTTAAAATAATCCTTAAAAAACATTAAAATCACTAAAAATACTTAAAAAATCCTTAAAAATTCCTTAAAAATCTTTAAAAACCCTTAAAAATACTTAGGAGTTAAAATTACTTAAAAATGTTAAGCAATTCTTAAAGATTCTAAAATAATCCTTAGAAAACATTAAAAACCATAAATTCTTAAAAATGAAAAACAAATAGAATAAGTTTTTGAAACTATACATTCCGACCATTACCCCACATGTTTCATCCTTATAGGAATCTTTAGTGGCATTTTGTCGGAATGCATAGTTTCAAAAATCAATTCTATATACCTCAACTATTTTTATGTGATACCAAAATGATAGATAGTCATGCCATCTATGGAGACGCATTTACAGAATTGTATTCTGCTAAACCGCTAGCCTGGGTGTTACCCCTCAACAATACGATAGATGGCGTTCTTAAAAATCCCTAAAAATACTTAAAAGTCCTTAAAAATCCTTCAGAATCCTAAAAATCCTTAAAAATCATTAAAAATTCTTTAAAATCCTTAAAATGTTGAAAAATCCATTAACATCCTTAAAACTCTTTAAAAATCCCTTAAAATTCTTAAAAAATTTAAAAATCCTTAAAAATCTTAAGAGAATCTTAAAAATACTTTAAAATCCATAAAAATCTCTTAAAAATCCTTAAAACTACTTAAATAAAATTTCTTAAAAATCTTAAGCAATTCTTAAAGATCCTAAAATAATCCTTAAAAACATTAACATTCCTAAAAATAGTTTAAAATTCTTATAAATCCTTTAAAAGGCATAAAAATTCATAAAAATCTTTAAAAATCCTTAAAAAATTCTTAAAAATCGTAAACGGAATTACAGTTGGGTGGATGACTGAAGTATATCCTAACAGATGCTTTTGGTATATTGTTATGATTTATGAAAATATAAAATTATAGTATAAAATACGTGCTACATTTACTTTGAAATTTTATAGTACATAAAGTTGTAATTATAGTACAAATACTATAATTATAGTACGGTTGGAAACGCTGAGTGGCCGCCCGAAGTACGAGATAATGTAACCGTCCTAATTGGAATAGCAATGGCCGTGCGACCTTTAGAGACAGGTCAAGTTATACCGGAGTCCAGGACCGTCATCCGACAACAGCACTACAGCAAAGAGCAAAGCCGTGCCTGTACCGTCCGTCACGTCACCGTTACACACCTTTCAACCGAATTTATTTGGTAAAAATAAGTTTTATTCATTGAATTTAATTTGTTTTTGGTTTAACACCCCAGCAGTTACTCAGCCCAGTAGGGCAAGTAAAGACCGCCCTTCTGGCTGTCAGTGATTTTGGTCGATACACCAGAACGACCCCTGGAGTATTTTCTTTCTCCACTGACGCTGCCCGTGCAGTGGCCTTCACACTCTAAACGAAAGGTGGCGCCCGAGGCAATCCGAAATCTGGACCAATGCACCAAAGTGACCCGTAACGACCGAAGTGTCGTTACACTGTTATATTATTTTTAAAACAACAATTTCAGGATTTACAGACAAAACTGGTGATCCTCGTATATCATCAATAGTACTGTAGGTTAATGAGTGTCCAGTGTTAAATTTTGCTACTGTGGTAACAAAAAATAATAAAAAATATATTTGCTTTGATTCGTTTGATCTATTTATTAATCCTATATTAATGAACAAGCGATTAAATAAATAAAGTTTCTCCTTTAACTAAAACGTAATCATCTCAAATTCTCGCTAATATTCAAAAGCAAACACTTTACTTGGATTTATTAGCTGTTGTATAATAAACCTTACTTATCCTCTATTATTAATAAAAGGGATGAGTGGCAAGTACAAATTTTACCTCTTATATACCTTCCAGCAATTGTTTACTTCCTTCCTTTAGCAACGTGCTCACTAAACAGGACCGTCTCAAATTGGATTATGATTTTTAAGATTTATTTGTTTTTAAATTTTTTTTGTGTAAAGTAATTTTTAGTGCAATAAAAAAATCAGTTTTATACTATAAGCTATAAATATATTTTTTAAATTTTTGTACCTCTAATCTAAGTATAAAAAGATGCTAAATCTAAGCTAACAATGAATTTTATTTGAATATTATCTGATAATTTACAATATTTATTCTTCATCAATCAAGTGTTACAAGTAAGTGTAAATAATAAAATATTATTATATATTATATAATTCTAAATCGGTCCTGACATAATGCAAACAAATGTGAGAACACTCCATATAATTTTGAAGAGTAAAAGTTCAACAAAGTTAAAGGGCACACGGAGTTGAGATATTTCATTTCGTGTAAATATTAACTTTTCGTAACTAATATTTGATTTGCTGTTTTGACGTAACACGGACTTGTTCTTGTTCCATGATCGTTTATTTATTGGAAGTGAAACAGGAAGAAGTAACCAGGAAAAAGTTAATTTGGGAACGGTAAGCTGTAACGTTAAAGAATATTTTCTCTGATAACTTTCTCTTTGATAACTTTTGACAGTTTTGGACAGTGTGAATCATACTTTTTTCATTTTATTCTTCTATTAAAAAATAAAATTTTTCATGATGAATTTAAATAAATGTTTGCTCCATGCAACATGTTAGTTCGCATCTTAAAAAAACGTATTTAAGAGGCGCCAATACCATATTATCTTGCCTGAAATCGTTTTTGGACGAGCGCTCCGTTAATATTAAAGATAGGAAGCTGCGGTTTTCACCAATCGATTCTGTAGTTAATTCTTTAGAGCGCGCCTGTGGCACTTTTTTTAAAATAATTTTAGTAAAAGTGATATGACTATCAACTTTTTTTTCTAGACAAATTTGAAAAATGTAGCACAGACGCGCTCTTCTCATAAATATTTTAAAGATTATGAAAAAAACCGCATATTTTTAGTTGCTATATTAGGCAAAAAAATCTGAAAAGAATTGCAAAGAAATTGTAAAAAAATTGCAAAATAATTCCAAAAAAATTACAGGAAATTGCAAAAGATCGCTAAAAACAGAACAACCAAAAAACCGAAAAAAATTGTAATTGAAATTTTTAAAAAAATGAAAAATTTCGAATAAATCGCAAAAAAACACATAAAATCGAAACAAAATAATTAAAAAAAGCCAAAAAATTGCCAGTGGAAATAATTGCAAAAAATCTGAAAAAAAATGCAAAGAAATCGTAAAAAAAATCGCAAAATAATTAAAAAAAAAAAACAGAAAATTGCAAAAGATCGCTAAAAACAGAACAACCAAAAAACCGGAAAAAATTGTAATTGAAATTTTTAAAAAATGAAAAATTTCGAATAAATTGAAATAGATCGCAAAAAACCGCAAAAAATAGAAACAAAATGATAAAAAAGCAAAAAAATTCCAGTGCAAATTACTGCAAAAAATCTGAAAAATATTGCAAAGAAATCGTAAAAAAATAGCAAAACAATTCCAAAAAATCACAGAAAATTGCAAAAGATCGCTAAAAAACAGAGAACAATCAAAAATCTGGAAAAAAGTGTAATTGAATTTTTGAAAAAATGAAAGATTTCGAATAAATTGAAATAAATCGCAAAAAACCACAAAAAACTAGAAACAAAATGATATAAAAAGCAAAAAAATTGATAGTGGAAATAATTGCAAAAAATCTGAAAAAAAATGCAGACCGGAAAAAAATCGCAAATAAATTAAAAAAAAATCACAGAAACTTGCAAAAGATCGCTAAAAAAATAGAGAACAATCAAAAAAACCACAAAAAATTGTAATTGAAATTTTGAAAAAATGAAAAATTTCGAATAAATTGAAATAAATCGCAAAAAAAATCATAAAAAATTGCCAGGGAAAATAATTGTAAAAAAATCTGAAAAAAATTGCAAATAAATTGCAAAAAAATCGCAAAATAATTCCAAAAAAATCACAGAAAATTGCAAAAGATCGCTAAAAAAACAGAGAACAATCAAAAAACCGGAAAAAATTGTAATTGAAATTTTTTAAAAATGAAAAATTTCGAATAAATTGAAATAAATCGCAAAGAACCGCAAAAAAAACAGAAACAAAATGATAAAAAAAGCAAAAAAAAATTGTTAGTGCAAATAATTGCGAAAAATCTGAAAAAAATTGCAAAGAAATGGTAAAAAAATCGCAAAATAATTCTAAAAAAATCACAGAAAATTGCAAAAGATCGCTAAAAAACAGAGAACAACCAAAAAACCGGAAAAAATTGCAACTGAAATTTTTAAAGAATGAAAAATTTTAAATAAATTGAAATAAATCGCAAAAAAACACAAAAAATCGAAACAAAATAATTAAAAAAAGCCAAAAAATTGCCAATGGAAAAAATTGCAAAAAAATCTGAAAAAAAATCCAAAGAATTCGTAAAAAAATCACAAAATAATTAAAAAAAAATCACAAAAAATTGCAAAAGATCGCTAAAAACAGAACAACCAAAAAACCGGAAAAAATTGTATTTGACATTTTTAAAAAATGAAAAATTTCGAATAAATTGAAATAAATCGCAAAAAACCGCAAAAAATAGAAACAAAATGATAAAAAAAGCAAAAAAAATTGCCGGTGCAAATAATTGCAAAAAATCTGGAAAAAAAGCAAAGAAATCATAAAAAAAATCTTTAGATATAACAAAAAACCTAAAAAAAATAATAAATTCGACAGAATTAAAATAAATAGAAAAAAAGACAATAGATTTTTAATTCTAAAATATACTGCGTGATTCGTTACTTCTCACATTCTAAAGTAATGTGCAAAATCGATAAAACACCCTATATCTCGTTTACTAATAAATTAAGGCCCATTAATACTATGTGTTTTAGAATTTAGAAACCAATTTTTGTAATTAAGAAAACCAATCAAAATTTTTTTAAGTAAAGCGCGACAAAAAAAAACTTTTCATGATGATGAAAAAATCAGATCCGGTACTACAAAAATTATCATTGTGTGCACTTTAAAAATATCTAAATGGTTTTTAAAAAAATTATGATGTACAAGGTGTTGTTGTAAACAAAAAATATACTGCGTGGTTTGTTAGTTCGTACTTTCTAAAGTAATGTACAAAATCGATAAAACACCCTTTATCTCGGTTACTAATAAATTAAGGGTCATTAATAATGTTTTTTAGAATTTAGAAACTGATCTTTGTAATTAAGAAAACCAATCAAATTTTTTTTTCAAAATTATGAGAAAAAAATAAACCCACACATAAATAATTGCAAAAATTATATACATAAATGGGCACATTTTGCGAAAAATCAATGAAAAAATAATGTTTTTCAGCGCAATTTGTTTTATTAATTATTATTATCAAGTAGCTTAAAAAATATTTAGTGTCTCATGGCCAAAATTACGGCTGCGAACTGTGTTATTTTCGATATGAAATTAAAATTCCTATTAATTAATTAATTAGTTTTAATCTTCGATTATCAGGTAGGTAGATTTCAGATGATAATGAAGAATTTACTTCATTAATAATATTTCTATTGGAGTAAGTAGAAAGTCAAACGAAATATACGAGAAATATACTTTACTGGATTATTTTTTTCATGTAATTTAGTGCAGTTCAGTTGCACCCATACCATTATATATCTGATCGAAATTAAAGCACATGTACAATTTAATTTATTAAATAGAACAATGTTGATAAATTGTTTATAAGGTCAGGTCAATTTTAGTTTAAGATTATTTTGATTAAAACAATTTAATGATGGTCATAAGTGTATAATAAGTCAATGCTCTTTATATTTTATAATATAATACATAATACTTATATTTTAGGTGTGCTATAAGTATACTATTTTTTAAATAAAACAATCAACTAAAATAAATAAATACATAAATAAAAATAAAATATATAAATATGTAATTATACCAGGTGTTCCCACGAAAACGTAATATTCAATTATTTATGGCGTTTTTGAAGATAAAAACTTTTTTCAAATATAGGGGGACAATGAACATACCGTCCCATAGAGCCACCTACCGCTCCACTCCAAGATTTTAAATGACACTCAGTATTTTTTTGGTTAATTTTAAAAGAACAGAATATGTGAAAAAACTAGTTAAAGGTTTTAGATATCAGCAATTATTATTTCAAAAAAATCATAAGATAGCCAGGGAAAACGAGATTTATTCACAACATTCAGTTACAGTTAATGTCCAAACTATTCACAGTTTACATATAAACAAAAATTAAGTCTATTTCATTATTTCCATGTCTTTTAATGCATAAATAGCTTAAAATAACATAAAAAGTCCACTTTTCTTCCATATAAATAAACGCAATTAGTTTATTGGATCACACCTCGAATCGTTTAACCCTGGAGTAGACGAGTCGGGTCTGTCCGGCTCACGTAAATCTTAATAGTGTCGATTCTCTCGGCAGAGGATGCGTCTAAGCCAGTGCGCATCAGTACCTTTAAGTTAGATTAAAGTATATACTCATTAGTAGTTTTAATAACGTGCAGTGATCGGTAAATACTAAAGCTTTCTTCCAATTACCATACTGGGTTTTTTCTCTATCCCATCCTGTAAGAGAAAAATATGGGATCAGGAATCTGCTTGTTAACGTAAAAGATATTTAGTATGCTCTGACGTCGTAGGTAAATACGGAAGAAATACGGAATTAAGTTAAACTCACTCTCTTTTCATTCTCCACCTAATTGCAATTAGAGCCTTCAGAATAAGCTGTGCTTTCCTGAAAGGGAGACTGATTACAAAACAAAATAGAAACAAAAATTGCATTTGTATAGAGTGATTCAAAAAGAAAGATTATTATTCTTTGTTTATTTTTTATGACAATAGATATTTGTGCAACAATTTTTTTTAATTTAATAAACACTTGCTTAGATATTCAATCTAATCTAGAAGACTTAAGAAGGATTAAAGTTAGGTACTTATTTAAAGTCAATAATAATAATAATACTCGCTCTACATTTCACCCCCTTACAAGTGAACACCAGAAGCCAATGGCTTATGCTGGGAAGGGAAGTTCCAATAGCAGTTCCATTAGTCCCAGTTCGAGTTCGTGCTCGAGGTGAGAACGACATCTAGCTACATTACCAAGTTCAGCGACCTTTAGAGATGGTTCGAGCTGAAGGGTGCGAAGCTGAGCTCAGTCGATCAGCAACCAGACAGAGAGAGGCTTGACCAGTAGAGTAGGACCATATTAATCTTTCTTGAATGACGTCATTGACAGGTCAGCCATATTTGTTAGAGGACATACATTATTTGCATTCTGTTTGTTGTCAGTAGTAGTGTTGTGGAGTGTAAACATAATTAAGTTATTTAAAAATAAAAATACATTGAAAATGCCATCATTCTGTAGTGTGGTTAATTGTGGAATGCGGGCAGAGAGGGATAAGGTATCTTTTTTTCTCGTCATTTTATTAATGGTAATAAAAATAAAAGTATACATATTTTATTACAAATTAAATAGTTTTTTATTCTAGGAACGCCAAGTATTTTAGATGACAAAATGCATCCTGATTGGGTTCCAAATCAAAATATGGGTTATGTGTCATCTGAACTACCATGTCAGTCTGCAGCTTCAAGGTATACTAGATGTGAATAAAGAAAACGAAATAAACTTGACGTTGAGACAAATGTTTGTTATTTCTAAATTTTTTATGCATAGTCATGAAAGTCTTGAAGATATTTATGTACCAGAGACCCAGGAAGAAGGAATTTCTTCGTCGCAGGTGAACGAAAATTCTACGAGTGTGTGTTCAAACAGATATAAACAGATGTAACCGAAAAACAATTGTGTAGTGTTTTTGATGACTTAAACTTTTGCAATAGTCAAATTTACCATCTGAAACATTTTAGATTTAAATGAAGATTCATTTAAAAATGATGATGCAAAGGTACTGTATTTTACGGGACTTATAAATGGTACAATGCTTTTTGGACTTCATTCTAGAGTTTCTTCATACCTTTCCTTTCACCATAATAACATGGTTATCAACATTCCAACAGTTATTGTTAACGTTAATGAAGCTCAGGCTTAATTTACCATTTAAGTATTTGTCATATTGATTTGGTGTCAGCCAAACTAGTGCTTCAAATACATTTTATAAATGCATTGATGTTCTTTATGATAGGCTAAAATGCTGTGTTCACTGGGCCAGTAGAGAAGATTTACGAAGCAATGTCCCTGCTTGTTTTAAAGAATCTTTTGATAACAATGTTGCAGTGATTATAGATTGTTTCGAAGTGTTTACTGAGACTCCTTCAAAAGTTGTCAATGCTGCCCAATGCTGGTCAAATTATAAACACCACGAGACTGTCAAATTTTTGATTGGGATTACACCCCATGGTACAATTTCATATATATCGGAAGCCTGGAGTGGTAGAAGCAGTAACAAATTTTTGACAGAAAATTGTGTTGTTTTAGACTTAATTTTACCAGGTGATATAGCTTTTAATGACAGAGGGTTTTTGATACAAGAATCAGTTGCGATTGTAGGAGCTCAGTTATAATACCAGCTTGCAACTGTACGCATTCATGTTGAAAGGGTATATAGGACTTTTAAAAAACAATTTCATATTTTTCGAGAAACTATCCCTGTAAGTATGTTGTCAACTTCAAGAGATTCTTTAAATGTTCTATATAAAATCATTGTGGTATGTAGTGCAATAATTAATTTTTGTCCTTCACAAGTACCCCTGAATTATAACAGATCCTTTTTAATATCATTTTATTATTAGTAGTTATGTATATATGTAATACTTGTAAATAATATATGTCTTTTTTTACTTATACAGTTTTTGTTTATTAGTTAGTTATATATAAATACTTGTAAATAATGTATTCCTTTTTTTACTTATTCTTTTTTTATACCATTTTTTTTATTAATACGTTATGTATATAAAAACTTAATATCACCACTTAATAATAATATTCACTTTTAGACATTTTTACGCTAAAATAACACAGGAAAACAATTTTTTAAGACAAAGATACTCGAAAACACAAGCAACCAAATGAAAAAGAATCAGTTTGTGTATTCTCCAGCCAAAATGGCGGACCTGTTAAAGTCACGTGTTCTAGAATGGTCAATACAGATCTAGTTTATATCCAGACGTCCCAACGTGACGATCATAAGGAGGACAGACCATAGACGGTATTAGAGAAATCCGAAAAAATTACACTCCTTTCTTTTTCTTCTTATCTATAAAATTTTTTGTTGTTTGAATAAATATGTAACGTAAAGTATTTTTCCTTTATATTGATTTTTGTTAGGTTTACTAAGTATAGGCTGGCTCATGTAAATTTAACTGGCGCCAGTATAGTAAATTCAATGTGTTAGAGAGAGAACGTATCTATCTACGTTACTATTGGTCCAAAATCAAATCTGAAAACGGTTGTGGTCTTCAGGTACTTAAATTCCGTCTGGTCCTATAGCAGACAGAGCTGAAAACTAGACCAGACATAGCTGAAGTACCTGAAGACCACAGCCGACAGAGATGAAGTACCTGAAGAGCAGAGCCGATGCCGTTTTCAGATTTAAATTTGGACCAATAGTAACCGATGAGATAGAAACGTTCTCTCTCTAACACATTGAATTCCCTATATTTGCGGTAGGACTATCTACTAGTAAAGTAAAGAAGCTGACGCTTATAGGTAATTAGTGATTTTAGAACTGATATTATTTGCATGCAATATTTTACCTTCACGGTCCCATCGAAGAGAAAGCATAATGAATGAGCAAAAAAATTCGAGATATCCACGGAAATATTCATTTTGATGTCCCCCGAGAGGATTGAGACCATTTCCAGAGTGAAATCTGTCTGTTTGTCGTGTGCATGTGTATCTGTGTGCCTATGTATCTGTATGTTTCTGTATATCTGTCTGTGTGTAATCTTGATTGGGTTGGTGTGTGCCTTGGAGTACCTTGGATGTAACCATTAGTTTTTGGTTCAAATTGGTGCAGTATAAGATAAGTACGACATTGATTCTTTTTTTGATTTATTGGGGTGACACAACCGATTTTTTTCTCTTCTTATTGATTTTTTAACTTGAATTACACATTAAATCGTGTGTTACTGATCGCCGGTTGTTGATTAAGAAAATGCAATGCAACCAGAAGAATGTCTAAACTAACTAACAAATTAGAAATTCAGATTTGAAATGAACCCCTAAATGTAAACAATGGTATAAATCTGGAAAACAAAGCCAAGAGAGAAGTGGAATTCGAATGAAACAGAAAGGTGAATTATTCCGAGATTATACATCAGAGCGACAGAACTTACTTTATTCTCATCTACCTTTCCTTGTTCCGAATTACCCTAATAATTAAATCTCCCTTGCTAAAGACTATAGGCGGTAAAAGGGATTAAGATTTTATTTTCATTTCTTTTTAATTACATATTCTGCATAATTCAGTATTGTGGCTATCCATTCAATTATATGTGTTTTAACAGCAGTTTCTAGTTGTTTAAAAGTTTTTTGTATCTCTACTTTTACCTCCTAGCAACTTTTTTTCAATATTACACGAAAAAAAAATGTTTTATATTTCAATAGTTCATTATTAGATATGAAATAAAATCGCAACTAAGCTAATGTACACGTTAGCATTAACTTTGATATGTGTTGCATCATCAATTTTTTATCTAAGTTTAACAGACACTTAGCAACATCACAAAAATGTCTCCAACAAATCAGAAAAATAAAAAAAAAATACTCCATAACCTAGTTTTTTTGTTTATTTTATTTAATTTATTTTATTCCAAAATTTAATTTACTGATTGTGAAGGTACAATATGGAAAGAGAAGGGCCCCAAATTTATCAAATCGTCAGAAAGTATTGCTACAGGGGTCATCAAGGTTTCACAGTTCGTTTTGATCAAATTTTGCTGTCTGGGTTTAAAAAACGTATCAGATATAACTTTTTTATTGAAAAGTGTATGAATATATAATTATTTGTTATAATACACAAGACAATAGATTGGTATTTTTTTCCGTTATTTGGTTATATACAATATTTATTGCTTATATAAGTGTAAACAAATTGATATTTACTACAGGCCATCTGATGGTTGCATAAAATCATGCTCGACAATTGTGAGAAGTATGTAAGTTGTATATAAAAAATAAAAAATCGATATAAAAAAATCTCATTGGAATTTATAAGCATTTAAATAAAAAATGTGATTATATTTTTCAAACAAAAAATTCAGTAAAACGTGTTGTGATGAACAAAGTATAAAACATGTAAATAAATATCAAAAACTGTAATTCTTAGGTTAGGTTAATCAGTAACATCCAAACAAATAATACATGACAGCTATACTAATAAAAATGTATGAATATCTGCTAGATTTTCAATCAAACCGGATTTGAGTCAATTACTCATCAAATATTATTTCAACCCCAAACGATGGACAACTTGTCGCGGCTGGTCACGTTAGAGATGTGAAAGAATTGAGACATAGTGGCAAAAGTTATTTAATCACATCGAATAATTGTAGAATAAAACACACATTCGTCTAAGTAAGCTTGCTACAGAAGTAGGTTATACATTACTTACTTTTGTCTCCTAACTGCATTTATCCAGTTATATCTTTTCTCCAATTTCCAACTAGCTCTTGAAAATTTGTAAAATTTTGCACTTGCTATTTCTCCCTGTATTTTTGCAATTAATAACACAACAACTATTATGAACAAGCGAATAACATGCTCCCAACAATAAATAATCTTACTTAAGTGCGCACCATTCGCTCACTTTCTCTTACTACGAAGACGCACCTTGTGTATATTATTTCATTGACAGTTGATAATGTAAAACCAGTCTATTTTCTATACTCAAATCAACAACATCCAGATATAAAAAAAACAGTATAATTTGTAAAATCAAATTATCAAGAACGTGCCAAGTCGAAGCTCGTTGTGATACATCGTCTTACCGTCGTCCAGCTTCTTGACACACAAGATTTGACAGTATTTTAACCGCTTAACCAGCAGTTCACTATTATGTGTTTTTTCTGTGCCACCCTGTATTTTCATGATTCATCTGCTCCGTATATCTTAAATTCAGACTCGTTTGATATCCCTTCTTGTCTCTCTTTGCCTCTTTAGTCAGAATAATTGACTTTTATATCGATTGTATCGCTTATTGAAGTTTTCTTTTCTTCCCCTCGTTATATAGGGTAAGTTTTTATTATATTATATTATATTATATATTCACTTATGTTCCCTGTTATCATTTTTAATTATTTCGACGCTTTAACTTTTATTTACTGTTGTTTTTAATGCCGGTATATTTTTTGTTATATTTACTTAAAAGTTTATATATTATAGTTATAAGATTTTTTGTCTTATATTTACTTTATGTGAACTTTCAGGGTTTTTTGGACAGAACAGTTATTTTTTCTGGCACTGAACGTATTTTTTGGAACGAACAATTTTTTTTCTCCTTTGAATGCTTTTATATGGAACAAGTTCTTTTTTGTTTTGGAACAAGTTTTTCCTTGGAACGTGACATTTTTACTGCCGGATCCAGGAAATTTTAGAATAAACTCGAAAACAAGCCTAAAACCAAGCTAAGTCACATTTTCCAAAGAAATAAAAAGAAAAAGTATCTGAAGGATTATTAATTTTTTCTTATAAAATAAAACAAATATAACGTTTAATTTGAGTTTTCTTAAACCCACAAAAAGACAGCAAGGACAGATTTTGAAATATATCAGAGTTTTTTTGTAAATTAATTCTAAATACATCAAAAAATCAATTAGACTGACGAACCCATAATAAAATGAATTGAGCTTATTAAATCAGATTTTTTACTAAATCACTTTTATCAACAAATTAAAATAACGTTTCATCTGTATAAATATTTTTTTAAAGATAAATCGGAGAATAATTATTTTTACAAAATCAAATAAATGTTAAATGCAGACCAAAGTTTCAAGAAATAAAACACAAAATATAATTTAAAATAAGATAAGGCGACTGGTTTCGGGTAAAGTGGCATAAAAGTACATAATTTAATACGTAGAAAATTTACAATATTAATAACGGTAAGATAATTAATTTTGTAAATTTTCTATGTTTTTCGAATGATTTACTATCACGACTGATTATGGCTTTTTAGATGAAACTTGCCTTACTTTTTTTTAAATTATATTTTATTCCTATTTTTTTATTTTTTTCTTTCAAAAAAAAAACAAATATTAAACTAGAGCAATATTCTATATTCGCGTATTTCATATTTACCCTTGAATATTAAAATATTAATTATATTTCGCGCAAGTATAATTTTTCCTATAAAATATTCGTCACCGAAAGCGAATGAAGAGTCGTGATCTGCAGTTAGTAAAGAAGTTTAGTATGCGCATCTTCGAAATTTAAACAAAGTTGGAATATTTATAAAGGCAGAGCAGGCAAAAGCTCCCCAGAGCACTAATTGGAATAATCCACTTCCAATTAATTCTGCGGGAAGTTCGACATTACCTTCTGCAAGATTAACTTCGGTGTATGTCAATGACGTGCGCTAAATTTTTTTCAAAAAATATATTGTTATTGTATTTAATTCATATTGTAATGAAATACTTTGTATGATTTTTTATTATATAAGTTAATAATTGTTATTTAATTGTTAAAAGGTTTGATAGCATAAATAATTTTATTGTTAAAAAAGTTTGATTTTAAAGAATTTATTAATCAACAATTGTGAAATATGTAAGATCTTATTTTTATTTTTTGGCACATCATCATTATTATTATTAGTATGAAAATTAAAAAAAATGGGAAATCATATTAAAAGAAAATTTAAGTAATTAGGTAAAGAGCAAGATTTAATTAAGTGAGAAATTTTTTTTATTTTGGAAAAAAAGATGAATAAAGAACAGAGAGACTTCATTAACTTTAATTTAATGTCACTAAAAAAATTATATTATCATAGAAATGTTTATAGAATGAAATTAATTACATACCCACGATTAGAAAATTTATTAATTTATTTATTAAAATGAAAATTATAAAAAAAAATAAAACCATAAAAGAAGACATAAAAAAAATAAAAAAAGTGAATAGAGCTGGTTTATGGAAGTAATTGAATGGAATGGTGTAAGATGAGCTGTTTAAGAAGAAATTTATAGAAGAAAGAAAATATCAAGACTAGGAAAAGAAGAAATCAATTTCCTTTTTTTTTGGTGTTTCACAAAAGGATAGAAGTTGGACAGGATACATAATTTTTTTTATAATTGGCTTGTAATGTTTATTTTTTTTTAATTTTATAGAACCTACCCCAAATTGAGATTTAAAATCATAACAATATATATTTTTTTTAAATGATTTGCTTTACATTTGATTAAAGAAGTTTTTCTACAAGCGTGCGGAAAGTTGTACTTTTCCGCACTGATTTTATAAATTCTAAAATGATTAAAAATTAATTCTTGCTTGGTTACTATGATTACTTTCAGCCTAATGTTTTATTTATTAAGAAGCACTAAGAAAATTTTTGTTTAATGACAAAAAAATATTTTTGCTAAAATTTTTTTTTAATTCTAGGCGCTTGTAGAAAAAATATTGTTCCTAACACTTGCGTAAAGTATCTTTTCCCCACTTAATTGCATGCAACTGCAATTGCGTGCGGAAAAGTATAACTTTCCGCACTTGTTAGGAAAATAACTATTGTTGATTTAATAAAGATATTTATTGATAATTCTTAATATTTATTTAGATATTTTTTACTTTGTTGAGAAAAACGTCTAGTAGAATGCTTTATTCCTCCGTTGGAGACAAGAGCTCTAAAAAAGTTAAAATTAATTGTGGCTAATTAGTCAAAAATTAAATAAGTTACTAATTGGACCATCTGCAAAAAAATGGTTGCCTGTGTAAATATAATAAAGTTCAATAAATCATAGATTGTGATCCGTTATGAAAATTGAACTATTGACTTGTTATGTGTTTTCTTTCTATAGTTGGAAAAAAAATAACTACTTTTTGTTTTGATCAACGCAACGGGGTCGTGTTGTCTGAATTAAAACACCAAATCCTAGTTTGACTTATTCTATATCAATTTTCTCTCTAAAGTGATGGGATTTATTGAAATGTGTGAATGCCTAATGGTAAGAGGCCACAATGTGTTAAAGAAAGAAGAAATTAGCAAAGTGTCAACCTCAACTGTCACAGGGTTTCAGATCTGACAAATATCAATATTATATAACAAATTAACAAATTATCTATAAGATCAAAATAATTACACTTAAAAGTATATACTGTATAGGTTTACAACTTCTTTGTAAGTATTGATAAAATAAAATCAATAATTTATATATTTGACCAATTATTATGTGTAAGTAACCCTCAAACTTATTTTCAGGTTTGAGCAAAGATCTCACTACTGTAATAATAATAATAATACTCGCCCTACTACTAAGGATATATATTCTAATATACTATGTAATTTGATTAATTTTACAAGAAAAGGAATTACAGATTTAAATTCGATTATGATTTGTCGTTATTTGTGGCGTCTATGATTGTTGTTTGTGTTGTTCAAATATGTACCTTAAAAAATCACCCTTATAAACAATTTGAGGCAATAACCACAGAAGATAAACTAATACATAAGCGAAGGTCCCTGATGTAACGGTGGTCGAAATTTGAGTGTCAGTTGAAGTTTCTGCCGCTTAATACACTGGGAAAACTGATCAAAATTTGTAAATTCCTATATCTAGACTTACGAATTTTAAACATTTTTCCCAGTGTATTAAGCGGCATAAACTTCAACTGGCGCTCAAATTTTGGTCATCGCTACATCAAAAGGGCCGACAGGAACCTTCGCTTCTGCATTAGTTTATCTTCTGTGCAATAACTATTATCATATGAAGTAGAAGTTACTTCCAAACAAAATAATTAAAGTGAAATAAAAATAAATCCGTATTAGACGTAGAACTCGACACAGAATCAAGTATAAGCAATTAAATTAATGGTAGTTCACGAAATCTGTATATAGTTAAACATGCAAGCTTATCTGAAACATGCGGCTCCCCTATGGGTCCCAAAGGCAGCAATTGTATCCTCTGAGCAGACAGGTCGCGGCTCTCCCTATGAACATACAAGGCAGGACAAATGTAGTCTCCCAAAGCAAGAAAGAATCAAATCTTGAAAGTTGTCAGCAAGATTTAAGTGTTGGGTGACCTTAACGAGTACTTTCCGAAGAAGTGATGAACTTTTCCGGGCTTATCCTATAGGATATATCCACAATCGTGTGTTTATTTATCTTAATTTCAACAAATTAAAATGAGTTTCCTAAGGATATGGGAAATATTCCAAAAATCCGATAATAAACGAAAAATGTGAGCATGCACATCAAAATCATCAAAAGAAAAGAACTTTTTGTGCTACCATTCCCACCAAAATCTAGTAACTTTTCCCCAGTTCAAGTTGCAGACTTGAAACTGGTTAGAAGACTTTTCACATTTTAACAAGAATTTACAAAGAAAAGATTATAAATAAAATAATTATTAGCTGAAGTCAATACCATCAAATGTCACAAGATTTGAAGAATAAGAGGTTACAGAAGAATTTCCTCTACCTATCAATAAGTAAATATAACCTATGGTCCTAATGTAAAAATATTGTGCCTTTAGACTAAGTTTAACTAGTTTAGATTATTTATTTCATTTTATTTATAATGTTTTGGGGATACTACGGTTCATATTTAACGATATTTATGTTATTAAATTGTGGTTCGTAATGAACCCGTTACAGACTATGTAACTTCTTTGAAAATTAGCTTTGTTCGCGGGTTAGATTCTGACCCGAAATTATTTATAATAAGGTAAAATTAGTTAATAAATAACATAATTAATTTTTTTTATAAAATTTAACGAAACGCGAATTTAGAGACATCTAGATTTGCTAAGAAAATAAATATATGTTTATGTGTTACATCTACCTATATTTATTTTGTCGAAAGGAAGCCATCTAATAAAAACAACATAAAACTTTGAAGCAACGGAGTAAAACTTTACAACTCCTATAATAAACATGACAACTAATTAAGATGTAGATTGAGGCAATTTACTGTATTTACACAAAATGTAGGTGTATACTTCGTTTTCGTCGGTTTCGAGCATACGTTTTGGGAAATGACAACAAAAAGACATTTCAGTGGCGTCTTTTTCTTATTTTAGTTATAGATTATCTTTATTATTTAACAACTTATATGTACTATAAAACCCACTAGTGATGTTTTTCATAAATGTAGATATATGCTATATGGCTGAAATGATCAAATTTTTTATAATACACTAAAAGATGATATCCAGTTAGGTAAAAGAAATTTTCTATTTCATACTGTAAGTATGACTCTAAAACCTTTGTTCGGGAATGATTTGGTAGTAGTTTATTAAGCTCGCATGACATGGAGTAACGGTGGCCAGAGTAAAAAGCTGATGCCAAAGTATGAGATTACGAAAATCCTAGATTACGATCGATATGTGGTTGAGGATATTAAGGATTCAATTCGATCTACCATACAAGGGTATCCAGGGAGCTCTTAAATGAGTTATTGAAATTCTTTGATTTAGTGTATCTTCATGTTTACAGGGAAATTCTGATGAACAGGATGTCATGATATCTTACTTATTTATTTATTATTTATTCTGTTCTGGTTGTCGAACTGAGTAGTGTGTATTAGTTTTGCAGGGTGGAAGACTGCTAACATCGTTGGATAGGGCACTAGCGAGGGGCCAGTAAGATCGATATCTGATCGATGAATGTTAAGTAAAGGGGTCGGCGGATAAAAATTCTACATGGTGTTTATATTTAATACATTTTGTTAAGTTTCGGGAAGTTGTGTTTTATTAACTTCACATTAAGAAATTTCTAGTGATTAGAAAAGAAATATCGCGTATCCAATTTTTAAAAATAATGCTTCGTCTTTGAAGGACCACTAGGGCTTCACACGAGACGATATAAGGCGAGAATTTCAAAAATCTCGTCTCGGTCTCGTAAGTTGAGAAACAAATGTCTCGTTTCAGTCTCGGTCTCGTCTCGTAACCGTTTGTCTTATTATAACTTATTTCTAAGACAGTATTTCCATGATATTTAAATATCTTTTGACATAAACTACAAACTACTCATTAGCACCACTTTGGGATTTAAAACATAAAAAAAAAATCGAAAAATAAAAAATAATTATTGAAAACACTCAATAACTTTAAAATGTATACTTGAAAGTTGTCGTTACCAAATACTCCGGAACACCGAAAACTGAGAACTGAAATCCGAATCAAAGTCAAGTAAAAATTAAGCTCTAGTAAATAAAATAATTTAAAAAATAAAACTTTACCGTGCAGTAAAATAGTTTCTCTTTTTTGTAGGTTCATTTGTTTCGCACGTGTTTATAGATTTGTAGGTACAAGTAGGTAGTAAAAGATCTTTTCAAGATGGTTCATATCCTAATTTTTACAATAAGAACCAAACTTTTTTTTTCCTATTTCTTATAATTATTTTCATTATGTTTATTCCACTCCACCAAATGGAAAGCCAAAGAATGTATAACTTTCAGATTTTTTATTTAATTTTTAATAAAAAATAACTTTAACCACATTCGTTTTATAAAAATTAATTGTTTTAAATTTTGTTGTCAAAAAATAAATAAAAACTATAAATATACAGTAAAATTATTACCACTAGGCTCTTTAGGCAATCAAGGCTTTTCTATTCGTCTAAGTAGTTAAGTACTCGGACTCGAATCAATATTCGATTCTTAAATGAATTCGAATACCGAGGATTCAATTCTTGAAAGTATTCGATTCTGCCCATCACTACATTTTTGCTGTACCTGAATTCCAAAATTATAAAATAAAATATTTCACATATGGTTACCAGATTTTATATTTCGTAAATGTATCGTACCCTATGCAGATTTTTTTTTATTATAAAAAAAATTTATTGTTTATACTGCTAGCTATAGTTTATTTTTCTCGGAAATTCAGGAAAAAATTCTGAAGAAAAAGGAACGAGACCGGAGGTCGAGCGATTTTGCCAAATGTTAGTTTTTCGAGGAAAATTACTGATGGAAAAATTTTGAGTTTAAAAGAAATTTATCCTTAAATAAAAGCTTGAGTGTTTTTTGGCAAGATAAATTAACTACAAAATATAGAATGAACAACAACAATAATTATCTATATTGATACAATTCATTATTACTATTTTTTAACTAAGGTTAAAGTGACGTACCGACGCAATTCACAGCTACTACATATAGTCTGATTATGAGGAACATGCATTTTTATCGCGAGGAACAGGCATTTTTATCGCGATAAAAATGGATGCACCTTTTTTATCGCTGTCAAACTGACAAAACTGTCATCATTAAATGACACATTTTATATAGGAGTTAATTTACCTAAATAAAAACGAATAGTCAGGTGATTAATAGGTGAGTGTCAATTAACTCAAAATACTATCCGAATAAATTTTCACGTGTGCGTAAATCTAGCAGGACTAGAAATATACACGCTTAATGCAAAACAACCAACGTGAGAATAATATTAATCACCTAACATTTTCAAGCACATGCTCGACTACAACTCTGACAAATCTATTTTCTTGGTAAATTCAGAGAGGTAATTCGAAATTGTGAAATTACACGCAATTATATTTGAATAATTTTCGTGGCAGCCTACCAAAAAGGTAGAATGTGTTGATTTATGGAAAGGTAGGTTAGTTAAATAGTTGTAGTGTCTGGAGCCTTAAATTTAATTTGCATGTTCCAATGGAATTTTAATGTTAGAGGATAATTCACCAAAGAGAAATGTTTATGTTGGGTATTAGCGTTAGAAAATATACATGTTTTCTAAGGATGATAAAAATAATCAAATTCAATAGGACACTTCTATTTTTGGACGGAATTAGCACCCCACGGTTTTCATAACAAAAACTATTAATTAACTAAATGTTCGATAGATGGCGATTAGATGTACTTTCTGCATCAGGTACCTAAATGGAAGATTTTTATGACACCATTAAACTCGCCTGGCCCAAAATTACTGACCTATAATCCGATATATAAACTCGCCTGTGATTGGTATCTTTTAATATTTTTTTTCAATATTTTTATCTAAATCTATACCTGATTTGTGTAGTAAACAATTTTTTTTTGAAATTCTTTTCTCCAAATAAATAACCAGTACCAGAAGTCTTAACTGGAAATTATTTGTTATTTACAAAAATTTTATCAAGAAACGATTATTTAAGAAGTAATCACCAAAAAGGGTTAAAATATAAATATACAAAAAATAAAATTAAGATTTTGCTTTAAAATTTATTACTTTCTTAATTTTTCATTTTTTTCTTATTTTAATTAGGAGACCAGATTTTAAAGTTCGAAATTCGGGAAGCTATTTTTAATATTTTTTTTTTGCAAAAAAATTATTTTATTCTTATTGTTATTACCATTGTATGGCGAGTGTAAATGTTAAGAAATTGACCATCGGTGGAAGTTAATGAAATTTTTATATGTTGTTTGTATTAATAAAAGTAAAAAAAAAAGTTTTAATTTGTGTCGCATATATGGAAAACGGTAAGATTGTGTAAAAAATGTTTAGTGCAGATATTAAATTATTTTGATTTATACAGCAATAAAAAGATCTGCACCATAGTTATATTATTTTAAAGAACACTCTGTATTTTTTCATCCCTCTCTTTCTCTTACTCTCTATCTTTTTTTACAGTATGAATTTTATCTCATTTAGATTTTTTGTATATATCATTTGTAATTATGTTATATAGAGGTGTTTTTTTTATTTGTTTTAGTTTTTTTCTCATTTTTATGATTTTTTTTTGATATTTTCTGGTTTGTTTTTTGTGGTTTTTTAGATTTTTTCTACTTTTTTGTTTTCTCTGTTTTTCTTATAATTTTTCATCATTGTTCTGGTTTTATTTTTCTATTTTTTCCTTTTGTTTTTTAATTTTTTCTCATTTTTTCTTATTCTTCTGATTTTACGCAATTATTTGCGATTTTGTGAAATTTATTTATCAATTTTTCATTTTTTATGGTTACAGTTGTTTCCGATTTTTTTGGTTGTCTATGGCTTTTTCTCATTTTTCCTCATTTTTTCTCATTGTTCTATTTTTATAGTCTTTTTTGTTTTCCAATTTTTTTATTTCATTGTTTTTTTGTGATAATTTGCGATTTTCTTGTATTTTTTTTGTGCGGTTTATTTGCGATTTTTTTTTTCATTTTTTTTGTGATTTTGTTGCAGTTTATTTTGCGATTTTTGTGATATTTTTCGATTTCTTGCGTTTTTTTGATTCTTTTTTTTTACGATTTTTAGCGTTTTTTTTCTGTTTTCTATTTCTTCATTTTTTACGTAATTTACAATTTTATTTTTCATTTTTTTCCAAATATTTTCTAATTTCTCTGAATTTTTCCAAATTTTTTTGTTTCTTTTTTTTTATTTTATTTTCCGACTTTTCTGTTTCTTTTTTTAATTTTTTTTCGATTCTTCTATTTCTTCTCGTTTTTTTTCTCATTTTTATGATTTTTTGTTTTTTTTTTTCAGTTTTGTTTCTTATTTGTAAAAATTGTATTAAAAATAGCCTCCCGATTTTTGAACTTTGAAATCTAGTCACCATAATTTTAATTCTAAAAGAAACCTAGTTTTCATTAGGTAATTATTATACTAAAATAGTAATTTTAGCAGCATTTTAAAAATATTGGAACAAAGACATAAATTTTCTATTAAAATATAAAATTTCCTTTTTTCTGCTACTTAAAAATATGACGGCAACGTTGCGTTACGAAGACATGAATTATATAATCCAAAAATAATTATTTTGCAGGTGGTGCCATCTATAAAAAAGTACGTGAACTGTAACATTGACAGAATAACAGGTTTGTGATGTATTTTTGGTGATGTTCTATGGTTCAAATTATAAATTTTTGAACATATAAGATTTGTAAATGAAAGCAAAATATCTCCTGAAGTAGTTTTTATAGCGATTTTTGATGCCTTTTTTTTGAGGTTAAATTTTCATTATTCCATTTTTTTCCATTTTCTTAATTTTTTTTAATTTTAAATATATTCAGGAACTAATTTAATACCATTAGAACATTATAAAAGCAAATTTGCATATATTTCTTGCCCGGATAATCCGTCTTATATGTTCAAACATTTCCCTATGCTTATCCATTTGCTAACGCCGCCTTAACTATTTTACCGATCCCCAAAAAAATATATTCATTAAAAAAAAAATAGATAAACTTATTGAACCTAAGCAAAGAGAGTTCTGAGATATTTAATACGATATAATAATTAAATAGTTTTTTAGAACATGAACTGAGTAAAAAAAAAATAATAATACTTGATATCGATTTCTGAACATTTGAAATCGAAACAAAATCAGTTAGTCGCGCCCTACAGCTCATACCCTAAAAGCAACCAATAAATCGCTGGATACAAAGGAAGGAAAATTTTTTCAATTCCCCACCCGACAACAGAAAAACTTTTATTGTTATAGGTAGGAATTGAATACATTAGCCAAATTGCCTTTCTCCCCCTTTATACCCTTATACCTATTCACCTGAAAAAAGTCCCACATGCTTCCATTCTTCCAAAATGCGAACAGACTCGCTGAAAAATCCCTCTACCATAAAGAATTTTTTAACGGAATCCGAATGTTTATAATGTGAATCGTGGATGTCTTCCACCTGTTCTTCGCGGTTTTTTTTTTAACGAAATTGCTGTAACTGCTCCCTGGAGGTACACCGTACCTCGCGTCATTACTTTTTATGATTAAATTGGGGTGTGCGGTTATTCCAGATTTGGTTAAAAAAAAAAAATTGGTTTCGTGTAAATTAGATTATCCGAAAGCTGTTATACCTGAAAGTTCGTAGTCGATTCAGTTGAAATTCGTATTTGTGCTTGGCCTCACTAGTGGTAATTAAATGTTATTCAAGTGAATGTAATCGAGCCGTCAGCGGGGAAAGGCTCCACGTACCTTCGCACCGCAGAGATTCTGAACAATAGATAGACCAAGCCGATTGTTTCAACTGTACATAATATACAAGGTGACTCATGATTGCGGAATAGTATATTCTGTAATAATTTTAGAATGAAAAAATTCGAAACTTCCGAATACGAGCGTTAGCAAGTATCGATTTTTTTCATTTTAACCGAGTAATAAACTATATTTTTTCTATGTACAAAATGTATGAACCAAAATTAAATCAGAGTACTATAAGTTATTTGTTGACATATTTGCATTAAGGGCCCCATTCATGTTAGATCCGTATCGATACGTAGATCGCAGAGATTTGTATCTGTGAAATTTTGTTCCTTGACGTTGAGATGGACTCATTGAAACATCAATTCAATCAGAAATTTTGAATGCGAAACAGAAATGGTGCCATCGCTACCAGCACCTGTGCTGATTGTAGTAGCAGTTTTATTGAGAGAGATTAAAAAAATTATAGAAAACGTCAAAAAAAATATGGGTAAAGTAATGGTTACGTGAGAGAAACAAGTATACTGTAGTAAATTTACTGCAAGAATTGAAGGTCCATGAACCAAATGATTTTAAAAATTATTTACGACTGAATGATATGCTATTTGATAATTTGCTGCGTATAAGATCAAAAATTGAGAAAAAAAATACTGTCATGAGAGATGAAGTAAGTGCAGAAGACTACTACAAACAGCCATTAAAGAACCTGTACAAAAAACTAGTACAGGGAACAAGGTTGATGGACTGGGTGCAGTAGACAAAAGACGGGAGATAACGCAAGAAGCCCACGAGGCTGCAGTGAATCCGGTTGCAACGAACGGTCCCGGACAAAAAAAAAAAAAAAAAAAAAAAAAAAAAAAAAAAAAAAAAAAAAAAAAAAAAAAAAAAAAGTGCCGAAGAAAGGCTAATTGTGACGTTGAGATATTTGGCAAAAGGAAACAGCTACGAAGACTTTTTAGATAGATTGTAGGTTATTATACATTATATGCAGTCATTTTGTGGAATATATGATTACATATTTAAATTATAATTATTTGTTTAACTGTATTTCAGTTGCGTTCTCCAAATTGTCACCTTCTACATTTGATATTGCCTCACAAGGCATTTCAGATAATAAAGCAAAAAATATCGTAGTACCACAGGTATAGAACGTATACGTCGTCGACACCTGATCCACTTTTTAAGACTTTACAACTTTTTTAAGTTCTCGTCGAAATGCACAACGAAAACTGTGTATTTACTTCATAACAAAATTACGATCACTATTAGCATACTTTTCCTTGCACTTTTCTATCAAACTTGTTTTTGCCAATTCTCTAAGTTGTCTATTTTGTTGCACTTTGAGTCGCACAAATACGGATGTAATTTGTATTCATTGAGAAATTCTTGCAAATTTACTAATAAAATAAAACTGTTTATATTTTAGTAGCGCGATACAAGAAACATCAACATACACGTTGAAACACGTTGCAACAAGCATCAGTCGCATGCGCGCGAGATCGAAGTTTCAGTACGGTGATACAGACGCTGATACAAGGTTATACTGCCAGATACTGATCCAGCGATACTGAAACATTCAAATACACTGTGAAATTTGTATCAAGCTACTGACACTTGCAACATGTATCGATACCGATCTCAACGTGAATGGGGCCCTTTAGACTGTATTGTCGTAATGAGAGTTCGACCGGTGCATCGGAACTTTTGATTTTTAAATTATTAATTTGACAGAAAAAGTTTCCAAATTCAATAAAATTAGACAACAAATATAGAAAAACGCAGGATAATGCAAACAATATACGTTAACTAAAATTCTTTTTTTTTCGAAGTGTGTCAAAAATAATAATTTCTCTTTGGGGTTGCGCAACCACTCAAAACGGCCAAAAATCACCCACTAGAGAGATTAAATGCGTTTCAAGAGGTTTCCCTGCAGAGAAAAACTATTTCCCCCCGTTTTCCAGGATGTTGAGCATGGTGGTGGTGTTGAATATTGGTTCCGACCACTCCCAACTTCTAAACCGGTCAATATTCGCCCCCGAAAGGTGTGAATTTTTATAACTTTTTAAATGTCAGCGGGAAATATATTCCTCCCAGTTTTCGAGGATGCTGAGCACGGTGGCGGCGTTGGATATCGCGTCCTAACCCTGCCAACCCCTCCACCGACCAATAATCGTCCCAAAAGGGTGACTTTTTTTACATCCGCGACAAATGTATATCCCCCTCCCCGTTTTAGAGGATGCCAAACACACTGAGGGTGGATAAATTTTATTAAACCCGTAAAAACCCTGTAATTCCCATGAATCACGGGGAGTCGGATATATATTTGCCGCGGATATAAAAAAAGTCATCTTCTCGGGTGCGAATATTGGTTCGGTGGAAGAGTTGGAAGGGGTCGAAACCGATATTCAATACCACCATAATGCTCAGCATCCTCGAAAATGGGAGAAATTGGGTTGCTCTGCAGGGAAACCTCTTGAAGTAAACTCTAGGGGGTGGTTTTTGGCCGTTTTGAGGAGTTGCGCAATCAAAAAGAGAAATTATAGCGCCGCCATCGTATTCAGCATCCTCGAAAACGGGGGAAGAAGGTACTCTTGTTCGGGCTGAAAATATTTCCATGTTCGTCCGACTCACACACACTACTATAATAGTAGGTGCCATTCGAAAATATTGAGATTTGGAATTCGACATTTGAAGATCGGCTACTCCCATATGGTACAAAATGGGATCATCGATGGAACATCAGAAGTTCGCCTGGACAAATTGTTTCACAAATGACCCCGCACGGAACATCTGGCAAATGGCCCTGATGTTCACTCTTAAAGGGGGGAAATATAGGAAGAGTGTTATTATTATTATAATTATCATTATTATAATATTCAAAAGAAATTTTTGGTACTGATCTTTCAAGGTTTCAAATGCACAACAGATTTTTTTTTAAATGTTTTATGCTTTTAATGAAGGCCATTGCTTTGATTCCGTAAACCTCACTTATTTTCCTTTTGACCGTTGATTAACAATTATTTTGACGATTAAACAAATATGGTACATTTTTCTCAATCTCTTTTGTTGGATATTGATATTTAATAAAGATGTTGCTACACACTCTATTTGTTAAGAAAATACATATAACATAATATTCAGTAAATACTAAAGTGGTCAAACTCAACGCACGTTAATATCCCAGGAAACACAGAGGTCTTAAAGATAACTCGGTGAGCTCTTTTTAGGAGATTGTTACAATTTTTTGTAACTTCTCTGAGAGGTTGTCGAGAGCTCTATATCTTTTCCAAATGTCCACCGCCGACGTATTATCAGCGAATACTTAGCGATATCATACGTGGAAATTCTGGAATAATAAACACTGGCAAGTTCTCTACCAAATATTGTGGCAAGTTCTCTGTGACATCATGTGACTACCACTTTGGAAAATTCTCATTTACTGTTCATGTCGAGGTCTCTGTGAGCTCGCGTAAAGCTAGCTGTGTGATCATCGTTGGCAGTGCCCCTGGCGAGTTATGTGGGAAATTTTCGTCTAATGCTTTTGTTGAGATCTGTGTGACTTTATAATGTCCGTCCGTCTGTCACAGTGATTACTCGAGAACGGTTTGAAATTTTGGAACCGTGTTTTCAGCAATCGATAACTGGTTACCTCAGCTCGCCTACCTAATATTTTCAGTGATCTAAGTCAATTACAACCGTCTGTCTGACCGTCTCTCCATCTGTCTCAGTAATACGAGAACAGTTTCACCCACCTACTATTTTTAGTGACCTAAGTCAACTATAACTGCGCCTATCTGTCCGTTTGCTCGTAGCTGAGATCCCTGGATATTGTTCATTTGCTGGGTTTCTTAAATACCAGAACATTAGGACTGGCCTAAGGCTGGTATTCTCATATATTGATAAAGGACCGATGATAAATAATATTATAATCCATATCTGATCGATTAATGAACTAAAGACATATTAGAATAATGATATATACAATGAGGACCAGAAGTATTACATACCACTCGCAACTCGCCTTTCAAGGAGGAATCTTCGCTATTCTAGGGGTTTAAGTTAAGAGTGAAATTTTTCTTTGACAGGAATTAAAATTGCCGTGTTCAAGCAATAATTCGAAAATTCAGTTGTAAATGAGTTCAGAGTGGGGTAACACTTCTAGTCCACATTGTATATTATTGTCCACTCGTTGCTGATGTTCTCTCTGTGTTTAAGAATTACGTTTGGGTCGTTAGAAATAACTTCAGGAACTAGCAGTAAGAATTTATTATTTAGGTTACATTCGGGATAACTTTGGGAACTCGCAATAAGAATTTTTTATTTAATTTGCTATGAGGTCTCTTAAGATTTCTCCTAGGGACACCAGTAAGAATTTTGCTTAGTTACAGCACAAAGCGATTACTGAGGACCTCGCAATAGGAGTTCGCATAAGATCCTAATTATAACCTCTCAGAGATATAGAGGAGAGGTCTGTGTTACCTGAGATATCTAATCCCTAACCTCTCTTACGGCAATGCCAACCTAAGCATCTTAACGTCAGGATAGCTTGACGATTTACTAATAAACCGTATATAATACAAATTTGTATAGATAACTGGTACTGTAAAATTTATTAAGTATTATTATATTTGTACATATTTCTAAATGTTGTTTCTATATTTCCTGTAGTGATGTTTTTTGTGCTACCCTCTAAATACAAGTTGGAACCACAACTAAAAACAACCTGGCCCGAAGAGACGGATAGGATGGCGAGCGAGAAAGAGAGAGATAAAACTAGACGTCCGACAATATATATAACTATGCCAATCAAACGGTTTATGCTTTGTATCCTTTGTACAGACAAAACCAATTTATTCTAAATACAGATGAACGTATATTGAACGTGTAACTAGATGGACGTGCCAGCAGTAGCTGTGTCGTTTTCGGAAATATGAATACATTATTTTGATAATGCATTATCCTGGGGAAATGAATCTACGCCTGTCTGTGTCTGGACGAAAGCGCGTTAGCCGCCGGTATCAATGGACGCGAATAGCGTTTGTGGGCCTTTAGAAAACTATACTAAAATTGGAATTTCAGAACTGTATATTTCGATCATATCGCAATGTTTTAAAAAAAATGTATTATTTGTAAAAGGTAAAAGTTACTATCTAGATTAACAGAATTAACAGAATTCAATCTATATCTTCAACTTTTTTCATTTTTCCTTCATTCGTTTAACTTTCTACTTTTTATTTATTTATTGGTGTTATTATTCAAAATTTGCTTCCATAATTATTTAACAATTTTCTTATTACAATTATATCTATTATAACGGTTCCAACTATTATTTTATATTATTTTATGTTAGTTCCTACCTCTATATTAACATAACTAATAACCTATAATATACATTGGGTTTAATTTTATTTTCGTTTTTAAATACTTTTTTGCCATTTACCCAACTTCGTATAACAGTTTACAAAATTCCAATAATGTTTAATTAAAACTGTGCCACCCAGTAAGTATGGAAAGACACTTGAGCCCACGTATCCAGATTTTTCTCCAGGTCTGGGGAAATTTAACGAGTTGATCTGGCAACAGGGCACCGCATCTATGCCGTGTTACGTACGGCAGATAAATCCCTAAAAATTCTGTCAGATACAGATATACGTATGGTCTAGTCTTCAGCTCTATCACATACGTCTGGTCTAGTTTTTATCTTCTACTATCTACTCGAAAATATGTACAAAACGTCACATTTTTTTTTAACGTTCAGTATTTTGAAGCGATAAAAAACGTTCGAAATGTCACATTTTACAACGTTTTTTTACGCTTACAATTTTGATTCAAAAAAATACGTCAAACAATGCCATATTTCATCGAATTTGATAAGTTATTTTTACATGTTTCGTTATGGGAAATAGATGTATTTGGGGCAAAAAATCATCAAAAAGTAAACGTTAAAAAACGTTGAAAACATTGTAAAATGTGAAGTTTCGTTTCGAACGACAAACAAAGACTAGAAGAGCTGAAGACCAGACCAGACGTATCTGACAGAATTTTTAGGGAAGTATCTGTCGTACTTAACACGGCATACATTCGGTGCGCTGTTGCCAGATCTACTCTATAAATTTCCCCAGATCTGGGGCTAATGATGTTTAATTCGGAAATAAAAGCTGTTTGAGACATGGGTATGAGAAAGCTATTGAAAGAAGCTAATTTGTGGGATAAAGGATGGTTAGAATGAAAATTAATTAAGGTGTCAGTTGTGGTTGGTTTTCTGTAAATTTCAAATGATAAATGAGAAGATAAGGGATTCTTAATAATCAGGAAATCTAAAAAGGGTAAGATCTGACTCGAATTCTATGGTGAATTTAATACGTGGATGGATAGTGTTAAGGAAAAGAAAGTAGTCGGGAGAATCTTTACTTTACTCTTTCATTTATAATGATTCAATTGTTGGAATCATCCTACCCCATTGTGGGTGTTCTCCACGATTGGAGATTCCTATTTTTCATTTAAAATCACCTGTTCCACTTTCATATTAATTTTTCTATTAATTTCATGTCCCACACCCAAACTTTTTCCCTTTATTCCCCATACGCAACCTTTCAAAACCAACTTCTGTAATTTTTAACTTTTAACATTATGTTATAAAAATTTCTACCATGATGTCAACCAATTTATGGTAAACGCTTTTTTTAGTATTGTAACCCACATCATCGCAATGTATTTCTTTTAGGCCTGAAGATGGCTTGTAAGCCGAAACTAGTTGCCGTTCCCTAATTTTTACAATAATTTATGTGGTACATGACATATTGTCAGTAGATAGAACGTTCGTTAACTTTAAAGGTTCTGTAACTAATGACAATGACGTTTAGATTGTGACAATTATACAAGAGATCAACTTGTAAAGTTCTATTCTAAACGTCATCGCCTTTACTTAGTGAGTCTTTAAAGTTAAAGGACGTTCTATCTACTGACAGTTAGAGTTTTATTTCATTTATTGATTATATTACAGATCGTTGTACGATTATATTAAATATCGTAGATATATAAACTCCAAAATGCCTACGAAATGAAAATTATATAAAAAATGTTTTTTCTGAAATCACTCCTGAATGCCTACTTTCTCTAATATTTTAGCCCGTTGCTAAAGCAATGAACATTCCCGGACCGACAAGGGAACGGAAAAATTTTTGCCGACCTAGACCGTCAAAATCAGTTCCTACCGTTTTTTATATAGATTGTAAACAGTAAATTAATACACGCAAACAAACAACCAACTCTCATTAAGAACATTTATTGATGTAGTGGTCTGATTTGAGTCACAACCACATATTGTTTTTTTCTACAACCACTATGCAAAACACGCTTTTCTACACAATTTTTTATACGCAAAGCAGGCCTTTTCTTAATTTCTTTGATATCCGTGGGAAAAGTAATGATTTAGCGTGCGAAAAGTACGCGCTATGGCACTTTTCCCCACGGAAATGTCAAACACAGACAGCTATGACCTGTCAACTTTTTTTGACAGTTTAACATTATAGTGAATTTCTAAGTGTTCAAATTTTAAATTTAAACTAAAAGTAAGTAAACTATTTATTTGATTATTTATTTTAATTTATTAATTATAAATAAATTAATTTTTCTGTATTCAAAAGTTATTTTTTAATTATTTCTTTTTAAAGTTGTAAGTTAAATACCTATATAAGTTGCTGTTTTTCTTTTACCACTCGTGGGAAAAGTGACGCTTTGCGCACTTGTTGTACAAACTACTATTGCGAAAGCTATTTAAATTTCAAATTTTGCTGTGTCAAGATTGACACCATTTTTTTTTTGATGTGTCATTTGATTTTTTGTGCGAAGGTTATGATTTTATGTATAT
This sequence comes from Neocrepidodera transversa, assembly GCA_963243735.1. NCBI lineage: Eukaryota > Metazoa > Arthropoda > Insecta > Coleoptera > Chrysomelidae > Neocrepidodera > Neocrepidodera transversa. The sequence continues at coordinate 5,284,588 of OY725350.1, forward strand.
TATACTAATGTTCATTATGATTTCAGAAAAAATAGTATCTGTACCTCGTAGTAAAAGCACATTCCCAGACTCCAATGCTTGTTGGCCTCGGATTAACGCCTCGGCCAACAATTCATATTGTAGTCCTGGAATGTATTGCTTTTAAAATAATGTTGTTAATATATTTTCTTGTTTTTTCTTTTTTTTCTTTTGTTTTCTTTATTTTCCACAACTCTTCTGTCAGGTCTCCTGGCTTCGTTCTCAAAAAAAATACCAACTTTCTCCAACGCTAACTGAGACTAGAATATAATCATGCTACTTGAATACGCTTGAAACGTCAATTCTTAATCTAAATTTAAAAGGTGAAAAGAATTGACAGATTTTCATAACCTAATAATCCCAAAATGACAACATGTCAATATAACAAAAAAAACCAAAATGACAACTTGTCAATATAACCAAAGCGACATTCTCTATCTAACAAATCATGTAGTGTTTGTCTCTTACAATAAGTACTATATAGTAATAAACTTTTTTTGTGTGTAATAAGTATTTTAAAATTTTTGAAGGAAAGCAGTAGTGTTATTAAATTTCCTATAATTAATTTATTTTGACCTATTAATTTTTTTTTAACTACGTCTATATATGAGAAATATATTTTTTTAAATATTGGGAGATGAATGCGTTTGCACCTGTCTCGGGATTTACACCCACTCCTTTAGAATTAGCGTTGCGATAAAAATGAGACAGAACTGTTTAATAAACTAGTTAATTAACAAAAATGGTTTCAGGAATCATTTAACTAGAACAGAACTAACTGGCAGTTTGCTATAACTAATGCGATAATAGAGGAAGGTCTATTTAACAAACTGACGGATTTTTTAATTAGGTACTTTATATTTTGACTAATAGTCGAAAATATTTTTTATAGTTTTCTTGTAAACTATTCCAAAAATAAATTTTACACTTTTCTAAAAAAATATTTACGAGACTAAAAGAAACTTATAAAATAGTTGTGGAGTGCCTGTAAAAAATGGCGGTACATAGTCTAAATATAATTAAAACAGCAATTAAATACCTTAACTAACGTGTGATATCATTCACTGTACCTTTTCTTTGCCAAGTAGTAAATAATTTACAATTAAAATGAGAAAGCTACACCTTAGTTTTTAGAATGGATGATTTATTAGGCATTGTGACAAGGCGCATTGTATACATGCCCGACAGTCTCTGTACCTAACTGAATTAGACAAAGCATGCGTGTTATAAAATTAATTCACTTGTTTTCATGTGCAAAAAGCTAAATATCCTTCTACAAAATTATTTATAATTAACAAAAATTATCTCTGATTGTCAATAATATTCATGATTATTTCACAGTAGTTCTAAGCTTACCTAAAAAATGTATCACCAACCCCTATCAGTTCCACGAGTTATCCGATCTCATCCGGTCTGGTTACCAGCGTGAATCATGGGAATCGAACCCACGACCCGAACAATGACCAAGTATAAAGGCCGATGCCCTAACCAACCTGGCCACAGTGCCCGGTTCTTTAAAACTTTTATAATTAGATACATTTATCCATAGTTTTATCTAAATCATATTAACAATTAAATTTTAAATTAAAATCATCCTATTACTATCTATAACAAAGAAAATACTTTTCTGCATGTACTAGCTTTAATATGTATCTGTAAGGTACGGAGGGCCTGGCTTTTTAGTGATTATCTAGCTTTATTCATGTATATGCCTTCTCTGTCGCTCTCAATTACGGAGATAAAATTATCTTAAAAAAATATATTCTAATCTTGTAAAAAAGAATGAAGACACGTCACGCCATATTTTTAAACCAATGAGATTCATTTAAATTCTCACCCGATCACGTGCGTGCGTGGCTGGGTTGAAAAATTATAACCTAACTGATAAATACTAGATTATATATTGTTCTTTCGTTTCTCTTGTTTGTTTTAATCAAGTTCATGTAACTGATTAGAAAGCAGTTAGAAGTTATTTAAAATAATAATTGATCAGTTTGCTAACTGATCTGGTCCTTCGGTAATTAGTCGATGTTAACACGTCGACTGTCGTAGTAAAGTATTCCAAACTTATATCGATTCTTAATTTATTCATCTGTGTTGGCAAAGATATAATCCAATATTTTCCCCATTTTCTTACAAAAAAACAGTAGCAAATTTAGACAAATAGTTCTAGAGGAAAATAGATTATATTTTCCCTAGCATATACTTTTTTCTTTAGTTAAAAAAAAAGAAAAAAATGCGTCAGACCATTTTTAAGAAATACAAAATTCTCAAAATCTCTCAAACAAACATTTCATTTTTGTTCTAGTATACATAAACGCGCATTAAATAGATTTATACTGCGAATAGTGATAAATCCAATCGATACAGTTTCTACCAACATTTGTAGCTACCACCATAAACAACGAAAAACGATAAACTATTTCATCTAAGATAAGAATGTTTACCACTGCCCACACCGTCGCCCCTCAGGTTTTTTCTACTCGTCAGGTAAATCCTGCCCTTAATTAATAATTTGTGCATTCGGAACTATTCAGTGAACAACGTGAATGAATAATTTAAACGATTGTCATCTTTTTAAGTAATATTTTTTTAGTCATTTATTTATTTATTAAGAATAGAAAATTCAATTATAAATTAAATTATGGTATTTATATTATTTTTCGTTTGACCATCCAGCACTGGCAAATAATAATTATAAGTTATCTCCGCTCGACGGAGAGTCGCACAGTCGAGTCGGTCGCGAAGTTTATACGAAGAAAATTAAAGAAAATTACGATTTCGACGATAAGGACACCTTAAAAGAAAGACAATCGGTATAAGAAGTTAAGAAAACCAGGCAAGTAATTAAAAGTTGTTTATTTTGTCGTCGGGCGGCCACAATTCCCCGATTAATTCATTATCATGATTGACGATTAGAATCTCAATTTATAAAATACACAAGAGTTATAATTAGCAATTAGAAAGATTCGGCTGGTGTTTTGGTGTACTTTAAACGTTGTGATGTATTTTAATTAGTAGACAGGAAAATCCGATTAAATGTGCCGCCCGCCCGCCGGCTCGCCTGTCTTCTTATTTTAACCCTTAAGTACTTCACACTTTGCATATTCCAACAACTTTTCCAACGGTGTTTGATTTAAGGTGCGTTTCTTACATAGGCGGAGTTCGCGTAACATGTTTTTTAAGCCTCAAATCTTAAAATTCAGTGAGGATTAATATTTATCGTTCCATCTATTAGAAAATAAATTAATTCTCACTTATTAAATTTTCAGTAAAATACTACAACTAAGAGAGCTAGAGCAGAATAGATCATTTTTTAGGAATCTACGCCTATAAACCACCCCTCCTCCATTTATTTTTAAAATCTAAATTTGAAAAAAATTTGACGATTTTTGAAGACTATAACATTCAACTTTTTGTCGGGTCAGATATTTTTTCTCTCCGATTTAATTGAAATTTTAATTACACATAGAGAAAGATAATTCGAATAAAGAATTGCTATTGGTTTCCTTCTAATTCGTTTTTTAACATGTTTCTTATCAAATTATGAAGAAATGGCGCATCCGCCTCTTTTTTTCAAAAAAAACTCAATTTTCTCAGAAACTTAGAGAGCTAGAACAGAATAGATCATTTTTTTCTAATCTACGCCTCTTAAACCACCCCTCCGCCATTTATTTTTAGAATCTAAATTTGAAAAAAATTTGAAGATTTTTGAAGACCAAGTTTTTGTCGGGTCAGATATTTTTTCTCTCCGATTTAATTGAAATTTTAATTACACATAGAGAAAGATAATTCTTATAAAGAATTGCTATTGGTTTCCTTCTAATTCGTTTTTTAACATGTTTCTTATCAAATTATGAAGAAATGGCGCATCCGCCTCTTTTTTTCAAAAAAAACCCAATTTTCTCAGAAACTAAGAGAGCTAGAGCAGAATAGATCATTTTTTTGGAATCTACGCCTCTTAAACTACCCCTCCGCCATTTATTTTTAAAATCTAAATTTTAAAAAATTTTGAAGATTTTTGAGGGCTATAACCTTCAACTTTTTTTACTACTAATAACCTATTATTAGGCCGACTACGTTTTATTTTTGTTCGTACTCTGGTGAGAACAACACCAGTGACGTTTCATTGATTTTGTATCTTTTAAATTTGAAACGAGAGTTAACAGACTACACAATATGGGACTATTCAAATGTCTAATAAAACAATGCCTGTTACAAATTTTACAAAAAAAGATAAAGTAATAAAAACAGAAGTAGAAGATACTCTTATAATCACCATAAAAATTAATCTACTTATACTCTTTAATATATTAAAATTATTAAATATAGTAAAACTAAACCACAAAATATGCAAATAAGAAAACTCCCGTTTATAACGTGTAACGAAGTTACTCTAATTTTCGTAATAAATAAAATATTGAAATAAAATCGCGCACGGCACTGGATGGAGTCACTCGCGTACTTGTTTTGCATACCCAACCGACCTTATGGTATATCACAGTCGGAGTCGACCTAGTCAGTTGGTGTGGACGTGTGTTTGCTATTTGTATTGAGGTAAAAAATATGATGATAATTATTTATAGTTCAGTATTTCCAGTGATGGGTGTATTAGGGCCGGAACATGCCGGAACGGCGTTTCGGTACCTTTTTTCAGTCCGGAACACGCGACTTGTAGTAGAATTTAACCGGCACAAAGCGTCACATAAGAAAAAAGCGTTATGCCCCCTCCAAGCGGCTCCCTCTCTTTCTGTTACTCCCTGTGTCTTTCCACAATATAATTTTTGTCTCATTTAATTTTTTTTTATATTATTTATAATTATTTATTAAATAGAGAAAGTTTTTTTATATTTTCTCGTTTTTTGTCATTTTTCTGAATTTTTGTTTTTTTTATTTATTTTTGGTTTTTTTTTCGAATTTTTCCTCATATTTTCCTATTGATCTGTTTTTTTCTTTTGTATTCTAATTTTTACTTATTCCTCTGACTTTTTGTTATCATTTGCGATTTTGCTGCCATTTTCTTCGAATTTTGTTGTGATTTTTTAATTCATTCGATTTTTAATTTTCTTTCTCGTTACAATTTTTTCTGTTTTTTTCGTTGTACTTTGTGTTTTTTTTTTCGTTGTTTGCGTTTTTTGCATCGTTTTTTTTTTAGAGCGCTTTAGTCTTTCCGTTTTTTCCGTATTTTACAATTTTATTTTTCATTTTTTCTAATATTTTTGTTTAAATTTGTGTTCTGTATTTCTTATTACTCCGAATTTTTTTTTGATTTTTTGGGTTGTTAACATTTTTTCTCGTCTTTTTCACATTTTTCTGGTTTTTTTTTCCGTTTTTTTTAATTTTTTTCTCATCTATCCTCATTTTTTTATCTTTGTTGTTTTTTTTTCTAATTTTTTCTTATTCCTTTAATTTTTGCGATAATTTGCGATTTTCTTATCTTTTTTTATATTTCTTCGATTTTTTTCTCATTTTTATGATTTTTTGTTTTTTTTTTTGGTTTTTTTTTTCGAAATTTTCTAATTTTTCCTCATTTTTTGCCATTGTTCTGTTTTTTTTTATTTCTTTCTTTTGTTTTCTCATTTTTTCTTATTCCTCTGTTTATTTGCGATTTTTTTTTTTAATTTATTCAATTTTTTTCATTTTTTTCATTTTTTTTTCAATTTTTTTATCGTTACATTTTTTTCTGTATTTGGTTGTCCTTTTTTTTCTACTTTTTTTTGCGTCTTTTTTTTTGTCATTTTTAGCGCTTAATCTTTCCATTTTACAATTTTATTTTTCATTTTTGCCAATATTTTTGTTTAAATTTGTTTTCTGTTTTTCTTATTACTCCGATTTTTTCTGATTTTTTGGGTTGTTAAAATTTTTTCTCGTCTTGTTCTTATTATGCTAGTTTTTCGTTTTTTTTTTTGTCGATTTTTTCTCATTTTCCACATTTTTTCATCATTGTTGTTTTTTTTTCTAATCTTTTTTTCTCATTTGTTCTTATTCCTTTAATTTTTTGCGATTATTTGCGATTTTTTTGAGGCTTTTTTGCAATTTATTTCAATTCTTTCGAATTTTTTAATTTTTTTAAAGTGTTTTACTGTTACAATTGTTTCCGGGTTTTTGTTTTTTTTTGAAATTTTTTGTGTTTTTTTGCGATATTTTTCGATTTTTTACGTTTTTCTGCGTCGTTATTGTTGCGATTTTTAGCGTTTGATTTTTTCGTTTAATTCCAAATTTTCTGATTTTTCTTAAAATTCTTTCGTGTTTTCCATTTTTTTTCTTCAAAATTAATGTTTATTAGATTTCGCTTTTTTAACTACTACTAAATCTACAGATGGGTTCATCTAGGTAGATGCCTATTGCAATGTCCAGTTATTTGTCCCGTGAAATGCTTTATTTTATTTCTGCTAGGCTGCAGAATATCGTTAGTCAGTGCTTTTGATAGTTTTTTGACCATGAGTTTACTGTTTTTTTGACCCGGCACTAGATTCCAGAATGACTGATATTTTTTAGCAGTCTACCTAGTTAGCTTGAGGATTTTGGAATGTCAAACACCGGCCTGGGGCCCGTAAATTTGGTCAAGTCTTTTCCTGCCAGAACATCTGCTTCCTCGTTGCCTGTTCTCTCCTTGTGTCCCAGGAACCCATTTAAATGTTTGCCAAAAAAAGTAGGATTTGTAGACAGTTCCAGGCCAGTTTTGATCTGATTTATTTTGCATGCTAGAGCTGGTTATGGGTCTTACTCCAGCAGTGTACAGCGCGTACGTGGATTTAGTTCCCATTTGGTGCCCACTGCTCTTTTTTATGGTTTTTTGCAACTACTTATTCCAGGTTAGTTTTGTACTTGTAGATACTTCAACTCCTGGTTTATTTGAACTTAGGCGTTAAAGATTTTTGGTAACATGAGATTGTTTAAGTTCTTTTTTTTTCGAAAAAGGGATTAGTGCAATTTTGCCTGGATTGACTTTGTTTGTAAAATTCCCGATACGTATGAGTACCATTATAGCCTTAAGTAGTTTTTTCTTAAATCTGACCCGTTTTGACCTAACGAGAAATTCCAAGATTTTTCAATTGTTGTTTAACTAATCCATCAAGACTACCTCTTATACACAATTTTATCTATTAGTCTGTACGTCTATGGGTTTAAACTCAGAAAACAATTTAACTCTTGTATGCACCTCTATTTTCAGACGACGTCACATCAATCTTTTCCCATGTGTTCAGGTCGAAAATACGAACAGTGTCCCAGGTGTTTGATCAATCTGTCGGTAAAACACTTTGTGATTGCTCCTGTGCCGCTTTGTGTTGCATCCGTTTCAAATTTATTACGTTTTCCAGTTCCATATGTTTCACGGTTTGATATTCGCTACTTGCCTGGCTTCGAAAAATGTGTGCGAATTTTACTGCTTTTGGTTTAGGAGGAATTATTAGTTTCTCGTATTTATGTGACACTATTTGAGGTAAACGAAATTTAGTTTCAAAAAAATTCTAATTTCAAATTTAATTGTAATACTAAAAATCTTTTGTTATTTGTTTATGAATAATTGGATAGAATCCATTAAATATTAAAAGAAATAAAAACTCTTTTATTTTCATTATGTCTTACCGTAAATGCAAAGCATTTACTGTACGAATTGAGGCATAATAAAACACTTGGCAATAAAATATTCGAGGGGCTCTCTCCATATATATAAATTCTGTGATTAGATGGCAGCACTCTCGGGCCACACAGAGATTAAGCCACAAATGGAATGAGAGAAAGAGAACAACAAAGGCGATGTGCAAATTCAATTTGCCAAAACTAGGTAGGATAAAAATCCCACAACGAATAAACAAAACCTGCCTGCACTCCACTTCACTTCTCCTAAAACTTCAAAGCTCCACGGCTTTGATTTACCTTTTTGATTACTCGATTCCCTTTAAAAGACACAGGGGTGGACCCTTAAAATATTGCTTTCTAAACGCAAATTGAATTTTTTTAACTTTATAGTAGATAAAACCGCAACAAATTAAATTAAAATAATACAAAAGCATTATGAATAAACAGTATTTTTATAATAAAAAGTGTAATAAAAAATAATGTTTTGAATCTATTTTTCATATATAATAAATACAAGGTGATCCAATATGTTATGTTTTGATTTATATACAATGCAAAAAAAATTACAAAAGTAGAAGAAAATAAAAAAAAAAATACAAGAAAAATTAAAAAAATTAAATAAAATCAAACAAACGCGACAAACCGATAATTATTTATAGATCTAATCGGATATGGCGACCGCTGTAGTTCATGTTTTTTTCGTTGGCTTATTTCACTACTAGTAATGTTGTTTATAAGTTTATTAATTTCAAAATTCCGTACGAAAATATTTCACAATACGACACTGGAATTAAAAGTGGGAGGCTTTCAGTTGGTAGGGGGAGTCAATCTACTTCGAAATCTGAGTTTCCGTTCTTCGTCTTCTTCGGTAAGCTACATTTATGACAACATAAAATTAATGCAAATCTAAAGATACACCTTGTTTGTCTCTCCTGCTGGGAATAAGTTATAAAATTCGTGGAAAGAGTCCCGTTTACCTAACAACTTAAACACTGACTTTACGTCGGTATCAGTGAAGTAGAAATTTTTTAATAATTTACATAGAACCCCTCACAGAATGTTAAGAAATTGGTCCTTGGTGGAAGTGTATAAAAATTTTATGTTGTTTGTGTTAGTAAAAGTAAAAAAAATTAGTTAACTTTCTTTAAAACTGTTTTGTAAATTTTAAATTGTACTCTCACCAGGGACGCGCCAGGTACTCTTCGGCGCTGCCGTGCGTAATATTGATATATGTATTGAGCCAAAATTACCACTCAATCCCTCACGGTATTTTTCCAAATGCACACCACTGGATCAAAAATCAAAATATGTTTTTTACGTTTTCCTATTTTTCCCATTTTTTTATTTTTTACTACTTTATCCTATTTTATACTATTTCTTTTTTCTATTTTTTCTGTTTTTTTCTATATTAACCTGTTTCTTATTTTTATTGTTTTTTTCTATTTTGCCTATTTTTCAGCATTTTCCTATTTTCTCTATTTTTTCATCTTATTTATTTTTTTTTCTATTTTTGTCTACTTTTGCCTCTTTTGGGTAGATTTCCATATATGGAACCTACCTATTGTAATCGATTCAATGACGGGACCCAGAACCGGGAATAGGGGCGCTACACCGTTTGTGACCTTCTGAATAAGAATCAGTAAAAGAATAAAAATTTATCGGTATATACCTATATATATGTATGTGTAGACATTCCGTTCCGGCACGATAGAGGTCGCAATTTCTGTCCAATCGACACCAAATTTGGTATAAAAATTCTTTGGGGTAGTAATTCGTTGCGTATTGCAAATGGGCATTCTACCTCTAAGGGGGCGAGAATTGCATGGGGTTGAAATCTTAAAAAATTCAGATCTCAGCCATTTTTGAAAATATTAAAAAAGACCATTAGACTTTTTTTATGCTCTGATTATTATGAAATTAATTTATCTGAAACTTTTTTTCATATGACCCACGGGGATGGACCTGGAGGGGGTTGAAATTTCAAAAAATTTATATCTCCGCCATTTTCAAAAATATTGAAACAGGTCACGAGACTTTTTTTGTGTTCTAATTATTATAAAACTAATTTGTCCGAAACTTTTTTTCATCCGACCTACGGGGATGGAACTGAAGGGGGTTGAAATTTCAAAAAAATTATATCTCCGCTATTTTCAACAATATTGAAACAGGTCACGAGACTTTTTTTGTGTTCTAATTATTATAAAACTAATTTGTCCGAAACTTTTTTTCATCCGACCTACGGGGATGGAACTGAAGGGGGTTGAAATTTCAAAAAATTTATATCTCCGCTATTTTCAACAATATTGAAACAGGTCACAAGACTTTTTTTGTGTTCTAATTATTATAAAACTAATTTGTCTGAAACTTTTTTTCATCCGACCCACGGGGATGGAACTGAAGGGGGTTGAAATTTCAAAAAAATTATATCTCCGCTATTTTCAAAAATATTGAAACAGTTCATGAAACTTTTTTCATATCCTAATTATTATAAAATTAATTTGTCTGAAACTTTTTTTAATCGGACCTAAGGGGATGGAACTGGAGGGGGTTGAAATTTCAAAAAATTCATATCTCCGCTATTTTTAAAAATATTGAAACAGGTCGTTAGACTTTTTTATGTCCTAATTATTATAAAATTTAATTGTTTGAAACTTTTTTCGATCTGACCATATCGTGGAGTGGGGAAGGATGCTCAAATTCAGACAATTCTACCTCCCCTGTCGACCCTACCGACAGGAATTTTTTTACTATTTTTCTCTATATTTTCTACTTTTTTCCAATTGTAGAACGATTTCTGATCTGTGAAATTTTTTTAATGATTGTGGCCATTTTAAGGGCAACGGAAAATTTCTTCCCGAATTCCAAGTAGATAGTCTTGTAAGGTTTTCCAAGACGAGCATTTCCCCATAAAAAATCCGGCAAAATCCCAATCTCGTGTTCCGTAGGGTCATTTTTGTGCGAAAAATCTAGTTTTTTGCATGCAAACCCATTTTTCGAGTTAAATTCCGCGAAAATGAGGACCCGAAGCAAAAATTGAGAAAGAGGCATCCATGGGGAATTTTATGACGAACATTTTAAAAAAAGATTCACCTCAAATGGCCATTCCCTAAGGGGCGTACATCAATTTGGGTGGCACAGTGGCGCGACGCTAGAGAGCTAGAGAGCGAAAAATATACACATTTAGGTTTTTCTCCTTTTTTTTTATTTTGAAGACAAACGCGCTTTAGTGCAAAATGTTTTCTAGTTGAAAGTTGTAGAGTATAAAATTTCCTACAATTTTTGTATAAAACTTTTCCAAGAATTCCCAATAGTTTTCATGTAACACTCATACAAAAATGAGAAATTTTTTGTTTCTTATCCTATAATATTTAACGCAAATTTTTCCCATAAATTCTAACGCAAATTTTAAAAACCTTTTTGCCAAAATATTAAAAGTTAAAAGTTATTAGGTATTTGCAGTATAGGGACGAATATTTAATTCAGGATAAACCCCCTATTAACAGAATCCTAGTTACGCCATTGATACAAATATCGTTATATACATATTACACTTCCTACGTAAAATACAAGTTAATTACATAATTAATCGTATTATTTTAAAAATAATTAAAAAAAATAATAGTCACTTATTCTGTTTATTTTGCTGATAAATAAAATATTAATTTTGATGTTAATCACACCACGTTCATTTAAAATTGCTATTTGTAAATAAATTATCCAACCGGCGCCGTGGCTTAGTTGGTTAAAGCGCCTGTCTAGTAAACAGGAGATCGCGAGTTCGAATCTCGCCGGGGCCTTTGCTTGACAGCAAATTTTTTTTTTAGTATTAATTCATTAAAATACTTACATTTTAATTTTTTGAGATGTTCATTGTTGGATTAATTCTTACCTGAAACAAAAATATAAATTTAATAAAGTTATTAGTTTATTCTAATAAGTTAACAATAATTAAAAAATGTTATTAACTGATTTAACACATACATACAACGCAAGAAGATAATTTTTTTTTGTTGATAATAATGAAATTAGCAAAAAATATTATTAAGAAAATTTAAATAAATAATGTCACAATTCTTTAGAAAAATAAATTTATCCAGTATTTTGATTAAAATAAAGTTGAAAAATAAAGAACATAATTCAACAAATTCTATATAGGAGAAACATAATACAATTAGATAGTAGGTTAAATGAGCATTAATTTTATACAGGTAGTTGGAATCATATGAAAAAGTATTTTATTATTGGTTTTATAAAAAAGTTATTCTTGAAAAAAAATTAATTGTCTGAAACTTTTTTCCATCCGACGTAAGGGATGGAACTAGAGGGGGTTGAAATTTCAAAAAATTCATATCCGCCATTTTTGGAAATATTGAAAAAGGTCATAAGACTTTTTCTATGTTATAATTATTATAAAATTAATTTGTCTGAAACATTTTTCCATCCAACCCACGGAGGTGGAATTGAAGGGGGTTGAAATTTGAAAAAAATTTATACCCGCCATTTTCAAAAATATTGAAACAGGTCATAAGACTTCTTTTATGTTATAATTATTATAAAATTAATTTGTCTGAAACTTTTTTTCATCCGACCTAAGGGGATGGAACTGGAGAAGGTTGAAATTTCAAGAAAATCATATCTCAGCCATTTTTGAATATATTAAAAAAGGTCATAAGACTTTTTTTATGCTATAATTATTATAAAATTAATTTGTCTGAAACTTTTTTCCATCCGACCTAGATGAAACCAGAGGGGGTTGAAATTTCAAAAAATTCATATCTCAGCCATTTTTGAAAATATTAAAAAAGGTCATAAGACTTTTTTTATGTTATAATTATTATAAAATTAATTTGTCTGAAACTTTTTTCCATCCGACCTAAGGGGATGAAACCAGAGGGGGTTGAAATTTCAAAAAAATCATATCTCAGCCATTTTTGAAAATAATAAAAAAGGTCATAAGACTTTTTTTATGTTATAATTATTATAAAATTAATTTGTCTGAAACTTTTTTCCATCCAACCCACGGAGGTGGAATTGAAGGGGGTTGAAATTTCAAAAAAATTTATATCCGCCATTTTCAAAAATATTGAAACAGGTCATAAGACTTCTTTTATGTTATAATTATTATAAAATTAATTTGCCTGAAACTTTTTTTCATCCGACCTAAGGGGATGGAACTTGAGGGGGTTGAAATTTCAAAAAAATCATATGTCAGCCATTTTTGGAAATATTGAAAAAGGTCATAAGACTTTTTCTATGCTATAATTATTATAAAATTAATTTGTCTGAAACTTTTTTCCATCCGACCTAAGGGGATGAAACCAGAGGGGGTTGAAATTTCAAAAAAATCATATCTCAGCCATTTTTGAAATATTAAAAAAGGTCATAAGACTTTTTTTATGTTATAATTATTATAAAATTAATTTGTCTGAAACTTTTTTCCATACAACCCACGGAGGTGGAATTGAAGGGGGTTGAAATTTCAAATTTCAAAAAAATTTATATCCGCCATTTTCAAAAATATTGAAACAGGTCATAAGACTTCTTTTATGTTATAATTATTATAAAATTAATTTGCCTGAAACTTTTTTTCATCCGACCTAAGGGGATGGAACTTGAGGGGGTTGAAATTTCAAAAAAATCATATGTCAGCCATTTTTGGAAATATTGAAAAAGGTCATAAGACTTTTTCTATGCTATAATTATTATAAAATTAATTTGTCTGAAACTTTTTTCCATCCGACCTAAGGGGATGAAACCAGAGGGGGTTGAAATTTCAAAAAAATCATATCTCAGCCATTTTTGAAATATTAAAAAAGGTCATAAGACTTTTTTTATGTTATAATTATTATAAAATTAATTTGTCTGAAACTTTTTTCCATCCAACCCACGGAGGTGGAATTGAAGGGGGTTGAAATTTCAAATTTCAAAAAAATTTATATCCGCCATTTTCAAAAATATTGAAACAGGTCATAAGACTTCTTTTATGTTATAATTATTATAAAATTAATTTGTCTGAAACTTTTTTCCATCCAACCTAAGAGGATGGAACTGGAGGGGGTTGAAATTTCAAAAAGTCATATCTCCGCCATTTTTGAAAATATTGAAAAAGGTCAAAAGACTTATTTATATTTTCATTATTATAAAATTAATTTGTCTGAAACTTTTTTCCATCCGACCTAAGAGGATGGAACTGGAAGGGGTTAAAATTTCAAAAAATTCATATCGCCGCTATTTTTGAAAATATTGAAATGGGTCATTTGACTTTTTTCATACCCTTATTATTATAAAATTTATTCGTTTGAAACTTTTTTCGACCTGACCATATCGTGGGGTGGGGAAGGATGCAAGTCTCAAATTTAAACAGGAAATCTACCTCCCCCTGTAAACCCTACCGACAAGAATTTTTTTCATTCATGTATTAAAACGCTTCAGTTCTAGGTCAGTCTATGTCTTATTAATTCCCGATTTTTTTTATTTATTTCCTATATTTTTCTATTTTCGTAGAATCTTACGTATACAGGGTGTCTCACGACAAATGAAAACTATCTGTATATTCAGAACTATTTACACGATATTTATGAAAATTTGTATACAAGGGTTTGTCATTGTGCCACAACTAAAAAAAATATTTTTAACTTTCGGTCTTTACAGGGTGTTCCGAAAGAAATGACCAAGTTTGTTATTTTAAATAGAACACCCTGTATATGTTTATTCCTACAAAAAAAGATAGCAATCAAACACATTAATTACATCTTTTTTTAGTAACAATGTATGTCTAAAGACAGCATTTACAACTCTACTCTCTACACTTATTTAAAGACAGCAATCTCACATTTTCATTCCTTTTTTACGCATTTTTTTTTCTTTTTTCTCCTCTTTTAGGTAGATTTCCATATATGGAATCTACCTATTGTAATCGATTCAATGACGGGACCCAGAACCGGGATTAGGGGCGCTAATTTGCCGAATTTTATGAAATTTTAACTGGGTCTAGTAAGAGTAATTTCTGATTTTCTGACATGTACATTCAAGATGGCCGACTTCCGGTTTCGCCGGAAATAGACCCAATTTTGTATTTTTAAATAGAACATCCTATATATTTTGATAAATTTGAATTCTACTGATCAAAATACATGTAATCCATTCCTCATATATGAATTTGACAGGACTTTCATTTTTTGAAAAAATAAAATATTTTTCTCAATGTACTTTGCTAAAATTTTACGATATCAATTAAAGATAAAAAAAAGAAGTTCACAAAAATGTTCTTTTCTTAAAACAAAAACTAGTTTTGTCTGATTTATTACAATTTTATTAGAAACTTTTTTCCACTCGACCTAAAAGAATCGAACTGGAGGGGGTTGAAATTTCAAAAAATTCATATCTCCGCTATTTTTGAAAATATTAAAACAGGTGACTAGCTTAATGAAACTCATTTTTTTATCAATTTTTGTCTTCTTTTTTCAGTAACTAGCTTAATTGACATCTTTTTTATGTGTTTTTTGGTTATTTTTTGTTCTTTTTTTAGTAAATGCCTCAATAAACAGCTTTTCTCAATTTTCTTTATAAATTACCCCTTTTTTTAAATTTCTCTCTAAATTACATCTTTTTACTCAAGTATTTATCAATCAAAAATTGCCCTCCCTTCTAATTCTTCATTTTTCACTTTTTTCAATAAAAATTACCCCCCAATTCTTTTTCATCATTTTTTCACTTTTTTCACTCAAATGTTTCCCTCACAAATTTTCTTCAATTTTTCACTTTCTTTACTCAAAAATTACCCTTAAAAATTTTATTCATTTTTTCACGTTTTGAATGAAAATTTACCGTCTTCATTTGGTCCCTATTTTAACTTAAAAATTATCACTTTTTTCACTCAAATGTTTCCCACATAAATTTTCTTCCATTTTTCACATTTATTAATCAAAAATTACCCCCAAATTTTATACATTTTTTCACATTTTTTAATGAAAATTTACCGTCTTCATTTTTTCCCTTTTTTAAGTTAAAAATTATCCATTCTTTTTTCCCTTTTTTATCTTTAAAATTATCCATCCTTTTTCCCTTTATTAACTTAAAATCATCCATTCTTTTTCCCTCAATTTTGTATTTTTGTAAAAAATTACTCCTTTTCAATTTTGTTTTTTTTTCAAAAAATTATCCTCTTCTAAATTTTGCACCTTTTCTAAATTTTGTACATTTATCAATAAAAAAATTACCCCTCGATTTCAATTTTATCATCTCAGATTTCTTAATAGATTTTCAATAAAGCCCCTAGAAAATAGATGAGTACCGCAAGAAGATCTTTTATATTACACCTGTCGGCCGGTGAAGAAATAAAAATGAAGCAAAATACCTCTTGTCTATACCTGTTCATCTGATACTCAATCACGATCTTCAGCAATTTTTTTTAGAAATTATGTTCTTTATTTTTTTAAGAGTAGGTTAGTTAGAAGAAATCTTTATTTAGACTATGAAAATAAAGAAGCACAAATAGATTGAGGGCTAATATTTCTTGGAGCGCCATTGAACCGTGAGACATCTGTCTAATTACCATAAATAAATTATATTTTCATTGTTACTTTCCCGCTATATACAGGGTGTTGAAAATGTCAATGTACACTATTGGGATTTCGTTAACCGTTATAGATACAAAGTTGGTTAAATGGGAAAAAATGCATATAATCAAGACAAATTTACTGGATTTTCAAAAATTTTAATATCAGGTCCAGTTTCAGAGATATAAAACCAAAATTGACGATTTTCGATTTTTTTAATTATCACCTTTATTTTTAAAGAGCATTCCTCATTTTTTTTTTAAATACGGACCTGTACTTTTTATTTTATTTTTGAAATCTCCATTTTATTCTCTATCCAACCATGTATCACACTTAATTTTTTTTATTAAATTTTGACAACGAACTGTACTTTAGGAAATTCTGTACGTACGGTCCTGATCATTTTCATCTTGAATATTTATAAATCTTTTTGAATAAAATTAATTAAACATTATTCGGCACTATTAAATATTTGAATTACATTTTTTCGCGTAACAGTAATCGGAGAATAAAAAATACAATTTAATCTTCAACAATTGGTAACAGGAACATAATAAAATAAAAAATAAATGTAAAATAAAAAGTTTTTGTCTCATTTAAACGACCTCGTATTTATTTGTTGTAATTTTAGATTTGTGTATGAATTTTTGTAATTAAATTGTGCTTTTTCCTAGGTGCTAAATTTTTTAAAAAAATTTCGAAAACTTGCTCAAAAGCTAAGTTATTCAAGATGGTTTAAAAATATTCTGGAATAAAATAAACAGGACAGTACTTACAGAATTTCCTAAAGTACAGTTCATTGTCGAAACTTAATTTAAAAAAATTAAGTGTGATACATGGTTAGATACAGAACAAAATGAAGATTTCCAAAATTAAATAAAAAGTACAGGTCCGTATTTAAAAAAATATTTAGGAATGCTCTTTAAAGACGAAACGTCGTATATAAAAACTGACTACGCTATGTTAAACGGTATTTGGTCATCACAATTAAAAAAAAATAAATAAAATATTCTACATGTGTACTTTTTCGCCCTCTACCGGTGGGAAATACGAAAGAAAGTTAATGCATTATTTCTACACAAAAGTTACAAAAAAGGCCAAATAGCCTACATGTATATCCTTTTCGCGCCCTCTAGCGGCTAAACGATGCGTAATTCGAAAAAAAGTTTAAGAAAAAAGTTGTAGCGAATTTAATTTTCTAAAATCTACCTCTATTATGATTTTCTCGAAAATACGTAGTTTTCCAGAAAAATTGGAAAACGGCGAAAAACCACAAAATTTTATATTACTTATATTTTCTCATTTTTTATTTTTGTATTTGTACCACTGGGAAAAAAAAATTAATGCAGATTCACTATAAACTGCATTATAAATTTTGAAAATATTGGATTAACTTAAACTTAAAAAAATCCAATAATAATAATAATAATAATAAATGTTTATTCAATAAATAAATATATAGATAGGGACCATGCCTACATGCCTATATCTCGTTCACTTTTCAATCTATTTGAATAAAATTTGGTACATAGATATGAAACACAATTTTGGATTGACAGACGTATAAAAATAAAATGGCGGACTTCCGGTCTTGACTGAAATGTCATCTATTTCGATTTTTGAAATGGAACACTCTGTATATTTGATCTGTTTCAGATTCTACGGCTCTCAAATTACAAACGACATAGTTGCCAAATTTTTTATTTTACAATAAAAAATTCAAATTCTTAGATTTTTCTTTAATAAACGATCGTGTTTAGATTTAAACAAATATGAATTGGTACATAATTCATATCGTTGAATTAGTAATTAAATTCTCTAATGGCAAGATGGCCCTCGGCAGGCATCATTTAAAAAAAAAAAAACGATTTAATGAATTAATTTAAAAATTAATTTGTCTGAAACTTTTTTTAATCGGACCTTAGGGGATGGAACTGGAGGGGGTTGAAATTTCAAAAAATTCATATTGAAACAGGTCATGAGATTTTTTTCATGCCCTAATTATTTTAAAATGTATTCGTTTGAAACTTTTCAATCTGACCATATCGTGGGGTGGGGAAGAATGAGTCCCAAATTTAAACAGAAATCTACCTCCCCCTGTCGACCCTACCGACAGGAATTTTTTTTATTTTGAAGACAAACAATAGACTTTAGTGCAAAATGTTGTAGTGCAATGTTTTAGAGGATAAAATTTCCTACAATTTTTATATCACACTTTTTCCGAAATTTCCAATAGTTGCGCCACTAGAAGGCGCGCAAAAAATGGTCATGGTGGTTTTAAGTAGTTTTTTCAAATTTTGAGGACAAAAAATGATTTTTAGGGCAAAATTTTCTGATTCAAAGTTGTAGAGAACCAAATTTCTTTTAACTTTTGTTTTTAACATTTTTTTCGAATTCCCCATAGTTTCGCCGCTAGAGGGCGAAAAATATACACATTTAGGCTTTTTGCCCTTTTTTTTTTATTTTGAAAACAAACAATAGACTTTAGTGCAAAATGTTGTAGTGCAATGTTTTAGAGGATAAAATTTCCTACAATTTTTATATCACACTTTTTCCGGAATTTCCAATAGTTGCGCCACTAGAAGGCGCGCAGAAAATGTTCATGGTGAATTTAAGTAGTTTTTTCAAATTTTGAGGACAAAAAATGATTTTTAGAGCAAAATTTTCTGATGCAAAGTTGTAGAGAACCAAATTTCCTTCAAATTTTATTTTTAACATTTTTTCGAATTCTCCATAGTTTCGCTGCTAGAGAGTGAAAAATATACACATTTAGGCTTTTTGCCTCTTTTTTTTTATTTTGAAAACAAACAATAGACTTTAGTGCAAAATCTTCTAGAGCAAAGTTGTAGAGCAGAAAATTCCCTACAACTGTTGTATTAAACTTTTTTGAGAAATCCCAATAGTTTTCACTCATGATTTTAGGAGATCCTAATTGTAGCAGTGTGCTATATATTGTACGCATGCGCCTGCTTATGTCATATGAACATTGAAATATCATTTCAGTAGGCGTATTCACCATCGGCTTGCTATTTAAAATTTGTTCCATAAATTAATCTAATGCTTAATATTTTGTAATTAAAGTAATGATATTATCTACAGCTGACCAGGGAAAGTTCTGGGTTGACACAGCTGATTTTTTTTAGGTGCTGTTTTGCCCCAGACGTTGTTTATGCATTCACACAAATTTGAAAGAATTTTGATTTTTTTGGATAATTTTTCTATAATAGTCCTTATTTGGTTTTTTATGAATTTATTTGTATTATTTTTGTGGACTCTGTATTGCATTTTGTTTCTAAAATATCGGGATTTGTACAATTTATTTGACATCAAAAATATAAAAAAAAAAACGAGAAAGAAGTAAAAGTCCCATCAATAAAAATAAAAACACCCTGTATATTCTTAATATAAACCAATTTGAATGGATACCTTTTTATGTGTGCCCGTTTTAAAAGAAAATTTTTATTTGTTATCATTTAAAAACTAATAAAATTTATAAATAATCCAACAGTAAATACAAATTTAATCGTTTTATGTTAATCAAATTCATTTAAGTTCCGCTTGCGTCATCCAAACGCGGTATTATACATGTTACTAAGTAGATATTGAAGACGACAATGAACACTTCCTCGCCTCGGCTGTTTCCCTGCTCCAAACTGAACTCATATATTGATTTTTTAAATCAGTTTAAAAGAGTTCCTAGATCATTTAAAATTTAAATACTCATAATATAGTGGATAAAATGATTCAAGATTGCGATTTACACGATCGATAAAGCCTTTGGGTACTATAACCAGTCTGGTTGTACCCGTAGATACCTTCTGGGTTCCTGTTAATATTTTTTTATCTAGAAGCATACCCTTTGAACCCAAATGGCCTAACCTAAGTTTATAAATTAAAGAAGATCCGAAACATGAAGATACGCAATTGAAGAGAAAATACTATATCGTTTTTATATTCTCCTGGTTGTTATTTTTATGTTGTAATGGACTAAATGTTAACTATTATTTATTTTATAAAAATAAAATTCCATTTCTGATAAATTAGATATTTTAAGATTATAAATAAGTATTTTAAATAATTTGTTTATAAATTTAATTTTTAACTGATAGTGCTACTCTTTAATCTGTGTTCCTGTTAATATATTCAAATTTGCCTTTTATGGTAAACATTTTATTTTCTGAATAACAATATTAGTATAGATAGTATATTATTTATCATCATTTAAATTATACAGTAAAATATAGTATGTTATTTATTATTCCGAATATTATTATTTTTTCTATTTTTCTAGTGTTTAAAATTTTAAAAATATAATATAAAAAAATGGGAACTTTAAAATAGATTTACAGTTTCTAAATCCATTTAATCCACTTGTTCTCTGATTTGCCCCCATTTCTTCGGGTCTGCTGTTTTTTCACCTCCATCTTGTAAGTCCTGCCCTGCTTAAGTCCTCTGCCAACCATTTAGATCTGGGTCTACGAAGTCTTCTATTTCTTCCTGGCTGCCATTGTAGCATATAGCTTTTATTACTATTTCTGCTCCTTGTCTTCCAGCCACTTGATTCTTTGAGGTTTAATTTTCTTTATTATATCTTCTCCATTCAGTTTTTATAATATTTCTTGGTTCATTCTCCTTCTATATTCCTGCTTTCCGATATTCACTGGCCCCAGAATTGTTCTTCTTATTTTTCGTTCGTTTATCCTTAACTGATCTTCTTCTATTTTCGTCATGGTCGGCTTGTTGCCATTATTTTTTCTTTGATCTCCGTTCTTCTTTCCCCTTTATTGTTTATGATTACGAGAGGTATTTGAATTTTTGTACTTATTGGAATTTTTTATTTCCTATTCTTATTTCTCCATTTTATCCTGTTTTCCAAATCTCATTATTTTAGTTTTCTTCACACTCATTTTTAGTCCCAACTCCTTCAATTTTCTTTATAGTCCAGTTATTATATACATTTGGAAAAGTAAGTGAAGGTGACACGACGAAACTTGAACATGTTGTAGCAGGGGTCTAAGAGAGCTTAACTTGAATTTCTCGACTCAATTATCCTCTCGGAAAATCCGCCATATTGAAAAAGGGAAAATTTTGGTTTTTTTGCAATGACTCTGCTCTCCTGCATTTTACGCACATGGTTTATTATCATATTTTGTTGCTATTTTCAAGCGCTACAAATAAGGTCCTATGACATTTTCACCTATCTTTGACAGTTTTCGAGATATCGAAAGAAATAGTAAAAAAATGACATATATTTCTCTTTTTTGATTAATCTCGTGGAAAAACAAATTTTATATGTGTGTTTAAAAATTTAGATTTTACGTTTATTTGCCTTTTCCTTTAGAGTATTGATGGGGAATCCAGAAGCGCCGGAAATAGGCATTTTTTTCTTAATTTTTTTAAAGAGTCAAAAACCACTGGAGCATAGAAAAAAATCGATTTTTCATTCTTATAATTTTGATAGTCTTCAATTTTTTGATTATACAATTTTTTAATAAATTCTTTTGCTCCAATTATTTGTTGTTGAATTGCATACTACAGTTCGCAATACTGTAATCTTTTTATTTTGAAATAAATAATTCCCTCTGTCGAAATATTTCATTTTACAAATAGACAAGATGTTATTACGCATATGAGTATTATATTTCAAGATTTTTCTTTATTTATGCAGACTCAACAACTAGCTTTATATTTCAAAAAATATTTGAGTATAAAAATAAAATTTATTTTGGGAAAAAACAGATGAAAACAAAATAATACACAACTAAAGGCCCTTGCACGTACATTTACACACGAAATAAGCAGTTAAAAATAAAAAATTAAATTTGACAGATCATTATCATTCCTCGATTAGTTATCAAGTAAGGCACGTTAAAAAATAAAAATTAAGAAATAATACATATGAAATAATTTTTTCCGTAAGGATGAAAATTTTATTCTTGACCAATGACGAACAGTGTTTCTTGATGTTGACAACTTTGACTTCTTAACAAAAATCCTGGCACCACGCAAATAGTATTAACATCCATTTTATGACTTGATTTTGATATTTACAAAGAAAAATACAAAAATGTTAGATTATTATTACCTATTAGTAAATTTGACATCTGACAGTTAATTTATGTTTGCTTGCATGCGCATGTCAAAAGAATATAGGTTGACAAAAAATATTTTTTTTTTACTGCTTATTTCTATTTCTTATTTTTACTGCTAATTTCGTATGTAAATGTACGTGCAAGAGCCTTAAGATAGTTTTTGTCAGAAAAAAATGTCAAATAAGATATGTTAGATATTTTGAATTAAGAAATGTATTGAGAATAAGATTTGTTAATGCAAATGTAACAATAAAAATAAATAACAATAAATCAACAGCCCTAGGTGAAGATTTTATTTTACCAATATTAAAAAAATAGAAGGAGAGGCCGACACTAATTGGAAGAGACTAGAAGCAAAACAAAATAAAGACATTATAAAAAGTTAGACAAGACAGTGTGACGTCTTTTGTGTCACCCTGTATTTTCATTATTCTTCTATCCGATATATTTTAGTTTCATACTCGCTTAATATCCCCTTCTTATATACTCGCGTCATGTCCCTCTCTTCTCTTGGTATTCCTATAAAATGTCTTTCCTATGTTAATAATGTTCTTCTCTTTACCTACTGAGTCAAAATTATCGACTTTATATCGCCCGTGTTGCTTACTGAAGATTTCTTTTTTTTTCTCCCCCTCATCTTGTAGGGGTTTTTTGGTTCTTTTCCTCTGGACAGTTTTTTAATCTGTGCCAAGAAGTTTCCTCTGGACAGTTAATTTTAACTGGGACAAGAAGTTTTTCCTCTGGACAGTTATTTTTACTTGGGCCAAGAAGTTTTTTTCCTCAACCGCAAGAAAAGCTAAGTTTTTTTTTAAGAAAAAAAGAAAAAAAAATCCCTGGAAGTTATTATCGTAAAATGAACAAATATAACGTTTAATTTGAGTTTAATTTCCTTAACCCAAAAAAAAAGACGGATTTTAAAATATATCGTAGTTTTTTTGTTAATTGTTTCTAATTATATCAAAAATTCAACATGACTGGCGTTCAAAACTTTTTTTTATTTAATACTTTACTTCTGATATATTTCAAATTCTATTGGTGGAATATAAAGATTTGAGCTAAATCACATTAATTATTTATTATCAACAAAACAAAGTATCGTTTCACAAATTTGGTGGAGTAGATAAAGAGAAGAACATTATTAACATGGAAATAAGAAGGGGATATTAAGCGACTATGAAACTAAAATATATTGAATAGAAGACTAATGAAAATACAGGTTGGCACAAAAAAACGGAACAACAGGAGCGTAGCAGAGGTAAAATAACACATTATATAGAAGAGAAAGTTATGCAGGAGACTGAGTGAAAATTGTGCAGGATACTGAAGAGAAAAATTTAATACAGGACAATACAAAATTTTTAGTATGTGTAGGTATTTGTAATCTTTACTATTTTTTTTAATGTTTCCAGAACCCAACCCAAATGAGATTCAGTATATCATTACAATATATATGTACGGCCGCGCAGCTTCGAAACCGACATTTTGCACGGGGCGCTAGAAGCCGCATTTTTTGTTCAAACATAAAAATAAAAAAACTAAATTGTAGGTATGAGTATGCTCTACGAATTTGGTAATGAGTTATTTTTCGATGAGATTAATCAGAAAAGAGATATAAGCATAAATATATGTCAATGTCTACATTTTTTTACTTTTTCTTTTGATATCTTGAAAACGATCAAAGATACGTGAAAATTTCGTAAGACCTTATTTGAAGCGCTTGAAAAAAGCAAACGAAATACGATAATAAACCATATGCGTAAAATGCCGGAAAGGAGAGTTATTGAATAAAAAACAAACATTTTCCGTTTTTCAAGATGGCCGATTTTCCGATAGGATAATTCAGTCGATAATCTCAAGTTAAGCTCTCTTAGGCCCCTGCTGCAATTTGTCCAAGTTTCGTCGTATCACCTTCACTTGCAAATATAATGACTGGCTTATTGGTATTTTTTCATTATTTTCCTTTTTGTGCCACTAATACCATGCCATCTGCCTTTGCGATTAATTGACTTCCTATTGCTCTGCGATTTCCCTTTTGTATCTTTCTTAAAACGAATTTTAAAACCAGATTGAGAAACAGGATTGTAAACAGAACGACGTACCGCGCTTCTTTATTTAACTCCGTGAAGTTGGCTCCCAAAGTGAAAATTTTTTTTTCGGAAATTTCCCATTTGTTAGTACTTCTGCTTTAACTATTTTCGTTAGTGCTTTTTCCGTTTTCTGCACATTAATGATTTTTTAATTTGAATTTCAGTCCTGAAAATCTACTAAAATGGACGAAATTTGGTACTTTGATTTAGTGCTTCGTTAGTGATTCTTAGTGCTTCAAATAGTTTCGAAAGTGCTTGTCTATTTTTTAGATATTTTAGATTTTAACTTCGTAAACCCAAAAACATTTTCCTATTGACTCAATGTTGGTATCAGTTTTTAGTGGTTCGTTAGTGCTTCTTAGTGCTTCGAAGAGTTGAAATCACGATTATTTCCTTTTCGAGATATTTAACTTTTAATTTTCAAGGTCAGCCCTCAAATCATATGGGGTTGACTTAAATATAGAGTCCTTTCTTGATGGAGACGGAAAAAGTATTAAGAAAACTATCTAAAGCACTAAAAAGCACTAACGATGCGTCAAGAAACGACTCTATAGATTTAAGTCAATCCCATATGGTTTGAGGGCTGACCTTGAAAATTAAAAGTAAAATATCTCGAAAAGGAAAGTAAAATATCTCGAAAAGGAAAGAATTGTGATTGCACTTTTTGAAGTACTAAGAAGCACTAACGAAACACTAAAAACTGATACCAAAATTGAGTCAAGAGGAAAATATTTTGGGGTTAAAGTTAAAATCTAAAATATCTAAAAAAATAGACAAGTATTTTCGAAGCTATTTGAAGAACTGAGAAGCACTAACAATGCACTAAATCAAAGTACCAAATTTAGTCCATTTTGGTAGATTGTCAGGGCTGACCTTCAAATTAAAAAAAATCCTTAATATGCAGAAAACGGAAAAAACAATAACGAAAATAGTTAAAGTACTAAGAAGCACTAACAAACAGGAAATTTCCGGAAAAAATTGACACTTTGGGAGCTAACTTCACGGAGCTTCTTCATTTTCTTTATTTCTCGCATTTATTTTGTTGTGTGACAGTTAATAAATTACTGACTGAAATTAAAACAGGCTGCTGTAAGTATTGTATGGTACCTTACTGTACTAGTACAGCGATTAAAACGCAAAAAAGTATTTTTCCTACGATCACTACCCAAAGTAGGCTTTTGCACACTCAAATCTAACCGCAAAGTTGATGTTTTCCGTGATCTGTAATAATTTGACATTATTGTCGCTCTAGCGCGTACTTTTCCGCTCGCCTGTTTTCAATTACAATAAACTAAAGAAAGGTAGTAAATAATAGGTATATTAAAACAAAATGTAGGGCAGTCTGAATATTTTAGTTGAAATATTACTATTTGAAGATATTTCGCACGAAATTAAACTTTATTTTATAAAATTTATCTAGTAAAAATATAACAGTCAGAAGGTGCACCTAGATACACCTAGGTACACCTATATGCAATAGTGATTGCATATTTAAGTACCTACTTACTATTCTGTGCAAATAGTAGACTATGAAATTAATGAAACGTCATTATTTCAGTTTTAGTTTATGAAAAGTGTATTTTTCATGTTTTTTTTAAATTATTTGTCTAAAAATAATGTGATCGTAGAAAAAATCTTGTGTGCAATTCGAGCAGAAAGTGCTTTGCCGCTTTCGGCAGATTGCCCGCGCTCCGCTACGGGTCGCGCGGGCAACTCTCTGCCTCAAGCGGCAAAGTATCACTTTCCGCTCTTAATACACAAATAGCTATTTACACGTACCTTTGCAAAAAGAAAGAAATGGTGTAAAGTAATAAAGCGTGATTTAACAGGGCATTTAATTTAATTTAAGTCAGACGTAGAATTTGGTTTGTAGTACGTAGCTTTGGCTATGCGAAGACGTGACGTCACACACACACCACAATCCGTGATAAAAAGTAACAACTTTAATATTATATTTCTCTGTTATTTATTGACTGATTTAAATTTTTTTTTACCGATTTATTAGTTGTTGTCTATATTTTCGTTAAATGTAAAAACATATTATATTATCTACTACCATGATAATTCTCCAATGGAAGATGTTGTAGTATGGATTATATTCATTATATTTGACATAAATGCAACATATTAAATTGTACAAACTAAAAATAAACCTACCCACCGATAAATACCGGAAATTCTCTTGTTTATATATTCATAATTGAATCAGTTTTTCGAAGATGTATCTATAAATACCTAATGGCTTTCGTTCGTGTTTCTTTCTACCTATACAAATCTATTTTGAAATATAGGTTCTTGTAACAAATTGTTACAAGAGTAGAAACTGGCCATTATTTGTGCATAAACCTCACGCAGCCGCTTCCGCTCTCGAAATAAAATGTTGTGTTAGACTCCAGGTGAACTATTTGATGTTTTCGTTTTGTACATACAATGTTTGCTTAGTTTTATATTATTTTTTATATCATATACAAATTAAACTACAAATGGTAATGAATAATTAATATATTTTAATTACACATTTTAAACGGACATACCTTAACACGTTAACCGCTCAATGGTAAGAAATAAATCGGATCAATTTTCTCTTACAGGGTGTTACATTTTGAATCGGAAATACTTAAACGGCAAATAGAGGTCACCGAGGCGGTTCTTGATATGCCACATTTATTGCTCTGACGGCCTTTGTAACCGTGATACAGAGTGTTTTATCGATTTTTCTAATTTCTTCCTTCGAACCACCTAGTACATTTCTTTGATATTAATTTGGTATACATGTTTCTTATTCAGATTCCAAATGAGCTAGTTAATAATAATAAGAAAAGTCTAGGTCCGGATTAACAAAAAATAGAAAACAATTGTGACCTTGAAACAACACTCTGTATATTGAAATTTTTAAAATCTATTTTTATATTTGAAAAGAGCGGAAAAACTTAATTCAAGAGCGCACTTTAAATTTTTGCACAGATAATTTAACTACTCAAATTTTGAACCCTACACATTCGTATCCAAACTTAAATCTACGTACCCATGACTTAGACAGGAAATCATTGATTATGTCAGAAAATTTAGATCCGCGAATATATTTTTCATTATTGCTAGTAACTTATGTGTTAATTTATAAAAATGCTTTTTCAATTTTCTAATGAAGAATATGCTGATATTAGGTTTATTAGATAGAAAACAGATATGTGGCAAAGCTTATGGCAGGAATCATCCAAAGGCAGGAAGACATAAGAACATATCAAAACGGTACAAAACATAACGTCAAACACCTAAAAGGACACGGAAACATGAAGGAATACTATGCTAGATTCAATCTGAGAAACATAGACACCATTTACGAATGCCAAAGAGGCCAGGAAGACAAGGAACATATTATATAAACATGCGAGCTGCCGCATAGAACAGAGACTAGGAATAGATTAAACGCCAATATACAAATGTCCAATCTAGATCTCACAAATAATCAGATAATAAACTGGATAAACGAATGGGCAACAATGATGATTTTCGAAGATCAAAATAACCAAGACCAATAAGCCACACATCCCTACCTCATGCACCCTATCCTGAAAACGACAAGACCACTCACAAGTCCAACACAAAACACATTAATACAAAATTCTGTTACAGGCAAGACCAGCAGCAAATTTATGCTACACCTCTAGTCATATAATGTAAAATGTAATAAGGAAGTAAATACGTGTAAGCAACTAAACTCAATAAAATATAAAACAAAAGGAAAATTTCCCCGCTGATTGACGGCCTGGCTAGATAGCGGCTATCACACATGCCCAGTACCGCAAGGTGGGAGGGCGGAACATTATTGGAAGTAAAAAACCCAATGCAGATTCAAAACATGGCTCATTATGTTTATTTATGGTTTTTGTAATGGGAATGGACTGGCCACAAGAAGAGAGTACGGAAGACGATTTCCTGATCGAAGAGTAAAAAATAACAAAACATTGAACGAACACCATAAAATAAGGCATATTGGAGTGAATGAAAATATTTTACTAGATCAGAAATAGCAAAATTTGTCCAAATCAAGGTCACGGGATACCGCTCTTATCAGATTAGAGATAGCGCCGGCTCTGGTTATCAGATACTTCAGCTCTGTCTGGTCCGATAGCAGACGTATCTGATAGAGCCGAAGACTAGACCAGAAGTAGCTAAAGTATCTAATAAGAGTCTGTCCTTGAAGTAGACATATTTTGAGATTAGATTTTCTTATGGAGATTTACATTGCTGATAATGTACTTGAATGGGTGCGGCATAATAACTCATGGGGATGAATACTGCAACAGGAACGGCTATTGCATCTTAAATGTACAGGCAACGTGTAATTCAAAAGAAGAATTTACTTCTATAGATGCTCAGTGGCCGGGATCTGTCCATGATAACCAAATAGTTAAGAGATCTAGTATCTATGCTCAAATGAATACTATGCCACAAAACTTCGTACTATTAGTTGGTTCAGGTTACGGAATAACACCACGGTTAATGAAACCGTATATAAATCCCCAAACGTGTGAAAAAATATCACTTAACACATTTTTTTACAAGAGAACGGGTCATTATCGAAATATTTATATCACTTAACACGGGTCATTATCGAAAGATGTTTCTGTCAGCTGTTTTTTGTACTATAGTATACAGTTAGAATACAACTAGATAGAGTTACTGCCGTCATTATCAGTTGTGTTGTCCTTCATAATTTATCCAAATATTTAAATGATCACGTTCTTGACGAAAAAGTGGATCAACACATGAATGGCGTTCAACAAGAGGTTTTTGGAGTTTCACGCAACCTGTTAAACATAATTTGTTCTCTTTCTATCTACATCCGCGTAAGCTGCAACTGATCAAGAAGAACCAATCTTTGTATCTTTGCAGTACTTGATTTCTGCATATGTTTCCTTCTCATTGAGTTTTTTTTTTGGTCAGGTGGTACAGGACAAGCTGCTGGTACTGGTACCAGAGGTGGAACATCTGTGTTGTTATCATTAGGTAGATGTCGCTTACCTGTAAAAATGCCCATACTCACAGCTTGTTGAATACACGATTTTGCACGTTACTCTCTATAATTTCCAACAATTTCTGATCCTAGTTTTTAAGAATTATTTTTTTATTCTTATCCTTCTTTTACTTTAATTCATTTTTCATGTTTTAAATTCTATTTTTTACTTGTTTTAATGTAATACTTTTCCATATAGTACCTGGTATGATTCTGGCTTGATTAATTATTAATCAATTTTCTCTCGCTTTTTAATTGCTGGCAATTGCGACTTATTGAATAAGACTTTATGATTCGCTAGAGCCTTCACAAACCGGAAATTTTACTTTGTTCACCGACTTCAGATTCATTACATTCGCCATCAGAACTCATTTTCAAAATCTTAATCACTTGCACTTCCTTCGAGCCAATTGTAACGGTCTTTGCGTTGTTATGGGATCGGTTTGCCTCGGGCGCAACCTTTCGTTTATAGTGTGAAAGCCACTTGCAGGGGCAGCTTCAGTTCAGAAAGAAAATACTCCAGGGGTCGTTATGGTATCAACCAAAATCACTGGATTGAGTACCTAGGTATTTGTTGCTACAATGTTTCAACTTACAACCAAATAAAAAAAAGGAAATCATGTAAATAAAAACCATTTATTCAATACCAATACCAAAATCCAATCCGGAGGTGTCAGACGGTCTTCCAGGTCTGGACTCCGGTACAATTGAAATTGCTTCGCTCTCTTCAGTTTGGCTTGACCTATCTCTCAAGGTCGAGGGACTGCCACTTCTAATATAATTATCACGGTAACTTCGTTACACTATTAGTAAATACGCAATGAAATTAATGAAATAACTCAAGAATCAACAAGTCTAAAACATGTTTACTGCTTCTACCTTAAACTGATATTTTAAAGCATAATATACAGATTATTTTCAGTAAATGATAGTACTTATAGCTGAAACTAAAAGTTTATGCAGATTGCTGATTATCTTGTAAATAATTATTAACAGTTGCTTTAAAATTTGTAGATAAATTCTCAATAATTGACCGTAATATAATTTTTGAAAATCCCTTTAATGTATAAATCTATCTATACGTCAAACGAAACAATAGCGTATGTAGTTGCCAAGAATTAAATTATGATACATTGTGTGAAGATGGCGCTATAGAAGTTTGTATTCAATTTAAAATCCTCATTATGACATGGGTCATAAAATACCTGGCGGTCTCTATATTAACGTATATTTACATTGTATTCCTATAGTTGGAGGAACATAAATTATAGAAATATACAAAGGTTCGATTCATTCGGCGAAAGCTGTTTACATTTAAACAGACCATTTCTGAAATTTATGTACTGAGAACAGGTATTGTAATATATCTTCTAAATTTATAGCACTAGTTTATTAATTTTCTTAAATGTTCAAGTGCAAGTATAATGTGTGTAAATAGGAAAGATTTTTGTTTAGTTGTGGTCCAATTT
The DNA here is from genome assembly GCA_963243735.1 of Neocrepidodera transversa. Taxonomy (NCBI): domain Eukaryota; kingdom Metazoa; phylum Arthropoda; class Insecta; order Coleoptera; family Chrysomelidae; genus Neocrepidodera; species Neocrepidodera transversa. The sequence continues at coordinate 5,315,413 of OY725350.1, forward strand.
TTATGATATAATATTGAAGGGTTTACGAATTGTATTAAATGAAACTTTAATTAAAATACTATCAATGTTTCGTCAAATTTATTGGAGTCATCAAGTTAAAAAATAACACAAGTACATCCCCTGGACAGGATACATACTATGAACATCCCAAGGACATCTACTTTTCACTAAAAAGGATAAATATGGGATGTGGGTACGTCCTAGGGATGTACCAAATTCCAACAAAGGACATCACTGTGATATATAAAGTACATCCTCTAGACTTCTTAGAACGTTCTATTTATACACAACTTTAACTAATCAACAAAATAAAACAAAAATCGTCAATACAATAAAACTTTTTACTACCTTTGTACATCAACCAAAAAAAAGTTAGAGAAGAGATGTACATATTAGACAAAATGAGGTCAACGTTGTTGACAGATCACCAAACAATGTTGCCAAAGCCAGAAACAGGACAAAACCACCGAAACGAAAATTAAATGAAATTTTATTGAGATTTGTACATAATTTGTATCATTCTTGGAGATTTAGATTAAGGGTATTATGCCATAAGAATTTTTGCTTGCGAGATAGTCATATCCCAGAAATTCCTAAGATATTATTTCTTGTAAAGAAGGAAACCAAGATTTTTAGATAAAAATATCAACTTTAAATCTTCAATTAATATTTTGATGAGTTTCGATAATTCTTATATGAATGGATATCAGAAATAGCAGGGACAACATATAGATATATCATATGCAATGTCCTCTGGACAACCTCTGCTGAACATCCCCTGGTGTCCTTGTATCGCGGTACATAAAAAGGACATACCTAGAATAGCACTGTGTCGTTATCGTAGATATGTATTATATACCGGGTGTCATATTATTCTTCATACAAGTCATAGTTTCCAGAGTTCCAAGGGTATGAGATTCAAACTTGGCAGGGATATTGGATTCAAGAATTGAAATTTCATACTCCCATCACTCAACTTTCAAATAGAATTCTTATACAATGTGAAAAGATTCAACTCAAAAACGGTAATAAATAGCGACAAACAGACAACGGCAATCGACTGAGCATCGTTAAATCCCCTTAAAATGATATTAATCTTGGACCTTTGACCCGAAGGACATATCACGAGATATTGTTTACGTGATTTTAAATTTTCGAAAACTCGAAAAAATTAGTTGTTTGTAAGTTGTATATAGTTTCTGTATTTGTGAGGCCTGGGAACAAAAGGTATCCTTTGAGAGAGAGAACAGTCCAACTAACACCCATCTGGATAGGGCCAATGGAGCGGTTATAATGAAAAAATTCCAAAAAATCCCATATAAAGTCAGTAACTTTTTTCTTACATGTAATGATCACCACGCGCGTATGTACATTCGAAAGAGCAATAATCGAAGAGCCTTCTTGGTAAATTTTCGTACGTTTTTGAGATATCAGTTTTTTCATCAGAGCGCAGTTTTTCGCGTTTTTTAGGTAGCCCTTGCCAGATATCGAAAAACGGTTGGCGGCATCATGTCTACGGGAAATTTGGGATCTCTCATGTATTTTTGATCATTTTTTTAGTCCAAAATACCGCGTCAGGGCACGAAAAACTGATTTTAGAGACCTGGAAGTGAAAATAAGTCCCAAAACTTGTTTTTGGCCCTCTGGTGACAGCGAGAGGTCTTAGGGGCTGAAAATTTTGGAATATCCTTCTTTCGATAGTACTAACCGATGTATCAATTTTGAGCCAGATCTGAGAGGGTCGCATGGGATCGAGTGCTAAGTTGGCGTGGAATGTCCCTATAGCATCTTTCATTATTTTAATAAATTTATTGCCAATTTATCTATAATACCTTCGTTTCCTTTCTTTACTTACCTAACACTCTTCTATCCCATTTAATGAACATTAACATTTAACTATTAATAATCTTTTAATAGATTAAATTTGAACTCTCAAAAAATTTTATTTATAAAATTCCCTATACGGGGTAAAAATTTTTTTATATAGCAATATATCAGTAATTAAGCGGTTTTGGACATTGGCATTTTGCAATTATATTGGCAGTCAATATAACCCCATAAGTTTTGTCGGTTTCATCTCCGGACACCCTGTATATTTATCATACACTTCTTTGAAAAATTCATTTTTAACACATTTTTAAGATGGTCTTCAAAATTGTTGATTTTCTCGCTTTTTGTTATTTTTCGTTGCTATAAATTTTGTAATCATAAAGGTGTATTAAAAAAACAATTAAAAAAAATACATTTAGGATGATATTAAAATTATAAATAGTATTAACCTTTATTCTTTTGTGATGATGAGGATGCGCACGGTAATGTTTTTTCCATAGTTATTGCCGCAATAATTAACTGATAAAATGTAACATACGACCCCGGTGTTTTATGATTTATACAATTTATCGCTGTTTTTCAATATACAGTCGTTTATAACATTACTATTATTAATTAATTACACACGTGGCCTGATCAAAGTGCTTTACACGACAAGAATTTTCTAGTAATTTTTGTTTTCAATTCCAAAAGTTTTAAATATTCATTGAAATAATTAGGTTTATGTTTTTGTTTACAATAATTTTTTTCAGGCAAAATCAGTTCAAGGATTTATTAAGTGTAAAAATATTTTGTTTAATAAATAATAAATAACAACTTAATTTAATTTACACTGTTGGACATATATTAAATAGGCGCAAAAATTGAAACTTAATTATATTAATTTTATATAATGGATCCTACAGAGGTGTAGATTTCAAGGCGCCATGGGTCCTTTTTATAGGTCCAGCTAGGACGTAATGGAGATTTATGTAGGTGATTTCTAGGTTATTATTCAATAAATTACCGCTCTACGTAATAAACGGGGACTCTTAATTAGTGTTAGCCGAACTTGATACCCACTCGGATATTGACCATTTCTCCCGCTACTTCGTTTAATTTGTATTCGAGAAGCTGGATAACTGGACGTCCGCTAACCCCATATTTATATTATGCAATCTAAAGTTACCAAAAATTTAATTATCTAAATATGAGATATAAAAAAATTTAATTTGCACTGTAAAATTTCGATCATCGAATGATAGGTTTAAAATATAATCCTTATACCGAATGTGGAGAAACCAATTTTTTGGAACAATGAATTTAAAATGAGATTTGTAACAGAGTGGGAAAACACCCAGTAAAATAAATCTTATAACAGTTACCATTTTTTATCGGTGGCAAATACAATTGATTAGTCCAAATAAAGAACGAAATTTGTTAAATTAGAAACAATATGTAAGATATATTTTAAGCCCATTGGCGATACAAGCGGGGCTTGTCAGTTTTTGGGCAGTTTTCTGATATAAACAATGATACCCATCCGAAAATCATACGAATCACTATCCTAGGTCTGTTTTAATAATAGAATATCGACTTTATTTTAGTAATAATTATTTGTTTTCATGTTTATGTCCATTTTATTTTCATCTTCAGAGTTAATTAATTAACTTCAATAATTAATAATTAAAGAAAAGGTATGATATTTCCCTATCAATTATAAAGGTACGAAAAACTTTACAGACAAAACTAATTATGGGATAGAACTTCATTCACTGTTGATAATATAGACTTATATAGTTGATTACGTCAATAATTACTTACTAATTTTTACTTTCCCGCTACTTATACCATATATACTATAGTATATAAGGTATATACCTATATAGAAATTTATTTTCGTACTTTGAGTTTTCGGAAACTCGAAATTACGGTACAAAATATTGCTGTTTTTCACTTTTTTGAACATTTTTTAGAAATTTTGAACTGTTTCATCTTTTTTTAAACATTTAAAAAAAATTCAAACAATTTATGGAAATTTTGAATTCTTTCTTCTTTTTTTTGACAAATTCTAACAATTTTTAGCAATTTTGAATTGGTTTATCTTTTTTTGACAGATTTTAACAATTTTTAGCAATTTTGAACTGACTAATTTTTTTTGGAAATGTTTTTGATAGATTTTAACAATTTTTAGCAATTTTGCACTGTTTCTTCTTTTTTGATAGACTCGAACAATTTTTAGCAATTTTGAACTATTTCCTCGCTTTTTGAATATTTTTTGATATTTTCTAGACCAATTTTTAGCAATTTTGAGCTGTTTCTCCTATTTTGAAAAATTCTAACAAGTTTCAGGAATTTTGAACTGATTCTTAGTTTTTTATATATTTTTTGACAGGTTCTAACGATTTGTAGCAATTTTCAACTGTTTCTTCTTTTTTTGACAAATATTCTAACACTTTTAGCAATTTTGAACTGTTTCATCTTTTTTCAAAGATTTTTAACAAATTCTAACAATTTATAGCAATTTTGAATTGTTTCTTCTTTTTTTTGATAAATTCTAACAATTTTTAGCAATTGAATTGTTTTATCTCTTTTTGACAGATTTTAACAATTTTTAGCAATTTGGAACTAATTTATCTTTTTTTGAAGTTTTTTGATACATTTTAACAATTTTTAACAATTTTGAACTGTTTATTCTTTTTTGACAGATTCGAACAATTTTTAGCAATTTTGAACTGACTTTTTTTTTAAATGTTTTTGATAGATTTTAACAATGTTTAGCAATTTTGCACTGTTTCTTCTTTTTTGACAGATTCGAACAATTTTTAGCAATTTTGAACTGACTTATCTTTTTTTGAAATGTTTTTGATAGATTTTAACAATTTTTAGCAATTTTGAATTGGTTTATCTTTTTTTGACAGGTTTTAACAATTTTTAGCAATTTTGAACTAATTTATCTTTTTTTGAAGTTTTTTGATACATTTTAACAATTTTTAACAATTTTGAACTGTTTATTCTTTTTTGACAGATTCGAACAATTTTTAGCAATTTTGAACTGACTTTTTTTTTGAAATGTTTTTGATAGATTTTAACAATTTTTAGCAATTTTGCACTGTTTCTTCTTTTTTGACAGATTCGAACAATTTTTAGCAATTTTGAACTGACTTATCTTTTTTTGAAATGTTTTTGATAGATTTTAACAATTTTTAGCAATTTTGAATTGGTTTATCTTTTTTTGATACATTTTAACAATTTTTAACAATTTTGAACTGTTTATTCTTTTTTGACAGATTCGAACAATTTTTAGCAATTTTGAACTGACTTTTTTTTTGAAATGTTTTTGATAGATTTTAACAATTTTTAGCAATTTTGCACTGTTTCTTCTTTTTTGATAGACTCGAACAATTTTTAGCAATTTTGAACTATTTCTTCGTTTTTTGAATATTTTTTGATACTTTCTAGACCAATTTTTAGCAATTTTGAGCAGTTTCTCCTATTTTGACAAATTCTAACAAGTTTTAGGAATTTTGAGTTGATTCTTATTTTTTGACAGATTCTAACAATTTTTGGTAATTTTGAACTGATTCTTAGTTTTTTAAATATTTTTTGACAGGTTCTAACAATTTGTAGCAATTTTCAACTATTTCTTATTTTTTTGACAAATATTCTAATACTTTTAACAATTTTGAACTGTTTCATCTTTTTTTCAAAGATTTTTAACAAATTCTAACAATTTATAGCAATTTTGAATTGTTTCTTCTTTTTTTTTGACAAATTCTAACAATTTTTAGCAATTTTGAATTGGTTTATCTTTTTTCACAGATTTTAACAATTTTTAGCAATTTGGAGCTAATTTACCTTTTTTTGAAGTTTTTTGATACATTTTAACAATTTTTAGCCATTTAGAAGCGTTTCTTCTTGTTTGACAGATCCGAACAATTTTTAGCATTTTTGAACTATTTCTTTTTTTTTTGAACATTTTTTGACATTTTCCAGACCAATTGTTAGCAATTTTGAACTGTTTCTCTTATTTTGACAAATCCTAAGAAGTTTTAGCAATTTTGAATTGTTTCTTTTTTGACAGATTCGAAATTTTTTTAGCAATTTTGAACTGATTCTTTGTTTTTTAAATATTTTTTGACAGATTCTAACAATTTGTAGCAATCTTCAACTGTTTCTTCTTTTTTTGACAACTTCTAACAATTTTTTGCAATTTTGAACAGCTTTATCTTTTTTTTTTCATTTTTTTGTTAGACTAACAATATTTGGTAGATTAATTTTAAACATCTTCTGATTATTTTGAATTTTATGTTTAATGAGCCAGTTCTGAATTTCTGCTTTTTAGAGTATTCGAAGAAAAAAAACTCTTATAAAACGGTTTTGTATGTCCGTCCGTCCGTCCGTCTGTTAGCCTGATTCAACTCGAAAACGGTGAGAGATAGAGACAAACGGACAACGGCAATCGATTCAGCATCATTAAGAACCAAAAATATGATATTAATCTTTCACCTATTTTTACTTTCCCGCTACTTATACCATATATAATGTAGTATATACGTAACTTTAAATTTTCGAAAACGTGAAACTACGGCAAAAATATTGCTGTTTTTCACTTGTTATTATCTTAAAGATGGCTTCTTCTATTACAATTATTATGAAAGTATACTATAATGATTTTATGAATCGTATTTTACTTTATTTAATTGTTTTATGTTACATGTTACCTGTTAAAATTCGCCTAGTCACTCTTTGCTTGAATCTCATTTTAATCCACAAATCACTTACACTAACAACACAAAAAAAAATTTTAAAGCACAATTTTTTCACAAATAGTTCACTTAAGTCACTTAACTCCGTAAAAAATCGTTTCCACGATTTTTAACACTTAACCGTCAATTAATTTTACGTATGGGTTCATCTAAAGTGAAGATATTAAAAGCACTGAGAAATGATATAAACTAAGGAATAAATTTTACTAAAATTTCTTATCTCTTGTAATTAATGTTATTTCCACATTCAACCTATTTATTATTATTTTACGTTTAATATTCAGTATTAAATCAAGAAATATGATATACGGGATGATACGGTATTAATTTATATTCCAATATTTTTAAAAAATAAATAAAAGATTTTTCTTAATTTTTACCATAAATGATAAGAAAATAAATTTCTAAAATAAAAATATTTAGATTAAGAAAACTATAAATATATCAAAATAAATTCAGATCAGATATAGCCAAAAATAAGTGTTTTTAATGTATATAGTTGGTAAAAAAAATTGTTAAATATAGCAATAATTTTAATTATTTGTAATTGTTATGAAATTTTTTTTTTGAAATTGTACTGATGTACTATTTACTTTTTTCATTTGTTTTTTTTTTCGATAAAAGGAAATGACAAAAAAATTAAATTTTTTTTTTATTTTGGTTATAAAAATTACAATTTTAAATTCGAAGAAAATAAAATATATTCTAAATTTTAGAGATTTATATTACCTTTCGAATGGTACAAATCCCATTTTAATATCTTTAATATTTTAAAAGTTATTCAATTTTTTTTCAAATTTATATTAAATTTCAAAAATTTTTCGCCATTTTTTATGAATTTACAATTTTTTGAATAAAATTAGAAAAAAAATCAAAAGTTTTTTACTACAAATTTATTGGTATTTTTTTTAAATTTTTAGTATTATTATTAACCGTAAAAAAATTAAAACCTTTTTTTCAATAATTTCAAAATCAATAAATAATTAATATCTCATACAATTTTATTCAAAATAGGAAACAGACTTTTTTTAGGTTTTCCGCATCAAAATATATTAATAAAGTTAGTTTAAAATACTACAAAAAATCAAATTTTTTGTCAAAAATTCATGAATTATTTTAACTTTTTACATTTTTGACTACAAATATTGTTTTAAAATTATGAAATAATTGATATATTTAGTACATTTGAATTCCTTTCGGATATACTATTTACTATTTTCATTTGTTTTATACTTTTAGATAAAATTAAATTTAAAAAAGAATCTTTATTCTGGCTATAATAATTACAATTCTTGATTAGAAGAAATTAAAATCTATTGTAAATTTAGAGTTTCACATTATCTTTCGATTAGTGGAAATCCCATTTTAATATCTTGAATATTTAAAAAAGTTATTCAATTTAGTTTAAAATCGTTAATAAAATTTAAAATTTTTGTGATCCATTTTTTAAAAATTCCACAATTTTGTTAATAAAATTTCGAAAAAATCGCAAGTATAAAGTTTTTTATTACAAATTTAACACAATTTTATTTTAAATTTTTAATATTAAAGTTTATCTTAAAAAAATAGTTTAAGAAGATAAAAATTATTTAAAAATTAAAATAGAAACTGGTGGCGAAACTATGTGGAATTCGAAAACAAGATAAAGATAAAATTTGTAGGAAATTGAGTTCTACAAATTTGATTTCTTATAATTTTTCATAAAAATCCATAATTTTGGCACAAAATCTAAAAAAGGCGCAAATGTCCACATATATTTTTTTCACGCCCTCTAGAGACGAAACTATGAGAAAACTCGAAAAAAGAGGAACGATAAAATATGTAGACAATTTTATGTTCTACAACTTTGATATTCTTTAATTTTTCATAAAAATACATAATTTTGGCACAAAATCTAAAAAAGGCGCAAATGTCCACATATATTTTTTTCACGCCCTCTAGAGACGAAACTATGAGAAAACTCGAAAAAAGAGGAACGATAAAATATGTAGAAAATTTTATGTTCTACAACTTTGATATTCTTTAATTTTTCATAAAAATACATAATTTTGGCCATTTAAAAACAATTGACTTTTTGATAAATCTGGCAACAATGGCAAAAGTTTTTGGAAAATTTTAATCATCCGAAGTTATACTATAATCTATAAAAAATATATGTGTAAAACTTTATTGCCATCTTGTTTAGTAATGACGTCATCACTTATAGCAACTGTCACTTCCGGTTGTCCGATTAATACCAAAATATATACAGGCCGTCTCCTTGCTACCCTAAATATGCATATAAAATTTTATATAAATCGGTTTAGCTGTTTAGACGATATCGTGTTCACACACACAGATACACAGACAGACATCATGCTAAAAATGGTAGTAATGGATTTAGGTGGCCTCAAAATGTAAAGATCCGTTTACAATCTGGGTATGGCCAAAAAATCATGATCGCAATACGAACAAAGTAAAAAGGATTAAAAAACAGGAAAAAAAATTTAATGAAATTACAAAAAAACATAGAGAGAACTGACCATATGTTGACATTAATATAAACAAGTAATTTTTATTTTTTTTATATTTGGACTCCCGATCTGTCTGGATTTCTCTGTCCCAGTAAACTATGAAATTGTCGTTTTCTGCTACATTTTTTCTTTTATCTTGTTAAAAAAACACAGGGTGGTACATTTAAAAAATCAAACAAAAAAACCGCCATTTTGTATTTTGGTTAACCCTAAGCAAGAAAAAAACCATTTTGAAGTATTTCAGTAAGAACCGCAAGTTTAAGAGCTATTGCCCCAGTGGGTCAGATAGAAATACGGAAAAACGTATTTTTAATATAAAATTAAATTTTGAAAAGAGGTTTTTGAATTTTTTTATACTAAAGTGTGTTTTAAGAATTACCTGACAACATTAAAATATAAACAAAAATATGATCCAGAAAAATAATTAATTTGCATGTAACCATGGGCCGACGTTTTAAGCACTGTTAGTTTACTATTAGTCTAATTAAAAAAAAGTTCTAGCAGTATGTAGATAATTGATATCACATGAATTGTATTAAAAAAAATTTTATTTTTTTAATTACTTTCCAATATATATCAAGAAGTAAAAAAATTATAAAACTTGGAGAAACCTAATTTTAAACAATTTACTTTCATTTTTGGTAAATATTTGTAATACAAATTGTAGAACTATGTATTATTTATAAAATAAAAAAAGAAAATTTTAAATTCATTCAACAATAAGTGCCTGGCGTTTAAAATAAGAATCGCGAAATCATTATTTTTAAAACCAAATAATTTTTTTTCTGGATCATGTTGACGTTATTTGTTCATATTTTAATGTCATCAGGTAATACTTAAAACACACTTTCAATATAAAAAAATCAAAGACCCACTTTGAAAATTGTGAATTTTATATTAAAAAATATGGTTGCATGTAACTAACTCTCTTAACTATATTAAATTTTTATTATTATTTAATACATGTTAAAATAAATACTACCTATGTTCGAATATTTTAAGTTTATGGTTTTGAAATGTCACATTTTATATTTTTGAGAAACCGAAAAATCAAAAAATAAATTTAGTATTTATTTTATAAATAGTCAATCTTATATAATAGTTTCTATAAATTGAATATTCCTGTACAAAACTTCTGTATTGCGTAATGCCTGATATATATATTAAACGTATTTATCATATTAATTTTACACCGCCTTGTTTGAAAAAATCCAAGGATTTTGATAATTTCTCGATTATAGTTATTGATAGCATTTATTGAAATGAAATATGAGATCAGTAACTAATTAACTCCTGTTTGATATCTACAAATAGATCATTTAATTAGTTGACGGAATTTAAAAACAGCAAGGTTAATGCCTCTACGGCGTATTATGTTATTGATTTATAAAACATAAGAATAGGAAAAAATATCAATATAAAATTATAACTATAATGTTAAAAAATAATAAAACGATTAGATCAGAAGTACACATGAACCGAATAAACTTGGAAATGAGAGTACTACTATGTGTAAAAGTAAAGACAATTTTAGTAAAATTGCTTTTAATAAGATTCGGCTTAGCGATTTCGGTCAACGACCATCTTCAGAGCATTCCTAAAAGGTTTTTTACATGTAATAATATAAATTATAAAAGAAGGTGAACTTAAGTCATAAAGGGAATACCTCATAATAAAATTAAAATTTTTTTTGCTTAAAATGATTTTTCTCGACGTTTTGAACCACCCACAACACGATTAGGTGAAAAAAAATTTCATGTCCGTCGGCTGGATGGATGGATGTATTCGCTTTCTCGAATCTACGATAGGAACCTCATCATTTTTCGGAATTCTAACTGTAAGGGAGTGGAAACTGGAGGGGGTTAAAATTTCAAAAAATATCTGCGAGATTTTTAACAATATCGAAACAGGTCATAAGACTATTTTCATGTCCTAATTATTAGAAAATTAATTCGCTTATAACTCTTTTCGATTTGACCTTCATGGGTGGAACTAGAAGGGGTTGAAATTTCAAAAAATTCATATCCGCAATTTTTGAGAATATTGTAACAGGTCTTTACATTTTTTTCAAATTCTAATTATTATAAAATTAATTTGTATAAACTTTTTTTTATCCGACCTATTGTAAAACTGGAGGGGTTGAAATATCAAAAAAAATTATATCTCCACCATTTTTAAAAATATCGAAACAGATCATTAGATTTTTTTCGTGTTCTAATTTTTATAAAATTAATTTGCCAATTTTTACGGTTTTTTTTTAGGGTTTTTTACGGTTTTTTACGATTTTTTACGGTTTTTTACGTTTTTTACGATTTTTTATGATTTTTTACGATTTTTTACGATTTTTTACGATTTTTTACGATTTTTTACGATTTTAAAATAATAATCGTAAAAAATCACAAAACATTCCAAAAAAACCTAAAAAAAACGTAAAAAAAAACCGCAAAACCAGGCAAAAAGTTGTAAAATATCGTAAATAATTTAAAAAATTGAGAAAGGAAAAATTCGTAAAAATCGTAAAAAATAGGCAGTAGTCAGAACCTTTCGTAAATAATTTAAATAATTGAGAAAGATAGATAAATAAATTGAAAAAATCATAACAAAAAATCGTAAAAAACCTTAAAAAAAAACGTAAATACGTAAAAAATCGTAAAAAAATCGTAAAAAACTGGTAAAAAAACGTAAAAAAATCGTAAAAACCTGGTAAAAACTCGTAAAATTTCGTAAATAATGCTAAATAATCGTAAAACACCGCAATAAACCGTAATGAATCGTAAAAAAAAACTGGGAAAATCCGGAAAAAATGGAAAAAATGGATAATATCTTGAAAGATCGAAAAACGCGAGAAAAAATCCAAAAAAAAAATAATTAAAATAAAATCGAAAAAAATCATAAAAAATCGTAAAAAACAGGCAAAAAGTTGTAAAATTTCGTAAATTATTTAAAAAATTGAGAAAGAGAAAAAAAAATGGAAAAAAATCGTAAAAATTGTAACAAAATCGTCAAAAATAGGCAGTAGTCAGAACCTTTCGTAAGTAATTTAAAAAATTGAGAAAAAAATGGAAAAAATCATAAAAAAAAATCGTAAAAAATATTTAAAAAAAAAACGTAAAAAATCGTAATATATTGTAAAAAATCGTAAAAAACTGGTAAAAATTCGTAAAGAATGCTAAATAATCGTAAAACACCGTAATAAACCGTAATGAAACGTAAAAAAAAACGAAAAGAAACTGGGAAAATCCGGAACAAATAGAAAAAAAGGGAAAAAAAAATAAAAAAGAACAAAATAAAATCGAAAACAATCATAAAAACTCGTAAAAAACAGGCAAAAAGTTGTAAAATTTCGTTAAATAATTTAAAAAATTGAGAAAGAGAAAAAAAAAATGGAAAAAACCGTAAAAATTGTAAAAAAATCGTCAAAAACCGGCAGTAGTCAGAACTTTTCGTAAATAATTTAAAAAATTGAGAAAGAGAAAAAAATATGGAAAAAATCATTTAAAAAAATCGTAAAAAATATTTTAAAAAACACGTAAAAAATCGTAATATATTGTAAAAAATCGTAAAAAACTGGTAAAAATTCGTAAATAATGCTAAATAATCGTAAAACACCGTAATAAACCGTAATGAACCGAAAAAAAAATGAAAAGAAACTGGGAAAATCCGGAACAAATAGAAAAAAAGGAAAAAAAAATAAAATCGAAAAAAATCATAAAAAACAGGTAAAAAGTTGTAAAATTTCGTTAAATAATTTAAAAAATTGAGAAAGAGAAAAAAAAATGGAAAAAATCATAAAAAAAACGTAAAAAAATGATATAATATTGTAAAAAACTGGTAAAATTCGTAAAATTTCGTAAATAATGCTAAATGAATTGAATTATATTTTTATGTTAATACATGAAACAAAGATTTAGAAATAAAATTGAAATATATTAAAATATGAAGATTATTTCTGGTTAAATTGAATCGAATTTAAACAACACCAACCCCCCTTTGCGAGTGTGACGAAAACCAAACTTTAAAGCATATCACAGAAGAATGGCCTAGAAGAGCCTACGAGGGACCACGTGAAGATTTTTTGTTAGCTTACATCAATTCATTAACTGTATTATTATAATTATTAATTTTATTATGTCTTAATATCATAGGCGTAATAAATATATGCTATTAGGAAGTTTTTGTTAATAGCAAATGTTATCATTTCGATATTTTTAAATGCGGACCTGTGCTGGTAACACAGTTTTATTTCAAATTCATTATCATATGGTGCATGAACAATATTTTACACTATAGTTAACTACTATTCTTACATTTTTAAGTATATAGTTTATTTTTATTTTATTTTATTAGATCACAGTTTGGGTTTTTGTAAAATTTTGTTAACGGTCTATTTAAGTTTAAATTTTATCCTCTATGTGATCGGAACATGTGTCTTAAAATATTATATACATTTAGCGAGCAATGAACTCGTACTGATGTCATTTCGCAATATGTTTATTTTATTACACTGTTATTTGAAAAATAATAAAAGTAATAAAAATATTGTAAATTGTATCAGAACGTGTCCAAATTTGTTACTTTTAATCAATACCTAATTTCGTACAATTTTGTCAATAAGTTTTACTATTTAACATAGTATCTAAATTCAAACAAAACCGACATTAAAATAACCGTACTATAACGTTGTAAGCAGGTAGTAGCTAAAAGGGTTAGAAACCGCCCTAAACTGAGTCATGAAGCTCTTGAAAGTTGTAAACAAATTTAACTGGATGCAAAGTGAGCAGAAGCTTCACATGTTAGGACACATGACTGGTAATCTCGGTGACCGCCGAACAAGCTTCCTTCAACTTCTGCTACCACGCTGACTTGGCATTTCGACACTAAATACAGGAGTGGACTTTCAACAACCATCCAAAAATTTCATTTAAAAAATTATCAATTTTAAATATTAAAATAGTCTCAGTTATTTTGCAATCTTTAAATAAAAATTTTGGCCCCATCGGTTAGGAACGAATCGGGATAATAATATAATATCTTATTTTATGTCAGATTGTTGATTGTTTCAGTAAATTCCGCTATAGTTTTGTAGGTGTTGGTCACTTGGTCTTAGTGGTCAATTTGGTCAACGGGGTTTCGTAAACCCACCGGTCATTTGGTCTTAAGATTCAAAATTAGATGGGTTTATCAACCATAAAGTAATCTTTAAATTTAAAATTTGATATGATTCCTTCCACACGAAAGAAACTACGACCATAATAAACGTAGACGAATAACTTTATCTAGGAATAAACCAAAAATTTAAAAGATTATAAAAATATTATTTAATCTTTAAATATTCCTATTTAATTTTCCTGGAACCCTTAATCGGCGACATCCGAGTTGCATCCCAAAAATTTAATTTTTATTTGACCAAGAAAAGGTACCATCCGAATTGCATCCCCCTCAAAAAAGGGTATTTACTTATTATTAAAAATATTTCAGGTAAACTTCGTAGCAACGTTGCCACATTGTTCTAAAATTCTTGACTGTTTAATTTTAATTTTTAGGTGAAGGCGATCCCTCACTAATAATACGTACCAATTAAAAGTTTATTTATTTATGTTTAATATTCAGCAACTAATGAATTTCTTTATAAATAAAAAATATAGAAGAAGTTACAATTTCCAATAAAACACATTTGTTTACTATTAAAAATTATACAGGGTGATTCATTGGGAAATGCGCATACTGTAAGGGTGGATGAGGCACACCGAGGTGATTCAACATAACCTATATTTAATGGACTTGTCTTTCTTTATAACCTAGATACAGAGTGATTTAATAATTTTGTCACTTTTTTAAATTAATCATAACTTAAGAACCACCCTATATATTTTTCTAATATTTCTTACGTACCTTTTTTGTCCAATGTGGTGTCGATTACCATAATAATTCAAAATCTTGTTCCAGGCCCGGCCTTAAAAAAAATTAATAAGTAGGTAATGTAAAAGTAGGTAATGTAAAACTTTAGGACAGGTCCGTATTTGGGACAAAATATTATCAATGACTAACTTTCAAACTTAAAAATTGTTGAAGAGCAAAACTTAAAATTAATAAAAAAAGAGTGAACATTTGCAAAAATAGGCAGAAATAGGAAAAAAGGTCAAATCAATCAAAAAAAAGAGGAATAACGCAAAAAAAGGAAAAGGAAAAAAAAATCAATAAAAAGTAAAAAAAAAGTTAAAAAACGGCAAAAATGTTAAAAAAAGACATTAACAAGGTAAAAAAAAAATCAAAAAAAAGGAAAAAAAAATGTTAAATTGAGCAAAAATTAAAACTAATAAAAAAAGAGTGAAATTTGGCAGAAGTAGCAAAAAAGGAAAAACGTAAAATAAATCAAAAAAAAAAGAAAAAGGCAAAAAAAGGTTAAAAAAAAACAAAAACGGGGAAAAAGCAGCAAAAAAAGCAAAATAGAAGCATAAAAAGTAAAAAAAAAACAATAAAAAGTTTCAAAAAATCAAAAGGGAAAAAAATTTAAAAATGATAAAGAATTCTTAAATTTGAGCGAAAAAAGACGTAAATAGCAAAAAAGGAAAAAATCTAAAATAAAGCAAAAAAAAAAAGTAAAAAAAATGAAAAAAGGGTAAAAAAATCAATAAAAAGTCAAAAAAAATCCAAATACAACAAAGTAAAGGAAATAAAGCAAAAAACGCCATAAAAAATAAAAAAGAGTAAAAAAGCAAAAAAGGCAAAAAGTTAAAAAAAAAAAATGAAAAAGTTAAGAAAATCAAGAAAAGGAAACTCTGACAATAACATTTGCTCATTCCGTTGCATTTAAAAAAATAATAAAATAAGAAAATGTCTATTTCGAGAAAAGCTATACAGGGCGTTTGAAAGTTAGTAATTGATAATAATATTTTGTCTCAAATACGGACCTGTCCTAAAGTTTTACATTAAGGTTAAGATTCAGAAATTAATAGAATATGAAATAGTTGATGATTTTATTGATTAAAGCTGGAAAATTATCATTTAGGAACGAACATTTATTTTTTTTTAAATTTGTGCCACCTTTTTATCGAAAGATCAAGATTTGACTCAAGTGACAAAATTGGATGCGGAAACACCAAATATATTCAGTGTTGGTTAACTTTTTCTGCTCTTTCCAAATATGTTAATAGAATTTTAAAATATTAATATACAGGGTTTAGAAGTTTAGAAGTCAAAGTAGTAAAATTTGTACCCAAATAGATATCAACAACGCAAAGCATTTTTGAAATATTCTAGATTAGTGCAATAATAATAATAAGTTATCCTGTATATTTATTACTAAGTATACTTTGTACATTATATTCATAGTTATAGATATCCGATAGATATTATTGTATGGTATTATAAACAAAGATTTGATTTTCAAGAAATAATAATTTTTAATTTCGTAATCACCCTGTAACTAGCGACCTTTCATTATTTTCCTCCGTATAGGTCTGCTTATTCCAAATACGTACCAAAACCACGCTATCTACAAAATTATTAAATAAAACTTTTCAAATTCAAGATATTGAATAAGATTTTGACATGAACACTCTGTATATCTTTCGAAAACTAGCCATATATTTTTATTGGCGATTTCGACATATGATAGTAAAAACATAATTGTTTTAAAACTGTTAAGATACAACAAATTGGCCGATACGATTTGGATATACAGGGTGAGTGTGAAAAATCGGTGTCGGCCAACTTGCGCCCGTTCATTAATTCAGCCACTTTGCGCCCAATGCATTAAGGCTACCTATTGGATGGCCTGTTTGCGCTCACCGTAATAATTCTTAGGAGAGTTTATTTTATACGTCAAAGTTAAACCCAAGTCTTCTCTATAATGGATATAGTGTCCGAATGAAAAGAAAAAGGAAGGATAGTTGTACTCTTTGGCTGTGTTCAAACGAAAAATCAGAATAAAGGTAGAGGACATGTGACCATGAAGGATAATAAAATAATAACAGTAAAGGAACCATATATTTAAACCAAGCGTCGCTGCAATGGAGGTTAAAAAAATGCATTTCCAACATCAAAAAGAGAGTCCGAGAGGACGATGACCATGTGCCAATGTCTAAAATATATAATGATAAGTTCCAGAAGCTATACAACAAGGGCCTTGATTTCGTAATCGAAATACCGAAGTTTTCTTCAGTTAAAAGTGCCCTTAATGATACCAGGAAACGTGCAACCGAGTTTTAAAATTAACCAGAAAATTTACAAGTCCGTAGGATGAATAAAATTTTAAGAAAACACGCAATGGTAAAAAATTATCGGTAATTGGTAATACCCCCAATAATTTTTCTTACGCTAAAAGGTATTTCGCTTCCAGGTTAACAAATACATTAACAACGTTATAATAAGAGAAAGAAAACGCTGTACTTTATTTCAGTCTATTCGAAAGATAAAATATTCATAAAATAAAATAATTATACCTCTGTATTTTGATATTATCTGCTTTAAGATCAATCAAAATTATGTTGTTATTTACATTTTATGATTCGAATGGCAATGCGATATGGATTGATTATTTATTACGGGCGCAAATCGATCGACAGTCACCTTTAGTATTTTGGGCGCAAACCGGCTGAGAGCGCAAGCTGGTCGGGCGCAAGTTGGCCGTATCCGAAAAAGTAGTCACTTACTATCTTTTAAAATGAACAAATTACCTTGTATGAGCTAGAGAAAATAGTAAAACTGGTACTAACATAGATTTCAATAACGTAAACAGTTTTGTTTATACAGGGTCCTCCGAAAATTTCAAAAAAATCGATCGGGGTCAACTTTCCATAAGAAGTGTGCCTCCTCCTTTTTAGACCTTTTTCACATCATGTATGGCCAGGATCGTAATAGCCATTAGTTTGAGCGTTGAAATTTATATATATTTAATGTATTTGTATAACATATTCTCTTTCTATAACTACTCAATTATTAATTATGATATATGACATTTTACACACAAAAATAATTCCCCACACAGTACCTCTATACTCTTATATAAATTTTAATTAATTTTCTCTCTGTATCTCATTTTAATTTACATAATTCGTTCATTCAATTTACCTCATTTATCCTTAGTAAATGGACTCTAACAATATTATCTAAACGCAAAAAAAATAATTAATATAATATAATATATAACTTTAAATTTGCTATGATAAGAAAACGTTAAAAATTAATTAAACATTTCAAGGACGGAATTAAATAGACCCACGTCGAACATCAAATAACCAGGAAACGTTAGTTAATTAGAAAGCAATCACGGAGTTTCCTGGATAATAGGAATTTGAATCGGTATCCGAATCCAACCCTGGAAAGGATCCTGTTGGAAACTCAATAATAGTCTGCAGCAGGTGCAAAGGAGAGGTGTCAGATACAGGGGTCGCACACCCTTACCTAATAAATGAGGTAATTTCCACACTTCCAGGCACAGCCACAAGGCGTCACTCTCCTACGATACTACAGTCTACGGTTACGGCTACGGCTATGGAGATGGACCCACAGGCTTATTAGAACTTGTACCTGATGTTGGAACAAGGCTCTTCCGATGTGATGTCCTTGTACGGAAACCGCTGTGTCGGAATTATGATAAGCGGCATGGAGAGTTTCCAGATTTTAATAAAAACTTTTGGTAAGGTTTTGTTAGGTAGAAAATAATAATTTTTGCTTTGAAATTTATTAATGTTTGTTTATATATTTTGTTAATAATTATATTCTTTATTAATCTAAATATACAGGGGTCTTCTAAATACATGTGATACAAAAACTAATAATTCCCTAACACTAACTTTAGCATTAAATATGGGTCAATTTTCTATTTTTACGATCATTATTCCACGCTTGATTGTTAACTGGTGTATACATTTGATATTTAAGATGGGAGTCGCAAAACTGCTGGAGTAAATAAATTGAAATTTGGCACAGAGATGGATGAATGATCAATTAATGTCATTTGACCCATGGCATCTCCCAAAACTGGATGAGTATTCTGAAAAAAATTCCCAAAACTAATCAAGTTTGAGGTTATCAAATTTTATATTTTGGAATTTATACCAGGATTATGAATTACCTAATGAGATCACTGACATTATATAAAAGGCATAAAACCAAAAAAGTTGGAAAGAAATTATCTAATTTTCAAGATAATCATGACAAAGTAAAACTGTGTATGGGTTTGCGTTTTTTAGCCCACTTAGTTCAGCTACCTATTGCAAGAGGGCGATTTTAATATAACCTATAATATGAATGAACATTAAAGTTAAAGTAGTAATAAATGAATATCGTCACATAATTTTGATTCCACGCGTTGCCAAATCTCCAATAATTTTTATATAACTTGTTTATTTTTAGGCATTGTGTTTGCAACTCAATTTTGGTACAATCTAACAATAATAAATATTTTAACCATATGCTCGGGAACACAAAATTTTAATATTTTGCTTTTATCTTCTACTGATATACAGTGTGTTAAAATAAAAAATTATTATTTAACATATTGAGTTTAAATTTGAACAACTTTTAGTTGTCCGATTCGATTGGGTGGATGTTTTTGAAGTCCGAGATTATGAATCATTTATTAGAATTCGTAAATTCAAGATGGTGGTTCCAAGCTGGCGATGAGTTTTGTGATTATTGTTCGACTCGATTCAAAATTGATGTGTGGGGGTTTTTGGCATTGGAGCTTTTTTTACATGAATTTAATTGTCTGCGTTTTTTTTTTCAAAACTACTGAACGTATTTGAATGCTTTTATTGACATAAAGAACATCTTGCTTACGTGTATGTATGTATGTGTGTTCCCAATTTTAGACTTTTTTGCTTTTTTTTTAGACTTTTTTGATCTATTTATCTTAATTTGCCTCTATTTTGCCTTTTTCACCTTTTTTGACACTTTTTGGGTATTTTACCCTTTTTGGTCTATTTACCCCTTTTTTTTGGACTTTTTTTTACTTTTTTCTTTTTCGAACTTCTTTGACCTTTTTTGTCTTTATTTGCCTCTATTTTACCTTTTTCTTGTTTTTTGTTTGCCTTTTTTGACACTGTTTGGCCTTTTTTTAATTTTTTGGGCTTCTTTTACCCTTTTTTTTAGCAATGTTTGTTCATTTTTTTGCCTTTAATAAGACTATTTTTCTTTTTTTGCTTTTCCTGTTACTTCTTTTACTATTTTTGTTTCTTTGTCATGTTTTTGTTTTTATTTTTCGGATTTTTTTTACCTTTTAGACTTTTCGAAGAAAAAAAAACTTTTATAAAACGATTTTGTCCGTCCATCCGTCTGTTAGCCTGATTCAACTCGAAAATGGTGAGAGATAGAGACAAACGGACAACGGCAATCGATTCAGCATCGTTAAAAACCTCAAATATTATATTAATCTTTGACCTATTTTTTACTTTCCCGCTACTTATACCATATATACTGTAGTATTTAATGTATCTATATAGAAAATTTGAATTTTCGAAAACTCGAAATATATTGCCGTTTTTCACTTGTTTAATTTTGCGCTGACCACCTCTTTTGATTATTTTCAAGGTCCTTTCTAAGGGTTCCTGTTTTGTAAATATGTACATCAAGCAAATTTTGGCATAAGGAAATGCTATTATAATAATTGTTCATATACAAAGCGAGTCCCTTTTTTTGTAAATTTTTCATTAATGATAAAACCACTTTCTGTGAATGGCTTTTTCCTTCGTAATCCTAAATCTCCACCAGCTCCAATTTATAATTTGGTTCGCAAGACAAGTTCATTTGGCCCAGCTGAAATGTATAGTTGCTTACCATATTTATGATTTTTTCTTTTATATACTGCCTGAAAACTGCCCTGCCACAAGACTATCTGTCTCTATCTGTAATTGGTTTTTGTCAAAATAAAGATGAGGAGAAAGCAACTCATGTTGTTGAAAACAAGAAAAATCAAACAATTCATCGGTTTTCCAATAAACCATTACCTTTTAAATATCCCAAACCACAGTCCAAGAAAAACATTGAATTCGGGCAAATCAAGAGGTTTCCAAGTTGTTATCCGTAATTTTTCTGTAGTATTTTTACTAATAAAAACTTTTTCTGCATAAAGATTTGTTTGCTCAATTATATGCAGTAAAAAATTATCAGTCACCAACAATGAAAAAAAAACCAAACGGGAACGGCTTAAACCGGGATTAGCACTAAACTGTATATTTTGTAAATTGGGCCCTTCAGACCTAGTGAATATTTCGGAATCGTCGACACGATTGTTATCCTCAGGAGTTGTAATAGGTGCTCGTGATGTGTCATTATCTCGATCTGGTGTATCAAAATCAGATCCTGCGATTCCTCTGACTCTGAGTGTGAAAATTCAAGCTCACCTCTACTATTATCAAATGTATTTGCAAGCTCTTATAACTATTGTTCAGTAAGCGGTTTCTTTTTATTAATATTTACACACATTCGCTTAGGCCTAGATGGCCTGTAATTTTGATCATCCATTACACAACACCGATCCCGTACTGAGCCATAGAGTAAGTTACTGAGCCTTCTTGTCGTTAAAGCCAGACACTAGTCGAACACTCTGAGGAAAGAAAACCAGATGACGCCACATATGCGTTATCCGGATTGAATATGTCAACTGTCACAATTTATTTACTTCTTTAACATCCGGTAGATATTTTTTCAAAATAATATTTTTGTACATTCCAGGAAAGTCTATAAATTAACCAGTTTTAATGTGTACATATATTTTAAATATTTCTTAAGGCATAAACCTACTTTTTTATTTGACTTTTCATCTTAGCAGTTGCTCGTCTTTATTTGCTTGGCTGTAAAAATATAATTAAAAAATAAACAGGGTGGTCAATTTACAATAATGAATTTGATTCCTGCTATGTGGTTATTTTTCAGGAACTGTGGTTTATATATTGTTTTAAATAATATTCGAGTTTACTTGTTATGTTCCAAGCAGAAATAAATGGCCATCCCAGTAAAGCAACAGCTACTATTAAATAATAATTTATAAGTTGTGGGCTTAACAATTAGTTGATTAATAGATGCCACAAAGACAACAATCACCGTAACTGGTCCAAAACTTATCTATTCACTTTTTGTCTATAGTAAATGTACCATATGTACCCTACGTATATAATAAAAAAAACTCCCCCTATATTGACAAAAGCTCAATTCAATCCAGTCACTGACCTTCAATACTCTACCTACCGATCTTAATCCTTTTACACCCCCCTGCATATATTTATATATATAAAACGTGATTAATGGCTCGTTTATCAAAGTAATCAGACTCTTTTGCTTGTATCCTGACTCCCGAGCGATCGTGTCCTTTGTTAGGTGAATATTAGGGGACAGCCCCAAAAAAGGACCCGTGCGGTACACCTTGCCTTATAGACGCGTGATTTAATCCAACCGAGGGCCGACACCTGAGTACATTGGCCGCGGGGCATTATGCCAGATAAAACTAAATAGAAATTGCCCGTTAGGATTTTGAGCACTGATGTGATCTCGGCGAGGAGAGAGAGTAGCTCACGTGGACACATCTGGTCCATCATATAGGTGAACAGAGGCGGGTTATTTATTTCATTGAAAAATGTTCGTAAGTACAAAGTTTGTGATTATTTATTTACGTAATGCTTACCAGTCAACAATTACAAACAAGTGAAAAACGGCTATATTTTTGCTGCAACTCTTTCGAGTTTTCCAAAATTTAGTCACGAAAATAAATTTATTATACTATACCGTAAATCGGTCATGGGCCACCCTATAACTTTTAAACGGGTTAAAAAATTTATAATAGAGCTATTTTTGGATTTTTTTAACATAAAATTCCAATATGGTTGACATCCCGTTTGACCGGAGATGACATGAAAATCTATTAACCCGTTTCAAAGTTATAGAAATGGCCCATGACACATTTACACTCGGTATATATCTTATATACTATAGTGTATACGGTATATGTAGCAGGAAAGTAAAAATAAGTCAAAAAGATTAATATTATTTTAGGAGTTTTTATGATGCTGAGTGGATATCTTGTCACATACAGACGGACGGACGGACGACAGAGCCGTTGTAATAGTTTTTATTCGATAATTATAAAAAGGAAGACTATTGTCGATATAATATAGCATAAATACGATATATTTTTTTCTACGTTTGTAACGCTCTTTGCGTCGTCAAGCAGTCTTTTAGCGCCTTAGTCTAGATTTCGGATTGCCTCTGGCGCCACCTTCCATTTATAGTGTGGAGGCCACTTGCTCAGGCAGCTTCAGTGGAGAAAGAAATAATCCAGGGGTCATTAGGGCCTCGATTAATCCCGTATATGGCCACTAGGACAACCTTTACTTGCCCCCTTGGACCACAGTAAAATGATTATATACAGTATTTGCATTCCGGTGTCGGCACTTTGATTTCCGTGGTGTTCAATTCGTTCGTTTTTACAACCCACCAAAAAAGCACAGTTGCCAAACGTAGAATAATTAACTGAGATACGGATAATTTCAAAAGAGTTGTGATTCTTTTGTAATGTTGTTAGCAGGAGTATATTTAGGATAGTTTTGGAATAATTGCATAAAATATATATTTACGGTTTCCTCATACCTATTAGTACTAAATTGTATTTTTTTTTTCAAATCAAAGAAGCTGTATTAAAATTTGGTTGACATTGGCAATACTGCAAATATCAAAACAATAAAGCTTTAAATACTTTTCGGTTTCTGCGCACACATACCCAGCATCGACGAGTCAATTAAAAATTAGAACCGGGGAAAGTGCAAATACTGTATATAATCATTTTACTGTGTCTGGACTGAGCACCGGAGTATCTGCTGCTAGGATGTTAGTTTATATAAACAGAAGAAAAATAAATAAAATTAACAAAATAAAAATAAACCTTTTATGGTTTCTGAATGATACCAAAATTACCAAATCCAGCGGTTCTTGATTTGGACGGTAAAGACACGTCTTCCAGGCTGGTATTGACGATTCTGGACTCCAGTACAGGAATTGGCTTCGCTCCCTTCACCTTGACCTGGGAGGGCTACCACTGGAACTCCAATTAGGACGGTCACAGCAACTCGAACTGTGGGATGCCACTGAAGCTGACTGATCGACTCCGGTTGCCGTATACCATAAGGTCGGCTGTGTATGCAAAACAAGAACGCGAGTGATTCCATCTTTCGGCGGTGGTTATTATTATATAAAGTAATTCTAAATCCAGTGCCGGGCACGATTGAATTTGAACATTTTAATTATTGCGGAAAGCAACTGTTACACGTTTATGCCGTTTCTTTAACCAGTAATTATGATTCGTCAAAATCTTTAAATATTGTTTCGTTTTTCCTTTTTCCTAAAGTTGGTATATCTTTAAAACTCTCTATAATCAGTTTAAAATTGGAAAATAAAATTATAAAGAAACAAATTTCACTCCTTAATGCAAACCGACACTATACTTAACAAAGTCTAAATAAATAAAAATAAATTACGAAGTTTAATAAGAATACAGTAGAAATAAATAAATTAACTATTCGATAAAATTTAAAAAAAAAATCTGGTGGACATATCTTCAAGTTTAAAGCTAAAAGTATTTCTGGATAAACAAACTGAATACCGATTAACTAATTTTATGATCTACAAGGTGGACCAATTTTGATATCTTCTTTGGTTCATAAATTAATACATGTCTAATAGTTTTACTTTAGCAAGGCAAAGTTCCTGTTTGTTAATTTTTTAGGAATTGAATAAAACTTAAAAATAAACTATTGATCTACATTAAAAAAAGTTTCAATGTAAGTACAGTGTGATTTTAGTTATAATTAATTCTTTTTTTAATAGTTACAAACAATAGTTAAATCTCATTACACATATACAAATTAGTTATTAATTGACAAATTTTAAATTTAAAAACAGCTGATCTATCAAAAATAAATAATTTTTAACTTTTTAAATTAAATTTTATTTGTATCAAATAAATAACATTACAAATTAGATAATCAACGTGATAAATTGTTATTGCAGACTAAAAAAAAAAACTAAGGAAACAGTCAGAAATATCCTATATCTAGTCCAGGAAATCTGTCACGGCCTAATGTTAAATTTACAGAAATTGCTACCCGAAAACAAAAAATATAAGCATGTAGGAAATTAAAAATAAAGGTAAGTTGCTGTGTCTTTAAACTCGAGCCTGAGTGTCCAAAATAACCTAAAAAATTGGCAAAGTTGACAAAACCGGTTTTTCCCATATAACTTAAAAACTATAACTCCTATTGAAAAAAGAGAACTTTTTTGGAAAATTAAAATACTGATTATTTACCGAGATATGCATATATGGGTTTATAGAAAAAAGGTGCTCTGGCAAATTGACTTTAATTGGAGCTGAGATTCATTTTTTTTTTCAAAAAAATCTCCAGTTAATAGAAATTTGACAACGTGATAAATTACGGTAGACTTAAAACGAAAAAATAAGGAAACAGTCAGAAATATCTGAGAATCAAAGTGCTCTTGAAGGATTTTCTATTAACGGGTTAAAAAAACAAAAAAATAATAGAAATAATATCCCCAAACCATGTTTACCCAAACAAAAAAGCTGCTTTCATATGTGAAGCTTCATAAATTTGTTTCATAATGAAACTGTACGTAATAAATTGTTATTGCAGACGAAAACTTAAGGAAACAGAAATATCTGGGAATGAAAGTGTTCTTGAACTTGAAGGATTTCCTATTGCTATGTGAAGCTTTATAACTTTGTTTCATAATAATACTACCATAAGGATAAAATTTCCCAAGCTTAACTTCCAGGTAAATATCTTATAAATAAAAATAAAAAAAAAATCTATTGTATTTAATTATTTTACAAAAAAAGTATTAATTGACAATAACGAACGTAGCGTCCAGCACAGCACTGCACTGGATCCGCAACCCGGTGTGGAAAGTTATCAAGGGTGGAGGAGTAAAATTAAACAGTCCTCTTTGTCTGGATGCATATGTATTGTGTGTACTACCTCAAGTAACCCTCGTCTGCCATCTGCCAGTCACCGGTGCCCCATCCAGTTTCAATCCAATTTCGAAGTGATTGCAATCTGTCCTAGTCTTCCTGCACAACGAATCGATAATTCTACGAGGTGAGCAAGAACGACAATTAAAATTATTTTAATATCGTCCCTGTACTGCAAAATCCGACTAAATGATCATTTTATTAGTTATCAGTATCGTTAGAATAAACAATATTCTATTGCAAAGGTATTGTCTGATTTAAAAAAAAAATATAAATTCTTATGGCACAGGTCAGTTAATAAATACTGTTTAGACAAAATTTTATTGTGAAACTAATTCATAAAATAATCCATTTTTTTCACTATAAAAATTGATCTATAAAAACAAAATATCAATATTGTAAATGTTAAAGATGAAATTACTTTTATAAGGACAATTTTAAACAAATGTATTATTTATAAACAAAAATTATATTAGGAAAAACACAATTTAAACAAAAGAATGTTGTTAACATTTAAATTGTTTAATATCAAATTAAATTGATCCATAAATTTAAGTCTGCTATATGGTATATATAAAGTAAAAATAAAAACGGACCCAGTACTGAGCAGGGCCGTCGCGTGAGCCTATGGCCAAGAGGGCGCCGCGACATGATAGAAAAAGTGTTGTAAATTTATATAAAATTTTTGTACTTATTTGAATCCAAAGTATCTAATTTCAAATAGTAAGAATTAGAAGGTATATGATAAAATTGTAGCTGATCAAGAATATGCTAGAAAAAAGTCGCTCTCAACACTATTATTCGTTAAGGCCAATAAAAGTCTGTAATAAGCATTCGTCTGAAAGTCTGTATTCGCCTAGCAAGAAAAAAAGTTGCTGTATACAAGTTATGGTCTAAAATATAAAATCTCATAAACTCCCTTATGTTCAAACGTGAGTTTATGAGATTTTTGAGTTTTGACTTGAATCATATGTCAAAATACTCATTACAACGAGCTGAGCAAGAATATGCGAGAAAAAAGTTGCTCTCAACACTATTATTCGTTATGGCCAATAAGAGCCTGCAATGAGCGTTCGTCTGAAAGTCTGTAGGCGCCTAGGGACGTTTGACAATTTGCCAAATAGTAATTTAAAAAAGAGCTGGAAAATTGTAAACCAGTCATTATTTTGTAGTTTTTTTGGTTTTAAGAACTGACTGCGCTAAATGCAAATCGGTCACTATTTATTAGTAAAAAAAAGAAAAGATGGACTGGACTGCGTCAACTGCAAACCAGTCACTATATTTTAGTTGTTAAAAAAAAACACTAGACTGTGCCAAATGCAAACCAGTTACCATGTTTCAGTTGTTTAAAAAATTGGTCAAATGCGTGTCGGACTTCGCACATTTAGGGTTCCGTACCAAATGTAGATTATAAGCCAGCTATGCAGAGGCAGGATTCTTAAAGGACTTTAAAATTTTAATCGTACTTATAAGTCGAAAATACTTGGTAAAAAGATTTAAAGAAGTGAAAAGAAAAATAACCTGGCGCATGTGTGTTCGACGAAGAAAAAAAAATATGAATATCACAATCCGCATAAATACTTATATATATTAACAAATTTTGAAATGCAACGAACAAATTTGTTAATATCAGCGTAACCGACAAAGATAGAAAAAAATATATACAATGAAAAATGCGTTTTTTAATAAAATTAATACGATTGCACAGATAAAAATAATAAAACATCGAATATTACAATTCGCATAAATACAAAGGTACGGAACCCTAAAAATGAGGTAATTTTAATGAAAAAAACATGTTTATTACTATAGTGGTATTTTTGGTAAAATATACGTAACAATAAATATTATCACCAAATTTCAAGTTGATAGGTCAATGGAAAGTTAAAAAATACTTCGGAACAAAATTTTGTAAAAAATACTGACTTTGGCGGCTTCTCATGCTTACGTTTTGCAATATTTTTTAAAACAAAAAATATGGCTTTTATCTACTCAATGAGCTCTGTTCAACGATACCTCACTCGATGGGGTAGGGCAAATTTTTTCTTCAGAGCCCCCCTTTAGCTGTATGGAACCCCCCCTTGAAAACATTTAAAAATATTTTTTATAATTTATATGATTAGAAGACTCTAGCTTGAACGGTTTAGCTGCTAGACCGGTGTGACAGACGGACGGACGGACACGCAAATGAGAGCAATAGGGTTGGTTCCGTTTTGACCCTTTGGGGTACGGAACCCTAAAAAGTACTAGACTGCGCCAAATGCAAATCAGTCACTATTTTTTAGATGACGGTGATGACGCTTTCAGTATAAGTAATGTTGAGTGTGAAAGTCGATCGATATTAATTTACTGACTTTTCCATAGAGGTTAGTCAGTCAGTAAACGTGTTCAATAAACAGTATTCTACCAACATTTCAATAATAAACTATCAAAATCTACTAAACCTTAAACTAAATTCTAATAAAAATCTACCGTTACCTACATCTATCGGAAATTTTATGAAATACTTAATTCGTATCTAAGTTACTGTCGCTACCGCTAGAGGAAGAATTATTATTTTTTAGCAATGAAGTTGAAACCAGCAAAGAAAATGTTTATTCAAACAAAATAAAATATAAAAAGAAACATATTATATGAAAAACAATCCTACATTTGTTGTTTTTAATTAATTTTTCAAGTCAGTTTTTAGAACATTAACATGGAAACATACGCCTCCGCAAGAAGCATTCGATAGTGGTAAATGCATTATATTTTTTTGCAAATTAAAGCGTACTTAAATTGGATTAAGCCCATACAAAACTAAAAAGAAGAAGAAAGCGTACTTAACTTCATTGTTAACATTTTTTAATTTACGTTCATCAGTTCATCTCACCAAAAATTTTCTACGGTTATGCCACTTGTGGATGAGGAATACATTACATTTTGAATCTCCCCGTCCAGTTTTAGTTTACTGTATTCTTCGTCCATAGTTTGAAATAACTCGCGAAATAACACTGTTACTTATTTAGTGTGATTTACAAATACAAAATTTGTAATACGACATCTATTGGAAAAACATCGAACTTACCTTAATAACTGCAGTAGTTATCTAATTATTTGGTGAGTTCAATACTGTTCCAATAGGTGTCGCATAGACTAATAGCTTAAATATACCCAAAAATCTACTAAAACTATCAATTCTACTAAAATTCCACTAAACACCCTCATTTTTCTTAAAAATCTATTAATTTAGTAGGAAATCTACTAAAAATGGTAACTCTGATAACGTACTTAAGTGATGGGTGGCGCCTGGTAACTAATAATGACGTTACATATTTTTATTATTATCTGGCTGATCTCGAATTCCCTCCGAACCCTAATTTTAAGTCTACGTAATTATGACTTTTTTCCCTGCGGATTAACCGTCTTGACTTGCTTCCTGCGGTCAGAGGATTAAAATAAAAATTGTTTATGTACCATTAATGCAAAATGTACCTGTGATTTAATTGTTTAATATTAAAATAGGCGTGCAAAAAAAAATAAGTTGTTTGTATTTTGACAGCTGAAAGTATTTTCCAGTGCTGATTTCAAAAATAAATTTAATTTTATATCAAGTCAGGTTATTTCATAAAAGAGTGCTGTACTTAGGGTAAAAATAAATTTTACATTTATTCTTAAGTTTCTAAATTTTATAGAGGTAAGAGATGTCATAATTTACATTTACACAATATTGATAAATGTGTAATACTTATTAGTAAAAAGTTTTATAGAAGCGCTCGAATGGAATGATTAAGGTTAGAATGGAATGTTACTTGGAATATAAGCTACAAATCTCTTAGTATGGGTGTCGACGCTGGTACTGGTACCATTGAAGCTATATCACAATTGGTAACAGACATACAGTGCTCATTCTTTAAAAAATCATACGTAGCAGCCCTATTCGTTGACCTTCTAATACCCAGGTAATCAACCCAGTAGGGCAAGTAAAGACCGCCCTTCTGGCCGCTAAGGCCCCTGGAGTATTTCTTTCTCCACTGAAGCTGCCCGTGCAGTGGATTTCACATTATAAACGGAAGGTGGCGCCCGAGGCAATTCGAAACCTGAACTAAGGCGCCAAAAAGACCACTTAATTAACTGAAAGCTTAATCTGTTTAGATATAAATCCGCAATTTCTCAAAGCCTCGTTAACTTATGTAAAAACCGAAAAATCTACATCAAGGATCAAAATAATGTCTTTCATGGTTCCAGGATAATAAATCGCGGTCGACCCCAAGGTGCTGTATTAAGCCCACTTCTTTTTAACGCATATACCAACAGCTTAAATCGTATTCTCGATACAGAAGATAAATGCATACAGTAAGTTCATGCCTTGCTTTTATACAATACAGGATACCTATAATCAGTGTGTTAGTTGGTTTTATGAACACCCATTAACAATATCTCCCGACAAATCATTAGTTGTCTTATTTGCAAGACACAGACTCCGTAATCCTGATAAAATTACTCTGAACGGTTTAGAAATAGATTTAAAAAAAGAATATAAATATTTGGGTATAATTTGAGATTTTAAGCTGTTTTGGAGCAGTCTTATTAACCAGCTCAGGAGTAAATGTGAAAAAGGTATCAATATGTTAAAATGTGTCTCAAAAATATCATCACTATTACACTAGCTAATTCGATTTGACATTAGGTTTGACATTAGCCAATAACGCAGTATGATTTTGATTAATTTTACTAAGCTCCATATAGCTAATAATATTTTTTATTCTTATAACCACACTAAGAACTTAAATGTAGTGTATATCTATATCAAAATTGTATTTTTTGTTTCATATTTTCAAAGCTAATTACGGACTCTTGACATAATCGTTTTTCCTAACCAGCATTCCAAGCCGCAGAATTTCTCCCTTCCCCTTATTCATATTTAGGAAAGGAATTCGGCGGTTAGGTGCGAAAACGTTAATTAATCATTTTGCACCTTTCCAGCGTAATTTGTTTTCCTTTTAGCCTTCCGACGATGCGACTGGTGGCGCCACCACACCACCGATAAAAGCCAAGCTGTCTGCGGAATATGCTTATGCTTAGTTTCAAGGTGTTTATTTCGCTTACAAGCAAGTTTGCTTTCTGCGTTGTTATGTTATTCGTTATATTATGCGAAATTAATAGGTATAAAGGTAAAAGCATTATGTACATGGCGTTGAAAATTTTAAGGTAAATACGTATTTAAGTGATTTATGGATTTGTATCAAAATTTTTCTAAAAATAAACTATTTTCACTAGTTATGTAAAAGATTCAACTGAAAATTCAGCTTTTGTATAATTTTGTGACGTAGATTGTCTTCACTAGATTGTAATAATTTTTATTGATCTAACTTGATGATACTGGTATAAATCTGACAACAGTGGAACCGCTCATATTTTTTGACATTTTTGATATTTTCTTGATTGCCGGCAAAGAAGATTTCTTTTACAACTCGTGAAAATGAAGAAAAAATTTTCTACAACTAGCAGTGAAAATTTGCCACCTGTAAAATATGTAATGACTAACGAACTTTTCTTTGGCAATACAAATTATTTTATTATAATAGTTCCAGTAAAATTTTAAACTTACATGACAAGTGTCAAAAACTGTTTACCTATAGTAAATCTTGAAGGAAGAAGAAATAAATTTTTTTTAAAATAAGGGCTGGTTCGTATAATTATAGTTATATTTTTCTTTTATTCAATTTAAATAAATAAAACAACAATTTATTTAAATTGAATAATGGATTTTCATCAAGTAAAAGCCGACACAGTTAAAAAGTTTTCTTTTATTTACTGTTTATAGTTATAGAGGAAAGTTCGAAGGACCAGCTGCCTAAGCAACAAATTTATCTTAAATAGTTAAAGAAATAATGTTTATTTATAAATTTCTCCCACTCCAACCCGAACAAAGGGTTTCACAACTAATATTAGTGAGAATTTTGTAGGCTAGAGGTAGCAACATCGCTACACCACTCTATGAGAGGTATGCAAATAGTCGGAAAAACTTCCAGTTTGCAGAATGGCAAAATACAGACTTAAGATAGCGATCCGACTTGTCCGGCACTTTTTCCAAAAAAGAGGTCAATTGTTTCATCGTTACATGATTTATTTAAAATGTTTCGTGGTGGTTCAGACACGCCCGATTGAGATTTTTCGGATAAAACATTTAATTTAATTATTATTAAACTGACGGTCGTTAAGGGCGACTTTTATGTAGGAATTTTAACAGAAATTTCTGCAGATTTAGTATTTTTCTACTTTTGATTTTTCCATGGAATTTTGAATGGAATTTAATATGCATGAATTTTTTTCGTGTTGCTTTACTATAAGTAAAGTAACCTTTTTGTTATATATTTTTAAACAGGTGTTTCTAATCAAAACAAATCAAAAAAAATATCTATTCGCTATTCAAGAAGAACACACATCAACGTCAAGATCGTCACTCAAAGACTAACCCCATGCACAAATTATTCCAAAGCTCGTTCGTTGTAGAACAGGATTTGCCGATGATTGATTACCTCGCTATTAGGGATATACGCAATATAGGTACGATAATAAGGTGCGTATTCATAACCTACACCTTTCTGCCTGTCTACTGCCTGCTGCCTCTGACATCGCTTTTCAGATTCAACTAACCCTCCCAAACGATCATATTCGGTAGTGTATAATCTACCGAACTAACGGAAAAATTAACATAATAACTTTTATAAATGATATAATATTAATGCTGAAACCATAATTTTGTTTTTACAGATATTCAATATAACTGAACAGTACAGTTGATAAAGTTCTTTGCTGAGATTGATTGTGTTCATAAACAGAACAATTTAAATCATTCTTCTTCAGATCATATAGAAAAGATTTGTTGTCCAAATATTTCAGACATTTACATAATTCGGATGTTAATATTGCGTCTCGTTATTCTTTTATGTATTTATGTTAACGGTACTCCCCTGCTCGCCTGGATATGGTCGGTGGTCGTCATACATGTTTGTCAGGATGAACAAGCAAGTACGAGACAGTACAGTACTCATCTAGAAAGTGTTAGTACCACCCGCAAGTCATTGTTTAAAGATTATAAAATACAGCAATTAAAAGCAATTAAGACTTTTATTGGGGATGAAACATCCCCACAGTTATCATTTATATAATTATTTTCCTACCTCCCGTGAACAAAGTACATACTTGCTTTTAAAATTACCGATCTAGGTATACCGCACTCTTGCTAAATTGCGTATGTCTAGCCATTTTAGAATTAAATTCACATTGTCTATGTTATTGATCCTGAAATAGATTGTACTGTGTGTAATACCCATGAAAAAGAAACTATTTTTCATATGATTTTTGATTGTCCGATTTATACTATAATGAAACAAAATATCGCTTGCCTTGGAAATATAAACTCATTGCTAAATACCTTACATAACACTTTTTGAAGCTAGGAAAATTGCCGAATATATTTGGAATATATATCTGTACCTTGTACTAATTGCTGTAACAGAGTTTCAGAAGCAATAAAAATTATTATTATTATTTTTTTAATTTTGATTTTATCATCTGAGCAACTGAAGGTTTTTTTAAATTTCGGTTGCAGCTAAAATGGATTTGCAAGTAGGACACCCAGTATGTAAATTTATATATATAATTCTACCTCTTACGACTACACATTGACCCTCCATAAGATCTGTATCGTGTAACACTATAATAATTTAACATGTTGGGTTGGTTGATTTAGGTGCAACTGAAAAGACAGTGTTCACTGCAGCCATCGGCTTATTGTACTGTCGTATTCATATTTTAGTATGTGAAGAGATTAGTGATCTTGGTTAGATTTAAAAAGCCTCTTGGCCCTATCTGTCTATATCTCCACCAGCACAAAGCCTCACAGTCTAATATTACGTAGGTGGCTGTTTCATCCTCCTCGTCACACAATCTGCATATAAAATCCCCTTTGGAAGTTTTCTCTGGCTATAATGTCCAGTTATAAAGCCTGATTTGTTTCCTGTTTAGTTTCAGGATTTCTTCTTGGTAAACCTTGTTTTACCATTAGCTTACTGTGTTTAAACTTCGGAAGTGTCTGTCAGTATGTTAGGTATTATTTATGTACCCACTGGTTAATTGTAGTTCTTACGGAAGTTTTGGTCATACCAGTTACCGGTTCATTTGTTATATTTTTAATCTGGATAATCGACGGAAAGCGGCCTGGGCTGAGTATCTACTTCACAGGGCTAGCCATCCGTCGACGCACTGTTAGGATAGTTTATTGATATATGAATTTATAAAGCGAAAAATAGAATTTTGTTTCATAGACCTATTTTGTACATGTCCTTGCTTATCATCTGCTTGCATTGTCTCACCGTCTTGCACAATAGTAATCCGTGTCACCGCTTATTGATTCATAGCTCATTCACGCATTTTTGATTTTACTTTGAAACACGTTACACACTTTTTATCCGTTCCCGCCGGATTTTATTTTGCGGTATATGCTTTGGTGTTAATTAAAGTCCATTACTTGATACCTTGATGATTTTTATTTATATTTTTGTTACTAACTGGTTGTGAGCATTAACATTCCAGCGGAACCTCAACCTAGTGGGGCAAGTAAAGCCCGCCTCTCTGGCTGCAAGCTTTCGTTCTGTACCATAAAAGGAAGGTGGCGCCCAAGGCAAACCGTTACTGGGACTAAAGCGCCAGCCAAACCGATAGCATAACGACGCAAATAGCGTTACAGGCTTTTGAGGATTTCTAAGCATTCCCGGGCAAGTTTGGATTTTTCTTGACAACTGTTAAGCGCGACAGAGGTCGATTGCTAATATCTCTGCTTGAAATACTGTGGTGAGATTGGCCATATATTCCAGCTCCGCCGGTTCCTATTTCAGTTTTGGAACCACCTGTGTATCAAACTATTTCTTGTTTGAGTGTTTTCCCAGATTTCCCTTTCCTCGATATTGGGTTTATCAAGAAATCTGATTTTCATCCTGCAATCGCTTATCACATGTTGGGTGCCGAAAGGTTAGTAATAAAAACCATTTAGTAAAATAAAAATTAAAATATTTATTTTTAATGCATACCTAAGATTTAAAATCAATTTTTAATTTTTTTATCGGAAACTATTATCTCGAATGAATATTATAAAATAATGTGTATATGTTTGCATAATTGGATTTTACTTAAAAAAATTTGAGTAGTTACTTTTTTTAAAAATACACGATAAAAATTAAATTAAAAACATATTGTATAACTGGTGTATATTTAAGAAGGTAGGTTGATCATACACTACCTAAATATTTACACCACTGAGGATGGCATTTACGTATTAATCGTTGAAGTCGAACGAACATAAATGAACTGTTTATTTTCTGTCCCAACAAGTGAATCGACTGTTTATTTTTCGTTTTCTGTATGAATGATGATGATGGTTGAATTGAAGAGATTTATTTAACATGATTTAAAAACATCCAGTTTTTTATTTTTATTTCTTCATTCTTCCATATTTTATACCATTTATGAACTTTGGAATTTGATTTTCTGTGTAGAAAATTAGGAAATATTTTAATATACTTTGTGAGTAAATTACTAACTTTACACATACTTTGTCGTGCATAAAGTTACTAGTACGTAAAATCAAATACAAGTAAAGTATTTTACGCACTAGTGAGTTGATTTAATAAATTGTATTATTCATATTTATCACCTAATATGCAGGTAATTAACCCAGTAGGTTATTTAAAAGCCCGCCCTTCTGACCGCCAAGACATTGGTAGATACCATAACGACCTCTGGATTATTTCTTCTCCACTGATGCTGCCCGTGCAAGTAGTCTTCACATTATAGACGGAAGATGGCGCCCGAGGCAATTCTAAACCTGGACCAAGGCGCCAAAAAACCGCTTGACGACGCAAAGACAATGATAGATAATTTTTTTGAACACAGCTAATTTTTTACACAAAATTAATATATGCATTTAATTGTTTGGTAAGTGCTGCTATTAGATGGACCTAAATCTTTACGTTTTTATCATTATTGCATTTTAAGTCTCCATAGGTGGCCCATTGCTTCAATCAGAAAGCAGAGGGGCGATTCAACTAGAATTTAGTTTACAACGATAGAGCGCTCATAAATAAGGGACTCTCATATTAATAATTTGACGGGCCAGGAGATAGTGACAAATTTAAGATTTAAGTTAGGGAATCATCCAAGGTTAATAAATATTTTCACATACCAGATATAATTGTAACAGATGTTGGAGAAAATATAAATATTACTGGAAAACCCATATACATCTCGCTCAATCTACAACGTTAACAACAAGAAGGAACTTGCTAGTTATAAGATATAAAAGTAAACCACTGTTTACTTTATTTTGAAGTTTTTAATTTAATAACAATACTTAAAAACCTAATCAAAAAAGATAAAAGCAATTTCACACAACGTAAAACAGT
Organism: Neocrepidodera transversa; assembly: GCA_963243735.1. NCBI lineage: Eukaryota > Metazoa > Arthropoda > Insecta > Coleoptera > Chrysomelidae > Neocrepidodera > Neocrepidodera transversa. The sequence goes on from OY725350.1 coordinate 5,351,927, forward strand.
ATAAATTCAGTAACATAACGAACCACAAAAATAAATAATCTTTGGAGGTTAGGAATTTTCTCTATAAGGGAAATAAAGTCACCTTAAATTCTTACCGTAATCGAACGCAATTAAGGGAAGGCAGTATTTTATTAAGCTTCCCTTATTAAAAAACAAAATGTGCGCATGCGTAGCTATCATTATAAGGCCTACCTTAATAAGGTAAAGTTCTCATAACGTGTTCAATAACCCTCTATTATTGACGTTTACATGACATTTTGTGTGATTTATTATAAAGTGTTTATTGACATTCTAAAATTTAATAGATTTTTCCAAATCAAAATACATATGTCAAAATCATGAATAAATGAATAAGCTTTTATGAATTAATAATATTATTTTATTAAAACAAATCTAACAACAACAGTAACACAAAAAATTTCTATTTTTTTTTATCAATCAAAGTTAATTTTTATTTTAATTATATCACTCATTTATTGCAATTATAGTTTATTACCTTTTTATCTCAAACCACTTCTATTTCCTTCCTTAAACATCTATTATCTATCCCAAATGTTGAGCAATTTATTTGAAAATCAGATCGGTCAATAAGACAAAACTCCAGTGGCAATTGATTTTATCAACGGTTTCAGTACATTTGTCTGAATTGGAATTTGCTGTCAGTTTATTAGATTCCTCCGGGAATCACAACTAGACTTTCGGGACGAGTTGCTTCACTCGCAAACAACGACCCTTCCGTGTAAGTCAAATAAGCAGGGGTAAAACTTGGATTGTTTGATTTTATCTTGATTTTAATTTAAGATAGTTTTATAAATTTAATCGGATATTTTTTGATTTTCTAGGTAGAAAAATAATTAGTTTCTTTATATAACCGAATTTAGGAATCATTCCACTTAAGTACACCTACAACCTTGAGTCTGAAAGATCGGCAATACGGATCCATCCAGTTGACCAACCGAGTGTGAAGTGAAGCCAGAGGCTCTGGCACTTCCTGATAACACGAATCGCAGGAATTACCGTCCGGAACAAAACACTGGACGCTGCGGGATTAGTGCCGAGGTAGAGGCGGTTACCTTCCAATGAAAGATAAGACATCCTCTGCTATACTCAGATATATAGACCTAGGTAATGAGCACCGCCAACTGAGCGGAAATTATTCCTACACTCAAACAAATTATTTTTATATCAGTAGTTTCTGGAAATCATATATGTTTTTTTTTGATATTCTGATAAATTAGTGTTTGTATGGGGAAGTACACTTTAAAAAATGATTTCTTGAACCAAACAAATTAATTTGGTTAAATATGTTAACTTTCCCGGCTCGACCGTAGAGAAAATGTTTATTATTATTATTATTTTAATTACAAAATACTTGGCATTACATTAATTTATGCAACACATTAAAAATAGCGAGCCGATGGTGAATACGTCTACCGAATTGATATTTCAATGTTGACAATGACAAAAGCTGCGCATGCGCACGTCGTATATCACACTGCTAAAATCATGTGTGAAAAGTATTGGGAATTCGGGAAAAAATTTCATACAATAGTTGTAGGGAATTTTATGCTCTAAAACTTTGTACTACAACATTTTGCACTAAAGTGTATTGTTTGTCCTTAAAATTTAAAAAAAGTAAAAAATTGTTACATGTGTATTTAATAAATGTCGGTCTTGAGGACCTTCTACTGTACCAATTTAAACCAAAATCTAGGCATACCAAATTTGAGCTTTTTGGCATTTTACCTATCCCAAAAACAATCCTATGTTGTTGAATGATGTGAAAAACTAGGCGCGGTCATAAATCTATTTTTAACGAATACCTTTTTGTTATAATGGACTAACCAATCTAAAATGCTAATTCAATGCGACTGCTCACTCTGAGAGGTAATAAAACAGTGAAAAGTCAGGCGAACGATGCGTCAGGAGATAAGTTGACCTAATGTCATTGGTTGAAAATTAGTAGTATGATTATGTGTAACGGTCTTTTAAGTCAATCTACAAATAAGGAATAAAATATTAAGATAATATTTGTCTCGTATGAGAGAGACGGAGATGGATGAGTTAAAATGAAGACAGAGAATATTGGATGTTTCTATAAATTGGAACGACGTAGATATGCAAGATATGATTTGAAGAAAAATATTAGCTGTTTATTCTGCATAATTTTTCAGTGAAATTTATCCAATTAATATATACGTATATCCACAATATTTTATTATATTATAACAAAGTTACCAATATATTAATATTTTTAAAGTTCCTAATACCCGTGTTTATTACTATTTCTTAATAATAATAACTCCGTTTCATATTTAAATTTTAAAATAATTATTATATTTAACTTTCCTCTAAAATCCGTTATTAAAAATACTTGTTATTAAAAATATCGCGATCGCCGACTGATCGTAAATAGGTAAAATCAAAATACACAGTGAATGCGAAAAATATAATAAACACCGCGACGTTCCTCCGAATAAAGGGTCAAACGCGATACGTGTAGACAGTTCACACTCCGTCCGAATGATGGAGACACTTGCGCTTGTGTGTTAATTTATTAAAAGAAGTCTTGACTATATGAATCTGAATCTAACCTGTGTATTTTAATTTGTGTTATTAAAACAAATATTAGGCTATCTAAATCTGGCCTGTGTATTTAAAAAATAGAAAATATAACACTATCTATATTTATTCTATTAAAAGAAGTCTTGAGAATCTAAATCTAGCCTGTGTATTAAAAAAAATATAACTTCCATTTATTTCGTAAAACATCCGAAACCTGAACAAAGGCGCCAAAACACCGCTTGGCGACGCAAAGACAATATATAGAAAAAATTATTAATGTAGAATTAAATAAATAGTTCAATTATTTTTTTCTGCCACCGTGTGTAAATTACTAACTTTACACATACTTTGTCGTGTTTCAAGTTTACGCACTAGGGCGTAAAATGAAATACTAGTGCGTAAAATCAAATACCAGTGCGAAAAATTAAATACTAGTACGTAAAGTATTTTATGCATTAGTGCGTAAACTAGATTTCTTATTGCTTAATGCCTACATATTTTTTGAAAAAATATTGTATGCAACTAGTGAGTAAAAAGTGCCTTTTTTCACTCATGTGATTGTTGCACTCGCCTTTGGCTCGTGCTACAAAATTCACATTCGTGAAAAAAGTATCACTTTACACACTTGTTGCATAAATAACAATTTTATGTTAAATTGAATTTTATAGGGAATAATAAATAAAAACGTTAATTCCTAGAAATATCGTAGGCAATGTGTAAATTATATAATAAAAACCTAACCTAAGATTCTCAAATTTCCAAAAAAAATCTACTTAATTGTCGCCTCGCCATCAAAAAATATTCCGGAAATTTTTCAAGTTGTCATGGTAACGAGTCAAAATAAAGGCATCTTATTGGTTGTAAAATAGAGGTGTGAAATTTTTGTTACAATTTTTTTTGTGGTACCTATACTTTGAGTTAGCTATCTTTTAGATTGGTTAGTATTTATAGACCAACTTCAAAAAGGTTTGTTACTGAATTCTATAAGTTTGTCTGTATATCTCTCTTGTAACAGACTGAAAAAACACCTAGTAAAATATATTGTGCAAATGTAACTATTTTAATGGGTAGCAAATACAAGTGACTCGTCCAAACAAAGAACAAGAATCTGTTTAGTTAGAAAAACATATGTTAAATATTTTAAGTTCCATTGGTGATACAAGATGGTTCAGAGTGTTCTTGGCAGTTTTTAGGCAAGTTTTTTGGCACAAACATTGAGACCTCGCCGGAAATCATATGACTTAACTTACCGAACCGCGCTTATTCAAGAGGGCTTTGAAAATATCGCATGTTACAGAGAAATACAAAGATTTATTTATTTTTTGTCAATGTCAATATTTTCTAAGAAGTTGTAAGTAAAAATCTTATTGAGTAAATGGCCAGAAATCCCAGAATTGATACTTAATTTTCGTGTTTCGTTGGGTAAAGACCTGTCTAAGGCACCTTTGAGTTTCTGTCTGATAGACGAGGGTTTCTAAGAATTAATCAATCGTTTTTATAATTTCGTATTCATTTTGATAATAATTATTTGTATTCATGTTGTTTTTACCTATATAAATAGTTAACCCCGCCAATAAATTAATTATAAAAAGTACCGAATTTTATTTACAACCATAATAGTAATAATTAATCAACTAATTAATAATCAGTAAAAGACGGGATAAAACTTCAATCACTGTTGATAACATAGACTTGTGTAATTAATTATCAGTTTATTGTAACTCACGCTCGTCTAGGTTCGCTCGGCCTAATATTATGTCGTAATAATATTGGTATTTAGATAGAAAGAAAGCACCATAAGTACACATATTAAAAGTTTTTTCTTATTTGTGTAAAATTACGAAATTTTAGCTCAAAAAACCTAGAGGAAGGCGTTTTTTCGTACATTTTGAGCTTTGTTTTTAAAAGTAAATCACTAAAAATTTTAAAACGATTGAACACACAGTACAAAATATAATTTTTTTTCATAATCTTTATAGGAATGTGTGTGAGTTACGGAATTTCAGATTTCTACTTTATGTCTAGAAAAATATCTATGAAAATATCTATGACAGACATAGAGAAGGACGTACGCAAAAATGTTTTTTTTGTCTTTTAAATAATTTGAACCAAATATTGCACTCTTTATGAATATTAAAAAAGACCATTATTTAGAGAGTAAAATATTATATTATGGCATGCAATAATACATTCTTGTATTGCAACAATTTTTTTTAGTGTACATATAGCGCCAGCAAGACGATATCCTTAAAAACAATTTTATTAACACTTGGCCAGCTTTAGTTAATCAATTTCGTCCGGGAACCGTTACAGGAGAAGCCTTTAATGACAGTTATCATCGCCAGTAAAGTTAATCGCAGGGGGCGATGCGATGGAATGGCCCACAGGAAAATGGGAAAGTTATGTCGTACAGGTTAAATAGGATTAAATAGGTGGCTATGGCTTTCGGGTGGTCACTGAATGTCGATTAAAGTGCGTTTACTTGTGATGTGGAAAATTTGGTCAACAATTTGAAACAAACATAACATTGGAGCAAAAAATTCAAAAAAAAAATTTTAAGTTGACCAATCAATAGTTATTCGAATATTAATATAATCTTCGATTGTAATTATTTGAATAGAAATAATAAAATCTGTTTTCGCATCGGCACATGCACGTCACGATTCCATTGACTACAAATTTACTCTAAGGGCCGTTCACAACTGCCGAAATTCCAAATTTAGTGCTTTATTGCACCACGATAGCATCGAACAAGGTCCTTGATTTACAACGAATCGGATTGCGTAGACAATATAGAAAAGAAAAAGATAATACAGTGGCGTTCCAACTAGCGTAGTAAACATTCCTAATTTTTATATTACATGCAAAAATAGCACAACTTGTAGAAAAACCACGAAACCGAGATAATTATTTACTTTTACCCAATACATGTTGATTTTCAAAGTTTGCGCCGGTAATTATCTATAATTTGCTAAAAACGGCATGCAAATCGGTTGTTCCATTTTCGAGAAATGCCCAAAAAATATTTTATTTTAAGCAAGCAAGCAAGTTAGTCCGCACGATAACTCAAAAACTAAATTTTCGGAATTTTGTTTTAGTTTCTATCACACAAAGGAAGAACTGATTAGATTTTGGGATATAGTTGTTTAGGACAAATATTGATAACAGGCTGAATTAAATAATTAACGTCAGCTCCAATCGGGATAAAATCAACAAATAATCCTGCGTACAAAGTTATGTCACTTATAGAGGAGATATATACTCAATAGAGAAAATATCTAAGGTTATATTTTGGTCAAGTGGCAGATATAACGTCAACTGTCACAAAAATGAATTCGAACTCAGCGTTGCGTTCGGCAGTTTACGATCTGCTTAACCACTGTTTAGCATTTTGGTTCAGCTGCTGACGTTAGGTGAACGCACCCTTTTTCTATATTGTTTTAAATGTCATATGACATGACGTAATCACATTAAACTTATAATTTGAAGTGTTTGTCAGTGATTAATTGACATGAGATGAAGATGGAAGGAAATATCTGAATTTTACCCGCAAAATTAAAATAACCGCAAGAATACCCACAAAGCAGGAAAATATCCGAAAAACGGAAACTTACCCGCAGATTGGCAACACTGATATACTAGTAGAAATGTCATATGTAAAACTGTAAATATGACATCGCCATCTATAATTTAATATAATTTTAATAAATTAATTACTGTAAACTTTTCTTGATGTCATACTGGATTTATAGTAACCTTCTTACGTTTTGGTATTCGTTTTTACATTAGTCGCTAGGTGTCACTATTTTCTGTACCTAGTATCATAGAGACAAAAAGGAATAACAAAACAAAACAAAAAGGTAATATTTTTGTAAGAGGAGTAATACTGTACTACAGTGCATCAAAAAGTAATATATTTGTTACAACGCTGGCAACGCTGGACATGTCTCTAAAGGTCGCTGGCTGGTTCTGGACTAGTTCTCGGACCGAAATCGGACTGCCACTAGAACTCTAATTAGGACTGCCTCCGCAACTCGGACTTCGGCCTGAAACTGCAGCTTACTGATAGATACCGGCTAGCATATAAAATAAAAAATAAGGTCGACTGGATACGATAAACAAGTACGCGAGTGACTCCATCTATCGGTGGGGGTTACAACTGGTACGGTCATATAATTTTAAGGTAAATTCAGTGTCGTGCGCGATTTAATTTAAATATTTTAATTATCACGAAAAGTCACTTCGTTACAATTTAATATAATTTATAGGAAATTCTAGTTTTTTTCAAATAGTAAAAACCAGCGTTAGATGCCTTTGATAATTTTCCTGAAAAATCAATTTTAGTAAATGCTTGTATGTATGTATATTATAATGAAATAATTTGAATCAGTTTTCTTTTTTTATAAGTTAATTTTTAAAATGTTTGATAGCATAAATAATTTTATGTTTGAATTTTATAAACAGAGTTTATAGTTAAAAAAGTTTGAAGAATCTTATTTTTATTTTTGACACATTATTATTATGAAAATAAAAAAAAATTTAGAAATGATTTTAAAAGCAAATTTATGTAATATAGTAATGGGCAAGATTTGAAAAAAAATTTTTGTTTCATCAAGTAAGAAATTTTTTATTTTTCGGGAGGAAACAGTTGAAAGAAAATAATAAACAGACGTCATCAGATAAAAAGTTGGAATGTCATGATAAAACTTATCATATAAAAAAACGATATTTTGATAAATGAAATGAAAATTATACATATACCAATAATTAGAGAATGAATTTTATTTCATACATTAAAAAAAGTAAAAACAACAAAATTTTAAGTCACTAAAGAAGAAATTTAAAGTTATCATTATGCGAAATTGGAGTATATAAAAGAAGTAATAACTAGAAGAAAGTAAGAATTAGAAGGTAAGAAGATTTGTATCCAGATTTAAAAGCAAAAGCATAAAGAAGAGGAACATACATAAATTTATATTTTTTTTTTGATAATTTTTGTAATGGTTATTATTTTTTTAAATTTTTATAAAACCCACCCCAAAAATGAGAATTTTTCAAATTAGTTAATCATAACAATATATATTAATTTCTTTCGATCCCTTTAGTGATGAAACTACGGAGAATTTTGGACAAATTTTGACACAAATATTTTCAGAAGTCGAAGCTCTACAACTATAAATAAACTGCATTATCTATCCTCAAAATCTGAAAAAATTCGGGAAAACCTACATGTATTTTGACTATATTATAAAGATATAAGTATTTAAATAAAATTATGAAAAACAGAGAAATAACATATAAATAAAAAATATTCCTTTTAGTTATTTGAATCGTTACGCCTCTGGCAAAAGAAAGGACATTACCACCGTCTAACGTATACTAAACTTTGCGTTATTCATTCGTTTCATATATTGGTCAATTCTCTCACATCACGTCACGTTCTCAGGGGAGTCACCATTAAATTCAAAACACATTGTGTATATCTTGTTCAGGAAATCTTTTTGCAGGATTGAGGAGGAGATAAGGAAACGTCCAATTGGAAAAATCAAAGAAATTTCACCATCTAAAAGACTATAAAGAAAGACAGTGGAAGAGAGCTTATAAACAATAAAACTATAAAGTAATATTCTTATATAGCTGAAGATTTAAGAACTCACTATACCACTTTATTTTTACTTTAAAAAGATTTCAGCAGAAAAATATATAAATCTCGTACCTCCAGCTCCGTTCCTAATTCTTTTCACAGCTTTTAGTGAAGTCGGCGGCGATCCTATTTTTGAGCGTACATTTATTAAAAGATGAGTGATTGTTTACGAAAGGAACATAAAGTAGCTTTTTCTTAGCAGGAAAGACGTGCACTTAACCTGAAAAACTGAAAGATTTTCGAGCGTCGTCGTCCTGAAAAATGGAGCTCGCCTCCGATGACGGCTACGATCAAAATATAACATATAACACCTTCTCGATGTTGTTTTGATTTTTCGATGACCCAAAAATGAAAATGTTCTTGTAAATGCAGTTATAGGAACTAAAAATAGTAAGAATAATAGTAAAAAAACAATTTATATAAATTTAATGATTCTGGCATTATCCATTAAAAATTTAAAAAAGATTTATTTTAATTGCCTGTAGAATATTTTTGATGACGTACTATTATCATAATAGCGATTTTTAAATTAACAGATTTATTGTGCTACTTCTCCAAGATCGTTAAAACTCATCTCAAGATGAAAATATGATCATCAACTTCCATTTATTAGATGGAAAGCCCAAGTGTACGTAAAAGTTGATAACAAGTTTCACCGTAGAGGCGATCCTCGCCTACCTATCACTTACGATGCAAATTAAATAATTACAAAGTAGGTACGTAGTTCATCTCCTGGATGTTACATTTACTTCAAAGCCTGCACCATCCTCTCTCATCCAGATAATATTAGCCGCTGCTGCCTCAGGATAAACTTTTATAATTATCAAGACCTTTTCTCGTCTCATCATCAACTTTTCTATAAATATTTTAATACATTTTTCAACTTTTTGACTTATTTGACGGTGAGTGAGTCTTTTTAATTTGTCAGAAACTTTAATTTCATTAATTATGCGAAAATAATGTGTAGGTTATTTTTATGTAAATTTTTATTTCAATTTTGATTTCTTTAATATTTATTGTAATTATAAGCTTTTGCACTTATAAAATTTTATTAATAAGTGTATCAAAATAAAATAGATGAAATATGTAGCTTTACCGTTAAATGGAATCAACTTTTTAGTATATGTATTCAAAGACTATTTACTATAGACGTTTCACGTAAATGGCTCAAGGTCAACTTGATTTTGTGTTTTGGGACCAGAGCCCCAGATGGCTCTGTCAGTATCAATAATTAAATTTCGGTTGGCGGCAATGATAAATTTTTTTAGATAAAAGTTGGCTGTATTGGTATTTATTACTGACTTATTGGTTTAGTTTTTGTCATTGTGACAGTGATTTTTATCAAACTTTTGTTTACTGATTTTTTTCAATTTTCGAACAATGTCTTGTAATGAAATATGCTGTGTTGCAAATTGTGGCCAAATTGTTAAAATACGTCAAGTAGGTAACTTTTTCCAAAACCAAATAAGGCTATTGAAAGATTTAACAAATTATGGCTTCTTGCTTTAAACAAAAACGAACCAATTAAAATGGATCCCTTGTTAGTTTTTTTTTTAAAAAGCGGGTGTGTCAGACATTTTGAACCAAAATATGTGTCAACACCAAATAATAGATTATTTAAATGCCGCTCTAACTTTATATTTACCTGGTAAGAGAAAAAAAATTTTTTTAATTCATATGAGAATTTTATTAAGTTTAATTTTAGGGGCTTTTATTTTTATGCCAAATACAGGTTTGTCTTTATCTTTACTTACACAGTCATCATCACCATTATGCAATATATAATCATTATTTACAAAAAAGATTTTCTCATTCCTATTAGTCATTTTTATATATTATCCTTTTTGTACGTTTAATAATAATGTAGTTTGTGTTTTATAATATACAAAGTTTCGGAGACAAGTTTTGAGAACAAAATTTTTAATGGTGCAGAACGTATGCCCAACTCTGTATATTTTAAAATTCCATTGTTTTAATTTAATTTATTATTTTATTGCATAGCATTAGATTGTAACATATGTATAAATGACTTAACTATTAAAATAAACAAAACATTCATTGTAGTTTATCCCGAACATATTTTCCCGATATTCTTGGCAGATGAGTAATTTTGAAACAGAGCACCAGAAAGACCCAACTTTATTACCAGTATCTGAAATAATTTGAAATTTTATCATTGCAGCCAACGTAAATTAAATTATTCATACTGATAGCGCCATCTAGGGCTTTAGTCCCAAAATACAAAAGCAAGTTGATCTTTAGACATTTTCGTGGAACGTCTATAGTAAATGGTCTTTGATCTGTATTTCTAAGGTGTGGAAGGTGAGTTGCTTCATAAGTAGGCTGTCTCATAGCACGTAGGCCTCATTAGGCCCATTATGCATCCTCCTTAGTAAGTGAGGATTTAGCTGGTCAGTCTACCTACAGTTTTTATGTAGTTCACAACGTCACCAACGTCACCAACGTCTCTTATATATTAATATAATAATATGCATTAGTTAATTAACAATTTTTTCCTATTTGAAGATGAATATTTTAAGTGCGATAATTGTTAAATAACAAATCTGAAATTTTTTCCTGTTTTGGACCTATTTTTGAAGGGTCTCAGAAGAGATTCCCGTTGGAAAAATTAAAAAATTGTTATTTTTCACTTTGTTATTAACAAGTTAAAACTTAGAAAGCTTGATTAATCAATGAAAAAAAAAATATTTTTCATATTACTTTTGATTCTTTTTTTATGATTAGAAGTCACATGAAAATGATTTTTAAAATTTTTTTTCAGAAATATAATCTTGGATGGAAATTATAATTTAAAAAAAAATAATAATAATTTTTTTTAATAATAATTTATCTTGGTCTTTGATAACAAAAAAAAATTGTTTTTATTTAAATTTTCATTGTTTATTTAATAAACTATTTGTTATAATCAATTAAATTTTTTCTATATATTTTTTTTATGAGAAAAATTATTCATATGATAGAAAAAAAATTGTTTTAGATTATCTTATATAAACAACGCATTTGTTTCTAACAATAGAAAATAAAAATTTTTAAAAATCATTTTCATGTGCCTTCTGATCATAAAAAAACGGATCAATAGTAATAAGAAAAAAAATTTTTCTTCAATTATTAATCAAGATTTTTAATTTTTAACCTAAGTAAATTGTTAATAACAAAGTGAAAAATAACAATTTTGTAATTTTTCCAACGGGAATCTCTTCTGAGACCTTTCAAAAATAGATCAAAAAAAGGGAAAAAAAATTCAGATTTATTATTTAACAATTATCGTACTTGTAATGTTCATGTTCAAGTAGGAAAAAATTTTTAATTAACTAATTCATAATTAATAGAAAAATCGCGATAAAAATTTTTTGACCGCGAATTATTGTTCATAAATCTATCCAGTAGATGCCTGAATTTTTTCAATTTTTAATTTTCATATTTAATAAGTTTCCTTAAGGTCCAAAAGCGCTTATACAAGCAGGAGTCCCCATTTTAGGACGTATTTTCAACACTTCTGGAAAAATTATAAATAATGGTCTTAGAGTTCCGGGAGATATAGTACTTTTTTTTTGGTAAATTTCCTCCTCTTTTGGAATCTTATTTCAAATTTGAAAAATGTCAAATAGTTTTTGATATATTTGCAAAAAATCAAACCCCATTTTTTTTTAGTTAATTGTTTATAACTTTTGTAATTTTTGCAAGTGGCTCTTGAAATTTTTCAAAAATCATCTATACGCTATTCCGAATGGAATGACACTTCGTTCATATTTTTCGGAGACGGAAAAAAAAAGTTTGACCCAAAAAGCACTTGTTGACTTGTTGCTTTTTTAATGTATATTATAAACATTTCCGTTGTTGTGAACTAATAAAGTAATAATAATAATAATTTAACTAATCATAAATCATGTACCACAATAAAATTAAATTACACAAAAATTGGCAGGCAACTAGTTTCGGTTAAAAAACCATCTTCAGATACAAATCATGGAGAATTTTTTTTTTAACCGAAATTAGTTGCTTGTTAACTTTTTGTATAATTGAATTTTATTGTGGTACATGATTTTGAGTTGTTTTCATTTATTTATGATTAATACTTGACCACATTTGAGATATGGAAAAGTCATTGGATTAAATAATTTAACTGTTTACTACGAATTTGTTTCTCCTATGAATTAGCAAAGTTTTAATTGCTTTGATACTCTCTTTTGCATAAAAATAAACTATTACAAGCAGATATTTTATTTACAACCAAATAATTTTATTAACGTATCCTTTTTTTAGTAAAAATAAACAAATTCTCTTTTTATAATGTTACCTGAACTTTCCAAGAAAAGTTTCCTAATAAAAATAAAAAACCAAACTGAGTTTAGTGTTTATTTGCCCGCCCATGCGGATAGCCGTAAAATTTCAAAGCTCGCCGATCTCCAGCTCCGTTTCACTTATATTACTAAGGTAACTTAGGTAAGGATAACGTAAGTTTAATCCGGGCTTTTGCCATTGATTCGCTAAAGTAAAGTTTCCGGAGCTAGGAGTCCACTTTAATCCTTAATCTGTGCAGTTACATCCCATGGTTAGTAACTCACACGTAAGTCCTTTTCGGTGAGACGCGTTTGGGAAAACGATCTTTGACCTTTGGAATAAGTCGCCGACCGGAAGTATCTACCATCAGGATCTATACCGAAGTATACTCGAGAAAATTATAATTAATTTTTTAATTCGATATAAAATAAATTAATTAAATAAACTTTTTATCACGAACCTCTTTCTCTCTCTCTCGCTCTTTATAGATTCTAACAATGAGGTGGTACAATCTCCTTTCATTCTCAATCAACAGCAGGGATGAAGTCCCTGTGGGCGCACAACCTCTCTTTGTGCTTCGATCACCGTTATTCCCCCAGGTTCATTACCGACCTTCAATAGAGGCTTAGGCCAGATCTAATCCATAAGTAAATTTGCACGAATTGTATTTTATTTGTTGCAGTATCATATGGCGCGGCTACCGGCCAAATGAGACGATTGCTTCAAGGGGGAAAAGGTAAAATTAAAGGGCATTGAAGATTATGAGAATGAAATTTTAATTTTCTACATTGAGGGGATTATAACTCTTCTACCATAAGTGGAAAAATATATTTATTATAGGATGAAAACGATAAAAAAAATCGGCTGTGTCATCCCAGAACTTTCCCGGCCCGACCGTACAGAATATGTTATTTATTATTATTATTTTAATAGCAAAATACTAAGCATTACATTAATTTATGGAACACATTAAAAATAGCGAACCGAATTGATATTTCAACAATAAGCTGCGCATGCGCACGTTGTATATCACACTGCTACAATTAGGATCTCCTAAAATCATGTGTGAAAACTTTTATGAATTCGATAAAAAGTTAAACATAAAAGTTAAAGAAAATTTTGCATTAAAATGCATTGTTTCTCCACAAAATCAAGAAAAACTAGAGAAAACCTACATGCACATTTTTTAAGCGTCCTCTAGTGGCGCAACTATTGGAAATTCTAGAAAAAGTTTCAGACAAGAATTGTAGGGAATTTTATGCTCTAAAACTTTGTACTATAACATTTTGCATTAAAGTGTATTATTTGTCCTCAAAATCAAAAAAAAAATAGAGAAAACATACATGCACATTTTTTATGCGCCCTCTAGTGGCGTAACAATTGGAAATTCTGGAAAAAGCTTAAGACAAAAGTTATAGGAAATTTTATGCTCTAAAACTTCGTACTATAACACTTTGCACTAAAATGTATTGTTTGTCCTTAAACTCAATAAAAACTACAGAAAACCTACATGCACATTTTTTACGCGCCCTCTAGTGGCGCAACTATTGGAAATTCTGGAAAAAGTTTAAAACAAAAGTTATAGGTAATTATATGCTCTAAAACTTTGTACTACAACATTTTGCACTAAAGTGTATTGTTTGTCCTTAAATTTAAAAAAAGTAAAAAATTGTTACATGTGTATTTAATCAATGTATGACCCTTCATACCAAAATTCAGCTTGATTGGTCAAACGATTCGGCAGTTATCGTGGAAAATTACACACAGACACACAGATAGACCATACGCTGGAAATGGTTTCAATCGTCTTGGGTGACTTTAAAATGGATAATTCCATCAATATCTCGATTTTTTTTGCTCGTTCACCTTACTTTCCCCTTGATGGATCCGGGAAAGTCAAAGTTATTAAAAAATCATCCAGTATTTAAAACCAAAAATATGACAGATTATTGTAAATAAAAAACAAATTAATTAAACACTTCTTTTAGATAAATAATTTACAAAAATATAAAAAAAATGGAGTCGTTTTTTTTCTAACAGCTTTTTCTTTTTAACCATATCAAGTGACTTTCTCAAAATCTCGTTACTCTAAAAAGGTTTTAAAGTTGACGAGCGCCAAGTTAGGAAGTAACCCTTATTAATCCAGCAATGAACAGCACATTGCCACGTGAAATTACCTAATGAAAAAATTGCTAAATAGAGGGTCGAAGGTAAATCTCATTTTCTCTCATTTTATAACGAGACATTGTTTTTGACGTGACGCTATTAAAAAAGCAGCCGACGCCGACGTCGAATTCTCCGTCAAGGTGCTCTCGTACTTTTCGGTGTCGAACGTCTGTTATATAATATAGAAGATGCACATATAGGGTGATTTAATGCTAAACAATATTTTATTACTCTAATACTTTTATATATTACAGGGTGTTCGGAGGATATATATCCGATATAATCGATAATTTTATTTATTAAATTAAAAATGTTTCCACCATTTTAAACATTAGAAAATGTCTCAATATGCTCTTGTACAAAAGTATAATATCAGTAGCGATTTATTCGGCTGTTGCGCAAGCATCCCCGCGCAGACTTTGGGATTCCCAGCTTCGTCACGATTCATTTTGTTATTGCTTTTACTTATCTTCTATCCCAAATAATCAGGGTTTACCGTTTTCAGTAGATTTCCTACTAAATTAGTTGATTTTTAAGAAAAATGAACGATGTGGTCTAGTGGTAGAGTGTAGACGTTACATATAAAAGTTCCAGGTTCGAATCCTGATATATATTTACGAAATAAATGTTCGCTCTTTTCTCTCAAATGCTGTTAATTTTTTTGTCCGAAATTTTTCCTCTTTTCACTTTGTTACTTTTCTGAAAATACCCCCTTTTTTTAAAAAAATTACCCCTTTTGTCCTGAAAATTACCCCTTATTTTCGTCATAAGGCCTCTTCCTTCAAAATTTCCCCTCTTTTCTCTCAAATACTTTCACTTTTTGTCTCAAATTTCCCCTCTTTTCTTTCAAATGTTGTCACTTTTTTTCTTGAAATTACCCCGTTTTTCCCTCTTTTTCTAATACTACCCATTTTTTCTCATTATTGTCAGTTTCTGTCAAATTTCCACTTTTTTACGAAAAAGTCACTTTTTTGAGTAATTATTTTCTTCTTTCCCCCTTTCTTTCTTCCCTTACCACTCCATTGGTACTGATAGAAAGGGAGAGGGAGAAAATTGGAAATTAAAAACAAAGATTATATATAAAAAAATTGGAGAAAAAGTTTTGAAACTAAAAAAGTAGGTGAAAAAAGGCTGGGGCGAAAAGTGGAAAAAAAAGTAAGGGAAAAAGGCTGGGGCGAAAAGTGAAAAAAAAGTAGGTGAAAAATTGGTAAAAAGATTCAAATTTTAAACTATAAAAAAAATTAGTGAAAAACTGGAAAAAAGTTTGACACAAAGAAATAAGAAATTTGTAAAAAATGTAGGAGAAAGTGAAAAAAAGTAAGGGAAAAGGAGGAATAAAAAAGTAGGGAAAAGTGGAAGAAAATAGGAAAAAGTGAAAAAAAATAGGAAAAGAAGTGAAAAAAAAGATTTAAGGAGAAAAAGTGGAACAAAAAAAATTATACACAAAAACGACAATAAAAAAGTAGGGCAAAGGATAAAATAAAACAGTAGGAGAAAAATGACAAAATAGGGGAAGAAATGGAAAAAAGTTTTAATACAAAAAAGTGGAACAAAAAACGTTTGACACAAAGAAATTAGTAAAAAAATGTGTGAGAAAAAGTGGAAAGGGTGGAATAAAAAAGCATGGAAAAAAGTAGGGGAAAAGTGAAAAAAAATAGGGAAAGATGTGGAAAAAGTTTTTGAGGAGAAAAAGTGGAACACAAAGAAATTATTAAAAAAGTAAGGGAAAGAGAGTTAGGAAAAAGGGGAAAAAAGTTTGAAACTAAAAAATGTAGAGGAAAAAATGTAAAAAAATATCTAAAACTAAAAAATGGGGGGAAAAAATTGGAAAAAAAATTTAAAATATAAAAAAAGTAGAGGAAAAAAGGATGGTAAAAAATTGCAGAAAAAAATTGAAATAATATATAAATAGAGGAGAAAAAATGAGTCGGGAAAAAGGTGGAAAAAAGTTTTAATTATAAAAAAATTAGTGAAAAAGTACCACGGCACACTATATAGAACTTTAAAAAAATCATATTAATTTTGACAATATGCTAAAAAAAGACCGAAATTTATTTTAAAAACAATTTGTAAATATTATTATCAGAAGTTTAGTTTTTTGACCATTAAAATTATATAGATCTATAGATTTTTTTTTAAGTTCTTGGAAATTATGGTCTATGTAAAATACAACTTCAATTTAACACATTTTTTTCAATTAATTACAAAGTTTTTTCAAAAGTTAATTTATGAAAATGAAATTGACGTAAATGTAATTAGTAAATAACCTCTTTAAACACTGATGAAGGCTAAACAGCTGAAACGTTTGTAAAAATTAATTTAAAAAAAATTATTAAATTGAAATTGCATTTTATATTGCAATTTCAGGTTATTAATTTTTTTTTCATCAAATTACAAAGTTTTTTTAAAAGTTAATTTATGAAAATGAAATTGACGTAAATGTAACTGGTGAATAACCTCTTTAAACACTGATGAATGCTAAACAGCTGAAACGTTTCTAAAAATTAATTTAAAAAAATTTATTAAATTGAAATTGCATTTTACATTGCAATTTCAGTTTATTAAATTTTTTTTCATCGAATTACAAAGTTTTTTCAAAAAATTAATTTATGAAAATGAAATTGTAACTAGGAATAACCTCTTTAAACACTGATGAAGGCTAAACAGCTGAAACATTTGTAAAAATTTAAAAAAAATTACAAAGTTTTTTCAAAAATTAATTTTTGAAAATGAAATTGACGTAAATATAACTGGTGAATAACCTCTTTAAACACTGATGAAACAGCTGAAACGTTTCTAAAAATTAATGTCAAAAAAATTATTAAATTGAAATTGCATTTTACATAGACCATAATTTGAAAGAACCAAAAAAAAAACAGAATATTATTATTGTACTTATGGATATATTTATAGGGAAAAAGTTACAATATTATTTATTAATTAATTTGAAATAAATGTATGTAACGATAGGGAATTATATTCTTTTTTAGTATTTGTTTGTTTATTATAATTCAGAATCACCCTCTAAAGTTAGGATGATGCCGCCATAGCCACCGCCGCCGCCGCCGCCGCTCAGGAAATTAAATTTTGCTTGTAAAGAAATAAGGAAAGGTGTTCTTTCTGGCTGTGACGGCCTCTTGAGTGACGCCTCTAATGGAAGACCAGATGGTGTGAATGAGCAATTCGGTTTTAATTTGTGCAGGTGTTGAGGGAAATATTCTCTCCACTGTAGATGATGCCTCTTCGTATTCATAAGGAAATCTCGCTTTTTTTTTTATCGAATTATCAGGCTATTTGAATAAATTTTCATAATTTTTAACTTACAACCTTACTTTATGAAATGTTTTTTTTCGGAAGTATAAAATAAAAAATATACTTTTATATAAAAATTTTGTTTTATCCTAACTTTATACGAAAAAAGAACTAATGAAAAAAATATAAATGAAATGTCTATTAAATACGCCATGTGGAATTTTAACAAGTTTAACTACTAGTTATCTGGTAGTTGGCAGACTATGTGTTAATTGTTTATCTTTAACTTCTATGAAGAAATAAAACACCAAAGTCTAGTACCACAGAATAATTTAATAGTAGATTTAGTTTCGGCACACAAGTGCCATCATCAGGCCTATAATACAAACGTTGCAGTTTTAAAGGAGGGTATCGTTTTAAATGGGTGTTTTGGGTTTCTCAAGAAAAAAAATTTATGTTTCAAAAACGTGAAAATCTAAGAGGGGAAAACTTATATTAAAACTATAAGCATAAAATGAATTTTCATCGTGGGAAATTCTCAATTACCTTATATTTAGGGTGTATACAGACGGCTAAAATTATTGATGAATAAAACATATTTAATGCAATAAATCTCTTTGAAATGAAAAAAAAACGTAGAATAAATTTTTAAAACTATTACATCCGTCTGAAAAGGCCAGAATATTTAATAATTTCTAACTGAAAAACCTAAGAACTAGAAAAGTTTGACATTTATTATTAAAATCCAAGTTGTTAAACCGTGTTTTAAATATGGCAACAACGCAATTATCTGTTTAAGAATTACAATTGTCAGATTAAAAGTGACAATTGTCAGTTTGAAAGAGACAATTGTGAGATTAAAAGTGACAATTGTCAGATTAAAAGTGACAATTGTCAGATTAAAAGAGACAATTGTCAGTTTAAAAGTGAGAATTGTCAGGTTGAAGGAGACAATTGTCAGATTAAAAGTGACAATTGTTAGTTTAAAAGTGACAATTGTCAGTTTGAAACTGTGAATTGTCTGTTTAAAAGTGTCAATTGTCTGTTTGAAACTGAATTGTCAGTTTAAAAGTGACAATTGTCAGTTTGAAAGGGACAACTGTGGTGACAACAATAATAAATCTTATGTGACAGATTACAAATTAATTTTTGTATTTGTCATTTCGATGACAACTGATGACATCACGAATTCAACCATTTTACATTATTATTTCGTTATTTCCATTTTTGTAGTAATAATACCAGCATTTATGATTTTAAAGTGTACCAATAAAAAATAGCAGAAAGTATTCGTGGATAACTGGTCTTTAAAACACTTGATCTATTTCGAGAAATATCGCACGTGTTCTATCCACTTTATACTGTTATGCCAAATGACAGCCGACCGCCATGTTGCCAAATCCTCCTTGTCAGTCCTTGTAATTATGTCCAAAAAGAGATTTCAAAATTAAAAAAGTATGTTCCGGGACGTTTTAACGAAAAAAAAATTGGGAAATTCATTTCTTTTAGTGGTAAAATTTCGTACGGGGTCGCAAAAAATCCAAAAAACGATACCCTCCTTTAACTTTGTTTAATATCATATAATTTTCCTGTACCACATTTAAATTTCTAGTTTTCTTTTTTCTGCAACTTATGTTATTTTAGTCGGTGAGTCTCAATTTTGTACTACAAACAATCTTCGTTAAATCTGCAACGTTTGTATCATAGGCCTGATGATGACACTTGTGTGCCGAAACTAGTTGCCAGTTTCTTCTAAATCTACTATTAAATTATTCGGTGGTACTAGACTTTGGTGTTTCATTTCTTCATTGGTAGACCACATTTGAGATTACGGATAACTTTCTCCAATTTAACTTCTATGTTAAAGTTAATTAAATGTAGGATTGCGAAGTTATTTTTAAAAAATTTATTTTGAAAAATATAAATTAGAAACGACAAAAAATAGAAAATAATTGCCAACGGGATAAATGGTACTTATGTGATGGGTCCCTAACAAAAATGAAAGGAAAAATAAGTTACGGGCGATCTGAGGTCGGGAAGTGGAAGGGGGTGAGTTTTTAACGGTAGAAAACTGTTTATCTCGATTTCCAGCAAAACTACAAGTCCTATGGAAAAAAGATAAAGAGCAAAGTTGTAGGTAATTAAAAGATCTACAAGTTTTGTATTTACACTTTTTTCACATAACCTCAAAATGTATGTGAAAAATTCAAATAACCAAGTTTATTGGTTTTTTATTTTTATCTTTTACAAAAAAAAATTTTTTTCACGAAATTTGGTGAAAACTTACCTTTGTATGTCTCAAACACACTGTATTTTTTTTATTTTAAATAGTTATGTTTTCACCTTATTTTGACTTAATATCGAAAAAGCACAATAATTTTGAATCGAAAATTCTCGTGTTAAAATGTCTGCTTTTTTAAAAAACTCGGTAGGCTTTATGTTCGTTGAAGTCTCTACTTTTTGATGGTGTAAAAAAATATACATTGCTATTAATATATACACTTTTGAGCTATTTCTTAAAATTCCCGACCTCAGATCAGCCGTAAATTATTTTTCCTTTCATTTTTGTTATATTCTCTTCCTTTTACAATGGGTTTTATCCTAGTATTGTTTTTTTTTGTTTCAAAAATTATCGACCCTGGTCTACACAGAATAATCAAGTGTGATTATCATTGATTGTAGTAGTCAAAGTGATTTAGTACTTTTAAATAAAATAGACAGGTCCGTATTTAAAAAGTTAAAGTTGATGGTGGCCCCGAAGAGACAAAACGTCAAATTTAAAATTTAACTATGGCGGTTTATAACGATGTTAGAATACAACAAAAACCATTAATAAAGTTATCACAAATTTTGTATAATAACAGAGCTTTGGCAAAAAAACGATTTTCGACAAATTCGGATTTTGTCGTGCTCCGGAACCAATAGGAATATTTTAGATTTCAAAAAATTGTTTTGTCTATTTTTATATTTCGCACATTTTTCCCCATTTAAGTGTCTTTCTAGGGTCTACCGTTTACGAAATAGCAATACTGCCCCTATTAAAAAGTAGCCACCCTGTATACCTTACGGTTTCTTAGGGATTTTCTGTTTTATTGCAAATATGTAACGATTAAGTTATCAAAATTGTATACATTATTTTTCAGTTAGGTCATTTGTTGTAATTATATATAAAAAAAATCTGTTAGTTTGCAAAAATATTGCCGTTTTTCAATTGTTTATTTGTTATTGGGAAGTTAGAGAAGTTTTTTATAGAAACAACAATATTAAACAATATATTTGAAAACAGTAGATATTGTTATTGAAAGAGTATTAGAGTTATTCTTGGAAGACCATGAAAAAAAAGGGTGAAAATCAAAGAGTAGTAAAAATGTGTTAAAAGATATAGTAGGTCTATATAACATTTTAACGTATGGAAACGACGAAACGAAATAATTCAAACCAGTAACGTCATTATACTTTTAAATTATCGATTCCGTGTGCTCAAAATGCTAAAATTCCAACTTCTCGTAAATAGTTTCTAAGTACACACTTTACACAACGGTTATGTTTGCACTTAATTTCCGTTACGCTATACAATGTGTTGTGCATTTAGCATGCGCTTCCGTATTTAAAGCAACCTCAGTAATGTGCGCTGGAAGCAAGAAGTTGTAAATTTAATAAAATAGAGGAACATGTTACTTTGGTGTCACAACTATGAGGAATACGTTTGTATTTGCGAGAAAATTATATTGAAATTTATGCGCACTTATAATGGAAGTTACAGCTATTTCAATATCGATATAATAACTGTTTTGAATAATTTAATCAATTTACATAATAACCAATAAATAAATTGTAAAAACATTATTAAAAATTAAGTAGTTAAATTTTTAGTTATATGAAATAAACACCTTGAATTATAAATTAACACGCTATTTCAAGGAAATCTTATCTTTGTCATTCATTCATTAAGTGGCGCAGTCAGTTTGATTCCAAGTCAAAAAACAACAAAAATCATGTTTTTCGATTTTAATCGTTTATGCGGCACGCCAACAATAAAAAAAACTTTGTGACAAAAAAAAAGCTGCTGGTGGAGGATAAACATCACCGAAACCAAAACAGTATATAAAAGGAATAGAAAATCAAGCTCTCCGATCGAAATTTTGGACAAAAATCGCCAAACTATAAGTCTTGAACCACGGAGGAAGGACAAAATAGCCTAAATCCACTTGGTAACTATGCTTTTAGTTAAGAAAGGAAGAATTGTTTCAAGTTTCAAGAAAAACGAACAGTGAGTAGATGCGATATGCAGGTTTTTTCCGACGGGTAACCCAAAATCTTATACCATATTTAATCTCAATCGGATTAAACGTGTGGCCTCTATCGTGGAAGAATACACACGCAGACAGACAGACAGACAGACAGACTTAGATCTGGAAATGGTTTTAATCATCTCCCTTCTAGGAGAAGGGTCGGGAAAGTAATTATTGCGTCATAATTGTATTTATTTGAGCTTATCACTTAGTTTTAAATAATTGGAAAATCCTTATCAGCTTGGAATTAAAATAAAATTAAAATAATTTACTATTTTCTCAATCACTGTCAGATATTCAAGATTATTGACATATGTATTTCTTAATTTTTAATAATTATTTATAGGTGCGTTTTATTGGTACTAAAAGTATCTGTACTAAATACTATAGAGAAAGAATTGTCAACTATCATGGCTATATTAAAATTAAATCACTTTTTGTTAGATTTCTTTTTTAAATTTAAGTGCTTCAGCTAATGGAGACGGTCCTGTACGAGTAAAAATTTTGATAATGTTAAAAACGACTGAATAAAAATAATAATAAAACAACAAGTGACACGAAGACGTCAATATAAAAACAACTAATATTCTATATATTTATTTTATAATTAAATTAATGTTACAAAGTACCATTTATTATAAGAACCATGCAGCTTCACGAATCCCACAACAAGTTTTGGTCCTTCGAGCCGGATATGATGATTGAAAATATATTACCACTAGCTGAACGCCCGTGCTTTGTTACGAGGTCCATTTAAGACGACCGAGTTTTGCTTGTTTTTTCTATTTTTCCTTATTTTTTCCTATTTTTACATATATTTCCTTATCTTTCCCTATTTTTTACCATTTCTCCTCATTTTTAACTATTTTTACAATTTTTCCCCATTTTTAACTCTTTTACTCTATTTTTTCTTTTTCCAAGTTTTCCTATTTTTTCTATTTCTTCCTATTTTCTTGTTAATCATTATTTTTTCTTGTATTTCTCTATTTGTCTCTCTTTTACTCTATTTTTCCCTTTTTTCCAAGTTTTCCTATTTTTTCTATTTCTTCCTATTTTCTTGTTAATCATTATTTTTTCTTGTATTTCTCTATTTGTCCGTATTTGCCCCTATTATTATCTATTTTTTCCTATTTCCTTATTTTCCCTATTAAATGCATTCTTGCTTCATTTTTATAAATTCGAGTGTAGAAAAATGCATTGCTGCTTCTCTTTTTTTATTGAGTTTGGCAAAATGTATTCTTTCTTCTTTTTTTTGAATTGGATGTTGAAAAACACATTCTTGCTTCTTTTTATTGAAATATGCATTATTACTTTGTTTTCTAAAATACATTGTTTTCAAGTTTTCAATCCCATTGTACATCCTGTGACAAATGAATCAGTTTTATATTTCTGTAATGAAGCCCTTGAAAGTCCATATTTATTTATTAAGCCTTTTTAAATGTTTTTAAATTTATTTCATTTTTAGGTAACACCGGAGAAACGGAAAAATTATGTCAAGCATACCACTACGTTTTTTTTTTGGCAATAGAATGTCAAGTTGACTAAATTTATATTCGACATACCCTATTTGTTTCATATTAGGTTATTTTGTAATAAGATTAATTAATTTTTAAACTTCATTTATCACTGTTATTTGTAAACTGTCAATTGTCAACTGTCACTAAATTTATATTCGACATACCCTATTTCTTTGATATTAGGTTATTTTGTAATAAGATTAATTAATTTTTAAACTTCATTTGTCACTGTCATTTGTAGACTGTCAATTGTCAACTGTCAATTGTCACTAAATTTATATTCGACATACCCTATTTGATTCATAGTAGGTTATTTTGTAATAATATTAATTAATTTTTAAACTTCATTTGTCACTGTCATTTGTAAACTGTCAATTGTCAACTGTCAATTGTCAATTACCAATTTATATCAATTGTACTCAGTTGGTTTAGTCGTGCCGCTATGATTACCACCTATAATATCATATTTGCTTTTCTCCAAAATTTATATGGGCCGCCTGTAGGGCCGCTTAATCATATTGTGAGTGGTACTGGGGCCAGAGTCATTTCTGACCGGGACTCCTGCTTACCTCCCTGTTCTGCTTGCCATCTTAATTTTAACCTTCAAACCATTTGCCGGTTCCCGAACTTAATTCGTAATTTGGCTTTTTCTTGCTTTATGCCACAATAGCCTACAAGTTTCTTGGGTGTTACCCAATTTTTTTTTTGTTCTGACAGACAATGTCTGATTCCACTCTATCCCTATAATAAAAATAATCCTTTTCATTAATTCACGCTATCATTACCATGTACCGCCAACCCCCCCCCCTAATTGATGTACTACATTATTCGTGATTTGGGGTCTTATGTTTGTTTAATTGTATAAATTTGTCAAGTGCGCTCTTGTTAATTAACCATTTTTAAAAACTTTAATTTAGTTTTTTCTATGATAACGTTAAAAAATCTTTTGGTAAGTTTCAACCATATTGTCAATATTATTTTGTCTTTAACACGGAACTTTTGTATCATAGGCTTGATGATGGCATTATTATGCCGAAACTAGTTGCCTCTTCCAACTTTAAATAAACACTTGTGGTACAAGACTTTGATTTTCATTTATTCAATAAAAAATCACTTCAACTCCAATTAATTTTTGAGTTTTAAATAAACAATAGTGAATAGAAATCTATAAATAAATTTAAAAAAAAAAAACGAGGGTACAAAAACTAAAAATAAGGAAAACAAAACTATACTCTTTAGCAACCTCCCGTAATTCTATAGGGACTTTCCGATTGTAATAATCGACCGTTGATTGCCGCAGGCAGACTGGGATGGTCAGGAGTTTACCATCGTGGGAAAAGGTCTTCCACCTGGCCTTGTTAGCCACGTGGGCACTTTTGAAGGGTCACGTGCCCTATGAAACGCCGATGAATATGTATTATAGTTAGAAGAGATTATTATCCCTAAGCGTGTGCCCTTTGGCTACTGTTTGTTCTGGGATGATATTCAAAGGTAGTAAACTGGAAATTGTCAATGTATTTTTTTTCATATCCCTTTACGGAATATTTCTATATTGCTTGTGTTCCAGTTTACATAAATTTTACAACGTGTACCAAATTTAAAAACAAAAAAATATATTAATCCAAATATTTGGAAACCGTTAATGATATTTTAATTTTGAAAAAACATTCTATTAGCCTTGAAATTAGGCATCTTTTCCCATTTAAGCAACTTTGTGTCTATTACGGTTTACGAAATCCCAATTAAATTGGTGCCACCCTGTATGTTTTTCTATGTTGATAACCAAAATAACATTTTCATAAAAAATGACCATGTTAGTTATATCGGCTGAAGTCTGGAGCCATGTTGCTTTGACAGTGAACTAATTAAAGAGAGTTTCTCTCAAGGATCACCTGAATCTCCCATAGCGACATAAATAGCCTTTCTCAAAGACCCACATGGCCCATTGTCGACGAGCGGCAGTTGTTTGGCTGTTGACAATCCTGCCATTGTGTTAACGTCTCTATTATTAAAACTTTCCACAAAACCGCCTTCGTATGTACGGTGAGATTGAAAGTAGCTGTTTATGTATGTGTGTGTTTGTTGGCGCGTGGAAACGAGCTAATTATAAAAAAATGTTGAATTCTAGAGAGCTAAGGTGTTCAGGTATTTTCGTTTTGTTTTTGTACTTTTGTCTAATCACATATAATACGGGTGAAAAAATTAAAAAAAAAACATTTATAAAAAAAAACATTATTATGTATTAATTGGCGCAGTAACTAGAATTTTTAAAAACTTTATCCTAAATATATAAGAATTTATAGTTACTAGATTCCATCCATCAATGTCCTTGAATAATAATTAATTTTATTTTTCTTGTACAGTCGAAAATTCTTCCAATAAAACAGGAAAAATTTAAAAATATAACATTGTTTACTTTCCCAATGACTTTCCGTTCCACTTATCTTCGACGTCGCATTAATTTCAGTCACGTTTCCGTCTCCTCTACCTTGATGTATTAGAGATGACAGCGGAATTGACAACAGTTTAGAAAAAGAAGATGAATTGTGTCGGTGAAAATTAATATTTTTTTTTGCTTCTTTATTCTATGTTTATAATGTCGGGCCTTGTTTTTACTTTGAAGTATGTAAAATGAATTTTAAATGCGGTTCTCGTCGGATCAGTGGGACGCGCGATATCGAATTTATGCTTTTTTTTCTTTAAGATATTCTCAGATTATTTATTTGTGCTTTTAAGTTACGAAAAAATATTTAAAAATAACAAAACTAAAAAAATTACACATCTAATAGAAAAACATGACAAATTATTTTAAGAAAAAAAGATTATCCATAGCTCAAATATGGTCAATTATTCAACGAATAATAAAACTCAAAGTCATACTACATACATTTATTTACCAGTTAAAACTGATGGGGGCGACATGTTTCGGCCATAACGATGGCCATCTTACTGTAAGTATACTTATCTAACTAATTGTCTAATTGTAACCTAACTTGGTTAATATTTGTATTCTAGGCCTGATGATGGCCATCGTTATGTCCGAAACATGTCGCCCCCAGTTTTAACTGGTAAATAAATGTATGTGGTATGACTTTGAGTTTTATTATTCGTTGGACAAATTATTTTTATCATAATTATTATATTTAAATTGCGTTAGCGCTACTCCTCTTATTCTAATGGTTTTAACAGTAAGAAATGTTTCGTATTTTCTTGTCCCATTGCTTAATGGAGAAGTTTACCATGTATTTTATGAATGAAAATGAAAAATTAAGATAAATTGAACAAAAGTGTAAAAGTGAAATTAAGATATCTCAAAAACTAACAAAGTTGCGCTTTGCATTAATAATTTTGTTCCGTCCGATTCAGAGGCCTGACGTCATCTCTCCTAACTAGTGTACGAGACGGAATTGTAAATAAAGCAACGTACTGCGCAACTTTATTCTCGTTATTCATCGCATTTATTTTGTTGTGTGACAGTTAATAAATTACGATGACTGAAATTAAAAAAGTCAGACATGCGTCAATTGTGTCGTGGCATAGACAATCCGAAACTTGGAAACTAAGGCGCCAAATTGACCCGTAACGACCGAAGTGCGTTACAGTAGTTACTTTTAGCACTGCACTGGCTTGGAAATGTTGGATAATATCATGGAATAAGCAGCATGCAGGGTTGCGGCAAATCTCAATTCACAATTTCTTCAAACAAGATGTTAAGGTCATTAATCAGAGGATATTACGGTGGATAAAATTTTATTTCTGCTAATTTCAACTGCTACTAATAATGCAAGAGTTATGAGAAACTTCACCAATTTGACGCTGGTTGGCATCTATTCCTTGGATCTGTCTTCCTCCACCAACATCAATAACCTGCTCATAAAAATCTTTTGTGTACTCAGATGATAAGCCTTTAATTCTAAGACTTGGTTCAGCAATTCTGTCCTTTTTTCATAAATCAACGTCTGAAAAACGTTCTTGTAGAGAACGATCTTGGATTTAGCATTATTTAATTTAGAAGTAGACGCTGTAACATTTATCAACATTCGTTCGTGTTCAAAAGACTCTCGTTACAAATCAATCAGCTTCTTCTTCACAGAAGGTTTTGGACCTTTAGCTGTGGACAATATAGAAGAACTAATGGATGATGTTGAGGTTACATCGAAGAGGATCAAAATCAAGCCGCTTCTTTTCTTCCCAGAAGGTTTTGGACCTTTACCTGTGGACAATATAGAAGAACTAATGGATGATGTTGAGGTTACATCAAAGAGGATCAAAATCAATCCGCTTCTTCTTCCTAGAAGGTTCTGGACCTTTAGCTGTGGACAATATAGAAGAACTAATTCATGATGTTGAAGTTACATCGAAGAGGATCAAAATCAAGCCGCTTCTTTTCAAGCCCAGAAGGTTTTGGACCTTTACCTGTGGACAATATAGAAGAACTAATGGATGATGTTGAGGTTACATCGAAGGGGGTCAAAATCAATCCGCTTCTTCTTCCCAGAAGGTTTTGGACCTTTAGCTGTGGACAATATAGAAGAACTAATGGATGATGTTGAGGTTACATCGAAGTGATTCAAAATGAATCCGCTTCTTTTTCCCAGAAGGTTTTGGACCTTTAGCTGTGGATAATATTATAGAAGAACTAATGGATGATGTTGAGGTTACATTCAAAGGGGTTAAAATCAATCCGCTTCTTTTTCCCAGAAGGTTTTGGACCTTTAGCTGTAGATAATGTTATAGAAGAACTAATGGATGATGTTGAGGTTACATTCAAGGGGGTTAAAATCAATCCGCTTCTTCTTCCCAGAAGGTTTTGGGCATTTAGCTGTGGACAATGTTATAGAAGAACTAATGGATGATGTTGAGGTTACATCGAAGAGGATCAAAATCAGAAGATTTTGGACATTTAGTTGTGGATAATGTCATAAGGGTGTGAAATTAGGGCGAGTATTATTATTATTATTATTATCGAAGGGGTAATCATTGTAATTAAGTTGGTTCAAGCTTGACTCCTTGACATTGAGTCCTTAATAACATGCTAATGGAAATCCGAGATTAGTACAGCAAGGAGGTTTACAAAACACGTTTGGTCTCAAAAGTGTGACCTGAGATGAACATTTACAGTGTCAGATTGTAAATTTATAGTCAGATAGTAAAATTACAATCAGATTGTAAAGAGTTATGTTGTGAACGTATATAGTTAAAAGAGGATTTATCTAATAAGAATAGTAATGCTCTAATGCTATTATATTTTTTCTTAGTTCACACTGGGCAGATGCAGATTTGCTACAAGGAATACATACCAATAACGCATTTTAGGAAGGTTCAAAGGAAAATCCAGAAACTAGTCTGCATCAGCAGAAAGGCAGCAGGACACCATATAGAGGGCCAACTGGAATACAGGAAAATTATAGACCACGCAAACACATGAGTGTTGGAAAAGAGAAGAAGAAGAAACAAAGATCCTAAAGTTCAAGGAAAAAGATCACACAGCAGGATTTTACACGAGAGAAAAAGACTGGACATCAGGAATGACCACTATGAGCGAAATAGGTACAGGATAAGAGTACAGGATAAAAGTACAGGATAAGAGTACAGGATAAGTGTACAGGATAAGAGCACAGGATAAGAGTACAGTATAAGAGTACAGTATAAGAGTACAGAAAATTCATGGAGAAAGAGAAGCAAAATCTAAAAATCGGAATAGAAAAATTTTAATAATTAAGTGGTAAGAAAAGTTTCACGAAGGATATTTCTAGAGTGTACGAGCTCAGATTTTTATTTTTTTTTTGTTTTTTCTTTCATCTTTTTTTTTCATTTTTCATTATTATATTTTATTTACATGCTTATTTGAACCAACAGATATGAATTTAGAAAAATATGAGGCAAAATATTTTTTATACCTTAGAGCAGTTAAATTTTAAAATCACATTATTCAATCTAATAGTATTTATTTTTGTATACTTATTTAACATATCCCAATATACTTAATTTTTCTGTGGTCAATAAATCTTCTGAAACTATATTATTTATTCTAATGTAAGGTAAAAGGACGAAAACTGGAATCATAGCTACTAGCCAAAAGAGATTGATGTAAATATTCCAGAACCTCTTTTCACTTTATATTCACACATGGGCCACGTGAAAAGGTTCGTTGAAAGGACTCCCAAGAATGCAAAAAGAGCCACGACATTCTTTCGAAAATCCACAGTTTGCGCCTTTTGTAAATACGAACTGAAAGCTTAAATTCCCTTGATATCGCATTCACCTACCGTCGTTTTTTTCTTCTTCTAGAAAAATATACGTAAAGCTTTGTCCCTTGTACACCTATTGTATTTTCATTTTTATTTGTTTCGTTCCGTTCACGGTTCACCTATACTTTTATGGTTATTGTTTCATATTTGCGTATAAATCATGTGAAAAACCCGCTGAAGAATTCTTGCGGACATCTCTGTTTGGTGTTTGGCTATTTCGTTTTTCTTTGATACTCATATTTATGGGATTTTTATCTGTAAATATGGAATCAACATTGTAATATAAAATGGAATAAATACATAAATCTTTATAGTAAATACCTAAAAATATTTGGTTTTTTTTATTTTTCAACTTGTACAGAAATTAAATTGTTACCAGGGTGAGAAGTATAAAAGTAATAGGCAGGTTCGACATTTTTGTTTTTTAACTGAAATCGAGAGATTTTGTTATTTAAAGACGATCAAAAAAAGTTTGAGCGCAAAATATTAATATTTACGTCCGATATGCATTTTAAAATCAACGATCGGCGACAGGCTGGAAAACGGTACCTGTGGGCGAGACTGGACCAGTGACGTCAGTAGCCATGAACGGTTCGCCCCTACCCGCTGCTGCGCTGTATTCACACACATTTTACAGGGTTACCGTTTTTAGTAAATTTCCTACTAAATTAGTAGATTTTTAAGAAAAATGAGGGTGTTTGGTAGAATTTTAGTTGAATTGATATTAGACAGGTTTGACATTTTTTTTAAACTGAGATCGATATATTTTTTTATTATAAAACGATCAAAAAAATAGAGCGCAAAAAATTAATATCTACGTATGCTGTAAAGTTCAGTAGATTTTTCAGATTTGAATTTAAAACTATATTTTATCGCTATCTATCTATGGTGTCTCATTGCAGAAAATATATTTTGTATCATCCAAACGTGACACGTGATTCCCATAAATGAGTGGTTTGAACAAACGTAAGTATGAGCTCTAGTAGCAGCGTGGAATAGTGCTGGGTAGTGGTGCGATAGGTCCGGGTATCGAATCCCGCACACAGCATATCTTTTTTTTGCTTTTATCGTTATATTTTACTTTTCAACCTTATTATAGTTATTTTCATAACAAGTGCGGAGAGTTATACTTTTCCGCACGCAATTGCAGTTGCCCGAACGACGGGAAGCGGAGTTCGGGCATGCAATTAAGTGGGGAAAAGATACTTTACGCAAGTGTTAGGAACAATATTTTTTCTACAAGCACCTAGAATTAAAAAAAAATTTTAGCAAATATATTTTTTTGTCATTAAATCAAAATTTTCTTAGTGCTTCTTAATAAATAAAACATTAGGCTGAAAGTAATCATAGTAACCAAGCAAGAATTAATTTTTAATCATTTTAGCATTTATAAAATCAGTGCGAAAAGTAACTTTTCCGCACTATTGCGGAAAAGTACAACTTTCCGCATTAGTGCGGAAAAGTACAACTTTCCGCATTCAAATGCGTGCGGAAAAGTATACTTTTCCGCACGCTTGTAGAAAAAATATTTTTCAATAAAGCGTATTCTACCAACATTTCAATAATAAACTACCAAATCACGAGTGTCTCATCGCAATAAAAATATTTTGTACATATTTTTTACCTGCCCGGGGGATATGTATTTTTTATTAAAAGAAGTCTTGACTAACTAAACTAGCCTGTGTATAAAAAAAATATTTATTAACGTTTGAAAGTAAAATATAACGGTAAAAAGCAAAAAAAAAGATATGCTGTGTGCGTGATTCGATCCCGGACGTATCGCACCACTAACCAGCACTATTCCACGCTGCTACTAGAGTGCATACTTACATTTGTTCAAACTACTTATTTAAGCGAATCACGTGTTACGTTTGGATGATACAAAATATTTTTTCTGCGATGAAACACTCGTCTTAAATATACCATAGTTAGATAGCAATAAAATATAGTTTTAAATTCAAATCTGAAAAATCTACTGAATTTTACAGCGGACGTAAATATTAATATTTTGCTCTCAATTTTTTTTGATCTTTTTTAATAAAAAAATATATCGATTTCAGTTAAAAAATGTCGAACCTACTGAACACTCTCATTTTTTTAAAATCTACTAATTTAGTAGGTTTACTAAAAACGGTAACCCTGTAAAATGTGTTTGCATCGTGAATAAAGCGCAGCAGCGGGCAAGGGGCGAAGCATTCATGGCTACTGACGTCACACGGTCTAGTCTCGCGCACAGTTACGTTTTCCAGCCTCTTGCCGATCCTTGATTTTAAAATGCTTACAGCGGACGTAAATATTAATATTTTGCGCTCATATTTTTTTTGATCGTTTTTAAATAATAAAACCTCTCGATTTAAGTTAAAATAAAAAAAATTAGAAAAATGTCGAACCTGCCTATTTTCTATAAGTATCATACATTTTTACTAAACACATTTTTTTTACCTAATTTAAATGAACCACCGCTCATCATGTGACAACAATGCTAATTATCACTTCCTATGAAGAGGAAAGAACTAATTTATTATGCAATTACTAAAAATTTATTTGTCACTTGCAAAACTTACTAAAAATTTACCGATTACTTAATTTTAAGTAAAATAAAGCCAAAAATGTTTTTCTTTTACTTATCTCTTTCCAGTGATTATGAGCAATTCGAGAATGTACGGTATAACCTGCCTTAGGTTTGTTTGCATTAAAAAATCCAAAACTGTTTAGAATATGTGCAGAACTAGATGCGCAATAAATGAAATCTAGGATTGTTCAAGATGAACTATAACAGCCTTTAAAACGCAAACAGAATTTTTTATTTAGAATTCTTCTTCATAATTAACAACTGTCACGAACACGAATTCATCATATCATATGCGGATGGTCTGGGTATGGTGCTAGTCAAGGATGTCAGGACACTGAGAGTAGCAGCCAATAAAATCATAGGATGGATTAATAAATACATTATTAGGAACAAACTGAAAATAGCTCTTTAGAAAACTGAAATCGTGCTACTGAAAGCAAGAAGGAAAGAATAACTATAAGTAACATAAAATATATAAGTACTAGTTTCGTTTTTTTTATTGAAGGTCAAATACCGCTTAACATAGCGTATCCAATTTTTTAAACAACGTTTCGTTTTTGAAGGGCCACCGTCAAGTATTTTTTAATACGACCTGTAGTTTTTATTTCATTTTTGAAATCCCCATATTTTAATCTATCCAAGTATGTAGAATACATAACTTACCGCATTTCTATCTATCTATGCATAGGATAAACGCCGTTATTGAATCTCGAAAAACATGACATCCTATCATAGAAAATCATGAGCTGTCATAATTTGTAGAATGAATAAATTCATAAGCGAACTGATTCATTAAACGGTTTACAAAAAGGTTCACGATAATCGAAACGTATATTGTCCAAAGGACACAAAGGTCGAACTTGAAATAAATCTGGCGGGAAAATTTAACCGTAACCTCAGTTGGTTTAAATTCGATTGATTAAAAATATGAAGGATACTAATTCTTTAGAACTAAATTGACTAATTTTAAAATACACAATTTAAAAGAGCAGTGAATTATTGAGATTTTTAATTTTTTAAGTCTTTATAAATTGATGGTGACAATTTAATAAATGTTAGCACTACGAGTCGGGAAAAAATCTAGGTCTAGACTAACAGGAAATCATAGGCGTTTCAGGTAGGAGATAAATAAAATAATAATACGCTTCATGAGATAAGCTGCAGGGATAAATGTTCTAATTTTTTTATTATATTTTATAGATCAGCACATTTATTTTTGCACTAAAAGATTAGTAAAATTACGAAAACCGAGCATGCATTTGGTTACTTCAGTCTTATAAACCGGGTGTTGCAGAAATTACTATACGTAAATTTCCGTGTTCGGGCATCCCTAATTGCCATATGTAAGTATGACAGGAATAAAATAAGGTTATAAAATAAAATTTAAGGTGTGTATACATGACATTTTGGGTACAGATTTTTTTTGTTTTGGAGGAAAAAAATTAAGTGTGTTTAATAAATAGAATTTGAAGAGAAGGAACTTAAAATGTAAAAAGTCATTACATATAAAATTATAGATATATAAAAAGGAAAAATCATATAAAATAAGAAAGTAATTGATAAATTATGGAATCTAAAGTAGAATAAGAATAGATGGAGAGGAATGGATATTTAATGGTTTAAATGGAGGAGTAAGGGGAAGTAGTCAGAGAAGAGAGCAGGCTGTGGAGGTTTGAGTACCACATAGAAAAATATTAAATTTTTGGATTTATTAGAAATTCAAAGTTTATAAAGAAGAAACATAACAAGATTTTGGAATAAGATTTTTTTTATTATTTTGGTCATTATTATATTTGTAAATAAAAGAAAATTACAGATCTGATAGTACAAAATTGAATTTGAATATAATATAAATATTTCTTGTTTTTTGTATTAAAGAATTAATCTTGGTTATATATTTTTTTTTAATTGAATGATTTAAATTGAACTTAAGTACCCTGAAATTGAGTTTTCTTTTCAAAAATTTGAAATTTACAACAAAATTGGTTATATTTTTTTTCTGTTGGTTTAAATGTCTTTACATCGTGGGGCTTTCTAAGATTGAACGCACCACAAACCAATTTAATATATATTCTTGTCACCTGTCATTGTCAACTCTTCCTCTTTCTTACCTGTCTTATACCGAATCTCCGTCAAGCAATTTAATTTAAAATTTGTCACAAACTTCTTTAATTAGTATTCTTTTACTTAAAAAATTATTTGGATTTACTAATTATGTTCAATATTTATTATTTCTTCAACGCCATCACTGCAATTATGTTCACTTTACTATACATTTTTTTTTAAACCTTTTGGTTTACCCTACTCACACTAGGTATGAGGTGTTAGTTGTCATTTGTCACATGTCAAATTTCATTATTGCCGGTTCTTTATTAGTCAATTTAAATACAAATTTAATTTTATTCGATCCTTAGTAATGACCTATGGGTCTCCTCAACTTCGTCCCCATTTCGGGTGGCTGTTCAACTGTTTTCCGGGACTCTGACCCACAAGGAAGGTGCTGTCCTTAGATTTAATTTTTTTTATGTTAATTTGTTGTACTCGTTTATTAGTGTTAGTTTTTTCTAGTCAATTTAACGTGTCAAATTTATTCTTTTTCTTATTAATGCATATCACAATATGTGATACTTCTTTTTATTGATTAAAATGTTCAATAATGGTAAGTTTGTGTTCTATTATATATTGTTGTTAAATAATATTATAACGTTTGTATCTATAGGCCTGATGATGGTTTATAACAGAAACTAGTTGCCTCCTTTTATACAATTAAATTCTCGTGGTACCTGACTTTGTGCTTTATTTCCTTATATATTTTTGTGCTTATATTCTTTTATTTTAAACGAATTTTATTCATTTTTCATACACATTTGTTGGCAAATAATATTCTTATAAATCTTAAAAATCTTCTTCTATTTATGCTATATATAATACAATTTATGATGTAAAAATGTTGTTTTTATCAAAATATAAATGATTGTCATGGTGTAGAAAATATCGGTTTTAAAATTAATCATAATTCTACTTGACTGATAAAAAAAATATCCTATTAACAATATTTTTAATCAAATAAAAATAATAAGTTATGCTAGAATTAGTTGCAGTTCATAGTTTTACTTTAAATATATATTTTATACATTCGACGCTCCTGGTAAGAAAATTAAGGATGGTCAATATTTAAAAATAAACTTTGACGACGATAAATCTTGTACTTAATTTATAGCGCCACTTGTTTATCTAATTATTTAGCTTTAGCATTTTTTAAAATCCGAACCAATGTACCTACCTAATTATGATGAATGTCTGACCGCATTTTTTTTTAAATATATTATTTCTTGGAATCCGTAATACATGTTTTTGATAAATTTAATTAAGTTATTGATAGGAATATGGGTATTTAAATTTAAAAATAACTATTAAGTAACTATGCAGTAACAATTCTGGCCCACTTAGTTGGGTAATAACATAGAAATTCGCTATGGTCCAAATTGCGAAAAGTTGGACATTTCAAGTTCATCGCTATCGATTTTGTAATATGCACATTACAGGGCAGCCTACGCATGCACAATATCAAAGCCAGAAGAGCACTAGCACATATCTTCGTTATTATTGATCATAATTGAACGGAACAAACGGCACTACACCTGTCTGTCATTTGACCAGTCACCTGTCATTTGTCTATTAGAAATGCAAGTTTTTACGGCGTTCATGAATGTTGAATGTACTAGATCATATATCGATGACTGATACTCCAGAGATCCTACTAAATGCCTGCAATCTATAGTTTGCATTAAAAATTCTTTAATTGGCTCAAACCGACAAAGGAAATCTGTAATAGCACAAGGCATAGTTCCTAGACTCTTATTCCTACTCAAAGAAAAAACAAAAGTAAATGTGCGTGTTGAAGCTGCTGTAACTATGGGATCTTTAGCTAAAGGCACAGAAGAGCATATCGAACTATTTGTTCACTGAGGAACAAGCCAAATACTCATTTATGTACTAAAAGAAAATGAGCCAAGATGCATGTTTATACTGTTTACCTACATTATGTCAGAATTCAAGTTCAAATGATGTTAAATATGATATAAAAAGTCTACACAATCTATTAAGTTTTGCTGGGCCTAAATTTTCTTTGCAACGCCAATCATCTGTCGGCATGCAAAGGTTCTGCTGAAAAAAATATTTTATGCTAGATAGGCGCACCATCTACTCTTGCTTCATATCTATTTAAAATTATTCAGTAACCATCCATATTGTCATTTGCTCGGCTACAACGTGCTGGAACAACTATGTTGTAGCTGAGATTATAATAAACACTAGTTGTAAGGGTATAAGAATTTCTGACTCATTTCTAGAGATAGGCCAATAGATATGCAGTCAGGTGCTACAAGATGATTGATAAATTTGTACAGAACAGGAGTTATTTCAGCATATGATCCTATTAATACGTATCGAACACTTCCATGTATTATCAGGTTATATCAGATGGAACACCAGGAGACTCAAAGAGCTGTGGCAGCTGATACTCTGCCCTATTTGACTGAAGTCGACAGTAACCTTCAACAGGTTGCAACTATTAGTAATCAGCTTGTTAGTGCTTTAATAGATGTTTTGAAATGTCCTAGCGGCCAGAGGACCAGCATTCAGGGCGGTCGCTTCATTGGGTGCTATCGAAGATGAAATCTGGAAGCGAATAGTCGACACGAAATGCCTAATGAATCGGGTGGTAGATTGATTGAGTGACGAAAACAAGGAAATAAGATTGGCGGCGGTACGCTGTTTACATTCATTCAGCAGATCCGTTCAGTACAACTTTTCAAGACCACTCAATATGGAAATCCTTAATGACGTTGTTGACAGATTCCATTTATTGTTAGCATTTAGCCCCGTTAAGGAACCGATGATTCAACAGGGAGTTGTACAGCTCTTAGCTACTATTACTTCTCAATCTGATCCCAATCATCGGTTAAACGGCGTTTGGGCTTTAATGAATCTCGCGTTTCAGGCAGAACAAAGATTAAAGTATCAGATTTTAACGACTGTGGGGACAAATCAAATTTTTAGATCACTAGCTGATCCTGATACTAAGGTATTGATGAAACCTGTAGGGTTACTCAGGAACTTGGTTTCACCCCGAACTCATACGGATATGATGATGGCGTTACATGGTCCCCGAATACATGGTAGTTTTGATACTTGAAAGGAAATATAGCAGATGGGGAACGGGCGGAGAAGCATATTATGTCAAATTAAGATGTTCTAAAGAAGCTGTTATGATACATATTGCTCGATGTTTTTGTATAAATAACTTGACTAGGAGAGGAGAACCGGGAGCTATTGAGAGGCATTCTCGATTAAAAGAATTGGCAGTTGTGAATATTTTACAGCAAATATTAAGTACAACAGATACAATTTTATTTAATAGAGTAAACTCTGCTTTAACTCAGTTTGCAGACGTGTGATTTTTTTATTTCTCTTGGATGTACATAAGAAGGAACCCTTTACGTAATTTATTGTGATTTTATTGTAGACTGAGTATATTTAAATAAAAAGTTATATATATGTACTTTAAGTCTCTATAATTTAGAGTAAAAAGATAACCTCATTTGTTTTACTTCTATTGTTGTGTTTTATTATTTATTTCATTATTTTTCTCTTATTTGTTTACTATTTACTATTGACTTTAATTACTTTTTATTTTTTCATTTATCATGTATTTTCCATCGCGTCATCTGTTATTTGTTCATCTGTCATTTATCCATCTGTCTGAGAAGTTTGTTCCATCCAATTCTTAACAATAATAACGAAGATAGGTGTAAGTGCCTTTTGGCATTGATGCTGTGTACGTTTTATTATTATGTATTTATTCTTTGTCCCATTTAGCTAATGCCGTTTGTTCCGTTCGACCAATAGTAACCAAGATAGGAGATAGTGTCCTTTTGGCATTGATATTGCGAATGATTTATAATGCAGTGCCGTTTAGTCCGTTCAATTATGATTAATAATAATCAAGATAGGTCCTAATGCAGTTCTGACTTTGATGCTGCGCATGCATAGACTACCCTATTAGGAGCATATTACTTTAACAAAACGGAAAGTCGTTGTTATCTTATTGTTGACAGCGATGACCTTGAAAGATCCAACTTTTTGCAATTTGGACCTTAATGAATTCCCATGAATGGGCCAGAACTGTTCCTGCATAGTTACTCTATTAAGCGGTTGGATTTTTGACTTTTGGTCAGTTTTTTCGAGAATTCAATAATGTGACATCGTTTCTTTACCATTACCGACAGCTATTATAAATATACGAATATTTTAAAATCAATTTACGATCAAAATAATAATTATATTTTACTGTATATGTACTGTCTGTATATAGCCATTTAAATGATTAAAATTTTAAACATCTCTCTGTATATTAAGCGGACACGTCGCGTCGTTGGTCATAATTCGATCGGCGTGTAGCGCACGTAGCTTCACGGTCTGACAAACCGCGTTTTTTGGAGGGAGCACGGCGTACCTCCAATTTACCTACTCGGATGCCACGCTGCTGCCCCCTCTAAACCCACCTCCTGCTCCCGTACAAAACATTCGTCCGTTTAGCAAACTGTGCACATCACATGCATGACAATGCGGAATTATAAATTACATTCGAATTAAACTATGTAATTGCAAAACCAGCGAATACATCCATTATATATGAACGAACTGTGTGTTGGCTGTACTGGAATAGCGGGAGAAAAACACGTAACGATAAAATTGTGTTTTACTCAAAAATTATAAAATTTTAATTGTTCTTACGAACAAAATTTCAGTAGTACCAACATTGTGTTAACTTAGAGCTAGTAATTGAACAATAATTAAAAAATACGAAAATAATATTTTCAAGGATTTTTCAGGATTTATTTATATCAATGTTTATATAGATTTTTTAAATTTTTTTTAGGATTTAAAGATTTTTCTTAAATTTTTCTAGGGGTTTTAAAGGATGCTTTGGATGGTTTAAGGATATTTTTCAATGATTTTTAGGGATTTTGCAAAAATTGATCATGTAAATGCTTTAATGGTGTTTTAAGAAGTATTTATGGAATTTTTAAAAAGACTTTTTAGAGTAATGTCAAAATTTATTCAAAAAATCAAAGTTTTATCAAACAACTAATTTTCAATGAATTTTTTCACTTTTTATGAAGTTGTTGAATATTTTATTATTTTTCAAATATTCTTCAGGGATTTTGCAAGAATTGTTTACGTAATTTTTTTAAGGATGTTTTGAGGATTTTCCAAAGATTTCTCTAAGAGTTTTTAAAGATTCTTTTAATGAAATTTAAATAACTTTTAAGTGGTTTTCACAGATTTTTCGAGATTTTTTTTATGGATTTTCAAGAATGTTTTAATTATTTTCAAAGATTTTTTACGGAGTTTTCTCAGGTAGATTCTTTAATCATGTTTTTTAAATCTTTTTCAAAAAAAACATTTATGGATTCTTCAATAATTTTATGATGATTTTTTATTAATTTAAATTATTTTTTTAAAAATTTTCAGGGATTTTGCATGAATTTTTTATGTATATTCTTAAGATTTTTAAGACATATTTAAGGATGTAAACATTTTTAAGGTTATGTTAGAGATTTTGCAATGAATGTTTACGTAGATTCTTTAGAGATGTCTGAAGCAGTATTCAAGAATTTTTCGGGATTTCTTTAATGAAGGATTTTTTAAGATCTTATTAAAAACATTCAAAGAAGATTAAAAGTTTTTCCAAGGATTTTTCAATAATTTTTTATGGATTGATCAAGCGTTTTTTGACGATTTTGTAGGAAATTTTAAGGATTTTTTAGGCATTTTTTTATGAATTTTTCAAGAATATTTTAATTATTTATTAAGGATTTTTCAGGGATTTTACAAGGATTGTAAATATAATTTTAATTTAAGTTTTTTTATTAGTACTTACGAATATTGCATGGATTGATCAAGTATATTATTTTAGCATATTTTGACGAATTTTTCAAGTACATTTAACGGTTTTGCAAAGATTTTTCGACTATTTTGTAAAGATTTTTAAAATAATTATTAAGATCTTATCAAGGATCAAATTTTTATTAAAGATTTTTTTAAATATTTTTTAATGATTTTTTATGGATAGTACAAGAATCTTTTTTAAGGATTTTTAGGCATCTTTTATGAATTAGCTAAGAATATTTTCATTCCTTTTCAAAGATTTTGCAAGAATCGTTTATGTAGATTCTGTAAAGATGTTTCAAGATTTTTTTTAAATATATTTAAGGATTTATCACCGATTTCTAATTAAAGGACTCTTACCAAAGATTTTTAACATTTTTTAAAGCATTTTTGATTTTTTTAAAGATATATAAATTATTTAAATAACTTTTTAATTTTAAGTTTTTTTTAAATTTTTTTAATGTCTCTTCACAATGTCCTTTTTATTATAGGCCTGATGATGGTCGTGTAGACCGAAACATGTCGCTTTTTCAGACTGTTTGTCATTATTAAATAATTTTTATTGAATACTTTTACCACATTTGAGTATGGATAATATTTTGTTTTTATCTTAATAGATTCCGGTTTACACAAATAGCATCTTAGCACTCTTTGGTAATCTTTTCAATCTGTATTTACTCGATTCATTAATCTCATCTTTCCTCTTTTTCTTTTGTCACTAAATGCTCTATTGTTTGTCATATGTAGCATTTCATGACGTTATCTAAGTTTCTAGTAGGTTACCTGTTCTTCTACAGTTATTAGTTAACTTGGACTACAATAAAGAATTATTCGTTTGTTTTTTTTTTCAGATAAATTTTCATCTTCAGCACCTCTTTTACCTGTTCTTCAATCATTGTCTCGTCTATGACTAAAATCATAAACTTTTAGGTTGCTAACCGACTCGAGTGCTGCGTAACGCAAAGCGCGGTTGCCGTATTGCTTATTGGAGCATCTCTTTAGTAAATAATAATATACACTAATAATTAAACCTCATATTCGAGATTCACTCTCACTTGAAAAATGATAATTACACTTGCGTTAACGAACAACTAAGACCAAAAGAATATCATATTTTCCTGTCCGAACAATTGTTTGTTCCAATAATCAGCCCATCTCTCTTTTACAATTCATCATTTGTTCCTTTAAGGTGATTTTTCTTTATATTTACCTTACTCCATCCTCTTGCTTTCTGTTTTTATAATTTTTTGTTTTTTTGTTCGGTCTTGTTTGTTTATTTCATAACTTTTCAACACACAGCCTTTGACGTGTCAAGTGTCATGTCACTTGTCATTTGGCATGTCATTGTCAGTCAATTTTTCTTCTTTTTGTTCTTCTTCTTTTTTCCTCAATACCTGTACCTACAGCCGATCTCTAACACCTCTTAATTTTAGTTTATAGTATTTAGTTTATAGTTGATTGTTATTTAACGGCTACTTTTACTAATTTTACTTTACTTTAGCTCAATTGTTAACCCTACTCCTCTCTCCTAAACCAGAAGTCATTTCCCTTTGTGTGAAACTGTCAAATGTCATTCTTCCATTTAGTGGCAATGTTTCAGCCTTGCTTGATGTGGCTTAAGTCGAATTTGTACTATTAACACCAAATCGGTTTAGATTTCGTTTCTTGGCGCATGGTTGAACTTTGTCTACGAGCCATAAGGTGGACTTTTTCTAAATTTTGGTTCCTTCCTGATGTCTTGAAGAAGCCGGTTTTTGCCGAACCTGGAGGCCATGTGGCTCCTTTCGAAATTATAAGGATCCTGTTCTTACTAATATCCTTCAAATTTCCTTACGATTCCCTTGTTGAAATTATCCAACCCCATTGGGTGGGTTCTTCATTTTGGAGGTTTCAATTTTTCTTTAAAATTGCCTAATTCCTATATGACACACCTTCCCTAGTACATAACCCCCCTCCATTGGCATTAACCTACTCCTTAAATCATAATGTAAACTATTTAAATTTCCAAATGTTTACAACCGTATTATGGTGAGCGCTTTTGTTTTTTATTGTTAACCCACTTTATCGAATTGTATATCTTTTAAGCTTGAAGATGGCTTGTAAGCCGAAACTAGTTGCCGTTCCCTATTTTTTGTTGAATTATATTTATGTGGTACATGACTTTAATATTTGTTGTTATATTAAATTAAAAAAATATCATTTTTTATCTTTAGAACTTGGACCACTCACAATGATGAAAAAAATAATAAAAGTAAAACTTGCACCGTTTGGTAAAATCTTTTTTATTACAGCAAATGAAAACACATCATGTAAATTAAATGAAAAATCAGAAAAACCGCTTGTGTAAATTCGTATTTTCCATTCACCTCCCGAATTGAAACCGCATTTTTACTGCCCCTGAAAGTGTAATTTCAAAGATTGCGGAAAATTACAAAGGTCCCCGACTAGAAAATGGGACAAAGCTCACCTCTTATCTGCACTCCCGCGTAGAGTTCAAAGCTCTTGAGCGAGAAAGACTTAGACATCAAACCTATGATTGTAATGGATTAACTGCATATCTTTGACTGGATCTGCACCAAACGAATACAGATGTCTTCACAGAAAAGTAAATTAAACGAAGAGAGTCAAATGCCTTTGTAATCACGGTTCTTATTTTTTTTTTAAAGATTTGTTTCTATAAAACGTAATGCACTAAAAATATTGTTTCTAAGTAGTTATTTTATATGCGAATATTTACAAGCTATTTAATTCGGTGTAAACATTTATTACATAGATTCTTCAAAGTAAATAAACACATTGTAATAAAAAAGTTAAAATTGGATGACAACCACAAAACTAATAAACCAGTAACTAATTAGCTCGTTTCTAAAATTTTGAAATAAATAAACCTCTTTGTAAATGAACAAGCACTAATAGAAACATTCTCCTTTGAAACATCTAACGAGCTAATATTTTCACATTTCCACAAGCGCCTCTTTGATCGGTAACAAGTTCGTTATTGAGAATTAACACAAATACCTGTCTTCCAAATTGTTCGTGTCGGGCTGTAGACGTTACGGTTGCGGTTAACTTACGGCTACGAATGTATAACACTTGGAATTTACTCGTTCGAAACGACGACGACTGCATCATTTCAATTATACCTTACAGTTGTGTCGTTGACGTGTGCCAAGTTTTACATTTTGGAAAAATTTTCGCGGTAGGTTTCAAAGCTCATTTGTAGAAAGTGATATTTTTTGTTTTATTTTCTATATAAATGCGTTAACCACCTAAAGATAATATGTGGAATTATAGTTTTATATACAATATGTCTCAATGGAGGTGGCCGAGTTCTGCCAAAAATTTATTTTTATTTTGGGTGGGAGCGAGGGTATGGATTACCGGATTACGATAACTTTAAGGGATTAAGTAGGTAGGTAGCTGGGTTTTAATAAATTTTTTTTTAATACACTTTTATGGTGATCTGATTTGAGTCACAAGCATGTAGTATTTTAGTGAAAGCAATATAATTCTCATATTTTGAGGTGTCGTTTAACACCATTTTTTTGATGTGTCATTTGATGACATTTTTATGTTCGAAGGTTACGTTTTTATATATGAGACTTGGCATACTCATGGACATGTC
The DNA here is from genome assembly GCA_963243735.1 of Neocrepidodera transversa. Taxonomy (NCBI): domain Eukaryota; kingdom Metazoa; phylum Arthropoda; class Insecta; order Coleoptera; family Chrysomelidae; genus Neocrepidodera; species Neocrepidodera transversa. Next base: position 5,396,069 of record OY725350.1, read on the forward strand.
CAGCGGTGAGAATTGTACTAGTTCGAGAGAAAGAAATGAAACGATGGTTTGGTTAATCTCTATCTCTTTCTATAATTGGTGATTTTATTTGTTTGCGAGTTTGGTTTTTATCAGTACCAATACCCATGGGCTCAGTCTCGTACGGACAAGTAAAGCCGGCTTTTCTGGTCGCTAGAGCATTTTAGATATCATAACGACCCTTCAGGAGTATTTTATCTTCACTGACGCTACCCGGTGCAAGTGGCTTTCACACTATAAACGGAATTTGGCGTCCAAGGCAAACAGTTACCTGGACTAAGGCAACAAAAGACCGCGTTAAATGCATATTTTTTAGTTTGTTAAATGCATATTTTTTAGTTTGAACATGATTCAACGAAAGCCATACACTTCTGACGTCACGCTTAGGTGGTCTATTGGGTTTGGACATCGGGAAAATAATAAATAAATTGAAATTTCTCAAAATTATTTCAAGTGAGAAATTAATGTTTATACTGCTAGCGCCACCTGGTATAAAGCAGATTAATGAAATTTCAAAATATTGCGTTTAGTTTGTTGTACATGGAACTATTCCATGACATACTACATCTCTTTTATTATTGCTGAAAGAAAGTGATAAACTGACGACGCTGAGAAATTGACTAACGCAAAAGAACTGGGATTTCCCACACGGTGCTTGGATTTTTGGTGTTGTCAGTTTGGTGTACCTGTAAATTGCCCCGTCTTAATTTCCTAATTTCTGATTGACATCACACCAGGCGGGTGGTCACATAAAATGTGACCACCTATGACAAGGAGGGGAAAGGAGCTCCAAAAATCATGAAATTCGTGTGACGTTATTTATGAATGGTGCCTTTATGAGAGGATATTTTTTATAAGTAAAGGAGCCGCAAGAGTTCCTCCTCATTCCCCATGTTAAATCCCATAAGAAATCGCTAACGTCCATTCTGGAAAAATTGGCTCTAAAAGTCGTGGGGGTAAAATCCATGCAATCTGCGCATGCACTGCGTTATTGGATAGCTAATACCACGAGGAGTAAGAGAAAAAAAAAATAAAAACCCTCTTCAACCCCCAATCAACCGTATTTACGGAGAAATTAATAAAATGTATCATGTGACACATCGTTATGTATATTAAGCAAAAAATAAGCAATAAATCCCTACTACCCCCTTCAACCCCCAACATATATAGAAAAATGAACGACCCCTCGTTGAATAGGCGTTGTCGTGTATATTAACAAAAAATTCTGATATACAGGGTATGTCAATAAGTAACATTTACCGAAAAAATAAATCTATCGAGACAATTCCTCTCCATTTCAACTGCACAACTTATGAAAAAGTTTATAACATTTATTTTACATACCAACTTGTATGACTGTAAATCTAAGTTATACTCGTATTTACATTTGCCATATTCGTTCTAGCGTGTAAATTAAGCACTAGGTATATGAAAACCTAAGTAACATAAACCTACAATAACAATGTGCATCAAAAAGTTTCACTGATAATATAAGCTATTTGAAATCACTTTTTTTAAATAATTTTTTGATTAAACATTTATAAAATCACTAAAGTTAATCTAAAGTATTTTATTTGTTACATATTTGACAATTAGTTTAACGATAGAACTAGCCATAACATAATTGGGCATTTTCTGGTTTTTACATCTAGCAATTAAATAGTTTTTATAATACAAAACACATCGGAATCGTAAAAAAAGTTTATACCTTTATTAAAGTAGTTATCACTTTTTAGTGTACAATACTTTACAGTACATTTTTATTAAATATATAGCCGTAAAAAAATAAAAATCACCCGAAAGACACAATAACCCTATGCAATCCAATGTTAAATTATTTCGTTTGGACTCCAGCTGACGTCATGCGCAAACTTGGACGAATTTGGGACGTCTGAGTGTCTAACCTGTGTAATTTTTAAATCATGTTAAAAATCATATAACAAAAATAGTAAGTAAAGTAAAACCTATATTGAACTTTAAAATTCACGATTAAAAAGTTGTCAGGGGCGAACTATGAATGAGCTATATGGAAATTTAATCTTCTTATTTATTTATTTAGGCATTTATATTTTTTTTTAATTTGCAGTTTGTGAAAATAAACTGTTAATTGGTATCGCACAAAATTTTGATTAATTTTTACGTTTAAAGATGAAGGTTCAGATTTTTCATGAAAGTCTAAGTGAAAAAGTAATAACATCGAATCGGAAACGTCGAACAGTCCGTTAACTAACCATTAGTTGCCTCTGTATTTACGTAGCAGAAGAGTTTAAAAAAGTTCCTGTGTCTCACCTAGAGGAAACTACGCAGACAAATGGGAATTTGGAAATATTATTAATGTATTTTATTAAATACTTGTAAATTGATTCTTTCAAATAGATTTCAACAAGATTTATATAAATGCAACGAAAAATTATTAAAAAAATCTTTTTTCTTTTGAACAAACACCGTAAATTCAAAAAATTAAAAAAATAAAGAAAATACTAGTCTAGATATCATCTACTTAAGTTGGAACCATATGGAAAACTTTTTTATTATTGGTTTTAGGAAAAAAATTATTATTCATAAAAAGTTGTGCATTGTCTAAAACCTAAAATACAATAATTAGAAATCAATTTTTTTAAGTCGTATAAGAGGTGTGTCAAAAAATATAATTTATGAATGTGAAATATGCAAGTAAACTACACTTATTTTTGTCAATATCGAAAATTGTTATAAGGAAAAGTTGATCAGCATTTAAAATTACGTTCAGATATGCAGCCATTTTAATTTGGATTCAAAAATACGAATTTTTATTTTTTCAAAATGTTTCTTTACAATAATATAATAATATTTTAGTTTTATTTTATAGGGAGATTTGGTGATCACATGCTTCTTAGATAGGCGGGGCTAAATTTTTAATTACACAGTTTTCAATTTTAAATAATAGTTTTTGAAATTTTTAAAAATATAGGTACTTACTTTACTCTTGAAAAAAATTCACATTTTCCGACACACCTTGTATACGACTGAAAAAATTTGATATATGATGATTGTATTTTAGGTTTAAGATCATGCACAACTTTTTATGAAGAATAACTTTTTGCATAAAACCAATAATAAAAAAGTTTTCCATATGGTTCCAACTTAAGCAGACACACTGCATATTCATGATTTTTTTTTTGTAATTTTTGAATTTGTATTTATTTTTTTAGGGGGACAACTTAAACCTTAACTTTGTTAATAATATTTTAGGAATTTCACCCCTTAGTTTTTTATTATTTTCTTTTATTTAATTGTATTTTTTTATATTGGTGAAATAATTGAAAAAGTCAAGTTCAAACCGTAATAATCGACTTCACTACCTTAATTAAGCTTCTATTCATTCTCCTAGCTGGATATCGGCAAATTATAGGTGCTACAACGAGCGAACAAGGAGGCTTACGTCTCCTTCGTCATATCGGCAATCCAGCCAAGCCAGCCTACGACCGACGCCACGTTTCGTCTCTTCCGAATAATTCACCTTGATGAGATAACTGCCGCTTTCAATTAGGCCTGTCTTAATTGAGTTATCTTAGCTCATGCTTAATTACAATATTCATGTACTTGTATACTCCCGCAAAATGTTACGAGGCGTCCGACGACTCGTCGCACTTTATGCTTCTATGATTTTTTACAATACTTTTATAATTAAGCGGTGGATTCTGTTTAATTTAGATGTAAACAGATACGAAAATATGGGTCGTTATTAATCTATTTTATTATTATTATTATAAATATAACAATATTAATATGTAAATTAAATTATCCTTTATGTTATGTTAATATAATAAAACTAGAAAAATTAACTGACGTAAAAAATTAGTTTTGTATGTATTTATGCATGAAAACGAAAGTAGGGTTCGTTCGAACGTATGCCTAAAAGTATACACAAACTAAACAAGTGCATCTTGATTACTTTGATCTGGGAGGCACATACAGATGCTACAGTATCCGGTAACTTTTAATAGGGAATAGGTAACGTCCCCTCCGATGGTCGCTGACTCATTCTGCAATCAGAGGGGTGCACATTTTGAGGTGCTCTAACACCAAGAAGTAGAGGCAAACGGGATGTTGTTATAACAAAAAAATAATTTTTTTTTATGGTGTCGTAAACGTAGGATTTATTGCATGCAATTTAATGTTTTTATAAAAAATTTAATCTCTAAAAAGGTATTTTGTAAATTTGATGAAACTAAAAAAAATCCAAAATTATTAAGTAGAGAAGATCATAATATGTGATAAGAAACTAGAAAAAAAATAAAATAAGGCTGGACTATTTTTTGTCAAAAAAAGCTGATAATTACTAATAGATAATCAAAGTTGGGAAAAGATCAAGTGTCTGAATAAGAGCGAGAGCAGACGATTGGAAAAGAAGAAGTGAAAGAACATGACAGATGATTGAAAAAAAAAGAAGGAATGACAGTTAAAAAATAAAAGAAAAATAAACATACCAATCGTAGCTTTTATGGCCCTGTTGTTCCGGTAGGGTTTAAAGAAATGTAGTAGAAGAATGTGGTAGCAGTTGGAATTCAGACTTACAAAAAATGCTTACTTAAATAAGTATAATAATGTAATAGTATAAAAAGAATGATAACAACAGGCAACTAGTTTCGGCTAAATAGCCATCATCAGGCCTAAAAGCTCAAGTACAATGAGAAGCTTATAGGGGTTAACATAAGGAAATTAACTTAAGATATCACAACCGCGCGGTTGTTGGGTCAAAATTTAAAATGGTGGTACATAGTAAAACAAAAATTAAATTTAACTAAAATTAATGAAAGTGAGGAATCTATTATTCAACATTGTAGATTCATAAAATACCGGCGTACCGGAAAAATTCTTTGAAAAAGGTTTTATGGGAGACCCTTCCAAAGAGGGTAACAAATCACGAAAAGTAAAATTTAGTGGTAACAAAAACCACATAATGAAATGAAAAATTACAATTAAAATAATGTGTAATCCTCATCTGATAAAAACGACAATGAAAAGATGGATGAATTCTGAATTGACATTGACATTTGACAATAGCAGTGACAATTACAATTGACAATGACAAACCGGTGTAAGAAGTTCTAATAATAGTAAAGAGGTGAAGCCTTGAAAAACAACATTTTTAAAAAAATTTATGATACCAGGATAAAGTAGAATGAATACTAAAATTTTGAAAAGAAATTTAAAATTTTTTTAAAGATACACTAGTGTGAGATTGAGTACTTAACCTTTTAGCCGAAACTAGTTGCCTGTTATTATCATCCTTTTTATACTATTACACGTTGTGGTACTGACTTGGCGTTTTATTAAAAAAAAAATGAATTTACTCAACAAAATAAGGCGTATTTAGCAAATTTGATGAGTGGTGTATGGCTTGTAGTGGGTACCGTCCATAAACGGTTCTCCAGTCTTCACCTAATCCCCGAGGTTTTCGGGCCAGGTCCTGTGAAGGCATCTTGTACAATTCTCTTATGATATGAGTATTATTTGCGGAGTTTCTTTCTTTGGCTTTACTAGTTTAGAGAGAATGCATCTCTTATAAATGGAATTCCAAGGTCGTTATGGAAGGTTATGTTAGAAACGTACAATGGAGTATTAGTTATCGTTCTAAGAATTTTGGACTTCAAATTTTGTAGTATTTTGGTATTGGTAGGTTTACTACAACCCCAGAGTTCAATCCCGTACGACCAAATAGGCTTTAGAATAATAATATTTTATTTTCGAGTGAGAGTTGAGACCTTCTTCCAAGTAGCCAATACATTTGCCTGACTTTTGTATTTAACTGTGTTCTTTTGGATTTTATGCGATTTTTTCAAGTAAGCTTTTGGTCTAGATGTAGTCCTAGGTACTTTACTTCACACGTTTGTGTTACCATTTATATAAAGTTAAGGGCATGGTTTTATTCTTGTTGTAAATGTAACCTGTGTACATTTATCGGCATTAACTGTAATTTTCCAACGTTCGAGCCATGTTTGAAGTAGTTGTAAATAATTTTGGAGTTTGATGGCAGCTCTATTGGGATCTGAATCTGATTGCAGTATCATCAGGAAATGTAGCCATAAGGATACCATTATTAGTAGGTGTATCAGCAGTGACAAGGAGAAATAAAAAAGGGCCAAGGACACTACCTTGAGAAACTCCAGATTGGATAGGATAATAATTTGAAGTTGAGGAATTAACTTTGACTTAGAAAAATCGTTCATTATTGTAGGATTTGAGGATATATTTAGCTAAGCATATGGGTCTTCAATTTATATAATAGACCATCGTGCCAAACCTTATCGAACGCTTGCTTTACATCAAGAAAAACAGAAGCAAATATTTTCTTTTCTTCTAAGCAACTTCGTATCTTGTTGACAATGCGATGGCACTACTGCATTGTTAAGTGGTGTTGACGAAAACTGAATTGATGTTGTGGTATAAGTTTATCAACTTCTACGAGATCTTGAACTCTATTCAGAAGGAGTCTTTCAAATACACAAGAGATGATAGCGATAGGTAGTAGAGTGATAGGTCGGTATGAACTGGGCTCTGTATGATTTTGGTATATAATTTATTGCTTAAGCCGCATAGTCGTAGAGAAAGTATAGTCTTCTACTTACGTAAAATAGCTATTATTCACTTAGATGATTCCAATACTCGCTCGTTGCACTTGCTCGTATCAGAAACTTCCCTGCGTGAATAATATCCACCATTACACGCTCGTGGAAGAATGTACTATTATTTATTGCTCTACTGATAGCACTCTGACTTATTCCAACAGTCAAGTTTTCGCCAATTACTGTTTAATAGCTACCACTACTGAAGAAAATTAGACTTGCAAAGACCTTAAAAAATGCTGCCAGTTGAAATCCGAAATCCTATATATCATAAATAGTCATTTTAATAGTATACCTACTTGTAAGTGTAATTATATCCCTTCTGGTTGGTTCATCAACCAATTCGCTCAATTCTGCTATCAAACTTAAAGTCGCTGACTTATTTAGGCAAAATAGCTTGATCAACTTTCTACAAATAAAACATTCAAGTAGGTATTGATTTCAAGTATATGGTACCTGTTTTCTATATTTTCTAACACTTGCAAAAAACGACAATGAAGAAACAGCAAGTACTAAAATTATGTTGCTGATAAAGCAAGATGAAATAACAAGATCTATTAAACATTGACAAAACATATTGCTAAAATGCAATGATCAGAATGACAATTTGTTAAATATTGCTGTGGTAGCAATATCTTCTCTGTAACCATATTGATATTTGCAAACAAAATTGACCCGATTATAAGTCAGTTATGTCATATGTCGTAGCATATATTTTTGGTATTTTTATAATTATCTTATTAAGAACGTTAAATTAATAAACAGTTAGTAACCTAATCCATGTAAACAGGTCATGGGCCACCCCTATCATTTTTAATCCGGTTAATAGATTTAAACCAAATTTTGGTCGATTATAATAAAGCTATTTTTCTATAAGCGTGCGGAAAGTCATAACTTTCCGCACGCATTTGCGTCGTTCGGACAACTGCAATTGCGTGCGGAAAAGTATAACTTTCCGCACTTGTTAGGAAAGTAACTATTTTGGACTTTTTTACATCAGGTTGGACCGGAAATGTCTATACATATTTGGATTCTACGACGTATACGTCGGCTGTCAAATGTCACTTCAAAGGACATTTTTATTTAATTTTTGAATTTTTTTATAATTAAACTAGAATTACCTAAAAAGTCTCAATTTGGTCAAATATTTATTTTTGTTTCTTTTATTAAACATTTAATTCAGCAAATCCAGTTTTTTATTTAAAACTCAATTTTTTTAAATGAAATAGATGGGCCATCCGGTATTAAAAATTGTTCATTCAATTACCATTAAAATGATCTATATAACCATTCTATTTTTTTCTCAAATAAAGGACGAATGTTATGTTTTTTAATTTCAATACAAAATTCTCCTGATGACATCCCTGTTAAAAAAATTAAGTGATATTTACAACATCATATTTTAAATATAAATAATTATTACGAAACGAAAATAAATAATTTACAAAATTTATAACGTTTAGGTAATTTTAGTTTGATTATAATGAATTTAGATCAAATCATTTGGACCAAGGAAGAATAAAAAAAATTCAAAAATAAAATAAAAATGGCGTCTTAAGTGACATTTGAAAGTCGATTTGTACGTATTTGAAGTCGTAGAATCCATTTGAATTTTCAATTTTCATATAATTTCCGGTCAAACCGGATATCGGCAATATTGGATTTTTATTTTAAAAAAATCCAAAAATTTGGTATAATTCTATTAACCCGTTTAAAAGTTATAGGGATAGCCCATGACCATTTACACCCGGTATAATATATTAGAAAATAAACATTTTTGGTTGAATATTAAAAATTTAATAGTTTGTATGGAATGAAACAAACAAAATATTCATTTGTTTTGTAAAATAAAAAAAGTTTACTGTTAAATTAAATACAGTTTCTAATAATCCTTCCTCTTTATAGGTACTCCTTGGGAATGAAGTAAAGTGCACGTAATAGCTCTTGGCTACTGTTGTTTGACAAGTGGATCTCGATTTAATAAAAGAGGTTATTAATGAATGTATATGCACGATTGCAAAATGTAGCAACTGTTTTTCATTCTAAATGCAAATATTTTCATCTCCTGACTAGATATGAAAACCAGTAAATTTCCATATAGGAAAATAATAAAAGAAATTAAAATTTAATAATTTATTTTTTATTAAACGATTTTATATTATCGATATAAAGCTAAAATTAATAATAATAATAATAATAAATTTTATTTGTATCTTTGATACTCCAAGATACCACCGCTTGATTCTGCAGGTATCTGTTTTTTAATGAAACTAAATTAAAATGAATGATTGGGTATGTAATGCATTAGTTCAGGGTTGAATATATGCAACTTTATGGTTTTTAATTAAATTTTAGGTCATTTAAAAGAAACTGATGTGAAGAATTTAAAAAACAATGATTACCAGCTTCCAGTCAGCCGCAACCTTTGGGTTGCCAGGTATAAACAGGTAGGAGTCATTGTACTGGGGGCAAAAAAATAGCACTTTTAAGACCAGGAAGATTCGATATTGAAGTTTTTTTTTTTGTTATATACCAATAGTTTATCCAAATAAAACATTAATTTTTAGGTAACTGTTCCTACACCCGATTACACTGTAACGTCTTAGTAAGAGAATTTGACTTGGAACTATTAGCAAAAGCCACTACAGGGTTTATAGAGACGGACCTCGAAAATATGGTTAACCAAGCAACTCTGAAAGCAGCCATTGATGGTGCAGATTTCGATAGCATGAAACATCTAGACTCTGCTCGAGATAAAGTTCTTATGGGTCCAGAACGAAAATATCGCATTCCAGATGAAGAAGCGAACGTAATGAATGCTTACCATGAAGGTGGCCATGCCACAGTTGCATAGTGATAGGTGGCAGAGCAGCTGAGGAGCTCTTTGGACCAGAAAAAATTACCTCTTGTAAATAATATATATACTACATTACTGTTAATTATTTACAGTCTGTTTTTTATGGAATAAGTATATCAAATTAATATTTAATATTTGTTGTATACAATAATCCATTGTTGCCAGTTGAAAAATGGCCGCAAGCAGTGGTTTCCATGATTTAAATTAATTATTTTCGCCCCAGATAAGTGTGAGCGAGAGAGAAAGCTCCGGTCGTTTCATGCGATAAACAAGGCTACAGCATGGTAGGTGTTACAGTTATACCTATGGTATACATAAGTTTTTCGAGTGAATATCTTATGCAAAGTTGTAGAGATCCAAATTTCCCTTAAACTTTTATTTTTAACATTTTTTTGAATTTCCCATAGTTTCGCCGCTAGAGGGCGAAAAATATACACATTTAAGGCTAATATTTTGGTCCTCAGTTTACATTCATCCTAGCTTTTATACAGTATGTTCACGGATGAAATTCACAAGAGGAGAAGAAAAATTGTTATAGTTGTTTCTTTTTCATTTTATGAGATTTTAGAATAAGTAAAACTTTTTATCAAGAATGAAATTTTTTGATAACACCAACAATAACAATTTTTCTTCTTCTTTTATGAACCTCATCCGTATGTTTAATAATTTTAAGTAAATATTATTACCACTAATAACAATTCGACATACAAAATTGACTAATTTAATTAAAAAAATGGTACTAATTTTTGATATAATACTGTTGAAATAGATAGATGGATATTTTAATTCATATCATACCCTACATTAAAATAAATTATAACATTAAATTCGAACACAAAAAAATCTCTATTCTTTTCTTACGGATTCGTGGAAAAATATTTTCCCCGAGTGGCACGTCATTAGCTCTTTTGATAAATGTGAATTATTAGTAGACCTTGTAATGAATTCACGCAGAGAGCTTAAACAGGTAATTTTCTGAGCAATTTAGCGGTGTTTGTTCAGCGGCATGGCAATTTGTTTGTTGCCAGATTCAGAGGCAATTTCTAATCTCACCTGTTTTGAATCTTCACTCTGACACCTACTCATTTAGGAACGCAATCAGGAAGGAAATTTGTCTTCCGGAGAGCTGCGGTCTTTTGTCAGGATTTGCGGTGTTTGCGTTAATAAGGCGAATACAGGATAATTCATAGTTCTAATTTTAAAATGCGGCAATAAATAGGAGCTCCCTCACCCCAAATAAAAACCGTATCGAATTGGACGGTAAAGACGATGAGATTATCGCGCTCGGTCGCTCCTCGTCAACCGAAATCAATTCCCCAACAATCCAAATGGCCACCCTTCCACAAAAAGCCCCACATCGCCAATACCATTGTCTGCCGTGACGCATTCTATACCTTAATCATGGTCCGTAATCTGCCTATGTACGGCGAACGGTCTTCGACAATGTGAGGTGCAGCACTCACCTTATACTATGATGACGATGATGGGATTAGAGCCACCCTTCTGGAAGTTTAACGGGAAACTCCGAGAGTACGTATCTGGGTTGATACGTGGATTAGCAAGAGAGACACTTTACGGCCAATGTTGTTGTATTTGTATACAATATAGAGTTTATAAAAAGGCATTTAAGTAGAAAAAACGTTGTTTTAATCTAAGCATATTAAACATTTTATACTCGAAACCGATTTAAACCGTTTTTTTCCATCCAAAAAATAAAAAATCAGGAACGTACTCAATTAATTTTGTTTTAAATTACCTATATATTGATATGATTGTTTTATTTCTCATACCGTTATATTGATTTTATCATAAAAGAAAATTTTTCATTTCAATTTTTATCACAAAAGAAATAGTTAATGCTCTAAAGAAATTAAAAAAAATCAATTAAGTAAATCAAGTCATTGTTGATATTATAAAATTTTTCTCATTGGCGGAATTTTCTTGTCTAAATGTGAGTTCAATGAAGTTGACAGATCATGGCAAGTGGATTTAAAAAACTTTCATCTAAAAAGAAAAAATGCTAGTGAGAAAAAGGATAAAAACGACTAGTAGTGATACTATGCCAGTTCTAGCTCAGCCGCCACATTATCCCACACTTGAAAAATGAAAAAGTGAATATCTCGGCCGTTAGATGTCGCATTTTGACATGTGAGTTGTCAAACGATTCGAAATGACAAAGATATACGGGGAATATCTAAAAGTTGAGTTAGGGTATTGCCAATAGGGTATTAGTGAATATCTCGGACGCTAGATGTCGCATTTTGACATGTGAGTTGTCAAACGATTCGTAATGACATAAAGATACGGGGAATATCTAAAAGTTGAGTTAGGGTATTGCCAATAGGGCATTAGTGAAATCTCGGCCGTTAGATGTCGCATTTTGACTTGGGAGGTGTCAAACGATTAGTAATGACATAAAGATATACAGGGAATATCTAAAAGTTGAGTTAGGGTATTGCCAATAGGGTATTAGTGAATATCTCGGACGCCAGATGTCGCATTTTGACATGTGAGTTGTCAAACGATTCGTAATGACATAAAGATACGGGGAATATCTAAGAGTTGAGTCAGGGTATTGCCAATAGGGCATTAGTGAAATCTCGGCCGTTAGATGTCGAATTTTGACGTCTGAGTTGTCAAACGATTCGTAATGACATAAATATATACGGGGAATATCTAAAAGTTGAGTTAGGGTATTGCCAATAGGGCATTAGTGAATATCTCGGCCGTTAGATGTCGCATTTTGACGTGTGAGTTGTCAAACGATTCGTAATGACATAAAGATATACGGGGAATGTCTAAAAGTTGAGTTAGGGTATTGCCAATGGGGCATTAGTGAATATATCGGCCGATAGATGTCGCATTTTGATGTGTGAGGTGTCAAACGATTCGTAATGACACAAAGATATACGGGGAATATCTAAAATTGAGTTAGTGAATATCGCGGCCGTTAGATGACGCATAAGCTCATCAAACCTAATGAGGCTCTGATCAAGACTCATCTAGCGCGGATCGGAACCTTGACGTGTACCAAAAATTACAAGAATGGGGCTTAGCGATTTCGCATGTTATTTTCCATAGGGGGTGTGCTTGAACTGTCATTGCTATTCTACTCATGCAAGTTTTTTCGCCTTTCTTTTTAATTTTGAGGACAAATAGGGTTTTAGTCCAAAATATTCTCAGCGAATAATGAAAGACTAGGTCATGCCACGGCGACATGTTTCGGCCAATCACTGGCCATCCTCAGGAAAATAGATGTGTTACTACAAAGTATGAACTGGATGAAATTTTTTTTACATTAGTATGAAAGTGAACGTATATAAATAATAACTTAACAAGTTAAGAACCCATTAAATTTTTCATCCAGTTCATACTTTGTAGTAACACATCTATTTGCCTGAGAATGGCCAATGATTGGCCGAAACATGACGCCGCCCCTTATTAACATTATGTTCTTCATTAAATTTATTGTGGTAGTCTTTCATTATTCGCTGAATAATTTTTACCACATTTGAGTATGGATAATCTCCTGTTTTTCCAAAATATTCTAGTGCAAAGTTGCAGAGCATAAAATTTCATCAAATTTTTGCACTTAACTTTTTTTTATTTCCAATAGATCAAGATGCCCAGATGAACAATATCACAGTGTGATATCTAAATAATAATAAATCTAAGTAAATTATCTTTGCCGAAACAATTTGGAAAATTGGGATTCACTTTTAAAGCTCGATACTTTTCCTAGACTGAATGCCAACTTTTGGTCTTATCGATGTTATTTTGAATTTCATTTGAAAAACATGCTTCTTTACATATTTCGTATTTACCTTCATATTCTTCATGTTTTTTTTTTTTTCAATATTCTGAAACTTATTAAACATTTTTGTACTATCATTATCGTTAATTAAAGTTATAATCATAATTTCTGAGTAAGATATTGAGAAGAGTTTTACTTCATGTTATTTTTTGGGATTTAATTGATCCAATTATTATCATATTATAAATTCAATTATTGTTACTTTTCTAGTTTTTAGGAATGATCCTTTTCTAATGTTTTCTAAACTTTAATCTCATCAGATAAAAGCACAAAAGCTGTCACTTCTTGCTCCAAATTCTGCTACTACCTATTATTAGTGTATTTTCATCTAGAAAAAAAATAAGAAAAAATTTCATTTGACAATAGAAAAAGAGAAAAAGAAAGCGACTGCTGTCAGCGCTGATGACGAGCGTAGATAAAAGAAAAGTTTCACGTATATATGATGTGGCGACAATGCGGTATAATAACAGGGACAACAATGGAAACGCAATATACAGTCGAAGGATACGATTGTCTGATACTTAAGTAGGTTGAGAATTGCGAAATAATATTTGATATATTACTGGTTCAAGCTGCGAAGATTACAATAATTACGAAAAACTTTCTATACCCATAAAATATAATGCTCATCGTTATTGTTCATTTCGAAAATATCCGAGAAAAGTTGGATTTAAAATAAATACCACAAGACTGTTGATTAATTTTGGTGATTGTATACAGATTAATATACTTCATTTATTTGTGTAGGGCGATTTTATTTTTGATTGGAAACGACTATAAAAATATTTTATCTCTTACCAAAAATGGTTACAGTTGTTTCCGATTTTTTGGTTGTTCTTCGGTTTTTTGCGATGTTTTTCGATTTTTCTCGGTTTTTTCATTTCTTTGATTTTTTGTATTAATTTTTCTAGTTTTCCTGGTTCTTTTCAGAGTTTTTTTTCCTCATTATTCTGGGTTTTTCCATTTCTTTCTGTTGTTTTCTAATTTTTTCTTATTCCTCTGATTTTTGTGATTATTAGCGATTTTTTTGGGGTTTTTTTGCGATTTTTTTGTGATTTTTTACGAGTGTTGTGATTTTTTACGAGTGTTGTGATTTTTTGTAATTTTTTTCGATTTCTTGCGTTTTTTTGCGATTAAGCGATTTTTTAGTGATTTTTGTAGTTTTTTTACAATTGTTTTGTTTTTTCCGTAATTTACAATTTAATTTTTTCCCTATTATTAAATGATTAATTCTCTCAATTTTTTCCATGCAATTTTTTTGTTTTTTCCGTAATTTACAATTTAATTTTTTCCCTATTATTAAATGATTAATTCTCTCAATTTTTTCCATGCAATTTTTTTGTTTTTTCCGTAATTTACAATTTTTTTCCCAATAATAAACGATTTTTTCTCTCAATTTTTTCCAAAGTTTTTAATTTTTTTTTATTTTTTCCGATTTTTCTGATTTTTTTGATTCTTCTCATTTTTATGTTTGTTTTTTTTTTTATTTTCTTTGCGATTTTTTGTAATATTTTTGTATTTCTTGCGATTGTTAGTGTTTTTAGCGATTTTTTTTTCTTTTTTACAATTTTTTTTTTTGATTTTTTCTGTAACTTACAATTTTACTTTACATTTTTTTCTGAATTTTTCGATTCTTCCAATTTTTTCTAGTTTTTCCTTCTCATTTTCCAAGCGGATTTATTGCCTTTTCAATTTTGTTGATTTTTTGCCAATATTTTCTGATTTTCCTGTTTTTTTCATGTTTTGTTTTATTTATCTAATTTTTCCTCATTTTTTTCTTATTGTTCTGGTTTTTTCTATTTCTTTCTTTTGTTTTCTAATTCCTCTGGTTTTTTGTGATTATTTGCGACTTTTTTAGGATTTTGTTGCGATTTTTTTGCAATTTTTGACGATTTTTTTGTGATTTTTTGCGATTTCTTGTGATTTTTTTCGATTTCTTTTCAGTGGTTTTTGTAATTTTTTTATCATTTTTATGTTTTTCCGTAATTTACAAATTTTTTTCCAATATTGAATAATTTTTCTCTCTCAAATTTTTCCTTACAATTTTTTTGCGTTTTCCGTAATTTATAATTTTTTTTCCCAATATTAAATGATTTTTCTCTCAATGTTTTTCCAAAGTTTTTAATTTTTTCCGATTTTTTATTCTTTTTTGTTTTTTTTTTTTCAGTTTTTTACGATTTTTTGTAATATTTTTGTAGTTCTTGCGATTTTTAGCGTTTTTAGCGGATTTCTTGGCTTTTTACAATTTTTTTTTTGATTTTTTCTGTAATTTACAATTTTATTTTTCATTTTTTCTGACTTTTTTTATTGTTTTTTTTCCGATTTTTTCTGTTTTCTAATTTTTTCTTATTCCTCTGATTTTGCGATTTTTTGTATTTTTTTTTTTCGATTTCTTGTGATTTTTTACGATTAAGCGGTCTTTTAGTGATTTATGTAGTTACTTTTACAATTTTTTTGTTTTTTCCGTAATTTACAATTTTATTTTTTTCCTAATATTAAATGACTTTCTCTCTCTAATTTTTCCAAAGTTTTTTTTATTTTTTCCGATTTTTTTGATTTTTTCTATTCTCCTCATTTTTATGATTTTTTGCTTTTTTCCATTTATTATGCGATTTTTTGTAATATTTTTGTGTTTCTTGCAATTTTTAGCGTTTTTAGCGGTTTTTTTTTCCTTTTTTACATTTTTTTTTATTTTTTTCCGTAATTTACGGTTTTATATTTCATTTTTTTCCCAATTTTTTTCTTTTTTCCGATTTTTTCTGATTTTTTCGCATCTTCTAATTTGTTCTGGTTTTTTTCCTTCTCATTTTCCAAGCGGAATTTTTGCCTTCTTTACCATTTTTTTATTTTTTTCGTTTTTGCCTTAATTTAAAATTTTTTATTATTTTCTTTTCCAATATTTTCTGATTTTACGGTTTTTTTCGATTGTTTTGCGATTTTTGGGATTTTATGTAATATTTTTCGATTTCTTGCGTTTTTTTTTCTCGATTTTCGACGTTTTTTCGGCGTCCTTACAGTTTTTTAATTTTTTTCTTATTTTTTCCGATTTTTTCTGATTTTTATCGATTCTTCTAATTTTTTCTCGTGTTATTGTTCTCATTTTTACGATTTTTTGTTTTTTTTAATTTTTTTGGTTTTTCTTGAGATTTTTTACGATTTTTTTTGCGATTTTTACCGTTACTTTGGCGTATTATAGCCGTTTTTACGGCTTCTTTACATTTTTTTCATTTTTTTTTTCGTAATTTATAATTTTGTATTCCATTTTTTCCCAAAATTTTTTGATTTTTCTCTCAATTTTTTCCAAAGTTTTTTATATTTTTCTTATTTTTTCTGATTTTTTGTGATTTTACTTTCCCGACTCACCTCCTAAAAGGGAAAGTATTGTGAACGAGCTAAAGAAAAATTTCAAGATAAAAACGGAAATATGCATTTTCGGGTCCCCTGAGACGATTAAGACCATTTCCAGATGGAAGTCTGTCTGTCTGTCGGTCTGTTTGTCTGTGTGTATATTCTTCCACGATAGAGGCTACAAGTTTAATCCGATTGAGCTGAAATTTGGTATAGTTTTTTGGGTTACCCGTCGGAAGAACCCATTAGTTTTTGTACGACATCTATCAAACGGAAATATCACTATCAAAAAATAAAAGATGCAATATAATATGTCACGGAATTGTACATCCAATATGTCATTTGAAAGCACTTGAAAAACTCTATACAGAACAGTCAAAATTATTTCTTCAACTGTCACCTGTCAAAAATAAAAAAATGTCAAAAGTTGAAACTCTTACTGTCAGTAGATAGAACGTACTTTAACTTTAACGGTTCTGTAACTAATGACAATGACGTTTAGATTGTGACAATTGTATAAGAAATCAACTTGTAAAGTTTTATTCTAAACTTCATTGCCTTTACTTATTGAGCCTTTAAAGTTAAAGGACGTTCTATCTACTGACAGATAGAGTACAAAACTAGAAAATCTTTTACATTGGTTTTTGATTTTTTTTTTCTGAGTTCGGATATTTTTACATACTTTACTTTACAGAATTAGTTACTTTTTGTATTTTTAAACTAATTTAACTTTCTCAGTATTTTACTATTCTGTATACTAAGAGAAAATACGTATTTCCTCTTTCGATCAGGGTTAGCGGTAAGAAAGAAACTGAAAAATTTATGCAAACTGGCTAAACGCAATTATCTTGGCATTCAAGTATCGAACTCTCTTTTAACATTTTTAGTCATGGTCTTGTACGAAACAAGTACCGAATACGTAATTCTTGTCAATGTTACTTAACCAACATGTCTTTTATTTCCCTAATAAAATTTTCACCGGTAAAAATTAACGCAGAAATTTGTCGTTTAAGCGGTGACATAAAAGAAAAAATATCATGAATGTAGAATAAGAGCATTAGAATTTACAATATATTTTACAAGTATTTTATTCGTATTTAGTCCTCAGGGTGGTCCAACCAGTTAATCATATTTACATACCCGAATTCTTGGAAATTTTTCGGAAAATTTACTGTAAATTATAAGTAAATTAAGAAAAATCAAGACGACTCGGTAAAAATTCCGGAAGGAGGAATGAGAAGGTAAATATACATTTTAAGAGTTGCATGCTGATTTTTTACGATTTGTGACTAAAATATGCATCATATCAAATAAAGTTTAATATAAACGTTGTAGATTTTTGTGATTTAAATAAGTTGTAATTTTTTTAAAGCAAAATATGTATTTTTTGATTTTGTACGAATTTAAATTAAAAAAAAGCCCAATTTTCAATCGAAATAGTTGATTTGCAAATTTTCAATTTTATAACTTTATCAGTGCCTTTTATAACTTTATCGTTAAAAATGAAAAACCCAAAAAACGAATAGTCCAGTCTGTAGGGAAAAAAATGGGTCTTTTACGACGTAAATTTGCTACAGAATGAAAAGTATACTAAGTTGTAGACAGAGATAAAACTAGCATGCCTATATACTTTTACACACGAAAAAAACTTGCATAAACAAATTAGGAAGGTCCAAAGTTAGTGAAAACATGTTTTTCGCTTCTACAAGCAACAATACTGATTTTAGCGAAATAAGTATTCAATACTTTTTTTCGGAATTAAGAATACCTTTAATTTGATCCATTCCGCGATTTATTTCGTCAATAAGTTTATTAAAAAATAGCGAAAAACCGTCAAAAATGTCGTTTTTTTGCAATGATAATAATTATTACAAAAAAAGTTTTTTACATATTATTATTGCTTTAAAAGCAAGGTTTTTTGATTCTGAATCAAACAAGCCATTGCAAGACTGAATTGGTTAATTTGTAGCTGAGATATTTGATATTGTTTGTCCCAACACCGTAAATGTTTATTGCTCTAACTTTTTTTTCTATGAACATTTTAACTTCTATAATTGCGATAAAAAATAGTAAATTTCAAACTTAATAATTTTTTATATTTTTTATTATCATTAAAAAAAATAATGCCAATGTCGATAATTTTCCGTCTTACCCCAGATTAAAAAAAAGACCAAAATCTGATATAAAAGTTCCGAGATATATCTATTTTCTCCGCACTTCATCGATTTAAATCCTCGAGATCAGTTTTTGACTACCGCCCGAGAAAATCGACGAATTTACACAATGTTTTTAGTAATTAAAAACAATTTTTTTAAATTTTAAATATACACTTCCAAAAATATAAGTACTTGACTATCGACTGCCGTAAAATTTATTTCTTAATAGTTATAAACAATGTAACTGTGATTTTTTTTTAAAAAATTGTTAACTCGGTCCCTATTGGTCGTGGGGTATTCTTTTTGTTTTCAAATTTTTCATTTTGAAATCAGCTTTTGGTATTTGTAAGTTAAAAAATGATACGATGTACAGGGCGCGCACCAGCTCTAATTGTTTATAACAAAAAAAGTACCCACTTTCTAAAGCAATAAACAAAGGGTTAAATGTTACTTTTTTTATTTGGTTCAAAAAAATTTTAAAAATATAAGTCTCAATGAAGAGAATGAGCCATTATAGAAGTTAAAATGTTCATAGAAAAAAAGTTAGAGCAATAAACATTTACGGTGTTGGGACAAACAATATCAAAAATCTCAGCAACAAATTAACCAATTCAGTCTTGCAATGACTTGTTTGATTCAGAATCAAAAAACCTTGCTTTTAAAGCGATAATAATATGAACAAAACTTTTTTTGTAATAATTATTATCATTGCAAAAAAACGACATTTCTGACGGGTTTTCGCTATTTTTTAATAAACTAATTGACAAAATAAATCGTGGAATGGATCAAATTAAAGGTATTCTTAATGCAGAAAAAAAAGTATTGAATACTTATTTCGCTAAAATCAGTATTGTTGCTTGTAGAAGCGAAAAACATGTTTTCACTAAATTTGGACCTTCCTAATTTGTTTATGCAAGTTTTTTTCGTGTGTAAAAGTATATAGGCATGCTAGTTTTATCTCTGGCTACAACTTAGTATACTTTTCATCCTATAGCAAATTTACGTCATGAAATTTCCCTACATCCTGGACTAGAATTATTTATTTTTTATTACAAATAAGCGTTAACATTGATTTTATTTATTTGGTTTCGTGAAGAACTTCGATTATTTTTAATTTGCTTTAATTTTAATAAATACTTTTTTGAATTTGTGAACTAGCCAATTTGTTATATTTATTAAAATTACTGATTTGAATTAATTTTTTTTCTAAATCCAAATTAAAATTTTCCTTAATAAATATTTGTATTAATTAAATACATTTTTTGTAATAATAACAGTTAGTTACTTTCTGGTAATCCGTACCTGTCTATATTAAAAAAAAAACCTTCTTAAATAATAAATTGGTGGAAAAGTGCATGAATATTACATCAAATGCCTTTTACCCTAATCAACAACCTCTTACTTTCGGTTATAAGAAGGTTAAACCTCTGATAAATTTATAAAGTGATATTCGGGTCTAAAGCCGGAGATGATATTATCAAACTGCCATCGTTTTCACTTACCTTCCAGATTTTTATTCCCTCTTCCTTAATAGAACGAACCACCTCAAATATTGACTTTTTAGATCAGATATTCTGCAGGGGTTGCCCCTTAAATTTCTTAGTATAACGAATATATCTGTACAGTAATGATTGCATAAAAATAAATTTATACAATACATATATGATATTATTTAAATAATAGTAATAATAAGTGATTTAAACATTTTTTTATATTTGTAATTTCTGATGACTTGAGAGGAAATGTGACTATTAAATTAGATATTCTCGAAGGACCACATCGTTTTGTAAGATAACGATGAAATTTGATTTTATATTATTTCTGGTTAAATTTAATTAAAGAACCCCGCACAGAATTTTACAAAAAATCGCAAAAAAAATTGAAAAGAAGCCGAAAAAACCGCTAAAAACCCGTTAAAATGTAAGAAGTCGAAAAATATTACAAATAATCGCTAAAAAAAACGAAAAAACAGAAAAAAACCAAAAAATCGTAAAAATGGGAAGAAAACGAGGAACAATCGCGAAAAAAAATCATAAATAACTTTGGAATGAATTGAGAGAAAAACCACAAAATATTGGGAAAAAATGAAAAATAAAATTGTAAATTTCGGAAAATACAAAAAAATTAAAAAAAATCTACAGAAGCCGGAAAACCGCTAAAATACAAGAAATCGAAAAATATTACAAATAATCGCAAAAAACGAAAAAACGGAAAAAAAATTAACAAATCGTAAAAAAAAAATCGAAAAAAATACGAAAAAAAAAATAACTTGAAAGATTTGACAGAAAAATCAGAAAATATTGGGAAAAAAATGAAAAATAAAATTGTAAATTACGGAAAAAAGGAAAGAATTAAAAAAATTGTAAAGAAGCCGAAAAAACCGCTAAAAATATGTTAAAATGCAAGAAATCGAAAAATATTACAAATAATCGCAAAAAAAGAAGAAAAAAAACAGAAAAAAAAAACAAAAAATCGTAAAAATGAGAAGAAGAAAACGAGAAACTATCGCAAAAAAATCATAAAAATGAAAAGGAAAAAACGAGAAAAAATAAGAAGAATAGGAAAAAATAAGAAAAAAATAAATAACTTTGGAAATAATTGAGAGAAAAATCAGAAAATATTGGGTAAAAAATCTAAAATTAAAATGAAAATTACGGAAAAAACGAAAAAATTAAAAAAATTGTAAAGAAGTCGAAAAAACCGCTAAAAATATGTTAAAATGCAAGAAATCGAAAAATATTACAAATAATCGCAAAAAAAAGAAAAAAAACAAAAAATGGTAAAAATGAGAAGAAGAAAACGAGAAACTATCGGAAAAAAATCATAAAAACGAGAAGAAAAAAAAAATAAGAAGAATCGAAAAAATCGGAAAAATAAGAAAAAATAAATAACTTTCCAAATAATTGAGAGACAAATCACAAAATATTGGGAAAAAAATGAAAAATAAAATTGTAAATTATAGATAAAACGAAAAAATTAAAAGAATTGTTAAGAAGCCGAAAAAACCCGATAAAAACCGCTAAAATGGAAGAAATCAAAAAATATTACAATTAATCGCAAAAAAACGAAAAAACAGAAAAAAAAAGATATCGTTAAAATAAAAAGAAGAAAACGGGAAACATCGCAAAAAAAAATCGTAAAAATGAGAAGAAAAAAACGAGAAATACTAAGAAAAATTTAAAAAAATTATAAAGAAACCAAACAAACGCTAAATTGTAAGATAGCGAAAAATATTACAAATAATCGCAAAAAAACGAAGAATCGAAAAAAAAAACCAAAAAACCGTAAAAATGAAAAGAAGAAAATGGGAAACAATCGTAAAAAAATCATAAAAATGAGAAGAAAAACACGACAAAAAAATTACAAGAATCGAAAAAATCGAAAATATAAGACAAAAAGAAATAACTTTGAAAAGAATTAAGAGAAAAATCAGAAAATATTGGGAAAATAATCAAAAATAAAATTGTAAATCCCTAAAAAAAACGAAAAAAAATTGTAAAGAAGCCGAAAAAACCGCTAAAATGGAATACATCGAAAAATATTACAAATAATCGCAAAAAAACGAAAAAAACAGGAAAAAAACAAAAAATCGTAAAAATGAAAAGAGGAAAACGAGAAACAATCGCAAAAAAATCATAAAAATGAGAAAAAATTAGAAGAATCGAAAAAATCGGAAAAAATAAGAAAAAAACAAATAACTTTGGAAAGAATTGTAAATTACGGAAAAAAGAAAAAAACTGTAAAGATGCCGAAAAAACCGCTAAAAAACACTAAAATGCAAGAAATCGAAACGTATTAAAATAATTGGAAAAAAAACCGAAAAAATAGAAAAAAAAAACAAAAGTCGGAAAAAAGAAGAAAACAAGAAACAATCTCAAAATAATCATAAAAATGTTACGTGCCATTTATTGAATTTTTATATAAAGTACAATACCATTTTTAAATATACAGGAGCGTACTGAACTAATTTTATTTTTAAATAGAATAAAAATTACAATGTGTTCGAAGTCTCTGTGTTACTTGATATGAAAAAATTATAATTTAATATATTTCAGGAAATCAAGTCAAACAACAAAAATTGATCAATAAAAATTATCATTTGTAATTCATAGTTTGATAACTTTTTACAGGAAACGAAAACTTCATTTTTGTTCAACAGATATTCGTCGTGAATTCTCAAATTGGCAAACATTTCTCGAAGTTTTCAGGAAGTTTAACGGATCCACCTACTGAACCGGTAAGTAGTAATGACTAAATAATATCCTACAATGCATTTTACAAAAGAAAGATTCCGTTTACGTATATTTCTAGCAAGAACTCCAATTTGTTATTTCCACCGTATAGCGACGTCTAGTTTTAAAAGTACTGTGATAAATTTACTTTTTCGATTAACAAATAATATCAATTTTGTTATTTTAAATATTTTATTTTGTACTAATAGTAAAATACAATTCATTATTGGAAACGAATATATTTTTTTCAAATATTTCAGCAAAAATAATTATTATTTAAATATCGCCCTGTGTATAGATTTTTAAGATAATTTTGACAGTAGAAAATCTTATACCCAGTGAAAAAAGTGTTCAATACGTTTCAAGAAATTGAATTTATATATAAAATATATACATTTTTTTCATATTTAATACTCCAATAGTTTCTATTTTAATTTGCGTAATGTGAATTTTTTCCGGTTATTTTTAAAGGTAATTTCTTAATTATTTCCCATCTCTACTTTTTCCCGTTCCAAGTACCGATGATTTAAATATCTATAAAATATATCCTACAAGTTTTCGCTCCATTTTGCCGAAACGAGAAATTTCCATATCATTTTGGCACATAGGTAATAAAGAGCAGTAAATAAAATATTTATAATTTTAGATAGTCAAGTTTGTACTTTTACATAATAATAATAATTTTATAAATATTTTTTTTTAAATAATTATTATAATTAATTTGTTATCAAAATTATATTAATGTTGCGACCGACAATAGTTTGCAAATAACTTAAAATCTAAATTATCTTCATCTTCATATTACAATATCACTTTAACTTTCCCGGCCCTGTAAAGCTAAAAAATTTCGAGACAAAGATGTAAATATCCATTTTGAGGTCACCTGAGATGATTAAGAACATTTCCAGATGGAAGTCTGTCTGCCTGTCTGTCTGTGTGTATTCTTCCACGATAGAGGCCACACGTTTAATCCGATTAAGCTGAACTTTGGTATAAGGGTTTGAGTTACCCATCGGAAGAACCCATTAGTTTTTGCAATATGTCATTTGGAAACCCTTGACAAACTCTAATCAGAACAGTCAAAATTATTTCTATAAATTTGACCTGTCAAAAATAAAGAAATGTCAAAATTTGAAACACTATCTGAAAAAGTATTCGTCTCTGGACATAACCGATTTTTTTCAAATTCTTTGAGAGAAAATACATTCTTATATCAATTTTTTTTTGCTTTTTTCGTATTTTATGTGTGACACTATGCATGTTTATTGTTTTTTTTTTTTAGTTTTCCTGTGTGGAAAAATGCATGCTCGCTTTTTCCTCAATTTATGTGTAAAAACGCATATTTCTGTTTTTTTTTTCTGGTTTTTTGTGTGGAAAATATAATCTTGCTTTTTTACCAATTTATATGTGAAAAAATGGTTTTTTGCTGTATTTTTAATTTTTTTTTTTGTGGAAAAATACATTTTTGGGGTTTTGTTCAAATTCGACTTTGCATTCGTGCTTCTGTTTTTTTTTCGAATTTGTTAAAAAAAAATGCGTTTTGTGCTGTCATTTTCAATTTTTTGTGTGGAAAAATGCATCCTTGCTTTTTTCCCAATTCATGTGTGAAAAATGCATTTTTGCTGTTTTTTCTAGTTTTTCGTGTAGAAAAATGCATTGTTGCTTGATTCTTTCTAAATTTGTGAGAGATAAAATGCACTTTGCATTTTTTCAAATTTGAATAAGGAAAAATTTATTCTTGATTTTGTTTATTTTTTCAAATTTGTGTAAAAAAGTATATGCTGTTTTTTCCAATTTTTATGTAGAAAATCCATTTTTGCTTTTTTTCCCAATGTATGTGTGAAAAAAACGCATTTTTGCTGTTTTTTTTTCTAGTTTTTTATGCATTCATGATTTTATACCAATTTATATATGAAAAAATCTGATGTGGCCAGCACATGACCTCTCGCCATTTTTGAATCAAAAATTTACAGGTTAACACAAAAAAGTATGAAAAAAAATTATTTTTTTTGTAAATCTGGCAATAATGGCAAAAGTTTCGAAAATTTTAATGAGATGAAAATAAACTATAGGGTATATTAAAATATACCGAGCAGAGGAATAATAAAAATACAGGGTGGCACAGAGAAAAAAAACGTAACAGAAAGACAATGATTCATTTGCCTCGACTAACCTACAGGTGGAACTAAACTGGATTTGGCGGTTAATTTGAATATTCTATAATCAAATTAGATTCAGTAAAATTTTGGAAACATATTTTATCATTGCAAAAATAATGAATTAGATTTTGACCAAAAATAATCATTCCCCGTTGGTAGACCTTTTCCTAGGTTGTAGTTGGAGGGAACTATCCTAATCCATCTTGTATAAAAAATGTTCTTATAGTATTATTAAATTTAAACAAATATCCAAAAATTATTGTAATAACATTTAAAATTAGTGTATTACATTAAAAATAACGAATTTATAAAAATTTTGCATGATCTAGATCTATTCCCTTCCAGTTAAATAATAACAACCATTTATTATAACCTCGTAGAATATATCATTAAATCTGTTTTATTTTTAAAATTTAATTAGTAAACCTGAATGTGTCGTTTTCAAGGTGATATTTTAAATTATAGTTTTATTCCTGGGTGGCAGATCCCATAATCTGAAAATAAATTTTAAACCAGGTTCGTTACTTTTGATATACGGAACATAATAAATTCATTATGAAATTTACACCCATTTCATTTGAGAATGGTCTTATTATAAATTTATTTAATTTCCTTTGGGTCACAAATTATATTTATATTTAACTAACAGTGGTGTACTATTTAAATTGGTTTAGGTTTAAAAATAATATTATTTCTTAGTTCTTTTTAGGTAAAAATTAAATATAATACAAGTAATTAAATTTTGGAGCAAAATTTATAAATCTTAAACACCAAATGTTAAAAGAAAATAAAAGATAGGTAATTTTATAAGTTACTTTTATATTTTAAATTTTATTATAAAAAAGTAATCCGGACCTGTTTAAAATGATTTTATACTTTTTCATTGCATTTCAAGCATTTTATTTTCTAAAGAATAAAATAAAACTTTAACCTAACATTGTGAAGGTGTAACAGAGTGGAAAACACCCAGTAAAATATATTGTGTAAATGTGACCATATTTTTGGGTAGCAAATATAATTGACTCGTCAAAACACAGAACAAGAATCTGTTTTTAATTAGGAAAATAGCAGTTTTTTGGCAAGTTTTCTGTCATGCCTCACCGGAAATCATACAAAGATTTATTCATTTTTTGTCAATGTTAACATTTTCTAAGAATTGATATGTTAAAACCTTTTTCAGTAAATGGCCAGTTTGGTTACGGTTAGAAATCAGAGAATGGTCAGTTAATTTTTGTGTTTCGTTGGGTAAAGACCTGTTTTCAGGCATCTTTGAGTTTCTGTCGGACAGTGAGGGTTTCTACTAATTAATCAATCGATTTTATAATTTCGTGTTCATTTTTTGTTTTATGTGTATTCATTTTTGTATTCATATTGTTTTATTTGTAGTGCTCGGCCGATACAGATTTTTTTGCCGATATATTATCGGTATCGGCACCATATTTTTAAAAAATCTGTAACTAAGCAATATACGTTGATATCAGTAAAAATTGTCAGTAGTGGAAATACCGTAAAGTGAAAGGCATGGTAAGTCAAATATTGGCCTGGCATCGGTAATTCTCCTGCAGCCCGATAGTTCGGGGAATAAAGACAAAAAAAAAGGACAAACTCAAAAATTCTCGAAAAGCTAGATTTTCGTACGAACCTTCCTTTTGTGGTTCTAAATAACATCCCAAATATCCCCAATGATGAATATGTCGCGGAAAATGTTACGCTAGGTCAAAAGTCAAAATAAATGTTTTTTCGCAAAAAACTCGTTAACGGTCACTTTTATCAAAAAAATAGTTATTATCAAATTTGCAACTTGGAAAATTGCCCCTCAAAAAAACGTATTATTACTTTTTATTATTATTACTAAATCTGCGCAATTATATCTCCAAGATATGTTAAAATTAGAACAATCTATGGATCCGATTGTTTTCCTGTGTAGATGCAAAAATTTGGCCGACCCCATTTAGATATACAAGTGAGAAATCCTTATCTTTTATTAGGCATTGCAACCTAATATTGAATTGGATGGTTTATTTTTAAGTTAATGAAAAAAATAAGAAAACTAGAATATCCATTCTCAAATGTGGTAAAATTTATCAAAGGAGATAATGAAACTCGAAGTCAATACCACATAATATATTTAAAGTTGAAAAGATCTTAAAGATCTAGTAGCGTAACGACATGTTTCGGCTCAAATTGCCATCTTCAGGCGCTAAAATTACAAAGTGCTATCATGAGTACAATATTTTTAAAAAGAAAATTAAAAGAGAACTTACAATGTTGTGAAAAATAATTATGGTAATTATGTTGTAATTAGTGGTATAAAAATAAACTAAATGTAATTTTTAAAAAAAAAAATATTGTAAGAACAAATAATGATATAAATAATGTCACTCCACAGGAGGAATTAGACATTATCACCAATACGAATTCAACGTTATAAGTAAATATCGAAGTGCATCGTAAAGATGCACTAAAACAAAATTCAAAGTGAAAAATTTTTTCGGATATTTATGCTTGTGCTGTCTACCATTCACAAAGTAAAATGGAGGAACAAGCCGGAAGTAACTAGGTACGATAAAACGAAAGTCAAATGTCAAATTAACAAAATATACGCGGTAAATTCAAAACCGAAACGGAAGCGAAATTAAAAATTAAAAAATTAAAAATAAACGTTTTGGTTGAACCACGTGACCGGGTACAAGACACAGTAAATAGAGAGGGGAAAGAAGAAATTCGGTGAAAGAAAAAACCATAGCGGTGAAAGAGAAGGTACAGGCAAGAACTGTGGAAAGAAGAAGAGGTGACAGGTGACGGGAAGTGTCAATGTCAGTGTTGACAATTCAAACGGAATACAATTTAAAGCTTAAGGTAAGCAATGTCTAAAATATTGAAAAGCAACAAGGAAATGAAATTTCTAATAAGGCTGTATTTGTTCTACAATACAATTATACCGATACCGATTATCGGCAAAATTTACCGATATACCGATACGATACCGATACATATCAGTATCGGCCGATCACTATTTATTTACAACCATAGTAATAATAACTAACAACGTTACTAGTTAATAATCAGTGAAAAGGTGTGATGTTTCCCCTATAAACGTAAAAGATACAGAACTTTAATTACTTTTGATAATATAGACTTGTATAATTATGTCAATAATTATCATTTTATTGTAATTCACACGCGTCTAGGTTCACTCGGCCTAACAAGAGATATTTTGTCTTAATCATATTAGATCTGTTCTGGTTTCGAAAAATATCTGTCCGAGAAAGCCAGGCGCATGTGCAGTATAATATTCGTGCTCAGATTTGTCTACTGCACATTTTCGTGGCCTACTGAGCATGTTACTGATATTCTCGGACAGATATTTTTCGAAACTAGAACAAACATATTGATACCTTTGTTACAAATGAAATTAATTTTATTTTTGTGGTTTGTGCTTTATTTAAAAAAAAAATTATATTAGACAAAAAAAAATCATAAGCGACTGTGTTATTATAAAATACCTTGAAAAAAACGATATATCAGAGAACTATACATTAATTTATCATGTATAAATAAATTATTTTTTGTAATTTATGTCGAGTACGTCACTGGCTTTAGATGTCCATTTTCTTTTGAAGTAAACAAAAGTATTAAAGAAATTGGAATTTAATAGTTGAAAATTGGGTTACTATTATTAATCACGTAGAGAAAAAAAATCGGGACTCACTATTAACCGATTGGCAAGGAAGTTGTTGGTAATTTATCTATTTTTACGATGATTTATTTATAGCAATTTATTGTGGCAGGTAGAAATATTAGTTACAAAAAAGCGGAGATAATTTTAAATATGTCGAGATAGATTTGCTTTATTAATCATAGAAGTTAAATGTATAAAAATAGATTTAATAATAATTCTTGTCTTTTGTGCTTCTTAATGTAATCGATTCTACCTGAGGAGCCGCAACAAACTTCTCGAAGAGAATTACTTGAAACTCATTCGAGTATAAAGGTGTGATAAGAACAACGTTCCAGTAAGGTAACAAAGTTAGCTTTGATTACAAAGTCAAACTGAAAACTTTTCACACTAAGATTTCTAGAAGATTCCCCGAATTAAAAACAATGTATAAATCTTTTAAAGTATAAATTATTTAAATATTACGAAAAATAAAAGAGCCCAAATAAATAATTATTAATTGCTTAAACTGCTTGATACGGCCCTGGTGGGTATGATTACATCGTAATATGTAAGTCAAAAAATTTGCATACAAAGTGGCATGAAATTGCGTAATGAAAAATTCCTTGGACATTATTGTGGAAGTTGTCTTCTACAAAGTATAAAACTGATTATTCCCGGAGATCTACACCTGTACCGAATTTTCACCAGTAGCGTACCCAAACGGGTTAAAAACACATGTTTTTAGTATTTGTGCCGGAGAAATTCACTTTAAAATTAAACATAAGAACTATACGCATCACGAAATTTATAGATATAACACTTTGTTGATAGTTTAGTCTATTTAACAAAATTAATCCGAATGACATTGTTCATGGTTTTCATAGGTTACGTGGGTATCAAAAAGTGGTGTTTGAATGCAAAAGGTGAGGTAGTAGTGATTTTTTAGTATCTTGTTAGGCTTGTTACCCTAATAGACAATCCAAGTTTTCGACCTCGAGGCGCATGCTCTCGAGCCGCCATCTTCGATTTTAGGTACAAAAATTTGGTTTTTTGATAATAACTAAAAAACGGTAGCTTTCTGGACAAAAGATCTTTTATACAAAATTAAAGAGGACAAAATTTCCTACATTTTTCGTAGAAAAATGTTTTGTAGCATACATATGTTAGGAGTTACAGCTTCGTGAAGTATTAAATTTTGTTATTTGGCTGTTAAGACCTAAAATAAATAATTTAAACAAATGCAAATTGAAATAATTTTGATGGTGGCAATACAAATATAAAGACCGTAGAAAAACTTCGTCGATCAAAAAAGCACGTGTCTGCTGATGTCCTTTTAGGTGAAACAATTGTGGTGCAAGTTTGGCAGGAGCGACTTTTAGCCAATAAAAAAAATAAAGTTCGTCTCATATCGATGTTGAAGAACAAATTTGAGCTGGCTGCATTTACAGTTAAACAAGCTGAAGATGATGCCAATGTGCTAATTGTGAACACTGCAATTTGAATCAATATTTGATGCTGTTTTTGTGGTCGGGGAAGACGTTGACCTTTTAGTACTTCTGACAGCCTTAGCACCAGCCGAAAGTTCTATCTACTTCCGTAAACCTGAAAGAGGAAAAACTGCTGAGAGGATATATTCAGCAAGTAGCCTCAAATACGAAGAAGCAACCAAGCGCATTCTGTTCTTGCATGCCTTCAATAGTTGTGACACTACGTCATCCCTATTCAATCAGGAAAAAAACAAAATTTTGTACGCGGAAAAAGAACAGATCGGTTCATGAAATAATTGACATTTTCAAACCAACAAGATGCGACACCAGAGGAGATTGCTGAGGCCGGAGTACGCTTTCTTGTAGCTTTATATGGTGATAACATGGATAAAGAGAGTTTTTAAGAGATTCGTTTTCAACGCTTCGCCAAGTACAGAAATGGAGAGGCATAGAGAAAAATCTTGAAGACTGGGGTTGGAAGCCATAACAATAGCGGAAAAACTAGCTCCCAATTCCTTATTAAAATCGGTATCTTGTGCAAAAAAGGGTGTGGTGGGGTATGCAGCTTGCGGAAATATGCCGGAAATCCGCATTGAAAGCGAGGACGAGGATGACATTTTTTAGACTACGAAACAAAACTACGACCAGGACACCGACAATAACCTACCCGAACTATCGAAACGTACCAAAATGTAGTAAAAATTAATTTTTATAATGCTCTAAAATTATAATTTACTATTCTTAAATTAACCTCTTAAGGACGGGGTTTTTTACGTAGAAATTGGACTTTTTTTTATATGATATCTGAATATAAAATGGAAAGATTTGTCACGTCGAGTGCCCGATAAATTTGGTGGTCGAAATGTCGACCAGTCCCGTCCGGAACGGAAAGTCCAATGGTTAAAATTTCATTTGAGGAAAAAACAGTGCATTCCTAAGTAATTGGATGCGCTGAATACGAAAACGATAATAAAAAATATCCAGGAGACATCTCTGACCTTGAAAATTGCATTTCAAGGTCAAATCCGTTGTTTTCTGTCTGAAATGATATCTGTAATTGTTTTTACGTTGAATACAGGAAAATAGTAATGTTTTTTATGTCATTTGCCATTTTTTCCATCAAATGATGGCCCCTTTTTGAAATTGGGCATTATTTTTCAATTGAAAACCACGAGAAATAGGGACCGAATTTAGAAAAAATTTATTAGAAAAAGCAGAAAAAAAATTTTTTTTGCTCTTTCCTCTGGTTCCGGGTGGACATCCTTCCTTCAGAGACCCGGTATTTCAGTTTTCGCTCTCGACATGACCCAGGATCAACAGCGTGGATGTGGCGAAAATTTGATCCCCAACAATTCCCTTTCCGGTATTTCCCGAAAAATGACCATGATGGGTGGGGGGTGCCAACGGAGGAGTGGGTGGCGAGGAATGGCAGGGTTGAGTTCGACCTCCTTCCACCACAACTCCTCCCGACATTTATCTGCATTTAAAACAATTTTCTAGGAAAATTGGGAATTTCAAGTGGGGGAGGTGGGGGGGGGGTCGATGTGGCTTAACAAGTGTACAGCTCTATGGGACCCCGAGCTCGACCATTTGTCCAAATTTTAGGGCGATCTGATGCATATTTTTTGAATTACAGTAGGATAGAGGAAATCCCCAAGTAAACCCAGAAGACTTCGCTTCGAAATCACTATTTCAAGGTCAAATATACATTCTAAAATTTTTATTTTGCTATATGCAGTACTATTGGTTTATTGTTTTCGTATTCAGCCCATCAAAATACATACCATTTTACATGCCAAAATTCCAAATAGAAAATTCGACCTTGAAATCACTATTTCAAGGTCAAATATGCTACCTAAAATTGTTACACTATATTCCCTATATTCAAAACATAATTTTATTCCCAAAATCACTCAAAAATATTGTGATACTTGAGTGGTCGAAATATCGACCAGTCCCGTCCTTAAAATGTTAAAAACAAAATGGAATATACTTTTCTCCTTTAACTTTGTTTACGAAAAGTATAATACTGTTAAATGATAATACTCAAGTACCTTTTAGATTTTTTTATAATTATCTAAAAATATAATGATATATAATAAGAATAATCAAATAAAACTGAACCAAAAGAAGTTTCCACATTTTTTTTCAAATAGTGCTATCTCACGGACCTGTAACTCCTAACGTATGTGTGCTACAAAAATATACTAACTTTGCATAGAACATATTTTGGCGTGAAAGTCACCGTTTTTGAGTTATTATCAAAAAACCAAATTTTTGTACCTAAAATCTAAGATGGCGGCTCGAGCGCATGCGCCTCGAGGTCGAAAACTTGGATTTTTCATTAGGGCACCAAGCTTTACAGCATACTAAAAAATCGCTACTACCCCACCTTTTGCATTCAAAAAACCCCCACGTACTGGACTAATAGTACAGTGAAGTAAGATTTTGACACAAAATAGCTATCAAATTTTCTAATACAATACACAAGTTTCAGGGATAAGTTATATTTTCTATTATTATATATTCAATTGTCATTATAAAAATGAAAAATTATTTCTTTTAAACATGCATCTAGCCAAAAATCATATTTTTTTGATAACAAGATCTCAATAATTTAAATAATATTAAATCTATTTTTATTCACAAAGACTATCTCATGGACCCCGCTTAAACTATTTTATCGATATCCGTAATGGATATTTTGTGGATATTTTATGGATTTTTGTAACAGATATCTCATGGATGTCGCTAACAGATATCAAATGGATATCTAATTTGGTGGCCTTCAAATATCTCTTGGATGTCCATAGAATATCCAATATCCATACGGGGTATCTTATTGATATCTGAAATATATGTTGCAGATATCCATCAGACATCCATAGGACGAACATGTGCTATCTTATAAATTTCACAAATGTATTGGAAAAGAGACAAAGAGTAAATATTAAGCGGGCGCCAGACTATTGTTTCAATATTTTCAAAAATGGCAGAAATGATGTTTTTTGAAATTTCAATCCCTTCCAGTTCCACTCATGAAGGCCAAATCGAAAAAAGTTTCAAGTGAGAAAAATATTTTAAAAATGAGATATGGTAATTGTTAAGACTTTAACAGTACCAAGTATGTAGAAAAAAGAAATTATATACAAAACGTATATTGCCATTTGAAGGACCGTTTCAGATTGAAAATAATAATGCAAAAAATAGTAATATCCTTAAGGATCCTACAACTAATAGAGTATTGTTCAATATTGAAAAACAATATAAATATTATACTGATCACATATAAGAACAAGTTGAATAATAAAAACAAAGAAAGATCATTATTAAGAAAAGAGACTACATAAAGTCAAAATTAAAAATAAATTATTTATAGTTCGCAGAAAAATTCTTAAAAAAATAATTTCTGATCAGTTTCCAGAAATGTAACAGATAAAGCGATGTTGCCTGTTGTTTTATTTTCTTTTATGTATTTTTTTCACAACAACGGATAACCTTAGAATTAAAAATTTTTGTTTGAAATAATGTCTTCTACCTATACGCACTATTTTCAACCATACATATTTAAAGTAGGTTGATCTATTATTATTGAAAAGTAACTAATTGTAATTTTGTTAAAAAAGAATATAGTGAGCAACTAATTGTTACCGCACTGGCAGCTCCATTCGTATCGGGTGTTAGGGTCATGCCTCCGGCCCTGAAGAATTGAAAACCATTACGGCTGATGAAAGAAAAGTTTTCTACTAAGTTTTGAGTCTCTTTGTCCCTCCGAGCTACGTATTTCTTTACCTCTCCATTTGATTTGTATTTTGCGCCGCGCGCGCGGTGCGGTACGGTACGGGCAAATAATTTCTCCCAGAAACTCACCTTTATTTTTTCACTTTGCTTGGAATTGTTTCACTCGGGGATTATTGTTTTAAATCCCCGCTCCGGAAAGTTTTTGATAAAGGCTTTCTTCAAGAGGTGGAATGCGTTAATAACTAAAGTTTTAAAGCTTTGCGAAATAAAAGGTTCACGTATTGAATGGATAAAAGGTATGCGTAATTGAAAAGATAATTAATAATAACAATTTTATTTTTTTACATCTTCAGAATTTCAAAAACTTGCATATTTATTATCTAGAAGACGTTAGTGGAGACCCGAACACGGCCGATCACTGTCTTATCATGGGACACAGCGGCGGTCGGGCTCATCTCTACTTTTTCTGGCGAAAATTATTTACGTAAACGTTTTGACGAGTCATTGCCAGATGTTTGTATGTGTTCCGTTTTGCTTAAAATTTTTGGACCTAGTATTGAGTCTTTTATACTTGATTTATCGATATAAATCTTTAAATTCGTTTTCCCAATGTCTTACTCCATCAACTTTGTGGCAAGAACTATTCAACTTACCGACGTAATTTTTTTTTGTAATATTCAGCAAACATGACGCTATAGCTTGACCGAGGCTTTTTTGTAAATAACATTTGGTTCAATTTTTATAGCTACAAAAAGAGGCAAACAATAATGTTCGCCATTTGCAGAAAATTCGAAATTTTAAAACACCCACAGGCTATAGCTAACGTGATAACATTTAAAAATTTTCTGATTTTTTTTTGTGTAAAGTGAAGTGGATGGACAATTTCTTGCCACAAACTCGGCTCTTAGTTAACTCGAATAATCAGTCAAGACCGTAAGGTCGCACACTCCTGTGGAAAACGTTTAAACTGGATTCTTAAAGCTTAGTAAAGTACAAATTGAACAAAATAGTTATTTATGTACCAAGGGTATAAATAGATCTTTATGCCTTGAGGGCGACGATCTTATAAACTCGAGGGCCTGTAAGTCGCCCGAGGGCATAATCATCTGTTTATATCCGCGATGCAAACAAACTTTTATGTCTCATAGGAGGAACTAATTTTATTTAATTTTTTTGAAATCTTTATAATGTCATCAAATATTAAACATTTTACAATCATTTTCTATTTTTTACATAATACTTTCATGATTTGTAATTTTATTAATAATAATTATTAATAAGTTAAACACAAACTATTTTTAATCTTTATGCCCGAGGCGGTCATAAAATGCACTATGCGGCGCATAATGTGCACTTTATGCCCGCGCGCGCCATAAAATTTACTATATGCCCGCACGGACATAAAGTATACCTTTATATAGTTGGTAACTAAGCAATAAAAACATAATATTGAACTAGTATGACATAAAGAAATTGTCTGAAGTTTTTTTTTCCTTCAGCATTAATTCTTGGAAATTCGATCGAAAATCAGGCGTGAAGGTGTAATAAATAAAAAATTCCTGTCTTGTTTACAGCCTTGAAGAATTCTGTGATATTATGTATAGTTTTAATATAATTAAATTCCGTCTGTACCACTTTAACGTCAAGAAATACAAAGGAATCACATATACTATAATGTAAGCAAAAACAAAATTGATTATTTTCAATTTTTCCACTGTACGGTAGAAGAGAAAGAGCGATTTTCACGAGTTTCAAATAAAAATATTTTTGGAAAACGCCTGTCCACAAAACTCCATTTGTTTTTGATTTTAGCAAAAACTTGTAAATAGAAAAAAATTTAGCTACAATTTCTAGTTTTCCAAAATTTGATATCTGCAAATTCATAAAATTTAATTTTAATTTTTAATTTTTATTTAAAAAACTAGGATGTAAATAAAAATTTAAAAACTAGAGATTGTTAGGGTTTTTATTTTGAATCTTTCTGCAAAAAATGAAATGTTACCGATGATAAATAACTAAGATATAAGGGAAGAGCTAAAATAATGTAAGGCGAAAACAGCCTTAAACAAATACCAGGGGCATTCTAAGGAGTATTCTAAGTATAGGGATTTTTCTGCATTTTATTTGGGTTCAAAAAAAGTGTTTCAAAATTTATTTTCTCTCACATTTTTTGTCATGCAACAAAAGGAGAAGTTTGATATCTACTTCGTATGGAAAAGGCAACGTCGCTTAATTAGGGAGTGGCTTTTAGTTCATGTGCGGGCACGTATTGGCGGGAACGGGAAAACATGGTTAGTTATTTTATTTATTGTTTTTCTTTGCTGGACCTCTGTAAAAATGAATCAGCATTACCCAGTTGTATCAACACTTCTGATAATAGGCATCATTATTCTGAAGCGGAAATTAACTAAATAAAAAACGTATACGACGGTATTCAAGAAAATTTTTCAGGTTATTCAGTGGATCAGGCGCTAAAATTTTGTGGGAAATTAACGAAAGCTTCAGAACGCACAATTTATTGGGCGTTAAAAAAACTAGTGTGAAAAATGAGCGAGCATTTAATAAGACAATAGAAAAACGGGGACGGAAAATAATAATGGTAACGCACCGCGGTAATACCTCAAAGGTGGTGTGGAAATCTAAGAACAATTACTGACCTCACTTTAATTAAAAAATAATAAAAAATTGCATTAAATTAAAATGTAAATTTATCATATACCTATGTAAGACAAATAAAATTCCCCACCACTGGAAAAATTTCCTCTTTCCCCTTAACCACCCAAAAGCTCCACTACTTTGGAGCAATGACAGATGTCAACATTCCTTTCACATTCCTTAAGACATTCCATTACTGCCAGTTTTTAAGGAAAATGGGTATAGTTAGTACTACTCCAATAATATAGCTATTTAAAACAATAATTTTATGACATTAAGTACCAGTTTATTATTAATTAATATTGTATACTTTATTATTTCATTATGTACGTTTTCTTAAAAAGTACGAAAATAAGATATCCAAAAAAGAAAATTCTTATTTCGGAATAAAGTTTATAAAAAGAATGAAGAATATCCCAGATCGTATAGCCATTTTTCAATGTTCGGAATAGAATAAAAGCGTAAATACGATATCCAAGTGCTAATGCGCCTTGATCAGGTAGTTGAAAATTGTAAATGGCATCTATAAATTTCGCGATGGTCATAAATCGTCTTTTGCTTTACGATTCCACTAGTGCAGTTTGGAGTGCATATACCGACTACCGACCGACCGTCTATAAATTGACCTGATGGGGATTTTTACTTTTTAACTGTGGCCATAACGTCTGCCCGCTATTGTCGGTATAAGCCATCGAATGTGCCGTGGATGGAATATAGAGGTCAGCCATACAATACATTCCAAGATTTAGGGGCTACGGTTTTGGTTTATGTTTATTTCTGTCGCTCTACCTATAGGATGAAACAACTACTCTAATGGAGGTTTGAAGATCTTCCACTATATTTTATGTGAACTTGTATTTAAGTAGGTACACTAAATGTAATTTTTCCAGAAAATAAAATAAAATTTTCGTGCGATGGTAGATTGAATAAAATACTGAGTGTTATTGAAATACATGCACATATTAAAATGAAATATGGATTAACAAAGAATAAAAGTGTTAAAGCATAATATATCCTAAAACTTGGAACGATAAAGAAATACCTGTCAAGAGACATTCTAAAAGCCTTTCAATATGGAAATCCAAGGCGACGAGTCAAGCCGAACTACTAGTTTGAATCGACAGATTTCGCCCCATACGAATATAGACCTTAGATGAAATTGGGCTCAGCACTGTATCAAAATTTTTTAAGCAAATTGGTAGTGCAACGTCAGCAGACAGGAGTCATCTTGTTCATATGATTGTAGCTGTCAATGCCGTTGGAAATTCCTTGTCGCCGATAATAATTTTACTCACTTTCATGTTGATTAGTGGTCCTCCAGGATGTATCAAAGCTGCAAATATAACAGCAACTACTAATTAAGAGGCATGGGAAGCGCGTCATCAACTCCCGCTTCCAACCACTTCACGTCACACCGAATGGTTATCTAAAATTTTGTAGTAGGGCAATGGTTTACACATGACAACATCGCTTAAATTCTCAAACGGCACTGAAAATTACAATTTTATTGGTATATTCTACCCATTTGTTAATAAATTTATAACTACCTAATCCGAAATTTGTATTTTTAACTTTATTTATAATATGAATAACCTATAGGATTTATTTATTGGTTTCTCTTTAAGTATTTTTTAAAAAAATACAGATTTTTGTAAAGTAAATTGTAAAATTATATTTGTGTATAGATTTTAGTTCTACACTTTTTTCCATTTTCAAAAATAACAGTGTAACAAATGATACTTTTATTTAGGAACTGAATTTAGATGTTTAATTTTCCTTCGTATACTGAGATGTTTTTAACACGTTGACTGCGATACGTTAATTTTTTGAGGTGCGAACCAAACATATATCATCTATATGTATGTGCATTTTATGTAACATAATGGCGGCGGTTCCCAATGCTCTTAATAAGACCGAACACTCACATTAGGATGTTTTTGAAGCAACTAAAAAATAACTTTTTTTGTGATTATAGTTATTAAGGATAACAATGACGACTCATAATTTGAAAAAAGTTTTTGGAACGTCAAAAAATGTCTCTTTGGTTAAAGTGATAGTAACCTAAATTTTTTGTATTTTGTGTTCACTTACGTTCAAACGCAGTAAGTTAAATTTCATTGTTTGTGTTTTTCCTTAAATATGGATGAAAATATTAATATATTAATAAGAAGAAGGCAATCAAATATTTAGTTGATTTGTAACATTATACTGAGAGAATTAAATTTGTAAAAATGGATGTAGTTGAAGATATAGATTTGCTGTTAGACTATGATTTAAATGAAATAATTAATTTTGGAATGCGAGAATATATTATAAGACCTCGAATGAATCATTTTGACGAAACATTTTTTAAACGTTTCCGTCTCTCTAAACCAACTGTGTCTCTATTAGTAGAAGAAATCATTGATGAAATTCAGAATCCCCCAGAAAGGTATTTATGAAAAAGTAATTTCTGGGAGACCATATATATTTCTAAATTTTCTTTATTTTTTCTAGAAATCGTAATCGAGCTCTTACACCTAGGACTAAATTATTATTGACATTAGCAACAGGTAGTTTTTATATAACAATCTGTTAAAACAGATTTTTATGGAATATCCCGTTTTCCCAAGGTGTTGGGAGTTATAGATTGTACTCACGTTAAAATTCAGTCCCCATGTGGAGGAAGAGCTGAAGTATTTAGAAACAGAAAAGGATACTTTTCTCTAAATTTTCAAGCAATTTGTGATGCTAATTATGTGATAAGGGACGTTTGTCATTGGCCAGGAAGCGCACATGACACTCACATTTTTGAAAATTCTCATATTAGGATGCGTTATCATAATAATGAAATGACAGAATTTTAATAGGGGACAGTGGGTATCCTTTGAAGCACTATTTAATGATCCCACTAGGCAATCCAGAAGATGAAGCTGCACATTTATACAATAAAAGCCTGATTCGAACAAGATGTGTAGTAGAGCGAACTTTTGGCATTTGGAAGAGAAGATTTCCTATATTGTCTCTGAGAATTAGAACTCGGATAACTTTGGCCCAAAAAATTATTCTCGCCTGTGGCATATTACACAATTTAGCCTGTCCGCAACACGAAGAAGTATTTGAACAAGAGAATATTGAACAGGATTTAGGCATAATAGTTAATGGTAAGATGATGTTTTAGAAAGTTTTTTAAAATATTTTAGAAATCTGTTATAAAAATAGTTATATTATAAAATCATAGATTTTCAAAAATTTATATTGTAACGATATTGTATATCTTTTAAAATAAAAATATATTTTTCAAAGGGCAACATTTTATTACATAAATACAAGTGATTACTCATGAGTTAATAATATCTTTTTCAATAGATGGGTATCAGGGACTTCATCTATAGATGAAAAGACCGGCTCTAACAGTTACCATTTTTATCGGTGGTGGCAAACACAATCGACTCATCCAAACAAAGAACATAATCTGTATAGTTAAGCAAAACATATGTAAGATATATATTTTAAGAATATTGGCGACACAAGATGGTTCTCAGTGCGGCTGTCAGTTTTCGGCAGTTTTCTGATATAAACAATGATGCTGTGAGGTCGTGCTTGTTCAAGAGTATTCAAACAATCGCCTGTCGCAGAGAAAGATATATTGATTTTAGTTAAAGTTAATCTTTTCCGAGAATTGTGTTATTAGAAAACCCAATATAAGTTAGTTATTTTATGTGCGTTATTTGGGTAAGACCTGCTTCAGGCAATTGTATCTTTGAAATTCTGTCGGGTCAAGGCGAGGTTTTTAAGAATTAATCAATTGTTTAATAATATCGGGTTCATTATATTAATAATTATCCATAAATAATTATTATTTTATTGTAATCCACACGCATTTATGTTCGCTCGGCCTAATAAAGAGATATTTTGTCACAATTATATTAAAATTAATTGTTTTTATATCGAAAGAAAGCCTCATTAATTACATATTTGTTACAGATGATGAATATGGTCCGATTCTATTCAAAATTCGTAGTTGGGGTTTTGGAGACGTAGATTAGGATTTTTTTGTCAAAATTAATATTTAAGGACCACGGATTAGATTTGCAATTATGATTCGTTTCTATTCAAAATTGAAATTAATAAATTTCAATATGGAGGATGATATTTGCATAATAGAATACTAAAAAGGAAAAATAAATAAAAGTAAAAAAATATTTTTAAAAACAAGCTTTTATTAAATTTTAAATTAAATCAATCCAGTCAATTATACAATTTATATGATATAAAAACTTGTGGATAGATTTTCCTGTGTAAATAAACAAGAATAATTTGACACAAGTAATTCTAAGAAAAAATGTATGGATTTCATAAAATAAATTGGTAAGAATTTTTGTGTTGGTGAAATATTATTTTGTTTTGCTGAAAGCTTCTTTTATCTCACTTGTAATATTTTGCTTTGCATGGAACCCCAGAAGTAACAAGAAAAGTAAAATTAAAGAATAAGAGTAATAAACATTAAACAATATTTTACAGCTTAATTATTTTAGTTGAAAAATGAGGAAAATTATATGATCTTGTGAAACTTTTCGAATTGGCTTCATTTAAACAATCCCAAAAATATATTTAGTGAGATTTTTGTGAATTTATATTGTTTTAAATATTAAATAAGGATTTTAAATATTTTTAATTTATTGTGTTGATTATTATTTATAATCCTATGATAGTTATAGACATTGGAGATGAATCAATTTAATAGAATAAATATTATGAACAGCTTCTAACGAAATAATTAATATTATTGCACAAATACAATAAATAATTGTCATTTAAAGCTAGTATTTACTTTAGCTGGAAAATGCAAACTACGTGCGAAGGATACTTCAATTTAATGTTAATTAAAATTTGTTGATCTATTTGTTGAAGTTAGTTAATTAAATTTCGTGTTGACAACGTTTAAATAGGAATGAATTCGGAGTATTTGTAGTAAAGAGATCGTTAATCAGATTGTTAGCTATTAGGTATTTTCATGGAACTCGGATTTGGCTGGGTTGGCTCTGCGTATCGTATCGTTTGTTGCTTGTTTGTAAATTCTGCAATAGAAGAGCTATTTCGAATGAGTCAATATTAGCTAATGTTAATATACATAATACAGTTCTCTCTGATAATTTGACCTAGTCATTTTTTATTTTATATTTTATTTCATTAATTTTAATTAAACGAACCACCTTGCAAATGGACAAATTTTCCAAGTTTCCAAGCTTTATTTAGGTTTGATTGAAAAATGATCAATAGGTCGTTTTAGAAGTAAAACAAATATTTTCTGAAGTATTTGAGGTAAAATTTTTGTATGATTATTTTATGGAAATATAGTACACAATTCAATTCTAACTCTATTTCTTTATAATAATTAATCCTTGAAGAATTTTTTTCTATATGATATTCTATTCTCTATTCTAGCTGAATCTGGTGTGGAAGATCCCAACTGCACCAAGGCTTTAAGCCTGTTCTGCCCCGTTATTATTCACATCAGATCAGTACTCTTGACAAGAAACTGTACCTTAAAGTGCCATTCCATTTCCCTGTCAGGTCTCGGCAATAGCATAATAGATTTATCAAGAGGAGTTTTGTCATCTTCCTCACATCTCCTACATAGGAAATCTAATTAAAGGTTTTTCGGCTCCTTTACCAACTATTTCCTTCTATGTCCTGATGCATAGGAACCCCGTTAAGAGTTATCTTGTCATGTTCTGTCAGAGCATTTAAGTTTTTATGACAGTAGTTTGGACTGTATCTCCACCCTTTTCATTGCTTTAAGGAATGCTTGGCTATCTGTGATTATACGAATTCTCTTACTTCTAAGATCCTTGAGCAACATCACATTTATACAAGCATTTATCGCAGTCATTTCCGCTTAAAAGGCCGTTGCCGTAGATCCCATGTTTATAATGCATGTTCTCCCTGAGTTCATATGTGCTACCTCCTGTTTCCTGTTTTGGATCCGTCTGTATACCAGACTGATTGATTTTTCCTGACCTTATGGAATGGTATACTTTCCTTGAATATTCCTATCCCTAACCATAAAACTACACACTGTTTCCTATTACTGATATAAGAGGAAAGAAGACTGATTAGTGAATTTGACAGACCCAACCGGCCTAGCTTAGATAGAAGAATTCCGTGGTCAAGTTGGTCGAATGCCTTAGAAAAGTCCGTGTACATTACGTCATACTGTGCCCGATCAGATACAACTGTATCAAATTTTCAGAAAATTTTGGTGCGAAGATAAATTCTCTATGTAGCTCGCAAAGAAGTTCATCAACCACCCAAGAAACTCTACGGACAGGAACAGACGAACACTCTGCAGGAAACCTAAGAAAAAA
This sequence comes from Neocrepidodera transversa, assembly GCA_963243735.1. Classification (NCBI taxonomy): domain Eukaryota; kingdom Metazoa; phylum Arthropoda; class Insecta; order Coleoptera; family Chrysomelidae; genus Neocrepidodera; species Neocrepidodera transversa. The sequence goes on from OY725350.1 coordinate 5,439,155, forward strand.
TTCATCCAGCCCAACCTCAGGATCCTTAGCGAAGCAAGCGAAGATATAGATCCCCTGGACGAGCTCTATCGGAGGACGCTCCACTTTTCACCAGATCAGCTACACCAACCACCACCGACGCTGCAGAACCACTCATCGCTCTGAGTCTCCCAATTCAGGAGGCTCGTAAATATCAATAATATTATAATATACCTCAAATATCTTAAGTTAATCTTTCTCCTACAATAGGGTACAGGGAAACACCTCACAAAAAGGACAGATTACCCAGGAGGGTTTAGCACTACCTCACGCATAGAACCAAGCGTGGGGTGTCTTTAAAAGATTCACGCCTCCACAATCAAGACAACCGTTGTAAAAAATCGTATACCTGTGTAGTTTATAGTTAAAGGGGGATAAAAGAGGGGAGAATATTTTATAGTAGGAAGGTAGTATAGATATTAGAAATGCATGGAAACATGCTTGTTAACATTACTGTTGATTTCATATTAGGTTGGTGCCTTATATGTATGTAGTTTATGGCTGAAGAGGGGGGGAGGGTATCTCGATCCCCCGTTTGGGATAGAATCGTTTTAATATTGTTTATAGACAGTAAAAAAATTTATTTTTGACTAAAAATAAATTAAATAAGTGACTGAGGATGGTGTACACACTAGATATCAGGTGAAGAGTGAAAACGAGTACATCAGTGTGTAAAATTAAATTTATTAAAATTAGGCTAAGCGTTTTCGGCATATTGTGTCATCATCAGAGCCTTCCTAAAAAGTTGTTGATTTACAATAAAATACAAGTAAAAATAAAGAGTGAGACTTACGTCAAAGCGATACCCCACCAGAAATATTTAAAAGCATGACAAGATTAAAATTTTTATAAAATTGGATTGCAAAATAGCAAATCGCTAATGCAAATTTTGATCACCCTGTATACATTTTGTTCTTACGCCATCAAGTAGAACTCAAAGAGTTAAGATAGGGACACGTAAGCCGTTTTATCCGATTTTATGTCGTTTGGCCGGAGCAATCACTTAAAAAAATATAGGGTGTTCCATTTAAAAAAATGACGGTGACTTCATTACTCGAAAGTAATTCACCCTGTATATTAGATTATTATTATAAAATACGGTAAATTAAATTGAAAAATCGACGTGTTTCAGGATTATTTCTTAAAATGGCCTGTTTAGCTAAAAATGAATTTGTTCCATACTTTACGGACACACTGTATATATGTATGTATGTATGTGTAGACATTCCGTTCCGGCACGATAGAGGTCGCAATTTTGGTCCAATCGACACCAAATTTGGTACAAAAATTCTTTGGGGCAGTAATTCGTTGCGTATTGCAAATGGGTATTCTACCTCTAAGGGGGTGAGAATTGCAGGGGGTTGAAATCTCAAAAAAAATCAGATCTCCGCCATTTTTGAAAATATTAAAAAAGACCATTAGACTTTTTTTACGCTCTGATTATTATAAAACTAATTTGTCTGAAACTTTTTTTCATCCGACCCACGAGGATTGAACTGAAGGGGGTTGAAATTTCAAAAAAATTAAATCTCCGCTATTTTCAAAAATATTGAAACAGTTCATAGAACTTTTTTTATGTTCTAATTATTATAAAACTAATTTGTCTGAAACTTTTTTTAATCGGACCTAAGGGGACGGAACTGGAGGGGGTTGAAATTTCAAAAAATTCATATCTCCGCTATTTTTAAAAATATTGAAACAGTTCATAAAACTTTTTTAATGTTCTAATTATTATAAAATTAATTTGTCTGAAACTTTTTTTAATCGGACCTAAGGGAATGGACCTGGAGGGGGTTGAAATTTCAAAAAATTCATATCTCCGCTATTTTTAAAAATATTGAAACAGGTCATTAGACTTTTTTCATGTCCTAATTATTATAAAATTTATTTGTTTGAAACTTTTTTCGATCTGACCATATCGTGGAGTGGGGAAGGATGCTCAAATTTAGACAATAGAAATCTACCTCCCCTGTCGACCCTACCGACAGGAATTTTTTTTACTTGTATTTTATTGTAAATCAAAAACTTTTTAGGAAGGTTCGGATGATGGCAGAATATGCCGAAAGCGCTTAACCTAATTTTAATAAATTTAATTTTACACACTGATGTACTCGTTTTCACTCTTCACCAAAAATAAATTAGGCCACAAACCGGTCTTCCCTCCTCCATTACATGATACTTTTCATTTCAGTATGTAAAATAAAAAACATTTTGATTAACATTTTTAAATATTTTATGCATGATACGTAAAATATAATAATTTTTGACTTACAACCACTAAAATCTACATTAAAGCTTTCTGTTTTTAGTCCTCTATTTTTTTACAGTAACCTTAATTTTATTCGATATTTTTGTGACAAGTAGACAATAAAAACACTTGTACTGTACGTATATGTAGCTCAGAATAGCACAAGTGTTAATATGTTATGTTTACCTGAACGGTACATTAATTCAGTGGCGGCTCCTCGAAGGAGGCTTAGGAGGCTCAGCCTCCTCGCCAATTTATTAATTTATTCAGCAAACAGCACCAGAAATATTTTTTTGATCATTCATTTTATTTAGTGTTTCTCTAATATTTTTTAAAATTTCACAATTAATTCCCTGTTCTCAGTAATTATTTTTAAATCTGACAACGGGGACCTGAGGCTAGACTCAATCGAATCTGTACATCTCTCAAACCCTAAACACATGTTGCTCAACACAGTTGCCGTTTTTCGAAAAGTCCAATTGCTAAATACCGTAAAAATAGCTGAAATGGCAACAGTCTTAGTAGGCTAGCCTTCACTCCGGTGGAAAATGATACATATACTTCATATCCTAAACACGTGTTGCTTAACACAGTTGCCGTTTTTCGACCAGTTCAATTGCTAAATACCGTAAAAAATAGCTGAAATGGCAACAGTCTTAGTAGGCTAGTCTTCTTCCTTTCAGGGGAATACCACACATGCGGATTGCGAGGATGTTTGTTTTGTTTTATGATTAGCGGGAATAATTGTTAAGTGACGCCACGCGAAATAATTTGTCTGTTCGGTAAATTATTAAAATTTAAAATGAGTGCCTGTGATTTAGTTTCTGACTTTTTAAAAAATCCATTTAGTGGATTAACATTGACAAAAAAGTGTTTTTAAAAATAAACGGCCTTTACCGGGTTTAACAGGATTAGTGATGTCAGGTAAATATCAAAATCGATCATTTAATACTGACAATTATAAAAAATATTTATGGTTAACGGGATCTGAGGTACACAATAAATTAGATTGCTGGTATTGTTTAATATTTACAACTGATAATTCTTCATGTTGGGGGCGCTTGGGTTATAATGATTTGAAAAATTTAGCTCGTGGTCTAGACAGACATGAAAAATCGCAGGAACATATTACATCGAGTATTAAGTGTAAATTAACCGGTAAACAAAATATTGTAAATGTTATTGATTATGCTCGTACACGCGAAATAGAAAATCATAACAATACAGTTAAAGACAACCGCGAAATTTAAAAAAAATCATTGATTTCTTGGTAGATTTGTTTTGTAAATACTACTAAATACGGTAAGCTTCGTGATTTTATGAGTAAGGCGTCAGTATTTGCAGCCACCTCAAAAACAATACAAAACGAAATTCTCGATTCAATCAATTATGTCCTCCGAAATCATATAGAGGATGAATTATTAGACGTTCCTTTTTTTTTCGTGGCAGGTTATCGAAACAACAACAAAATATGAAAAATTCCAAAAAAATTAAAAAACATTAAAAAATTAAAAAAATAAATAAAAAACAAAAAACATACAAAAAAAATTTTTGGCAAGAGAAACTCTATACCTCCACGTTGGTTCTTGCTGGGCAACAATTAATTTTGTCACTGAAGTAGCTGGTACGGTCGATGCGCAAAGGTTGCATTAATTGGCTGAATGGAGTATATTTTTACAAAAACGTTTTATGTCCAGCCTCCCTTCTTAAAAAGTTCACGAGCCGCCACTGCATTAATTATAGGTACGTCAGTAAGCTTTTAGTTGCGTCTAAATTCGGTGCCTGGAACAACCGTCTTGTTGATTTCTCAAATGAATTAACGTCACTCACAACCTCTAAAATTCACATAATTTTGTAATAAATCAAAGTGAACTACTTGTTTTAATAATTGTTACTTAGTATAAAATCAAAATGTACTATTTTTTTATAAATACGTATCAATAAACAGCTACTAATAAATTTTCAGTACACTTTTCAATTTAACCATCAAAAGTGATATTATATATTCTAAAATAAAAACCTCGTCATCGCTGATATATAAGTTGAGGGTTAAATTGATTTATATCAATCTACCTATACCCCGACATACATCTCAAGGGCTGAAGGGTGTCGTGGAAGGGCAGAAATTTTATGTCGGAGGTCCCTTTGTTCTAAGATGGCCGTGGAACGTGCCTTTTCAATAACCTTACAGGTTGCTTGCCAGCCTCTTTTTCTTGTGCCTGTCTCGCTCTTTCCATACTCAGGTATTCAAGTGGCCGAGTCAGCGTGATTGCTACATGAAAGATCTTTTAAATTTCATACGTGGTTATACTATTAAGGAATTTTGCACCTTAATGCATTCTTCAAAAGAAAAAATTATAATATTTTCACATATTTGTAAATTAAAATTATTTTATAATATAGAAATTTTCTAGTTAATTTTAAATTCACTTTTGGATTTTGTATAATATATAAATTTTAATTTTGACTAATTTTGTAAATTATTACTAATGCTAAATTATATAAAAACGCCACTGGTTTTAATAAACACCGTTTTCATCGAAAAAAATCCATACCTTGGAAGGTCTCAACGACGCCGGTAACGTTAAGAAAAACAAGAAAAAAAAAACAAGGAAAGCTATGAGTAACAGATGACGACGCTAACCGCCGATATTTACGATCAATTCCCTCACACACATACACACACACGTTCCCTATTCCCTCTTTTCACCCCTTCTTGTCACACACCTGCACAATATAATTCCACTTTTCGCTCACAGATAGGTAGATAATGTTCTCATAACTCATATGAAAATCGTTTTCGCCCTCCGTTCCAGGACGGCAATAAACTTGCACGAGTATTTCTGTATATTTTGTGTTCTGTTTGAGAGTGTTTTGTTTTTTCATAAGCCGTAAAGAAGTTTAGATTCTGTTTGACAAAAAAAAAAGATATATTATTTAATACATAAAATCTATGATTCGCTAGTAAAATCATAATTAGTCATAGTTGCAGTAAACGGGAACTGTGTTTTTAGATGTCAGCAAGGCATTCGACAGAGTTTAGCACGAGTGCCTCATCTGATATATAATCCTACTTCAAAAAACGACGAGAAAATCCAGACGGGAGCCTGGCTTTTCAAAGACAAAAAACATTGGATATTCTATGTTAATCGTCAATTTTGGTTTTCTTCTAATATTTTGAAAACCGGACCTGATATTTAAATTTAAAGAAAACCAACCAATTCTTCTTGAAAATGCGCATATTTTATCTCATTTAACCAACTTTGTATATATGACACCCATGATTTTCCCCTTATTTTTCCCTATTTTTCTCAATTTATCCTTATTTTCCCCTATTTTACTATTTTCCGTGTTTTTCCAATATTTTCCTGTCTTTTTATAATTTCTTATGATTTTACTTATTTTTCTCTTTTTTCTCTAATTTCTCTATTTTCCTATTTCATCCTATTTTTCCCGTTTTTCATTATTTTTTCCTGTTTACCCTATTTGTCCCTCTTTTTATCCATTTTTGCCGTTTTTTACTATTCTTCCTTATTTTCCACTATTTTTCCATATGTTTCCCTATCTTTATAGATTTTTCTCTAATTAACTTTAATTTCAATATTTTCTCCATATTTTTCTGATTTCTTTCATATTTTTGCCGCTTTTTCCCTATTTTGCCCCATTCTTTCCCATATTCCCAATTTTTCATATTTTTCATTATCTTTTCCTGTTTTTTCCTTATTTATTTCGGTTATTTTTTATTTTTTCCTATTTTCCCTTTTTAAATTATGTTCGGTTATATTTCCCTATTTGCCACTATTTTCCCATACACTTCCTTATTTTTCTCTAATTTCCTTATTTTTCCATATTTTTTCCTATTTGTCTCTATTTGTACTTATTTTTCCCTATTTTGTAGTATTTTCCACTATTTTTTTCTATTTTTTACTATTTTCCCCCACTTTTTATCTCTGTTTAATTATTTTCCCTATGTTTACTTAAGTATTTTTCACCAATTTTTCCCCATGTTTTCCATTTCTTTATATTTTTCCTGGTTTTCATAATTTTTTTCCGTTTTTTAATATTTATCCCTATAATTTTTTTTTTTTCTATTTTCCTTTTTTTTTTCCTATTTTCCTTTTTTTTCCTATTTATCCCTATTACTTTATATTTTTCCTGTTTATCATTATTTTCTTCTGTTTATCCATATTATTTTCTATTTTTAACTATTTTTCCCAATTTTTTTTGTATCCTATTTACTCCGATTTTTCCTTATTTTTTCATTTTTTTCACTATTTTTAGCAAATTTCCCCGTTTTGCACTATTTTATCCTAACTTTCCTATTTTTCAAAAACTTTCACTATATTCCCCATTTTTTTCAGTATTTTCTCCTATTTTTCACTAATTTTACAGTTTCATATTTTATACTATTTTCCCCGTTATTCTTTAATTTTCCAATATTTTCCAATATTTTTCAATATTTTACCAGAAGTTTAATATTAGTCACGATTTTCCCGATTTTCTTTTTTTTCCCTTATTTTTCAATGTTTTTTCCTAAATTTTCTTATTTTTCACAATTTTCAAATCCTATTTTTCCCTGTTTTGCAATATTCTTTTCCCAATTTTCCTATTTTTCCCAAATTTTCTCTATTTCACTGTTTTTTCAAAATTTTTCGATTTTTCCCTATTTTCTCCATTTTCTCCCTATTTATTCCTGTATTTCAATATTTCTCACTATTTTTGTTTTCCTATTTTTCACTATTTTGCCTTTGTTTCCAATTTTTTCACAATTTTCCAGCAGTTTTCAGTAGTTTTCTCTATTTTCCCTATTTTCTATATTTTCTATTTTTCATTTTTTTTTAAATTTTTCCCATTTCTTTCCTGTTTTCCATTATAATTCCCTATTTGTACTTGTACGGTGAGTTAATAAGGAAATAGAAAATGTCAAGGAAGAAGTCAAATCAAATTTAAATAAAGAAAAACAACATAGAGAACATAATCATAAAATACAAAAAACAGATAAAAATAAACTAGGAGGTGATACAAAAAAAAAGAAAGAAACAGATTAAAAGAAGACATACGTATAAGTGAAATGGAAGAACCGAAGAAAGAATTTTAAGGCGCCTAAATTATAATTTTTTTTTCTATTTTTTTTTGTAAAAAAAATTTTCAAGATAAAGATGGAAATATCCATTTTGAGGTTCCATTTTGAGGTCATCTGAAACGATTAAAACAATTTCCAGGTGGAAGTCTTCTGTCTGTCTGTCTGTATTCTTCCACGATTGAGGCCACAAGTTTAATCCGATTGAGCTGAAATTTGGAATATGTGATTTTGTTACCTGTCGGAAGAACCCATTAGTTTTTGTACGACATCTGTTAAACGGAAGTGTCACTATCAAAAAATGACAGATACAATATCTCACGGAATTTGACATACAATATGTCATTTGAAAGCCCTTGAAAAAAGCCATTCAGAATAGTCTAAATTATTTCTTCAACTGTCACTTGTCAAAAATAAATAAGTGTCAAAATTTGAAAATTTAATATTAAATATCTGAAAAAGTAATAATCTGATTGAGCTGAAATTTGGTGTATGGGTTTGGGTTACCTGTCGGAAAAAAACAATTAGTTTTTATACGACATCTGTCAAAGGGAAGTGTCACTATCAAAAAATGACAGATGCAATATCTCATGGAATTTGACATGCAATATGTCATTTGAAAGCCCTTGAAAAACTCTATTCAGAATAATCAAAATTATTTCTCCAACTGTCACCTGTCAAAAATAAAAAGTGTCAAAATTTGAAACTTTAATATTAAATATCTGAAAAAGTATTAATCTGATTGAGCTGAAACTTGGTGTATGGGTTTGGGTTACCTGTCGGAAAAAACCAATTAGTTTTTATACGACATCTGTCAAACGGAAGTGTCACTATCAAAAAATGACAGATGCAATATCTCATGGAATTTGACATGCAATATGTCATTTGAAAGCCCTTGAAAAACTCTATTCAGAATAATCAAAATTATTTCTCCAACTGTCACCTGTCAAAAATAAAAAGTGTCAAAATTTGAAACTTTAATATTAAATATCTGAAAAAGTATTAATCTGATTGAGCTGAAACTTGGTGTATGGGTTTGGGTTACCTGTCGGAAAAAACCAATTAGTTTTTATACGACATCTGTCAAACAGAAGTGTCACTATCAAAAAATGACAGATGCAATATCTCATGGAATTTGACATGCAATATGTCATTTGAAAGCCCTTGAAAAACTCTATTCAGAATAATCAAAATTATTTCTCCAACTGTCACCTGTCAAAAATAAAAAGTGTCAAAATTTGAAACTTTAATATTAAATATCTGAAAAAGTATTAATCTGATTGAGCTGAAACTTGGTGTATGGGTTTGGGTTACCTGTAGGAAAAAACCAATTAGTTTTTATACGACATCTGTCAAACGGAAGTGTCACTATCAAAAATGACAGATGCAATATCTCACGGAATTTGACATGCAATATATCATTTGAAAGCCCTTGAAAAATTCTATTCAGAATAGTCAAAATTAATTCTCCAGCTGTCACCTGTCAAAAATAAAAAATGTCAGAATTTGTAACTTTAACATCAAAAGTCTGAAAAAGTATTCGTGGATACTCGTCGGGAAAGTTTTGGAGTGACACAAACGATTTTTTAATGAAGGAACCCAACCAAAGAGAGAGAGAGAGTTTCATATATTTCAAGTAATCTAATATACTATATACAGCGTGTTCCGATATTTGACCGACAACGCTTTACAGGTGATAACCTTTGACATTTGTTAAGGGCTATTACTTGTAAAGCGTTGTCGGTCGAATATCGGAACACCCTGTATAACGGTTTACAAAATTCCATTAATTCAATTAAATTTTTTCACCTTCCATAAAGTTATAGCGATATTTACAAATTACTAATTTTGCGCGAAGATAAAAATTAAAAAGTATTATTTATTTCAAATTTAAAAATAAATCATACTGATTTTAATAACGTTATAAATATCCACATTTTGAAAGTTAATATTCGCAAATAATCTAAAAATACATAGAATAAATCTTTTTGTTCGGTATCGATCTCTGGGAACCCCCTGATGCGTGACACCTACACGTTCTTTTCAAGTTTTTCCCCCTATATCAGTCCCCCTTTACCTCGCTCGGTTCTGAATCGACATCGTACACCTGTCGCGATCCATTGAGGCGCCATTTTTCTCCTTTTCCTACCTGCTTACCTTGCTCGTTCAGTCTGTTATGTTCTGTTCACTGACCCGTTCAGTAACAACCGAAGTCGTTAAAGATGGCGGACGAATGGGGACTTCATTTCTTATCGAAGCAGCGGCGACTAAGGGGTTGACAATACAAAAGGTATAATAGACTATTTATATTAGACATATTTTAAAATAGAAAAAAATATTAATTTCAAATATATACAGGGTGATTTAGTGTATACTGTAAATAAAATAACAATAGTTGGTGATACTAAAAATTATTTATTTCTGACTGGCTTTTGACCGCGACTTCGTCCGCGGTGATGTTGGAATAAATAAAAGTTTCCCTCTTATATCTGTTTGCTTCCCGTACTTTTTAAACTCTGTGATGAATATTGTTTAGAATATTGAATATTTCGAAAACTATAACTGGTAATAGACGCTTGAAAATTGATACGTAAATTCTCCTAAAGAAATGTGTTTTTAAAAATGAAGGGGAGAGGTCCAAGAAAACTACACAACAAATATGCGCTTAAAAATTACACTTCAGTTTTTGATAAAATTGATTTGAGATAAATAACGAATAACCTAAGAATACACACAGACGGACAGACATACAGACAGACATACAGACAGATAGTACAGACAGATAGACAGACAGACAGAGAGACAGACAGATAGACTTCCATTTGGAAATGGTTTTAGTCATCTCAGGTGACCTCAAAATGGATATTTCCATCTTTATTTCGAATTTTTTTTTGCTCGTTCACAATACTTTCCCCTTTCGGAGGTGGGTCGGGAAAGTAAAAAAAGTTAAAAATGCTGAAAAAGAGTAAAATAATGCTAAATATGGAAAAAAAACTCAAAAAATGAAAAAAAACGCAAAAAAACGAACAAAAAAAAGTGGAAAAAATGCAAAAAAATACAAACATACAAAGAAATGCACAATAATACATGAAAAGTAAAAGAAGTTAAAAGTTCTAAAAAAACTGAAAAATTAAAAGAAGTGATAAACGAAATTTTAAAGAATGTTAAAAATGCCAAAAAAAATCTTAAAAAGAGTTTAAAAAATGCTGAAAAAAAGTAAAATAATGCTAAAAAATGCTTAAATGAAAAATGCCAAAAAATCTAAAAAAGTCAAAAAAAAAAAGTAAAATAATGTTAAAAAATGTTAAAAGTGCAAAAAATGCTAAAAGTGCAAAAAACGCTAAAAAAATTAAAAAAAAATGCAAAAAGATGCCAAAAAATCTAAAAAAAGTCAAAAAACTCTGAAAAAATTAAAATAATGCTGAAAAACGTTAAAAGTGCAAAAAAAATCCAAAAATTAAAAAAAAACAAAGAAAAAGCAAAAAAATGAAAAAAAAATGCAAAAAAAATACAAACATATGTAAATATGCAAAATGAGCTAAAAAATGATGAAAATTCTAAAAAAAAAAAGCAAAAAAAGTTTAAAAAGTGTTAAAAGACATTGTAAAAAATGAAGTACGGTCCTGTTTACTTTTCAAGAATATTTAAGAATATTCAAGGATTTTTTATGGAATATTTCAGGCTTTTTTAAGAATTTTAAATGGACGTGCCATGTATTTTTTAAGAATTTATCAAGGATTTTTTTATAACTTTTCAATAATATTTTAATGATGTTTCACAAATTTTTCAATAACATTATTTACAAGATTTTTCAACGATTTCTTTAAGAGTTTTTAAGGAATTTTGAAAGGATTTTTTTAATAATTTTAAAGTATTTTTCAAGTACTTTTTAAGGATTTTTCAAGACCTTTCACAACATTTTAAAAATGTTTCAAGTATTTTCTCAGATTACTCAACAATTTTTTAATAATTTTTCAAGGTTATTGTTCGATAGATTTTTCAATATCAATTATAGAATTTTTCAGGGACTTTTAAAGAATTGTAAACTGATATTTTAAATATTTTTCAAGGACTTTCAGAACTTTTTTAGAATTTTTCAACAATTTGTTAATAATTTTTCAAGATTAATTCACAGATTTTTCAATTACATTTACAGGACTTTTCAAGGGCTTTTACAATTTTTTGGGGATTTTTGAAGAATTGTAAATCGATAATTTAAGTATTTTTCAAGAACTTTTCAAGATCTTTCAGAACTTTTTAAAAATTTTTAAAGGATAAGGATTTTCTAGGATTTTTCAACAATTTTTTTTAATAATTTTCAAGGTTCTTTGACAGATTTTTCAATAATATTAACAGGACTTTTCATGGACTTCTAGAATTTTTTAGCGATTTTTAAAGAATTGAAAATATTTTAATTATTTTTCATGGACTTTTCAACATCTTTCAGAACTTTTTAGAATCTTTCAAGGATTTTCTAGGATTTTTCAATAATTTTTCAAGATTATTTCATAGATTTTTCAATTACATTTACAGAACTTTTCAAGGACTTTTAGAATTTTTTGTGGATTTTTAAGTATTTTTCAAGAACTTTTCAAGATATTTCAGAACTTTTTAAGAATTTTTAAAGGATAAGGATTTTCTAGAATTTTTCAACAATTTTTTAATAATTTTCAAGGTTCTTTGACAGATTTTTCAGTAACATTAATAGGACTTTTCATGGACTTCTACAATTTTTTGGGGATTTTTGAAGAATTGTAAATGGATAATTTAAGTATTTTTCAAGGACTTTCAAGATCTTTCAGAATTTTTTAAAGGATAATAATTTTCTAGGATTTTTCAACAATTTTTTAATAATTTTCAAGGTTCTTTGACAGATTTTTCAATAATATTAACAGGTCTTTTCATGGACTTCTAGAATTTTTTAGCGATTTTTAAAGAATTGAAAATATTTTAATTATTTTTCATGGACTTTTCAAGATCTTTCAGAACTTTTTAGAATCTTTCAAGGATTTTCTAGGATTTTTCAATAATTTTTCAAGATTATTTCACAGATTTTTCAATTACATTTACAGAACTTTTCAAGGACTTTTAGAATTTGTTGTGGATTTTTAAGTATTTTTCAAGAACTTTTTAAGATATTTCAGAACTTTTTAAGAATTTTTAAATAATAATAATTTTCTAGAATTTTTCAACAATTTTTTAATAATTTTCAAGGTTCTTTGACAGATTTTTCAGTAACATTAACAGGACTTTTCATGGACTTCTACAATTTTTTGGGGATTTTTGAAGAATTGTAAATGGATAATTTAAGTATTTTTCAAGGACTTTTCAAGATCTTTCAGAATTTTTTAAAGGATAATAATTTTCTAGGATTTTTCAACAATTTTTTTAATAATTTTCTAGGTTCTTTGACAAATTTTTCAATAACATTAACAGGACTTTTCATTGACTTCTACAAGTTTTAGTGATTTTTAAAGAATTGAAAATATTTTAATTATTTTTCATAGACTTTTCAAGATATTTCAGAACTTTTTAAGAATTTTTAAAGGATAAGGATTTTCTAGAATTTTTCAACAATTTTTTAATACTTTTCAAGGTTCTTTGACAGATTTTTCAGTAACATTAACAGGACTTTTCATGGACTTTTACAATTTTTTGGGGATTTTTGAAGAATTGTAAATGGATAATTTAAGTATTTTTCAAGGACTTTTCAAGATCTTTCAGAATTTTTTAAAGGATAATAATTTTCTAGGATTTTTCAACAATTTTTTAATAATTTTCTAGGATTTTTCAACAATTTTTTAATAATTTTCAAGGTTCTTTGAGACAGATTTTTCAATAACATTAACAGGACTTTTCATGGACTTCTAGAATTTTTTAACGATTTTTAAAGAATTGAAAATATTTTAATTATTTTTCATGGACTTTTCAAGATCTTTCAGAACTTTTTAGAATCTTTCAAGGATTTTCTAGGATTTTTCAATAATTTTTTAATAATTTTTCAAGATTATTTCACAGATTTTTCAATTACATTTACAGAACTTTTCAAGGACTTTTAGAATTTTTTGTGGATTTTTAAGTATTTTTCAAGAACATTTCAAGATATTTCAGAACTTTTTAAGAATTTTTAAAGGATAAGGATTTTCTAGAATTTTTCAACAATTTTTTAATAATTTTCAAGGTTCTTTGACAGATTTTTCAGTAACATTAACAGGACTTTTCATGGACTTCTACAATTTTTTGGGGATTTTTGAAGAATTGTAAATGGATAATTTAAGTATTTTTCAAGGACTTTTCAAGATGTTTCAGGATAATAATTTTCTAAGATTTTTCAACAATTTTTTTAATAATTTTCTAGGTTCTTTGACAAATTTTTCAATAACATTAAGAGGACTTTTCATGGACTTCTACAAGTTTTAGTGATTTTTAAAGAATTGAAAATATTTTAATTATTTTTCATAGACTTCAAGATCTTTCAGAACTTTTTTAGAATCTTTCAAGGATTTTCTAAGATTTTTCAACAATTTTTTAATAATTTTTCAAGATTGTTTCATTGAATTTTCAATTACATTTACAGGACTTTAGGACTTCTAGAATTTTTTAGGGATATTTAAATATCCCTAAAAAATTATAGAATTGGATATTTTAAGTATTTTTCAAAGCTTTTCAAGACCTTTCAGAACTTTTTAAGAATTTTTCAAGGATATTTCAAGGATTTTCTAGAATTTTTCAACAATTATTTAATAATTTTTCAAGACTGTTTCACAATTTTTGTATAATTCCAAGTAACAACTCGGAATTTTGTATAATTTTAAAATATACCCTCATTTTACCGTGGCATGATTAAAATCATCCCAATATTATACAGACTGCGCCTATTTTTTAGACAAAAGTTAATAAAACGGAATAATATTATGTTGGTTATAAAATAGTTCAATATATTAATAATATTCTTTTATTTAAAAATCATATTTGTACAAACAAGTTATTTTTATTTTAGTTACCGCTCTCTAAATAAATTTTCATCATTTTATTCTGATTATATAGCACCTTTTAAATTTCCCCGCACGTAAATCAATCATTTTGTTTATAATCCAATGCGCTATATTCCCTTCAGGAGTAAACTAAACAAACCATATTGCCAGCAAACACCTGAATGACAGCGATTTATTTTGAATACATCGTGTTTCCAAACAAATTTAATCCGTATAAAAACACTTATCGCTAAAAATAATATCAATAATTTTTTTTCGTGAAATTTTTCACATTGTAATTAATTGTGGAAAACGTGATTTAGATAAACACGTTTATTATTTATTGAAATTAAATGTCTAAAAATATATAAGGATCTGGTTATATCAATATTACATGTTTCATCAGATTAATTATTTTACTCACTTGCCAAACCATGCATTTACGAGAATCTGATTGGATTATGACGTCCAATCAGATTGAATAAAATCGATTATTGTAATGCCGAGAAATAGTCACTACTCATAACTAAGATGTTTAAAAGTCCTGCAGTGGGATTATCAACATTCACGATCGTAACATCCCGACCGGTAGGTCTTGGTTTGGTCGGCATCATGTTCGATTTACAGTCGATACCGATTGAATCACGATTCTCAAGGTTTGTTCCTACAGAATAAGAAACCTGTCATGATTCTGCGCAGTGGACAAAAAGTGTTCCAGCAAATGTTACCAACTGGTTGCCAATGTTACCAACTGGTTGCAAATGTTACCAACTGGTTGCAAATGTTACCAACTGGTTGCAAATGTTACCAACTGGTTGAAAATGTTACCAACTGGTTGCAAATGTTACCAACTGGTTGCAAATTTCAAATTGGCTGTTCCAACAAAAATTTTTATTCATCAGATAATTGTCAGAGCAGTTTGCTGATTCTTCTCTGATTGACCGTCAGGAGTGTGCGCAATAGCGAAAGAAATCACGAGAATTTGCTTAGAGGTTATGTTATTTCGTTATTTGTTGTTTGACCTGTCTGATATTTCTGTGTTCTGTATGTTATTTGTGCATTTTAAAGTTAATATTTTAAATATTAACATGAGTGATTCGGATTCTTCAGAATTTTTATTTACTGAATCAGATAATGAAATAACTGATTTGACATCTGAAACAGACAGCGATTTTGAACTTTTAGTTGAAGAAGGAAAAACCAAAAAATAAAATTTTTTTCAAGAAAGTGATTCCACTTTTCAATGAAGTTAAATTTATGGAACATTTCCGTCTATCAAAAGAAGTGGGACGTGAAATTTCAGAAAGATTTGCTGAAAGCAATTATTACAAAAGACAGTCTGGTCCATATGGAAAATTAAATGTTCTATAACACACCTATATATTTCTGTGGTTTGCTGGACATTCTGGAATGATATGTACGTGTCACAGATGTCAATCACTTGTCAACTGTCGTTGTCAGTTCGTTGTTCCAAGACCATTTTACAATCGATCGGTTGGTTATTACTCACTCCCGACTCAAATTATATTGGCAGCAATGAAAATATGACAATTATATCGCCTCACTAACCTCACTTTCCACTGTTGTACCCCTTCTGAATTTGATAAACAGTTTTTTTTTTATTTCGAACACGTTTCGTAAATTTTTACCGATGTTACTTCGACAAAGAGATATTCAAGGAAAGACATTTTCAATGTTGGATAAAAAAATAACCAATAATTACTCACATTTGACACTTTGGATATAATAAGAAAAAATAACGTAGATTCAGAAAAGAATTTTAGATTTTTTAAACAATCTGAGGAAATATTCGAAAAACGTCAAACCGGTAGACATGGATTTTTTTTAAACTTTTTCAATTATTGAAACCCTATAACGATGAATTGTTTGAAATTTGCTAAAAATAAAATATCAAAATTTTTTTTACCAAATTTCAATTTTTTCCACAAATTAATCACCGTTAGGATTTCACAATTAAAAAAGTAGATAAAATATTAAATTATACAATTTTGAAAAATGAAAAATTTGTGATTCAAAATTTCCGATTTTAAAAATGTCTTTCCTTGATTTTTCGATATCTTAGATTTAAACTGAAATTTATGGTAAAAAATAAAATATCGTCTATTTTTTTTAATAAATTTCAAATTTTTTTCCTCAAATAATTCACCTTTAAGGTTTCCACAATTGAAAAATAAAAATTATACAATTTTGAAAAATGAAAAACTTCAGGTTCAAATTTTCCAACTTTGACAATGTCTTTCCTTGAATTTTCAATATTTTCGATTAAAACTGAAATTTGGTAAAAAATAAAATATCGAAATTTTTTTTCCAAATTTCAATTTGTTTCCTCTAATATATAAAAACTTGGGTTAAACGATCTATCAAAGGAGAAAAAACTATACTGAATATGAATGTTTTGTGTTATAAACACCAACTTCGATTTCAAAATCGCTGTTTCGGCTGCTACTCTGGAAAGGTGACGAATAGCTGTTGAGAATCCCGCTGCTGGTGTGAGTACCACTTGTTGAGTTCAATAGAATTTACCAAAATTCTGTAAGGTGGCGCTATTCAGAATTGTTCGAGTCCTCACTGAGTATATCACAGATCACTTAAAAGAGATGAGATGTCAAATAAATTATTTTCTGTTAGTGTCAATGCGTTTTTTCTATTATCGGTATGTTTTGAAATTTTTATTTTATTTTCACGAAAACAACTTTCCCATCGAATAAAATGAAGAAAAAAAAAACGCTTTTGACTTCTGAAAGATACGTTGTTTTTACTTCTAACAATATTTAATCATCTAAAATAGTTAGAAAAAGTACCGAATTTTATTTATAGCCAGAGTAATAATAACTAATCAACTTTTATAATTAATAATCTGTAAAAATCAATCAACGGAAAAGATAGGCAAAACTTCACTCAAGATGGGATAAAACTGTTGATAACATAGACTTGTACAATTAATTATGTCAATAATTATCATATTATTGTAATTCACGCGCGTCTAGGTTTGCTCGGCCTAACAAGACATATTTTGTCGTAATAGTATTGGTATTTATATAGAAAGAAAGCTCCATTAGTACTGGAAGGGTTGCTTACTAAAAATACTCGATTGATTAACTTTAACTTTATTTCAATAATATTCGACACGTGTGCCCAGTCAGGTTGATTCTATATGAATGTCTCTAGTCTCTACCTGCTTCCCTCTGCCTCTCAATGGTGTCCCATATTTATTAATATTCAACATATCTATAAACATTCAACATATCTATTGATTTATGACACCATTAAATTGGTCTGGTTCATTGGGAAAAATGAGTAACACCTTAATTTTTGAAGATAGAAAAACTTTTTTATTGAATTATTGAACGCCAAATATTACTTTTGTAAACAACTATTTTATTTTTATTGTATTTATTTAAGCTCTCCAACTAATTTTATTTCCTATTTAATAAGTTTCTTCTGTGTAATTAGTTTAATGATTAACACGTTGGATACCAAAGGTACTTAGGCTAATGGGTCCCCCAACCAAGTAAAATATAATGATATTTTGTAGTAGAATTAGGTATATATATAACAATTTTTTATATAAAATCTTCATTTTTGCGAAAAAACATGCGAGTTCTCTAGTATTTGGTACCTTAACCCAAGTCAAAAAAAAAAAAATTCATTATTTACAAGAGCTATACAACCAACTGAAAAAGAGACCAACAAAACAATGCGGAATACGAAACAACGTGAATTTATTTAAAATATATTGTAACTAAAAATGCTGTTATGTTTTTCTGAAATTTTTATTTTTTTTGACCCCACAATTTTGTTTCTTATTTCATAATGATTACAATTTTTATTTTAATTTATTTTACTTTTTATTTATTCTAGAGCATGAGATATCTTATCAGCGAGGATTCATAGAAAATAAAATTATTTTTGTATATTTCACTTTTTTTTTCTTTTTATGTGTTAAATTTTGTTTTATCGGTTTTGTTAAAACAAATTTATTTATTTTTTTTATATTTGTCAGATAAAATTTTTAGTTTGTATGGAAGTATACAGGGTGTAAATACTGTAAAAAAAATTAAGGGGAGATATTACTCCTAAAATTAATAAAAAAACTTCCTATAAGCATCGGTCGTTAAATGCTTTTATCTTTCAGAAAGGTATTTTTCTTGCAAGTCGCTTAGAGTAACCGTTTTCGAGAAAATTGAAGGTAAACAGTTGCTGAACCCTAATTTGAGAAACAAAAAAAGATAAATTATTTTATGAAAATTGTGGGGTGTTAAACTAATCATGTAAATCGAAATTTTATCTCGTTTTTTAAACTTTTAATTAAAAAAAAACATTTTCAAAATGTACCCTTTTAAAGCCTCTAACTATTTTAATTTGCATTTAACGATCTATGCTTATAGGAACTTTTTTTATTCATTTTAGGAGTACTATCAACCCTTAAATTTTTTACACTATTTGAGGGACACCCTGTATGTGTCTGGAAGCTTAAAAATAAAAAAATTTGGCGGCCACTTATTTTAATGAAATTAACCACTTTTAAAATTTTCACTTGTATGCTATGCAAGAACAATGATAACAACGAACATACATATAAATATTTTTATCAATATTTGACAGTTTCTGTCTGTTTTTAGCAATTTTGATATTTTTTTTATTAATTTTGAACAATTTCTTAACTGTTTTTAGCAATATTGGACAGTTTTGAGCATTCTTTAAAGTTTCCAATTTTTTTAATTAATATAAACATTTTTCTTAAAAATATTTATCAATTTTTGATATTTTCTGTCAGTTTTTAGCGATTTTGATTTTTTTTTTGATTAATTTTGAACAATTTCTTAACCGTGTTTAGCAATTTTGGACAGTTTATGAAAGTTTTCAATTTTTTTTATTAATATCAACATTTTTCTTAAATGTTTTTATCAATTTTTGACAGTTTCTGTTAGTTTTTAGCAATTTTGTTTTTTTATTAAGTTTGAACAATTCCTTAACTGTGTTCAGGAATTTTGGAGAGTTTTGAGCATTTATGACGTAGACGTTTTTTATTGGCCGACGTAGGTGACGTGGAAGTTTTCTATTGGCCGCATTTTAAGGATCCTGAGACAGAAGTCTGCACAAATGCCATAGAAGGTTCATGTTACGCTA
The DNA here is from genome assembly GCA_963243735.1 of Neocrepidodera transversa. Classification (NCBI taxonomy): domain Eukaryota; kingdom Metazoa; phylum Arthropoda; class Insecta; order Coleoptera; family Chrysomelidae; genus Neocrepidodera; species Neocrepidodera transversa. Next base: position 5,458,626 of record OY725350.1, read on the forward strand.
TTTTTTAATTATAAGTGGAACAAGCCATATTAAGCTGAGAAGCATAAATGCATATTCTTTGATATGTGTCAGTTGGTCGGGAAGATGATTTTTCAAAAATTATGTGTTTATTTCAGGCCACATACAAAGGCCACAGGACCTGATTCACTAAGAAAAAAAATAGATTCTTGGGGGTTATCTAGCTCTATATGTTTTTAAAGACATCTTTCTTCCAATATTGAAGAAAATGATAATGGTGATAGTGGTAATGAAGTTGATGATTTTTTTTATGTAGGTTGGGTTGTTTTTTGTTATTATTTTCATAATTTTTGTAGAAGAAACATATAATTTTTAATTATTGGTTTTATTGTGCAAATATGGAAAAAAATTTGGGGGAGCGGTAAATTTCATGAGACCGCCGGGATTTTTTTTCATTTTTTTGATTGGAAGGTTTTGTTTACTTACGAAAAACTTCTTTTTTTTTGTTTTTATAACGATTCACTATAAACTGCATTTTTTCCTAAACAAATATTCACCTTTCACATAAATATGTTTTATTTACACAAAGGTTTGTATTGTTTTCAAAATTATTATTTTTTAAATCAACAAAACACATATGAGTTCAGTATTTTAAATCAAAAGGACATAATTCTACATTAACAGTGTAGATTAATGAACGCATGTAAATCAGCCAGCTGTTCTCCCACTATTCATTCAAATATGTCGTCAAAAAAATCAACTGATGGCTAGATTTAATAAATTTTCTATCCTGGTAGGTTCAAATTAAAGAATAATACTATTTAAAACTATTATTTACAACTAATTCTATTTGCAATACTAATTTAGTATTAATTGAAATCTTTGTGTTTTTTGTTGTCACTTAACCTCAAATATTTTTAAAAGAATATTTTTTTATTTTAGTTACTCCTCGCAGATAATTGTTAAAACTATTGCACTTTTCCAGTCGTCCAGGATCATTCTATATAGTTGGTTTTCTTCTTGATGATGTGTGCACTCACCTAAAGTCCAAATTTTCGACAAATTTCCTGGCACTCGTGATACACTGTTCACAATTACAAATCAACTGTAGATGAATATTTGTCTTACAATGTCTTGATCCTATTTATGCATTAACTTTGATATATTTATATTCATATTTTTTTAATCTCCCAAAATTTTAACCACCATCATTGTAAAAAAAAATTCCGTCAACAATTCCCTAGTTTCGTCTTAACGACTAACTGATATCTTACTTGATATTTTTATCAAATTACTTTGGACCAATCATTCCTTTATGATTTTAGTGATGTCATAAATTACTTTTATTTCAAGAGAATGAATTTATTTGGGTTACTTTATTACTGAAATTATAAGAATTTAGATCCGGATATTTATTAAAGTTTTTGTATGCCTTTTAATTCAACAAACTTTCATTACTAGACAAGTTTTCTAAATTTTAGTTTTTCACCAATCGTGACATTTTAGTAATCTGACATTTAATTTTATTTCTCAATTTCTACTGTCAGATTGATTTAATGTTTAATTTACATTCATACAGAGTGATACCTTTTATTTTTAAACTGTAATGTTAATTGTTAAAATACATACTGTCAGTAGATACAACGTTCTTTAACTTTAACGGTTCTATAACTAATGACAATGACGTTTAGGTTGTGACAATTGTATAATAAATCAACTTGTAAAGTTTTATTCTAAACGTCATTGCCTTTACTTATTGAGTCTTTAAAGTTAAAGGACGTTCTATCTGACAGTGAGTGTTATTATTTTATTTAAATTAACAAACCTAAAATATTTCAAATTTATTTAATAATAATAAAAAAACTATATCAGTATTTACTACGAACGATCGCGTATCGTATATATTTTTACCGAGATATCTCGTAGTTGGGACCAAGACCCGGAATCCGACTACGAATTACTCGTTGTTGGCACCCATCGTGTTAAAATAATTTTATTTAAAAATTATACAACTTTCAGTAATATTTAGTTTTCAAAATAAATATTGCAATGGTGCTAGAATATCTAACTAACCATTACTATGTAATTAACCAAACTCTTAAAAAAACAACAACACGAACATATCCCACACAGTAAGACATCTTTACCATCACCATAGGTAGTAGGCGACCACTTACACCTCCAGGTTTTTTCCTGCGTCGGGCTCTACGGGATCCAGTAGTGTCACTCCCTTACCTACTGCGAAATCCTAAGAGAAATCCCTCCGGGACTGGAAATTGAGAGTAATAAAGTGCCAACGTATATTTTATACGATATGGTTTACCAGGGAGGGACTTCTTCAAATATAATATTTATTATTAAGTTTTACATTTTTGGTTCAACACAAAACGTTCAATGTTGATCTTCCTATAAGTCCGTACCGATTATTATTGTTTTTACTAAGTAATTTTCCTTACTTCCAATTTTATATACATACATCAGTCTTTATTTGTTTCTTTCAAAAATTTGCAATTTTCTTGCTTTCTAATCACAGTTTTGTATTTATATTGTTTTTTATGTGATTGATTTAAATTCAATGTCCTGGTCCCAAACGGATTCTGAATATATTTATTCTGCTTGCAACAACCTATCTACATTTGACGCTATCTTTGTCTTTGCTAAAATAATTTATTGAGCTCTAGAACCTAATTTAACTTTAATATTTTTTTGTCCTAAATATACCGTTTATAAAACCATGTGACAATGTTTCTAAATTTGTATTTAGGAATTTTCATAAATTGTTATATTTACTAGCAGCTATTAATATCAAAATAAAGCATAAGATGTAAAGTGCTCTCGATGTAATTACCAAATCCACTAAAATGTAAATGGGTCATTTTCTCATAAAATAGAAGAGACATTAAACATAATTACGTCCTAAAAATAACGTTTTTCCACTTAAGTGAAATAGGTAAGTGTAGTTTTGTGTATAAACCGTATCTAATACGTTCCTGTTAATCCTGAATGGAACTATATCCTTACCGGTATCTGTCAATTAGGTGTGAATTACCGCCCGTGTCTCCGGCTATAAACTCAGCTGTGATTATTTTTCTTCTCAGATTTATAAGCTTTTATTAGTCGCTGGAAAAGAAAAAGAGAGCTATAATGAGCTCTGTATAAAATTTGATCATGACTAACGTTGGATTAAAGGCGGTTTGTCCTATAGCAGACGTGTTTATTCAAAATCACTTTTTATTTATTTACAACATACTAGATTTCGCTATTTGATCTAATTATCTGTATTTACAAATAAATAGGTAAAACGTATGTCAACAAAATAGATAAACTTCAATATCAATATTATCAATATCAATTTCTAGTGGACTGTAATTTATTGCCCCGTTAATATATTACTAATTAATAATTTTACTATTTACACTACTATAATAAATGATTTTTTAACATAAATAAATACAGTAATGAAACTCAAAGTCGAGTACCATAAATTTTATTATAAAACAGAAGATAGGCGACTAGTTTCGCGACAAGCCATCATCAAGCCTAGAATATACAAAGTACAGAGATGGGATATAAACATTTTAAAAAATTTTGGACTTACCAGAGAAATAAAATATATTAAATGATATTTATCGAAAAATTTTTGACAACAAAATTGCCCATTTAAAAAATAATGAAATTGCGTGCGCGCACTGGGTGATAAAGAAGAGACAAAAGGGAAGTGGATAAATTTCACTGGAATATTATCCAGAAAATACAAAATAATTCATATTTCTTTTAAAATTAATAATATTAATCTTTCAGTTCATACTAATGTCTATTATTGCATATTTTAATATTTTATAATCTAAAAATAGATTTAAAATCAACACAACATTATTCCGTCTGTCTCTCAGACTTTTTTCTGTCTACTTGCAATATACAGTTAACAAAAATAAAATATATAAGCGACTGTTGCTATGCAAGCTTATCTTTCTTTCATATTATCCCATCATTATAAGAGACAAAAAATATAGATATTTTTCTTCCGCTACGATGCTTAATTCAAGGCTATGTACATACCACGTTATATGTCTCCTACCAATAAAAAACCAATTATGAACAGATGCAGTCGCAGTCAATAGAGCAAAAAAGTTTCTTCAACTAAGTAAAATGATGCCTAATTAACCACACCCAAAAAGTTTTCATAACAAGAAAAAAATGTAAATAGTTTTTACAGTGAGTGAAGTGATGAGTACTATTTAAATATCTATGTTTCAGTTTCGTAATTTAAATTAATGTGCCGCTTTATGATTTTTCTGTTCATGTTCATACTTGGAAAAAATGGAATAAATATTACATTCTTATTTCAAATACTGTTTTTATTTAACATTCATATTGGTTTAACTTCTACCTAAAAAGTTTGGTCCTTCGAGAAAATCTAAGACTTTAGTTAATAACGCTCGCAGTCTAGTGTTCTTTCAACATTTATGAATACTAATATTCATAAATCGTTTAGGTAGGTTGCGGTACAAGAAGAGGATTAAAATTAAAATTGTAAGGAAAGGAGGAACATGTTATCGGTAAACTGCTATTGCATCCAGAAGTTGGAGGAATAAGAAATAATGACGGTAATTAAGTGATTAGATATTTGTGATGCGGGAAAATTATAGGTGAGTTCCCGAGACCAGAACAATTTCAAATTTATCAATAAATTGGTCAAAAAGTAGAATATAATTCGGGGTGGATATCTAAAAAATCCCACCATGAGTTTAAGTTTTCATATTGTGGTCAATATAACACGCTCGTGGCCAAGTGTGCCATGAAGGGGTATCAGCCCTTCACGATCTACTCCACGTGAGTTTGTGTAGGAAATCCAAATTATGGTAACAATTAATAGACTCAATGTACACCAAAAAAGTTGTAGCCTATTTGGTGGCCAGCCCAGAAGGGTTTCAATAAATATCATGTACTATGTAGAAGAACATTTACAAAATGGTCGTTAAATTTGATATGACAATGAACATAGTTAATGACATTTGAAAGTTGAAATGAAATAAGTTATAAAATGAATCTAATAATAACCTGAAGGGTGGCGTAACTCTCTTAGAGTTGTACAATTGTTCACGTTTCACCTTAATATATATCCAGCCCCATTTTTTTTGTCGTACCAGATTGTTCTAGTTATTCTTAACAGTGTTCCAAATTTTCATGTCTTAAAAAAAATTATTTCAAGCAAAGCCAATTAAAACCATTTAGATTTAGCGCCCCATTATTTTTTTTCCCATTTTTTTTTGCTGTACCAGATTGTTCTAGTTATTCTTAGTATTGTTCTAAATTTTCATGTCTTAAAAAAAATTTCAAGTTCAAAATCAATTAAAACTATTAATAGCTAGCCACCCATTTTTTTTCGAATTTTATTTTATTGTACTTGATTGTTCTAGTTGTTCTTAGCCTTGTTCCAAATTTTCATGTCTTAAAAAAAATGACTTCAAGCTCAAAGTCAATTAAAACCATTTAGAGTTAGCCCCCCATTATTTTTGATTCGAATTTTTTTTTTGTTGTACCAGATTGTTCTAGTTGTTCTTAACATTGTTCCAAATTTTCATGTCTTAAAAAAATATTTCAAGCTCAAAATCAATTAAAACCATCCATAGCCTGCCCCCCATTTTTTTTTTCGAAAATTTTGTTGTACTAGATTGTTTTGGTGGGTCTTTGCATTGTTCCAAATTTTCATGTCTTAAAAAAAAATTTCAAGTTCAAAATCAATTAAACCTATTTATAGCTAGCCGCCCATTTTTTTTTCGAATTTTATTTTTATTGTACTTGATTGTTCTGGTTGTTCTTGATTTTGGGCTTGAAATAATTGTTTAAGACATGAAAATTTGGAACAATGCCAAGAACATCTAGAACAATGCCAAGACCAAATAGAAGATTCTAGTACAATAAAAAAAAATCGAAAAAAAATAATGGGGGGCCAGCTATAAATGGTTTTAATTAATTTTGAGCTTGAATGATTTTTTTAAGAGACGAAAATTCGGAATAAGGCTAATACCAACTAAAACAATGTGGTACAATAAAAAAAAAATTAAAAAAAAAATAATAGGGGGCTAGCCATAAATGGTTTTAATTGGTTTTGAGCTTGAAATTATTTTTTTAATACATGAAAATTTGGATAATTGCTAAGAATAACTAGAACAATCTAGTGCAACAAAAAAATTCGAAAAAAATAATGGGGGGCTAACTCTAAATGGTTTTAATTGATTTTGAGCTTGAAATATTTTTTTAAGACATGAAAATTTGGAACATGGCTAAGAATAACTAGAACAATCTGTGCAACAAAAAAAAACAACGAAAAAAATAATGGGGGACCAGACCCAAATGGTTTTTATTGATTTTGAGCTTGAAATAATTTTTTTTAAGACATAAAAATATGGAACAATGTTCAAAACAACTAGAACAATCTTGTGCAACAGAAAAAAAATCGAAAAAAATTAATGGAGGGCTAGTTCTAAAAATGGTTTTTTGAGTTTTCCGGCCTTTGTATTTAGTTTTAAGAAATAATTTTCTGGAAAAAATGGTTTTTTTTAAACTTGCCCATAGGATTATAATGTTAAAAAATTATTTAAATAATACTTTCTTATTTTTTCTCTCTAAAATAACAGAGTAAAATATTAAGTTTTAGCTTGACATACCGAACCTTCATGATAGCATTCTGTGAAAAATGCAACCCATAAATTTTAAGCTAGAAAATTATCCCAGAAAGAACCGGTAATGCAAACTTATTTATTACCGGCTGCTGTACAAGAGTGTAATATTAATTATTAGATACTCACCGAGAAAACGCATTATTCTTTCACTACTGTTCTACTGTCACAAATAACCCGAGCTTATTTGGTATAGTCAGTTCCTTAAAATATATTTTTATAATATAAATAAAAGCATAATAAGTTATAAAATGTTTTTAAAGATTCTTATAGAAGCATTATATTGAAATTTCGTTACTATTTTTTAACCATCTTGACATTAACATTTTCTAATATTTATACACAAGACCTTTGTTTTGTTTTTAAAAAATTCCCAATCTGCAAAGTTTCTCTTTATAATTTCTATTAACTGTAATGGATAACCATGAAAACAATAAAAAGCAGCAAATTAGTTAATACTTATAAGAATTAATGACCTAGTGGCAAATTTGGGGTTATGTAAAATGGCTACTGTAATGCTCTGTCATAAACAAATTTTCAAAGGGAGTTTGCCAATTCTATCTCTCTAGCTGATTTGGGCGTGGGAAATCTCACCTGCACTGATGTTCTAGACCTATGTCCAGAATAGTTTTAATGTTAGCTTTATTCTTCTTCTCCTCCCAGAATCTGAAGCTAAAATGATAAAACCACGTGCAGTTTACGTCGTTTTATTATACGGTTTCTTCGATGTACCTACTATATAGTAGAGTTTTAAGCTTCCGTCTATGTAGGAATAGCAGCAGATTGTCTTTTGCTCTTAGATGAACCTTCTATGAGTGTTTTGGACTATCTTAGTCCAAAAAGTTCATTCCAGTATTCCCTTTATTTGTCCTTCAATTGTTTTTACAGCATACTATTTACATGTTGGTAGGAAGTAACAATTGTGGCCCAATTAGAGGATTTTATGTCCAGGAACCCATTTAAGACTTATGTCTAACCTTTTAACCTTTTCTTAAGAACCTCACTCAACATCACGTTTATCGTCGTGATTTCCGCTTAAAAAACCGTAACCATAGATCTGTGATTTAGAACCCATGTTCTCTCTGAATTTATATGCTAGAATCCTCTGCTGTTTTCTGTTTCGGACCTGTCTGTATACTAGACTAATTGAGTCCTGACCTCACTTTTTTTGTCCCACTCAGGTATGTCTACCTCAAAGGTTTCACAAAATTGTAGGTGATAGGCATTCTTTCCGATGGAATGGTTAGCACCGAATTTTACTCTTAGTTTTTCTGTAATCATGGAATGTATTCTTTTCTTTTCCGTTACCATCTAGATCCGTTTAGACCCAATCTGTAGGTTGCTGCCTGTGCCTCTTTTTTCACTAGTAGGTGTAGCGAATGGAGCCCCAGCAGAACTTCCATAGAAGCAGCTAGCGTTGTTCTAAACACCCCTGTGCTACTCTCTATTAGGTTGGCGCCGTTTGCTTTGTATCATCATATTACGGTACCGTAGGTCACGGTGGGTCTTACAAATTTGGTATAGAGCCAATGCTATTTCCGGGTTAAGACCCCACTTAGACCCACGATCCTCTTGCAGGTCAAAAGGGCTCTTAGAACTTTTTCCGTTGCTCTGACTGTATGGCTAGAGCATGTTATTTTGTTATCTAGGATAACTCCCATCTATTTAACATCTGTTACCGATTTTATTAATTTTCTATATGGATAGTCCCTTTATGTTTAAGTTTTTTCTCCTTGTGAAGGCAAAACTGATAATTTTCTTGACAGTTAGTGCTGTTAAAGTTTTTTATGAATAATCAAAGAATGAAATTACACTATTTTAAATGTAAAAAAAAATATATTATTAGTTAGGCATAAATAAACTAATAACTTATTATTATTAGTATTTGTCTTTTATTAACCTAATATGTAATCAAAATATACAATAATTATCATTTAAATTCAAAAAATAAAATACCCAAGTTTTACTGGGAAATATGATATATACCTGGATTAATACCCGCTTCACATTACTAGAAGAGAAAAAAAATGTGTTCAGAATTAGGAAAAAGTACTTGCCTGTGAGGCTCCTGTGGAAAAATGATATCCACATGGCCAATAGAGACTTCAGGTTTTAATTTTTCAGGCAGAAATCGAAAAAAAGAAGGGTGGTATCATTGGAGTTCCTGATATCTGCCCAAGAGATTGGTCGAGGAAGAAAAATATATGGTAGTAAAAACTTAATAATAGTAGATTATTATTATTATTATTTTTAAATATTGGACCATTAAAAACAAAATTTAAAACGATCGCCCTTTTAGCATTGCTCCTGTGCAGTTACTTTTCCTTCTTATTCCATTTCAAATTTGAAATCTAATGAATTTTTTAATTAAAAATGGAATAATAATAATAATAAAGTTATTAGGTACTATTTTCACGTATTTACCAATTCTACTGTATAATATTCATTATACGAGCCCTACTAAATACAATCGCGTTTACCCCGTTAAAATCTGGCCATTAGTAATGAAGATAGACGCTCGTGCGCTTTTCGCACTGCCCCTGCGCATGATTTTTCCTTACGTATTTATTCCACGTCACATTTCATATATTATATCACTATCAAGTTAGTTTCTAATGCCCTTTTGTTATTGCTATTTCGCATATTTTACTTTTAAGTATTAATTCCACGAGGTCCTAATTTTAATACAGTATGTCCCACCAAAATGGACACGCTAATAACAAAGACAGACGCTACGTTCTTTTAACACAGCTACTGTGTATGATTTTTTATGTATTTATTATTCTACCTTACATCAAATCTGAACACTTATAATGAAGTTAGGAGCTAATGCCCTTTTATTATTGCCTTTGCGCATGATTTTTCTTTCATTATTTATTTTATGAGATGTCGTAAATATAATATCGTTTGTCTCATCAAAATCAGCCCAGTTATAAGGAAGACAGACGCTATTGCCCTATTAACAAAGCTACTGCTTATGATTTTTATTTACGTACTTATTCTACGTCACATTTCAAATATTACAAATACCAGAGAACTTTTAACACTGTCAAATACCTTGTTGAGATTAATGGAAACTAGACTATATTTAGTGTATCTACTACAGTGGAATTGCCTTTTATGAAGATATTTAAATCGGACTGTATCTTTAAAAAATTACAATTTAAATACTAGTAAATTAAAGTACTTACCTTAGCCACCGGACTAACACTAATTCTTCTTCCCCTGTCAGTGACAATCGCAAATAACTTGCTCCTTACCTGCAACATAAAAAGATAAACTAGAATAAAGCAGATAAAACGTTATACTTTGGATACATAAATCATGGCTGAGCGTAAATATTGCTCGTATTTTGCTTTTGAAATTTTCTAATGACAGTTATATTTGTTAATAAAGTAGATTTACACGGCTCGGTAATAATATTATTTTTCGCAGTTTAATACATGCGGTCGTTAATGTTTCAGGTAAGAATATCAATTTTGAAAATATATTTCAGGATAAGTAATGTTGTTTGGGATGGCAACCAGATTATGAAGGATACTGTTAAAAAGATATAAAGAAAATGAAATAAATATAAATATTTAATTTATCATTTATTAAATATGTCATAAAAATATATTTTATTTCGTTAATAGTAAATTAAAATAAATAAATTATATCCTTACATTATCCTTTAAACAAATCGGACATAAATTAATTTATAACTCAGAGGGAATATTTGTCTTGATTCTGCATTATTAGAATTTATTTTAACACAGACCCGGACTGTTATGAACATACTGAGTTGCGCAGTATAAAATAACTCTTTCATTATTTTGTACTACGCAGACTCCTGATCCATTATTTTATAACTGCGCAACTCAGTATGTTCATAACAAGTTAGGAACTCGCTTTGGGAATAAGCCTAGAATGTTCTTTAATGTGCACTAAAGAATATATTTTTTTGTATATTCCTGTATATGCGTCGAAGTATTATCCTTTTATTTTTTTGGAACAAAGTTGTACAATTTTGGGACTATAGTTAAGACCCCATATGAAAACGTTGAAAAATTTCTAATTTTATATCATATAAATCAATTATTATTATTATTTCCAAAAATACAAAAGTTTATTTAAAAAAAGTTATTATTTTTGTATGAGATAATTCTGCAAATTTTTTACTAAAGCCCAAAAGCCTCAGTATTAGTGATGGCGAAAAAAATTTCTTACCCCTACTTTTATTACTTTTCTCGACGTTTCCGAGTTCCCTGGGTCCGAAAATGCAAAAAAAATCCTGTCCGGACGCCTGGATGTCAGTCTGTCTGGATGTAAACACTGTAATTTTTGAACGAAATCTCCGATCGAGTTCCGGTTTTGACTTTACATAGTTAATTTTGCCCAAGGAGGACCCTATTGAATTTGAGCAGGATCGGACCGGCCCTTCCGGTACCCATCATACAAATTAAAGTGGTTTGCATAGGAAAACTTTTTTAAATTCAAATTGTTAGAACAAAATGTCAAACAGAGTTTACGAAATGGATGGAGATGTTGCAGAAATTATTGATACATTGTTTGATTTTAGCGATTTTTTTTGGTTGTTTTTTTTTCGCTTTTTTACAATTTTTTTGATTATTTTTGTTTTTTCCGTATTCTTTTTCATTTTTTTTCAGTCTTTTCCTGTTTTCTCATTATTCTAATGGTTTTATTTTTTTTTCTGGATTTTCTGTTTTTTTTTCGATTTTCTCTAATCTTTTCCCATTTTTCTCATTGTTCTATTTTTCTTATTTCTTTTTCTTCCGTTTTCTAATTTTTTATAATTTTATAATTATTTTATAGAAAGAGACTTTTTCTGATCTTTTCTCTTTTTTCTGATTTTTTGTTTTTTTTTCAGATTTTTTTCTATTTTTCCTCTGTTTTTGTCATTGTTTCGGTTTTTTCTATTTTTTACTTACTTGTTTTCTATTTCTTTTTTGTTTTCTCATTTTTTCTTATTCCTTTTTTCCGATTTTTTTTACGATTATTTTGTCATTTGGGATTTTGTTGCGATTTATTTCAATTCTTTCGATTTTTTCATTTATTCTTTTATTTCTTTCTTTTGTTTACAATGTTGTGGTTGTTGGTCATTCTTTACGACTTTTTCCTACTTTCCCATTTTTTGCGATATATTTTGATTTCTTGCATTTTTGCGTTTTTTCGATTTTTTTACAATTTTTTTGATTTTTTTTATTTTTTCCACATTTTGCAATTATTCTTCATTTGTTTCCAATAATTTTTGTTTCCTTTTCGATTATCATCGATTTTTTCAATTCTTCTAATTTTTTTGGTTTTTCTTTTTCATGTTTTATTCTGATTTTTTTAATTTTCTAATTTTTTTTTCTCGTTGTTCTATGTTTTGCGATTTTTCTTTCTTTTCTTTTCTAATTTTTTCCTTTCCTCAGATATTTTTTTGATTTTTCGGTTTTTTCGTATTTTTTTTTTCTCATTTTTCTGATGTTTTTCTGTTGTTTTTGAATTTATTCTATTGTTTTTTGATTTTTTCCAATTCCTTCAGTTTTTTTTCTAACTTTTTCTTAGTTTTCTGATTTTTTCGATCTCTTTCGATTTTGTCGATTTCTTTTAATTTTTGTCGATTTCGTTCGATTTTTTTTTTATTATTTTTTATTTTTATTGTTTTTTTTTCGATCTCTTTCGCCTTTTGTTGATTTTTGTCGTGTTTTTTCGATTTCTTTTGATTTTTTTCCATTTCTTAAAAATTTTTTGCGATTTCTTTTGAAAGTTTTCAGATGTTTGTTTTCTTATTTTAAAAAGAAAAAATAACGTAAGAAATTTATTTCTTAACGGGGATCCAACAAACGCACAATTTTTAACAGATTTACGGTATTTTTAATAAGTTATTCTTTAGATATTTTTATAAGTATTTTTTTAAATAATTTTGGTGATCGAATTGTTTGATAGCTCGTTAGAAAGATATCAATAAATCAAGAAAATTATATTCCGTAAAAAAATTTGAAAAATAGCCTCCTTCATAAAGGGAAATAACGTAAAATAATTAATCAACTACAATAAAAAAAATTTTAAAAATTAGTTCTGGAAATAAAAAATATAAAATATTTTATAGCAAGTGTGTATCTTTCATTGCTCTATATTTTCTCAATAAACCGACATTTGATCTCTGCACTTGAAACATTCACGTATGGATCTTATTTAAAATATCTAAAATGTAGCGGTAAAAAAATCGAACTAAAAATTTATTTATGTCTTATTTGTTTAAAAAAAATTATTAGCAAAAAATCCCTTTCATGCCCTGACCTTGAGGGTTCAGAGCCAATTGTTCAACTAACAAAAATGATCCTAATAAGTGGAAGCTACCTTATATAGACGGTGTTAATACGGAGGCAAGTAGTCTCACGAACGAACGTGGGAACGCTTTAGGGTCCCAAGGGAACAGTAAATGTGAATTGTCGGATTCAGCACTATCCACTTTCTAGTCACACGATATATTAAAAGGTGTTAGATTGTAACGTAGATTTTTAAATTATACACATTTTTTTAGAGGTACGATTTGTATAAAAACAATGATTTAATTACCAACTAATCATATTTACATATTACTTTCCCGACCCACCTCGGAGAAGGGAAAGTATTGTCATCGAGTTAAAAAATTTTTCGAGATTAAGATGGAAATATCCATTTTTAGGTCAACTGAGATAATTAAGACCTTTTCCAGATGGAAGTCTGTCTGTCTGTCTGTCTGTATGTATTCTTCCACGATTGAGGCCACACGTTTAATCCGATTGAGCTGAAATTTTGTATATCGGTTTGGGTTACCCGTCGGAAGAACCCATTAGTTTTTGTACGATATCTGTCAAACGGAAGTGTCACTATCAAAAAATGATAGAAGTAATATGTCACGGAATTTGACTTGACTTGCAATATGTCATTTGAAAGCCCTTGAAAAACTCTATTCCGAACAGTCACAATTATTTCTCCAACTGTCACCTGTCAAAAATAAAAAAAAATTCAAAATTTGAAACTTTAACATTAAATATCTGAAAAAGTATAGGTGGATACTCGCCAGAAAAGTTTTGGGGCGACACAACCGGTTTTTTAAAATATTTATAGTTTTTTTATTGAAACTTTTGAATTTTTTACAAAATCTTGAAATTTTTACATTTCAAAATTTTCAAAATTTTTTCATTGAAATTTTTAAACTTTTATTAATATTCCTGAAATTTTTGATCAAAATTCTTGAAATTTTTGAAATATTCAGAGATTATCGATTAAAAATTTTTATATTTTTATCAATTTCCTGAAATTTTTGATCACAGTTCTTGAAATTTTTGAAATCTTTACAAAATTGAAAATTTTTACACGTTTTTAAATTTTTTATAGTTTTTTGATTGAAACTTTTGAAATTATTACAAAATCTTGAAATTTTTACATTTTTTAAATTTTTGAAAGAGTTACACATTTTGCATTGAAATTTTTAAACTTTCATTGAAATTCCTGAAATTTTTGATCAAAATTCTTGAAATTTTTGAAATATTCAGAGATTTTCGATTAAAACTTTAAATTTTTATCAATTTCCTGAAATTTTTGATCACAGTTCTTGAAATTTTTGAAATCTTTACAAAATCTGGAAGTTTTTACATGTTTTTAAAATCTTTATAGATTTTTTATTGAAACTTTTGACATTTTTACAAAATTGTTAAATTTTTACCCGTTTTTAAATTTTTTGAATTATTGACAAATTTTTGATTGAAATTTTTTAAAATGTCTGTCAAAATTCCTAAAATTTTTTAACAAAGTTCTTGAAATTTTTAGAATCTAGTTTTTTTTACGTAAATTTTAAAAAAAAATTAGAGATTTTCGATTGAAATTTTTTAAATTTTTATCAAATTTCCTGAAATTTTTGATCTCAGTTCTTGAAATTTTTACAAAATCTGAAACTTTTTACATGTTTTTAAAATCTTTATGGATTTTTTATTGAAACTTTTGATATCTTTACAAGATTTTTAAATTTTTACACGTTTTTAAATTTTTTGAAATATTTACAAATTTTTGATTGAAATTTTTTAAATTTCTGTCAAAATTCCTAAAATTTTTTAACAAAGTTCTTGAAATTTTTAGAATCTAGTTTTTTTTACGTAAATTTTTAAAAAAAATTAGAGATTTTTGATCGAAACTTTTTAAATTTTTATCAATTTCCTGAAATTTTTGATCACAGTTCTGAAAATTTTTACACGTGTTTAGATTTTTTATAGTTTTTTTTATTGAAACTTTTGACATTTTTACAAAATTGTTAAATTTTTACCCGTTTTTAAATTTTTTGAATTATTGACAAATTTTTGATTGAAATTTTTTAAATTTTCATAAATTTCCTGAAATTTTTGATCAAATTTTTGAAATCTTTACAAACTCTGGAATTTTTTATAAAGTATTGTGAACAAGCTAAAAAAAATTTTTTGGGATAAAGATGAAAATTTCCATTTTGAGGTCAACTGAGATGATTAAGAACATTTCCAGATTGAAGTCTGTCTGTCAGTCTGTTCTTCCACGATAGAAGCCACATGTTTAATCCGATTGAGCTGAAGTTTGGTTAATGGGTTTAGGTTACCCGTCGGAAGAACCCATTAGTTCTTGTATATCTGTCAAACGGGAAGTGTCGCTATCAAAAAATGACAGACGCAATATGCCACGGAATTTAACTTGCAATATGTCAATTGAAAACCCTTAAAAACTCAGAACAGTCAAAATTATTTCTTCAACTGTCCCCTGTCAAAAATAAAAAAATGTCAATATTTGAAACTTTAACATTAAATATCTGACAAAGAATTCGTGGATACTCGTCGGAAAAGTTTTGATGCGACACAACCGATTTTTTTTATTGCAATAAAACTTTGAGCTAATAATTAATTTGTAACACCACTAAGAGAAGAAATTTTATCGGTTAATTTTTCTTTTAGATTTTGTTAGAAGTGATTCAGTATTCAATTTTTCTTGATTATATTGTACCGAAGTTACTTTATTTCCAGTATTATTAACTTTAAATAGCGAAGCAGAAAGTTAATAATATCGCAATTTAGTCTGTCTTTGTGAGTGTGTGTCTGTCTGTTACCAGAATATCATCGGGTTGAGTTCATATTTGGTACACAGATACACCTTAGATAAAACCAATCTACGGGATTGATTTTTAGATCTAGGGATCACCCCCGACTAGAAATACGGGGTGGCGCAAATTGAATTTATTGGTATTTCGTAAACCGGGATAGATACAAAGTTGATTAAAGTTTAAAAAAGGTGACAAATTAAATGGTTTTTTTGAAATTAAAATATCAGGACCGGTTTCCGAGATAATTAGGGACAACCAAAATTACCGATTTTCATTTTCTTTAATTAACACCAAAACTTTATAAGGTTTTTTTATTAATGGTCAAATGCCGCTTAACATAAGGAATTTATTTTTTTAATATAATGTTTCGTCTTCGAAGGGCCACCCTCAACTATATTCTCACACTACGTCAACTGCTGCTATCCAAAGTTTTCTCTCAGATTTTAAATCTTTTAATTTTCATTAATATTTGATAATTAAAATATATTAACTACATCGTGCACGGCACTGAATTAGAAGTATCCTAAAATTATGGTAAAGGCAACTTTTCTTCGAAAATAATGTCAAACGCGATCAGTTAAACCTCCACCTAACAGACAGAAATATCCGCGTACGTGCTTCGCACAGACAGAAATCCTTACCGTATACCACGATTTAATCTGTTGTCATCTGTTCCAGTTGCAGTGCGAGTTCCGAGTTGGAGCTCGAGCCGAAAACCAGATCAAGCTACAGTAGCCGTTCAGCGATCTTTAGAGATAGGTCTAGTTGAATAAAGCGAGGCCGAGCTTCGTAAGGCGCAAGCAGTGCATCAGAGACCTAACCAGTAGAGTAGGACCGTATAGTTAACCCAAGTAAAGCCCGCCGTTCTGGCCGCTACGGAAATCTTTCTTCACTGACACTACCCGGAGTAAGTGGCGTTCCCACTATAAACGAAAGGTTGCACCCGAGGCAATCCGAAACCTGAGCGTTACAATATTGTCTTATATAAAAATAAATATAAGATGTAATATAATTAAGAAAAAAACTGAAATTTATTGACACAATTTGTGACTATCAAGATCTTAAGTAAGCCCATCCATCCCATAAAATTTATCGACGTCCTTAAAAGCAATGTAAATCTGGTAAAACATTAGAAAGCATTTTTAAGTTTTCGACGAGACCTCAACATTCATTAAAAAGGGGTACAAAGAATGCGCATTATAAATGACTGGGACAGGTTTACTCTAAAAAGTTTCTCAAAAATAAAAATGGAACATTAGGAACTTCTAATTCTTTTAACCTGAAGCTAAAATATTATTGATGGATTTCGGAAGTGAAACGAACTTTGCCTTTTATACATTTCAGCGGGTTTTTATTTTGGGGAGAAAGTTTTGTCGTTAGTAAACATTTTTTGACGATATTCATGAGAAGGAGAATTATATAAGATGAAATTTATAAACTCACTTTAATGTTAACGTAAAATCCTTAGGCGTTCCTTAAGGATTTTTTCTAGGACCTTTCATATTCGATATTTTTGTTATAATCTTCTCTAAAAGGATGATGCAAAAATAATAATATTAGTAAATCCTATATCTCAAATGTGGTTCAAGTTTACAAGGAATAAAGCAGAAAGTCAGGCACCACAATATTTTAATTTTAATTAAAAGGCAACTAGTTTCGATCACAGACCATCAGGTCACTATTAGTTAGTATCGAGGGAAAAATTTTTAATTAAACATCAACGGTGGGACCCATTAAGGGTAGTAATGAGGTGTCGGCCAACTTGGGCCCGCTCATTAATTCAGCCAGTTTTCGCCCAATGTATTAAGGGTACCTGCTGAATGGCCTGTTTGAGCAGGAAGGAGTATATAGGTACCACCAAACTTTACAAGCTAAATATGTTCACTTTGTATGACTCACTTTCCTGAAAACAAACCCCTCCCAAAAGGAAATATACTAGAGGAATGCTACAGATATAGCAGGAAAGCCACAAAAATGGCTAGACACATATGTAGTAGTAGACGGAACAATTTCCAGCTTTTTAAATTCCTAGGGATCGATAGAATCTTCCCAGCTCTACTTCAGAGAGAACAAAAAAATATCCTGCCCCATATCATTTACATTAGAGTAAGTCTAGAACTAGGACTTATAACACAAGTATAGCGAAGGGCTAGAGCCACCTTTATTATAAAAGCAGCCTAAATCTCTATAACCAATTACCCTCACATGAAAGGAATATAAAGATTTTATGGCAGAATATATAGATTTGGGGCATATGAGTATAGTCAATAAAAAGGTATAATTTTGGGAAGACAATTTTATATTCTGATGGCAAATGCCAATCTCAATGTGGTACCAATATAACCATAAACACATCCTTTGTCCTTAAAACGATCAAAATAGCTGTAGATACATGTCAGAACAAAGATCCTGGAATGGGCTCCACTGAACCTTAGCTGCCCAGGTAACACAAACAGGTCCAAAAGATAGCTCGTTGAGCGACAACTCTTGTAACTGAGGTTGTCGAGATCTCTATATATCCTTCAACCAAATTTCCGCTCCAGAGATATTCTTAGCGATATTCCACGTGCAAATTCTGGAACAATACAGTCTGGCGATTTCTCTACCAAATCTTGTAGCAAGTTCTCTGCGACACCTTACGGCGAGCATTTTGGGACTTTTTCATTTATTGCTCATGTCAAGGTCTCTGTGAGTTCGCATAAAAGCTAGCTGCGTGATCTTCGCTGGCAGTGCCTCTGGTGAGTTCTGTGGATAATTTACGTCAACTGATGAGATCTGTGTGAGGTTGTTTTCTAATATTTGCATGTAATGCTTCTGGAATGGTCTTCAAGAGTTCGCATTGAGAGTTGTACAAGATATTCTTATATACATCCCGCACAATGCTTATAGCGCGGTATTCAAGAGTTTGCATTGCGAGTTGCACAAAATTTATATAACATGCTTGATTGAACCCGACTGGTATCGGCATAAGTATCGCCATCTATCCCATCAGTGAGCAATGTACTAGTACATCTACTCACACTATGACTATTCTGACTGACATTTCAATTATTAAATACCAAGACGTTATGACTGGCTGAAGACTAATACTATTATATATTGAAAAAGGGCAGAACTTGTTATTTGAAATTTTCAAGGGTAGGTTCCCTAGAATAGGGGTTCAAGTTAAGGGTGAAATTTTTCTTCATGAACTTCCTTCGATAGGAATTAAAATTGACATGTCCGAGCGATTTTTCGAAGACGAGTTAAGACTGGAGTAACACTTCTGGTCCTCATTATATGTTATTGTGCTCTGGTTATTGAAGTTCTCTTTGTGTTTAAGGTAAGTTACGTTCGAGTCGTTAAGAATAACTTTAGGAACTCTCAATAAGAATTTATTATTTAGGTTACGTTCATCTTTAGGAACTTGCAATAAGATGGAACGTGGGAAGCGGCATGTGAGGTATCCAAGATTTCTCCTGGGGACACCAGTAAGAATTTTGCTTAGTTACAGCACAGAGCTCTCAGAGATATCGAGGATAGGTATGTGTTACATGGACCAGCATGCATATCGAGCAGGTAGGTCTACGGATGCACTTACGCAACCAACTGAGGATATCCAGGAAGCACTGACTAACAAAGAAGTAGTGGTATAGATATAGAAGTGGCTATTGACATCACTTTATATGAAGCTATCAGAAGGGAAATTGATGACAAAGGTGCGTAGACAGTACGACTTCCACTAGAATAACACACTAATAAAGGGCAAGATAACATCTCCATCTGCACTAATAATGGATGTCCACAGGGGGAGTAATATCCTCGCTTATGTGGAGCCTAATTGTAGATAAATTCACTCGCATTCGACAGACCTTGGTAAATCCCTCCAAGAATATGCTTGGTCATAATGGCAAGAGAAAAGTTTGAAAATACCATTCGCGACATAACTCAAAGGGGACTTAACTTAATAAAAGAACCAAAACAACTCTTGTAGCCTTCGCGAGGAAAAGAAACATCAATCTTAAACCATCAAATTATTTGGGCATGTTATTAAGTAGAAACCAGAAGTCAAATATTTTGAACTCGCCCTAGACAATAAGAGAACAAGAAGTAACTACTAGGGCCACGAAAGTCCTAATGGTGTGCAGGAAAAAACTGGGGATGCAACACAAAAATTATGCAGGGAGACCAATCACCACTTATGGAGCTGTTGCCTGAAGAAAAATAACCAATCTAACAACATCGAGGAGCAATATCTTGAACGTTTAGAGGCTAGCCTGTGTATGTATAACAGAAGCACTGAGACGGTTGCTGTGAAGATAATCTTGAACCACACTTGCCTGCACATTTAAGTGGAGAGTGTTGCAAAAAGGACAACATGCATTCTGAATGTATAATTCAGAGATTTTAAAATTATATAATACGTAAAAGATTCTTGTAATTTACTATGCACTATTTACGAACCGAATACCAAAGTGGCTCTGTAATGTTAGTTAATATTTTGTGAACAAAGTTCTTTCTATATACTTGTATTGTTTTAGTCTTAGATAGAATATATTATTCAGCTTGCGGTAACGGTCATCACTCACGTGCGGCTCGTGCTGCAAATTTCATCTGCGTGAGTTATGACCTACATTACCGCTCGTTAAAAAATATACTATTAACTCATTCTTCGGAAAATACTTCTCGTTTCAGATATTTTTAACTGGTATTAATTTACTTATTTTTGTTTTGATATGTTTCCTTTATTCTGATTCAAACAATATATTTATTATGGTATTGGGATTCATATAAATAAGTAATATATTATCTGTATTTTCGCTTCCAACAATTAATTTTTTTGATTTTAGTCAGAGGGAATCACGAGTCGTAAGCCCAGTTTCCATATCGAGAACGGACACATCTGGGACATGTCTCAAAACGATTTTGCGAAATAATTCAACAATAGGCTGGGTTGAAAAAGTGATTGGGATGAAGACACCATTTCTGGCTTTAACAGAAATGCCAGTACACTGATGAGTTCAAAACAGCAGAGGGAACTGGAATATATGGGCTTGGTACCAGCTATTTTACCAAGTACTTTCGATCCAGGCTATTGGAAAATGTGTCGAGTTCAATTGTTTGTGGTATGAAAATGTAGAAACAGGGTACCAAAATCGTATTTTACGTTACCAGTCCGGTATGTGACTTATCACAGTACGAATAACGGACGTGTATGTTTTCATGGTTACGTGTGATTGCTATTTGCTTGTCACCGTCAATTAAAAAAATTTCGTTTGAAATTATAGAGATTTCTAAAATCACAACAATTGTTGCTAGGCAACAGCATTACGGTACCTGATACTGTTACTGTAATGTTCCATTTACCGGCCGCCAATGAGTACAAGGTAAGTAGATTTACTGGACAGGATGAAATAAATAGTGTTTACCATTTTGAACCTTATTTAACGTTAAGTTGTGCAGTATATATTGCATTTTTTATATATATGGATTACAGCACACGTACAATAGGAAATCATTTAAGCCGCTTCAAAAGCGTTGGCGATTTACATTGGATCTGAATCGGTTATACTTCCTGGGAAACACGGTTTCAGGAAGGTCACTCCAGAGTGTTGACATTCTTTAGATAAAGAAGTTCTTAAATAGGATAGTACAATTTTTATCTTTTGAATAAATAAATACAATATATTTTTTTTAAATTAAATAGCCTACAATCTTTCTTCTACATTCTCACCAATATAAAACACTCAATAATCTAACCGTGAAAAGATTTGAATTTCCAGTGAGTATTGATTTAAAATTGGAGTCCCTTTTCCATTCGTATTCGTCTGTGTATGCCCTCTTTTTTAGTGACGAGTCTCCCTGAGGACTTCCCTGATTGCACCTGTCTATAGGTATTTCTCCCCATTTATAAACTGCCTCTCGGTCTCAGTCGGGTCGGACACGGGCAACGTTGCCCTTTTTACGCTGAAACGACACAAACTGTCTGTTAAATGGAGAATCGAACCCCGATAATGTCAACTTACCTTCAGATTTATTCAGCCCTATTTGGAAGTTATTGAAAAAAAAAGGAAAAGGGTTGATGCAAGGTTTGCGGTCTCGATAATTATCGAAATTTTAATTAAAAACGTGGTTTGAATTTTTGGGGTAAATAAGTAAAAAAGTTTTCGTTTAATTAAATTCAATTAAAATTCTAAATGTTACTGTCATTATTGAAAATCTTTCTTATTTTTCAGTTCTGAAAGAATGAAACATTTTTCTCGGAAAGTTTGTTTAGTACTAATCAAAAATTGACTAAAAGGATATACTAAAAAAATCCACTTTTTTCGTACCTCGCTTATTTACGCATCGTATTTGATATTCCGTAGACCCTAAATATTTTATTTCGCATTCCAGACACAACTCGTTAGTTTACATATGGCGGACGTGATTCGGGAAATAAGTTTGATGTAGGTTCCATCCCTAGTTTTATAATGGAAATGCTTCCCAGGCTACCTTAATAAAAATATAATATTTGTTGAATTTTTAAGTCGATTATAACAATAATACTGATATTTTATAAAACTTAACTGTAAGAGAAAATGTATATATCATATATGCAAGTATAAGCAAAGGTCTTAGAATCAGAGCAATATTATTTCTATAATTATTATTATTAAAAAATATATATGTGTGAGCACACAGTAAAAAAACCAACATAAGACTATCTTGCTAAGATATGTATATCTTAATTTAAATCAATAAAAATAATAGTTGAGTAATAGTATATTACATAACAAGAGTTGTGCGTACTTTTTACGGGTGCGTAATGGTGTTACAAATCGAGTTACATACCGTACTTTTTCTACGATGGTAAATAAAACTTGGAGCTAAGTACCTGATTACATTTTATTATTCGCGTAAAAAGTATTGCCTATATTTAGGGGCAACATGCTTTCAATTCAAATTTTTTTTCTGTTTTTTTACTGAATTATAATTATGTAAATAGACTAGATATCATAATACATAAATAATAATTAGACTGAAATTTGAATAGAGCATGAAATTTAAGTTGTCTTATCAAAACGCACATGTGCTTTATGAGATCTCATAACGTGCATGTTATTGTTAATTGTTATTTACAAGGAATGCTGGCAGTACGATTTTTGACGTTTTGTTTTACGAGTGTCGAAAGTAACATTTTTTGAAGCGAGAGAACAATTTACCAACCGAGGCTTTTAATGTTCACGAGCTTCAAAAAATGCGTTCGGCGAGTGAAACACTATACTCTTTCTACAACCCTGTTTATGTCATAATAATATATTATATATATTTCTGGTGGTGTATTTGGAAAATTACTATTATTTTCTGAATCATAAATCATGATAAATAAAAAACTAACAATGTTTTCAGTCCAAACATTTAACGAGGAACGTCAAACTATAATGGAACCAGGCAACTAGATATAAATTGTTTTTAAATTTCACGGTATTTTTAGGGTTCTATTTTACTTTTTAATTAAATAAAAGTAAAAAAGATGCATTCTAATTATAAAAATGATTCCTGTCTTTATTTACTAATAATTTAAATTCATCAAAACAGTAGATATGAGGGCGGGAAACTATTGAAAACAGACATTTAACTTTCGTCACTTGAGACGTTATGACAATTTCTCTCACTTGTGACGGAAATCAAGTTTTTAAGAGAAATTACTTTATTAAGAGCGTAGCTTGAATCGCGTTCCTGAAATTTACAAGGTTTATTTAAAATTTTATCTTTAGCATTTTCTAAAAACCAACGATGTATATCAGTTGTCACATCAATTGTAGCATTTTTTGTCTTAAAGTATTTAAGATCTAAAATTTATGTATCCCCCGATTTTTTTATAAATTCCTCACAAAACGTAACGTACTAGATGTGATTTTAAAATTTTGCGAATTTTATTTTTATGTACATTAACACAATCATTTAGAAAATAGTTCAAGTCCTTATGACGTAAATTAATAATAACCTCGGTTTGAATTCGGCTGGAAAAAGATGACGCAACATTTTTCCATTTAACCCGCTGCCAAAATTTTTTGTTATTAAGTCTCAACCCAACATGTCTATATAAAATTAATTTTCTCACATGTTTGAAAGGCCCAACGTTAGTTGGAATTTTATTAAAATACCAATTGATAACACAGGTTTACAAAAAAAAGTCCGGACTATTTGACCGGACCATGATATTCCTAGGTATTTTTTCTTCCTGAATCCGATCCAGGGGTACGTTTTACCCCATCACGTCAGAAAAACCAGATTTCAAGGTCATTTAGAGGTTATAATAGTGCTTTTTTGAAACCGGCCCGGGGACAATTTCTCAAGCGAACTGTTAAGTTGAGGGGTAACTGTCTAGGTCGTGAATACCTTCCAAATATTGGACAGGGGCCATGAATCTCGACCAGTGCCAGCGCAGGGATAGTCCAGTGGATCAAATGTTACCATGATCGTTTTATCTCGCGAATTTCGATCTCCCTACCAAGGTGTTCAATTTCGGCGATCTATTTGCTATGAGATAATGCCAGTGGATCCAGCACTGTCCCAAATGGCCCTAGAACCTTGCCAGAACATTGGAGTTATGCTTCGTGTCCTGCTGAGGTCTGGCCCAAGGTGGAGAACTGGCTCATGGGGTTATTAACTGGTGACTTTCTATTCCCCTACCAAGGTTTCTGGGCCATTAATATATTGGCAGATAACTGTTGGAACTTGAAGATTGATACCAACAAGGGGTATAAGAGAAAGGCGCTTAGGAGTTTTGATCAGACCCCATAAACAAGCATGCAAAGATTGAGAAATTGGGAAATGATGTCTTTTTGTAAAGGGTTGTAGAAAAATATTTTTTTATGTTTGTCTCTATCTGTTATGGTTACTGAGATATTAGTGCGAACGGATAGACATTAGGGCGTGTTTGGATCTGCCTTTGGTTACCCAATAATTGCCTTTTCATGTGGCTATGACCTGTTAGGGCTTGAGCGACTTTCCAATTTAGAGATTTTGTTTTGCTCCTGACGATTTTGATGTACCTGTATGTACCTCTTCCATTAACACCTCCATGCCGTTTTCTTCTTTTCTTTTTATTATATGACTAGCTGAATACTCTTTAGTACCTGGACGACCGAGATTTTTTCTGTTTTTCATTATTTTTTCCTTGTTTTGCCTGTCTTTCATTTTTCATTTCTCTATTTTTTACCCTATTCTTATCTATTTTTCCCTACTACCATTACCCGCTCGAGTAAGTGCGTCAACGTATAGATATACTTATTCTATGTAAGCCACCGTTTTTCACTCTTTTCTACCCCTAAAAATCAAAATTTCGCAAAATTCTTTCATGGTGGGTTATTAACAGAATATATTCTCAAAATTTTAAGTCTCTGGCTAAGTAGATTTTGCTCTACGTTGATTCTACGTCACTCAGTCAATCAGTCAGATATTATAGATTTCTTATCTTCGAATTTTTTGTCTATTGTTGGCTTGTTAAGGCCGTTTGTTGAAGTAATATGGGTGCGTTTGTCTTTTCTGTTTTTATGGGCTAGTCCTATGTATATGTCGTTACCTCTTAATGCATTCCAGTGTTTTTGAATATCTACGGCTATCCCGTTTCCGGGACGATGTTTTGTGGTCATCGTGAGAGAGCTTATAGAGTCTGAACAGATTATTATTCTATGGCCCCAATTGGGTCCTGTGCCCTAATTCTAATATTTTCGGTTGCCTTTAGTATTGCTAGGAGTTCGACCATGTCTAAGTGTGTTTTCGTTTCTATTTTAATTTCTATATCCTGAGGTTGTTGGTCTACTTTACCTTGCATGTTAGACTCCGATAGCTGCATTTTCCTCTTTCATGCTTGCATCCGTGTATACGTATATGGTGTTTGTATACATGTAATTTTCTGTCTCTAGTACATTTTGATTGCTTGTCTTAGGTTTTATGTGTCAAGTGTTTTTATGTTGTAAAATTCTGGATTTGCGGTTTTGCTAAGATGCAGAGCCTCTGGCCTCTGCTTGAAGAGGTATTATTCCAGTCAAGACTTGGGGGGCGAGTGTCAGCGCTGTTTTGAAGGCCTTACTAAGAGGAAGGGTCTTTTGATAGCCTGTAACTTTTTAATCAAAATCGTGTCTTTATGTCTTATGTCCAAGATTTCTGACCCATTTAGTGCTATTGGTTTAATGGCATTTTTATACACGAACTTTAGGTTTTCATAGCTCCTGCCCCAGTTCATTCCCGTGATGGCACAAAGCTTATTGGTTATACTGGATGTCTTTTGTCCAATTTTCTTTGGTGGTTCATCCATAGTAAGCCTGTGTGTATATTCTATATTTGATTGGAATTGGATCTTTTTGTTTTTTGATCTTGATGATTTGATCGGTAGAAAGATGGCTTCTGTTTTCAGCTTGTTATACAGCAGTTTGTATTTATTGACCCATGGCGTGTAGGCCTCCCCGATTTTCGTCCAAATTGCTTCTAAGGCTTTGAAGGACTTCCTTCCATTACTATGATCTGGTCGTCCGCGTTTGTACTTTGTTCTATTATTCCATAATTAGGAGCCAAAGTGCTAGATCGAGATTCGATTATTCATATCTTTCGAGACAATTGAAATAGAAGTTTGCCACATTTCTCGGCGTATTTCTTTGCTTCAACGTTTTAACTATCGCCGGTATCCATGCATTATTAAAGTAGTTTGATATGTCCAGAGTGAAAATCCTCAAACGTTGTTTTATTTATCTAAATATTTATTTAGATTGATAATACTGATATAAGTGTTAAAAAATTCTGTTGATTAATTTTTTTTTTCATAAAAGTTTAAACTGTTACTCATATTATAACTAACAAGCTGCAAAAGTTAATCTCACTTTTAAGTAACCACCGATTACAAACGCAGTTCATAATACGACTTCAGAACGTCTCCATTCATCAGGTAAAACTTCCCCCTTAAATCTTAATTAGAGTAGTTAAAATTCTCCGGCAAACCCTCAAGTCTATAATTTTGATAACGGTATGCGGCGAAGGGTAACGCAATGTGTTTACATATTCCTGTGGAATAAGGTGTTTGCCGGTGCCGGTGCTGCTACCGTAACAAATTAGAGCAGGAGTATTAATTGCAACGGGTGCTGCCTGCTACTTTGGTCTATTAAGTGTCACTGTATATTTGGTCTGTGTTTGTGCTTGTGGTTTCTTAATTATTTATATAAAAATTAATGTATAAATAACTTTTAATGCATGGCGTATCGCATTTGACGCATCGTATTTATAATACTGCTAGTGACATCTTTTGGCTTATGTAATAATTTCATTTTTGTTGTACATCTGAAACAACATGAATTTGAATCATTGAAATTTCAGATTAAGTTTTATTTTAAAAAATTGATGAAGTCAAAAATCAAATAAAAGATTACACTTCAAAGGTACCGATTATTATCCCTACTTTCCCTTTTGTCCCTATTTTTCCTGTTTTTTCCCTTTTCCCGTCTTCCTATATTTCTTTACATTTCTTTACATTTTCTATTTTTCACGATTTTCATTATTTTTTTCTGATTTTCCCTATTTATGTCTATTTTCTATTTTTTACTATTCCCCCTATTTCTACTTATTTTTCCCTATTTTCCCCAATTTTTTCAATTTTCCCTGACCTATTGTCTATTTTTAATTATTTTCACTACGTTTACCTATTTTTCCCAATATTCACTATTTTTGCCCATTTTTCCTTATTTTTCCCATTTCTTTATATTTTTTCTGATTTTCATTATTTTATCCTATATTTCACCATTTATCCCCATTATTGTCTGCTTTTTCATATTTTTCCTTTTTTTTCCATTTTCTCTATGTCCTCAAATTTTTCCCTATTTTTAACTATTTTCCCCATTTTTATCTGTTTCATTATTTTCCCCAATTTTTTTATTTTCCCTATCTTTCCTTTCTTTATATTTTCATAGGGGAAAATGTAAAAAACGTGCAAAATTTTAAAAAATTTCGAAAAAAAAATTTTGAGATAAAAGAGAGGAAATAAAGAACAAAAGGAGCAAAATTTGAAAAGAAAATTATTGAAAAAAAAATGTCATATTTTTAAGAGAAAAGAGGAGAAATTGGTGCCAAAAAATGAAAAAATTTGAAAAGAAACTTAATGAGAAAGTGTAATATTTTTGAAAGGAAAGAGGGGAAATTTTCAAGATATAAGAGGGGAAATTATGCCAAAAATACAAAATTTGGAAGGAAAATTATTGAAAAAACTGAGATTTCTTCAAGTGGAAAGATGGTAAATTTTCAAGCGAGAAGAGGAAAAAATGTTCAAAGAGTGCAAAATTATAAACAAAATTTCGAAAAAAGTGTCATTTTTTGAGAGAAAAGAGGAAATTAAGATCAAAAAGAAAATAATTGAAAAAAAAGTGTCAAATTTTTTAGAGAAAAGAGGAGAAATTTGTGTCAAAAAAGTGCAAAATTTAAAAAGAAAATTATTGAAAAAAGTGTAATATTTTTGAGTGGAAAGAAGAGAGATTTTCAAGATAAAAGAGGGGAAATTAATGCCATAAAAGTGCAAAATTTGAAACGAAAATTATTGAAAAAAAATCGACATGTTTTCAAGTGAAAGGAGGGAAAATTTTCAAGAGAAAAGAGAGGAAAATGTTCAAAAAGTGGAAAATTTTAAGACAAAATTTCGTAAAAAATCATTTTTTTAATAGAAAAGAGAGGAAATTAAGATAAAAAAGTGCAAAATTTGAAAAGAAAATTATTGGGAAAAGTGTAATATTTTTGAGAGGAAATCGACATTTTTTCAAGTGAAAAGAGGGTAAATTTTCAAGAGTAAAAGAGGGGAAAATGTCCAAAAACTGCAAAATTTTAAAACAAAATTTCGAAAATATGTCATATTTGACAGAAAAGAGAGGAAATTAAGATCAAAAAGTGCAAAATTTGAAAAGAAAATTATTGAAAAAAAGTGTCATATTTTTTAGAGAAAAAAGGAGAAATTTTTGTCCAAAAAGTGCAAAATTTAAAAAGAAAATTATTGAAAAAAGTGTAATTTTTGAGAGGAAAGAGGGAAATTTTCATTATTTTTTCCTGTTTTTCACCATTTATCCCTATTATTATTTTATGTTTTTTCATATTTTTCCTTTTTTCCAATTTTGCACTATTTATCCACGTTCCGCTATTTCTCTATAATTTTCCCATTTTTTCCTATTTGTAGTTATTATTCTCTATTTTGCCCCATTTTCTTTATTTCCTCAAAAGTTTCCCTATTTTTAACTATTTTATCCATTTTTCTCTGTTTCCCTATTTTAACCAATTTTTTTTATTTTCCCTATTTTTCCTATTTCTTTATATTTTGCCCGGTTAACAGTATTTTCTTCTATTTATCTCTATTATTTTCTATTTTTACCTATTTTCCATATTTTTCAGTATTTTTTCCTATTTATTACAGTTTTCCTAAATTTTCTTATTTTTTACAATTTTCCTTTTTTTCACTATTTTTACCAAATTTCCCTGTTTTTTCCTGTTTTGCCCTATTTTTTCCTAATTTTCCTATTTCTCCCAAATTTTCTTTGTTTACCCTTTTTTTCACCTGAGATGATTAAGACCATTTCCAGATGGAAGTCAGTCTGTCTGTCTGTCAGTCTGTCTGTGTGTATTCTTCTACGACATATGGGTTTGGGTTACCCGTCAGAACGAATTAGTTTTTGTACGACATCTGTCAAACGGAAGTGTCACTATCAAAAAATGACAGATGCAATACGTCACAGAATTTGACTTGCAATATGTCATTTGAAAGCCCTTGAAAAACTTTATTCAGAATAGTCAAAATTATTTCTCCAACTGTCACCTGTCAAAAATAAAAAAATGTCAAAGTTGAAACTTTAACATTAAATATCTGAAAAAGTATTCGTGGATACTCGTCGGGAAAGTTTTGGGGCGACACAACCGATATTTTTCGTCTATTTTTCACTATTTTCCCCAGATTTTCCTATTTTACACTAAGAGTATCTTTATATATTTTACATATGAGGTGCTTAAAATTTCTTTCGCCAAAGTAACGAAAAATTGATTATTCCACTAGCACAGTTATAATCAGAAAAACCATAAAATTAAACCACAGATTTTCCAATATAAGCCTATAACCCTTGCAAAGGGCCAATAATTGGTGGATGGATACTTGATTAAGCTTAAAAAAATTTATAAATAATATTATTATTATAAAAATTCTCGCTAATTGACAGAGTCGAATAGTAACATATGTAACTTCAAATTTCTTATGAAATATTCACCCTATTTCCGGTATTCGTTACATGTGAGTAATTAAGCCTTAACAAACGAGGAAGTAACGTAGAAGTTGAAGTTTCAATTTGACTAAACCCACCTTGTGCCATTCGTACTAAATCCCTCGTCGTACATACGTCAACCTCGAATCAAAACAGACTCCTTCTCAGTAATAACATATTCATTGTTTCAATTCAAAGTTGTAAGTTGCTTCCCCAACTCCCGCGGTGGAACTTAATCTCTTCTTTAGAGGGTAGACATAATTTTATCTGCTAAACAATAACTTTACTTATCCTTGACACAAAGACGCATCACAAATCTCAGTCATTATTCCAGGTTAACAGGAATTGCAGGGTTGGTTCTTAAGGAAATTTTATACACTAAGAAAATTAAGATATGTCATGGTTAATAAAAAATCATTTTTATGGGTAGGAATACGATCAATCCGTCCAGTGTTAAGTTAATTAATAGAATTGATCAGCTTTTTTGACAGTTTTCTGATATAAACAGTAGGATCCCGCTAACTGCCAGCCTTGCTAAGGTCGTAAGAGGGTTTAAGAGACTCGCCTGTCAGTAAGGAAATCAACGATATATTTCATTTTGTTTGTTATATTTCAAAATAAAATTTCCACTTCCCCTTTCTTTAACAAATTTTTTTCAAATTTTATTTAACCTTCCCCCTCTTTTTTCCACTTTTTTATCCATTTCTTTACGTTTCAAACTTTTCCAGTTTCCTTCCCACTATTTTAATGTTTTCTTTACGTTTCAAACTGTTTTTTTACAGAAGAGGAAACAAGTGAGGAGAAGATGGCCATAAAAACGTAGATGTAGGGAGTTTGATTAATTTAATTGTTCCAAACGGCTCGGAGTGTATGGTGGAAGAAACATTTTTTCAGGGAAATAAAATCAATCAAGTTCTTCAATAATTCTTTACTAGTTTCTTTGTTTAAAACTTTTTTTAGGTAAAACTTAGTCTTTCATAATGATATTGTTGGTAAAACTGACTTGTATAATTAATACTAATAATCATCATTTTATCAGAACTCACACGCAGGTTTCGCTCGACGATTTCTTTTATCAATAAATCTGAATACTCTCATTTTGGTTTTGAACTGTAAGTGTTCAAAACAAACATATTGCTAAAAAAATAAGATTTACGGAAAATCAATAAAAATCATATATAGGGTCATTTGAAAAGAAAATTATTGAAAAAAGTGTAATATTTTTGAGAGGAGAGAGGAAATTTTCAAGTGAAAAGAGGGGAAATATTCAAGAAAAAAGAGGGGAAAATGTTCAAAACGTGTAAAATTTTAAAACTAAATTTCCAAAAAAAGTCATTTTTTTGATAGAAAAGAGAGGAAATTAAGATCAAAAGGTGTAAAATTTGAAAAGAAAATTAATGAAAAAAAAAAAACTGTCATATTTTTGAGGAGGAGAAAGTATTGTCAAAAAAGTGAAAAATTTGAAAAGAAAATTTTTGAAAAAAGTTAATATTTTTGAGAGGAAAGAGAGGAAATTTTCAATATAAAGGAAGCGAAATTAATGCCAAAAAAGTGCAAAATTTAAAAGGAAAATTATTGAAAAAACAGCCCTTTATCAAAGGTTCAAAAGAAAAGAAAATTGTGGAAAAAGTGACATATTTTTGAGAGAAAATAGGAGAAATTGTCAAAACAGTGCAAAATTTGAAAAGAAAATTCATGAAAAAAACGACATTTTTTCAAGTGAAAAGAGAGGAAATATTCAAGAGAAAAGAGGCGAAAATGTTCAAAAAGTGTAAAATTTTAAAACAAAATTTCGAAAAAGTCATTTTTTTGATAGAAAAGAGACGAAATTAAGATCAAAAGATGCAAAATTTTAAATGAAAATTAATGAAAAAAAAAGTGACATATTTTTGAGGAGGAGAAATTATTGTCAAAAAAGTCCAAAATTTGAAAAGAAAATTATTGAAAAAAGTGTAAAATTTTTGAGAAGAAAGAGGGGAAATTTTCAAGGTAATAGAGGCGGAATTAATGCCACAAAAAGTGCAAAATTTAAAAGGAAATTATTCAAAGGTTCAAAAGAAAAGAAAATTGTTGAAAAAAAAAGTGTCATGTTTTTGAGAGAAAAGTGGAGAAATTGTCAAAATTTGAAAAGAAAATTTTTGAAAAAAGTAATATTTTTGAGAGGAAAGAAGGGAAATTTTCAGGATAAAAAGAATCAGATTAATGCCAAAAAAATGCGAAATTTGGGGAAATTTTCAAGAGAAAAGAGAAGAAAATGTGTGAAAAGAGCAAATTTTTAAAACAAAATGTCGAAAAAAGTATGTTTTTGCTAGAAAAGAGAGGAAATTAGGATCAAAAGGTGCAAAATTTGAAAAGAAAATTATTGAAAATTTGTCATATTTTTGAGAGAAAAGGAGAAATTGGTGTCAAAAAAGAACAAAAATTTTAAAAGAAAATTATTGATAAAGGTAAAATATCTGAGAAAAAAGAGGGGAAATTTCCAAGATAAAAGAGGGGAAAAATGTCCAAAAACTGCAAAATTTTAAAACAAAATCTCAAAAAAGCCGTTTTTCTAATATAAAAGAGAGGAAATTAAGATTAAAAGGTGCAAAATTTGAAAAGAAAATTATTGAAAAAAAAAGACATTTTCCAAGTGAAAAGAGGGAAAATATTCAAGAGAACAGAGCGCAAAAAGTGCAAAATTTTAAAACAAATTTTTGATAAAACTGTTTTTTTGATATAAAAGATAGGAAATTAAGATCAAAAGGTGCAACATTTCAAAAGAGAATTATTGAAAAAAAAAGTCATATTTTTGATCGACAAGAGGGGAAAATGTCCAAAAAGTACAAAATTTTAAAACAAAATTTTGAAAAAAGTGTCATTTTTTCGAGATAAGGAGCAAAAGGTGCAAAATTTGAAAATAAAATTATTGAAAAAAGTGTGTCATATTTTTGAGAGAAAAAAGGAGAAATTGTTGTCAAAAAAAATGCAAAATAGAAAATTATTGAAAAAACGACATTTTTTTCAAGTAAAAAGAGGGAAAATGTCTAAAGAGTGCAAAATTTTAAAACAAAATTTCAAAGAGGTCATTTTTTGACAGAAAAGAGAGCAAATTAAGATCAAGAGGTACAAAATTTGAAAAAAATATTTTTAGAGAAAAGAGGAGAAATTGTTGTCAAAAAGTGCAAAATTTTAAAAGAAAATTATTGAAAAAAGTAATAGAAAATGTCTAAAAAGTGTAAAATTTGAAAGAAAAATTATTGAGAAAACTGACATTTTTCCAAGCGAAAAGAAGGGAAATTTTCAAGAGAAAAGAGGGAAAAATGTCTAAAAAGTGCAAAATTTTAAAACAAAATTTCGGAAAAAGTGATTTTATTGATAGAAAGAAGAGGGAATTAAGATCAAAAGGTGCAACATTTGAAAAGAACATTATTGAAAAAAGTGTCATATTTTTGAGACGAAAGAGCGGAAATTTTCAAGAAGGGAAAATGTGAAAAAAGTGCAAAATGTTAAAACAAAATTTAGAAAAAGTCATTTTTTTGATAGAAAAGAGAGGAAAAGGAAAAGGGTGCAAAATTTGAAAAGAAAATTATTGAAAAAACCGACATTTATTTAAGCGAAAAAAGGGGAAATTTTCAAGAGAAAATAGGGCAAAATGTCCAAATAATGCAAAATTTTAAAACAAAAGAGAGGAAATCAAGATCAAAAGGTGCAAAATTTGAAAAGAAAATTATTAAAAAAGTGTCATATTTTTGAGCGAAAAGAGGAGAAATTGGTGTCAAAAATGTGCAAAATATACCAAAATTTTCAAAAATTATAAATATTAACGAATAAATATATTATATGATTGAATTTAATTTATCTAACACCGGTTCTGGTTTATTCTCATTCTTAAAGGAATATATACCTTAGTAAGTTTGTAGTATCGCATTGTTCTAAGACTTGAAGACTTTGTATAGTGGATGAAATCACAAGGCGTCTTTATAAATGTTATAAATCTCTCGGACGACTTGTGCGGGTTAACTTCCGTTTTGACAAACTCAGCACATCTCTCTGCTTTTCGAATACTTGATCCAATTTAACGCAAGTGTTGGTTGGTTGACTGCTGCTACTCTGCTGCTCTGTTTCACTACGATATATATATATCCAGGAGATTTTCTCGTTTTTGGTAGAAGGTGACACAGTCTTATTAAAATCCTTTTGTCTTTGGTTTTGCGATTGATGCTCTTATGAATACGGAATATTTTATTCCCATGTTTTATATTATAATATTCTAATTGTTACTATTAAATTTGACATCAGAACAATCATCAACTTGTTTAATTGAGCAACAAACCATCATTTTGTTATTTTTGTTTAAGAAAAACTTAACGATATCAAATAAATATTTAGGAAAATGTAACTTAAGTTTTTCTTGTTTTGTTTTCTGTGGTTTAACTCAAATGTTTATAGGTTCGTTAACCCGGAATAGATTTCGAAATATACTAAGAAGTACGTTAATAAAATTAAGTTAAATTTTCAGGCGTCAGTTAATTAGTTTATTGCTAGAATTAGAAATATTTGACAAAAAAAATTTGGTATATTGTAAAATCTGTCTTTTTTAAGGTTGGAGGAAAGTGAACTCTAATGAAATTTAAACTGAATTTATTTTAAAAAAATTACCAAATTCAATAAATGAAAGACTAGTTTCGGCTGACAAGCCTAAAAGTTGTACAATATTTGATCAAGGGTTTTTTTTTACAAAATTAGAGTGCACTTACCATATAAAGGTTAATTAAAATTAACAAATAATCATAGTAGATCCAAGAAATTATATAATGTTAGGGGGTATTTGTAATCAGAAAATAATAAGAAAGGAGAAGAATATCCAACGGAATTTAAAAGTGTGGAACATAAAATTGATAAAACATTTTTTTTAAATTCAAACAGGAAAAATTTGTTGAAAAACGTAAAATTGATAAAGCAGGTAAGAGGGCAGTCTGGCCACCCCCTGCACTTTTTTATACCCAGTGGTCCCGATCGATAAGTGCCGCTGAGCAGCGCTAAGATGATGTAATCTACCCAACCCCCTCCACTTTGTTTTACTTTGTTCTTAGTATGGCCACCCCCCTCCACTTTGTTCTACCCGGACGTCCCGATCGATGAGGGCCGCTGAGCCAAGATGATGCAACCCTCCCGATTGGTGAGCGGCGCTAAGCACCCCCTTCCACCTAGACGTTGAAAGATGATGCAATATACGACCTAATGCCCATAAAAATGACAAAGATAACAATCATCTCCCCATCGATGACAAAGATGAAAATTCGCCATAGAATAAATCAAAAAAAATTATTCGTATTCACCCTAGAACTGGTAAAGTAAATTTCTTTGGGTAATCGTCGTATTCATAATTTTCATTTCTGTACTGTTGAATCATTATAAAATTCATTCATCGACAAGATAAAACAGAGGAAATCCAGGTTATTCAAACTCTAACGAACGGAGGGGGGAACTTAGCGCTGCTCACCGACGGGAAGTGGAGGGTTGCATCATCTTAGCTCAGCGGCGGAGGGGGTGCCATACTAAGAACAAAGTAGAACAAAGTGGAGGGGGTAGATTGCCTCATCTTAGGGCCGGTCAGCGGCACTCATCGATCGGGACGCCTGGGTATAAACAAGTGGAGGGGGTGGCCAGACCGCCCCTTTACCTGCTTGATAACCTTTTTTATTTATATTCCACAAGGGGATAAGAGGAGAATTAAGGGATCCTATATAAGAAGGAATCCTTGTTATAGTGGTAGGAACCTCATGGCTTCCGGGTTTGGAAAAGTTCATAAAAAAGTCACATGTTCTGTGACAATAAAATAGTCCACCTCGGGACTTAAGTAAGAAGGACAAACATGTGCCGAAAAACATAAATTAAGTAAAATAAGTCAAATTCAGTCATTAATAGATTGACACTCTCTTTGTGATTGTGTATACTATTTTTGAACTCTGGATCCAGATTTTTGAACTATTGATCCTACTTCTGATGTATGAATCCTGTTTTTATACTAAAATATCTGCTTTAGACTATTTGTGAGCTGTTGGTCCTGTTTCTTGAGCGATTTATCCTGGTTTTGAGATTTTAATTCTCTTTTTAAGCAACTGATTCTGTTTTTGAACGGATCCAGGCGCTTGATTTGCGGGGAAGTCATGTACATGTGTAACAGTGTTGACTATAGGTTTTATATAGTTGTAAAAAGGTCACAATTTAATGAGTTTAAGTTTTTTTATTTTCTTGAAGGTTTTTTTTTTAATTTAGTGCGCAGCGCAGAAATAAAATAAATGGTGAAGTGATATTTGACAATTTAAGGAAAAGGAAAGATTACATAGGGGGAGTAGGTTTGGGGGCAGGGTTAACAATATTGTGGAATAAAATTAATCAACATTAAATTTGATATAAAATAAAGTAAAAATTGACATTAATTTAACAATAAATTAAGTTTGCAAAATACATAGGGTACTATAAACCAGAAGAATTAAAAGGTGCTAGAGATCAAATGCAGGTACAGGTATTGAGAGAAAGAAAAGGAATTTCATTGACATATGACAACGTGACACATGACACAAAAAATAAAAATGTTTTCAATGGTTATGATAAGTTTAAAAATCAACCAAAACAAACAAGAATCTCAGAGGAAAAGGAGAAAAAGGAAATGAAATGTGGAGGAAAAGTCACAGGAGAAAAGAGTTGGTAGAATTTATTAGAATTTAGTAGAATTTCTTAGAATTTATTAGAATTTAGTCGAATTTAGCAGAATATAGTAGAATTTAGTCGAATTTAGTAGAATTTAGTAAAAATTTGAAGTATTTAGTAGAGTTCAGTAGAATTTAGTAGAATTTAATAAAATTTAGTAGAATTTAGTAGAGTTTGGTACAATTTAGAAGAATTTTGTTGAATTTAGTAGAATTTAATAGTATTTAGTCGAATTAAGTAGAATTTAGTAAAACTTTGTAGAATTTAGTAGAATTTAGTAGAATTTAGTACAATGTTAGGCTAAGGTATTTGGCCATGTTGGCATATGGGATATCTTGTCCACTAGTTTTTAATGGTACCTAATGAATTTTTTTATTAGTGAAATCAATATGTACTGATTTGCCCTCGTTTAATTCCTAGTTCATTTTTGGAATGTATTCATATCATTTTGTAATTAATTGACTGTTTTCTGTATTATCTTTACCCATTGCTAGTATAGCGGTGTATTCGGCTAAAGTAGCTATAAAGTAATTATCGAGTTCTGGTGGATCACATATATAGAGGAGATATAGGACCGGATCCAAGACACTACCCTGTGGGTCGCCGGCTTTTATCTCTTTAAGCTCAGAATAAACATCCTGTTTGATCCTAAAATATCTATCAGTTAAGTACGATTTAATAATGTCTATATATGTTTTTGGAAGGATATAATCTAATTTATGAAATAGTCCTTTATGCCAGACCTTGTCAAATGCTTGAACAAACTTTTCTTTCTTCTAATGCATTTTCTATAATATTGGAGACTCTATGGAGCTGGTCTATGGTGGAGTGGTTTTGTCTAAAGCCAAACTGATGATTTGAGACGAGGTTTTTTTTCTATAGTTGGTTGTATTGTAACATGGAAATTGACTATTTTTCTCTCTATGCATCGACATCATTTTTGTCTACGATTTTTACATCAAACAGGACATCCTGTAGTATAAGGTTTTATGTTTTTACATCTCTCTAATAATTTAAGTATAAAATGCCATTTGTAAATATTTTTCTTTGGTAAGTATTTCCCAACATGATAAACGAATTACCTCATGACCCTAATTAAAATTTTTTTTTAATTTCAAGGTATATCATAACTCAAAACAATTTTTAAGTAGTAAACTGCTTAATGAGGCCTCCATTTTGTTTTAAGATGAGATTAGTTCTTTTCTGTTCTGACCGGCGAAAAGCAAAGGTACTTCGTATCACTTGTGAGCAAAATTTTGTATTTTACACGTGTTAGTATATACCGTTTTAATGTCTTATCGAGAGCTCCTAAGGTACGCTTATTTTTTGGGTATCTTTCAAGCCATGCCTTCATAGATAAATAAAATCGAAACTTATCGAACCGCATAAATTTCAGTGTACTAAATCTAAGAACAGTTTAGCGTCACAGTATTCTTTTGAGAAGCAGTTGGTTAAATATATCAGCAATATAGCTTATGAATACTACAGATGCTGTGAATCTAGCATGTGCCGGCAGAAAATAGCTGCCGTGAATGTAGCAGGTTCCGTGAAGATAACGGATGCCGTAAACCTCTGAATTTCGAGGGGTAAATATAGCAATGTATACGTGACAGATAGATAATTAATTAGTATAATAAAATAAAGAGAGCGGAATTGACTACGAGCAAATTTATAAATCTTATTTTTGAGAGAGGTGGAATTTGGATGGAAATGGTATTATTAATCGAATTGGTATTTGCTGATAACAGACCAGAAATAAAATAAAATACGAATTTTAAAATATACAGGCCGAGATTAAAAATGAAATATAGCGTGGCCCAAAAAAAAAAATTTAACAACAATATTAAAGGATTTAGTGTAAATCCTTATAATAGAAGATTTTAGTAATAATAAAATTATTCAAACAAACATTTTGTACATTTATTTACCTTTATTTTAAAAACAATATAGGAACAAGGGAATTGTGCATGAAAATAATAATATCCTTACCGAAATTGGTTTATTTCGGTCTACAATTTGTTAATACGTATTTTTGGTACAATATAGTGGAATTATGAAATAAATTCCGTAATGGAAATAATGCGATTATAAAGGTTTTTTTTTTCAACAACGCATGCGAATAATACCGGCCGGATGTATTTCAAACTCGATTTTCTGTACAAATTATGAATTGAAAATAACATCCACGTTTGCTAGATTTAAACGTTTTCATAAATGGAATCATTGCTGCGATTATTACAGCTTTGTGATTAATTCAACAGAAAGAAATTAGAGTTAGGTGTTATTTTGTATATATTATGCATTATTTATCAATAAAAAAAAATGTTTTTACTGTTAATATAGAAAATGTATACAAAATTTTTTAATGCCCATGGCTATTCCTATCTCCTCCCGTTCTATTATATAAACTAGTCTATTTTAGAAAAATCAGGAAATGAAAATTAAATGAACTGCATTTCGACCAAGAAACAAAATAATATAAAAATTCGCAACAGAAAATCAAAGAATAAAACAAAAAGATTCCATTATCGATGAATAATCCAAATCGTACGTGTTTCCAATCTGCATGAAGCCACACAGCGTAAATTTTTAATTCTCCGATTCCCGAACGGAGTGTTTTTATTGTATCACTACGGCCATATTTATGATGTGAGGATATCCCGCACCATCAGGGCCAAGCAAACACCAAACACCTCTCTCGGAAAGTGCGATGGGTTTGCCATCCTCACGGCGAATACAGATGTTGCATTCAACATTCATAATACGATGTGGGAATATACACAGAAAAATTTATACTAAAGAAAATTTCATTTCTAATGAAGTAGCACACGAGAAGTAATCAATTATTTAAAATTCATCTGTAATATAATTTAAACAATAATTTTTTTCTGAAAAGTATTAGTTGTTGATAATTGGGTAATCAACTTACTTGGAAAATTACGAAAAATTATAGTTACTAGATAACTGTTGGTTTAGTCTGTTATAACATGTAAAACATGTTGTATATTACTTATTATTAAATTTATTAAGTTAAAATGCAGTTTGAAACTGATTATGCAGACGTAGTAGTCTTACTTCTAGTGGGAACTTTTACAAACATTATCTCAGACCTTATGCAACAGGCGCTGAGCTTCATGGAGAGGTGGAACACCTGACAAAATAGTGCCAATTACCTTCACGAAAAAGAAGAAGCTGGGCAACGTCAGGTTATCAAAGGTCTTCAACACGCAACTATTAATAAACCAGGAGGTGAAGTATCTATTTATATCCCTAGATGCAAAACTAACCTGGAATAAGCACTTGCAACCATAAACAAGGGAAAAATTGCACTAAAGGCTACCAAAACAGCAGTGAGCGTCAAATGGGTACTAAATCCACGTATGATATACTGGCTGTATACAGCTGTGGTAAGACCCATGATGACCTACGGCTCTTTGGTATGATGGCCTAAAGTGGCTATACTGGAGCTTTCTAAACTTCAAAGACTAGCCTCCATTTGCATTACAGGTGCCATGAGGAGCACTCCAACCGTGACTATGGAAAGAATACTAAACCTCCCGCCACTTGATATTCATATCACAGCGGTGGCAAAAATGGGGGCATTCAGATTGGAGTGCAACGGTAACTGGTGTCCAAGTGAACAAAGACATGCCAATGTACCAAAAGTCGTTACAAACTCATTACTATAAATGAGAAGTGATGAAATAAAACCAAAAAATAACTTCACGAAACCATTCAACATTCAGTTAATATAGAAAGGTGAAGATACATCCAACTGTTGAGAGGGAACACTGGTATGGTATACTGATGGATCCAAAACCGACAGTGGAATAGGTGCTGGAATATATGGCGATGAATCCAGACGCAAAAATATCCGTCACTGGGGAATTACACATCAGTATTCCAAGCAGAGGTACATCCCATAGATTTATGTCTGAGGGAGAGCATTGAAAGGGGCTATAGAGGGAAAACAATTCTCATTTACTCCGACAGTTAGGCATCTGGGTTGTTATGAGGGTAAACAAAAGATAATGACAGGCAGACATACATACAGATTCCATATCAGGAGATTATGTGGTACATGCTAGAATAGCATTCCCAGATGTTTACATGTATGTTTTATATTTATGTGTTGCAACAGTTGAGGGTAAAATAGTAATACGTTGTCTCTTATCTTAGGACAGTAGATAAAGTAAATAAGTAAGATAAGTTATTAGTAGTCTAATGGGAGTATAAAATTTTATTACAATTGTGATTATCAGTACTACTGACAGTTACATGGGAGCATATTCAGATTGTACTTGTGTATACATTCATGAGGAAATAGTAAATAACAGTAAGAGGGCTAGGAAGAAAAGAATCCCTAACAAAACACAGCAAACTAGGTTGCACTGTAAAAATCATAAAATATAATAAACACCGCGGCCTTCCTTTGACGTCAAATGCGATGAGATCCGCATCGAAAGATGGAGACAGTAGCGTACGGTGTTAGCACATGCAACAAACGCTATTGTATATCCCAGCTCAGTCGACCGCAATCCAATGCAACAGATAGAAAAATGCTTGACTAGAGGGACCGAAAGCTAGGAAAGGTCAGTTGCACAACATACCCCCACTTAGCATTGCCACTGGTATATGGAAAATAAACATACTGTCCAACTACTAAACCGACCGCCATACTAAAAATTACAGAAGTGGGGAACGAAAGAACAAATTGAAAATTAGAGAGGTGGGGACGCCGAAGCTGTCGTTTTAGTTTTCGGACAATATATATTTGGGAAGAAATGAAGAGGAGACGGCCATTTTAATTTTTAATACTTTTGCTTAGATTAGTATTAATTTATATATATTATTTAATTTATTTGAACGTACTTAAAGCTTTTTAGATTCGATTTCATATAATTTTAATATATGTGTTGTTTTTGTGTGTGTTAGATTAATTAATTCAAAATTAGGAAATAAATGTATTAAAATCAATTTTAAATTGTTTAGTTATCAAAATAAAATTAGCTTTCCAGTTAATAAATAAAAAATGTATCAGGTTATCCATATCGCAAATGTGGTCAAGTGTTCAATAAAAGTAATGAAACTCGAAGGCATGTACCACAATGAATTTAATAAAAAACAGCAACTCGTTTCGTCTAATTAGCCATCATCAGGCCATATAAGTAAAATGAAGTAATTGAATTACAAA
This sequence comes from Neocrepidodera transversa, assembly GCA_963243735.1. Classification (NCBI taxonomy): domain Eukaryota; kingdom Metazoa; phylum Arthropoda; class Insecta; order Coleoptera; family Chrysomelidae; genus Neocrepidodera; species Neocrepidodera transversa. Next base: position 5,500,488 of record OY725350.1, read on the forward strand.
TTGCAAAAATGCATAAAGCTGATGCAAATTTTTTTGGGGAAGAAAAAAATTGTTTAAGGATACATGAAATTAAACGAAAGGTTCAAAGGGAATGATAAAAAAGTTGAAATATTTGGATTTACCGCCAATTTGATATTAGTTGAGCTGCCGGTCACCTGTGGCGGTAAAGATTATATCTCTTTAACATGGGAGTTGCACTGCTAAGTGGAAATCTGCTGTGGCTCAGTTGCCGATTTCCGTATAATTATACGATTTTCGTATATTTTGACTTGCCAGCGTATTTTTTTCGAACTATTTGAAATTCCGTATAATTTCCATACACTCTGGGAAAAACTATGGATCTTTTTGGATTTCAATTTATTTTAGAAACAAGTTTAGACACTCCTGAGTTTATTTGAACCAGTTAATTGTTTCAGTGTGTCTTCTGCTCTACTTTTATTGAACTGCGCGTAAACAGTGGCTGGTTAGTAGCTAGCGGCTTATTTTAGAGAAGGCCATACTCCATATCATTGACCAATGAAAACAGGCCCGGAGCCGGGGATTCACCAAACCGACATTGTTCGAATTGTTGGAATGCACTTTGGAGACAACTTAGTTGTTTCAGTGTGTCTTCTGCTCTACTTGTATTGAACTGCGCGTAAACAGTGGCTGGTTAGTAGCTAGCGGCTTATTTTAGAGAAGGCCATACTCCATATCATTGACCAATGAAAACAGGCCCGGAGCCGGGGATTCACCGAACCGACATTGTTCGAATTGTTGGAATGCACTTTGGAGACAACTTAGTTGTTTCAGTGTGTCTTCTGATCTACTTTTATTGAACTGTGCGCAGACTGTGGCTGACTGGTAGCTGGCTGCTTATTTTAGAAAAGGCCATGCTCCATATGATGGACCAATGAAAACAGGCCCGGAGCCGGAGATTCACTGAAACAATATTGTTCGTATTGTTGAAATGCACTTTGGAACTTTTGGTAGTCTATCCGACTGAACAGATATGGCTGTAAAGTCAAATCTACAAAAGCGTATCTTTTGTACCCAGCCACAGTCTAATTTCAAGTTTGGGTATTGGCAACACTGCTCAGTTGTGCCGACCAACAACACGCCGGCCTAACCTAACCTAATAGTCGTGCCTGTACCGTCCGACCAGACCAAAGTGCCACGTCACCAACTAAGAATCTTGACAAATCCTCGCCGGATTTGGTAATGTTGTGCTGGTATTAAATAAAGGCAGTTATTTGTACTTGGGTGTTTTTATTTTATTAATTGGTTGCGAGTTTTAACATTTCTAGCAGCAAATACACATACTCAACCCAGTAGGTCAAGTAAAGCTCACCCTTCTGACCACCAAGGGATTTGTCGTGACCATAACGACCCCTGGAGTATTTTTCTTCACTGGTGCTGCCGGAGCAAGTGGCCTTCACACTATAGACGGAAGGTGGCGCCCGAAGCAACACGTTTCCAGGACCAAGCCGTTAAAGGACAACGCAAAGAGCGTTACAACTGTTAAATCAGGAACTGCCAGTACATTCTGATATTGCGGATTTAAATATCAATAGACTCCCCTCGACGAAACCCTCACCATCGTCTACCACACTTGGGAATATTGATGATAACGCAGAGTTCAACTTACGTGATGAATGGATAAATTAATGGATAGAAAACATTCCACCACAGTGTCACGATTTCATGTGTATATCTGTAGTACTACCTGGATTTGAACAGCCTTGCAATACATGGCTGACTTTTAACAGGCTAAGAACCGAATATTACATTTGAATGGGGTTACTTTATAAATGGGGAAAGGCTCACATTCCGGAATGCAATTGTGGAGCTCTGCAAAAGTCCATTTGACACATCGAAGAATAATGTACTTTTACGGAGTATGTAGGAGATTTTGGAGATTTCCTGAGGGCAACGCCCAGTCCAATCGAATATATAAAGAGAATAGATGTTTATTGGTGACTAGGTTTTAACAATTTTACTGTTGGGATTATAATTTGAAATTGATAAGTATTAAAGCCATACGCTAAATAAATAACCTCGTTTCATTTCTAGTGTGTTGCATTTAACATATTTATATTTTCATTCTCGAGATTATTTAGAAAATCACTACGATATGTGTCCTCCAGCTAATATAGGTGACAGTATGTTATTTAAAATATTAAAGTACATTTCTCAGTGTAACAGTGTACGTTTGGTTTATGTCGCGGTGTAGGAAAGCAATCACAATCGGACGAATCGTCGCTATATTCCGATCGGAATTGGATTGGAAGTAGAAGGATCTAGACGGCGGTAGTGGAGAAGGAAGGAAAGCGATGGGTTAGAAGAAAACGAGCCAGGTGTACAAATCATGTAACGGGTGTTCACGTCAAAATCGAATTCACGTACTATTTCAGTTTCTCATTCTACTTTAAAAACACCAATCTGATTTCTTTCATTCGATATTGTGAATAATGAGTATATATTGAGTGCATCAGAACGAAACGTGTTATATATTTTATTACTAAGTATATTTTTCCAGCTTTACTTATATTTTTAATAATGAAATGCTTTGGCTTGACATGGCTTTTACAGTTGTGTCTGTTTTATCCTCATCCAACTCAACCGACCGACGAATTTTGTAATAATTCCTAAGTTTCGAGAGAAGCCCTCGCGTTGTCTAACTGCTTTCCAGAGACCGGTAATGAGTGCTTGTACTGCAGCTTTCCTGTTGCTGGGCTTTTCGCATTTCAACCGTGTGGCATTCTCTGAACTTTGTGAGGACAACGCGACGACGAGAAGGCCGAGAAGAGTCAACGTTCACGGTTAATTTCCAGGTAATTCACACAGAGAATCGCTTTGAGTTCCCGCTCATTTCGATGCTCTTTGTCCAAAAATAATTATGGTAACTCAACTTTTAGTCAGAAGAGGTGCTCCGTGAAGCGTTTAGAATTTATTTTGTGGCAATTATGTGACCGAGGATCTTAACTTCGGGTTTATAAAGGGATAAAAGACTATTATTGAAAGAAAAAATATCTGAATGGCTTTGTGTTGCAGAACGTAATTAAAGGTTTTTTTTTTAGGACATTTTGTCTATTATTACATCTCGAAAATACTTCTGGAGCGTAAAGTTTAGCTGAAATAAGTACCTAGTGATACGAAATTAGAAATATAATAAGTATGTTAAAGTCAAATTATTAAATATTTAAATAACCAATAAATGATTAGAAATTTTATACATAATAGAAATTAATAAAAAAGTTTGTTATAATGGCAAAGTAATAGTGTAATTTTTTATAAAGTTTGAAAAATTGTAATAGTTTAGCATAATGGAAAACTACATTATAAATAATATAACTTTGAGTATCTAAAATGAGGACGAAGACTATATGTAAATGAATTATAATATAATAATACGAGCAAATAGTTTGCATCATATGGAAAATATTGATTTTTGAGAAAAAATATTGTTGATAAAGGTTGCATACCTAAACCTTTATCTAAAACATTAAAAAAATAAGACCATGTGCGAGGATAATCAGAAATATGAATTCAAGAGTAAATTACTTATGTTTTAAAAAATAAAGCTTTTTTTTCTGGAAAAGGTGTTTAGAAATAATATTTACGGCGAAATATAAAATCACGACCTCATATTTTTTTTTACATTTTTAAACTAAATTCATATTTTCTGACTTCCCTCGTACGTGTTAATTTTGAATAAAACTGAAAAAAAAAAAACGAAAAGTCGAGAAATTTGAAGAAGAAAAAAACCAGCAAAAATGGAAAAAAACTCAAATAATAAAAAGATTGGAAAAACATTGAAAGAAGCTAATTAAAACCGAAAAAAGATTAAAATTTCGAAAAATATCAAATAAAACCAAAAAAAAAATGATAAAAATCTACAAAAATTGGAAAAATCAAAAAAATTCGAAAAAGATGAAAGAAATCGAAAAAATTTAAAAAACGTCAAAAAACACCATTAAAATAGATTTGAATAAACCGGAACAAAATCGACAAATTTTAAAAAAAAATGGAAAAAATCGAAATAAAAAACCACAAAAATCAACAAAAATGGAAAAAATTGTAAAAATCGAAATAATTGGAACAAAATGAAATAAAACCGAAAAAATCGTGAAATAAAAAAATAAATAAAAATCGAAAAAAAAACCGAACATAATTGAAATTAATCGAATAAAACTGAAAAAAAAACGAAAAGTCGAGAAATTTGAAGAAGAAAAAAACCAGCAAAAATGGAAAAAATCTCAAATAATAAAAAGATTGGAAAAAAATTGGAAGAAGCTAATTAAAACCGAAAAAAGATTAAAATTTCGAAAAATGTCAAATAAAACCAAAAAAAAAATGATAAAAATCTACAAAAATTGAAAAAATCAAAAAAGTCGAAAAGGATGAAAGAAATCGAAAAAATTTAAAAACGTCAAAAAACACCATTAAAATAAATTTGAATAAACCGGAACAAAATCGACAAATTTAAAAAAAAAAAATGGAGAAAATCGAAATAAAAAAACCACGAAAATCGACAAAAATCGAAAAAATTGCAAAAATCGAAATAATTGGAATAAAATGAAATAAAACCGAAAAAATCGTGAAATAAAAAAATAAATAAAAATCGAAAAAAAACCGAACAAAATTGAAATAAATCGAATAAAACTGAAAAAAAAAACGAAAAGTCGAGAAATTTAAAGAAGAAAAAAACCAGGAAAAATGGAAAAAATCTCAAATAATAAAAAGATTGGAAAAAAATTGAAAGAATCTAATTAAAACCGAAAATAGATTAAAATTTCGAAAAATGTCAAATAAAACCAAAAAAAAAAAATGATAAAAATCTACAAAAATTGGAAAAATCAAAAAAATTCGAAAAAGATGAAAGAAATCGAAAAAATTTAAAAAACGTCAAAAAACACCATTAAAATAGATTTGAATAAACCGGAACAAAATCGACAAATTTAAACAAAATATGGAAAAAATCGAAATAAAAAAACCACGAAAATCGACAAAAATGGAAAAAATTGTAAAAATCGAAATAATTTCAATAAAATGAAATAAAACCGAAAAAATCGTGAAATAAAAAAATTTATAAAAATCGAAAAAAAACCGAACAAAATTGAAATAAATCGAATAAAACTGAAAAAAAAACAAACGAAAAGTCGAGAAATTTGAAGAAGAAAAAAACCAGCAAAAATGGAAAAAATCTCAAATAATAAAAAGATTGGAAAAAAATTGAAAGAAGCTAATTAAAACCGAAAAAAGATAAAATTTCAAAAATGGTATAAGTTCGTTGATTACGAATATAAGTTTATCATCATCAAAAATATCGTTTATTTCGTGCAAATCCATTAAAATAAAATAAAAATTCAACAATATAAACCAAGCCAGGCGAACATTAAAAAAAACTCGTAATTTCCTAAAACCGGTAACTGACAACTGACATATATTTAAAATTCGACACGATGTGTAAAACTTTTTCTTTCTAATACATGTCAACTATCTCAAAACGTATGTTTTACATCAAATTTGAATAAATGACATTTAATATATAAAAAGAAGAATAGACAGTGTTACCACTACTTAAATATTAAATAAAACATTGATTAACTAATCTTATCTTTGTCAAAGTTACTTATAAAGTACCAATTTACTACTTTTCTGTTAATTTGATCATGATTAGTTTAACAATGTGATTAACTAATCAATAATTTAACAAAAGCACAAAGTACTGGCCCTAAATTAACTAAAAATGTAAATCGGGGTCAGGCCATAAACTTCACGTACGATATTTAATCAGCAGGTTGTAAAAAAATTCAAGTAGTGACAATATGTCGTAATTTGAAAAGGTTGAATTGTCGTTTGGACACGTTTAGCAACTAAGCAAAAAGTTGTCACCTTCGGACTGGGGCATATATCATTAGAGTCAGATGTCTGATTATGATCACGACTGACTCTTTTTTTCTGTCACTGCGTCCCTCATGACTCCGTATCATACCAAAAGTATGATGGTGACGTACCGACTCGCTGTGGGAAGTGTTATTTTTTTTACTTTGATTAGCTGCGCAATTCGTAACAAAACACGGCCGCATTCCCTCTTATATTTTTATTGGTTAAATTCTTCCACTAATTATGGTTTCGTAACCCCGGATCGCTGTACTACTTTTCCATAGTGACCTTTGCACGCTCGGCAAAAATTTTGCTTAGTTGCTAAACGTATCCAAACGACAATTCAACCTGGATATGTTTTTCAAATTGCGACATATTGTCACTACTTGTTTTAAAACAAAGAATTTTTTTACATCCTGTTTCGTACGGAGAGTTTATGTAATCAAAATTAATATTGAACAAAATAGTTCACTAATCATTCAAGATGAACGATCTTAATTTAATAATATTCCAGATGTATTCAGCTATTAATCTGGCATCAAGTGTTATATTTTTTAAAGCATCTATTAGAGTTTCCAAATTCTGAAGGCAAAGTACATTGTGCTTCATGACCGAGTAGATATGGCAGCAAATAGAAGGTGTAGAAGTGACTCTTTTTCATTTGTATTACAAACTGTACAATTTAATATTGGATCTATATTGTATGTGATTCCGTTTAAGGTAATTTTAATCCTGAAGTTTTTAGCCATGCGTAATTGAGTAAGAGTGCGGGTGATCTGTATCTGTACCGATGGCTATGGTGACGGTTGAAGTTGAAGTAGCTTATGCTATTTTATTTGGTCACTCCAGTTTCTTCTCAAACATCATTACCTTCAAACTTATATTTTTCTAAAACACTTATTATCAAAAAACAAGGCTCGTGTCTTCACGTTCAAGTATACATGGTGATCCATTATTACGATAAATCCCAATATTTTCTAAATTCTTAACGATATAAAAACGGACACGCTGTATTATTTTACATTATTAGGCTGGCCCTGAGAAGCTGATTTTAAAAACTGATTGCTCCAGCCAAACGACATAAAATCGGATAAAATGGCTTACATGTCCCTATCTTAACATTTTAAGTTCTGCTTGGTGGCATATAAGAAAAATCTATTAAGGTTATTAAAAGACGCTAACTTTGATCACTCTATATACATTTTCTTCTTTCCAATAAGAAAACTAATTACGAAAATACTAAACATAAAATCGGTAATAATTTTAATTTTACTTCTGTCTAACCAAAATAAAAACCCGTAACGGAACACGTGCCATAAAATAACGGTCCTTCTACCTTTTTTTCTACTGACAGCAATTGACGAAATATGTCAGTGTAGCAGAGCTTTTATTTGATCGCCGACTGGTGTGCAATTTAGGATTTTCCTACCTCTGACAATAACAATAGGCACGCGCGGTTTGACAACTTGCACACATGAACGCCTCGTTGCAATGTATTAGGGATTGCATTGCACCCCATATACAGAAGCCCAGAGGGTCATAAATACCTATTTCATAGGCGCACCTATAAAAAATATACATGTTAGAGTTGTTAATATAAAATCTGAGATTGGTACAAAATTAGTAACAATTAATTTAGGGAAAGGTTCAAATTATAATCTTTGTTTTCAGATACAAATAATGTAGGGCAAAAAATTTTACAAAGATGAGAATAATGACTTAACAAATTAACAAAATATTATGATTAAACCTTAAATATTGGTAAACTTAAGGGTACCGCAACTAAGAAGGGTAAGGGGAAGTGTAAGGCATAAAAATATTGGGTACATGAAAGGTAAGTAATAGATAACCAAGGTGGGTTAGAATAAAAACACCTAAAATTAAAGAATAAAAGGAATTGTGACCTTTGTCACAGCTATTAGCCCCTTAGGGCGTTCAGAAGTAACGGGAATAAATGAACAGGAAGATTTCTGGTAGGAAAACTTCCAAAAAAGTAGGATATCCACATGGGGGTCCCCATGTTAACAGAAACAATCCACATAATTCAAAAAACTGCAGCGCAGTAATAGACCTCCAACTACACTTGGGGTAATTGGCAGAAGTAATGGTCCACAAAAGGACTAAGTAAAGTGAAGCGAACATCAAACGCTCCCTAAAAGACTTTATACAAAACATCGACATTGACCATATAAATGAGTCGCAATAACTAAGTCAACAAAATGGTTGTTATTGCCGGAAGTGACTTGACAGTTGACAGGTATTGATATAATTAAATTTTAAAAATAAGAGCGGGAATAAAAGGGGAGGATGGGAAAACAAATAAGAGAAATTGGGTACAGGCCACGGTGAGAAAGAAGAAAAAAAGAAGAGATGTTGTGACTGGTAGCTGTTGACCGTTACTACAAGAAGAAAAGACAAGGTTATGTTGAACTTAAAGAACAAAACATAGTAAAGCTACTTTAAAAGAAAATAATGAAAAAAATTTCTTGAACAGTAAAATTTAATATTTAAAAAACAAGTTAAAAATGCAATAAGGGAAGGATACAGCGGGTTAAAAGAGGAATTGTTTAAACTGGCCGGAGAGGATTTTGAGTTGTTTTCATTTATGATTAACACTTGACCACATTTGATATATGGATAACTTATTGGATTTAATTAATTTTATTCAAAAAGATTTATAAATATTTACAGTAAAAACGGAACAGGACCGTACTTTGAAAAAATTCCTAAAGTACAGTTCATTGTCGAAACCTAATAAAAAAATTAAATATTCTACTGGTTAGATAAAAAAATGGGACTTTTAAAAACAAAATAAAAAATACCCAAATATCTCAGAAACCGGACTGACATTTTAATTTTATAACAATCAATCAATTCGTCTTAACAATATGCATCTTTTTCCCCACTTAACTAACTTTGTATTAGGAGAAAATTGTGTTTGTTCAGATTTCAGCAATTAAATGAGACTTCTAAAAAATCATACATCTTATAATTCTCCAGTTTTAAAACCGGAAGTCGCAGAAACTTGAAACTCGCTTGGGCATATACTCAAGGTATGCTGAGTCCATTGTCCTTGTCCGTTTGTCTCTATCTGTTGTGGTTCCTGAGATATAGCCCAGACAGACAGACAGACAGACGTACAGAGCCGTATCATAAGGCTTTTTTTAGAAGTCTAAAAGAGTATTTTTCAATACTGAATAACGATTTTTCTTGATTGTGATGGTAAATTTAGACTGCTGATACTGCTGTTTTTTTGTAATTTATTTATCATCCATTTAAAATATGAATCGTGGTGAAAAAAAAATTATAAATTTAAGTAAAAATTCGAAAAATTATAATTTAAAAAACTCTTATGATAGATTCAATGTACTTTTATTTTATTTGGAAAGGTTTGGTTAGCACCGCTGGCATCTATTATGGAGCGCGAAGATAATGAAAAGTTGTTCAATTTTATAGATGTGCAAAATAACATAAGAATACCGAAGCGTTACATACGAGATGCTACAAATCCGTGAGGAATTTTCCCGTCGATATAGATTCTCGAAAAATTACAGTTGTAAGTCTGCCCCTTGTAGAACAAAGTCTTAGTACAGTTAATAATCGAGGTTTGCCATTTCCACCCCTAATTCAATTATTAACGTGCTTAAGATATTATGTTACTGGTTTCCAGGTAGATGAATTGTTCATTATTGGCATTATTGGCATATGCAAACCGAAATTGTATAGGTAGTTAGATGTGATCTACGCGGAATTAGTCAGCAGTCCATATCAATAATAATAACAATATCCATGAAAATAGCCGAACATTTACATAATTTTATCGACCTTCCCTTCCCTTGGATAGTGGTAGCTGACCTGGATAGAAGGAAGTAGGAGACAGACCCCCGACACCTCCTGAACGGATAGCAATCTGCTATGTAACGGTTCAAGTCTAGGAATAGCTTCATTGTAAGAACACGGGCTTTAGAAGGAACGCCAGAATCGAACTGAATCACTATTAAATAACCAAGATACCCCAGCCAAGGAGGAACTACCCACAGGCAGAGACCAACCTTATTCAGTATAAAGAACCCTGAATCGTATGAGAGTATGAGTGCCGCGATACAAAACCAACATGGAAAAATTTAGCCTACTGCCGGAAGGGACAAGCACCCTGTTTAATTGTGGCGCCATCCAGGACCTAAGCTATCTGCTACCTGCCGAAAATTTTTGGAAATTTATTTGTTTGACCCAACACGGAAAGTAAGTAATAGTGTTCAATTAAAATTTTGCACTTTGTAGTATATATTTTCATTCTTTTCATCAATATACCTTTATCGTAATGTGGATTGGGCAGTTAAATTTACTCAATTCAAAAGTATTCTGCTAGTATTCTACTACTATCTTTCTGTACTATCTTTGTCTAGGTAAATTCGTATCATTTTTAATGTGTCATATCATAAACTTACCTATCTAAGTATTTACCATTTTGTTATCGACAGTGATACGGATTTGTGGAGAATTTTCCGTTTTTAAGTATTTTTGCACAGCATTGGGTAATTATTGGAGGATAAGTATATTCTACAGCTATGTACCGTAAAGAACAAAAAAAAGTATTATTGCCTTATTTGTACTTAATACCCGAGCGGGCATTATGGCTGTCTAGTTGGCAATATTCGACTCAAATTATCAGAGGGTGTTATAATTTTAAATTATCAAAAATATGTAAGTTCCTTTTTAGAGAATGGCGTAGGCATGCTTTGTCGATTAATATTAAAATTTAGTTTTTAATTATACAGTATGTTCCTAAATACTATGTACATATCGAAGGTTGTAATTCTTTGGCTTATTCCACGACTAAAAATGTATATAAAGATAAGTCCCCAAATGCTTTGTTACCGATATACAATACAGTGTTAAAATTTCAATATTTTTTTGAAAATCGGTATAGTATAAAGTATATGATAATTACTAAAATATAAAATACGTATATCCCAATGATTTGGTCTGAAACACCAAAATCTACATGCGAACTTAACACAATTGATAATTTTCACTACCTTGTAAGGGATCCTCTATTAAAAGCGTCATGAGTACGCCGCTGTGCGTATGGAGGGGTCGTCGCGAAACAAAATCCGAAAAACCGAAAGGTACACGATTCACGATTCTCGTACACACGTCACATCAGCGAGAAGGTATGTACACTCGCCCTACTATCTCGACTAACCGAACGGCTTTTCACACTCGCACTCGCGCCACACGGGCCACAAATACAGCATCCATCCCCTGGCAATGGGACACGGTGTTGAACAACTGCACCAAAGAAGAATTAATTATATACCTGGGACTTACTAAGCCCACGAGGCTGCAGTGAATCCGGTTGCAAAGAACGGTCCCGGACAAAAAAAAAAAGGTTATTTATATCAAAAATGCAACTAACTGTCAAACAACATGTCATCATCAAAATTGATAAATGCCACATGTAAATATATGTTTTTGAGGTTGCTCAGTTCAAAACTGATGTTAAAAAAACGATATTAACCGTTGACAGCTGTCAAATAACTGTCAAACTCGAAATTGATAATATTGACATTGCTTGTTGTTTGACAGTTAATTGATAGCTGTCAACTGTCAATATCGTCTTTTTGACATCAGTTTTGAACTCAGCAACCTCAAAAAGAAATATTTACATGAGGATTTTATCAATTTTGATTATTGCTTGTTGTTTGACAGCTGTTAACTGTAAATGTTATTATATTGATTATCCTTAGTAGTAAATAATGGGAATTCGTGGAGCTTTCGAGCTCCGTAGGAGCCAAAATAAGCAAAATTGAGCTTTGTGCCCATTGAGACTTTTGTTCAGGATGCCGAAACGAACAACATATCCAAATTTCAGCCAATTCCCATAAGGTTTGTGCGAGGTTCTTTATTAAATTTATAATTTGCAACTCTTATATGCATCACTTTCCTGAAGCACCCTGTATAATTTTATTTTTATCTTCCGACATAAATCTTGCTGTAAAAACAGATTTTAAACAAAATTTTAGTTTTAGCTCTACGACCGAGGCGTTACCGGTAGCCCACCCTGTATATTAAGAGAGTTATTGTATAACGAAATGTGTCAGTAATGAAATTTTAATAATTATAGAACATTGTGTAATTTATTAAAATATTATAATGAGCTTTCATCAAGTAAAAATCTATTGAGTTAAATCGTAATGTTTTATATCAGTATCAGTATTTGAATAGATTGAATTTTTTCTATCACAATAATATTGATTTTTGACAATTTTTTGTTGACTTTTAATGGAACACCCATTATATTTTTTGTAGTTTGAAAGAACTAACCTTCATTTATCCAGCGATGCAAGGTTTTTCAAAATCGGTTAGCAAATGACTTAGTAACAAATTTAAAAAAATGTAAAAATCCGCCATTTTTGTTGTTACGTCATCGAAGTCAGTAGAAAAACTTCAAAGTTAGCGGCATCACATTTTTTTCCATTTTTATAGATTTGTTCGTATTATTAGAAGAGTGAGATCATTTTAGAAAATAACTCCACATCAAACCGACCTTATTATTATATCGTCTCTTTTTTACATTAGATACATTTTTCACTTTCAATTAAACAAGTCAGAAGCGCCTGCGCGTTAGCAGGCACGTGACGACTTCTAAGCACGCATTACCTGATGAACCATAAAAGATATAACAAATTTGTTTTCAAATATCGATTCAGCATTAAATTTCACGTCAGAATGCTATTTTTGAAACCGGTAATATCACTTCGGGTTCTGGTTTGTAAAACCAATTTTGAAACCGAAAGTCATAAAAATCTGAAAATATATTTGGGAGCTACTCAAGGTATGCTGAGTTTATTACCGTTGACCGTTTATCTCCATCTCTTTTCGTTTTTGAGTTATAAATGCGGACAAACAGACAGACGGACAGACAGACAAACAGACAGAGCCGTATTATAAGACTTCTTCTTTAGGGTTTAGAAGTCTAAAAATAATTGGAAAATTCGACAAATTTTTAAGTAAGATGTAGTAATAAGGCAGATCACGCTCCACGGTCATATTCACAACGTGTCCAGTTTTTTCTATAGAAAAATGAAAGAATTTGCTTTTTTCACGTTGATTAATTAAACAACTATATCCCAAAATCTAATCAGTTCTTCTTTGAACTGATACAAACTAAATGCAAAAAATCGGTTGTGTCGCCCCAAAACTTTCCCGACAAGTATCCACGAATCCTTCTTCAGATATTTAATGTTAAAGTCTCAAATTTTGACATTTTTTTATTTTTGACAGATGACTGTTGGAGAAATAATTTAGACTGTTCTGAATAGAGTTTTTCAAGGGCTTTCAAATGACATATTGCATGTCAAATTAGGTGACATATTGCATCTGTCGTTTTTTGATAGTGACACTCACGTTTGACACATGTCATACAAAAACTAATAAGTTCTTCCGACGGGTAGACCCAAACACATATACCAAATTGCAGCACAATGGGATTAATACTTTTTCAGATATTTAATGTTAAAGTTTCAAAATTTGACATTTTTTTATTTTTGACAGGTGACAGTTGGAGAAATAATTTTAACTGTTCTGAATAGAGTTTTTCAAGTGCTTTGAAATGACATATTGCATGTCCAATTCCGTGACATATTTGATCTGTCATTTTTTGATAGTGATACTTCCATTTGACAGATGTCGTACAAAAACTAATGGGTTCTTCTGAGGGGTAACCCAAACCCCTATACCAAATTTCAGCTCAATGGATTAAACGTGTGGCCTCTATCACACACACACACAGACTGACAGCCAGACTTCCATCTGGAAATGGTCTTAATCGTCTCAGGGCACCCGAAAATGGATATTTCCATTTTTATCTCGAAATTTTTTTTTAGCTCGTTCACAATACTTTCCCTTCTAGGAAGTGGGTCGGGAAAGTAAAAAACCTCATTCGTTTATTCAGTTCAGTTTTTGAGTTAACCTGAGGACTAACTTAATTGCTTGCTTAACAGAAAATATATGTATTATTTATGATGCCCTTTTAGTGGACTAATGTGTTATGCGTTATATCAATTCAAGGGAACTTTAGGAACACAAATTATAAATTGAAGAACGCAATACACATTGCTTGGATAGCATTGGTGAAAAAATCGAAACAGGTCCTAAAGAAGTGAGAAGAAAGATGAAAAATATGATTGAAAACGAAAAAAATATCGTGCAATGAAAAATTCTTTCTCTGGTGTATGCTTTACTCTGAAATGGGTCGAATACAAAAGTTTGCTGTTTCTCGCCAATAAAAATAAAGTACGAAAATGTACCGAGACAGAAAGAACCAAACTCTTCAAAAGTCCAAAAGTATCTAAATCTCCAAAGAGAAAAACTGTGACTGGGAATTTGCAAATAAAAAGCAGGAAGAAGACTAAGCAGCTACTGAATAAAAAACCGCGAACCGTTTTTACGTATTCGGAGAGCTGGTTGCTGAATTGAAAGACTTAAAACTGAACAATCTCAAAACAATATTGTCTAAACTCAATTATTGAATAATAAATAGGAATTCCTTCCTTGTTCCAGATATTCTTATACTCATGTCACGAAAAGGTATAGTCGTTTTAATTTTATTCTTTCATGCTATTCTACGTCTAGGATACTGGCCGAAGTCTCAAAATTGTATAAATAATACTAATTGACAAACCAGGCAAGTTTACTGTCAGCCATTTTAAAATTACTTCAAAGACTACTGCTTAAAAGATTATATGTAGACATACCTCAAGAAAACTGGACACCAGAACATCAGTTTCACTTTCGACAGAAGCATTCAACAGTACAGCAAGTACATCGAATGGTCCAAACCATTAATAAAGAACTCTAACATAAATATTAATGTAGAGGAGTCTCTTTCGACATTAGCCAGCACATCTTTACACCAGCATACTTTAATCTCCTAATCTTTCCAAACTAAGGTAAATGAGGATTAATTTAACTACAATCCTATCTATTCTGGAGTACCATAAGGTAGAGTCCTTGGTCCAATACTATGTGTTTTATATATTTTAGACATACCAGTAATTTAAAATAAAATAAAAGAAACATTCGCCGATGACGCAGCAAGTATTTTCCTGTCATTAAAATCCACTAATAGCTTCAGACTTCATACAAAACTACCTAGACAACCTACAGCGTGGCTAAATAAATGCATATGAAGTATCTTTGGGAAAATATGACAAGCCATCATCCTATAATTCACCTCTTGCCTAGCTACCAGAATCACCAGTACTATTCGTCATGATCAAATGCTTCTTTAACCCAATCTTTAATTACAGTAGCATCCTGAACATCGCCCACTTCTCATTGTAGCTTTAGAGGAATCCAATTATTCTTATTTATTTGAGTCACTATCCTCACCTCTAGAAGTTGAAGAATCTAGATGTTTTTTTTTTCGCTTTTATCATGATATCAATAAAAACGCTGCAGCTGCTAACGCTTCATCATATTCTAGCTTACTGCCAACATGCCGTAGAAACACTATTTGGAATTTTAGTTGCGTCCGTGGAAACGAGAAATTTAGGTATATTGCCATAAGTGTTACCCATATGGGAACAAGAATAAACATTTAGCAACAAAAAAGTTTCTGAATGTTATTCTTTGTTAAATGTAATTAAAGTTTTATATTTGTCCTACTGTATCAAAAATAATATCAAAGATAATTACCGGAGGAAACTTTGAAACTAAACATGTATTGGGTAAAAGTGAGTAGTTTCTCGGAAAATGTAAAAGTGTAGTTTTTCTACAAAACTTAAAGCAATATATGTACGAATATTAAACTTCATAATTTTATTACACCCGTTATTAAAAATATTTAATTCCGCCAATGGTATCGAGAGCCACAGCACAGTTATCAGTCTTAATCAGACAATTAATATTTCAGTGGTTATTACCCACCCAAATATAAATTTTCCGTGTATATTACAACAATTGAGTCGAATGGTTATTGCTTCAGGGCGGCGCCGCTATTGTCCAGTTATCCAGAATTAAGAAAAGGTGAGTGAGCATGGCCGGTAATTACTTACTTTTTTTTTCATTTAAATATTGAATCGGCGACATAATTCTCGCTCAATATATTCACACATTGTGAATATGACTAGATTATTTTTATACATTAAGTTCAGTTAAAACTGACCCTGCAATTCTCTCACCTCTTCTTTACATTATATACATCGGTGAACAATCAACGTAAACGTTGTAGGGATTTTCAGTGTCTGTCAAAAGTTGGTCAACGGATTTTATATGGTTCACTAAACATGTTTACTAACCTTTTTCTGAATTATAATTGTTTTATGGTTTAAAAAAAGACTCACACCATGTGTTTTCGTTATTACTTAACCGTTGAATTGCGGCTATTGTATATGAATGATTTTGTATATTTTTCTACAATTTTTTATAATTTTTACAAATTTTTATAAATTTTATAAATTTTTACAAATTTTTACAAATTTTTACAAATTTTTACAAATTTTTACAAATTTTTACAAATTTTTACAAATTTTTACAAATTTTTACAAATATTTACAAATTTTTACAAATTTTTACAAATTTTTACAAATTTTTATAAATTTGACAAATTTTTATATTTTTACGTACATATTTTAACATATTTTACAATTTTTTACATATATTACAAATTCTACCAAATTTCACAAATTTTGAAATTTTTTTTAATTTTCGGATTTTTTGAAATTTTTGCAATTTTAGAAAATGTTATTGGAAATTTTTAATATATTTTTGAAATTTTAAATTTATTTTCAAAATTTTTGAATTTCTTACATTTCATTTTTTTTTATTTATTTTGAAGTTCTTAAAATTTTTGATATTTTTGGCAATTTTCAAAATTTTTGAAATTTTTTGAAATTTTCATAATTTTTGAAATTTTTTAAAGTATTTTGAAATGTTCGATATATTTTTGATATTTTTAAATTTTTAACATTTTTTTTTACTTTTTAAAATATTTTTTGATATTTTTGAATTTCTAACATTTCATTTTTTTTATTTTTGTTTGTTCTTAACATTTTTTAAGATCTTAAAATTGTAGAAAATTTTTGCAATTTTCAAAATTATCGTAAATTTTACATTTTTTTTAATTTTTTAAATGTTTTGAAATTTTTGAAATTTTTTAATTACTTAGATTTTATTTTTTTTCAATTTTCGATAATTTTTTTATATATCTGATAATTTTTAAAATTCTCGGAATTTTTGAAATTTTTTGCAATATTCAAAATTTTTAATATATTTTGAAATTTTCGATATATTTGTGATATTTTCAATTTTTTTAAACATTTTTTTTAGTTTATAAAATATTTTGGATATATTTTCGAAATTTTTGAATTTCTTGCATTCTTTAATTTTTTTTTTAATTTTTGATTTATATTGAAAGTTTGATAAATAAGTTCTCTTGAAGTTCTTATTTTTTTTTTAATTTCTTAAAATACTTTGAATTTTTAAAATTCTCAGAATTTTTGAAATTTTCGAATTAATTTTGAAATTTTTTCGAAATTTTTAAATTTCTTACATTTCATTTTTTTTGTTTGTTCTTAACACTTTTAAAATTTTGAATTTCTTAAAATTATTGAATTTTCTTGCAATTTTCAAAATTTTGAAACTTTCTATACATTTTTGACATTTCCAGATTTTTTAATATTTTTTTATAAGTAATGAAACATTCAAAGTCCATTACCACAGAAATATATTTGATGAAATTAGT
The DNA here is from genome assembly GCA_963243735.1 of Neocrepidodera transversa. Classification (NCBI taxonomy): domain Eukaryota; kingdom Metazoa; phylum Arthropoda; class Insecta; order Coleoptera; family Chrysomelidae; genus Neocrepidodera; species Neocrepidodera transversa. The sequence continues at coordinate 5,518,105 of OY725350.1, forward strand.
TTAAATTTGAAATTGGTAACTAGTTTCGGCTTCCGCCATCATCAGGCAATAAACATCATGGAGCGGACAGTTTATGGCCTGATGATGGCGGAAGCCGAAACTAGTTGCCAATTTCACTTTTAAACTAATTTCAACACATTCATTTCTATGGTACTGGCCTGCGTGTTTCATTACTCATTAGTTGACCACATTTGAGACATGGATAACCTGATGAAATTATTTTTTTTTAAATTTTTTAAATATTTTTTGAAATTTTTGATATATTTTTGAAATTTTTTAATTTTTTACATTTAATTTTTTTTAATTTTCGATTTTTTTTATTTGTTTGATAAATAAGTCTTCTTCAAATTTTTAAAATTTCGGACTTTTTGAAATTTTTGCAATATTCAAAATTTTGGAAAATTTTATTATATTTTTAAATTTTCGATATATTCATATTTTCAAATTTTTTAATATTTTTTTTTAATATTTAAAATAATTTTTATATATGTTTGAATTTCTTAATTTCATTTTTTTTTAAATGTTTGAAATATAAGTTGAATATTTTAAAATTCCCGGAATTCTTAAATTTTTTTGCCAAATTCAAAATTTTTGAAATTTTTAATATATTTTGAAATTTTCGATATATTTTTGATACTTTCAAATTTTTTACACATTTTTATTTTTAATTTTTTAAATATTTTTGATATATTTTCGAAATTTTTGAATTTCTTGCATTCTTCCTTAATTTTTTTTTTTAAATTTTTGATTTATTTCATAAGTTTGATAAATAAGTTCTCTTGAAGTTTTCAAAAAATTTTTAATTTTTTAAAATTCTCGAAATTTTTGAAATTTTCGATTATTCTTGGTATTTTCAATTTTTTTAACATTTTCTTAAATATTTAAAATATTTTTGGAAATTTTTAATATATTTTGAAATTTTTTAATTTCTTACAATTCATTTTTTTTTATTTTTGATTTTTTTTTAAATGTTTGATAAACAAGTTCTTTTGAAGTTCTTAACATTTTTGATTCTTTAATATTCTCGGAATTTTTGAAATTTTTTGCAATCTTCAAAATTTTCGAAATTTTTAATATATTTTGAAATTTTCGATATATTTTTGACATTATCGAAATTTTTCAATTTCCAGACATTCTTTTGATATAAGTATCTCTAAAATTTTGAATTTCGTAAAATTTTGTTTTTTTTTGAAAATTATTAGAATCACGTTTATTTAAATTGACTCAAAATTCAACTAATGCCAAAATCTTTTAGTATATTTTTTAATATATTTTTTGTAATAAATACATTAGAGATATTTTTTATTTACGATGATTTTTCCATTTGATGATATTATAATCGTATAAAAAAATAATGTACCTATAGGGATGAAAAAAGATTATCATATTTAACTTTTCTGCTCCTAATTATTAATTATAATTATGACCAACATCAATTTGTCCCTAAAAAATAATTTATTTTTTAAACATACAAAAACCATTTTCCAAATAAAATACCTATTTATATTAAATACAAGTTGAGGCGAATTATATCTCAACGGTTTCCTATATTTACCCTTAAATTTGTGAGATGCTTAAAACGCAAAAGTAAAATAAAAAGAAGAGACAGAAACAGAGTAATAAGTTAATACAAATAGATCTCACGTCGGTCGAAGCCATTTCATTTGACAAAATAAATAAATGGTAATAGTCGGTAGGCGGTAACCGGTTCGGCAAGAGCCGTGAAACGAAGATAAATTACCTTTTGAAAAGATGAGTTTTTTAGTGTTCATCGACGTGAAGTTAGTATGAATTTGTAAATATATCAAAGTCTGAACAACCCTAGCCCACTTTTCATTATCCCCCAGCATAGAGCTGGCTGCAAGTGGTGCCCTTCAGTCTGCAATGAAGGTATATTAACTTCCATCGTACAAGCAAATTTTTATTTATTCAAAATTATTTAAATATCAATAAAATAAAATTAATATAAATTTGTGTTCGTTTAAATTTCTCCTTCCAAATCCAGATCGAATCATCTTTAGAAAAGTAAATAGTACCTAATCCTGGTTTGATTTATTTTAGTACGTTTCGATTGTGTCATCATCATCATAAACATCATGGCCTTTTAATCCCAAGGGATTATGGCTAGTAGATTTGGATAACTCCTATTTTATTGGTGCGCTTATAATCTTTTATCTGTCCTGGCCTCTTCTGTCATGGTTTTCCATTTTCTTCTGTCTCTGGATTTTGTTTTCCAGTCTCGAATTTTCAATGTTTTTATATATTCCTCTACTTGATTCCATCATCTACTTCGTGGCCTTCCTCTTGCTCTCGTCTTTAATGGAACCAATATCGTCAAAGGTTTCTGTTTGGGTTCTTCTCATAATGTGTCCCATCCATTCCAATCTTCTTGCTATTATAAATCGGGCTATTTTTCCTCCACCTAGTTCCTTTTTAATCTTCTTTCTTCATCTCCTGTTATGTTTGGTCCAAGTATTGTCAAGTAATATTTTTTATCTTCATCTCCATTGTTTTGTTTACAGTTGTTTCTGAAGTCTTATGGATTTGTTTCTTTGTTTTTTTTTTGCTGATTGATTTGGATTTCAATAATTTCCTGTTTATGCCAAAATTTTGATAATCTCGCCTTTATCTTGTCTTCTCTAGTTTGTCCTATCGATCTTCCTAAGTACGTGAAACTTGGTACAATTTCAAACTTGTAATTTTTTATTCTTAAGTGACTGTCAGTGGTCTCTATTCCTTTCTCCATTCGCATATATTTTGTTTTTCCTTATAATCCGAATATCTATGCCTCTGTGTCCAACTTTTCTACTGTTTTTATTAGAATTTTCTTTGTTCTTGCAACAATTATGAGGTCGTCGGCATAAGCAATTAGCTGGGTTTCGTTCACAAGTTTGCATGCCTGAAAATGGTTTCAAGTACTAGATTGAACAGTGTTGGAGAAATTGGATCTCCCTGTTTTAGCCCTTTATTCATGTTGAATTCTTGTGATATTTTCCCTTGGAATTTTACTCTCCCTTTAGTGCTTTGTTGAGTCATCTCCAACAGTTCCCTAAGCTCCTTTGGTATTTCTAGTGTTTTCAGTTCTCCTATTATCTTGAGTCAAATGCGTTAATGAAATCTATAAAAATTACGTGTAGGTCATTATTGTATTCCAAGGATTTTTCATGAATGTACTTGATGGTATGTATTGCAGTTACTATTGATTTTCCTGGTCTGAACCGTCTGAACGAAATGCGCTACTCAGTGGCGAGTTTTGCTACCTGCTAGCGTATATATACGTCTTGGGCATAGTGTTACAAAATATAAAATAGTATATTTTTGGATCATATTTATTAAGATACTATGTTAACAAAAGTAGTATTTATGATATATTTTGTTAATTTAGGTCAATTTCTTTCGTCTCTCGTATGATAAATTTTAAAGCATGGTGCCGGACAAAATCCAGTATGACAATTAGCACACCAATTTGGAAACAAAGCCATAATTTTTTACAGTCGTTGTGAGACTAACAGTATATAAAAATAAAGTTATAAACTCAAACATAAAACAGGTCCAAACACGCACGCACAAGCACTGATCCGATAAGTGTAAGTATTTATGACCACTCCCTGCCCCCACTCTTTCCATTGAAACGCAACGAAAGATACGCGGACTCATAAAAACATATTTATACGTATATTATACGCAAGTGAACATATTCGTTTTATTCATTTAATTTTATGCGAATATATTCGTCTTAGGCGTTTTGTAATGCATATGTTGATGACTTATATATCCGTCATAGCCACTTAAGAGGTTAAGAAGGATTATTGGTCCATAATTTTTATAAAATTGCTTATTTCTTTTTTGTGGCGGGGTGTTATTATTCCAGTGTTCCATTCGTTAGGCATTTTGTTTCCTATCTAGATTTGTTGTATCAGTTTGGATATTGTCATTTGCAGTTGTTCCCCGCCATATTTCAGCATCTCTGTTGCTATTTCGTCTTCTCCTGTGGCTTTTCCAATGGCAGTTCTTTTACTTCTACCGCTTTTTTTTTCAGAGAGATAATTTAACGTAATTTCGTCTTCTGGTTCTGCTACTATATTTTCTACCTTCCTGGAATCTTCAGCAGCATCTTCATAAAATAGTTTGCTATAATATTTCTCCCATATTTTATCATATTCAAAAATAAACTCTAATTTTCCTAACAAAGATTATTGATATTTAAGCCTAGTAACTTATAAATTTCTCCTTACATGCTGTGACCAATATATGAATTAATAGTGTGATTAAATTAGATTGTCTGGGTCCTCCACATATACCTTTAGAATTCGATATAAAAACAGTATATAATCTTCAAGGTCATGTCTTGCTGTTTTAATTCCTACAAAAATATTTCTAAATACTTTCCCACCTTTCAAGCATTTTTTCGTTTCTTTGTATCATGATTCATGTTTCACATGAATATAATTATTGGGCGTATGATTCTTTCGTAAATTCCGATTTTGCTTTTCTTGTAATTTCTTTGGCCTGCCAGATTTTTGCTAGCGATCCAGTTACTTTACTTCCTTTCAAAATTCTTTTGTCTATTTCATGTTCTTCTTGATTTTTATTTGTAATGGTCACTAGTAAATGCTCAAACTCTTCTACCTTTTCAAAATTGTATTCTCTATTTCCATATATTTGTTTTTGCCTTCGTTTATTGTTAGCCCAAATTTTCTCACATCCTCTTCCAATTTTGTAAATATTATTCTTAACTGATTTCTTTATGTTGAAAAATGAATCCAGATTTGTGTATTTTGCTTTTTCTGATTATTTGTTCCAGTAGTAGGTTGAACAAGTCTATTGGATTTCCTTGTCTTAGTCCTCTTTTTGTTTGGAATTGATTTGATGTACATTTTTCTAATAAAATTCAATTTTTTGTTTCCGAAAGTGTCATTATTATTAGGGAAATCAATTTCGTTGGAATTCGTAATTCCATTAACGATTCGTATAATTTTTCTCGAATTATAGTGTCATAGGTCTGCTTAAAATCTATAAATAGCAACTGTAACCCTAAATTCTGTTCATAGCTGTTATTCTGAATATCTTTGAATATAAAAATCTGGTCAATTGTAGATCTTTCAGCCCTAAATCCCCACAATATATTTATAATAAAAGAAGGTTTATGCGAGGACTAGTTTCGGCTTCATAGCAATCTTCAGGCCTAGAAATTACATTGGTTCGACACAAAGATACATTTATATTATAGGCAGCTATAACTAATCATTTTATTTTACCGGTATCATAACTAGCCCGTGATTATATCAAATGTATTAATTTATGTTATTACAGAAGAGTCTAGAGGCACGGCCCGACTGTCTAATAGTTGTACGTTAACTTGAAAGCTTAATTATTCATCACTATGAGTGTGGTCTAATGGTAGAGTATGTGTGTTACATATAGAAGTTCTGGTTCGATTCCTGAGGATTTCTTTTATTTTTTTTTACGAAATAAATGGTAGTTATTTCTTTTTTTTAATACACAGGTTAGATTTAGATAGTCAAGACTTCTTTTAAAATACACAGGTTAATTAATTTATTTCAGTTTATAACATCTGAAAACAAAACGTCTCTTATTTATCAAATTCAGACAATTTTTGCACACGCGCCGCATGTAGAAGCTTGGGAGATAAAGTGGACGCTAGCTCTCTAGATTCTTGTTGTTATTACTGGGATGGTAACAGAACTCGTTAATGTCTTTTAGACGCCATTTTCTATTGGCTATGACGTAATCTATGATGCAATCGTTGATGAAGAAGGAAATTTAAAACCATCCTGAACTAGTGTTTACGTGGATTTTTGCACAACTTTGATCTAATAAAACAACGGAGAAAAATGTATCTATATTATAAACTTCAGAGGTCAGAGTTCTATTTTTAGAAATAATTACTTTAACATGAAATAATTAAAAATTATTTTTATCCATCTTTGAATATTTTTTTACAGGTTTTCATTTTTTATCAATATTTTCTCGTACTATAAATAGAGGTGAGCCTGCTAAACATTTTTCAAGGGCGAAATTCTTTTCCCCCTTTTCTTTAATAACGAGTCGCTACTCTGGCAGTCGGGAGTCGAGCCAGACAAACGAAAAACGGGAAAAACGATTACTTACAATGAAAGGTGGGTTTAAGACAATCGTTGTTTACTAAAAACGAGATGAGTTTCAAGTTAAATATTTCACGGCAACTACTCAACTGAAAAACTCTCAAGAGTAAGAGAGTGTCAGCGAATAAAGCAAATCGAAATCAAAGCTAAGACAAAAGATGTAATAAAGCAAATACATTTATACAGATATTAAAGGATAACTACGTTGTTTTAAAATTTGATATTATTAATTGTTTCAACTTTATATAATATTATTTTATTGAAAGTTAGCAACTATTTTCCTTCTACTACCACTTGCAATATGAAATATTTTATGGTCTAATCTCAAATAGTCGTAACAGATTGGAAAACACCCAGTAAAATATATCTTGTAACAGTTACCATTTTTATGGGTGGCAAATGTAATTGACTCATTCAAAAATAGAACAGAATCTGTTTAGTTAGACAAAACATATGTAAAATATGTATTTTAAGAATATTGACGATATAAGATGGTTTTCAGTTTGTCGGTTTTTCGGCAGTTTTCTGATATAAACAATGATACCTCGCCCGGAGGGTTCAAACAATCGCATATCACAGAGAAATTCAAAGATATATTCATTTTAGTTAAACATAAACCTAACCTCAAAATAAGTCAGTTAATCTGGGTAAAGACCTGTTTTCAGGCATATTTGAATTTCTGTCTTGACAAGGAAAGTTTTTTAAGAATTAATGAAACGTTTAATAAAATTGCAGTCATTTTGATAATAATTATTTGTAAGTTGTATTCATTTTTTTATATTCATTTTGTTTCATCTTCGTAAATATTTAACCATCGGCAATACATTAGTTAGGAAAAGTCCAGAGTTTCATTCAACGATAATAATAATATTTAATGAACTTTATTAATTAATAATCAGTGAACAGGTGTGACGTTTCCCTATCAACGACAAAAATACGTAAACTGTTATAATGAAGACATATATAATAAATTATGTCAATAATTAACATTTTATTGTAATCCACACGCGTTTGGGTTCGCTCGGCCTTATAATTTTCTTCCTTGGTACAGTCTTAAGTATTTTTGTTTTTCAACTAATTTCAAGAATATGCGTATGAAGTTAAGAAGATTTCTTAAAGCATAAAATGAATAAATTCACTAGTTGGTATGTTTATTAGGAACTACTTTTAAAACAATCAATCAATAACTATAAATAAATCACATGAAACGACACACTAATCGGTTCAAAGGTTATGCCAAAATTATATTAAGGTTATCCCAAAATTATATTAGGAATATTGTATTCGAAGGACCAATCAACTTTAAATAAAAGAAAAAGTGGATTTATTTTTCATGGGTCGACTATTGAATGTGTTTTTGAGTAGGGAACAATTGCGTTAAGGGTTTTTAGAGCATGAATGATAGTTTAGCATGATTAAAAGTTACTTTTTTTCAGGAGTACGTTTCAGAGAACCGACCGGAATTACCCCTTTTTCAGTTCTTCCAAAATAACTCGAAAGGAGATTTTTACACGAATACTTTTTTGTAAAAAAAGAAATTTCCCCTTAACATATGTTTTTTATTTTATTTTTACTATTTTTAGTACCAAAAATAATTGAAAAAACAAAACTAAAAATTATCGCAAAATCACGGTTTTTCTTTTTAGTAATTCGTTCTTAACTAATTTTGCGGTATCCTAGGTACATATAAATGTAAAAATCATGTAAATCTGATGGAAGACAGCTAGTGCCACCCACCAATAGAACACGGTATCAGTTATTACTTAGGAAAATATTCCACATATGCAATAAAAGCCAGTACTAACTGGAACCGAAAGAAAGCCCATCTTCAAGAGGTATGAGTGTTAAATACTGTGTGAGAATTTGATTTCTATGCATCAGGCCGTATACCAAACAGCTGTTTCCAGTTAGTACTGGCTCTTATTGCACATGTGGAATCTTTTCCCAACTAATAAGTGATTCCGTGTCCCATTGGTAGATGACGTTACGTTACATCATTTCTACTCGATATTAGCACTCTTGTGTTTCGAGGCGAGATTTGAATTATATGTATCTGGGCACATTGCCGCTGATGAGTCCTAAAGGGACGAAACAGCTGTCCGGTATACGTGATCCATATAAATCAAACTCTCATAGTTTACAAGTATTTATATAGAAATGTGCAGAGAAAAGAAAGGTCTTATGAGCCACATGTTTAACCTTTTAGTTAAGCGTATTATTGTCAAAACAAACTGAGTTGAACTAAGAAATACGGGAGTGATTTGCCAAATTTGGCAACATTTCTTTACTGAAATGTGACTTAAAAAATTTCGCTACATGAAAATGGTCAGATTGTTAATATATTGTAAGGAAATATTTTTTATGAGTTTCATAATCCGTTTATTGTATTCGTTCGTTATAAAGCTCATACAATAAACACCCTCTTATGAAACTCGTTCTTTAATATACTATTTATTGTTACATAAAATTTTTGGCACATTATTGTTTAGTATTGGAGAATTTTTTTTTAATCAAGTAAGAAAAATTTTATTTTGAGGAAAAAACATATGAAAAATAATTGTAAAAGGCAAGGATGTACCAGTGGGAAAGGCTATTGTTAATGTTGGAATAAGGAACGAAGTTTGAAAAATAAAAAAAATTTACGAGAAGATTTTTTTTCACAGGTAGACAAGGCTGATTGATTTAAAGAAGGAAGATAGGATAAAGGTTGAGAAAATAAATAGACGAAGCTGGTTTGATGAAGGAAGAGTGTTACAAGATTTGATGGTGGATTTGTCGGAGGGTAAAAAGAGATGAACAGGATTTAAAATTTATTTTTATGTGTGGTTTCCTTAACTTTTTTTTTTGTAGAACCCAACCCAAAATCGAGATTTTTTTTATTATTATATCAGTACAATACACTGAATTTTGTGAAAGTACAAGAAGAAATTAATAATTATAAAAAACCTAAATTATTAATTTAGAACATCAACTTTGAACGATAAAAATATCGCTAAACAAATATTTAAAACTAAAATATATTTTACCTAGTCTTATAGGTATAATTATTTACTAGTAAACGCTTTAACGAGCGTCTATTACGATCGCTTACTTCATTAAATGAAGTTATTATTTCGCATATATTTTTACTTTACGGTATGTTTATCGAACTCGAATGGCTGCGGAAGAAATAAACTTTCGAAAGCACATACAATCTCTTTAAAAGTCACAAGTTATAGTCTGATGGTGTAATGGATATCGGATTTATTTTTTTATTTTCAGATCTAATAAGCAATTTTAAATATTAAAAACACCATAAAATAACTGTCATTTGCAGTCTAATTTTTTTGTCTCCAACGTCATTGATTATTTGACATCCCCTATCAGTCATAATACACGCATCTATATTATTCCTTCCCCATTCGCCTCTTTAAGTATATACATTTTTCGTGCGACACACGTTGTTTATGAAGGGACCAGCTGACTCTGATTTAGTAACTACCTAATACATGGAAGTGCTTGTGCTTGTGCCTACCTACGTATGTACTAAAAAAAAGCGGAGCATGTGTCGCTAAACAAATAACTTTTTCATCGTTCTCTGATACCTGATCCCTTCGATATATAGGGTGAGAGATTTGTAATTCATTTCAAACTTTCAGCATACATCTGCCAGATTTTTAGACTTTTATATTGATTATTAAGTAAATAAACTAGGTGTTATTATAAATATTAATAAGGGTGAAATTATAATTAAAACTTTTTGGATACCGACCAACAAAATTGGACTAATTATTCAACGATCAGGGTTCGAAAAAATCATGATTTTTATTAAAAAAATTGAAATAAAATCAAAAAATGGTGAAAAGGTACAAATATTTTTAAATAATCAGGAGTAAGAGGTAAAAGATGCTATAAATGTTAACATGGGCGCAAGAGGGCCAAATGGTTCTCTTTTTTACTTTTTCTAGGGAATGGGCAACATTTTAAAGGTAAAAAAAAGAAGATAATTATTAGTTTATCCAAAATAATCAAACTCGCAAAAACACCACTATTAGGCAGTAAAGCAGACAAAAACAATTTCCGATCATATGAAATTTACACGTAGCGATGCTGCGTAATGAGAATTTTTCATTAAGTACACCATCTAGTGGGCATTAGCGAAAGATTTCCGGATCTAGAAGTTAAAACAACAGTATAATTTAGGTAAACTTGAACGTATTTTTTTCTTTTTTTAAACCTATATCTGACCTATCACTAAAAAAAATTAAAATCTGTGACGACTTGAGATAAATCAGTTAAAGAGATAACGGAACGATGGTGCCAGTCGACGAGTTTTAACTAGTTTTTAATTATAATGTTTATCTGAATTCACGTTACAGCCGATAGTTTTCTTTGATGTGTCGGCAGTAGACCATTTCAAGTTATGTATTTATTCTAGTTTTTCAAAGAAAAAGTACGAATGTAATTAAATAAATAAATTCGACTGCAGCGCCATCTTCACGTTAATAGTAAACTGAAACGTAAGTTGAAGACTGGTGCCATCTATCGTATATTTCTTTAGCTGATCTACCTCAAGTCGTCACAGAAATGTTTAATTTCCAAAATTAAGGGCACTGAAAGCCAAAATTTTTGCTAAATCCTGGTTTAAGCTCGTCAACAGGGGTAGGTCTTAGATTCAATGTGAGTGGGGCGTTAGCTCACCTCTTCACTGCGGCCAACAGAGGCCTATTGTGGCTCACTCCTTAGGATACAACTCACCATATAATTCACACCTTCTCACCAAGTCTATGGTCGATTTAGACGAAGCTTCCTTGAAGTCGATAGGCTCCAGCCGTACGGAACCAAACGAACGAAGCATATTCATTTCCAAGGCAGGACAGGAGCATAAAATATGCTCCGCTGTATCGTCTTCCATATTGCAGAAGCGATATTCCGCTGTTTGACTCAGACCTAGCTTCTTCAGATGGTAACGCAGACGACAGTGCCCTATGAGCAATCCAATTAAGATGTGTACATCACTTCTACTTCATTTTAGGATCTGCGATAGGGTGCTACCTGAGTGAGCTAACCCAGGAATATCTCACCAGTGCTGGAGAGTTTTCCTCTAGGCCCATTTCCAGATATTGTATTTGGCACTGCTTTTCGCTATGCTAATGAATGGTTCCGGTCCAATGAACTCGGATTCTGCACCTTTTCTCGCAAGAGAGTCCGCTTTCTCGTTGCTCTCCACATCTTAGTGCCCAGATACACAAAGTACTCTGCTTCTGTTAGCAATGCGATCCACACCAGCTTCGAGTCCAGCCGGTTGAAGCTCAGTACTTTTAAAGCTGCCTCGCAGTCCGACAAAATGTAAATACTTTTGTTGACAAGAGGATGATTTACCAATTCTCTTGAATACAATTCTATAGCGAAGACCTCCGCCTGAAACATGGTAGCATACTTGCAGAGGCTTACTGTGATATCAACTCTCGGTTTTCTGTACAGTACGGCTCCTATATTACTTGCGGTCTTTGAACCATCTATATACAGTGCATAGGTTGTCCCTTGAAAGAGGATCTCCCCCTTTTCCCATTCGTCTCTTCTCGGAAGAAGAATATTAAATGCGAGTTCTGGAGGAGAACACATCTCAAACCATTCCTAGAGTGTGGTGAGTACTTATCTCTCGTAGCAGTACAGATAGCCTGTCCTCCTCGATTTGACTGGCCACTGCTCTATAGGAGATTATTCCGGCCTCCTACTGGAGAGGGGTAAGACCCAGAGTTCTTTCCATTACCGCTGTCAAGGTAGTTAACATAGCGCCATACAAGCTAGTATCTGAAGTTCAAATAAATTAGCCGCCGCAATAGGGGTAATACACATATTAAAGTTAAAAAAAATCAGAATAGTGATTAATTTGTTTTGGGCTATTTTAAGTATATATTTTTACATGTAAACGCAAACAACAAATAACTTTTTAGTCTAGTTAACAATTCCAATTTTGTTATGTTCGAGATAAAGATCACGTAAAATTATGAGCAAAGTGTCTTTGGATGCGTAATTTCATGTAGATATGATATACGTTTTGTGCCATGTCTCGCAAACAAATAGTTTAAAAGTTATAAACAATTTAGTAAAAAAAGAGGGGTTGATGTTTTTTGTGGATCTCTCGCGATTTTAAGCAATAAAAAACTTTTTCGTTAAATCTTACGCGAAGTCAGTTCTCCACACAGTTTGCGAAATTGAATTTCGCGGTCGTTACCCATAGCAACGGCAGACAAAGCAAAGGTCACTTTCAAATTTGACATTTCTACAATACTAAAATAACAAGGTTATTATTTGTTATTAAACACAGTATTAATTTTTAAACATCTAATCTATGTGCTGCATTTCCTATTATATTATATTCTTTTTATTGTGGTGTACCTTCTTTTTTATATTTTGTGTATCATGGAGCATTTATATGATTAATCTTCTACTCTATTGAAATAATAATAATAATTTATGGTTTTTACATTTTTATATTCATATTGATAAAAGTGGTTGAGCCGAATATAATTGTTGGCTGAACCTAATTATCTGTTTTATGGGTCGACAAGAAATTACATCCGGTACCAGCTCTTCTTATTAATTTGTTATTTATGGGGGTACAATTAATTGATAAACGTCACCCCTTCGTAAACAGACTAAAGATGGAAACTTTATATGCTGTTTCAGTTAATAACCATTTAACATTTGGCTCATCGACTATTAATTTAAAATTATTGCATTCGAAGTGTTTAAGGAATAAAACTATAAAGAACGGTTTTTTGTTTATTTTGTAATAAATAAGGGACTTAAGAGGCGCCAATATCATGTGTTATCTTGCCTGAAATAATTTTTGGACGGGCGCTCCGTTAATATTACAGATAAGAAGCTGCGGTTTTAACCAATCGATTCTGTATTTAATTCTTAAGGGTGCGTCTACGGCACTTTTTTAAATTATTTTTAGTAAAGGTGATACGACTATTAACTTTTTCTTTAAATAAATTTGAAATATCATGAAGAAATCGCTATTTTAGGCGAGATCTCGTCCAAAAACGGATATTTATGTTTTGTGGCGCTCTACCCTGTTGACTTGATATTTGCATATTTTAGAATATTATAGAAATACGGTATATCTATCGTAAAATGGTCATTATAATGAATTTTAAAGTTATTTTATTAAAATGCTGAAGAAATTTGATCTGTAGGTCACAATATGTAGCGTCAAGATCCGAATGTGGTTGTGAGAAGATCCTTTCATTATATCGGCATTAATTCATAAAATAAAATGTTCTACTACGAACAAACATAAATGAGTAGATATTGATAACAATATTAATTATGACGATAGTTATGGATCTTCCGCTTTGTATTCAATATTGACTATAATCCCAAATTCCGAGCCAATCAAATACAAATTAGGTTGAACACGTATATGCATATTAGACATGTCAAGTCGATCCAATTAACCTCTGGAAAGGCAAACGGCAAATGTTTACCGGCAGGCCGGTATACCGCCCGTATTGTGTCGTTCTCGCCTTCCGTCCACTGTTTGCACCTTCGCCGACATGAATACACATAGAATTCAGGGATGGAGTAGCACTTTGGAGAATGAGAATGCATATACCTAGTAACTTCTACAATTTATTTACATAAATAGTATCGAAGTATTTATTTACGATGTTTTTTAGGAAAGGTCTAAAAAAAACTTCATTCAACCTGTTCTGATTAAAAACAAAATAATGGAACATAATTTTAACTAGAACAAGAAGAACTTGCAACTATAAATATATAATAACAAAAATTAAAATTAGTGTATAAAGATAGTGTAAACATTTTTGCCGATAGTACTTCGCTTTGGCTACATTATAACCGTCCCTGGACACATATGCCCTCTCGACGGACGGCCGGCGTCGTTGGCGTCGTGGTAGTGGTCGCGAGAGGGCTGCTAATGGCAGCAATACTACAACTATTAATCATGCCAAGTGTTAGTGCAACATGGCCGCTCCGTACACGGAACATCCATCCCAGATAAACACATTATGTATGGATCCGGTATACCGATAAACAATTCCACAGAGGTGGCTTATCGCGCGGTGTTTGTGCGTGTGTTCACGTGTATATTTGGTATAAACATACAGGATGGCACCGAGAACTAAATTGTAAATACAAAATGTTTTTAATACAAGGCTTACAAGTGGTGTGTTATGTATTATATAACAAAGTAGATTTCAAAATATTTAGCATTAAGCCTTTAGAGAAATATAAAAAATCGGTCAATAACTAAATTAAAAAAAATTGGTTGTGTCACCCCAAAACTTTCCCGACGAGTATCCACGAATACTTTTTGAAGATATTTAATATTTCAAATTTTGACCTTTTTATTTTTGACAGGTGACAATTGGAGAAATAATTTTGACTGTTCTGAATAGAGTTTTTCAAGGGCTTTCAAATGAAATATTGCAAGTCAAATTCCGTGACATATTGAATCTGTTATTTTTTGATAGTGACACTTCCGTTTGACAGATGTTGTACAAAAGCCAATGGGTTCTTCCGACGGATAACCCAAACCCATATACCAAATTTCAGCTTAATCGGATTAAACGTGTGGCCTCTATCGTGGAAGAATACACACAGACAGCCAGACATACAGATAGACTTCCATCTGGAAATGGTCTTAATCATCTCAGGTGACCTCAAAATGGATATTTCCATCTTTATCTCGAGCTTTATCTTCAAATTACTGTTTTACATAATGGTTCAAAAAGTTCTTAGCTAGAACCCGAATACACATCCTGTAGATAAGAGCTATGTGAATAGTTTAGATGTCGAGACACATTAATTTCAATAACAAAAATGTATTTATACATAGAGCAGAAAGCAAAAAGTTATTTTCTTCGCCTATTTAGTCCAGTTAGCACGGAATAGAAAGGACTTTGATATATAAGTGAAGTCAAGGTGTGTCATCCCTGCTATGGTATTTGGTGGTAGCTCAACTTTTCGTAAAGCTGGATTTTGTGCTCTGATCTATGAAGATTATATAACAATATTGGATATGAGCAAGCATAATTGCATCATTTTCCAAACAAAACAACACTAGTCCCATTTACCAATAGAAAACCGTGGGAGGAACAGGAACATTGGTCACTGGTCTTCCAAATAGCCAGCCAGGTGGTACGGTGCTTTCAAGGGAGCGCTCTGGGTCTCCAGTGGAGAAAGGATATCCCCCACTGACTGCAATACGAACTCCCAAAGTCCCCAACGTCTCTGGTCCGTACCATAGGTTCTAACCGATAATGGAAAACAACCCCAATCGCTAAACGCACCGAAGGGGAAAAGATCCAGGAAACTAAAAAAAACGGGGTGGTGTGGGAAAGAAACCTCTCCCTCAACCGCCGAAGAAGTAGATCAATGGCTGATCACATTGATATGGCACTCATATAAGAACCCTGGATTTTCAGCGCCACCAAAATAAATGGCCTGGGAAACAACTCTTATGCCGGTGGAAAGAGGCAGGCATTAAGTATTTATGTTAGCAGGTTTCTGCACCCCAGACGTGGTTGCAGTCCAAATTGTCATCCTAGTGGATGACAGCAGGCTCCAAAAAGTAGTCTGCTCGGCATACTTCCCAGGTGATGGTAATGAGGAACAACCTCCCCCCTTTAGCTGTACGAGAGTTAGTCTCCTTCTGTGAGAGGAATAATAAGCAATTGATTATTATTGGATGTGATGTTAATGCCCACCATTTGGACTTTGGAAGCACCAACATTAATAAAATATTTTTTTGAAGGTAACAGAAGGTTACGTGTTGGTGCGTACACACTTATATTATAATAAACAGAAAATATATTTTCCTTTGTCAGTTAAAATTCATGTCTAGCGCTCTCGGCAAAAACTATGCCATCATCAGGACAACTGTAAAAATAGTTTAATGTTAAAGATAACAAAATTGAGAAAAAAAATAACAAGGTATTTATAAAGTCAAGAAAAACCAAACTTGAGAGCAAATAAAAGGGGTTTAATTAAAGTGCTACACTTTGATAAAATAAGAAAAGTTCCAAAAACAATATGGAACAAAAATAACAGAATTGTTTATGAAGGACCAAGGCCTTAAAGTTGCCTTCAGATGACGAAATTAACATTAGGTTCGAAAATTATAAAAATTCTTTAAAAGATTACCATGTGGTTTACAATATTTTTGTAAGGTTAAATTTGACTAAGAAGAATAAATTGACAAATGGTTAGACTACCGTAAGATGTTAATTAGTTTTGTAAGTGCTCGACATGAATTTTAACTGACAAAGAAAAATATATTTTTCTACTCGTTTATTATTACACACTTGAAAGTACGTACTGTCTTTTCTTTCTTTAATTAATAAAAGAGGTGACTCTCCATATAACTATATAATAGGGGATTCACTTTCGTGACTACAGATGGCGAGGTTCATGATATAACGAGAAGTATTCAGTTTTTGAGATCGTTGACTGGCCACGTCTACCGAACCTTCATCCTCGGATCATCGACATATCAGATTTGAGATGAGGGCAGGGTATAGGCCTATAGTGCAATTCCGAGATCTAAAATATACAGACTGGAGCGGATATAGGAAATCCCTTCAAAAGTACCTGGAGAACGGCATTACATCTATACAGAATCAGGCTGAGATAGAGGCGGCGAGCGAGCAGTTTTAGAAAGCCGTTCTAACAACCTACCAAGACACTTAAGGAGAAGAAAGACCACCTTGGTGGTGTAGAATCTTGGATAAAAAGAGCAAAGAACTTCAACGTCTCTTCAATCGAGCTAGGAAAACAGGGTGTTGGGACACATACAGGATACACGAAAGATGCCAAGAGGGAGCTTAGGGGAGGTTTTGCCAGAGTATAACAGATCTACCTGCTGGAACAAGACTACAAGATCCTCTATAGAGATCCTAATCAAAAGTTAGGGTCGATAAAACGAACAGACAATTCATTAACGGACTCCAAAAGGCAGACGTTGAAGATCCTTATGCTATATCACTTCCCGGGCAGCCTGCTTCTAGAGGATCACCCGCAATCCTTTCCATTCCCACCTCGCTTGTTTGCACGGTCAGTTAAGGAAGATTGGAGGTTTGCATCTGAGATGGACACTCCACAATCCTAGCTTTGAGTCAAACATCGGACTGTCGCTTCTGCAGTGTGGGAGACGAAACGGCGAAGATTATTCTATGTTACTGTCCTGCCCTGGAAATGAGTAGGCTTCGTACGTTTGGGTTCGTGCAGTTCGAGCCTAAATCAACCATAGACTTCGTGAGGTGTGGGATTGTATGGTGAATTATACCCCGTAGGGGTGAGACACAATATGCCTCTGCTGGCAGCAGTGGAGAGACGAGCTAACGTCCCACTCATATCAAAAATATCGCCTACCAATAGAAAAAAACTAAACCGAAAGCTTTTGGTAATGAATGAGATCACTCTTAAATACTCTGAAGAGGAAGTATTTAGGGAAGCTCACATGGAAAGCACACGTGGCAATAATAATCTGGAAGGCTCTAACGGCATTTTGGACATGCCGACAGCTTTTTGAGAAAACATGACGATTGTTAGACAAATTATCACCTACGCTGCGCTGGTCTGATGAACCAAGACAACGCAGCAATGTTGGACATACTACTCTTAAACTTTCAGGTAAAACGAATAGCTCTTGAAAGTGCCTACAGGCTAAAACAAGGTAAGTCTGGCGATCTATATGGTTATCTAAGGATTCTGGAATCAAAACCAAAATTCATGATGATGACCATATAAGATTCCGAGCATTCTTTAGAAGGTATCATTAATGATGACTACTATAGCTCAAGTCTTAGCCAATATACTTTTGTGTACAAGAGTAACTAAAAAAGGGCCAAAATGGAACTCAAATCTACATCGATTCAATTAGACATTCTGCGTTAAAAGCTCTATGATAAATGTTCTGTGAGTCCAAAATGGTCTGTAACTGCAAAGAATCTCTTAATCAACTGAATATTAATTACAGGCTACAAAATTTGAAATAACATTATATCTGTAAAGATGTTTCTCTGACGAGATCATACAGGGTGAAAGAAAGCGAAGATACAAGGTTAGACTCGGATCAGAAATGATGTAAAACTGTAGACGAATGGAATGAAGGAGCGGTGAGTGTAAATTAATTTAAGCTATTTTCTGTAGATTAGACATTTAGTACTAATTTTAAGATACAGTTCTTATAAGTTTACCAAAACAAGTTTTAGCACTTCGGTCCGTCTTATTTCCTTGTCGATCCTAAGATTGAAATAAAAAAAATTCTGAAAGTATTATTAATAAATATAGTTTAGTAGAAGGATTCTAAAATTATTTGAGAAAAAAATTAATCGGAATACACCATTCCCATTTATAAAATTCGCCGATTCTAGCATATGTAATTTAAAATTCTGATATAGATTTTTAAATTTCTCTCGTTATATCATAAATAGAGTAAAACGAGGTAAACATGAATTTGCAGACTGACTTTTAGTGCATCTCTTCACTATCGGAAGCTAATTTCAGGAGAAATGAGCCAAATATTCGTTCTATTCGTATAAAAATTCACAACGAACATCCGAAGAAATAAGGTGTATACTTAATGGAATGCGCTTATATCAGGCTATCAGATCTTACGAAACGAAAATATATATGTAACAGCATTTCAGAGTTCTATTAGTTTTATCAAAATTGTGCAGTTACTTTACAAAAATATAAAATTTAATAATAATGTCTTGTGGAATAAATGTAAGTGTAGATTAAAATAAAACAGACTTAGACAACCCCTTTTACTACTGGATTTAAAATCATTATTTTTTATAATTAAATCTAGGAAAATGAAGAAAATGAAATTATTAATAGTTTTTATAAATTTACTCATTGTAACATTTAACTTGAAAACTATTATGGAACAACTAGTTGGAAATTTGGGACAATCCCTTAGAGGACCTCACATTATTCCATTACCACCTGACCTATGGAGGTGCGTCTTTAGATAGCCAGGGATGGAAATCCCCAACTCCCAGACCAAATTTGAAAGATAATTACTAGAGAGTCGGAGTAATGACAGTAGACAGCTCCGATAATTTAGTTACCTTACCGTAGCCGGGACTTAATAGAACCTGTGGACACTGTGGACATTCTCTTCTTCTCTCATCGGAGACCTGGAAATTATTATTGTTGCACGGTCTCTTAGCGCTACTGGATGTTATCTATTTTATGAGAAAACAAGGACGAAATGTGAATACGAGCCGCGTAGTTATTTATTATTTTAGCTTACACATACATATTTCAAAAACCTTTACTTTGTAAAGATCTTTAAACCAAAATAAAAAAATATAGTCTTTTCGGTGCACCCGAATTGCCCCAAAAACTTATTAGCCTACTAATCCCCTGCCTGAATTCCACTAAAATATCTCTGGGTAAATATTTTGTATTTAATCCCTGGCTCGAATTGCACTACTTCCATATTTTTAATTTGTTTGGGAATTTTAAACAATTAAAGAGATAAAAAATGATTGTTCTTCTCCAAATCCGAATATTTATGTATGTTTGGATACTATAAAAAACATGCAAAAATACATAATATAAATGAATTCTGTAAATTTAAACAAAAAAAGAGCTGTCAGAAAATAAGTCTTGCAGAAACAAAAATGGAGGACTATAGGTTAGGTAGAATAAATAGAAAAATGTTTGTTAAATGCGTATCATATAAATTTAACCCTTTAACTGGGGATATCGTATATAAATGACTCGTAAAAATTATGCTGTGATCATAAATAAATAATTTTGTATGTTTTGTTATTTCTCTACAAATTTTTATAAACCTTACAAATTTTTATATATTTTAACAAATTTTTATGTATTATTACATATTTTGAAATTTTTTCAATGTTTAAAATTCTTGACTTTTTTTTAAATTTCGGGTTTTTTTAACTCTGTAATTTTTGAAAATTTTTGACAATTATTTTATTTAATGTTTTTTGATGTTTTTGAAATTTTCGATATATTTTTAATATTTTTAGTTTTTTTTAAATATATTTGAAATTATTAAAATTTATGAAGTTTTGAAATTTTTAATTCGCAATTTTTAGAACTTTTGAAATTTTTAATATATTTGGAAATTTTTGATATATTTTATAAATTTTCGAAATTTAATTTTTTCAAATTTTCGATGTTTTTGAAATTTTCGATATATTTGATATTTTTAATTTTTTAACATTTTTTTTGTAATTTTTTTAAATTTTTGATGTACTTCTGAAATTTTTGAATTTCTTAAAATTCAGTTTTTTTTTAAATTTTTGAATTTTTTAAAAATATTTTTGAAATTCTTAAATTTTATCAAGTTGAAATTTTAATTTTGCAATTTTCAAAACTTTCGAAATTTTAATATATTTGTAAATTTTTAATATATTTTCGAATTTTTTAATTTCTAGATATTTTAATTTTTTAAATTTTTGAATTTTTTGATATGTTTTTAAAATTTTAAAATTCTTAAAATTTAGGTTTTTTTTTAATTTTAGATTTTTTTTTAAAATATTTTCGAAATTCTTAAAATTTATGAAGTTTTGAAATTTTTATTTTGAAATTTTCATAACTTTCGAAATTTTTAATATATTTTTTAATTTCCATTTTTATTTTTATTTTTTGAAATTTTCAAAATTTAAAATTTCTTAAAATTTAGGTTTTTTTTAAATTTTTGGATATTAATAGAATCATGTTTATTGTAAATTAACGCAAAATTTTTACAATATTTTTCAAATTTTTTTCGTCTGTTTTTTAACCGTAGTTAAAGGGTTAATGAATGAATTAAGTAATGGTATTTATTTTTTGATGTTACTAAATATCCAGCTTAAATAAAATATTTTTTTAAATTAAAGTGACTCGTAGTATTTAAATTTAATTAAATAATAAAATTCTGTAATTTGGAAGAATATAAACTTGTGCCGAGAATCGAAAGTCGTGCAATTCGGGTAAGGGATTATAGATACCTGTGAAATAAAATTGACCCTTCTTAATTTTTGTGCAATTCGAGTGCGCCCAGTCTTTTGGTTACAAAATTTCTACATCAACCATTAAGAGCCGGTTTTTCATTGTGTGTTAGGTTACTTTAATCCAAGGATATATGCCAATTCTGAGCTAAAGTATTTTTCTATCCAGGAATAGGGCTTCACACTAAAACGATACTATTCTCGACTAGTAAAACCGAGACGAGACCGAGACGACACCTTTTTGAAAATTAATTAGGCGATACGGAGCCCAAATACGGCGAGACCCGAGAGTGTCGTTTCTGGTCTCGTTCATATTTGTTCAGAATTTGTTTCTGAATTTCTGAAAAAAACAAACTAACAAGCAGTATTAACATTTAATTTTTTTATATGAAGAAAGGTCTGCATAGGTTACGATATATTTACGAAATCTAAAATCTGAAAACCATCTGTGAAATATTTTATTTTATAATTTTGGACTTCAGGTGCTACTAATGTTAACCCTAATAAAAGGCCGAGATTAGATGAAAGTGATGATACATTAAGTGAAATTGAACCAGTTAATGTGTTTAATAAAAATACTTCGGTGGCATCAAATTTTAAAAAAAAAATTAATTTGAAATAATTAAAGATGAGAAAAAAGCAATAAGGTTAGTATGTGAAAAATCTAGAATAAGAAAAATAATCAGCAGAAAAGATTCCTCATCCGAAGGCCTACGATGAAGAATTAATAATTACCTCGTTTTGTACTATCTTAGAAATAAATTCTAGCAATAACTAGATTTGACGAGACGAGACAAACGGTTACGAGACGAGACCGAGACTTATGAAGTTTTCACCTTATCTCGTCTAGTGTGAAGCTCTATCCAGGAACAAGTGTTGGGTTAGCATGACTATTACTATGAAGTATGTACTTTAGCCCCGAATTTAGATCTAAATGTTGAGCATATTAGCATAAAACAAAAAACATTTCTTGTAGAGTGAATTGTAACCTTGAAAAATAAATAATTTGGTGTTTTTAAAGAACTGTTAACTGAAATTGTTTAAAATGGAAATTTTTGAAGATCTTCTGATTCCTTTTTTTATGTGTTTATATTTCTCCACCAGTTGTTTTGTGGACGGGGGCTAAAATATAAAAATCCATTTTAATACTAATATTCCATAGATTCTTCCCAAAACACCACTTTTATTAAATCATAGTTACAGGCCCTTCTGTCACTAAATTAAATTTTTCCGTTACTTTTTCCCATCCATTTTATATCTCCATGTTTTGCCATCTGGCTGGATAATTCTACAACATGAATTCGTCACTTTGATAACCAGCTGTGTTTTAGCTTCAGGAAAATTGGTCACATGTTCTTTTTTACTAATCTTTTACCACGTATAGGAAAAAACAGACAACCAAAAACCAATAACCAAGCCGGGTCTTAATCTTAAATGGCTTTCGCTTTCCCGCTCTTCAATTGACAATTGACAAACCAACTTTCTATGCACACGTGATTTAATTCAAAATAAGATAAATTTCACAACACTGGCCAAATTTGCGCTCTGTACCCCATAAAAAAACATTTATAACTTAAATCTTAACTTTAGCTCTGGGATAACTTTAACCTCGGGTTACTTAACTATACAATTTAAACCTTCATTGAAAAACCGGGCCAGATTTTGACCAGTTCTTGACAAGGTGGATTGAATCTGTCTTGCAGATTGTCTTTTAATCTATGTTAAAGTCGTGCACCTGTAAATAGCGCTATAGAGGTCTCTGAGGTTATTTTAACCAGCATGGAGTGTTATATTCCTTTTTTGTAAAAAAGTGCTCTTCCAACAAAAAGTAGTTTAATCGAAAATGTAAAAAAAATCTGTCGCTTCCAAAAATCTTGCCTCTGTGATTCCTCTTCCATACTAAGGTTGCCATGAATGCGTAACTCTGAATTAACTATTCTCTTTTTTTGTTTTAAACATCAAAATAAAATAATATAAATATAAATTATAAAGTTTATTAGATTATAAAAATGCCTGGCAGTTATTTGTTTTAGACAATTAATTTAAAATATTTTAAATTGTGACTTTAACTGCAAAATGAAATAACCAATGGCTGTTTGAATTAGAGTCAACCTTAAAAAAATAAAATAAAATAGTTCGTAATAAAGACAAACAAAATGACCGAATTTCTTTTAATTAACTTTGAACGCATAACAAATCTAACGCAAATTTTGACAATCGGCCAAAGTGTTAAAAATGTGTTGTAATTTTTCATTGGTATTCCTCTCTTTATAGTGCCAAATATATAAAGCTACAAAAAAG
This sequence comes from Neocrepidodera transversa, assembly GCA_963243735.1. Lineage (NCBI taxonomy): Eukaryota > Metazoa > Arthropoda > Insecta > Coleoptera > Chrysomelidae > Neocrepidodera > Neocrepidodera transversa. The sequence goes on from OY725350.1 coordinate 5,541,518, forward strand.
CCTTAGGAAGCCTATATGGCATTAATCTTAACATTCTCCCCAATAAAATAACATGTATCTTAAGTGCAGCAAAAAGATTTAGCTAAAAATGAAATAATTTGATGTGAAGAAATCTCGGAAAAATCTAACCTTAAGAAAAAAGTTATATAAAATAGAAAATTACATATATTTGGATGAAAATAGAGCTAAAGAGGTCTCCGAGGTACTTTTAGCCGCCATGGAGGCTTATATTCGTTTTGTGAAAAAGTGCCATTCCAATAATACGAATTGGTTTGATCGAAAATGTAAAAAAGTTGGCAATTCCAGAAATCTTTCCTAGGCTTCCAGAAATCTTTCCTAGCCTGGTGTAAAAATTCGGCCGCCTAAAATTTGAAACAAATCAACGACTAAGGCCGGTGACAGACTGGAGAAATAAGTTTCATGAAACTTGTGACTGAAGAAAACTTTAAATTCAAAAGGTTATCCATTAACTCAAATGTGGTCTACTGAATAGTAATGAAACTCAAAGTCGAGTACCACAAAATTTTTATTGTAAAACAAAAGATAGGTGACTAGTTTCGGCTACAAGCCATCATCAAGCCTAGAATATAAGTACAAAGGTAGGAAAAAGAACTTTTAAGAATTATAAACTATTAGACTTACCCAATTAAAAATTATAATAAATGATATTTGTTGAAAATTGACAACCCAATTGTCAATTAACAGAAAAACTATATGGAGGTTGCATGTGTGCACTAGGGGAGGTAGAGGTGAAGGGGAGATTGTGGTACAGGAGATTAAAATTAAATTTAAAATAGAAATTACAGGAGGCACATATTAGAAACTTTGTTTCATGTCAACGCACACTATTAAAACTTTCTTTACTAGTTTCGATTTATGTCGTCGAATGAAGACGTAATTTTATTGTGGTGGGTAAACCGCCAAAAGAAATTGAAAGCAAAGAGGAAAAGGCAATTTTGGATACATCCTGCTAACATCAATAACTTGCAATACGTATTGCAAGTTATTGTGACAATATCCAGAGAAATTTAAGGAATTTTACAGGATGAGCATGCAAAACTATTACCACTTATTGGAATTGATGAAACCTTTGATTAAAAGAAATGGAACAAATATTGCGAAACACAGCTGTTTTACGCCAGTATATTACGTCTCATATGAATCTGTGGTGTGATACTAAAACAAATTTTCTGTTTCCTAAAACGATTTTCGTAAAACTTGTTTCCTCCAGTTTGTCACAGGCCTAAATCAAGGAAGCACATAACCAGCGAATTAAAAGCAAACTTCTTACTACTCTCAACTGTTCAAGATCCTTTTGGTTGGTATCTAAGACAGACAATCAGAATTGCACTAAATCCACCATTCCACCTGTCAAAAAGAAGTTGGCACCATTGCAATGACATCAACTGTAAAGGTCAACCTACTGGGTGAACTATTTTGTAGAAACTCGAAGGTCAACTTTCAGAGGAAGACGCTACCCAATATTCCGAGTGTACAATCAACAATACCCAATATTGTTTTCCGATATAGTGTCATAATTAAATTCTAATTATTTCTGTGTAAAGTAAATCATTCAGCTCGGAAAATATAAGCACCCGAAAGATATTTTGCAAGTAGAAATGTGAATTTTTTTATAAATACAACCCATTTATATGTTTTCTTTTGTGTGTAATAATTTCTTTGCGCTACCTATATCTTTTAATCCAATCATTCCAAGCATAACACTCAACACAACCATTAAATACTTTCTCCTTTACGTAAGCTAATTCCCGACCACTAAACATCTTGTATACGTTCTCAATAAAGCCTTCTTTGATAAATTATAAACGGGAATCGGGGAAATGAACGGTTTGTTTGATCAAAATGCATAAACGGTCGGCACTTGTTCTTAATTGCCGTGCTGCGACCGTTGTCCGGCTGCCAGGCAGGCAGGAAAGGCGAGGTCCACTTTGTTCCACTTTGAACCTTTTGAACACACGTAGAAAGAGAAACGCGCTATTGGACGGTTAGTCACGCCCGGTCTCAAGAGCCTGAATTATTAAGAAGAAATCCTTGTGCGACTATAAAGAGACACAAACCACTTTGGTCCTAACCCTAATTGAGTTATGCCATATACAAAAATAGATTTATATTAATTGAACCGTTAATAATTCAAAAAGTATTGTTAAAAAATCATGTATGAGCATTTTTTAAATGTGAAAATCAATCATGTTAAAAATGTATCCAAAGTACTAAGCTTTAATTTTCAAGTTTTCAAAGAAAAAAAAACTCTTATAAAACGGTTCTGTCTGTCCGTCTGTTAGCCTGATTCAACTCGAGAACGGTGAGAGATAAAGCTTCATTAAAACCCCCAAAAATGATATTAATTTTTAACCTATTTTTACTTTCCCGCTACTTTTACTGTAGTATATAAGGTATATACCTATATAGAAATTTATTTTCGTACCTTTAAATTTTCCAATTTTTCTTTCAATTTTTTCCTTTTTTTCTTATTTGTTGCGATTTTTTCTGGTTTTTTCGATTCATCCAAGTTTTTCTCGTTTTTCCTCATTTTTCTGATTTTTTGCTTTTTTTCAGATTTTTGTTTTCTTTTTCTGATTTTTTTCGATTTTTCTAAACTCTCCTCGTTTTTTTCTCATTGTTCTGATTTTTTTTTCTATTTCTTCCGTTTTCTAATTTTTTCTCGTCTTTTCTTGATTTTTCGAGATTACTTTAGATTTTTTTGGATTTTTGTTGCGATTTATTGAGAGTTAATTCAATTTTTCTTTTATTTTTATATGGTTACAATTGTTTGTTCTTTGATCTTTGCGATATTTTTCGATCTCCTGCGTTTTTTGCGACTTTATTTCTGTTTTTTTTTGGGATTTGTGAGTTTTTTCTAATTTTCTTTCAATTTTTTTAAATGTTTTTAATTTTTTTTTATTTGTTCCGATTTTTTCTGGTTTTTTCAAATTTTTCAGATTTTTTCGATTCTTCTCGTTTGCCTCATTTTTCTGTTTTTTTGAAATTTTTTTCAGTTTTTTTTTCGGATTTTTTTCGATGTTTTAATCTTTCCTCGTTTTTTTCTCATTGATCTGATTTTTTTCTATTTCTTTCGTTTTCTAATTTTTCTCGTCTTTTCTTGATTTTTCGAGATTATTTGAGATTTTTTTGGATTTTTGTTGCGATTTATTGAGAGTTAATTCAATTTTTTTTATTTTTATAGTTACAATTGTTTGTTCTTTGATCTTTGCGATATTTTTCGATCTCCTGCGTTTTTTGCGACTTTTTTTCGATTTTTTGCGATTTGTGGCGTTTTGTAGGTTTTTCCATTTTTCTTTCAATTTTTTTAATGTTTTCCATTTTTTTTTATTTGTTCCGATTTTTTCTGGTTTTTTCAGATTTTTCAGATTTTTTCGATTCTTCTCGTTTTCCTCATTTTTCTATTTTTTTGTTATTTTTTTCACTTTTTTTTCGGATTTTTTTCTATTTCTTTCGTTTTCTAATTTTTTCTCGTTTTTTCTTGATTTTACGAGATTATTTGCGAATTTTTTGCGATTTATTGAGAGTTAATTCAATTTTTTTATGGTTACAATTGTTCTGCGTTTTTTGCCACTTTTTTCGGTTTTTTTGCGATTTGTGGGGTTTTTCCAGCTTTCTTTCAATTTTTTTAAATGATTTCCATTTTTTATTTTTATTAGTTCCGATTTTTTCTGGTTTTCAGATTTTTTCGATTCTTCCAAGTTTTTCTCGTTTTCCTCATTTTTCTGTTTTTTTTTGTTATTTGTTTTATTTTTTCTTTTCGAATTTTTTCGATTTTTCTAATCTTTCTTGATTTTTGAAAATTTTTTTGGGGTTTTGTTGCGATTTTTTTTATGGTTACAATTGTTTCCGGTTTTTTGATTGTTCTTTGGTTTTTCTACGTTTGTTCGATTTTTTGCGATATTTTTCGATTTCTTTCGGTTTCTTTCGATTTCTTTCTGTTTCTCCGATTTTTTCGGTTTTTTCGATGATATTAATCTTTCGCCTATTTTTACTTTCCCGCTACTTATACCATATATACTGTAGTGTATATATACCTATATAGAAATTTATTTTCGTAACTTTAAATTTTCGAAAACTCGAAATTACGGCAAAAATATTGCCGTTTTTCACTTGTTTATTTACTATTCTGTATATTTAACTCTTAACGACCGGACAGGTAAGTCAAAAGAATAGAACGATTAATTAGGGTATATTTATTATCAGTGTTCGTACAGAAAATTTACATTAGAAATGCATTACGCCCCACACTCAAGCGGCTGTTGCATTTGGCTACTAATTTATTTTCTGATTAATACCAGCGATAAAACAGGTGCACACGTTCTAGATTAAATCGTATTTTCAGTCTGCTTCTGGACCGTTTTAAAACGTCCGCTACTTCTAAAAAGGTATTTTTCCTTACTTAAAGTTACAGTATTAACAAATTATAATAATCATTTCTTTATTTTTCATTCATCTTTAACAACCCTTTTCTGGTACGCCTTAGTCCCGAAGATCTTATTCTTTCAACTTATATAATACTAAAACGAAGAGGTTATCCATACCTCAAATGTGGGCCAAATATTTTAAGGGAAATAAAACGCTCATCAGGCCTAAAATGTTAAATTTCCCTATTTCGCTCAATTTTGTCTAATTTTTCACTCATTTTCACTTTATTTTGCAAATTTCTCTATTTTTCACAATTTTTCCCTATTCCTTCCTCTTTTTCCGTTGTTCCCAATTTTTCACTATTTTTCTTTTTTCCCATATTTTTCATCATTTTCTCTATTTTTCTTTCTGTTTTTTCCCTATTTTGTCCTATTTTCCTCATTTTCACTATTTAAACTACTGTTTCCCTATTTTAAACTATTTTTCGCAAATTTCCGAATTTCTCAATATTTTCTCCAAATTTTCCTATTTTGCTCAATTTTTCTTATTTTTTCCCAATTTTTCCCTTCAATTTTTCAATATCTATACCAAATTTCTCTATTTTTCACTCTGCCCTATTTGTTCCTGTTTTCCCAATTTTTCGCTATTTTTTCCTGTTTTCCCTTATTGGTTCCACATTTTCTCCGTTTTTCCTTATTTTCTATTATTCCTTAATTTTCCCTATTTTGCCCTATTTTTTCCTAATCTTATCTATTTGTCCCTACTACCATTACCCCTCAAGTGAGCATATAGATATAATTATTCTATCTAAGTTACTGTTTTTCACCTATTCTACCCCTTAAAATTTCACAAAATTCTTTCTTAGTGGGTGTGTACATTATGAACAGAACATACTATCAAAATTTCAAGTCTCTGGGTTCAATAGATTTTGCTGTGCGTTGATTCTGTGTCAGTCAGTCAGTCAGCTAGTCAGTCAATCAGTCAGGCAGTCAGTCAATCAATCAGGACTTTGCCGCTTATATTATAGTTTTGGAAGGTTATCGAATAATGTTTGGGTTAACCAAGAGATATTCAAAAAATAAAAAGTTGTTGACAAGACTTAACAGATTAGTTACAATTTACCAGTTGCAAAAAAGCGTTAAACAGTGGAGGCATTAAATGATATGAAAGTAAGTGCTAGGAAGAAAGCAAAATTACTCCATGTTGAACATACAGGCCCAAAAAAAGAAGATTTAACTGATATAGAACAAAGATTACTTGATCTACTATCAAAAGTAGTAATCACTGGACTACCAGGAAGTAGACAATTAGTGATAGATGAAGAAACTGTAAATTTACCAAACCCTGATCAGTGACAAGATGGATACTATAATTACATTATAAAATTGTATGCCATTTTACAGTTAATTGACACATATTGGAAATTTTCTGAGATAACCAAATGAGTTGTTGATCTTTGCCTTTTGAACACTCTGTCACTATTATACTGGTTTGACAGTTCCTTTAGTTGACCGAGGTTAATATTATATTTTTACTACTTAATCTAAGGTGACCTCGGTGATTTTAGCACCCGGCCGGCCAGCACCAAGCTTATACCGAAGTAATCTTGGCTCACGGCCGGCCAACTCCAAGCGGCACTTTTCCACCACGGTCAAATACTTTCACAAATTCATTCTGCCGATTTGGGGTGTACTCATACAAAATTTCTCGTTTTATTAATTTGTTTACATTTTTTGTTGGGTTGATAATAGGCGGCCAAGAACAAAAATTAGCTGATTACATAGAGAAATGGAAGGACCATTCAGACAAAATTTTTCGTTTACATACATCTCCCCTAAAGGGCCAGCTAAAAACATCGAAAAAGTAGATTTTCGTAGCGGTCGAACAAATTTCAATATTTTTTTAGGGGGTTGAGAATAGGCGGCCATGAACAAAAATTAGCTGATTACCAAAAAAAAATATTGAAATTTGTACGACCGCTACGAAAATCTAATTTTAGATTCTTGGAGCTGGCCCTTTCGGGGAGATGTATGTAAACGAAAAATTTTGTCTGAATGGTCCTTCCATTTCTCTATGTAATCAGCTAATTTTTGATCTTGGCCGCCTATTTTCAACGCCACAAAAATGTAAACAAATTAATAAAACGAGAAATTTTGTTTGAGTAGACCCCAAATCGGCAGAATGAATTTGTGAAAGTATTTGACCGTGGTGGAAAAGTGCCGCTTGGAGTTGGCCGGCCGTAAGCCAAGATTACGTCGGTATAAGTTTGGTGCTGGCCGGCCGGATACTAAAATCACCGAGGTTCTAAGGTGAGGTACAATTTCACGAGAGGAAAATAAGCAAATGTGATGTGGGATAGATAGTTAGTCATGTACAGTATCTTAATGTTGGGAAGATAAACATTAGATACTTTCAACAACAGATTTATTCACTGGTACATGTTTACTACAATATAATAAATCGATAAATCATCTATAATGAATCAAGAATCGACAGAGAATAACGAATCAAGAATGACCCCTGTCAAAGAGTTAACAACCTATTGTATATGCAAATCCAACGATCAACTTTTCTTGACCTGGGCAACAGCCGGCATTCAACTTGTCGGTGTTACCTTGATATATCACGTTACATATAACTCACATCTCTAGATTATAACTAGTTTAATGAACTATACGATATATTATTTTTTGAGGTTATAAAGTAGGGGAAAGACATGATTATAGATAAAAACCAGTGGTTCAATGACTGCAGGACAGCCATCGCTTGTAAGTGAACCAGATTATATGGAAATTACTTCTGTGGAACAAGTATCTACTATTTACACCATCAACAAAATAACTTCCCCTTCGGAAATATTTGGTGCTTCTTCACATATACCATAAAAAATTTTTGGAACTTCTAGAGGAATTCAAGTTTCTAGGACCTTCCAGAAAAGAAGTATTGAAACAAATACGAAAAAAGTTAAGACAGTGTCAAGGGCTACATCCCCATTATCCCCATTACAGCCCCCTGTAACAACAGATGTTACTGGTTTCTTAATATCAGACTTAAGTGAGCAACAGTTACAACTTTCTACATCACAATCATCAGGTACAGTAGAAAGTTCCTCAAATAACTATTTGCCTTCAGGATCATCTTCAATAGACTCGGAACCTCAGAGATTTGTCATAAACAGATTAAATTTTACCTTAGAATTAATAAAGTCCAAACCTAGGTTTTATTTGGGAATCCCTGATAACATGTACAATTTTATTAAACACCTTAGCAATCATTCTAAAATTAGTACAACACATGTTTTAATAACATTAAAAAAGCTTAGCCAAGGGGATGTTTATAAAAGGTTGGCTGATGACTTTGAAACAAGCTCTTCAAATATTCAAAAAAATATTTAGGAAAATTGTTCCGCTTATCACTTAAATTAACAATTTTTGTTATAAGTTACTCAATGATAAGCCATAAAATAAAAATCCCTTCAAATTCCTTGTCACGTTAACACATCCTTTCAAATCCACAACATAAATCCTAACGCCGATGAACTTTTTTTTTTATTTAATCGTCGTTGTCTGTAGGGCGGTTTCTACGCGTTTATTTCCTGCAAAGGTGAGGCGGCGGTGGCGGCGTGATAGGGTCGCAGCCGCTCTCTAACACGTGGATACGTGAGCGAATTCCCAAGAAATATAGCACTTGGCCTTCTAGCCCAGTTTAACAGAAATTGTGTATTTAGATATTTAAACAAAGATTAAGTAACCATAAAAAAATAAAACTATAGAAAACACAACAGTTTGGAAAGCGTTAAATAAGTATTAATATATCTATAATTCATTAGTTTAATGATATGATTAATATTTAGTAGAAGATTTATAATAAAAAACATTTAAAACCCAAAAAAAATCATACAGAACTGGCCTATTCTTTAGAAGCACCTGTGCCATTTAGTTTCCTCTCCTGTCGCCCACAATCTCTCCCCTTTTCCTTTTGACCCCTCGATTGGCCTTCGTACCACCGTCGAGGACGCTTTGGCGAGTCTCTGTCCAATTCTGGGAAATCTATCACAGCCTAACACCGTTCTCATTTACCGTTCCTTTATCTTGTGTTCATCACTTTCAAGATTCCCGTAGGATTGCCTCAGGGACGGAGTCAATCATTTTATTTTCGAATTGGAAAAGAGACAAAAAGAATAATGATATTGTTATCTCAGGATACAAAATTACACATTGTGGTTATAATCAAATTTACTACGATTACATTAAAATTTTAATATCTGTCTCTGCTGCTATCATACCTATATTTAGAAAATTAGGACGAGTAAATGAACGAAATGTGAAAAATAACGAAGAAATACGGCTACCAACGAGGAAAGAGATATCAGAAACAATACAGTAACAAAAAAAACGGCACCTGGAGAAGTGAAGTCACAACTGATCAAATATGGCGGAGATGCATTAATGACAAAAAACTACCAGCTAATAACATATGGGAATAAGTGACAATGCCAAAACCGTGGAAAATGGCAATAATTGTACCAATTTGACGAATGTACAAATTATAGAGTGATCGCGTTGGTAGACACAATATAAAAAAATCGGTTGTGTCACCCCAAAACTTTCCCGACGAGTATCCACAAATAGTTTTTCAGATATTTAATGTTTAAGTTTCAAATTTTGACATTATTTTTGACACATTGGAGAAATAATTTTGACCTCTATGAATAGAGTTTTTCAAGGGCTTTCAAATGACATACCTATTGCATGTCCAATTCCGTGACATATTGCATCTGTCATTTTTTAATAGTGACACTTCCATTTGACAGATGTCGTACAAAATCTAACGGGTTCTTTCGATGGATAACCCAAACCCATATACCAAATTTCAGCTCAATCGGATTAAATATGTAGCCTCTATCGTGGAAGAACACTCAGACAGACAGACAGACAGACAGGCTTCCATCTGGAAATGGTCTTAATCATCTCAGTTGACCTCATAATGGAAATTTCCATCTTTATCTCGAAATTTTTTTTTTAGTTCGTTCGCAATACTTTCCAAAAAATTCCAGATTTTATAAAGATTTCAAAAATTTCAAGAACTATGATCAAAAATTTCAGGAAATTTCAAGAACTTCGATAAAAAAATTCAGGAATTTTGACAGAAATTTAAAAAATTTCAATCAAAAATTTGTAAACATTTCAAAAAATTTAAAAACGTAAAAATTTAAAATTTTTTTAAAAATATCAAAATTTTCAATAAAAAACCTATAAAGATTTCACAATTTCAATAAAAAAATTTAGATTTCAAAAATTTCAAGAATTTTGATAAAGAATTTTAGGAATTATGATAAAAATTTAAAAAATTTCAATTAAAAATCCAAATATTTCAAAAATTTTAAAAATGTGTAAAAATATCAAGATTTTGTAATAATTTCAAAAGTTTGAATAAAAAAACTATAAAAAATTTAAAAAAGTTTCAGATTTTGTAAAGATTTCAAAAATTTCAAGAACTATGATCAAATTTTTCAGGAAATTTGATAAAAATTTAAAAAGTTTTAATCGAAAATCTCTGAATATTTCAAAAATTTCAAGAACTTTGATCAAAAATTTCAGGAAATTTGAAATAGAGTTTTTCAAGGGCTTTCAAATGACATATTGCACGTCAAATTCCATGAGATATTGCATCTGTCATTTTTTGATAGTGACACTTCCGTTTGACAGATGTCGTACAAAAACTAATGGGTTCTTCCGACGGGGTACCCAAACCCCTATACCAAATTTCAGCTGAATCGGATTAAACGTGTGGCCTCTACCGTGGAATAATACACACACACAGACAGACAGACAGACTTCCATCTGGAAATGGTCTTAATCGTCTCAGGGGACCCAAAAATTGATATCTCCGTTTTTATCTCGAAATTTTTTTTTGCTCGTTCACAATACTTTCCCTTCTAGGAGGTGGGTCGGGAAAGTAAAATAACACGAAATAAAAATATATGTCATTTTTATTGACTTTCCACATGCTTACGACACTGTTAAAAGAAAGCACCTGTATTATATTATGAATGACCTCTACATACCGAAAAAACTGATAAATCTCATCAAAATGATGAAGATTAAAGTGAACCAGAAAACATCAGACACTTGTAAGACAAACACTGGACTAAAACAAGGAGATGCTGTTTAATATTATATTAGAATGGATAGTACGAAAAAGTGAAATAAATAGTACAGGGACACTGAAAACAAGAATACAACTGGCATAAGCGGATAATCTAGTACGAGCTGATGAAGGAGAACCAAAATTTATAAAAATGCAAACACCCGAAAGGAAAAACAAAAAGAAAATTTCCAGTAGAAATAAACAGATAAAGGGTTATGGAATTTGAACAAGTCCAAAGCTACGTCTATATAGGTGTAATTATCAAAGATATTGATGAAGAACATAGAAGCAAGGTTATCGTAAGGGAGTAGACAGGCAAGAAATCTTAACACAAACTCAAAGAAAGTATCAAAAAAGACCAAATATCATCTATACAAAACAGTTATAAGACCAAACGGCACTTTAAGATGGTTGGGCCATATACAGAGAATGCCAGATACCAGAATGACAAAAAAATGATAGATAAAGATCATGCAGGAACAAAGAAAAAAGGAAAACAAATGAACACAGATGAAATAAGGGGACAACTAATTAATGTTGTCTCTGGTCTTATTAGTGTCCCTCTTTCTTACATAATAAATGAATCGATTAACTCAGGTAAATATACTGAGGCTTTAAAACATTCAAACTCTATTCTTATCTTTAAAAATAAAGATGCATGTGATGATGTCAATAACTATAGAAATTTGCAAAAATATTTGAACCCTGTCCAACAGATTCCTAGCTAATGGACAACATGATTTAAGGCCAAAAAGATCAATTAAAACTGCTCTAGCTGATTGAACAAAGTTAATATATGCAAGTCTAAATGAAAAAAAAAACGACTCTGGCTCTATTCTTCGACCTTAGTAGAACCTTTGATTGCGTTGATCATTGTCTGCTTTTAAAAAAATTTGAGCGAATAGGTGTACGTGGTGTCACAAATGATTTAATTAAGACATATCTATCAAATAGAAAGCAATCGGTATTTGTCAATGTATCTCAGTCAAACATAAAAAAAGTATTGTCAGGAGTTTTGCAGGGATCTGTTATAGGTCCGTTGTTCTTCCTGATATTTACAAATGATTTAACTTCAGTTATTACCTATTATGACATCAACAGCTCATATGCAGATGTAGTATTAAATATACCGTGTGGTATAACCGGTACGTGATATGTTTCCCAATTTTCGTGGGAAAGAAAATAGGCCTACCGGGCTCCTTAGACCCCGACATTAGCCAATGTAGCAGCGGCAAGGCTGTGAAAATCGGCTGTGTTTCCAGCATAGAGTTTCTGAACTGGAACGAGCACTCTTCAGACCAGAAGAATAGTTCGTACTCTCGCTGTGTTGGAGAGTCTTCGGTTGTACGGTCCGGATTAGGGGAATGGTTTGCTACTTATGTATATTTCAGTAACGTAATTACCAATACAGTCAAAACAAAAAAGGAGGTACACTCAAGCAACAGAAGACCTAAGAGAGAGAGGAGTTCAGGATTGGAAGACGAAGGCAAGAGACTGGAAAAAATGGAAGAAAACCATCAATATAATGATTTAAAAAAGGTAATAACAATTGTATGATATTAATTTGTAGTTCTTAAATCTTTAATTAAATTTTTTAATTGACAGGTCCAGCGTGACTTTCTGGTCCAGTCCAACAATCTTGTTTCACCTGATAAATAAGTCCAGCCTGAGATCCAAACGAAACGATATTTAATTTTAATTCGAAACAAATTTATATTTGCAAGAGACCAAATCGTATATTCAGTAATACCAAAGATAAAATAAGAGTAGTCCGAATCAAACGGTCTTAATAATACAGGGTAATTTAATTTTAAATAAAAAATATAACTGACCCTGTATATTAAAATCGAAGCGATATGACCCGTTGTAAATGATTAATTTTAAATAGCCTAAAACCTTCTTATTTATCGTTGGAATATTTCCATCATGAAACATTTCGTTTTTGAAAGACCACCCTCAAGATATTTTATTTTCCCGGACCCATAAAAGGGAAAGTATAGTGAACGAGGAAAACAAATTCGAGATATCGATGGAAATATCCATTTTTAAGTCCCCTAAGAAGATTAAGACCATTTTCATAGTAAGGTCTGTTTGTGTGTCTGTGTATTATCTTCTACGATATCTGCCGAACCATTTAACCAATCAAGCTGAAATTTGGTATGAAAGGTTGGTGTGTGCCTATATAGTTTGGTTTAGAAAGTCCTTAAGTACGACATTGATTGAATAGATATGTAAGAATTATTGCCTTTTTTTAAATTTTAAGGACAAACAATACACATTAGTACAAAATGTTTTAGAGCAAAGTTCTAGAGCATAAAATTCCCTACAATTTGTGTATTAAACTTGTTCCTGAATTTTCAATAGTTGAGCCACTAGAGGGCGCGCAAAAAATGTGCATGTAGGTTTTTCTAGTTCTTCCAGATTTTGAGGACAAACAATGCAATTTAGTGAAAAATGTTTTAGTTCAAAGCTGTAGCACCAAATTTTCTTTAAATTTAAATAACTTTTTTTCGAATTCCCCATAGTTTCACAGCTAGAGAGTGAAAAAGATACACAGTTAGGATTTTTTTAATTTTGAGGATAAACAATGCACTTTAGTGCAAAATGTTCTAGTGCAAAGGTGTACAGCATATAATTCCCTACAACTTTTCTTTCTATTTAATTTTTTTCACATTTCAACCATGATTTGACGATATCCTAATTGTAGCAGTGTGCTATGAAATGTGCGCATGCGCCCGCTTATGTCATTATCAACAGGGATAAACAGATAGAAGTATTCACAATCGAATCGCTATTTTAAATGAATTCCATAAATTAATGTAATGCTTTAATATTTTGTAATTAAATAATCATATTCTCTACAGCCGAGCCGGGAAAGTTCTGACACAGCTGATTTTTTTAAAATACAGACCTGTACTTTTTCACTTTTGAAAAAATCCCCATTATTCTTTCTATCTAACTATAGAATATTTAATAATTTTATTAGGTTTCAACAATGAACTTGTACTATAGGAATTTTCCATTTTCCACGTAAATTTTTATAAACCTGTTTGAATAAAATTTATTAAAAATTTAGTACACTAATTTCTATTTAATATCAGAATATGTTTTTAAATAACTGAAATCAGAAAATAAACAAAATTCGTTAAAATACTATAGGATGATTTTATTTTCGAAGCCATCTTGATATACATTTTTGTGATTGAATTATCTTCTTTCTTACTTGCAATTTTCTTGAAATTTTACATCCAAAATTATATGCTCAAAAGCTAATTCATTCAGGGTAAAAATAAACAGAACCGTATTTAGCAAAAATCCCAAATTACATTTCTACTTAGTTTGGCAGAGAAAAAATTGAACGCTTCAAAAACGAAATAAAAGAAAAATACTTTATTTAACAAAATAGTTGAAGGTTGTCATTCAAAGACGAAACGTTGTTAGGCGTTATTTAACATTGCATAAAAAAGCCTTTAAAAAATTAAGGTGTTAATTTAATTAAATGAAAATCGTTCGAAAACCGGACCTGGTATTTTAACTAAAAAAATTAATCCTGAAAATACCAATTTTCCCATTTAATCTATAACAGTTTATGAAATTCCAATATTGTTCAATAAAATTTTCACAACCATATAATTCTGAAAAATATTAGTGCCGTTTTACAGAAAAATACTAGTACACCTCTGTTCAGCCATCACCTTTTTACCTTTCTTGCCCTTTCTGATGGAAATCTCATTTTGGATTCTCCATTCTCCTTTCCTCTGCGGCAGTAGCCTGTTCCTGCTGCTCATGCAGAAGCAGGAGATGTTGACCTTCCTTTATCGGGCTTCACTCACGTATCCTGCGACGTCCTGTCCTGAGTCCTGCAGCCACTTACCGGTGGCCCACCGGGGCACACCGCACCGCATCACAACAATGAGTGTTTATGATGGCGCCTACTCGACGTTCATTGTCATGGCAACCATGGGACGCGGCGGACAGAGGTGTGTCACCTATGCGGGACACGGAGGGATCGCTACCCGGATATGGATAACTGGTCAAGAAAATTAAATTTAATCTTAAGTTTTTTTAATAATTTTCAGTTTAGCTTAAAAAATAATAATCTTGATATAAGAGATCATAAACATTAAATGTGTCTAAACAAATTTTTAATTATATTAGGTTATATTTTATCTATCTGAGTGCAGTTATCCACACGTATAAAATATAGTTTCTTTCCCCAGATGGACGTCCATCTACGTCATGTCTCATTCCTTCAACGATTTTAATCATAGTTGCGAAGTTGTGAAGAGGGATTCGACGACGGGAGTCTGGAAGACTATGGATTGTTTTGACTTGACCTGTGCTCTTTTCCCCATAGTCAATAAATTATTATTTTTGTGTCATGAAAAAACTACCCAGTAAGTCTCATTATTATGATAAATTTTTTATTACTAATCTGAGAAATCACCATTATTTATACTCCATTTGTCTATTGAGATGGAATATTTTTCGCTCCAGGTAAATAATTATAATAAAAAACTAACGTTTAAGTTGACCTTAAATTTATTATATTTTTTGTACACAAGAGCTATTATTTCATGAGTTTAAATTTTAGTCATACAGAATTTTTTGTTGACATAACTGCTAGTTCTAATCTTTGGCTAATGCTCACTAGATGGTGTGCTCAATTTAAAATTATCATTATGCAGTATTGCCACGTTTAAGTTTCATATGATTATAATTTTGTTTGTAGTGCTTTATATATTTTTTTATAACATGGGGTAGAACTTGTAAATAGTAGGCGTCAACAAAATATGGAATTAAGAAAGTAAAAAATAAACTTGTCAGGTCTTATTTTTTTAGATTTTCATTTCCGTAAAAATAAATATAAATTTGACCCCTTGAATTTTTTTTTGTTATTGCATTTATTTTTTGCGATAATTTTATTCTAATGTAGAATTGGACATTTTTTGTAATAAACTTTGAGAATAAGTCCTAAAAAACCTATTATTTATAAAGTAAAAAAAATATTGCACATTTCCTGAAAAAAATATTATTAATAAAACCAGTGAGCTAAATTTTTGAATTTTTTGAAATTTTTGAATTTTTTGAAATTTTTGAAAAGCTCTATACTCCTTAGGCCTGCTTGTGGTAAAATATTTGGGCCCTCTGTTACTTAGGCACACTCATGAAATAATAGCACAGGCCAACAATAAAAAAACTTTTTGACTAATTTTAACTAATTCCTGTGTAATTTGGTGTACTCATTTTGAAGAAGAAAAAAAAAACATACAGAAAAATCGTATCACCCACCAAAAACTTGAAGATGTAAAATCTGAAAGAAAACTTTCGATACCAGCTGTTGAAGTGGCGTGAGAATCCCTAATTTTTCCTATTTATTCCATTTTTCCATATTTTTCCCTGTTTCACCATTTTTTCCGATTTTTTTTCCTATTTTTTTATATTCTTTCCTATTTTTCCCTATTTCCCCATTTTTTCTGTTTTTCACTGTTTTTCCCTGCTTTTGCACATTTACATAAGATTTAGGTAAATTTATTTAAAAAGTTTTTACAAACATTTTTTTATGTTGACCTGTGTAGTTTGTCTCTTTAACCCTTATGCTTCCATGTTAATATATTTGAACCTTTTATCCCTTAAGCCTGTCTGCGTAAAATATTTGGGCCCTTTACCTTTTTAACTTGCCCATGTAAACATATGTAGTTCCTTTTACCCCTCACTCCTGTTCATGTAAAATAATTGCTCTTTTTACCACTAACGCCTACTAATTTAGCAATATTTGGCCCCTTTAAGTTTAAGCTCGGATTTATAAAAATATTTGGGCTCCCTTACCCCTTGAGCCCGCCCTTTCAATAAAATATTTAGACCCTTTATTTTTTTAATCCTAATCGCTATTGGTTTTCAAATTCAGATATGAGCTGAATTTTGGAGTTCGTAAAAAAAATATTAAAAAATCGGTTGTATCGCCCCAAAACTTTCCCGACGAGTATCCAATACTTTTTCAGATATTTAATGTTAAAGTTTCAAATTTTGACATTTTGGAGAAATAATTTTAACTGTTCTTAATAAAGATTTTCAAGGGCTTTCAAATGACATATTGCAAGTCGAATTACGTGACATATTGCATCTGTCATTTTTTGATAATGACACTTCCGTTTGACAGATGTCATAGAAAACCAGCGAGTTCTTCAGACGGGTAACCCAAACCCATGTACCAAATTTCAGCTCAATCGGATTAAACGTGTGGCCTCAATCGTGGAAGTGGAAGAATACGCACAGACAGACAGACAGGCAGACAGACAGATAGACAAATAGACAGACAAATAGACAGACAGATAGATAGATAGATAGACAGACAGACAGACTTCAATTTGGAAATGGTCTTAATTATCTCAGGATATTTCCATCTTTATCTCGTAAAATTTTTTTAGCTCATTCACAATACTTCTCGGAGATGGGGCGGGAAAGTAAAAATAATGAAATAATTTTTAAATATTGTTACTTTCCTTAATATATAGTTCGTGCGAATAAAGCGTTAAATGGTATCGCCCAAAATTTCGACAACGCCGAACAGTCCGTTGACTAACCATTAATGACATCTGTATTTACGTAGCCGAAGTGTTTTTAAAAGTTCCTGTGTCTCAACTAGAGGGCATGCAAATAAATCTCATACTTGTAATAAAGAATACATATTACCAAGAAGCGAAGGCCGGCGAAATTTCTTTGATGTTGGAAGGGCACAAAAATTTGTGAAAAGTGACAGATAACTAACATAAGAGCTGAGTTCCGCTTCGTTACTCTTTTCACTCGTTTTACCCCGCTCTTGGTCTATCCATTCGGATACTGACAAAAATTCATTTAAATTTATTTTTTCTACAAGCGTATACTTTTCCGCACGCATTTGAGTGCGGAAAGTTGTACTTTTACGCACTGATTTTATAAATGCTAAAATGATTAAAAAAATATTTGGTAACTAAATAAAAATATTGTTCATGAAGTATTTAATTTATTGTAAAAACTATGAAACAATTTACAAAAAAACAAAAAGTTAACTAATAATGTTTTAGAAATAAGGGCCTCCAACATTAACGATTATTTTTGCTAAAATTTGTTTTTAATTCTAGGCGCTTGTAGAAAAAATATTGTTCCTAACACTTGCGTAAAGTATCTTTTCCCCACTTAATTGCATGCCCGAACTCCGCTTCGCGTCGTTCAGGCAACTGCAAATACGTGCGGAAAAGTATAATTTTCCGCACTTGTAAGGAAAATAACTATTACATATATGTTTAGAAAACAAAGTAATATGTACAATAAAATAATATAAACTAAAGAAAATAAACACATAATCCGCACTTTATTTAAAAATATAGCATCTTTAGGCAGAATTGACATTGACGTATAACTAATATTACTCGCGCATGCGCGTACAAATTTTGGTCCATGCAAATACCATAGCCTTCGCTTCTTTATCGATAGGTATTCTTTGTTTGTAAATTGATTCTTTCAAATAGATTTCAACAAGGTTTATGTAAATACAAAGAAATAAAATATTTGGAAATGAATTAAAAAATATTTTTCCTTTTGGACCAAAATAGTAAATTTAATAATTTAAAAAAAAAATTGTGCATGTTTATTTCAGCAACATAAATAGGTATTCAAAAAAGTTTATATAGAGGAAGTACCTACTTTTTTAGCTTTATACTTGGAGAAACTCATATTGCCGATTTTATTGAAAATTTAGGAAAATACCAGTCTAGAAATCATATAGATTCATGATTTTTTTTGTAATTTTTGAATTTGTATATAATTTTTAAAGGGGGTCAACTTACACCTTAAGTCGACACAGAAATGTTTAATAATCGAAATTAAGTGTGAACGCAAAAAAATTTGCTAAATCCTGGTTTATACTCATCAATAGGGGTAATAAACATATTAGAGATAAAAAAAATTTGCAAGTACGAAATAAATTGTAGTTATTTCTTTTTTTTTAATACGCACGCTAGATTTAGATAGTCAAGACTTCTTTTAATAAAATTAATTAAAATACACAATTTAGATTTAGATAGTCAAGACTTCTTTTAATAAAATAAATTAAAATACACAGGTTAATTAAGCTGGCTCTCTAGATTCTTTTCATCTTTTCTTATAATTAAGTCAAACTAAATTCTAACAGCCGATTGAAGGACCTTTTTTAATTAGACACGATGCCTATTGGGTTTTTACCGGATCCGACTGGACGGACCTCTAGACACTCTCTTTTATTAATTAGAATGCGGTAATTGCAGTAGCTGATAAAGTACCTTTATTGGTATTTAATTTTCGCGTCTTAAGATGATGGTACCGAGAGCTCGCTCCGATCTATAGGAATTTAAGGTGACATTTTAAGTAGCAAAACAGCTGAAAATCTGGGAATTTGTCATAAAACGGTTTACAGTGCTGGAGGCCTTCTCCAGAGATTTGTCGTACTTTGTAGTACTGTGGGGGTGCTGACGAATTTGAAATTGCTAGAAGAAGAGTCCTCGGTTGGATTCGGCAAGTTTAACCTTTCCAACAGAATGGGGTTGTCATCAACTCAACCAATATCCACGATCAAGACTTTTGTCTAATCGGCACTCTGATGTGAACGAAAATTTTGTCCTGTGAAAAATTACAATCACAAATTGGTAATTGGTACTACCGAGAGGGGTATTGCCAGATCCTGGTTGAAGGGGCTTAACTCTTTTTTAAGTTAAGCGAACTCAGGTCATGGCCTAAAACAGATGAAGCTAAAATGCTGATCGGGATCTGGTGCAATTGACAAGAGGATAGAACGGCCCTGGACATGAAAATGATATTTTTAAGTTCCTGTATTGGGTTTCCTGCATTTCCACAAATGCTTCCTCTTAGCCGCTCACCTAGTCTTTTAACTAAATTTTATATGTTTGTGGAAACAAACAAATATTTGTAAAACATGGTAACAGTTGTGGCAAAACTTATATTCCTGTATTAATTGAACTAACATTTGTGTTTGTGTATCAGTATTAGTTTTTTTCGAAATTAAAATATCAAGTCCGGTTTCCAAAATTGGCGAATTTCGTTTTATTTAATTACCATCTTAATTTTTAAGTGCGACATCTATTGAGTAGTAAAAGTATGCAATTAAAACCAACTTTCCATGTGGCATTGTTATTTTGAATAATAATTTGTCCTCACCTTATGGTCGTTATACCTTATTTGTCGGTATAAAACAAAAAAGCTGAAAACCAAACCAGCGAAAACAGCAAACAAAAACGACCATTCCACTCGTTTTCATTCATTATTACTGAGGTATATCGAGGGCACAACGAGAATACTAGACTCATTAATGGCCATCACAGTCGCGCAGAGAGACAGAGATGAACGAAAAAGTTAAAATCGGTGTCAGCAGACCATGAACCAATTGAATTTATAGCTTTCACATATGCTTTTAAAAGCTTTTCGTAAAACAAATCCAATCAGAGATGGTACAAGTATGGTTATCGGTCAATTTAAAAGGGTAGCGACCAAAATAACCCAAAGAAAAAATACCATAAATGGTGTGATTTAAAATTAAAAACAAGTATAAATTTATTTTTTATAAAATTTGGACGAAACAAAACTAAGGATTAATACATACATAAAAGAGGAGAGATACTAATATAAAAGGACAAAGGAAAGCTCCAGCAGAAAGTTTAAAAAAATAAAAGTAAATAGGTAAATTATAACGGACTACGCCTAAGCAGCGTTGCCAACCGTACGATAATTACAACTTCATGTACTATAAAATTTCAAAGTAAATATAGTACGCACTTTATACTATTTATAAGTATTTTTAAGATTCTCTTAAGATTTTTAAGGTTTTTTAAAATTTCCTAAGAATTTTAAGGGATTTTTAAAGAGTTTTAAGGATTTTAATTTTAAGGATTTTAAAGGATTTTTAATGCTTTTTAAGGATTTTTAGAATTTTTAAGGATTTTTAAGGACTTTTAAGTATTTTTAAGGACTTTTAAGTATTTTTAAGGATTTTTAAGGATTTTTTAAGTATTTTGGGGATTTTTAAGAATTTTTAACTATTTTTAGGGATTTTAATCTTTTTTAAGGATTATTTTAGGATGTTTAAAAATTACTTAACGATTTTTATTAATTTTTATTCATTTTAAAGAATTTTCAAGTATTTTTAAGGATTTTTGGGGATTTATAAGAATTTTAAACTATTTCTAGGGATTTTAATGTTTTTTAAGGATTCTTTTAGGACCTTTAAGAATTGCTTAAGATTTTTAAAAAAATTTATTTAAGTATTTTTAAAGGTTTTTAGGGATTTCTAAAGAATTTTTAGAGATTTTAAAGTATTTTTAAGATTCTCTTAAGATTTTTAAGGAGTTTTAAAATTTTTTAAGAATTTTAAGGGATTTGTAGAGTTTTAAAGATTTGAATTTTAGGAATTTTAAGGATTTTAAAGGATTTTGATTTTTAAGGATTTTTAGAATTGTTAAGGATTTTTAAGGACTTTTAAGTATTTTTAAGGATTTTTCAAGATTTTTAAGGAATTTTTAAGGATTTTTTAAATATTTTGGGGATTCTTAAGAATTTTAAACTATTTTTAGGGATTTTACTGTTTTTTAAGGATTATTTTAAGATGTTTAAAAATTACTTAAGATTTTTAAGTAACTTTAAGTCTTTAATAATTTTTAAGAGTTTATAAAGATTTTTAGAGATTTTTTAAAGATTTTCAACTGTTTTTAAGATTTTCGTAAGATTTTTAAGGCGTTTTACAATTTTTCAAGAATTTTGAGGGATTTTTAAAGAGTTGGAAATGGTCTTAATCATCTCAGGTGACCTCAAAATGGATATTTCCATTTTTATCTCGAAAATTTTTTTAGCTCGTTCACAATACTTTCTCGGAGGTGGGTCGGGAAATTAATAAAGAAAAACAGGGAAAAATAGGAAAAATACAGAAATTTAAAAACAAACCAAAAATGTATTTTTCTCCACTCGAATTAGTAAAATAAAGCAACAATAGGAAAAATAGGAAAATAAGAAAAAACTATAATAATATATAGGGACATTATACGGACAAATTGTCAAAAACAGGAAAAAGTAATGATAAACAAGAAAAATAGGAAAACTAGGAAAAATAAGGAAAATATAAAAAATTGAGAAAAACAGAAAAAATATTTGAATTTGGAATTTTCAACAATGTTGAAGAATATCGTCACCACTAACCAAAACTACATTTTTTAAAACACTCTACGTACGTTTCGCTAACTATGTTAGCACCTCCTGATGATGCTAACATAGTTAGCGAAACGTACGTAGAGTGTTTTAAAAAATGTAGTTTTGGTTAGGTGATATTCTTCAACATAGGAAAAAATATGGAAAAACAAAGATAGTATAAGTATAAATGTTTTATAATATTTATTTTTTGAAATTCTGTAAAAATCTGACGCTACCCTCAAGTAAAATAAACCACTTATACCGAAAGAATGAGTGAATCATCGATTGATGCGAGAGAATTCAGCTGAATTTTCTCTTTTCTTCCGGTACGGTGGTCATTTGGGGAAAGGTGATCCAAAGCTCATATATATCCTCTATAAGAACGATAAAGAACCAGTTCTATTTATGAGCAGCAGATGAAGATCACTTTCTCATTGATTTATTGCGACTTTGATTGATTATTTTTACCTACCACTTCTCGAGTCTACTGTTACGCTATAAATATTCTTACAGACGATTTAGCGTTGGAACGGTAAACAAGCTAACACGGTATGTCTATGTACAAATTTAATAAAAAATACAAGATGTTATATTATAGAAAACAATTTTTTTTTGTAATAATAAACAAAAATGTATTTTTCTTTTCTCTCTCTCTCTATCGTTTAGTATTTTATAATAAAGGGTTAATTGAACACTATGGGATTTCCTCAACCGTTAGATACAAATTTGGTTAAATAGGCAAAAAGTTTCAAGTCGAATTGAATGGATTTTTCAAAATTAAAATATCAGGACTGGTTTCCGAAATATTTAGGGAAACCCGAAATTGACGATTTTGGTTTTATTTAATTAATGTTAAACTTTTAAAATTTTATTATGGCAATTTATGTAACATTATTAGTTTAGTTTTAATACAAACTTTGAACGAAATACAAAAAAATATGGATATATAGTTTTAAACAAAAATATTCATCACCCTGTATCTTTATGCACAATGGACCATTATAAATATCCAATCTTGAACCCTTATTTACTATGATAGTATTTCTAGTGGATCAAGCAACACTCTGTATAATTCAGTATAATAATACCGATTATAGGACAGTCTGTATTTTTCCTATTTTCTATTATAGTGACCTAGTAAGTTTGTTTACTAAGAAAATTGTCCATATCTTAATATACCTAATTGGGTACCTCCATGAAAATATAACGGTAAATAAAAATTTCATTTAATTTAATGAATTGGTTTGTTTACCGCGCACCCTCTTTTAACATTTTCTAATATTTGTCAAACTTGACTCGTAAATATGCGAGACGTGGATATTTCCAGTTATCGAATAGTTCATTAGTTTCGACGAAAATTCCTTTTCTGGATTATCTTACTTCATTTGAGATACTACGTAAACATTGAATGGAAAATTGGGTAATAGTTTACAAAGCAATCCCAAAAATATACAATAAGGAGCGATTTCTACATGTTTTGGAAAGATAGTTATCAAAAATTTTGACGTTTTAGTAAGGTCGATGCAATTTAAAACAACAAACTAGAACATAAGAGTTCTAGTTACAAATTTCCTTTGTTTTCTTGTAATTAGTTATTTTTCTTGTCTTAGGATGGTGAAAACAAAGAAAGTTAATTAGGTTAAATCATATAGTGAATCCAATAATTCAACAAAATTCAATAATTATGCTCAAAAATATTATTTAATTAGTTTTTCACTTTTCATGGCATGTTTTCTTTCTCTTTCTGTTTTACGCAATTCTCTATATCATCTCTTCTTTATTCTGTTTCAAATCATTTCCCATCGCCTGCAAAACTTTTCACATATCTTGAAATTGTTTGTAACTATTGTCTATTTTTCCATACATTTTCTTTCTATTTTCATCCATTTTCTTACTATCTTTTTCTATTTTCTTACTATTTTCATTCCATTTCTTCATCATACCAGCTATCATTTCCATCATTGTTTATAATGGGTCAACTTTCTTTTGTTCTTCTGTTTACGGTTCCATCAATGGGGACGTATTATGTAAAATTTTTAAATTGGCACTTAAAAGTCTGTTATTAAATATGCCTAGAAAAAATATTTATAAATTTTTTAAACCTATATTTTATTAAAAAATCAATAAATTAAAAATATCTACATTAATTGATAATACTGTTCAGAGATGGTAGTATATACGAACTGAATTCCTTATTACATAGAGGCCAGATGTAAACATGAGAAAAGAAGAAAATTGTATTGTTTTTATTTTCGCCGTGACTAACAGTACATCTGATCTACTTTTTTATATCGTACATCGGAAAATAAAATAAACCATCTAATTTTTACATCTTGAATTTTGAAAAAAAATGAAAAAAAAAGACACTGTACTGTATAAATGAAACTGATTACCAGTCAGTATTTTTATGTAGTTTTAAAAAAGTTCAAAAACCGAAATCTAATAAACATTAATTTTGGAGAAGAAAAATAGAAAACATCGGAAAAGAAAAATCAGAAAATTTGGAAACAAAACGAAAAAATCAAACGCTTAAAATCGCAACAACAAAAACGACGCAGGAAAACGTAGGAAATCGAAAAATGTAGCAAAAAAAAAAAAAAAAAAAAAAAAAAAAAAAAAAAAAAAAAAAAAAAAAAAAAAAAAAAAAAAAAAAAAAAAAAAAAAAAAAAAACCGGAAATAATTGTAACAGTAGAAAACTTTAAAAGAAATTAAAAATTCGAGAGAATTGAAATAAATTGCAAAAAAATCTCAACAAAAATTCAAAAAAAATGAGAAAAAAATCGCAAACAATCGTAATAATCGTAAAAAATTGAATGAATAAGAAAACAAGATTAGAAAAAAAAACAACAATGATGATTATTTATCTTGAATTTTACATTAATCATTGAAACAGGAAAAAACAAACTTCTAAACGTTACACGTACCTATTAGCTTACAAAAAAAATAAAAATTGGTGCACTGTGAAAATACCCTTAAAAAAGCAGAATATGAACGTCGCTTGTCACAATTGGTTGTTGTATCAGTATGGAAAAGTCAGAGTTGTACTATTGTCGAGAATACTAAAAAAAAAATGGCTGAAAGAAAACCGTTTGAAAGATTACCTAAAAATGTGAAACCTAAACATTACCGATTATCTCTTATACCAAACTTAGAAGCACTAACTTTCCAAGGAGATGTTTCTATTGAAATTGAGGTTGTTAAAAGTACTGATACTATTGTATTTAATGCGATAGATTTAACATTAGAAGAAGTAATTTTGAAAGGAGACGAATTTATAAGCACGGAAAAAGTGGAATTATGTACAGAAGATGAAACTGCAACTATAAAACTCCCAACGTTTATTTCTATCGGTTATTATACTTTGGATATAGCTTTCACAGGTGAAATTAATGATAAAATGAAAGGCCTTTACAGGAGCAAATATGTGAATGAAAAAGGAGAAGTTGCATATGCAGCGGTTACTCAATTCGAATCAAGTGATGCGCGTCGTTGTTTCCCCTGTTGGGATGAACCTGCTCATAAAGCCACTTTCGATATCTGTCTTACTGTACCTAAAGACTTAGTTGCCTTATCAAATATGCCAGTTAAAACTAGTAAACCTGTAGGAGATTTCATTAAGTATGATTTTGAGAAGACACCCATTATGTCGACATACTTAATAGCTCTAGTCGTCGGAGAATATGACTACATTGAAGATAAGTCTAGCGATGGAGTGTTGGTAAGAGTATACACTCCTAAAGGAAAGAAGGAACAAGGATTGTTTGCTCTCGAAGTTGCCACAAAGGTATTACCTTATTATAAAGACTATTTCAATATAGATTATCCATTACCTAAAATCGATTTGATTGCTATAGCAAACTTTACCTCCGGCTCTATGGAAAATTGGGGCCTTGTTACTTATAAGGAAACTTATCTTCTAGTGGATCCTCAAAATACCTCATCCCTCATTAGGCAATGGATCGCATTAATAGTGGGTCATGAACTGGCTCATCAATGGTTCGGAAATCTAGTAACTATGGAATGGTGGACACATTTGTGGCTCAATGAAGGTTACGCCACTTTCCTCCAATATCTTTGTGTGGATTACCTTTTCCCTGAATATGATATATGGACTCAGTTCATCAACGATTTATACATCAAAGCTTTGGAACTGGACAGTTTGAAAAACTCGCATCCCATTGAAATTCCTGTCGAAAATCCATCACAAATTTATGAAATATTCGACGATATAAGTTACAAGAAGGGAGCATCTATTATTAGAATGTTACATTATTACATTGGTAACGAGGATTTTAGAAATGGAATACATTTGTACTTAACTAAGCATCAGTATAACAATACTATTACTGAAGATTTGTGGACTGCTTTAGAAGAAGCTAGTAAAAAACCTATTTTAGATGTTATGTCTACTTGGACGAAACAAAAAGGATTTCCTGTTGTTACAGTAACTATAAAGTCTGCAGGTATATGTGCATGCGACGACAGCACTTTCACTCTTTCCCAATCAAAGTTCACATCTGACGGATCAAAACCGACAAACGAAGATTATCTGTGGATGATTCCAATTTCAATATCTACCTCCAAAAACCCTTCCAAAGAAGTGGTTAGTTGCGTTCTTAGAACGAGAACGACTGAACTTGTTGTACCTGATATTGGAATGTCTGATTGGATTAAAATTAATCCTGGTATTATTGGTTTTTATAGAACTCAATATCCATCAGAAATGCTAGAGAGATTGACACCCGCCATTCGGAATAGAACATTATCATCATTGGATAGATTAGGGCTCCTAGATGACCTTTTTGCTATTGTGAAAGCCGGGCACACCAATACTGTGGAAGTTTTGAAATTGCTTCAAGCTTACGAAGATGAACCTGATTACAATGTCTGGTGTTCAATAAACAATGTTTTGAGGAAATTAGGACAACTTCTTGGACAAACAGAATATAAGGAGAATTATAACAATTATCAAAAGAAATTTTTCATCAAAGTTTACCATAGACTGGGCTGGAATCAAAAAGATGGAGAAACTCACCTCGACACTCTCCTTAGAGGTTTGGTATTAGGAAAACTCGCTTGGTTGGACCAAGAACACACCATCGGCGAAGCTAAATCAATGTTCGCGAGTCACATTAAAGGAGAAAAAACTCTTCCTGCCGACTTGCGTAGTCCGTGCTATAAGACCGTCCTTAGAGCTGGTGGTAAAGAAGAATATGACGCACTGTTGAAGTTGTACAGGTCTAGTGACCTGTACGAAGAAAAGAATAGGATTTGTCAAGCATTAGGAGCCTCTAAAGATCCAGTATTGTTAAAAAAAGTACTTGAGTTTGCTATGTCGGATGAAGTCAGGTTTCAAGACACAGTGTACATAATAGCATCAGTAGGATTAAACAGTTCTGGTAGAGAAATAGCTTGGGAATTTTTTAAAGATAACTGGTCACAGATAAAAGACCGTTTTAGCGGCTACCTGCTGCCAACATTGGTGAAATATTTAACAGAAAATTTCACCACTAAAGAAAAAGCGAAAGAAGTAGAAACATTTTTCAAAGAACATAAACCACCTGGAACCGAGAAAACTGTACAACAATCAATTGAAACCATTTACCTTAACGCAGCTTGGCTAAAGAGGGATTCAGCTGCGATTAAACAGTATCTAAGTTCAATTTAATAAATTATCTCCAGTAGAGTATTTTTTACATCAATCGATTTTAGTACATTTTTGTCTACAAATAGTGATTAGAATTTGATGTTTAGTTTTTAAGATAACAGAAAATATAATGATGTTAAAACAATTAAAGTTTGAAAAATGTTTTAGTTTTATTTATTAGTTTCTTAAAGCTTTAAAATATCTAAATTATCAATAAATATATTCATTAAAATCTGTAATAAATACAATATTCCCTATCTCATAAAACTCATCCACTACTACCTCAGAAACCGCTCCGTCCGGGTCAAAGTCAGAAAATCCCTGTCAGATCCTTTCACTCCTCACATTCCATAGCCTCCCTCTCCTACCCAAGACCTCCAGCTTTACGCTGATGACACCCAAATATCCGCCACTGCTCCTTCCACGAGAGCCTTGAACAACAAAACCCAGCAACTACGTAACCATTTCTCCCAATAGTGTAGCAACTGGAGGATTACCCTCAACCTTCAAAAAACCCATCTGATCATCTTCAAACATCCCAGTTACTCCCAAAAAGCTAACCAATCCCACAATAAGATTAACCTCAGGCTCTGGAGAGAGAGAGACTCGTTCCCTTAGACAAGGTCACCTACCTGGGAGTGTGCTTCACGCGCACCCTCAATTGGGCGACTAAAGTCCAAAGAACTGTGGACAGAGTAAGGAAGCGAACCGCTCTCATAGGAGCACTGAGTGGTCAAATTGACAAATAATCCTCGATCGGTGCTACAGACATACAAGACCTACACCCTTCCCCCTCCTCTCTTGCATGCCGTCACGGCAATCGAGAGGAGGATCCCCACGAAATGCTCCTACCTCCCCCTTACTAATATTCCAAAAATTGTTTCCAGGTTAAAAACGCTACAGGGAAAGCACGCCAGAAAAAGACTGGACAGCTCCAACACCCACGCCCAGTCCACCCTATGAACAAAATGGACAGATGAAAGGAATAGAAGAGCCTTCTCCAAGAAACTCAAGAAGAAATTTCCTCAACCGAATCTTAGGATTCTGACCGAAGCGAAGGATCTTCCGGACGAGTTCCAAGATCTCCTCGAGGATGCATCAGATGAGCTGGTCCCCACTACTGACGTCCACTGCTCGGGAGGCTCGTAAGGATGTAAATCAATTATTTACATTAAAATATCTTAGTACTAATAAATTTTCTTTTCAGCATAACATCCGCCCAAGTATCCCTGAAAAAGAGTAATCACTTCTACAGCAGGGTACAAGGAATAGGATAGCACCAGGATAAATAACCGAGAAGGGTTTAGCAGGTATGCCCCTAACTCTGGGGTGAGTCCGGTACTGCCTTACACATAGAACCTAGCGTGAGGTGTCTTTAAAAGATTCCCGCCTCCACAACTCGGGACAATAGTAAAAAAAAAACAGTCTGATGAAGTTACTATGTAATGAAACTAGTTACTAATAAATTAATAACTCTTGTTATTATTTTTGTGAAAAACATAAAACGTATATGTATATTTAAATATAATAATGGATTTTCATCAAGTAAATGCTGACACAGTTAAACAGCAAAAATATTTAGTAGTCCAAAAATTTTGATAGAAAATTTCAAGTATAGTTTATTGCATTAATTAGTTTTTTATGTCTATATGTTTCATAGATATATTTTTTTAATAATCCGGCTTTCTAACAATAATTGACGTCGTCCTCCATCGAACGTCATTTAACGACCCACCTTACACAATTCATGCACACAATTCCAAACATCGGAAGTTGTAGGCGCAACTCCTTCAAACCTATAGAATCGAACTGAACAGTCGCGCTAAGACTGGGAACGTGATGATGAAGTAACTCATCAAAGAAGCAATCAACGCAACTCCCGTGTAACTCCCGCATCTCTCGAGGTTTCTAAGGTGAAGAGGAGACCTGTCAAAAAGGAAACGCATCCAGAGAGCGGTGTAACTACTTCCGGCGAATTCCCAACTCACTGAACGTCATTCCGGTTGATAGATGTGTTACCTTTTAAATGAGTCCGGCCGTTTTATAGATTTTTATAGCTGATAAGAAATTTTACTAATTTTATTAATTTGACGTTTCAATATAGACCAAAAAAATAGTTATTTATGCAACTGATGATTACTTTTTTCATGGATGTGAATTTTGCCGCACGAGCCAAAGGCGAGTGTTGTTTACAATATTTTTTCTAGTCATGTATATGAAAATGGTCGTTTCTCCACAGGCTACTTGACATTTTCTTACATTAAAGATGAAAATGAAACAATTGAATAATGATAGTTAATCATACCATTGAGCATAATTGAACCCATCGACATATACTACTGGACATACCCTAGCAATGAGACTTGTGGTACTTTGAGAGAGATGTCTCGGATCATATCTCTCTTTCTCCAAAATAATAAGCGGGAAGGGCACGTCTATGATATGTCGATAGTGGAACCTGCAAACGAACGTCACGTCGTTTGACAGTTCAGAAAATCATTCACATGGGAGGCTGTTATCCATGTCAATTTATGGGATGACAATTTATTTAGAATTATATTGAACTTATAAATAAAGTTCTGAAAATTGTAATCCTGTATTTTATATACAATATCTGTCGTAGAAAAAATATCATTTCGTACTCGAGATGAAATACGTTTTTTTCGTTCGTGAAATTACCCCACTCGCTTCGCTCGTGGACAAATTTTCAATCACGAAAAAAAAACAGTATTTTCATCTCTTGTTGTAAAATAAACCATTGTCTACTACCAAAAAATACGTAGGTATTAAATAAAAAATAAGCACTAGTGCGTAAAATACATTACAGTAGAATAACTATGACAGTTCAGGAAAATAACATGGAAAATCGCGAAGGTTCATTCTGTTAATTTTGTTCAAATTCAAGGTCATTCGTGACGTCATCAGACCCAACTAGAAGAGTCTCGAACAGCTTTTAACAGGTCTCTAACATCTTTTAACAGATCTCGAACAGGTATTGAACAGCTTTTAACAGGTACGTGGATCAAACCTGATGAGAAGCGGATCAAATCTGATCAAAAGCTGTTCGAAACCTGTTAAAATATGTTCGAGATCTGTTAAAAACTGTTCGAGGCTCGTCTAGTGGGGTATGATGATATTACGAGTGACCTTGAATTTGAACAAAATTAACAGAATGAACCTTAGCGATTTCTCACGTTATTTTTCTTAAGGAGTGCTCCAGAACTGTCATAGCTAATCTACTCATTACTTTACGCACTACTTTTTCATTTTAGGAACTAGTGCGTAAAGTTGAACTTTACACATGACAAAGTGTGTGTGTGTAAAGTTAGTTTTACACACGGTTGGAGAAAAATAAAATTTTGACAAATTGAAACCAAGTTATTAATGATACGAAATATTAATAATTGGTACACTTATTTTTGATTAATCGTCAGTAAAGTTAAGAAATGATTAATAAACGAGTTTTTAATAGTCGATTATTGATCGATAAATAAATTCAATACTAATATAAAATTAGTGAAAAAGGGATAAAAAATATTTAACTAATTTGACATTTAATTAATTGTCACTAAAGAAGAACTCTTTTTGTTGTAGTAAGAATTTAAAGTGTCACATTTGATATAATCAACATTATTATTTTTGAAAACGATCTTTATTTTTTATTATAATTTATAAATTTTCAATGGGATTTTCATCAAAAATTAACACCTCATTTTTACTGTACCGGTCCCATCAAGTATAGGGAACGAGCAAAAAAAATCGAGATTTCGATGGAAACCATTTTCAGAGTAAGGTCTGTCTGTGTGTCTGACCATTAGTTTTTGGTTCATTTTGGTGAGCTAGAAGGTCCTCAAGACCGACATTGATTGAATAAACATGTACGATTTTTTTGCCTTGTTTTTTAAATTTTAAGGACAAACAATACACTTTAGTGGAAAATGTTGTTAAGCAAAG
Organism: Neocrepidodera transversa; assembly: GCA_963243735.1. Classification (NCBI taxonomy): domain Eukaryota; kingdom Metazoa; phylum Arthropoda; class Insecta; order Coleoptera; family Chrysomelidae; genus Neocrepidodera; species Neocrepidodera transversa. The sequence goes on from OY725350.1 coordinate 5,572,867, forward strand.
TTTTAGAGCATAAAATTTCCTACAATTTTTGTATCAAACTTTCTCCAGAATTTCCAATAGCTGCGCAGTAGAGGGCGCGCAAAAAGTATGCATGTAGTTTTTCTCTAGTTTTTTCAAATTTCTATGATAAACAATGCAAAATTTTCTAGTGCAAAGTTGTAGAGCACCAAATTTCATTTAACATTTATATATAAATTTTTTCGAATTACCAATAGTTTCGCCGCTAGAGGGCGAAAAATATACACATTTAGGCTTTACGTTTTTTTTTTTTTATTTTGAAGACAAACAATGTGGTTTAGTGCAAAATGTTCTAGTGCAAAGTTGTAGAGCATAAAATTCCCTACAACTTTTGTATCAAACTTTTTCCCGAACTCCCAATAGTTTTCACCCATGATTTTACGATATCATAATCGTAGCAGTGTGCTATATGTGTGATTTTTGGTTTTTACCTCTCGCCCTTCAGATAAGAGAGGTATAGGAATCATGCTAAAAATTGGGTAGTGAGTTTTCAATGGATAAACACGTTTTGGGGTCCCTAGAATAAGATTTTAATATTTTCGCGATGATGTCTGTGTGTGTGTGTGTTAGTGTGTGTGTGTGTGTTTAGGTGTGTGTGTGTGTGTGTGTGTGTGTGTGTGTGTGTGTGTGTGTGTGTGTGTGTGTGTGTGTGTGTGTGTGTGTGTGTGTGTGTGTGTGTGTGTGTGTGTGTGTGTGTGTGTGTGTGTGTGTGTGTGTGTGTGTGTGTGTGTGTGTGTGTGTGTGTGTGTGTGTGTGTGTGTGTGTGTGTGTGTGTGTGTGTGTGTTTGGATGGATGTTGTAGTAACCATAACTCAAAAACTACTGAATAAAAAAATTTGAAATTTTGCATACAGGGTTCTGATACACTAGATTAGATCTGATTAGATTTTGGTGCCAATCGCACAACCGGAAGTGGCAGTTGCTACGGGTGATGACGCCATTATTATACAAAACGGCAATAAAGTTTTATACATATATTTTGTATACCCTACAGTTTATTTTCATCTCATTAAAATTTTCTAAACTTTTGCCATTGTTGCCAGATTTACAAAAATATAATTTTTTTCCATACTTTTTTGTGTCAACCTGTAAATTTTTGATTCAAAAATGGCGAGAGGTTATGTGCTGGCCACATCAGATTTTTTTTCATGTTTTTGCCTTTTTTTTTGTCCTTTTTACCTCTCGCCCTTCAGATAAGGGAGGTATAGGAATCATGCTAAAAATTGGGTAGTGAGTTTTCAATTGATAAACACGTTTTGGGGTCCCTAGAATACGATTTTAATATTTTCGCGATGATGTCTGTGTGTGTGTGTGTGTGTGTTAGTGTGTGTGTGTGTGTGTGTTAGTGTGTGTGTGTGTGTGTGTTAGTGTGTGTGTGTGTGTGTGTTTGGATGGATGTTGTAGTAACGATAACTCAAAAACTACTGAATAAAAAAATTTGAAATTTTGCATACAGGATTCTGATACCCTAGATTAGATCTGATTAGATTTTGGTGCCAATCGCACAACCGGAAGTGGCAGTTGCTATGGGTGATGACGCCATTATTATACAAAACGGCAATAAAGTTTTACACATATATTTTGTATACCCTATAGTTTATTTTCATCTCATTAAAATTTTCGAAACTTTTGCCATTGTTGCCAGATTTACAAAAATATAATTTTTTTTCATACTTTTTTGTGTCAACCTGTAAATTTTTGATTCAAAAATGGCGAGAGGTCATGTGCTGGCCACATCAGATTTTTACGAGTATTTTTGCCCTTTTTCTCACATTTTTTTATTTTTCTTGGACTTTTTTGGACTTTTTTGAGCTTTTTCCTATTTTGCCTTCATTTATCTCTATTTTGCCTTTTTTGCTTTCCTTTCCTTATTTTTGCGTTTTAACCACTTTTTTTCCCTTTTTTTTTACCTTTTTTGCCTTTTTTCGCGTTTTTTGCTTTTTTCGCTTTACTTTGTCTTATTTGGCTTTTTTTTGGGCTTTTGTTGATTTTTGTTTTACGCTGTTTTCCTTTTTTTGCCTCTATTATCCTTTTTTGCTTTATTTTTACGTTTTTTTTTCTTTTTGTTAGGTATACGTTTTTTGCGTTTTTGTTTTTTTTCTGCATCTTTGCCTCTTTTTTAAGTTTTTACAAATTGTATTAAGATTCTTGTCGTATTTTTGATTTTTGCCTGTTTTTACTATTTTTTTTATTATAGTTTTAATTTTTGCTGAAATTTAGCAATTTTTTATCATTTTTAACAATTTTTTGAAAATAATTCGTTACCTTGTTACTATTTATAATAACTTGTTACCATTTTTAGTAACTTTTGGCGTTTTTCATTTTAATTAATTATTGAGCATTTTTGCAATATTTACCCATTATTTTTCAGCAATTTACTTCATTTTTACAGCATTTTACTTTCCCATTGAGGAATTTTGTATTTTGTAATTAAAATAATCCTATTCTCCACAGAAGAGCCGGGAAAGTTCTGGGTTGATACAGCCGATTTTTTCATACGAATTTCCATACATTAAGAATAAAGCATTTTTTTAAATAGGATATTTTTTAATTTTATTAAAGGTTGCTACTTTTTTGGATTTTAACTAATACCTACATATTCTAACATTTTAAAAATATTTTAACTTTTTAGTTCCTTTAAATGTACTAAGAAACGTATAATATCGAAAACGATTAAAAATAAAAATCCGACTCTAAAAATAATATTTTTTTAACATTCTGTATATTTCAAATTCGTTCTGAGAAAACCTATTACACTTATAATGAAGTTATAGAGATACGTAAATTTCATTTTTTTAGTTACGTCTAAACTACATAAAATCGGACAAAACAACTTGCATATCCCTGTTTTAACGTTTCAAGCACTACCTGATGGCATATGAGAATAATGTATATAGGGTGATTAATGGTTTCAGTCATATACACTCAGTCCGTTAAGTATTTTTGTTTAATATGTAGTATCAGCATTGTTGGCGTGGCGGCGCGGCGTCTATGGACTAAAAATAGAAACTTAAATAGTAATTGGAAGAAAAAATAAAACTGGCTTTTTGGTAAATGGTATTTAGCATTTGCAACGTTGACCTTGATAAATGTTTCAATTTATCTACCTACCTAAATTTATTACTCGATTTAATACATCCTAAAGAATTTTGAACGCTAACAAGGTTATATCAATCAAGTGAAGTGGATAACTTGTTTAATGTATCACCAAGTACAATGGTCGACTAATAATTTTAATTTAAATTGCAACCTCAAGAACGATTTATTTATAAATATATTTTGAACGATAAGGTTATTGAACTACCTGGATAATTATTTTATACATTATATTGTAGTAGTGGCTTGTCGAGGGTGGCAGGATCGGTAGCGCCCATTTAGAAAAATCTAAGCCATATCGCATAGTAATTAGACGACTGAATTATTTTGATATAATCTAATTCACTTTTTTTTGGTGTCTATTAAAACGATTAATGAAAATCATCATCATTTAAGGGATAACAAGTTGCCATGAGATGTAAGATTCTTCCTTGCTTGCTATTAACTTTAACGTCTCTTTTCTGCTATCAGGTCTAATCTGGACGGGACCTACAGCTTATCGTGGGCTCCGAACCACGATCCTCTATTACCCTAAACCCAGGACTATGCCTTTATCATTCAGGTGATCTACCGACTAGCAAGTGTGTAATTGTGCCACCAACCCGCCTGGTTACAGGCGGGAATGAAACTGCGCATGGTACAAATACCTTTTTGCACTTGTTCAAAGACTTATCTGACTTTAATTCCACGACCAGAACAATGACCAAGTATAAAGACCAATGCCCTAACCAACCTGGCCACCATGTCCGGTATGTAAGATTTTTAAAATAAAAGTTTTTAAGTAAACATGATGAGAGTTTTTGAAAGAATGCAAAATTTTAAATAGATGAGACCAATGATATATCTTGTTTATTACAGTTGTTAATAATTTTTAGCTTTGTCTAAGATAGAAAAATCATAGAAATGTTTATCGAATTTTATCCTATGAGTGGCGATCATAAAGCAGCTATTTCAATTAATAAATGAAACATTTTGGAGATATACAGTGTGTTAATGAAATACAACATGTTAATCTTTAGAATATCCTTGAATGTGCAAAAATATTGAGCCCCAGACACGCAATTTTTGTAGCTTTGCTTATATAGCTTTTTCTCTATTTTGATCCACCATAGTAATGAAGCATAGATTACCAAAGACATGTGGTTACAAGTCCAAAAGGATTTATAAGATTTTGCAAGAATTTATCCATGTGTGGATTCCAGGTAAGTTTCTGTTCTAGGATTATTTCCAGACAGTTAATCTTCCTTAAGAATCCCACTTCCTTCTTTTTTATGAATAGAGAGATAATCGTTTTGCTAGAATTTATTTCTATGCCTAGAAACACATCATTTGCTGATAAAATTCAAGTTACTTTGGATAAGGTTGAAAATTAGCATATTGGCCCTTAACCATCGACACCAGGTCATCTGCGGAGGCCTGTACTTTAAAACCTTTATTGTTCAACAATGTCCAACAAATAGTCAGTAAAATTCAGGAACTAGTCACGAGAGGTACAGCACGAAATTACAGGAAACAATTGGAACAGGAGAAGAATAGGGTGTGAGTGTATCAAAAGAAGAGAACAGGAACAAGGATCCCGAGGACTGAAGGAAAGCGTTTTACAGCAACAGGAGGACTGCAGAGGACTAAAAAGCAGGAGTTCATAGTAAGAAAAGAGGACAGGACGGCAGGGCAACAGCAACCACCACTTCAAGGGGAACACCTACGGGAAAGGAATACAGGACGATCTATGGTCAAGGAAAAGCAGGATCTAAAAATATGGGAAGTACAATTTTAATTTTAGTATTTAAGTAATTATTAATGAATGTAGGAAGACGAGTACTGCAAGACAATTTCAAGAACATTCTTTGAATGGACGAGGTACTAATAAAAAATTGAAAGAATAATAAAAAACTTGTAGTCATACTACAATTATATAATGTTGAAAATTTAACAACGGGAGGCAACATGTTTCAGTCATTCAATTTTGTTAAACAAGTATAACAAACTTAATTGTACGATGACAATAATGGTATGTAGAAGAAAACTTTAACCAATTGTGGCGATACATTAGCAAAATTACATGTGGTATTACATCAAAAATTAAAATTTTATCCGGGAATTTGTAAATAATTTTAATTTTTGATGTAATACCACATGTAATTTTGCTAACGTATCGCCACAATTGGTTAAAGTTTTCTTCTACATACTATTATTGTCATCGTACAATTAAGTTGTTATACTTGTTTAACAAAATTTATGCCTGATGATGGCCATCGAATGGCCGAAACATGTTGCCTCACGTTGTTAACTTTCAACATTATATAATTGTGGTATGACTACGAGTTTTTTATTAATCTTTGAATAATTCTACCACATTTGAGTATGGATAATCTGTTTTTAAACTATTGACTATTTATCCTGATTGTTGGTTGGTATCCCGAAAACTGGGAACCTAGTATAGTACTCATATTTTCTTTGTAGCCGTACTGCTTCACATATTCTGATTTCTTTGTTATATTCAATTAGGGTTCATTTGTACCGATCCAGTTTCTCGACATTTTAGTCCTATTGAATAGTATCAAGCTTCCTGTTCAACCAAGGCACATCTTTTAATTTTTTAGAAGAGCTCAGTGGGTCTCCATAGTTTCAATGATTCTCATAAGACTCTCAAATTCTGTAAGTGGTCTAAAAAGTGCCAATATTCGATTTGTTAACAGCTCGCAAACGAGATGGAACTTCGAATCTAGATTAGTAGATACAATTTTATTGTAGAACTGCATCCTAAAGTATATACAAAATAAGGAATCTATTAGTCAAATAATATGATACAAAACAAAACTTTTTAGATAAACCTTTACTACTGATTGATTAATTCTTAGAAACCCTCGCCTGTCCGACAAAAACTCAAAGATGCCTAAAAATAGATCTTTACCCAACGAAACATATAAATTAATGGACTATTCTGGGATTTCTAATAGTAATCAAACTGGCCATTTACTGAAAACAGGAAAAATTGATATTGACAAAAAATTAATAAATCTTTGCATTTCTCTGCGAAATGTTTAAAACACTCTTAAACAAGCGCGACTCGGCAAGTTAAGTTATATGATTTCCGGCTAAGCCTCAATGTTTATGACAGAAAACTTGCCCAAAAACTGCCAATCCCCGCTGGGCACTAGCTTGTATCCCTAATAGAACTTAAAATATGTACCTTATGTTTTCGTAACTGAACAGATTCTTGTTCTTTGTTTTTACGAGTCAATTGTATTTGCTGCCCATAAAAATGGTCACATTTACACAATATATTTCACTGGGTGTTTTTACACTCTGTTACACAAGAATGAAGAAACAGTAGAATGACAAAAAATTATTACTTTGTTAATGACCATATTGAAAGATAATTTTCGAGCTCTATTAACACTAATCTTAAATCAACCCCATTCAAACTAAAATTGATTTCACGTTTCGTCATTCATAAATAGTAAAATTTCTCCCATAACGTTTCCTAAGTTGCGTAATTACCCTTGCGACATCACCGTACCTAACGACAATACTAGTAGACGCGATTTTCGAATACGATTCCACATTAAGATAATCCACACCAGCGTTAGTTAATACTCCTCCTCCTTTCGTTAGATAACTTTCTACCGCACCGAGCCGCTTTATGTACTTTCAGGTGGAACGTATAATAGAGGTAGATGGCTTTCAATTAACCTCTTTCTTAACCCCTGCCACAGGAATGAACTCTAAATAATTTATATGTGAATAATTAAATAAGGTTTCTTAAACTATTCAGTTAAAAAATATTTTTTCCACTACTAGTATTAGAAGATGTCATTATTTATGCTGCGTTCGAGTCGAGAAGTTAAATTTCATTAATACAAGTAGATAATTTTTCATTATCTACTAGTAGTAGATAATGAAAACAATTGAAGACTAAACGTGATGTCAGATCTTATTAAATCTGTTAAATTAACTATACGCAACTGTCATTACGTTTGTCAAAGGAGATTTTTTTTGAATTATAATAAAAAATTCGACAGCAAATAAGCTTTTTCTATTGAATTCCTATATTTTTAAAGTAAATTTTAGACCTAACCAAATAAAATAGGGGTAAGTAATTCTTTATCGGATATATTTTCTTTTGAAATAGTTTAAGGTTATGTAATAAATATTTTGATATTAATTAGTGCTATATTCTAAAATTTACATAAAAATCAATTTAATAGTTTTTCAAATCTAAGTGTCAAATGAAACGAATTTTTCATGTTTTCATCGCTATTTGAAAGTTTTAAAATAAATTCATAGTGCAATTAACATAATGAAATGTCAATTTAATTTATTGAATATTGTCATTCAATTGTTTTCACAAACTGCTTCTCTGTCATTAAATTATTTTCAAATACATACCCAAAAATCCAAAAAATATCATTGTAAAAATGATTAAATGCTCTAGTAGTGGAAAAAATAGTATATAAACCACGGTAGAGAAGATTTTTCTCAGCCTCGCAACTTGTTATCACTCGATGCTTCGCATCTCGGAATAATAATAATGCTCGGCTGAGAAAAATTACTTCTCGACCTTGGTGTATAATATACTATTAATAGTTTTACAAGTTATTAAAGCACAGTTGTTTTATTGTCATTCGTATTTTTTTTGGGAATGTACTGTTGTGTATTGAGCTGTTTTGATACTCAAATGTATAAAAGTACCAGAAGTAAAAGAATATTTTTATTTATTTTATTATTTTAGATTTTTGAAAATTTTATTTATTCAATATATACTTTATTTTGTTGTATTTGTTAAAAACGTTGACATTGGACACTTGAACACCCTACCCTATATCTTGAAAACTGGTCATTAAAATTTATTCATATTTAGAAGATGTATTTAACAAAAAAATACGGAATTTCACCGAAGAACTTTTGAAATACAATGTGTTTTTAAAATAATGTAATTTTGCACAATTTTTTCCATGTTACACATTTTAAAACATGCTGTAGAAATGTTATGTATTTTTTTTATTTTATCTAGGGAGTGTACAAATACATCTGACTTATAATGTTCATTACTCACCTGTATACAATTTATATGTTGCGACAAATTGTTGTTAAATGGTAGTTGTTTTATGTATTATACAAAAATATTACTAGTTCCTGTTAGAAACGTAAATACAGGTACCATGAAAATAGCACCCAGTTTACTCTTGACACATCCTGTAGCTTTTTGCCATTTTGGTAATATGCGTGGTCCATTGCATTTAAGTATAAGTGAACATTTATGTGGCATAATGTCGTAGTAAAAATATGTAATTTTAAAATTCAACACTTTAGAAAAAAGCTGTCCATTATTGAAGCTTCTGCCCATGGACACTTTCACCGAGAGCATTGGAAAAGTGCGGGATTCTTTAAAATTTTTCTTACACTTTCAAATTGTACTGCAACCGTCCCTGTTTTTGTCCAATGACGTCTATCTATCCATATTCTCTTCTTCTTTTTTGTTATGATGGAGTATATAAATGGCTGATGTTATTCTCGGTACAAACTTCGTCTATTCTAAGGTGAAAGGTGAATGTTTATTATCCTTTTTTGTGAGTGAAACATCATCTTCATCTTATGGAAATTTTATCACCTGTTCCTGTGGATTTATTCTTATAATTTTGAGGTGATGTACATCGAAATCTTGGTTCAGTGGTTCGCCTTAATTGATTTGGTAAGTATTTGATTATAGTCTACTAGAATATTTGACATTTCCTTATATCTTTTCATTTTTCTCTCCTACTAGTAGATAATGAAAAATTAGCTCCTACTAGGTGAGACATTTCTTGACATTGACGTTTCCTTATGTTATTTCAATTTTTCTCTCTTACCAATAGATAATTTATCTTCTCGATTTGAAATATAATAATAGTATATTATACACCAAGGTCGAGAAGTAATTTTTCTCAGCCGAGCATTATTATTATTCCTAAACTATTCTATAGAGTTTGTCATAAATTAAAAGATCAGAAACGTTCCTAAATCGGCATTTCTGGTAACTACTTGAATTGGATCTACTCTTTCTTAACTGACCGTTCTCAGCATGTTCTGGTTCAAAAATCTGTTTCTCGTGACATATCAGTAGAGTCTAGTGTGCCTCAAGGCTCCCACATTGGCCTAGTTTTATTTCTATTCGATATAACAAGCTGCTTCTTAAACAGCCACTATCTTTTGTTTTTATCCATTTTTGCCTATTTTTACTATACTTCCTAATGTTCCTCTATTTTTCACTATTTTCCCATGTTTCCCGATTTTTCGAGATTGTTCTCTATTTATCTCTAATTTCCATATTTTCTCTATATTTTTCTGATTTTTTTCTTATTTTTGCCGTTTTATCCCTATTTTGCCCCATGTTTCGCTTTTTTCCATAATTTTACTATATTTTCCTGTTTATCATGATTTTCTTCTATTTTTGCCTAATTGTGTCTATTACTTTCTATTTTTACCTATTTTCTCTATTTTTTCCTATTTTCATTTTTCCAGTTTTTTTCATATTTTACACTATTTTTAGCAAATTTCCCTATTTTTCCTTGATTTGCACTATTTTTTCCTGACTTTTCCTGACTTTTCCTATTTTTCCAAAATTTTCACTATATTCCCCATTTTTTTCCCTATTTTTCCCAGTTTCATATTTTCTACTATTTTCCCAGTTATTCTCTAGTTTTTCCATAATTTTGCCTGTTTTTAGATTTTTCTGAAATTTTGCTTTTTTTCACTGTTTTGCTCTATTGTCCCAATTTACTCTTTTCCGCTATTTTTCCTATTTTTTCCCTATATTCAGTCATTTTTCAATATTGTTCCAAAAGTTTCCTAAATGTCACTATTTTTCCGATTTTTCTCAATTTTTTTTTACTATTTTCTCCTATTTTTCAATATTTTTTTTTCCCAAATTTTATTATTTTTAAAAATTTTTCCTGTTTTTCAATATTTTTGGCAAATTTTCCTATTTTTCACTGTTTTGCCCTATTTTTTCCTAATTTTTCTCTATTTTGTCCCTATTTTTTCCTATATTTCAATATTTCTCACTATTTTTCCCAAGTGTTGGGTGTCTTTGTAATGAACAGAACATATTCTCGAAATTTTAAGTCTCTGGGTTAAGTAGATTTTGCTCTACGTTGATTCTATGTCTGTCAGTCAGTCAGTCAGTCAGTAAGCAAGTTCTGAAGCCAGTATGGACATATTGCAGCCAACTTTGGGAATATGCCAGTGCAAATAACATTAAAATGATACAAAGTTTTTAGAATTGTAAATGTTCCCTGGGTGTGGAAATGGTTGCAGATGTGATCAAAATATTTGCAAAAAAGCATGAAAACGGACTTCGTATCCATGTGAACATCGAGGCTATTCAACTCCTGAATCAGCATGGAATAGTAAGAAGACTCAAAAGAATCAAACCTTTTGAGTTAATGTAAATAGCTAGAGCAATGTGCGTGTTAAGTGCAAACTCTTAGCGGGCTAAGAAAAATTGAGGAATACCACATTAGTTTTAAGATTGTCATTAGAATAAATTTGCTCGTTAGTCCAACTTTTGTGACTAGTTGTAAATACACAAGGCATGCAAAAAAAAAATTCTTTATGTTATAAACTTGTTGAATTTTAATTAATTTCTACTCTAGTAGGATTCGTACTTCCTGTAATGGCCCATTAAAAAATAAATTTAATACAATATTAAGATTTATTAGACCTGTTAGGCAAATTAAAACCAAATATATTTAAATCCAACCCTGTAAGGTATTCCTTTAATGTAGCCTCAAAGGCAGACGACTAACTTACACTGTTATAATCTATTATGTACTTACCTAGTTCTCATCCGCGTAGTTAAAGTATGTAGTTCGTAAAGTGCGCCATCTTGAAGGTTAATTAAACATAAATATAATGGGCGGTTTTGTCTTTGGTTTTGGGGAAAGTAGCTTTCGGAGGTAAATTTCACATTTGCAATTTAATCTTTCGAATTGTTTATGCCGAAGAGGGAGGAAAAAGGTAATTATAGAAAGGGTAACTCTGAAATGTAATTTGATGATATCTTGAGTTCATTCAAGAAGGTGTCTTATTTTGATAATAATATTTAAATATATTTTAATTTGTTTTATAAAAAAATTATTTGAATTGATTTTATGAATATCTAAATAAAATTAAATTTAATGAAGTGAAGTTAACCACTTAAAATTGTTCAGTTAAATCTTCGGTACATGTAAAACGATTAAAAAGTTCAAACTAAATGTCAGTCATATTTCCATCCGTACAGTGGGTCACCTCATGTGAAAATTAGTAACAGTCATCTTTTATGTTATAGAAATAGTCTAGGAAGATTAGCAGTTGTCAGTTACTAATGTTTGTAATAATTTTCTTGTTCATTAAAACCAACGGGTAACTTATACCTGATATTAATGAGATCTATATTTAGTTATAACTATGTTTGAAGTAACACAAGAATTTGTTTAATGTTTTTAAGAAATAAATTACAGTCTGTAATGGATTTAGGTTAGTAAGACATGAACTAAAATTGTAATTAAGATTAAATACAGTAGCGGGATTGTCATATAATTTCACCAGAGTTCTTATTAAAGTCATAATAATATTTTTAAATTTATATTTAAATCATCCCAACAATGATTTGACTTATATATTACCACGTCATTGTAAAATTTCTAGAAAGCGCAATATGTTTTATCTTAATTTTACGTGCTTTTCTCTGTTACATCCAAAGTTACTCATCTAACGAATTTTATTCAAATGTGGCTTCTTAACACCAATACACCACTCTCATGTTAAATTTATGAGCAAGGACAAGGTAACGCCGGAGTTTTGAATACTTTTGTACAGCCGATTTGCATGAAATTTTGTACAAAGTTAGAACTTGTTAAATTGCAAGTTGTAACAAAACTCGAAATTTAAAATTCGATCTAGAACTCGAGATATTTGAGGTCAAAGACTAATGTTAAATTTATGAACAAGGAAAACGTAACGCCGGGGTTTTGAATACTTTTGTACAGCCGATTTGTATGAAAATGTATACAACGTTGGAACTTGTCAAAATGCAGATTGTGACGAAGCCCGAAATTTAAAATTCGCTCTACAACTCGAAGTATTCGAGGTAGAAGACTATTGTTAAATTTATGAGCAAGGAAAATATAACACCGGGGTTTTGAATACTTTTGTATAGCCGATTTGCCTGAAATTTTGTACAAAGCTAGAACATGTCAAAATGCCGGTTGTGACGAAACCCGAAATTTAAAATTCGATCTACAACTCGAGATATTCGAAGTCGAAGACTAATGTTAAATTTACGAGCAAGGAAAAAGTAACGCCGGAATTTTGAATACTTTTGTACAGCCGATTTGTATGAAAATGTATACAACGTTGGAACTTGTCAAAATTCAGATTGTGACGAAACCCGAAATTTAAAATTTGATCTAGAACTCGAGTTATTCGAGGTCGAAGATTAATGTTTAATTTATGAGCAAGGAAAAAGTAACGCCGAGATTTTGAATACTTTTGTACAGCCGATTTGCCTCAAAATTAATACAAAGCAGATTGTGACGAAACTTAAAATTTAAAATTCGAGGTCAGAGGTTATGAGCAAGGAAAAAATGACGCCGACGTTTTGAATTTTGAAGATTTTTTTGGAAAGTTTTACTTGGAAAACTAAATAAACTTTTTTATTACATAAAATCGACATATTATATCTTTTGAATAACCCTATATTATTAAAAACCGAATGTACTATTTATTTTGATATATCAACATTTAATATTAGGTAATACTAAAAAAATTTAAAGTAGAATAAAATCAATTTTGATTATACAATTTTGGCGCACCCTATATACTTTAAAATGTCACCAAATCGTAATGTTTATGAATACTTAATACAATTAATTTGACATTTTTGTGGAAAAAAGTATTTCTAAACACTATGAAATACGTTGTAAAGATAGTTCTACAGGGTGGCGCACCCTAGACGCGTCGGTCTTTATATGGAAAACGGTAAGATTTTATAAAAAATGTTTATTGCAGGTATATATGTGGTGTATATGAGTACACTTTAAAATTATTTTGACTTATATCACTAAAATTTGAAAAATGCGATTTTCAATTGTCTATAAATTCAAAACTAATAAGTTTACATTATAGGTGTAATAGCTTCTCAGGACTAACCTAAAAATGTAAAAAAATACAGGGTGTTCCATTTAAATAAAAAAAATTAGGTGCCGATCTTTTTATTGAGACGCCCTGTATAAATCAAAATAATTTTAAAGTGTACTCATATTTTAAACATTTTTTATAAAATCTTACCGTTTTCCGTATAAAGACCGACGCGTATAGGGTGCGCCATCCTGTATATACGTAACATATAAAACCGTTAGACCAAATTTTTTGCTACACCCAGTATACCGACAGGTTTTGCGCAACGTTAAAAAATACTTTCTTTTATATGCCCAATAACATACTAAAATTTCAAAAAAATTTATCGATCCCGAAAGTACATTAAAAGTGTGCCTTATTTTTTTATAAAAATTGAATAGTTGGTGAAATATTTCAAAAAAAATTAAAATGATGGTAGATATTTTTGATTTTTTTAATTTTTCAGGGGCTCATTTTATTCGTCTTGAATCAAACTTTAAGATAGAAAACAAAAATAAATGCCTTTGAATTTAAAAACCCTGTGAAAAATGAAAAAAACCAAAAATAGCAATTTGTAGAAAATAATAAAAAATACAATACTATAAATAACTAATTTTTTTATAATAAATTTTGATAAAATCTATGTTTTGTAGTCTTTCAATGAACAAAAAAATGAGCAAAAGCGGAACAAAAATAAAAAAAGGTAGATAAAAGTGTGACAAAAAACAGGCAAAAGTGGGACAAAAAAATTAATGAGGTAGAAAAAGTGGCAATAATAAACCAAAATAGAGTGGGAAAAAAGTGATCCGAAAAAACAGTTTTTTAAGTGATCCGAAAAAACAGTGAAAAAAGGGAACGGAGCAAAAAAAAGTGATGCAAAAACAAAATAAAGTGGTAAAAATGGGGCAAAAAAATTAAGAAAAGTGAAGCGAAAAAGAAATGGAAAAAAGTGGGCCAAAAAAGAAATAGGGAAAAGTGAAGCAAAACAATGGACAAGAACAAAAAAACAGTGGGGCAATAAAGGGAACGGAGCAAAAAAAGTGATGCAAAAACAAAATAAAGTGGTAAAAATGGGACAAAAAAATTAAGAAAAGTGAAGCGAAAAAGAAATGGAAAAAAGTGGGCCAAAAAAGAAATAGGGAAAAGCAGGACAAAAAAGAAATTGAGAAAATTGAGGCGAAATAGAATGGGAAAAAGTGGGGCAAAAAAGAAATGACGAAAAGTGAGGCGAAACAGAATCGGAAAAAAAATGAAGAAAGGTGAGACGAAAAGAAATGGAGAAAAGTAAGACAAAAAAGTTTGAGCAAGTAGGTTACAAATTTAAAAAAAATGGGGAAATGTTTGGCAAGAAAAATGTAAGAGGGGTCAAAACACGGGAAAGTCAAAAAAAAGTGGGGCAAAATTTCAAGTATATTAAATTTTTTTTTACTTAAAAAACTCAAAAATAAAAAATAACAGTTTTTTGTCATTATCTTGTAAAATTTGAGGTTATGTTGAAAAATGGACTAAAACAAAATTGTAGATTTATTTATTATCTACAACTTTACTGTGGACCATTTTTTTATTAAAAATCATAATTCGTCGGAAATTGGAAAAAACGATTTTCAAACCTTTCGAAACCGCCACATTTTTTTCCTATTATAATCATTTTTAGCAACGATTCCCGTAATCGCTATTCTATAGATAATTTTTTTCTCCAAAAAAGCTTTGGCCTTGGGCTATACTGACAATTATATTTTTCAAATCTTTAAAATTACATTAATAGTTAATAAAAAAAACCCATACAAATCATATTTTTTACCAAATAAGGGATTGTAATTTTCATTTGGCAACCGCGTAAAATTTAAAAAAAAACCAATAAATACCATAAGTAAAAATAATAAGTACATACCCTGGAGATTTGCATGATTTAATGAAGTCCACTTCTATGGATAGGCCGAAATACCTATAAATCGAAATTACCAGCGTTAATTTTACGATGTTATATAATTTTTATAGACAATTAAGATAATATTTAAACATATATTCTACGAAATAAATGATATATTGTTCTAAGATTTTCAGAAAAATAATGGCAGGAAAAAAATAATTACTAAATTCTATTCAAATACATAACTGATCTGATTTTAACTAAGAAAAGAACTACATTTAAGATTTAAATATCTAACTACGTACCTACTTTTTGTATATAGAGTAAAAATCCAAAAAAACCGGTTGAGATCTAGGAATGTTCATATACAATAAAATCCTTACGAAAAGAAAAAATTTCACATAACACAATATCTAACCACGCACAAAAACACGACACGAATTACCGAAATTATAACTTCGTAAAATATTTCCGATACATACGTAAAATCCTCCATTTTTTTACTAAGCAATGCACACTCTGATCATTTTATTTCGTTCTCAATTTTTCTAGAATATGTTGCGCACGCCGACCAAATAGCCGAAGCACAATTTACGTATAATTTTTTCACAAAATTATTATTTACAAGAGAAAAAACTATCGGAATCATTCGGATCTACACCGAATTGCGCCGAAGATATCAGGAGCCAAGACACGGGACTGAAGACAGCGACCTGTCTCAAGACAGGAATACACCTGGCTGCGGAGACATGCGTGATGGTGATGAATTTTATTCGTTATTTTTTGTACATACTATCAGCTATTAGGAAAGGGTTATCACTAAAAATTACCGGTAAATATTTTAATACATTTATTACAATAGGTACGTTTATATTTAATCATGTCTCATAGGGCTGACTAGTATAAAGGTCCGAGGCCCGGACATAGGCGTCGCTAACAATCTTTAGACAGCAATTATTTTTCTGTTAAGTAATAATGGGCACGTAATATTTGAAATTCTGTTATAGGTATTGTATTTTCTTATGAACACTGCAACACTGCATGTATTTAGATGAGTTTAGATGTAAATAAGTGTGCGGTGTTGCAGCGTTCATAAGAAAATACAATACCTTATAAATAACACATAGACGGACATAAAAAATTTGTTCATCAAGTAAATTTTATCCATTATCAATTGCGAAACATAAAAAATCGTTCAGGAGCTTTCCCGACAATTTTGTTTGATCTGCCATAGGCGGAGATACCTCATTTTATTAATTTATTATTTTTGGAAATAAAACAAAAACAAAAGAACGTTTTAATTCCAATTTATGTTTATAAATAATCATGACAGTCAGACTCGTCTGAACTAGTAGTAGTAAATCGGAGGTACTTTTTGACTTTACAATGTCCGTCTGTCTGTCGGTCTGTCTCTGCGATAACTTGAGAACGGTTTCGAATTTTGGATTTCTGTTTTCAGAAATCGATAGCTGGTTACCTTAGCTCACCCACCATATATTTTCAATGACCAAAGTCAACTTCAGCCGTCTGTCTGTCCGTTTGTCCGTCTTTCTGTCTATATCAGTGATAACTCGAGAATGGTTTCGAATTTTGGATTTCTGTTTTCAGTAATCGATGGCTGATTACCTTAGCTCGCCTACCTAATATTTTCAATGCCTTAATCCAACTTCAACAGTTTGTCTGTCCGTTTGTCTGACTTTCTGTCTATCTCAGCGATAACTCGATAACGGTTTCGAATTTTGGATTTCTGGTTTCAGCAATCGATAGCTGGTTACCTTAGCTCGCCCATCTATTATTTTCAACGACGTAAGTCAACTTCAACCGACTGTCTGTCCGTTTGTCCGTCTTCCCGTCTATATCAGCGATAAATCGAGAACGATTTCGAATTTTGGATTTCTGTTTTCAGCAATCGATAGCTGGTTACCTTTGCTCGCCCACGTATTATTTTCAATAACTTAAGCCTACTTCAACCGTCTGTCTGTCCGTTTGTCCGTCTTTCTGTCTATCTCAGCGATAACTCCAGAACGGTTTCGAATTTTGGATTTCTGTTTTCAGCAATCCATAGCTGATTACCTTAGCTCACCCACTTATTTTCAATGACCCAAGCCAACTTCAACCGTCTGTCTGTCCGTTTGTCCGTCTTTCTGTCTATATCAGCGATAACTCGATAACGGTTTCGAATTTTGGATTTCTGTTTTCAGTAATCGATAGCTGGTTGCTCTAGCTCACTCACCTATTATTTTTAATGACCTAAGCCAACTTCAAACGTCTGTCTGTCCGATAACTCGAAAACGGTTTCGAATGTTGGATTTCTGTTTTCAGCAATCGATAGCTGTGGTGCTACCACAAGAACCCGATTCGACAGTACCCCTTCTACGTCTCCCGTCCCTTGTCATCGCTGTCTATCGATAATTTACAAAACGGTACCACGGTTTCTCGTTTCACTATTCGGATCGTAACTTTTCATCCGAAACTTGTCGGGTATAGTATTGAGTGGTCGATAGCGAGTGTTTTACGTTCGTTTGGGACACTTTTACATTTTAGTTTCAATTTATTTGACATTTAGAACATTTTTATTAATTTTTAGCTGATTATTCATTATTTTTGTATTGTATTTATTTATAAGTGTTATAAATTTTCTGGTCACTGTATATTTAGTTTTCAATAACATGTATTTATTTTTAAGGGTGACATATTTACTGGTTTGTTTTAAATATAATTTATTTCTAATTTTTATTTAAATAACTATATTGAACATAAAAAACAAAATATTAATAGTTTTATTTAGTAAAAATAATTATATAAAACAAAAATGAAAAAGGTTAAATACTAAACTGGTAGATAAAAGGACTTGCACAACGCCTTAAAAGAAATCAGTATCGACAAATGTGCTTTCCTTATCGAGATATCTCAAATAGAAGTTTCACTTGGTAGGCAAGAGCAGGATCCTCGGACCCGAAATAGCTCTTCTGATACATCCACACAGACAGACATTTTTTTCTCGTGGAAAATCAATTTTCTCTACGTTTCATGACATTTTAAGTCATTTGGAGTAAAAAAATGTTATTGAGATTTTTGCACGTTTTCAATACTACGGTTTGCCCAACTTCACCAAAGCGTGGGCGGGCCGTAGTAAATTATTTTTATTTGATTCTAAAGATTTTGGCCCATTTAAAGTTCCTATTAAAAAATAAAAATTTCTGTAGGAAAAAATTTACAATTCTATTTTGAAGTAAAGAAAATGGGAAACGAATAGAGATTAAAAATGTGTTTACAATTTCTTATTAAGTGATTATTATGAATAAATAAATAAATAAATAAATAAATAAATAAAAGTTGATAATTTTATATTAAAAATTCTTTTTTTTTAATTTTTCCAATAAATATAAAATCCAAATAGTACTTAAAATAAAAAACTATACCTTAAAATTAAATAAGATATTAAAATTGAATACGAAATGATTCTAAAATGAACAATTTGTATAATATTTTTTTTTAAATTATGAAAAATATCCATTTAATATTATATTTTATAATATATTTTACCAAATTTGCTAAGAAAAAGAAGAAATGTGAATGTTTTCACAATGTGTTATATTATCTTGTCGAATGGTCGTGGTAAGAAAAAACCAATTTGGGATGCTGGTAGCACCACTGGTTATCTTACTTATTGACTTTACAATGTCTGTCCGTCCGTCTGTCTGTATGTCTGTCATAGCGATAACTAAAGACCGGTTTCGAATTTTAGAACTCTGTTTTCAGACATGATATATGGTACAGAACACAGTAGCTGAGCTACTTGGATACAGTTAACTTGCTAGGTTTATTTATTATCCACAGCATATATACAGGGAGGTAAAAGTTTAATTGAATATAGATAGACAGTTGGTTAGATACGAAAAAACATGCATATTTTCAAGACGAATTGACTGGTTTTTTCAAAATTTAAATATCATGTCCGGTGTCTGAGATACTTGGGAAAATCCCAATCTTATTTAAAAAAAAAATTAAGGCCTTTTTATTGATGCATAACGTTTCCAATTTTTAAATAACTTTTCGTCTGTGAAGGACCACAATCAACTATTTTTTTTAAATATGGACCTGTATTTTTTATTTCATTTTTGAAATCCCCATTTTGTTCCCTATCCAACACTTCAATTTTTTCATTAGACTTTGACAATTTAATAAACTGTACCTAAGGATTTTTTTTCATTGCAGTCCTGTTCTTTATTACCTTAAATATTTACAGTGAAAACACAACAGGACCGTACTTCCTAAAGTACAGTTCATTGTCAAACCTAATAAAAAATAAGTATTGTACATGATTGGATAGAGAAAAAAATGAGGATTTAAAAAATGAAATAAAAAGTACAGGTCAGTATTTAAAAAAAATAGTTGAAAAATCAAAATTGTCGATTTCGGTTTTCGCAAATACCGCAGAAACCGGACCTGATATTTTAATATACCTGATGAACACATTTTTTATATAAACTATTATAATTATTTTACTTTTGTTGCAAATAAAAATTGTATAGCTTTTAATAAAATTTGGGACGTGAAAATTAGTTTTTGTTAGATTTTAACTATATTTTTAATGACTTCATTAAATTTGAATAGTTTAGTATGGAAAATAGACGATGATGTTCAAATCATCCAAATCCTATAATCTTCTAAACTGATTGGATGACATTTATATTACAGACATTAAGTAACCGAAATACCAACACTTTCATTTCCAAAATTAAATGATCGTTAGAAATAAATGTACGTCATATTTTTAAATACTTTAAACCATTTAATTACCTAAAGTGATGGTTTTATTAAAATTAAAATATAGACACAGGTGCGTTTATAACTATTTTCAGTTTCCGGTTGAACATAAAACTACAATGTTGGAAAGTAGTAAACTAACGTCAAAGCATATCTTTTTTATTTATCATGTCATCAAAGCAAACATGTTTTGCTATAGTAAAATTAATAGGATCTTCAAATTTTGATCCTCTTGTTTACATTTAAATAATTGGGTAGTTATTTTGCAGATGAAAAGTTTTTTGTAACCTATGACGACTTTAAGTGATAAAAAACCGTGTTTGATCTTATGCATTATAAATTGTTATTAAAATATACTTGAGAAGGTTAGAAACAGAACGTGTTAATAACATACAAAACGACAGACAGACCAATTCAGTCTACAAACATTGATCGTTGAAAATGGTGGTTTCCATTAAAGAACAATCAATACATTTTGGCAAAGAGTAAAAAATAAACATATTTAATCTTAAAAAGAAAACTCAATGATTTTAATAATACTTTATCCACGGGTAATCTATTATTTGTTCATTATATATGAATTTACTAAATAATAACAATATCCATTATTCACAAGTTAATAATGATCATTATTCACTAGTGAATAATGAATGTCAACTGCTTTATATTATATATACATCATGCTCACCTCCCTCAACAAATTTTTAAGCAACTTACACGCTCAGGGAAATTTGCAGATAAAATACTTAAACTTGTGAAGTGACTTGAGATCAGTAATTGAGGCCCAACTGGAGGATGACTCATGACCTAACAGTACTTTTGATGGTGGATCCGAAAGTGAGGAAAAAAGGGGAGGTTTTGGCTAAAAAGGAAGGATTTTGGCTAAAAAGTGGATATTTTGGTTATCAAGAGGATATTTTGGCAAAAATACTACATTTTAACAAAAAAATGGAGAATTTGACAAAAAAAAAGGAGAATTTGGTTAAAAAAAGCTAAAAAAGAGGAGATTCGTGTCAAAAATGGGAGATTTCGGCTAAAAAAAGGGGTTTTTGGCAAAAAGGAGAGATTTCGTCTAAAAAGGGGAGATTTTTTCTAAAAAACAGAATTTTGATTAAAAAGGGGAGATTTTCCGTAAAAAGGGATGATTTTCAGTAAAAAGGGGAGATTTTCAGTAGAAAGGAGGAATTTTGGTTAAAAAGGGAGATTTTGAATAAAAATGGGAGATATCGAGTGAAAAATGGAGAATTTGGTTAAAAAATAGGAGATTTCGGCTAAAAAAAGGTGATACGTGTTCTCATTTGCCGAGCACAAGGTCAAAGTTCTGTCAAGGTCATGACAAAGTTGTTTTAAATCAATGTTAACAAAGACACGTTAATATCATGTCCTCGTCAAGGTCAATGTCAATTTAATAATAAAGGAGTAGAAAAAAATATGGTCTACTCTATTAAAGCTCTAAGTCGAGTACCACAAATTTAATCAAAGTTGAAAATGAAGAGGGTTGGAAACTAGTTTCGGCAAACAGCCATCATCAGGCCTAGAATTACAAAGTTCTTGGGACTGAGTGGGAGAAAACAAAGTACAACTTTTGAGGATTTTTAAATCTTTTTCAGGATTTTAAGGGATTTTTAAAGATTTTTAAGGATTTTAAGGGTTTTAAAGATTTTTTAGGATTTTTGGAATTTTTAAGGATTTTCAAGGACTTTCATTGATTTTTTTTAGATCTTTTTAAGGATTATTCAGGATTTTAAAGTATGTTTAAGAATTTTCAAGATTTTCTTAAGATTATTAAGGTTTTTTTTTAATTTTAAGGGATTTTTAAAGATTTTAAGGATTTTTGGGATTCTAGGATCATTTTCAAGACCTTTTATGGATTTTAAGGGATTTTTAAGAATTTTAAACTGGTTAGGGATTTTAATATTTTTTAAGGATTATTTTAGGATCTTTAAGAATTGCTTAAGATTTCTAAGTAATTTTAAGGATTTTTAGGTAGTTTTAAGGATTTTTTAAGGATTTTTAAGGGTTATTTAATGATTTTAAAGAATTTTTAACAATTTCCAAGATTTTCTTAAGATTTTTAAGGATTTTTAAAATGCTCCTAGAATGTTAGGGGATTTTTACAGATATTAAAGGGTTTTTAAGGGTTTTAAAGGATTTTTAAGGATTTTGGGATTTTTAAGGACTTTTAAGGATTTTAAAGGATTTTTGGGATTTTTAAGTATTTTCAACAATTTTTAATAATTTTAAGGATCTTATGGATTTTAAGAATTTTAAACTAGTTTTAGGGATTATAATATTATTTTAGGATCTTAAGAATTACTTAAGATTTTTAAGTAATTTTAAGTGGTTATAAGTATTTTTAAGGGTTTTTAGGGATTTTTAAGGATTTTTTAGGGATTTTTTAAGGACTATTTAAGGATTTTAAAGTATTTTAAGAATTTCCAAGATTTTTAAGGCTTTTTAAAATTTTAAGGTATTTTTAAAGATTTTAAGGATTTTTGTGGTTTTTAATAATGTTCAAGGTTTTTTAAGGATTTTAAACGAATTTTATAATTTTTAAGGATTTGCAAGAACTCTTAAAGGGTTTTTTTAAGGATTTTAAAGTATTTTTAAGAATTTCCAAGGTTTTCTTAATATTTTAAGGATTTTTAAATTTTTTTCAGAATTTTAGGGGATTTTTAAATATTTTTCAGAATTTTTATGGATTTTTGGAATTTTGAAGGATTTTCAAGAACTTTTAAGAATTTTTAAAGATTTTTGGGGACGTATAAAATATTTTTAGAGATTTTAATGTTTTAGTTTTAGGTGTTTTAAGTATTTTTAAGGGTTTTTAATGATTTTTTTCAGGATTTTATAAGGATTTAAATGTATGTTTAGAATTTTTAAGATTTTCTTAAGATTTTCAAGGTTTTTAAATTTTTTTTCAGAATTTTAATGGATTTTTAAAGATGTTTAAGGGTTTTTTAAAGGTTTTTAAGGATTTTAAGGGTTTTAAAGATTTTTTAGGATTTTTGGAATTTTTAAGGATTTTCAAGTACTTTTTTTAGGATTTTTTAAGGATTATTTAAGGATTTTAAAGCATTTTTAACAATTTCTAAGATTTTCTTAAGATTTTTAAGGATTTTTAAAATGTTCTTAGAATGTTAGGGTTTTTAATTTTAAAGGATTTTTGGGATTTTTAAGTAGTTTCAAAAATTTTTAATGATTTTAAGGATCTTAATAATTTTAAGAATTTTAAACTAGTTTTAGGGATTATAATGTTATTTTAGGATATTAAAAATTTTTAAGTAATTTTAAGTGTTTATAAGTATTTTTAAGGGTTTTTAGGGATTTTTAAGGATTTTTTAGGGATTTTTTAAGGTCTATTTAAGGATTTAAGTATGTTAAGAATTTCTAAGATTTTTAAGGATTTTTAAAATATTAAGGGATTTTTAAGGATTTTTGTGGTTTTTTAAGGATTTTCAACGAATTTTGGAATTTTTAAGGATTTGCAAGAACTCTTAAAGGGTTTTTTAAGGATTTTAAAGTATTTTTAAGAATTTTCAAGGTTTTCTTAATATTTTAAGAATTTTTAAAAAAAATTTCAGAAATTTAAAGGATTTTTAAATATTTTTAAGAATTTCCAAGGTTTTCTTAATATTTTAAGAATTTTTAAAAAAATTTTCAGAAATTTAACGGATTTTTAAATATTTTTAAGAATTTTAAAGGATTTTTATGGATTTTTGGAATTTTTAATGATTTTAAGAACTTTCAAGAATTTTTAACGATTTTTGGGGATGTATAAACTATTTTTAGTTTTAGGTCTTTTTAAGTATTTTTAAGGGTTTATAGGGATTTTAAGGATTTTTTAAGGATTTTATAAGGATTTAAATGTATGTTTAGAATCTTTAAGATTTTCTTAAGATTTTCAAGATTTTTTTAGTTTTTTCAGAATTTTAATGGATTTTTAAAGATTTTTAAGTATTTTTTAAGGATTTTTATGGATTTCTAAGGGTTTTTAAGGATCTTATTTACTAAGAGCAGAGAAAGTATAATTTATAATCCAGAAAGAGTTGATTGAATTCAGATACCTAATTGAGATAATTAGTATTTGTTATTTTTGGTGCAGTTATATGTTATTATTGGTGTCGTTACATATTTCTTGTTTCTTTTTTATTGCACTATATTTTTCTCCAATGTACTATAATAATTTAAGTGCCCGTACTATAACAGCTTCCAATACAGTTGGCAACGTTGATAAAGAAATTCCGCTAAGTTGTCTCTAGAAGACAACTCTACGATTTGGATAGTATATTAAAGTGTTAAAGTGATCTTAGGATTATATAAACCACATTCAGGCTAATAATAAAATAAACAGAACTTTGATACAAATAAAATGTATTTATTAATCAGTATTTTTTTTCTGACTATCGCTTTCAGCATTTACCAAAAGAGCAAACTAATTTACCGTGATGAACTAACCACTCAATCTTCCAGTATAGTATCCTTCCTACAAAATTAAGGTGTACACACCACACCGTCCGAGCAATCAAAGACCCCGATTCTTGAAAACCCAGACAGGATAAAAGATGGGTTCGCATCGATGGACTTGATAGGATTTGATACAAAAGAGAGAGCTCTTTACAATTTGAGAAGGCGGTTAAATCGCGGCCATTGCCTCCGTAGAGTGATTTTAAACGACTCCAATTCCGACCAAGAGGTAGCACGAGAAAATACGTGAAACTGTTATATCACAATTACAAATTTAGATTTTCTGGAAATGGAGTAAGTGATTTTTTTTGTTCACGGAAGTGGTGTGAAGTATGTCAGAGCGTCAGTGGATGATAGTTTTATTAAAAAATCGCTCTAGTTGTATAAAATCAACCAGCTAGAATAATTACTTTTTATTTTTTTTTTATTATTTGTTTATAGTTAATAATAAACAGTTTAATATTTCGGTTCACAGGTAAAGTTATACACAAAAAGTGGTTATTTATGAATATATGTGACATAAAGAAGAAATAATTAAAACATGATGAATTTGTTGAAGAAATAAATTGTATTAATTATTATTGACCTTGAGATAAGAAGAAATTTTCCATTTATATATTGGGCCAGAAACTAATGAATGTCAAGAAATAGTAAGTAATCATGTTTGTTTTAAAAAGTATGAATTCAAATTTATTATACATTTACTAGTAGAGGATCCGAATTGGACACGTCAATCACCGATCTGCTTACGGGATAAAAAGTAATATATTGATTGCCTGAAAGATTGTAGATAAGAATTTAAAAATAATTTATTTATGCAAAAAAACTATATATTAATCGGTTAAAGTATGAGAGCTATAGAATATGCAAACGTTTAGTTGAATATTTTTTCTGATATAACTATTAAGTTGCCAGGTATAAACAGGTAAATCGACTTTAGTAATTTTAAGTTATCTACTTACGCAATAAATCTTAAAGGCCTATGAACCACGGGTCAAAAAGGTTTATGAGAAACTAACCATTATAAGACTTCTTATTGATATGGAATTAAAAATAATTAATTTTTTTTATACATAAAAATTAATAATCATAAAAATCATTAAAATAAAAACTTTGTTAACAGTAAAGGAAATAACACCCTGTACATAAATTACCCTACCTTAATGGTAAACTGCCACCTTAATAATTTGGTTCAAATTAAGTAATGTCAAAAATTGATTGGTGGTAATTAAAAATCAAAAACTTTTCTATTAATGGAGCATTTCGAATAAAACGTGTTTTTAAATTTTAAAATAATCCCAGAAAGTAAATTCAATACAAAATCTTAATAAACTCATCAAAATATATTTAATTTAATGTTTAAAAATCAAAATTTTCAGATATTTTATAATAAATCATTTTGATTGGTCCATTGAAATAATTTTTCATCAAACAGTTTTACTTTTCTCCGTTGCTAAGGGGTAACTAAGGGTGTTCATATCGGAATTTTTCTTTAAAATAAATTAGAATAAAATATTCATTAAATTAAATAAATTTAATATAAACGAATATTCATCTAAAAATGTAAAATTTTGTACATAAAATAAATAGTGAATCAAATTCAAACCACGTATCCTGAAAAAAAATTTTGGTCAGCCTCTACGAAGGATCGTAGAAAATCTTCCAGAGGACAAAACAGGAGCCTTCAAACTTAAAAAGTGTACTTTTCAGTAGGGGGGCGTTTTCTTTTGCACGAAACTCTTTAGTTTAGCGCGTCCGACAACAAGTGCCCCTCCAAAAATTTGTCGGGCAAGGCTACCAATTAATTTTCAACATTTTATGACGTTATAACATGTTTGGGACCGCCCGGAAGTTTGCACGCCAATTGACGGAACCCTTTGATTTTTTCAGAGTTCTGGACTCGTTTCGAAGGGTTCTAGAGTTCTCGGGGGGGGGGGGGGGTGCAGATACAGTTCTGCAATTTTTTTGCGGAATTTTCAAAAAACAAATTTTGGAGTGCTAACTTCATATCGCACCCCTTTTGTGAGAAAAAAGAGCTCTGGGTGAATAGATATGTCTGAAATAAAGAGTTCTAGAGTTCTTGGTAGGTTTTGCAAAGAGTTCTGGGAATTTTCGGAAATTACAAAAAAAAAAAAAAAATTTGGGGTGCTAACTTCATGCCGCACCCTTTTTTATTCACTGGATAGTTTTGGTCACTTAGGGCAGCTTTTAAATACAGTACCCCTGAGTTCTGACTCGAAAAAATACTGAAAATTATGAAATTGCATATTTTCAAGGAGTGTTACATAGTTCCATTTTTTGTCGCTAATTTTTCGCCAGAATATTCAGGGGTGCTGTATTTAAAACCAGCCCTAAATGACCAAAACTACCCAGTAAATAAAAAATTGAATATTCTAACGACAAAAAACGGAACTTTGTGGCAGCCCTTAAAAATATCTATAACTTTGTGGCACCCCTTGAAAATGTCCATTTTCATAATTTTCAGTATTTTTTCGAGTCAGAACTCAGGGTTGCGGTATTTAAAAGCAGCCCTAAGTGACTAAACCTACCCGGTAAATAAAAAATGGGGCAGCATGAAGTTAGTACCCCAAAATTTATTTTTTTTGTAATTTCCGAAAATTCCCAGAACTCTTTGCAAAACCTTCCGAGAACTCCAGAACTCTTTATTTCTGAGATATCTATTCACCCAGAACTCTTTTTTCTCACAAAAGGGGTGCGGCAAGTTAGCACTCCAAAATTTGTTTTTTAAAAACTCCGCAAAAAAATTGCAGAACTCTATCTGCACCCCTTCAAGAACTCTAGAACTCTTCGAGACGAGTCCAGAACTCCGAAAAAATCAAACGATTCCGGCAATTGGGGAGCCATCTTCCGGGCGGTATGTTTGGGGTGTCGGACACGAGAAAATCCTAAAATATTTGTCAGACAATATTTTTTTGGCTTTTAAATCAAAAAACCTTCCGATTGAAAGGAAAACTATGTTTAGGTCATTAATTTTCCTTGTGCATTAAAGCAATGAGTTTGCGAGTGACCAGAAAAAAACGCCCCCCTGTCCAGAATTTTCGAAATATAACGTTTGCACGACTCGTCATAAAGAACATATATACGAAGTCTTAACAATTAGGTTATCACAAACTTTTATAGGCGTGGACCTATTATATCAAAATAAAGATAAAAACCTGATTTAAATTCTACTTGCCGCGTTTTATCAGTGTGAATAAAGATGTGGGACAGAGAGGTCCAAGCGTACTTTCCGGTCCAATCAAAAGCGTCATCATCTCAACGTGTCACGCGGAACTATGAAAAAAAATACGACACACAATGCAGAGGTGTAGTGCAAGTTGTATAACTTGTTTATAAAGTTTCGAGACTTAGTATTTTCGGAAATTAATTCTGTATATAGATTGTCCAACAACTAAAACGACACCTCCAGCGTCCCCACTTCTCTAATTTTCCCTTTGTTGTTTCGTTCCCCACTTCTCAAATTTTTGACCAAACGGTCGGTTTAGTAGTTGGACAAAGTTTACCTGATTTAGGACGTCTCTTTTGCAACGTTAAAATTAGTGATCACAAACTGGCAAAACTGTCAAAAAAACACCTACACTAAATGATTGATATTTTTTTTATTACTCCTTAAATATATTCAAAAAAGGAGATGTCCTGTTAGAAGGTATAAGGTATAAATATTTCCACAAACAAAATGGCCAACTTTTTTGTGCAATTTCAGTATTGCCAACTGAAATCGAGGTCAGTTTCGAGGCCGATTTTAATCAATTAACTAATGTTTCAATTATGGACATTTAGTAGGAATGAGAGAAAATTAAAGCTTAAATAGTAAAATTTGTATATCTAGAAACAATCACTTTTATGTTTAAATGTATTTATTTGATTATAAGTATTATAAAATAGTTTTAAATTGTGTATCTTAACTCCCTCCACCATTATCGTTAGCAAAATTTTTGAATCAAATAATAGTAACTGAATTATTGCACTTTGTCATAAGATTGGTATATGTATATCTTTGGTAATAAATATTTAATGTCTAACCTTTACATTATATTAATTAATTTAAGACTGTATTTAATTTTGAAAATAAAAGTTATAACGCTCTAAATAGTAATTGGCGTTTTAATTCAAGAAATGCTGCTTGATGTATCAATTTCATCTATTTGACATCGATTTTTATTTTGCATCCATTCTTCATTATAATAATAATCATAATGTAAATCTCTTTTGATGGTATTCTTGAAGTATTATCCTTCCAACCGATAAATTAAAAAGTAATCATCCATGAATAATGCAAGGGGCCTGCATTTTACGTGATTCCTTTCATTTTTATAATTTACAGATTAGACAAAGAAATGTTTTTTTATTATCGTTTTAATTAAATTTATTTTATTTAAGAAAAAACATTTAGAGTTTGTAATTTTGATCTAATAATAAAAAATTGAAAAATGCTTAATATCTAATTATTTAAATAGATTTTCTACAATTCGAAAAATTTGTTACTGGTTGGTTTATAAAAATTTCATGATTAAAAAAAACAATCTTTTAGCATATAGAATTAAAGCAGCAGAAAATGGCAAACGAAAAGTCAAGGGGCGAAAACTATTAAGGGAGTCGTTTAACCCTCTGACCACAACGGTAGGTGTTGCGAGTGCGGGCGAGGGTAGTGCAAGTAGTGCAGGTCATCTCCTGGCGACTATTAGTAGCTATAGCAACTAGACACTTTAATTAAGTCGGTCGAAAGGCCCCGGACTTATCACTTTGACCTCAAAGAACTCTATCGTCGGAGGATTATGGCCTAATTTCCCAATTCAGCTAGACAAAAATCAAGATAAGAATATATAGTGTACTTGAGCGTAGACTGTATGTACATTAGAGTAAAATTAAATAACACTGAGGGATAACTCATGCCTATGCGTATCCGGAAAATTTATGGCAGAAAATTCATTGTAAGAAAATTGATCGAAAGTAAATTTCATAGGTAACCAAGAAAATTAATCTTAATATGCTGTTTGTTATTGTCATAACTTAAAAATACTCTAAATCCAGCATGCACAACCACACATAAGAGGAACACAAACCTTGGTACTAAAATAATCCAACTAGTCAGCTACTTCTTCTTAATATAGACCTTAAGCAGACGACACCTACCACTCGGTCCTCCACCCCTCCCTGGAATAAAAACTTACCAAAAATCAACCTAAGCCTAAGTAAATACTCCAAACACGATACCTCCAATGAGCTCCTAATACAAAACTTCCTAGATCTTATGCATAACTCCACATTTGATATTACAAACCGTAATGCCGTATCATGTTCAGTTACTCTCTCTCTCTCTCTCTCACTCAACCGTTTCCTCAATCAAACTCCTCTTTTTCCAGTGTTCACACTAGACAACTATTTACTATACTTCAAGCTTGTAACTCTACAACCAAAGATAATAGAAAAGTTGCAATATGCACTGATTCCCTTCCAAATCATCTACAGCTTTCACCACCTCGTACAAGCTATACACGAAAGGCACCGAAAGAGTAACTGTAACTTAATTCTGGGTTCCCTCGCATGTCGGCATTATCGGGAACGAACTGGAACAACGCGCAGCTAAGGAAGCATCAATATCCAACCTTCCTGTCGAAGAAATCGAGTTGTGCAAGGATTTGAAAAACTTCTTTAAACATAGCACCTACTCGTCATGGCAAGAATACTGGACTAGACTTCCTTCGAAGTTATATGAGGCCCGTCAATCCGTCAAGCCATTCCACCTCCCTTCATTACCAAGAGGATATAAAATAATTATTAGAAGACTACGAATTGGACACATAAATCCCGCACACGGCCGCCTAATGACCTCAGAACATTCTCGTTTATGTCATAACTGCAACAGCGCCTTATCTGTCAAACACATTCTCATTGAATGCCAGCAGTACTCAATCACTAGAAAACAGTTTGGCAGAAATTCTCAATTCAACGGACCAGATACATAAAGTTGTCAGATGCTTAAAAGACATTAATTCCAAAATTATGTATTAACTGTCAGCTCTATAATGTAATTATATGTATACAGGGAGTCCAGAAACGCTCTTCCAAGAATGAAACCATGAAATGTACAGCTGATTTTATTACGATTTAGAATAAATTACCTTAATCCAAAAATGCCTTCTAAGGAAGCAAGAGCTCTTTGAAGATAGCGCTCTAAAATCGGTTTAATTGAAATACCTTCAAAACAGTCATTAATTGAAAACATTTTTTTGAGTACCTACCTAAAGTTTGGGTAAAAACAGTTTAATATTTATACAATTCTTGAGTATTCTGTTTATTTTCCATGGCCACCTTATCATAATTTTAACATTTATTTGTTAATCAATGACAACATGAAAAGTTTAAATCGATTTTTCTCGAAAATCGTTGGTCATGGAGACTACAGGTAAGAGCACCATTTTTGTGTGAAAATTACGAATTTTTTTAAAGGACACCGCACGGTTCTTATGGAAAAAGAGTCCCAGTCGAATTGGCTGAAAATTTAGTATAATGTAGTTTATGATGCCCTGATCAAATGTCTCCATAGGCCCAACGAGATCTAATGGACAGATTTTGAGATACAGGGTGTTAAACATGCGGAGACAGTGTTGTTCTTTACCTTTAGAAAATAAATAGTGTGGCGATTAGTTTGTTACAAGTTAAATATAATAATTATAATATTAATATTATCGATACCTGTTGTAATAAGACTCAGTCTACAGGGAGATTCTTTTTCTACTAGCCAGATTTAAAATTTTTATGTAATTCTTTGAACAAACTCAGTCAAACGCAAAAGACCGTAGATTTGCATAATAAGTAAATATCATAAACTACATTATACTAAATTTTCAGCCAATTCTACTGGGACTCTTTTTCCATAAGAACCGTGCGGGGTCCTTTCATTTCAAAATGGTGACTTTTCGAAACACAAAAAAAATGAATAAACATATCCAATACCCCACCCAAACGAGCCGCTTATGACTACATTAAAAAAATCTTATTTACGAAATTTGATTGGTTAGATTTAAATAAATAAATGTACAGAATAATATCATTTAAAAAACCCGTTTTGAAGGTATTTCAATTAAACCGATTTTAGAGCTCTAGATCCCTTAGGAAGCATTTTTGGATTAAGACAATTCAGGCTAAATCGTCATAAAATCAGCTCTGGATTTCGTGGTTTCATTCTTTGAAGAGCGTTTCTGGACACCCTGTATAATGTAAGTGAAAAAATAAAAAAAATTATAAATAATATAA
The DNA here is from genome assembly GCA_963243735.1 of Neocrepidodera transversa. Classification (NCBI taxonomy): domain Eukaryota; kingdom Metazoa; phylum Arthropoda; class Insecta; order Coleoptera; family Chrysomelidae; genus Neocrepidodera; species Neocrepidodera transversa. The sequence continues at coordinate 5,604,509 of OY725350.1, forward strand.
CTCGAATAATATAGTCGAATTTTGCTAAATATGTTAAGTGAATGGTTTTAATTCTAGAATTAAATTAAATTTAGCATTAGGTAATCGTTCTTTTCGGAAGTTTAATTTTGTACATTTATTTTTCATGTCGCAGTGGTAATAAATGAAAGTCAATTTGCACAGAAAAATAATACACACCTCTAGGTCTGTTCGCTGTGCCTCCATTAACTACAATATTGTACACTAGAGTAGATCTTGTAACACTAATATCATTCGGTAATTTCTGGTGTACACTACACTATGTTCGTTTTTAAGATGTTGTAGCACAATAATTTCAAATAAATTTAGCATTAAATCTTGGTGTTACACTTTATATTTAAGAAATGTATATTGGATTTTGTGAGGTTTGGTGTTTTTGGTAAAAGCTTATTGTTTTCTCAGTTCAATGTTATAGATTATCCAATAAAACAATTAGTTTTGGTAACCTCTATGTATATTAACGAGCCGCTGCTGTGTTTTGTTGCCTTGATAATTAGGTATATATCATTGTAAGGTTAAATTAGTTATTTTAATAACATATAAAATATGGCGCAGTCAGTAGGATACAAAAAAGCGTTAATATACATAGAAATATTTTATATGTTATTAAAATAACTAATTTATTAGAACTGGTTTATTCATTTAACCTTACAATGATATATACCTAATTATCAAGACAACAAAACACAGCAGCGGTTCGTTAATTTACATATAGGTAATATGTAACATCTCCCTTTTTTTTATCCCTACAGACCCAGTACATTTAATTACATTTAATTAATATAGTTTAACCTATCAGGTTTTTTAAAAGCTCTGCCCGATAACCTTGTTGCAGGAACATTGTAAATTTCCTCCTCCGGCGAAAACAAAAAGTTTAAGTTATAATCATTATTATTTTCCTTGTCATTTGATGTGTCCAAAACTTGTTGGTGTGATTCATTTGGAAAAATTGTTGATAAGTCCAGAGAACGTTCGTATGTCATTCAAAAAGATGACGGTCGCAACATAAGTAGAAATCGATTTATTTATTTAAAGTTTACCAAATGAATCACAAGAACAAGCTTTGTTTGGACACATCAAATGATACGAAAAATAATAATGATTGTAACTTAAATTTTTTGTTTTCGCCGGAGGAAATTTACATTTTTTTTTGAGAACTGGTAGGAGATGAACTAAGAGTACATTTTCTGTGGCAAACTGTATGATGAATAACTATGAGCTTTAACTTTTAAGAAATACAGGGTGTGCAAAAAGTTAAGCTCAAAATGATTTGATCACCCTCCTGTTAATACGCCAATGGATTATCCTAATTTGTCGAAATAAAGTGGTACTAATTCGTATTATTGAATATCTAATATCTAGTTTCAAGTTAATGTTTCTACTCTAAGTAAAGATATTTTAACAAATATGTATTTTTCACTTTCACTTCATCACCTTGTAGAATGGAAACAGGGAGTTTACCGAAAAATATTATTTGAATTTTCTTAATAATTCGTGAAAATCTATATAGTCCCTAATTTATAGTACTTTATTCTGAAACACCCTGTATAACAAAGCTTGCATTATTGTTATTTTTCAAAGAAATACAGGGTGATATAAGTAATGAGGGGTCGAACATATTTACTTTTTGAAATACAGGGTGTTAAAAGTTAAAAAAAAATGATTTTTTTATACCTATAAAATGGATGAATATATTTATTTAGAATTTAGAAAGTTTGTTTTAAATGGTAAAAGGGCATATTTGAATGAATAAACATGTTTCCATTCTTGATCCAGTCACCTTTTCCTTTCCATTTTTTACGCCCCTGGCATTTGAAGCTATTTTATTTTTTTATATTGCTCAATGATTTTCACTTAAAAAACGCAAAACGTTTACATACAGAAAAATTTATAATTTTCAATACATTTAATGCTTTTTTCTTGAATTTTTAATGGTTAAAATATTTAACAGGAATCAATTTGTGCATCTAAAATATTAAGACAAGAATCTTAAAAATAGTTTTCCAAACTTATTTTATTAACAAAAGATTTTTTATTTCTTATTAAAAAGTTATCTTACAGAAAACATTAAATATCTCGAAAAGTATAAATTTTTCGATATGTATGCAAATAGCTTCAAATGCCAGAGGCGTAAAAAATTGAAGGTGAAAGGTGACAAATTCTTCCAAATGCACACCACTGGATCAGACATCAAAAATCATTTTATTTTTTATAACTTTAACACCCTTTATTTCAAAAAAGTAGGTGCATATGTTCAACCCCTCATTACTTATCATTTTGTCAAATTTTAGGAGAGGTATCTATAGATAAACGTTGTAAGCGTCATTTTTAAACACCCTGTATATTGTCTAAATGTTGTGTCCAGTAATACTTGTATTCGGACCACATTAATTCTAGAATCATCACCTCAAAGAACTTTCTCCTTGTTCGTTCTTCGCACCTTTCGTTTCACGATGGACCTAACTTAATTACCTTTGCAACACACCGGCGTGGCATGGCAGCCAGTTCTTTTTTTATTAAGCTTCATCTTTATTATCGCCATTATGTTCTGGCTTTGTGTTTCGCTTTAGTTGCACCAGACAAAAGCCGCAATCAACAAAACAAGAAACAAAAAGTGTATTGAATAATTTGGAATCCTCTTTTTTTTTCGAGCCGTATGAGATAGGGAAAGAAAAATATACCTGTTTTGAGCATTATTTTGTTCTAAATCAATACATATTTCCAAAGTAGTAGCTTCATTGTAAAAAGTTATTAACTAATATTAGTTTGATGTTGGTATTTTTTGCTTTTATTAATTCTCCACTTTTGCATTATTTGATCTTCCTTTATGTTTTTTTTTTCTTCCTTATTAGTATTATATATAATACCATAAGTGTACTCGTAATTATCGATAATCTCATGTAGAGACATATTGTCAAAAATTAATTCATGTCATTAGGCATGTTCTTTTTTAAACCATATAAAGTTTGTTCAGTGAGCGCTGATCCCTGCGTCATCACTAGCGCTTGTCTTAGTAGCACATGTAAACCAGATGAGACAGACAATTTGTATCTAAAGGAAACGTCTTAAATAACTTCAACAATCAGTTAAATTTTATGTCAGTTTTGATTTTGACATTTACGCATTTTAAAAAAATGTCGCGATATGTTGAAAAAGAACAACAGTTAATATTGAAATTAATTGAATATTTCCAACGGGAAAAATATGCTGGAACGACTCTTTTGCCCTTGAATGCAGGTTATGAGGTAAGTAAAAAAATACGTATCAATAAAATCGTAAATAGTATATAGTATGCGTTTTAGACAGTTTCTGGTGCTCTATAAGGAGTTTCTTGCTCAACGGTTAAGAGAATTAAGGCAAATGGGATACAAAAAGATGTGGATTTTAAAAATCAAATAATAAAGCCATTTTGTCATCTCGCCGTAGGCCAATCCACGAGATTTATGAAAATGCAATATGAAGGCGTATTTACGGGATGTATAGAGCAGGTAAATATATATTTTGTTACATTCTTAAATTAAATGTCACTTAGAAAAAGGAAAATAAGAAATAAGAAATAAGTTTCTGTTTAGGTACCTAAGTAGGTAAAAGATCGTTTTTGTTTTGGTTCACAATAATTCATCCCTATAAAAACCTAGCTTAATTTTTTGAAATTAGGTTATTTTATGACGCAGGGATCATTGACGGAAGTGACGTCACTCTCTGATGAACAGAATTGTTAGAGTCACCAGTGATAATAAAAAACACAGTTCACCTGTGACAATCACAACTGACATTCCATTCATATTTATTTCACATGTTGGGTTGTGTTTTTATTAGGTTATTAGAAATTAGAAGCTCATACTTGGAATGGAAAATGCTGTATTGAAATGTGTTGCTGGAGTCCTTGTCTCCAGATCCAGAAATATGTCCAATAACAATTGAATTGAACTGTCATTTCACTTGAACTGAATATACTTTTCTGTATTACTAGTACCACTACTTGAACCACTAGTACCATTGTTTCCTCATTCTTATCAGACTGAGTAGCGGTACTGGAGCAGGGTTCAATGTCCATTCCACTTCTGATAGAGTCATTCAGGATTCTTTGTTGGTACTCAAGTTTCTTGAATGTTTGCACTAATTTATTGGCATCTGAGACAATTTGTTGATAAAATATGTTGAAATTCATGATGTGCGAGAAAAAATCTACCTACAGCTCGAAATTTCTTCTGTTTCTGATGCTGTCAATAACGCAGTCAATCTATTCTTTTCATATTCCATTTCCATTTATTCATCCATTTCTATATTAACTTCAGCAAGCAGTTTTTGACTCCAATATTTTTATTTACTTCTTTTGAGGTTAAAGCTGTCAGTTCAGAAGCCACCTAATCCATCCATCGTCTCCGTACATCGGTGGAATTGTTTGCAATTTTGATTAACAAAACAGTAAAAAATGAACGCGTGATTACGTCAACCTGGAATCCACCAAAGAATATATGAACGCAGTTGGTGGATTGATGGATCCACCGGTGAATAAAAGAACGTGCCTTATTTGACGATTGTTAAGGAAAAAAATGTAAATAGCTGATTATCGCCTATTAATCTGCCGCATAGCAACATGATTTCCGATTAGTAAGCAAGTCCAAATAGAGGACATAAATACATTACATTATTATACATTTTAGATGTGCGTTTAAACAGTAACATGCCGTTTTATAATACTCCTCTAAAATTTTAATAATTTAAAAGGGTTTTAGATCGTTTTAATTAGATTATGTCTCATCTCCTACTTGGGGTATAGAAGATCGCAGCCAAACACATTTTTTTCCCTTTTACCTTTATCTTCGCTATTATGTTTCACCTCTGCTCCGTTCCGTTCGAGTTTTCGCTTATTATCAATTTTCCTTAATTTCCTCGAGTAATTATGAACAACACAGAAGCGGATTAGCCACTAAATTCAAATTGATACAATTTAATGATTTTTAAAAAAATTATGGAAAACAATTTTTATTGATATGATATACATAATTAATCAATACGTTTTTTTTATTCAATTACCGTATCTCAATAACATGGTCATAGATTCAAATAAAATAAATAAACACCATATTATATCAGGTTGTCCATAAAGGTGAAAACTGTGCAAAATGCTCATAAATTAATACACACGTGATTTTCGACGAAAATAGATCAAAACAAAAAAGAGCACGGCGCACATATTTATGTCAAAACAAATGTAAAGGTGGATCCACATCAATAAAAATTTGCGTTGTGCGTTGTATTTGTCAACTTCAAAGAGATTTGCGTCGCACAGTAGTGTTAATGTGGACTTGTGCATCTTTAATTTTGTTTCACACTTAACCTAGTCCGTATTTTTAAATAGCTATTTTTGAGATCATCATGTCTTATTTTTTAAAAAAGAAGTGTGCATGGTTTATCAGATTATCTACATCGCACAAAGATAATGAATAATAAGAGAAATGAAGAAAGGCGTTACTGGACAACGAAGCTCTTTCTATAGGTTAGGTATTCTTCTAGCATACGTCCTCTATATTTTGACGCACACCTGGATTCGGTAGTACAACGCACAAGAAAAATATTTACGTTGTAAAATATATGATAAAATATATATTTGTGCCGCAAATATTTTTGTTGGATTTCAAAATACAACGCACAACGCAAATTTTTATTGATGTGGATCCACCTTAAGGAGGGGTCATCTCAGCCACTCCTGTGGAACATAGTTGTAGGCGAACTATTAATGAAACTCAAAGAACTAGGCCACTTCTAATGACTTAAACGTAGTAATCAGGGACAGATTTCCTAGAATATTGTCTAACATTAGGCTGCAGTGAATCTGGTTGATAAAGAACGGTCCCGGGAAAAAACCTCATTCTAGATGCTTTAAGGACTGTTGAAGAATGGTGTAAAGAGGAGAAAGTTGTGTAAACCCCTCTAAAACAACACCCATTCCTGTTACGAGGAAAATAAATCTGGAGAATCTTAAATCCCACATACTTTTTCAATAATGTTTTCGAAAGGACGCTAAATACCTTGGCGTTATCCTGAATATAAGTCTAACCTTAAATCAACATATACAAAAGATAATTTCAAAAAGCAAGATGACACTAAAGAGAGCGATTGGGAAAATATGGGGAGTAAAATCGTTAGTTCAGAAACCCATAATAACATATGGGGCGCTAGTATGGTAGCCCAAAACAAACAAAAGGCAGGCAAATTTTGGATCTATCCAAAGGCCAGAGGCTAGCATGTCTCTGTATAACTGATGTAATAAAAAGTATACCGTCAGCAACCATGGAAACAAATCTTAACCTCTCTCCTGTTGATCTCATCATCAAAGCGGAGGCTAGAATTGGAGCATATCGCCTCCAGCTAAACAAAAGCTGTAACCCACTTCCAAATGAATATGCGGCAATCACCAACATAATTATAAACCCCATGCTAACTATGGGAATCGATTACATGATGCCGATCAGACCTCTTGATAAACCCTTCAATATCGATTGGAAAGGGGAATACACCCAAATAAGAAATAGTTTGATTCCAAAACTGAAACAGGAAATATACGGCCATTCTCCCAGATGTGACTTCAATGAACCTCTGGGAGTACACAGCACAATATTTCAAGCAGAGATATTAGCACTTGACCTCTGTCTAAGAGAAAACCAAAGGAGATGATGCACAGGTAAAAACATCCTTATCTGGCATGACAGCCAAGCTTCAATAAAATCGTTTAACAGTTGTCAAGTAAAATCTAAACTTGTCTGGGAATGCTTAGAAAACCTGAAAAACCTAATTGCCATTAATAAGGTAACTCTTAGATGAGTACCAGCACACAGATATTTGGGGCAACAAAAAAGCAGACTCCCTTGCACGAGAAGGATCGACAACTGGATACACCGGCCCAGAACTGGTAATTGGCATAACTAAAACTTGGGTGGGTGGGGCACAAACAACACTTAATATACTGGCAGGCACATCCGAAGCTTAAACACAGTAAGCTAATGGTAAAACAACCTTTAGCAAAACTTACAGAAGAAATCCTGAAACTACACAGGAAACAAATAAGGCTAATAACCGGTTTTAGAACTGGATATTGTGAGCTGAGAAAGCACCTTCACACAATGGGAATCTTAGTGGATCCTATATGCAGATTACGTGACGAGGATGATTAAACAGCCAACCACATGATATTCAAATAGAGATATAGACAAATAGGATCAGAAAGTCAGATGTAACATGGTGAAGAGGCTCTTAAACCTTAAAAAGGTCACCAATCTCTTCACAGACTAACAGATGAACAAGGCAGTACAATAAGCCGATGGCTGCAGTATTGGGGCACTAAACCTGGTCTGTTTATTAATATCTTAACGAACCAACGAACCACCATAACATTTATATATTAAAATATAGGCCAATCATTTTTAGGATTTTTTATGATGAGTCCTGGAAGTTAGTCAGGCGATTAAGAAATTTCATTCAAATATATTTCCAGTATCTACCAGTACAGAGAGCAAATCGTAACAAACTCGATATAGCAATTGATTTTCGTAAGACATCAGCTGATAAAATGTCAGCTGAATGTGTCCAATTCGCAATCTTTCTATAATTATTTTGTCTCTTCTTGGTCATAAAACTTTTATCAATTTAAATGGATTTATAGAGTACTGGATCTCACAATAGTTTCTGGTTCCTTGGTCAATTTGAAATAGATTTATGATCCATCTTTTTGTTAGTAACAAAATTGACATAAGACATCAGATGATAAAGGGTCAGCTGAATGTGTTTTTCTATAATTATTTTGTCTCGATTGTCAATTTAAATGGTTTTATAGAGTACTGGATCACAATAGTTTGAAGGAATTTTGGTTCCTTGGTGCATTTTAAATAGAACTTATTTTCCCAGAAACTATGACTAAAATGACCTATTTTTTTGGTAAACCCTGTATAAATATGGTACAAATAATTTAGCTATCGAAATAGTAAGATAATGATAATAAATTGACATTGTTTAATACAAAGAGAATATGTGTATGATATTCTTGGCTCAGTCTGACTCTGATAAATTTTCGCGCGGAATTATGTACGCTGTAACAATAACCATGGAATTTATCCGACGTTCGCTATTTTAATAATGACCTTTATTAGATTAAGCCATCATAGGGCCGTTTAGAAAGATTAGGAGCGAGAGTTGCTTAATGACAAACAGGTAGAGGGTAAAAGTAATCGAATTTCTTAATTTTAGTAGCGACTTAAAAGTTAAGTGTGCTTTTAAATTCCCAATTTTCGAATATTAGACTGGCTCTTATGACTATATCCAATTAGAAGCGATTTATCTTACCTTGCCGACTTTTAGATGTTAATTATACTGTTGGTGGGTTATTAAGGTAATTATTTTTTGGAGAGAGACAGTTTTGACATAAGAAAAATCGTCCACGTTTCCTTTGGCGACCAGAAATCAGGGTAATAGTCCCTTTTGGTTGTCCGTATAACTATTTTTGCCTATGTTTATGTATTTGTTTTTAAACGAATGAGATTGAAAGTAGATTTTTCGAATTATCAGTTTTTAACAAAAAATTTGCCGTTAAGGTAATATTTTTTGTAAACTATCCAAAACATAATATTAAAGTGCCTTCAAGACTAACAATTACATCACATTCCAAGGATACTATTCCACATTTCCATAAATCAAGTGTGTATAAATTGTTCTGTTCAAATTGCAATGCAGTTTATATCGGCCAGTCAGGTAGAAGACTTGAGACTAGAATCAGAGAACATAGACAAATATATGAACCTTCGCCAACCACATTAATTCATATAACCATTCTTTTTCTATGTCGGACGCCTTTGTTAAGAACAAATTTGATTAAGAATAGATATAAGTTTGGAATAATTTACTACGGCAGACAGCGTGTTAACGCCGCCTAATTTTCGAAGGACCAACCTTAATACAGAGTATAAGGATTTAGTATGTTACCACAAATAAATCAAATTATTTTCTACAAACAATATTTTTGCACCCGGCACGACAGCTATAGTGATGTAAATACCGAATAACAATCTATTTTTAGATTATGGAATGATAAAATATACAGCACTGGCCAAAAGGATAAATTAAAATGGATCTTATTAAATTTAAAGGAAATATAAGTTTATTTTATGAATTCTGGATAATATTCCAGTGAAATTTATCCAAACGTTATAAATGTTTGATCGAACAATTAAGACCGAAAGAGAACCATATCTTCCTCTCAGACTAATTTAACCAACTGCTTTCATAATTCTCCTTTCCTCTTCACTTGGGCTCTTCCCAATGTTCCTCCACATTCACCCCCTTTTCTTACAAATATTTCCTTTTTTTTCTGAATTGTCCCTTGTTAGCGACGACCCCATAGGGAGTTGCTTACTACGACCCATATCACTAAACCTGGAGCCCTGGGCATATACCTAAATGCCTTGCACACTTTCTCCGTTGCCAAAGGATTACAGCCAAACGGTTTGACATTTTCCTTTCCTTCTCTTATTAAGTGCCCGTCCACCATCCTTCTGAAGCAATTATGGAAATATCCAGAAATTACTTTTTAGTCACGTCAATGGACAACATAAATAACCTAATTTTTTTTTAGTACAAATAAGCAAAAATAAAATAAAAATCAGAAAATTTTGGAAAAAAATAAAAAATTAAATTGTAAAATACGGAAAAAACGAAATACTTAAAAAAACAAACAAAACGCAAAAAACTATAAAAACCGCAAAAACACGAAAAATATGTCGCAAAAAAACGCAAGAAATTGAAAAATGTCGCAAAAAGACAGAGAACATCAAAAAACCGGAAGCAATTGTTCAAAAAAAAAAAAAAATTCGAAGGAATTGAAATAAATCGCAAAAAATCGCAACAAAAATTGTAAATATTCGCAAAAAAATTAGAGGAATTAGAAAAAATTAAAAAACAAAAACCGAAATAGAAAAAAAAAACAAAATCTTGTGAAAAAATGAGGAAAAATTAATAAAAATTGAAAATAACCATAAAAAAAAACAAAAAATAAGAAAAAACGAAAAAATCTCTACGTTTCCTATTTTTACCCACATTTTTCTTTTATTGCTTGTTTTTCATTATTTTTTTCTATTCTCCTCTATTTTTCTTTATTTTCGTCTGTTCCCTACTTTTTCTCATTTTTTTCCATTTTCTCTATTTTTTCTTATTTCTTAATTTTTCTCTATTTCCTCTATTTTCCCAGTTTTATTTTATTTTTCCCCAGTTTTTCTTATTTTTTACAATTGTCCCCTATTTTTCCCTCTTGTGGCCGATTTTTTCCTATTCTCCCTATTTTTCCCTACTTCGCCATATTTTCACTATTTTTCCAAATTTTTACCTACTTTACCTTATTTTGTCCTACTTTTCCCGATTTTTCGCTACTCCTTCCTATTTTTGCCTCTCCTAGTTAACTCCTAACAGAAGCCACTTTAAGGAACTTCGTTCCAAACAAATATCCTTTCTAGAAAAAAAGTACCGGAATGTTATTCCGGCTTTTTCCGGCCCCAATACTGCTCTTACATAAAACTACGAATTCTCTCCATACTCAGACATTGTTATATAGGAGTGACAGGGAGTACAAGAGTGTGGGGAAGGGTAAGTCTAAAAATGAATGGAATCATCCACGTTCCTTCTGGCTTTCCTATTCCACATTTAATTTTCTAAAATTCGCTTTATGTTCTTTTCCCTAACTCATTTTTTTTTTAATAACAATCACCTTCGCGGCATTGTGTTAACATTACAATCTGATCTTAAGATCAATCAGCAACTTACAGCTAACTTAATTTACTACACTGTAACTAACTAAGGTCTTACTCAGCAGCATCCATAGTAGATTTATATTATATTTTGTATACTAACTAACGTACACTTCAACACGCACTTTACTCTGCTTTTGGTAATCTCACTTCACCAACTCGTAAGGTTTAATCCTCTTGAGTCTTCTCGCTGTTCCTGCAGTGTCGAGGAGCTGGATTGCCTCGACATTGGTATGATTGTGAAGTCGTAGTTCATGACTCGTGGCAAATTTGGTTATAGTTTGGTCAACAGTATCCATATCCAGATCCTTATGGAGCCTACTGTTTCGAATATACCAAGGTGCATCCACAATGTTTCTTAGTACCTTATTCTGAAATCTTTGAATGATTTGTAGATTACTTTGACTAGCACAACCCCATAGTTGAATACCATACGACCAAATGGGTTTGAGTATATTTTTATACAGCAGGAGCTTGTTGTGTACAGACAGAGAGGAGTTTCGTCCAATCAGCCAATACATTTTTTATATTTAATTTGAAGTTGTTCACTTTTCTTTTTAATATGAGCTTTCCAGCGAAGCTTAGCATCGAGGGTGATACCTAGGTATTTTGCTGTATTTGCGAATGGAATTCGTTTTTCATTTATGTTTATAGGTATATGTTGTTGAGCTCTATTGGTAAAGTTTACGTGTATAGATTTGGATTCATTTATTTTAATCCTCCACCTTTGTGTCCATTTATTTATTTTATTGATTGATACCTGTAGTTTTTCTGCCGCTTCTTCGTGGCTATTTCCTACTGCTAGTATGGCAGTATCGTCTGCAAAGGTTGCTATAATATCATTTTTTAATTTAGGAATGTCATTCGTGTACAGGAGGTATAACAGAGGTCCCAGCACACTGCCCTGTGGCACTCCTGCATTAATTTTCTTAAGGTCAGAGTAGGCTTCTTCTTGCTTAATTCTGAAATGTCTATCTGAGATGTAAGATTCTAGAATATCAGAGAACTGTACAGGCAAGTACATCTTCATATTATGTTGTAATCCTTTATGCCAGACTTTGTCGAATGCCTGTGCCACGTCAAGAAATATTGTGGAACAAACTTTTTTTTCTTCTAGTGACTTTTCTATCACATTTGTAATTCTGTGGACCTGATCGATAGTAGAATGACCTTCTCTAAACCCGAATTGATAGGATGGGATCAGATTGTACTCTTCTATTATGGGTTTTAGCCGTTTAAGCAACAATTTTTCGAACAGTTTCGACAATACAGGAAGAAGCGATATAGGCCTGTAAGAGGAAACTTCGTGAGGAGGTTTACCTGGTTTGGGGATCATAATGACCTCTGCTACCTTCCACATTAATGGTACATATTTTAGCCTAAAAGATGTATTGATTAGATGTGTTAGCTTAACTATTGCTTTTCTTGGGAGTTGCCTTAGGACTTCACCAGTAATGAGATCAAATCCAGGGGCTTTTCTAAGATTTATATTTTCTTTAATCTCTTTTATAATTTCTTTAGGAGATGTGAGCTCAATCTCTGCTTCTCGTTGTGCTGTTCCTTGGTCAATATTTTCATCACCTTCATTTGGCTGGAAAGTGTCTTGTAGATGTTTGGCGAATCTATCAGCCTTTTGTTGATTATTTTTTGCCCATTTGCCATTTGGCATTCTAATTGGTGGTATCTGCATGATAGGTCTTTTTAATCCTTTAGTGGCTTTCCATAGTGAATAGTCGTCTGTGCTAGCATCGTCTGTCAGTTCGCTTAGGTAAGTACTAATTGATTCATTTTTATGCTTTTTGATTTCTCTTTTAAGTATCTGGGTAGCATTATTTAAATTTGTCTTATCAATAGGGGCTCTAGATTGTTGCCATTTTCGCCTTAGTTTCCTCTTTTCACAGATTAAGTTTCTAATTTCTTTTGGATAGTTATTTCCTTTAGTTGTCTGTCTAATGATAGGAGTATTATTCCATGCAGTTTGTTGTGTTTGTTTCACAAACAATTCGACTTCTGCATCTAGTTGTTGCTTATTTTTTAAGGGCACTGCTAAGTTAATTTTTTCTTCTAATTCTCTCTTAAAACTATGCCAGTCTGTTAGTTTACTTATCAATGTTGGATTATTTTCTTTTTTTATAATGTGTTCACTAACTGTTAGGACAATTGGTGAATGATCGGAATTCATGTCCCACCCTTCTTCAATTTGCATATAGTTTACAGATAAGTTTCTTATGATAAAAAAGTCTATCAGATCTGGGATTTTGTGTGGATCGGTAGGCCAGTAGGTTGGCTTGCCTGTTGATAACGATTCGCTTCTATTTTCTTTTATTGCTTCCAGCAATTCTTTTCCTTTAGTAGTCGTTAACCTTGATCCCCAATGTACGTTTTTAGCGTTAAAGTCTCCGCCTATTATAAATCTTTTACCTTGACTTTTTAGAAATGTTAAATAATCATTTTTCTTAAGCGCATGTTTCGGAGGGCTATATAATGCTGTCACTGTAACTTCTTGGTTTTTGGTATTGACAGTTACAGATGTCGCTTGGATTTCTTCTGTTTTATATTCTATATCTGCATGATGCATGATATTTTCTTTAATTATTATAGCACTCCCACCCTTAGCCGCATTTTCAGGATGGATGGTGTGATATGTTTTATATCTAACTCATTTAAATTAATTTTTACACAATTTTTTTATGTACTCCTCCTCGCCCTCTTGTATTGCCTACTCCTATATGTGCGCATCTTTAAGCGTTCTACTTATTTAGGTGTATTATTATTGTATTTTATACTCCAAGTATTGTTTATTACTGTTATAATCATAAAAAGACTCGGATATTCAGCTAGTTTCATAATAAAATACAAAGTTATGGATGAGTATTATTTTTATTTTTGAGTACAAAATGATCTGTTATATTTAATGCTGAATCTTAAACATTTTTGACTTTAGTTAAGATAAAATCAATCCATCATCTATGGTATAGGGAGTGAATCAACACGTGATCTCGCGGAATTTGTAGAAAAACGGGAGCAGCTTCAACAAAGTTGCAAGTGAACAAGCAGAACTTTCGCATAATAAATCAATATCTGCATATGTGAGGTTGAGTTGTTATTGGATTATTCGCTAAACCTGTAACATATATCATCTCGTTCGCCAGTTTCCAACTTCCTTGTCGATTTTATTTCTCGAATCGTTTTTCGAACTTGTTAAGCACGGTGTTGATTTGGAAATTATTGACGTTAATAGGTAGTATGAATCAGATTTCGATTGTAATCGACTTTTTGTTTTGTGGTTACAAATTTACTGTTAGTAGCTTTTAAAAATGTCAGAAATGATTTAAATGTGATATTTCAAAAGTCGATTGTGAAAATTTATTATTATAATTAGACGATGATTATCTAATTAATTTATACTACAGAATCCGCGAATAACAACAATATGAAGCGTATAATATGCTGCTAATAAATTGTGAAAAAAATTAGTTTGTCGCGATCGTTGTTAAACAAAAAAATCATTTTTTCTACAACCCTTTACAAAAAGACGTCATTTTGTAATAGAATACCTTCAGCGAAAACTTGATTTCCATCACAAGTGAGAGAAATTCTCATAACGTTAACTTTTGTCTCTAGTGACGAAAGTTAAATTTATATTTTCAATAATTTCCCCCAATTACTATTCTGTGATTCAGAAAGTGATAGTAATTTTCCAAATACACCACCAGAAATATATATAATATATTATTATGACATAAACAGGGTTGTAGAAAAAGTATAGTGTTTCACCCGTCGAAAGCATTTTTTTAAGCTCGTGAACATTACCAGCCTCGGCTGCGCTTCGGCTGGTAAATTTTTTTCTCGCTTCAAAAAATGTTACTTTCATCACTCGTAAAACAATATACTATTTTCACTAAGTCCATTTTTTCACTGAGTATTTTTTTCGTTTCGCGTAAATTTTATCAAAATTTTTTCCGCTGTCTCTATATAATGATATTTTTGTTGTGATAAAATTTTTTCTTAACTTCAAATTATCTTCTTGTTCTTCGCGGATTCTGTCTCGCTAACTTCATGTGAATTTAGTGAAACATAGTGTATCTTTTTTTAATGAAAATTTATTAGAAGTTCTAGCATTTTTGTGAAATTAGCGATTAATTATTAGTCTATTATTTTCGTTGTGTATAAATTTTGTCAAAATATGAGCTTAGTGACAACAATCCCGGCAAATTAAATTTTCTTCATTACTCTAACGGCAATTTTTTTGCATTTCTATTTGTTTTTCGGGAATTCTATTAAAATTTGTCTCGCTAAGTTCGTAGGAACTTAACGGAACAACGATAGCGACAAATTTTATTTTCTCACAACTAATTAACGGCAAAATTTACGTTTCTCTGTTTTATCGCGAATTCTATCAAAAGTGGTTTCATTATGATCATATGAACTGAGCGGAACAACAATAGCGACAAATTAATTTTTTTCCCAACTAATTAACGGCAAATTTTTTGCATTTCTTTTTTTTGTTTTTCGGGAATTGTATTAAAATTTGTATCTCCAAGTTCATATGAACTTAACGGAACAACAATATCAACAAATATCATTTTTGACAACTAATTAGCGGCAAATTTTCGCTTTTCCTTTTTTGTCGCGAATTCTATCAAAAGTGGTCTCGTGAGATCATAAGAACTTAGCGGAACAAAAATAGCGACAAATTTTATGGCCTCACAACTAATTAGCCGTAAATTTTCGGCAGTTTCTTGATTTTTTGTCGCGAATTCTATCAAAAGTGGTATCGTTAAAACCATATGAACTTAGCGTAACAACAATAGTGAGAAATTAAATTTTTTTATATCTAATTAGCGGCAAAATGTTAACCGGCCATCAACAATGACAAATTTTATTCTCTCGCAACTAATTAGCAGTAAATTTCCGCATTTTTTTGATTTTTTTGTCGCGAATTCTGGCAAAAAATGCCTCGCTAAATTCATATGAACTTAGCGGAACAATCGCGACAAATTAATTTTATTGCCAACTAGAACAACAATCGCGACAAATAATTTTTTCCCCAACTAATTAATGGCAATTTTTTTGCAGTTCTTTTTGTTTTTCGGTAATTCTATTAAAATTTGTCTGGCTAAGTTCATATGAACTTAACTTGTCACAACCAATTAGCGCCAAAATTTCCACTTTTACTTTTTTTCTCGCGAATTGTATTAAAAGCGATACATTTTCCGCATTTTCTTGTTTTTTTTTTGTCGCGAATTCTATAAAACAATGTCTCGCTAAGTTCATGTGAACTTAGCGGAACAACAATAGCGACAAATTTCATTTTTCACAACTAATTAACGGCAAAGTTTCCGCTTTTACATTTTTTCTCGCGAATTGTATTTAAAGTGGTCTCGTTAAAATCATATGAGCTTAACGGAACAACAATAGCGACAAATTTCATTTTTCACAACTAATTAACGGCAAAGTTTTCGCTTTTACATTTTTTCTCGCGAATTGTATTTAAAGTGGTCTCGTTAAAATCATATGAACTTTGCGGAACAACAAGGGCGACAAATTTTATTGTTTCACAACCAATTAGCGGCAAATTTTTTGCATTTCTTTTTTGTTTTCAGGAATTCTATTAAAATTAGTCTCAAACAATTAATTAGCGGTAAATTTTCCACATTTTCTTGTGTTTTTTTTCGGAAATTCTATCAAAAAATATCTCGTTAAGTTCATATCAACTTAGCGGAACAACAATAGGGACAAATTTAATTTTTTCACAACTAATTAGCAGCAAATTCTCGAAAAAAGTGTCTGGTTAAGTTCATATGAAATTAGCGGAACAACAATAGTGATAAATTTGGTTATTTCACAACTAATTAGCGGCAAATTTTCAGCTTTTCCTTTTTTCTCGCGAATTGTATCAAAAGTTGTCTCGTTAATTTCATATGAACTTGGCGGAACAACAATAGCGACAAATTTTATTTTTTCACAACTAGTAAGCCGCAAATTTTCCGCTTTTTCTTTTGTTTTCTTGTTTTTTTTCTTCGCAATTGAACTTTGCTGAACAACAACAGCTACAAACTTTGTGTTTTCATAAACAATTAGCGGCAAATTTTCAGCTTTTCCTTTTTTCTCGCGGATTCTATTAAAAGTTGTCTCGTTAAGTTCATATAGCGGCAAAATTTTGGCTTTTGCTTTTTTTCTTGCGAATTCTATCAAAAGTGGTCTCGTTAAATTCATATGAACTTTGCGGAGCAACAATAGCGACACATTTTTATTTTTCCACAGCTAATTAGCTGCAAATTATGACATATTTCGCCACTCGAATTGCCTATGTTGTTCATTTTATTTTTTGAAATTTAATATGTTATTTATTTTATTACAAGTACAATTACAGGGTGTTTTTCTTTTTGATTTCCAAAATAATTTTGTTCTACAATATTTTTCCTTCATTAAATAGGTCCTAAAAATTATTTTACCTTTTAAGTTTTTGTTACTTCCTTTTAAAAATCAATTTGTATACAACGAAATGGTGCAAAAGGCAAAGAACAAATAACCGCTCGTTGCGGATTTTTAATTATAGTTTTTAATTCATTATAATCCTTTATATTCATTGTAATTATCGTGAAAAATAATTTTTGTTAATTTTCGGACTAAGTTAGCTAGACAATAATATCGCTGACTAAATCGATATTTATTTTCATCACTTTGAAATTCAAACGTTTAACTCCGGAACACCACCGATTATCGCTTACTGATGTTACTCAATTTGTGTATTTTATTACTTTTTCCCGCCGCAGGGACCGGTCACACACCGGCTGACCTGCTGGTAATAAATCAGAGTTTTCACCCCTCATCGAATCAGAACTCATGGAAATTTTTACCCGACTCAGTGCTTTACCAGTTTTGAATTATTGCAAGATTATTATTATATTAAAAGGACTTTTATGAATTAAAAACTCAATAATGTTTCTTTATATAAAAAAGAAGTTTGCTAGAAAACAAACCTTAAAGTAACTATTATTATTATTACACACTAAAGATAAAATATAGATAAGTAAACACAGCATATATATGAGGTAAATAGTAAGAAATTTAACAGAATAATTGTTCATCGATTTTGTTTTTAAAATGTAACAAGGCCGGCCCTGTGGACACATCACGCATACGGCACTCTAGAATTACAGAGAATATTCCAGCAATCGTGACGTCACCCTTCCAGATGCCTCGAGAACGGTCGTTATAAGAGCCGGACAAGGGATACAGAAGACGATCGCAAGCTAACATAAATTAATATTGTTAGTTGTGTTTAAATATAAAAGTTGTGTTTTTACTGTAAATAAATTAGTTATAGTTATACCGAGTGTTTAAGTTCACCGAACCCAAATACAAAAATATTACAGATGTTAACTGAGTATGCTATGACTGTATCCTTACTTAAAAGGCGCCAATATCATAGGTTATCTTGCCTAAAATGGATTTAGGACGGGCGCTCCGTTAATATTAAATATAGGAAGCTTCTGTTTTCATTAATCTATTCTGTATTTAATTCTTAAGAGCGCACTTTTTTAAATTATTTTTAGTAACAGTGATATGTGAGAATTAAATCTCGGAGTAGGCGGCGGTCTGCAATACACTGTAAGTTAGCCATTTGTAGTCTTTGAGAAAGAGTTTCGAAGATCACCGAGTTAGCACGTTTAATAATAATAATAATAGTCGCCCTACATTTCACCCCCTTACCAGTGAACCAACCCCAGAGAGCCAATATCTTGTGCGGAGAAGGGACGGCTATTATTATTATTAGCCGTGGCCCTCCGGGGCGTCTTACTGAGGATTGATGGCGCCATTTGGCTATATTTGTACTAAAGCCCGGAAAACCCGGAAAACCTCACCACCATCATCAGCACAGTGTCACAGGGGGATTAAAAAGCTAGGCTCCGCATTAATATCCAATGCGGTTTACCTATTCGAGCCAAGTATCTAACACTGAAATTTTTTAATTAAAATTTCACTGCCAGATACGAAGCACGAACATACGTTGGCTTTGGCATATAAACAGCCATAAATGAGTATGACCGATAGCCAACGATCTGTGCCACCGAGACAAGATATGTTCAGGCAATGTTACATCTGACGTCACTGTTACACCTAAATCTACATAAGTTAAAAGTGGCACAAGAAGCTGGCCGTGAAGTAAGTACTGTATGAGAGGATTATTCTGTCCAAGGTGCAAAACCACGCATTTATCTACGATTAAGGGAAGCAACCAGCTAGAACACCAGTCCAGATCAGTTTGTATAATATTATGATCTAGAAAAGGATTTCCGTAAATTTTTCGCACTGAATATGATAAGGTAAGTCACTTGTGTAAGCTATGACGAGAAGTGGGCCGAGAATTGACCCCTGAGGAACTCCACTTATTACTAGTCTTTCAGATTGATCAATCCTAACCAAGAATTTTCTATTGGAAAGGTAATTTTGAATCCGTATCAGTAATTTCCCACCAATACCACATGATTCAAGCTTGTACCGCAATATTCCAAGTGAAACTCTGTCAAATGATTTGGTAAAGTCGAGATATATTATATCAGTTGGTAATTTATTATCAAGAGAAAGAGACCAGTCATACATGGGTCCATTATTACGGAATATAATGTATGACGATGTCTTACGGTTAGATCTTGCACATTAATGGTGAAAGAAGACGACGAAGAGGATACCGTGAAAGCGGCAAATCTAGTCCTATATAATATATCTCGGTGGATACGCAGGAATCAATTGGAGCTAGCACCACAGAAAAATAAAGCAGTAATGCTAAAAAGCCCAGACATGGAAGGGCTATACGGTTTGTGCTAGAACGCAGAGAAATCACCCTACAACGAATTATCAATTAACTGGGGATATTACTGGACAACACGAGAACTTTCATAACCCACATCTAAAAAACGGTCGAAAAAATTGAGATCAGTATATTGGCATTAATAAAGAGTTAACCCAAGCTGGAGGAACTGGCGCGTGTTTAGTCAGGTGGGACACTCCATCCTGTTCAATGGAGCACCGATCTAGTTTGGCATCATGAAAATGAAACGGTGTAAAAATATCATGCTGAATGTACAAAGAATGACGCTCAGGGTAGCCTCAGCCCATCTTACAGCATCCACATGGGTAGTGAGAGTGATCGCAGGGATACCGCCAATTGACCTGTCGACCGAGAAGAGAGGGTGGACTCCAAAATGGAAAACAGAGTATAGGCGAGAAAACTTTTGGTTAAATGGCAGACGAGATGGGACAATTTGACAAATATCGCACAATGGACGAAGGAAATTATACCAAATATCACAATATGGACAAGCAGAGGACACGGGTATACAGACGACTTTCTGACGCAGATGCTAAGTGGACATGGCTGCTTCCGCACATACACGGAGCGAATCAAGACCGATAATAATAATAACTGCTGTACTGCGGTGAGACAGACTGGCACACGCATATAGTGAGAAGTTATCCATAGACATACGTGTGCAAATCTGGACGGCGCTTTCGCACTCTCGCCGCATGTGCTGCCTCTAGCGAATGACTTGAGCACGCATATCGTGAGCCATAGTGGTGTCGGTTTTTGGCCCACATCAAAAAAACATACGTATGCGTTCGCGCTCAATTTATAGACGCGTTTTTGTCCTGTTCGCGAGAGACTAGTACCGATTTGATTAATTTCATTAATCAGTTTGTGGCTAGTCATCGGAAAAATGGAGTGGTCAAACGAACACATTGAAAAAAAAACTATATTATGGGATCCAAAATCGATTTTAAAAGAACTAAATATGGATACGGTAGTGGTGAAAAAAAATGAGCAACTTAAGTGGAAAGTTTTTAAATTGTCCGGTATTAAGTTCTAAAGCCAAATCTACTAATAAATCAAAATGATTTGTCGAGTTCTTCTTTTGAATAAATGCGTCATCCTCCATCGCTTATCTTTCATTTGTTTTTTCTTTTTAATAAACTCCTAATAACCATAAACGCGGCATTTGCCATAACCAACTTTTCGAACAGAGTTATACTACTTTTAAAAGAGTTCTGTGTACATAGAATTGCCTAACAACACGGCGATCTTTATGTGTTACGACTGTAAGTAATAGGGATTTCCCCGGCAGTAGGTATTAGATATACCTACAATAGGTAGGACAGTAGTTTTGTTTAACCATTCATGTTTTGTATGGGCTCTACAGTCTACACACTATAATTTTGTTTTCTTATATTCTTGTCATTTGTCAATGTCAATTCTGTCTATGTCATTACTGTCATTAGTCATGATTATTCTCTTCTTTTTCGATCTTTTCATGATTGAGTTCAATAGGTTTGTTCTGGTTTGGAAAACTATCTGTCAGAGAATGTCGGACACATGCGCAGTAGGTCACGCACATGCGCCTGACTTTCTGTTTTTCGTGTTTCGAAACCAGAACAGATCTAATGTGATACTAGGTCGGATAATTTCGGATAATTTGAGTTCGATATTCGGATAATTTTTATTTTTGCATCGGCAGCACTGCTGTAGATGCATAATGTGGCAAGCACTGTAGGGGAGGTAGACGAGATTCGGCACCTAGTGGATCTAATTGTCTCAAGCCCTTAAAGATAGATGGGCTGGTATGCGTAAAAGCATTGTCACCTCTCAAAAAAAAATGGAATCAAAATCATTTAAATCCTCTCCTATGCTTCTAATTCTTGTCAATGCTTTATGTCTAGACTCTATTTATTATTACTTTTTGTCCCAAAATATCCCCTTATACTTTACTTTCTGCTCATGAATTTTTCTAACGTTACCTTAATTTATGAAGCTTCCCTAAAATGCATACATGTGGATACGTGATAAGTAAATTATAACCATTGTTAGCTATAAAAAGTTTTAAAATATTTTTTTATTTAACTTGGATGACCTGAATTACCTCTAGAGATTTTAAGACCGGATTCCATAATAAATATTTAACAAAAGGCAATATCACAGTTATGCGTATACATCTCTACTATATATACTTCAAAATCTTAAATAAATATATACTTTTTACATGTTAATAAATCAGTTTGAAATTTTTTTTATTGTTGTCATTCTTGTAAGAACCAGTGACAAATGTTTGAATTCGCCGCCTCTGCATACATCCCATTCCCATTCCTGCGAACCGTACCGAACGTGAGATAAGCAAAAACACTAATTACTTTCCGACTGGCAAATTGCAGGTGTTACAAATGTACGATATCACTAAATCCGGAGAATTTGGAGTAGTAAAAAAGTCGTCCGTGACACGGCTAGTAGAGCCAAGCCGGAACACCTCCGATTTAATTTATTATCGGAATTATGTTTTTTGTTCGACGAACTGGCTACAGAAAACCATAATGGCGGATTTTTTGTTGCTTTACCTTAACGAAGGTAGAAGGTGTTATATAGTGCTTTAGTTTATCGATGTGTAAAGCTAGTTAATTATTAGTTGAAAAATAATTGTTTATACAGTTTGAATTTTGTTTGTTTATAAATATTTGAAGCTTGATATTATACTATTATAATTTTGTAATAAGGCTAAAGTAATGATTAAAAAATTCATAAATAGAAAATAAAGAAAAAGAAACCAGATACAAATATAATTTTTTTAACATAAAAATAACCTACAATCTAGGCCAAGAAAAAATAACTATGGTACAAAAACATTTTTGCAACCATAAAGGTGACGAAATTAATAAAAATATAGTAATGTAATCCAGTTTTGGCACTGTCACTTAACGTAATGCAAATCAACAAAAAAAATGCTGAATCAACAAATGTACGAAAAAACACAGCGCATCCTTTATTTTGACACGAGAAAAAATTTTCTTTATGGCTATTTTGTAACTCGAGGGTAAGCGAGGGAATTGTGGCATTAAGTTAAGTTCCTTTCTGATCAAATGTTTAAGTCAGTATCCTTGTTTTTATATAGTTTAGAAGGCATCAAAATTTGAATTTCAGTCAGTTTTTTTATTCCTAATTAGTCATAGTCTTTTCAGAGCCTTGGCTAACGTTCTAGGGTGTATTTTCTCTCCGACGAGAGTGGTGACAGTAACGCTGCAGTTACATTTAATTGGAAACATGTTGGGTATGTTGCTTTACAAAAATCCTGAATAAATATGAATTAAGAACTCACAACCATTTGGAATTTGTTTTACTAGTTGGTCGACATTTTGGCATCAGCCATCTTTAGTTCTAAGGACCAATATCTGATTAGCACATCACACATTATTTAGTATAAAAGAATCGATTTGATTTATTTTTAAGGGTAATTTTCTAACCCATGGTAAAATCTAAATTGCATTTAAATTTTTTTTAACAACACAATCTGTAGAGCATAGCTCTAACTTCATTAAACTTAAATAAACATTATAAACACTTGTTACTAATTTGAAATCTCAGAATGTTATCAATATTAGGGTGCGGTCTTGACTCGCATTTTAAAGTAAAAAGCTCTCGCTGGGAGAAAACCATTCTACTCAACGGTCTAGAAGGTAATGAATGTGTGGAGAAGCATTTGGCGCGAGCGAAGCATCTTTTAAGATGATTTATAACGGATTTTAATTTGTAATGGACTATTCCATATTGGGATACAACGATACTCGTCGCTCTCTATGATAATAGTATATAGAAAGAGATGAAGGTTAGTTTCAAAGGCTTTTTCTAGCTTTTTCTTTTGGTATAGCTGTACCGTTTTACATCACGTGATAAATGACGTAGACAAATTTTTGATGAAATGTGTTGATTTTGAATCTATTTTTAGATTTTAGAATGATAAATTGTACAGTACTGATCAAAAATATGAACCGAAATGAGAAACATATTAGTTTTAAAAGAAATAGAAATTAGCTTGTAAATTTTGGATAATATTCCAGAAATAATTTATCCTATAATCATAACATTTACCGGTGGCACTGGTAACATTTTTTTTAGTGGGTTATTACAATTTTCTATAGTTAAACACTGTGGAACTTTCTAAATAATAAACTCTAAATCTAAATACACTACCAAGCACAAAATTAGGGTCACATCGTAATTTGTTTTTTGTTTTTTTTTTTTCGTTGTAATATAGTTCACTAATATTGTGCTATGGTTTTGTCATGATTGCTTGGACTTCAGTAACAAGTATTCCCTCCCCTAATAATGATAACAGCTTGCAAACAACGAAGCATGCTTTTGATCAGATTTTGGATCACATCCTGCGGAAGATTGTCCCGTTCCTCTACCAGTACGTCGCAAAGCTCTCTAGAATTTCTAAGAACCGGCAAACATCTCCCATTTCATCCAAACCATGTCGTCGTTACACTCTTATACGTCTGTCTGAACCCGTAAGACAAAATCGCGATTCATCGGTAAACAATACGCGATTCTTATGC
This sequence comes from Neocrepidodera transversa, assembly GCA_963243735.1. Classification (NCBI taxonomy): domain Eukaryota; kingdom Metazoa; phylum Arthropoda; class Insecta; order Coleoptera; family Chrysomelidae; genus Neocrepidodera; species Neocrepidodera transversa. Next base: position 5,628,706 of record OY725350.1, read on the forward strand.
TCTATTTGGACAATAGAGTGTTCTCGTGCAAAATTCAATCTTGCAATCCGGGACTTCTTGCAGATGATTTCGAAGGGAAACCGCCTCAAAGCACTTAAAACGACAGAGCGGTCGTCTTTAGCTGTTGTAGTCCTTCCTTGTTCTGAACGAGGTCTTTGAGTAAGCAGACCGGCCTCTTCGTACCGCAGAAATTCTCGTTGCACACTGGAGAGACTTATGCTACGTTCACACGCTAAGAATTTGGACGTACGGTCATTTGGACGTTCGGTGTTTTCGACGTACGGTGAGAATTGCTTGTCCTTTCACATAAGACGACACAGCCACCGTCTTCATCGAGTTGGTAACCTTATAGTACTCAACATAATTTATTCATTCCAAGCATTTCTCATCAAGTATCTATTTTTATAAATGTCTTTTATTTTGTTCCAAAGAACAGGTCTTGCTTCAACCAATCCTGATAAAAAGTTGTTCCAGACTTGATAAAAGCTGTTCGATATCTGTTCTAGAAACCAGTTAAAAGCTGTTCGAAACTTGCCAAAACCTTTTCGACACCTGATAAAATCTGTTAGAGAACTGTTAAAAGTTGTTCGATGCCTGTTCGAGACGATGTGGTACAGAACCGGCAGTGTCCTTGAGTGTGATAAAAAATTAACAGAAGTGACCTCAGTGATTTCCCATGCTATTTCCCATAAGAAGTGTGCCAGAAATGCCATTGCCATTCCACTCCTTCAATGCACCGGATCGTGTGAAAGGTACCATCAGCGTTGCCAACCGTACTCTAATAATTTTTGTACGATTATTACAACTTCATGAACTATAAAATATAGTACGCACTTTGTACTATAATTTTATATTTTCACAGATCATAACAATATACCACGATCAATCACTTGACAAATTTCAAAAACATCTGTTAGGACAGTCTTCAGTCACGCTTTTTTACGGATTTTTAAGCATTTTAAGGATTTTATGGATTTTAAAGGATTTTTAAGAATTTTTGTGGATTTTCAAGAACTCAAGGATTTTTAGGGATTTTAATGTTTTTAAGGATTCTTAACGGTTTTTAGGGATTTTTCAGGATTTTTTAAGGATATTTTAAGGATTTTACAGTATTTTTAAGAATTTCTAAGATTTTTAACGATTTTTAACATTTTTTCAGAATTTTAAGAGATGTTTAGATTTTTAATGAATTTTAAAGATTTTAGGAATTTTAAAGGATTTTTAATCATTTTTAAGGATTTTTGGAATTTTTAAGGATTTTCAAGGACATTTAAGGATTTTTAGGGATTTTTAAGAATTTTAAACTATTTTTAGGGATTTTAATGATTTTTAAGGATTATTTTAGGGTCTTTAAGAATTGCTTAAGTAATTTTTAAGGGTTTTTAGTAATTTTTAAGGATTTTTTTTAGGATATTTTAATGATTAAAATTCTTAAAAAGTATTTTTAAGAATTTATACGATTTTCTTAAGATTTTTAAAAAAATTTCAGAATTTTAAGAGATTTTTTAAGAGTTGTAAGGATTTTTAAGGATTTTTAAGAATTTTTAAGCATTTTATGGATTTTAAAGGATTTTTATGGATTTTCAAGAACCTTTAAGGATTTTTAAGAATTTTAAACTATTTTTAGGGATTTTAATGTTTTTAAGGATGATTTTAAAGTATTTTTAACGGTTTTTAGGGATTTTTCAGGATTTTTTAAGGATATTTTAAGGATTTTACAGTATTTTTAAGAATATATAAGATTTTTAACGATTTTTAACATTTTTTCAGAATTTTAAGAGATTTTTAGATTTTTAATGAATTTTAAGGATTTTTAAGGATTTTTGGGATTCTTATTCAAACGACCGTACGTCTAAATTGTGAAAGGAGCGTTACACCGAAGTTTTTCGCAGTTTCGCGCTGATCATGGTCATCTTCTCTAGCCGCCACAATTCGTGCCACCACAACAGGAATTATGGCCATGTCAATACACTTACAAAGGCAACACTAATCATTGAAACAATTTTCAGTAAAGAGATAAAACCGCGAAATAAAAAATATGCTGATAATGGATTTTACGAATTTCGGTGGAAGGCATTTTTTTGTCAAAAGCTTATACGACAAAATCATGGCACAATGTTGGTAAACTATGAAAAAAAGTAAAAAGTTCTAAAATACATGCAAATTAACGAGGTGTCCCTAATTTTATGCTCGACAGTGTATATATTTTTTATTATCCTAATTTATTATTAACCGAATACGGCTACAAGGACCACTACATTGTTTCGAAACCAATTTATGTACAGGAGAGAATCCCCAATGACCATCGGTAATTTATTGGAAACTATAGATTTGAGTCAATAAAAGAGACGGGCATTTTTATTGAAGCTATTAGAGGTGAATTTGATAAACGGCAAAAGACTACTTTTCCAAGGTTTATTACCAATGACGCCGGTCGCCGCGACGTCGCTCGTCGCGTGGTATCATGTGTAATTGCGAAAAATGAATTCTTATTATTTTACTTCGTCCTACATTTATATTTATATTTATATTTAAAAAGAACTAAAACTAGAAGTATTAGGTAGTGTTTTAAGCCTTTATCCTGATTTAGGTATTATCCACAATTTTTCTTAAAAATATCTTTAAGTAAATGTTAATCTAATAATAAATTAAATGAAAGGATTATCTTTCTTAATTTGTTTTATATTTAAAGACAGTAAAATGTTTCCTTAATATACAGGGTGATCAGTTTTTGTGAAAAAGTCCGATCTATTCATTAATATAAAATCCATAAAAAGTTAATAAAAAAATGATGAACAACTTTAAGCTTCATCTTTTAAAATTAATTACAAATATATTTCACTTCGTTCGCCATTTTATTTTCATTTTTAATTTTTTTTATCTATCCTAGGTAGTCATGGTTTGAACTAAATTATTTATAATCACAGTAAAATTGCCCAAAAAGTCTCAATTTTGTGAATTATTTATTTTTGTTTCTTTTATTAAAAATTTAAATCGGCAAATACAGTTTTTTTTAATAGATACGTGGATGGGCCACCCGGTAGTAAAAATCGTTCATTGATGTACATAAAAAATCCTTTTTTTCTCAAATAAAGGAGGAATGATATTTTTTTAAATTTCGATACAAAATTCTGCTAAAGACAACCCTGACAGCTAGCGTTGCCGTTTCCGGGTATATTACCCGGACTTCTGGTATTTTGTACAATGTACCAGGTAAAATAATCAAACCGGTAAAATCGGATATTTTGACCCTTTGGCTTCTTTGACAGTCAGTGCGCCATCTCTGTCTAAAAATGAAATTCTCAATGCGTTTTTGATTGGCAGTGGCTTGCACACAGTGCATAAAAGTGCACACTAGTTGCTAGATGTCTCAGTGTTAATGTCAATATGTCATTGTCGTTAATGCCAATGTCAATAATAATAATAAAAATAATTGCTGTGGCTCGTGGCATGGCTGTCTTGTGCTAAATGCTGACCAATAAATAACAATATTTAATTAATAATTCAACAATGTTATGAGAACGTGAGTATATTAGTGTCTTTAAATTATTTGCCTCATAGTAGGTGAAGTGTATCTATTATCAATTGCAAAACACAGTTATGTGAGGATTAATCAATATTTAGTATATAAATATCCATGTGGACTTGATTGACGATGCACAATATATGCTGTTAAACTAATTAAAACGGCGAATCGTAAGGTTAAACGCATTGTATTGGTCCAGGGGCGTATCAAGGATAAGAAACTATAAATAATCTTCTTCATGTTTGAAAATCACCAAGCAAATGGTTTGCAAATATCAGTGCGTTCGGGCCGTCGCTTTTGGTATAGGTGTGTTGAGTTTAGAGACATCAATAAATAAATAAAAATATGGCGTTTTGGAGACCATAGACTAATGAAAATAATGAAATTGAACAGTGTAGTGAGAATAAAGACGTATTAATTTAAAAATAAGAAGATTTATACATACAAAGACAACAAGTGATTTTAAATATGTTCGATTTTTTTTTAAGGAAAATATTCTAAAATAAATAAATGATTCTATTTCAAACGAGTCTGACTGTCATTTAGGGTCCTTTTTTTCGAAATTTTTTTATTTGAAATTGTAAAATTTTATACATTGTTGGTTGATTTAGATATTACTTTAGGTATATCTACATTTAGCATAACGATATGTTAGTGGCATAAGAATTGTTATTAAAATTATAAGTTTGAAGGCTCCTGTTCTATTCTCTGGACGATTTTATACGATGCTTCGCAAAGGGTGACCAAAATTTTTCTTCAGGGTATGTTGTTTGAATAATATTTGTTTATATTTAATTTATTTCATTTAATGAATATTATTCCAATTCATTTTAAATTAAAGTTTTCTATTTTAGGAGGAAGATTAAAATGAGCTATCTCCGCCTATGGCAGATCAAACAAGATTTTCGGGAAGGGTAACGAACGAGTTTTTAGGTTTTGCAATTGATAATGGATAAACCATAGATAAATAAAAATAAAGGAAGCTAAATGATCTTTGGTGCAAGAAAAGCTCCTACAAATAGCAACAAAAAAGTATGTCACGAGCGGCGCATGTGCAATGTCAATTGACGCAAGACATAGCGCAATAAGTAAAAATTGGAGACCACAGCCTAAAGAGTCAGCGCTCTTTGGGTTGTGGTCTCTCTTCACAGGAAACACGTTGCAGGTCGTAATTTTTGAGCAAATCGCTTCAAATTTGGGAAAAAAATACCTTGAAGTACTGTTACGAAGCCTATTGAAAATCGGAATAATCGGAAAATTTCTTCTGGGTTTTCCCGGATCGTTTTTCCGAGAATGTCATCATTTTAAAATAACGATATCTCTGAAACCGTGAAAGATATTCAAAAAAGAAAAATACGAAAATGTAGAACTTCGATAGTTCAACAAGTATTATTTGAAAAAATTTTCCGAAATTTGTTGAAAAAGTTGGGAAAAAAAAACTAAAAAAAAAAAAAAATTTGAAAATAAAATACTGAAAATCTCGGAAACGAGGGGAAATATCGACAAATGTCAAGAGTACTTTTTTGCTGTAATTGAATCGATCCTAGGAAATGAAGAAAAATAGGGAAAAAATATTAGAAAATAAAAAAAAAAATGAAAAACTAAAAAAATATTGAAAAATATGGAAAAAAATAATGAAAAACATGGAAAAAAAATAACGAAAAATTTGAAAAATATGAAAAAGAAATAATGAAAAATATGGAAAAAAATAACGGAAAATGTCGAAAAAAATAAGGAAAAATATGAAAAAAATAAAGAAAACTATGGAAAAAAAATAGTGAAAAAAATAATAAAAAATATGGAAAAAATTATGAAAAATATGAAAAAAAAATAATAAAAAATATGGAAAAAATATTATGAAAAATTTGGAACAAAATAAGGAAATAAATGAAAAATGAATATGGAAAAAAATAATGAAAAATATGGAAAAAAATAATGGAAAATATGGAAAAAAATAATGAAAAATATGAAAAAAAAATACTGAAAATTATGGAAAAAAAATAATGAAAAATATGGAAAAAAAAAAGTAATGAAAAATATGGAAAAAAATAATGAAAATAGAGAAAAAATAATGAAAAATATTGAAAGAGAGAGAGAGAGAGAGAGAAAGAGGGAAAGAGATATTAAATCACATAAGGAATTTAGTTCTCCCGACCGCACAAACTTTTTTTTGTGAGTCTTAAGTAGACGAGTATAAGTAAGGGTAAAAAATAGCAAAAATATAAGCATAGTACTTTTTCTACTCGACGACGATTCAACATATGCAGAATATGTCTATGCGGAAGAAACGGACCAGGGTGGGGGTTCGTAGTCGTCGCATTTACTACACCCTTGTGGTTAGTTGCTTGTTTAGTATACCATAGATTATTTTTTTACATTGCAGATAAGTGAGTTATTATTTTTTTTATATGTTGTGAGATAATTAATACCTCAAGAGACGATTGAGATTCAGATAGTATAATTATTTTTTGTATGTATGTATCTTTCTATGGCAAACAGTTCTGCGGTGAATACAGAGCAACAGTGTGGGAGTCTAAAGGAGTTAAATTCTTTAACATGCAACACAATTTCAATTTCATTTTTAGATCGATCTGTATATATTATTGTAAATTTTTTGTATTGATTGAGGATAGATTGTAGGATACTATTGTTTACAGAGGGCAAAACAGTGTAGGAGGAAAATATGACTTTGGGAACTGCAACACTTTCATTTACTGTAGGAGAATATAAAGGAAAATTATCAGTAGATTGGACATTAGTTTGATTATTTTCGATAAATGCATCTGTCAGGTGGGGATGTTTTCATAAGTTATGAATTGATGAAATGTGTATTTTTGAAAAGATGTCATGTATATTAAATTTTATTATTTTAATCAAAAATTTATTAATAGAAATAAAACTCCCTAGTCATGTACCACATATATTCAAAAAACAAAATTTTAGGGGGGCAACTAGTTTCGGCTAATTTATTGACCCGGGGACTAAGATTTCACGTCAGTTTACCTTGATTAACAATCTTCTGACACCAGCTGCTAGGTTAACATGTCAAAATATACATGAATAAAAATAAAAAAATCTATGTATAATTTGTACCAAATCTTAAATCCCATTATTATTCAATAAACACGAATCAAACAAAAATATTCGTATTAATAAAAATCTTGTCCATTATATTTATTTCTCCTATAATTTTATATATTGTGTAGTCTATGATATCCAAATACACGAACATCTAGTCCACCGGTTTCGAATTTTATTTTCCCTTTACTTTTCGGGAAACTACTCCATTTATTTGTTCGAGCCACGGCGCGGCGACGTCTACCTGAGTGAATGGAATAAATATCACATAATATAATGAAAGACAATGGAATAAACGCAGATACTTCCTCACCTGACAGACCCTTCGACCATCGCCATGGCAACGACTGATACCAATTTGCATACTAAAATCTTTGTTGCTGATAATTGCCGTTGGACTGCCGCACTTGCGGAGATTTTGATTTTGAAGAAGTTGTTTTTGCTTAATCCATATGTAAACTTTAATGTCAAAGATAACAGATCTTAATTAAAGGGATTTATTTTCAAAGTCTTTACGGCATAAATATTATAGGTAACTGATTGTTGATCACTATCTACCCCTGTACTTTGAATTAAACTCTTTAGATATTCCTTTAATCGGAAAATCTAGAGGGTGGAATCACGGTTTAAGAAATACTATTGATTTTCGATTAGCAGAAATAGTCGCCGAATAAGAAATTCTGAAATGACTGAACCTGGCCTAAAATATCTCAGTGTAAAGGTATTACAGAGGGTGTTTCATTAAAAATTGTCCATACTGTAACTCAAAATATGATAATTTAACCTACAATATTTAAATATATTAGATTGTGCAACAAGTGTGGTCAAAAACGATAATATACTCTGTATACAGGGTATAAATGTGTCATGGGCCACCCTATAACTTTTAAGCCAGTTAATAGATTTAAACCAATCAATTATAATAGAGCTGTTTTTGGATTTTTCTACATATAAATCGAATATGGCCCACATCCGGTTCGACCGGAAATGCTATGAAAATTGGAAATTCAGATGGTCAAATCCAAAAATAGCTCTATTATAATCGACCAAAATTTGGTATAAATCTATTAACCCGTTTAAAAGTTACAGGGGAGACCCATGACAGATTTACACCTGTTATAGCTAAAGGGTCACAATTGACCATACATGCATCCCCAGATATCACCCGGTGAAGCATCGTAATTTACTCGTGAAACACCCTGTATAAATGTCAAGAAAGCATTTATTAACTACCGATCCCTGTGTACAGGGTAAAAAAGTAGTTCATGAGATAAATATCCGGAGTGTGTCTGTCTGTGTAGACGTTTTCTCTGAAACTACTATACCGATTGACACCAAACTTGGTACACAGATAGCTTAGCTCAGGGGTAGCTGTTTCTATGATTTTCAGCCCCCAACACCAGAGGGCTGGTTTTACGAAACTAAATAGAAAAAACAGGAAAAAATCTAAATAAACAGTAAAAATGGGAAAAATGGGAATAAAACAGAAAGTAATCGGCAAAAAAAGGAAAAAATATTGAAAAATAGGAAAAAATAGGAAAAAATAGGAAAAAATTGGAAAAAATTGGAACAAATAGGAAAAAACAGGAAAAAACTGGAAAAATTGAAAAAATAGGAAAACCAGAAAAATAGAAACAATCAGAAAAAAAGACAAAAATTTAAACAAATGGAAAAAAACAGGAATAAATCAGACCAAATCGAAAAAACAGAAAAAAATAGAAAAATTCGAAAAAACAGGAAACAAGCGCAAAAATCGAAAAAATCGGAAAATAGAAATAATCGGAAAAATTAAAAAAATTGAAACTAATGGAAAAAAAATATGAACAAATAAGACCAAATCGGAAAAATAGAAAAAAATGGAAAAATTCGAAAAAATAGGAAACAATCGCAAAAATCGAAAAAATCTGAATAAGAGAAATAATCGGAAAAAATTAAAAAAATTGAAATAACTGGAAAAGAAAATAGGAACAAATAAGACCAAATCAGAAAAATAGAAAAAAATAGAAAAAATCGAAAAAAATAGGAAACAATCGCCAAAATCGGAAAAATAGAAAAAATCGGCAAAAATGAAAACAATTGAAACAAATAGAAAAAAGTAGGATCAAATAAGGCCAAATCGGAAAAATAGAAAAAATAAAGAAATTCGAAAAAAAAATAGGAAACAATTGCAAAAACGGAAAAATAGAAATAATCGGAGAAAATAAAAAAAAAATCGAAAAAAAATAGGTATAAATACGATCAAATCGGAAAAATAGAAAAAAATTGAAATAAGACTAAATCGGAAAAATACAAAAAATGGAAAAATTCGAAAAAAAATAGGAAACAATCGCAAAAATCGAAAACATCGGAATAATAGAAATAATCGGAAAAAATGAAAAAAAAATTTAAAAAAAATAGGAACAAATAAGACCAAATCAGAAAAATAGAAAAATTCGAAAAAGATAGGAAACAATCGCAAAAATCGGAAAAATAGAAATAATCGGAAAAATGAAAAAATGAAAAAAATGGAAAATAAACGGGAACAAATAAGACCAAATCGAGAAAATAGAAAAAAATGGAAAAATTGGAAAAAATCGGAAAAATAGAAATAATCGGAAAAAATGAAAAAAAATAGAAAAAAACAGGAACAAATAAGACCAAATCGGAAAAATTGAAAAACAAATTGAAACATTTGAAAAAAATAGACAACAATCGCAAAAATTGAAAAAATCGGAAAAATGAAAAAAATGGAAAAAAAATAGGAAGAAATAAGACCAAATCGGAAAAATAGAAAAAAATGATAAAATTGGAAAAAAAAGAAACAATTGCAAAAATCGAAAAAATCGGAAAAATAGAAATAATCAGAAAAAATGGAAAAGAATGAAAAAAAAATAGAAAAAACAGGAACCAATAAGACCAAATCGGACAAATAGAAAAAAAAATTGAAAAATTTGAAAAAATAGACAACAATCGCAAAAATCGGAAAAATAGAAGTAATCGGAAAAAACGAAAAAAATGGAAAAAAAATAGGAAGAAATAAGACCAAATCGGAAAAATAGAAAAAAATGATAAAATTGGAAAAAAAGAAACAATTGCAAAAATCGAAAAAATCGGAAAAATAGAAATAATCAGAAAAAATGGAAAAGAATGAAAAAAAAATAGAAAAAACAGGAACCAATAAGACCAAATCGGAAAAATAGAAAAAAAAATTGAAAAATTTGAAAAAATAAACAATCGCAAAAATCGGAAAAATAGAAGTAATCGGAAAAAACGAAAAAAATGGAAAAAAAATAGGAAGAAATAAGACCAAATCGGAAAAATAGAAAAAAATGATAAAATTGGAAAAAAAAGAAACAATTGCAAAAATCGAAAAAATCGGAAAAATAGAAATAATCAGAAAAAATGGAAAAGAATGAAAAAAAAATAGAAAAAATAGGAACCAATAAGACCAAATCGGAAAAATAGAAAAAAAAATTGAAAAATTTGAAAAAAATAGACAACAATCGCAAAAATCGGAAAAATAGAAGTAATCGGAAAAAACGAAAAAAATGGAAAAAAAATAAGAACAAATAAGACCAAATCGGAAAAATTAAAAAAAAAATGAAAAAATTCGAAAAAAAAGGAAACAATTGCAAAAATCGTAAAAATCGGAAAAATAGAAATAATCGGAAAAAATGAAAAAAAATAGAAAAAAAATTGAGACCAAATCGGAAAAATTGAAAAAAATTGAAAAATTTGAAAAAAATAGACAACAATCGCAAAAATCGAAAAAATAGAAATAATCGGGAAAAAAGTGTAACAAATGGAAAAAAGACCAAATCGAATACGAATTAATACTTTTAGCGGAACACGTTCGAAAGTTGTTGGATCGAAATATCGTTGGGTCAAAATATCGTTGGACCGAAATATTGCTGCATCGAAACAACGTTGGGTCGAAAAATAAAGAGGGAGGCTGGTATTTCCAACGGCTGAAGTCTTAACTTCGCAGTGTTTATTATAAAATATTACTGGTAAACCCGCTTGCATTTTCTTTGGGAAAATGACATTAATGAAAAGTTAAATTTATTTTTATTAATATTAAGATTCAATCATTACCAAAATTAATACAAGTGTGTAAATTCTAAATAAATCTTTTGTCGTTTCTACATTTACGTTAAATTTTGTTAGTAATTATCTAACAATTATTATTTTGTTGTTTAATTTGCAAGTTTGATTAAAATTAAATATAAATTTTTCAAAATTTAATGTGTCATTTTCTAAAAAAAAATATTATGTACCATACCAATTTTTTTATATCATCGTTTAAAAAAAACAGACCAGTGCCAAACTTTCCATGTACCCCTCTTAATTTTTCGATCAAACGATGTTTCGGTACAGCAATAATTCTGTCCAACGATATTTCGACCCAGCGATGTTTCGATGCAGCAATATTTCGACCCAACGATATTTCGACCCAATAACCTTTCGATCGGACAATTTTTCGAACAAGCGACGTTCGGTCCAACAATATTTCGATCCAACAGCTTTCAAACAGGCAATTTTCCATCCAACGACTATTCGACACAGTAATTTTTCGGTGCTGTAATATTACGATGATGCAAAATTCTATTTAGCAATGGTCACTCCCCCTATTTCAAAAAATTTACCGTATAACGTATATATGTAATACTCCTATATCGCCAGCTTGAGAGAGAAGTGTGTCGCCGATAGTAGAGTGCAAACGATCGTTTCTCTCTCACGCAGTCTCGGATAGGCATAGGCGTCACATCTGTAAAATCGCCTACGTTTGCTTAACTTTCCTATTCTCTACGTTTCTTTTTCACCACAGGACACGACGCCAATGCAATTTATGTATATGGGCATGCGCGTTGGTACAAAATTCCGATCTTGCATCTCCTTCTGTCGGAACGCTTTGTTTCTACAGGCAAATATAGGACGTTGGCGATATAGGAGTATTACATATATGGTATAACGCTATCTTTATTTGTGCGTGAGCATGCGCAGTCTGCTCGAAATGAGGATTAATGTTAGCGTTAACGTTAGCGGGTGAGGTGCTAAAATTCTCTATTATATTCTATAAAATCTTTATCAATATATAACAATTTACAAAATACTTCTTCTTATTCTTTTTCTTCTTCTTCTTTTAAGGCCTCAGCTACCTAGGATATTCGAAAAGGGGTTATCTATTTTAATTTAAATGTTTGCTGAATAATCTCGTGAATAATAAAAAGAAGACGATTTTATACAGAATACTTACGCTATTAATTTCTTGATTTCATCACAGGCCCTAATAACTTGTACTATTTAAATTATTTTGATATTTGTCAGTTATTTCGGATCCAGTGATAAATGAAAGATGTTGAAAGTCGGGAGCCCAAATCGAACTAAATTTAGCTGAGGAAGCTATTTTTCGTTCTATTCTGTTTATTTGATGAGCGAATTATAGTGACTTATTCACATTTAATACAACATAGTTAATTTAGTACAACAGGAAATGTAATATAAACATTTTTGAGAATAATTGTGACATACAGTCTAAATTAAATTTATGTGTACAGACTTTTATACAATAAATTAAAATAGAATTCTACTATTATATTACTAGGAATGAAAAACATTGCTTTTGCTTTGAAAATTTGTTGTATTTATTTTTATATATTTTTCTTGCTTTATTATTATCAAATTTTCCTGTACTGGTACTGGTCGACAATAAACATTATTCTTAAATAGATGTAAGATAAATATAAAAGGAAATTTATTCTAGAATTTACTTTTCTAAAACTTATTTCATTAACATAAGAATGATGTTGACGTCAACCATGACATTCCATTGTTTTCCATTTCCACATATTTTAAAATATCTCCGAAAAATCCTCATTCCATTTTGTCGACGAATAGGCCAATACTCACAGGTATTAAATTATTATTTTAGTTTTTATATTTTTTTTTTAAATCACTAACTACGACAATAAAAAAATCGGCGGTCATTCAAAATAAAGATATGGTTTGGGACTAACATAATACTGTCCCGCTAGTTATATTGTATTTCCTTTTAATAAAGATGGTTTTTTGGACTCAGGGTACCTTAAAAAAGCAAACAAAAGTCAAAACCGATCATACAGGGTGTTTCAATAATAATTGTCCATATTGTAACTGGAGAATCATTGACCCAAAGACGAATAAACTTCGATAAAGTATTTCTTCTTAAGGATATTTTATTCAAAGATGATTATTTCTTATTACAATAAATGACACATTTTATGAAAATTAAAAAAAATTAGTTGACTCACTTTTACTAGCAATATGGGATCGAAAAAAGTCTGCATGGTCTAAAACCTAAAATATAATCATCAGAGATTCAAATTGCTTTAGACGTATACTAGGTTTATCAAAAATGTGATTTTTGCGCATGAGTACCTACATTACCTTTTTTTTGACCATATCGACAATTATTATTATAAAAAAAATTGATCAGTTATCTGTAATCGATTTTTTCTAATTTTTCCTTTTTGTACAATACCATTGAAAATGTATCTGTATTGCAACGAAGTTACTATATAGGAGAGCTGGGAGTAACGAAACTAAAACGTTACTTTTCAGTAACGCGTTACTAGTAATTTTGTTACTTTTTAAAGTGGGTTAAAAGTAACGTTAATTGCGTTACTTTAAAAATAATATTTTACTTTTTTGTAGCTGCTGTTAATGCCGTTAACTGTGAAATTTTGTTTTTATTAATTTTTTGTACCCCGTCGATTTCGCGCGCCACTGTATTTTGGATAGCGTTTTAAAAAATCAATCTCAACCATGCGACTTCCATTTGATTTTTTTTTTTAATATGTGTAATAATAACGGTGATAAAAGATGAGATGTATAATAAAAGAACGACATGGGACAAGAAGAAGGTATAAAAAAGTAACGCATTACTTTTTCAGTAAAGTGTTACTTCTGAAGTAACCAAACAATAACGCATTACTTTTTTAAAGTAACTAATAAATCGTTACTTTTGTAAAAAAGTAACGGTAACGTTTATCTAACGCATTACTTTTCAGCAAAAGTAATAGTAAAGTAACGCGTTACTTCTTTTTAGTAACGCCTCAGATCTGCTATATAGCCGTTATTATTTTCATTAGTTTTAATTAATATATGATTATTAAAATATAATAAATATCTTGAGCACGGCACTGGCTTACAAATAACTTAAACTTATGGTAAAGGCAACCTTCCTTCGAATATAAGATCAATCGTACTAGTTAAATCTTCGTCCGACAGATGGAGACACTCGAGTACGTGATTTTTGGATACCGACAACAAAACCTTATACCTACCACGATCATCAGTTCCAGTTGCAGTACCAGTTCCAGTTGTTACGTTTTTTTGTGCCACCCTGTATTTTTATTATTCCTCTGCTCGGTATATTTAATTTCAGCTCGCTTGATATCCCTTCTCAAGATCTCCCTCTCTTCTAGGTATTACTATAAAATTTCTTTCCCATGTTAACAATTCTCTCTCTTTGCGTCTTCAGTCAAAAAAATTGACTTCTATATCGTCTGTGTCGCAAATTGAAAATTTCCTTTCTTCCCCTCGTTATATAGGGTAAGTTTTTGTTATATTATAGTATATTTTTACAAAGATCCCCTGTTATCATTATTAATTATTTCGGCACTTTAACTTTTATTTACTGTTATTTTTAATTCTTTTTAATGCCGGTATTTTTTTTATTGTTATATTTACTTAAAAGTTCATATCTTATCTTTTATAACAATATAAATTATCTGATGTTTGTGGTGCTCTTTCAGTCTCGATTACAAAAAGAGAATCTATTTTTAATTTGTTTTTACATATTGTCTTAAAATTTAATTCACTTTGATTATTTTTATATTTCATATTTTGATCTAAAAATTCATGTATTTCATATTCATATTATTCTTGTTTTATATTCTTTTTTTTTAACAGAGACCACAAAATCTGGTAATTTATAAGATTTTTGTCTTATATTTACTTTATGTGAACTTTAAGGGTACAAGTATGTTAGGAGCAAGTTTTCTTTGGTACAAGTATTTTTGGAGCAAGTTTTCTGTGGGACTTCAAGAAAGAAAGGACGGATTTTGAAACATATCAATTAGACTGGCGCCCAAAAATTTTTTTTTTTTTAATATTTTATTTTTTGATATATTTCAAATTCTATTTGTGGAACGAACCCATAATAAAAAGAATTGAGCTTAAACCACATTTATTACTATTTATCAACAAATTAAAGTATCGTTTCACAGTCCGAGTTGGAGCTCAAGCCGAAAATCAGATCCAGCTATAGATTGTCCAACTACTAAACCGAACGCTCCATTAAAAATTAGAGAAGTGTGGAACAAGACCCGAAAATCTCCAAAATGGGCTGCGCATGCTCAAAACACAAAGTACATGGCGAACTGGCAGTTACCAGTGTCATGCCTAACGTTGTTATTGCTTATTATTAAAATGGGTAAGTATTCTGCACAGACAAAATAAATAATATCCAACGTTATAAAGTTAATGAAAAATGAGGCGAAAAATGATATCCAAATTCCTTTACAACATCACAGGGTAAGAGTAGTAGCGCCAACGGGAATTAGGCCACTTTTCAAATTTTCAAAACACTGATAAAGACAAAGAAGAAATTGAAACATTAACATATTCCTAACATCCTTTCCTGGCGATGGATATTCTGACCCCCCCATGATCTTCGCTGGGCAATGATAATTTTTTATGAAAATTAACATTGGCTAAAATAACGAAAAAACACATAAATTATGATTATCCTCTATTTAATATAACTCCTATCTTTAAACGTATTCATCTGTTTAAATCAACTTCTTTGTTGAAAATTTTTAAATTTTCAGATATTTTAAATTTACCACTAAAGCAAACAATCCAGGAAGCAGTTCAAATTTGACGCCGCCACTGTTGACTGTACGACGAAAACCAACTGTCGAAAACCGGAAGGGAGAAATTTTGGTGGGGACGCTGTAGGTGTCGGTTTAGTAGTTGGACAATATTTACCAATACCCAGTGATGCCAGGTCTAGCGGTTTTTATAGTAGATCTACCGTTTTCACTTTTTATCTACCGTTCTACTGCAGAGACTATTAATTCTACCGCAAAATTGCAAAATTAAAACCAGAAGGGAGTTACTAGAATTTAGTATCTAATATCGAAACCAAAATAAAAAACAAGTATCAATGTACACTGGGAAATCGATTAAACTATGAATAGGTCAACACAGACGGATAGATAATTTTGAGCAATTTATCTTGCTAACTTAAAGATAAATTGTCCAAAATTATCGTTCTGTGTGTTTACCTAATGACAATTTTGTGCATATGGTATGACATGACGCATGTCTGGCATTCCCAGAACCGAACAGCTGTTTGCGATTATGACGTCATATGACAGCTACCGTTTTCAAACCCAAATCTATCGTTTTCTATATGGCAAATCTACCGACTTGGCCATTTTAGATCTAGCAACTTTATCAGTACCTGTTCAGTGATTTTTAGAGATATGTGGAGCTGAAGGAAGCGAAGCTGAAGCCGAGATTAGTTGGCCGCAAGCCAGCTAGTTAGTTGAACCAGTAAAGTAGGACCATTTACAAATCCAGTTTATGTGGAGCCGTCGCAACGAGTCGATAATAGAGAGAATCGACCACCGACAAAGAAATCCGAAAAATTACACACTTTTCTTCTTTCTCATCTCAGTTTATTTAGTATAAATAATTTTTTTTTTGATTTAACGAATTTCACTTTAACATCCCAACAGCGAACCGCCAAAGTATAAATGGAAACCATAACGTTACTTTGAGTATTTTTATCCACTGATGCTGCCCGGTGCAAGTGGTCTTCAGACTATAAACGGAATGTCGCACGAGAGCAATCCGAAACCTGGACTAAGACACCATATAATTTAGATACATTGTCAAACATTTCTTGTCAGTAATAATCTTGGCTAAACGAAAATGACACTAAAATAAAACAAACCAGGCCTATTTGTCCTATCGGAGTCCCGATACAGGTCGACTTCTCGACTTCTATTTCCCCCTTTTTGAAATATTTCCCGTCAGGTAACTTGTTTTGAGCCACTCATGTTTTATGCATTAGATGTTTTCCTTATTTACGTTATAACCGTAAACGGCTACCTACATAATTCTTAACGAGTTTGCGAATTCCACTAAAAAGTTTGTACCTCGTAAAACGAGATAAAATTTTACGGACTCCCTCTGTTTACGCTCTTCTTCTTTTTCCGGATTATCGGAAATCTGTTTTAAGCGAATAAGTAAAATTGGCGGCACCGTTGTTTAACTTTTAGTAAAAGAAAACAAATATGTAACTGTCAAATTAAAAATTATTATTTTTTATTAAACTTAAATTTTAATTAATATTTAGTATCGCTATTGTATCATTCTTTTATACAGTGAGGACCAAAAGTCCGTCGCCCCTCTCTTAGCTTTGTTATTTTACATATTACAAAAAAATGTTAAAATACAAAAGTTGTAGAGTTTTAAAGGCTCAAGTTTTAAAAAAGCACAGCAACTTAGTAGTTTATTTCTTTAAATAAGACACCCTGTATATCATTGCATTTTTGGATTCTACGTCAAATTCCAAGCAAAATGAAATCGGATAAGAGCACTTTATTGGATGGCGAAGAAAACTACGCTGACGATTTTGCTTAAAATTTTGTATGTAATCAGGCAACTCTTTAACTGTATCCTGTATCAGTTCCAGAGATAAGACATTTTCCAGAGCGGAATAATTGGGGTTTTGCTGGAGGATGTTTTTTATATATATTTTGTGCGACAAGTATATCTGTCAAGTTTCACCATTTTTTTTGAGGGATTTCAGCAGAGTCAATATTCTTTTGGTAAAATGAAATGCATTGTAGGTGTGGACCAAATCGAGTCACTATGATCCAAAAACTCGCCCCGGTACACGGTGGCCGAGGTTTACGTGGCCTTTTCCCTATGCATCTGCCAAGTTTTAACTCAATCCGACCATTTCAGAGAAAGTTGAAAACTAAACTGAGTGTAGTTGAAAAATGCAGTGTGTGCCGACCCAATAGGGCCACTATGACCCAAAAAGTCGCCCCGGTCCACGTCGCCAAGTTCTGCGTAATCTTCTCCCCATACATTTACCAAGTTTCAGCTCTATCTGATTATTTCAGAGAAAGAAAAACACAGTGGGTGAACCCATCGTGGTCACTGTGATCCAAAAACTCGCCCGGCACGGTTGGCCTTCTCCCTACACGTCTACCAAGTTTCAGCTCAATCCGACTTTGTCAGAAAAAATCGAAGACCCCAAAATCTTTCACTAAACCGGATACCGTCCTTTCACCTAAGTTCAAATGATTCTAAGAAAAATTATAATCAAAACTAGTTTGATTTCCGATCCCTTATGATAATAAAGTAGGTTGTGCACGCTAGGCGCATCTATTGTATCCATGACAACGAGAAAACACCTCTTATCTATTTTCGCTAAATGTCAAATAATTATTAATATTTTGTGGGTTTTTTGATAATTTTTTTAATTTATCTCGTTTATTATTAAGGCTCGTTCAGTAGAAGACAAAGTTGAAGCTGTTATCATCTTTGGTGAAGTTAATCGAAATTACCTCGCTGGGAATCGCATTTTCAATGAGCGGTTTCGGAAACGTCCGATGTGTCGAAAAAACCTGCAAAAATTGGTGACCAAATTTAACCAAACAGGAACGGTAAAAGATGCTCCAAGATCTGGAAGATGTTCAAACTCAAGTACTAGCTGAAACGATAAATAACCAGCAATAATCAACTAAGCAAGTAACTGAAATATGTAATGTGTCTAAAATATTAGTAAAAACAAATAAATTCCATCGTTACAAAACAAAAATTTTGTATGAATTGGCTGAAGATGATCCGGACCGTCGAATTGAATTTTGCGAGACCATGGCAGAAAAAATTGTTGCTATACTTACAACACATTTGTTTTAGCAATGAAAGCATTTTTTACCTAAATGGAAGTGTAAATAGCCTAATTGTAGATATTCTAGTAAATTCTATGAGGGGCATACTCAATTTCCCAAAAAAATTAATGTTTAGGGGAAGGAAATTTAAATGGTACAAAATACCTCCAACTGCTGCAGGATATAATCACTCCCACTATCAATGAGAGTGTTGCATAAATCCCACATGAATTTTACTTGGATGTAACAATTCAGTCACCACACTATTTTCTAGAGGTGAGAAATTACTTAGATGAAACTTATCCAGGTAGATGGATTGGACGTCGAGGTTCAACAGAGTAGCCAGCTCGCTCACCGGACCTCAACCTCTTGATTACTTTCTTTGGGGCTATTTGAAATTAGGAGCAAGCAGCACAAGCCGCCCCGAGGACCTAAGATTTAGGCCCGATTCAGGTATGAACGTCCCAGGTCATTTTCAGGACTTCCTCGGGACAACTGCTTTTGGACTTCTCTGGGATATCTTTCTTTTATGTCTCCAGGACGTCCTATTTAGCATTCCAGCGATTGTGAATTTTTATATTTTTCATCATTAATAATTAAAAGTAAGTGCGTAACCCAATCCAGTTGATGGATTGGTAGATATATTGGAAAAAAATGTTTTATGTGAAATGTTTTAAAGTTGTACTAACCCATAAATATGCCCTTTTAACGTAATTTAACTAATGAGTCACATATTGAATTGTTAATAAAGTCGTGGTTGAAACTGAGTATCTACAGAACGAGAAAAAACAATCAACAATTAATGTTAATACTGTTATTTTAATAAACTCGTTTATAATACTGTATTAATATTTATTTGACCATAATGGTCCCAGAAGGAACCCATACAGGTCTAAAGAGGCTTTTCAATGGTCAGAAAGGTGTTATGCTGGTCCGAAAAGAATCCTAAATCGGTTCTAGAAACGTCCTATATATGTCCTAGGAAGGAAATTTTGTTCTAACTTAGGACGAATATCGAACTTCCTGGGGACTCCTTCATTATTAACGAGGACGTCTAAAGTCCTGATTTGGACGTACCCCAAGTTCTATTGAAATTACCAAAATATTTTTTTATATTAATTTTATGTGGTATAGACTTTGAGTTTCTATCTCCTTTGACCATTATTATTATTATTATTACTATTATATCTAATATATTCTCTCATATCTTTTTTACTCATCAAGGTGTGACTTGATAACCATTCAAAATTAAGTAAAAGAAGTTGTATGCGGTATAGAGAAAAGTAAGTGGGTAACAAGGGTTTGATAATTTACATGTTAAAGAAGTTACTGAGGAGACAGAAAGTATCGCCGGTGACAACGCAAAAGTCTAGTTCTCCGAGAAATAGGAAGGAGTCGTTTCTATAGAAACATGTCACCTACTTTATTGTTCCACTAAGTTTTTCTTATTTGTCTATACTAATCAGTCCCCGGATTTAACTACCCTCACTCAGTGGCGTAACTAGCAAAGGACCAAGATGCCAAATTTTGTAACTGATCCCTGCGTCTTTATAAAAAATTTTATACTATGTATACATATGGTATACAAAAAAAAACAAATTAAGTTGAGAACACTTATTTATATTGAAAACAAAAAAAAAACTATGAACTAAAGAAATAAATTATTACAGAAAAATGTTCTCTTCTAGATTTCATCACTGCAGGCAGATATGGAAAATAATAGAAATTTGATCGAGACTTTATCAAACCCTCAAGTGAATCCTACTGACAGACACAATTATAATTTGCATACTAAATGGCGGTAAGTACAAAACATTTAATTAAACATATTTTACAATAGTCATAATGCATTTATTTCTTTTAGGGAAGAAAATTTTGGTGACTGCGATCACTTGAATATGAATTCTGCCATAAAAAAGAAGTTAAATAAATATGTAAATATGGGAGTAAAAATTGAGATCAATGAAAACAATGAAAAGTGTAGTACTAACGCCTGGGTTCACAAAAGCGAATTGAAAAATGGTACTTGTGATCAATTGAATTCATGTACAACATTTTTATTTGTGGCATATAAAATTGGAGAAAGTCCTTTAGCTGTTATCTTGCATACCAAGCAAATTGAAGCAAACTATTCAATAGCATTTAGTTCACTAAAAAGAGCTTTAGTTAGCGCTGGCTTTGGCAATCAAGAGTTTCCATCTGTAATGACTGATGATTCGGAGGCAGAGAGAAATCTGTTGTCCTAATTCTACACTTCTGCTCTGCACCTTTCATGTATATTAAACTATTTGGCTTATATTTTTTAGCCTCACTGATTTCACTACTAATATAGAAATGTTATTCAATCGCGATTGTCCCATACTACTTCTATAGTCTTTTATTAGTTTTAACTTGCTAAATGATATTTCTACTGAAGCAGCTGTTACAAAGAGTGTGAAGATCAATATAAAAACAGAAAATGCATCCAATATATCATTTTCTAAACAATTATATGTTAGCAAAATCTTTTACACTTTGCAGTTCTTTTAATTCAAACATGAATTTTACCTACAGGGCTCAAATTTCAACTCGACCGAGGTGTGACCCGGTATCTACATACCAAGTTTTTCTTGTAACTCAATGGCAGCATTCCAAATTATATTGGTAGGTAATACAGAGTTCGTATACCTACAATCGTAGTTTTACCAGAAACTAACAGAAGTGTTAGTTTGCAAATAATAAATATGTATTTTCTTTTTATTTTAATTTTAATGTTCTACTATTTTTTTAAGCTTGGCACAATATATGAAGAGGAGGTCTTCTGAACCTAGAGTGTCCTGTCATTACACCTAGTACAGTTTTGATCTCCTGTCTATTTAGGCATAATAGCAGATTGTGGGTGCTTTGGACTGTCTTAGTCCCGAAGTTCCATCCTATATTCCCTATGTTTGTCCTTTAGTTGATTCTCCCTTACATGTTGATAGGAAATACCACATGTAGGTTGCTGTCCAATTAAAGGCATGCATTTAAGAGTTATCTTATTATGTCCAGCCAGGGCATTTAGGTTTCTATGACTGTCTAATACTAGTTTGGGCTGTATTTCCAAAGTTTTCATTGCTTTAAAGGATGCTTCACTATCTGTGCGTATACGGAATCTCTTATTTGTAAGATCCTCGCGCTTCATCACATTTATACAAGCATTTATTGCAACCATTTCCGTTTGAATGATACCAGGTTTAGAATGCATGTTTTTCCTGAGTTCACATGATGGAATCCTCTGTTTTGGATCCATCTATATAAAAGAATGATTGTCCTAACCCCACTCTTTTTATCTCTCTCAGGTATGTTTACCTCAAAAGGTTTCACAAAATTGTGGCTAGGCATTCTGTGCGGATTTTCTCTTAGTTTTTCTGCGATCATGGAATGGTATCCTATCCTTAAAAGTTTCCATCCACTACCGTCTATACCCAACCTGTAGGTTGCTGCCTCTTTTTCCGCTACTAGGTGTACATGAGGAAGACCCAGCAAAAATTCCATAGCCGCAATACCTACGTCGTCAGAAAATACTTCTGAGTAGATATTTTCTCTCTTTAGATCACTAAGAACTACCAGGCACCACATCGGTGTAGAGAGTACTTCTCCTTGAGGGCACCCCTTGGTGGTAACGAGTATATATTACCAATGTTGTCTTATACCAATTCCTTATTTAAGATTTCATTATCTTTCTTCTCATATAGAACAAATATCTACGTAACATTAAACAGGTACACAATACAAGTCAGAGTTGGCTTAAATCTCGTGAACTTAAAACGTGACAATCATATCTAGTAAGACTTGGTCTGTATACTTGTATCTTTTTCTCTACTAATTGATTTATCGTCAGATTCTCTCTTTGGTTTTCTATATGTTCATCTCTAGTTTATTAATTTTTTTTTCATCTAGTTTTTGTTATGTTTGTTACTCTACTTTCATTGATTTATTGTGCCTTAAAAATGTAATATTTGAAGAAATAAAATCAACATACATAAAAACAAATTGTATTTAACAGACAAGAAAGGTGTATGTATTTCTAAATTTGGAATCCTTTTAGGAACTAATAACGATCTATTTTTAAACGGGAATATAATACCAGGTATTCACCAGTAAAAATAAACCTATAATGCAAACTTAATGAAAGTTCTATTTTCGTTAAATGCCGCTGACATGACGAGTTGATTTTCGTGTTCAGGTATATAAAACTCCAGTAATAAAAGCAACAAACAAGATTTTAGTAGACATGTGCACTTTAACAGTGACGTCTCAACAAGTTAAATAATTCTAAATGAAGAAAGTTTTCCCGAAAATAAATAATAATACAAAGTAATAGTCCAATATTAATAAAATAATTAGAATTTATGTAATAATTAATAGCTTAAGTTTGTAATTTTTCAATTGATTTTAAAACACTGTAGTTGGTAGCACCCCCAAATATAGTAATTTTGAGGATTAGTAGGAGTTATATTTAAAATGTTTATATTTATTATAGATACACAAGGATTAAAAAAAATTAAGTACTTATTTATTATTTCGGCACGGTATTGCAATAAAAAATGTTTTAAAATCTTTCATTTAATCGTCACGGATTCTTCAAGGTATTATACAGTTTTGTTGTTAATCTTTTCTCGAGTCAGCGTCTCCGATCTCGGTTAATAAAACAATTACAGCCACCTTTGTCACCTTTTATAAATATAAACCAGAGGCGGAGATCACATGTTTTTTTAATATATTTGAAATACTATATGCTAATATTATTGCATATAATCAACAAACGCATATAATCAAAAAAAAATGTAACAATGTAACAATATAATTACAATCTAAATAGCAATTGAAGCAATTACTTTTTAGCGAAAGCAATTGCTTAACTAGTAAATACTGTAAGTAAAAGCAACCTAGAAAGTGGTGGGTCAAACCATGGATCAATCAATCATTAGGTAACTTAGGAATTACAAACGACTCGAAATCATTTAAAAACTATTTGAGAATGGATGAGGTAACATTTGAGAAACTTTTAGAAAAAATAAAATACAAAATACAAAAAAAAGATACGAAATTTCGAGAATGTATATCTGCAAGATCAAAACTAATTATTACCTAAAGATACCTTGCCACTGGCGAAAGTTTTATGTCTCTGCAATATAATTACAGAGTTTCAAATAGTGCAATATCATGTTTCATTCCAGTTGTATGTAAAGCCATTTACGAAGAATTAAAAAAAGAATATTTAAAGGTTAGTATTATTATTTTATTAGAATTGTGAATGTAACGAAAAGTTTGTGTCTAGGGTTGCCTTTGTAAGAACAAGTAACAATGAAACTGATAGATATTTAAATGAGAAATATATTGTAACAATAAAATAGTAATTATTTTACTTTTAAGGTTCCTTCTACAGCAGCTGAATGGTTGAAAATTGCTAGTAAATTCAATGAAAAATGGAACTTTCCAAATTGTCTAGGAGCAATGGATGGCAAACATATAGTAATTAAGGCACAGAGGAACGAAGGATCTGCTTTTTATAATTACAAGAAGCAACACAGTATTGTTTTATTGGTACTGGTAGATGCAGATTATAATTTTTTGAATATAAATGTAGGAATGAATGGCAGATTATCTGATGGTGGAGTTTTCAGGGAAACTGATTTAAGTCAAGCAATTGGAAAAAATCATTTAAATTTCCCAGAAGACAAGCCTCTTTCATTGCAAATAACGTCTGTTCCATTTGATATTGTAGCAGATGCTGCATTTCCATTGTCAACGCATATTTTAAAACCATATCCATTAAAAATCTGATGTGGCCAGCACATGACCTCTCGCCATTTTTGAATCAAAAATTTACAGGTTGACACAAAAAAGTATGAAAAAAAATTATATTTTTGTAAATCTGGCAACAATGGCAAAAGTTTCGAAAATTTTAATGAGATGAAAATAAACTATAGGGTATACAAAATATATGTGTAAAACTTTATTGCCGTTTTGTATAATAATGGCGTCATCACCCATAGCAACTGTCACTTCCGGTTGTGCGATTGGCACCAAAATCTAATCAGATCTAATCTAGGGTATCAGAATCCTGTATGCAAAATTTCAAATTTTTTTATTCAGTAGTTTTTGAGTTATCGTTACTACAACATCCATCCAAACACACACACTAACACACACACACACACACACACACACACACACACACACACACACACACACACACACACACACACACACACACACACACACACTAACACACACACACAGACATCATCGCGAAAATATTAAAATCGTATTCTAGGGACCCTAAAACGTGTTTATTCATTGAAAACTCACTACCCAATTTTTAGCATGATTCCTATACCTCTCTTACCTGAAGGGCGAGAGGTAACAAAAATGACTAAAGAGCAACGAATTTTCAAATTACCGATTAAGTCGAGCCCGTCGAGTAGTGGAAAATGCGTTTGGAATTTTGTCTAACCGTTTTAGGGTACTCTTAAATGTTAACGCATTAATACCTGAAAAACTTATTACACAGGCATGTTGTGCCTTGCACAATTTTCCAAATCGTGAAATGACAACCAAATACACTGTAGATACACTTTTGTCTATGGATTAAGTGCGCAAGATGGAAATAGGCCACCAAGAATGGCAATGGGGGAGTTCCCTCAGTGTTGCCAACCTAGAAAAAGGTCTACCAACGGGGAAGGATTATTTTTGATCAAAATCTACTTCATTATTTTCGCAATGATAAAATATGTATACACAATTCTATTGAGCTTTCCAGAATATATCGTTAGCGAAATATAATGATTTTAATAAATTCTTACTTCTGATTGGTTGAAATTTCGATGTCAAATGTCATTCGTCATGGAGTAAGTATAACAGAGCGGCATGTTTCATTTTCAGCGACTGACCTACAGCCTTGGAGGATTGGCGGAACTAAACAGAATTTGGCGAGTAGTTTGAATATTCTATAATCTGAAAATGAAACATGTCGCTCTGTTATGCTTACTCTATGACGAATGACATTTGACAACGAAATTTCAGCCAATCAGAAGTGAGATTTTATTAAAACCTTTATATTTCGCTAACCATATATTCTGGAAAGCTCAATAGAATTTTGTACACATATTTTATCATTGAGAAAATAATGAAGTAGATTTTGACCAAAAATAATCCTTCCCTGTTGGTAGACCTATTTCTAGGTTGGCAACATTGAAGGAACTCCCCTATTGTAATGTATTTAAAGCTTATGTTAATGGTGAAGGAGCTGTATCATGGCAAGATGACATGATTTAAAAACATTAGACAAGTTTTTTAGTATAGTTTTAATAACATAATTTTTTTTAAATAAATTTATAAAAATTAAAAGATGTATATAAAATATTTGTATTAATTTTTCTTTCCTGCTTCTCTCTCCTTGGTTGATCTGTACGCCTTTTTAGCTTTGTACAGCTCCAGTAACACATTTTCTTTAAAACAATCTAATATGTCTTCATCGTCTATTTTGTTCATCTCTGATGATAAGTACCTAAATAGTATATTTATTACGTCATAAGTTTTATGCTTATGATTTATTTAAAAACATCAAATGATATTCCCAAGTTAATTTATTTACAACTTGTCCCAAATAACGTTTATAAAATGTTTATTTAAGTCCTCGGACCTAAAAAACCGTTTAGGTACATAATAAAAATGTTTTATGGACCTTTTGCACTACGGTTTATATAAGGCATTTTTAGATAATAATTTGTTTCTACAATTCGAAAATTTAATTATAAAACGCCATTTTTGGTATATTTTTAAAAAATTGCCTCAAAATAACCTTTATAAAACGTCTTTTTTGATTATAAGCCTATCATAAACAACGTTTAAAAACGTCATTTTTGGTATATTTATTACAAGTTTGCCTTAAATATCGTTTATAAAACGTTCTTTTTAGTATTTTTAAAAACATGTCCCAAATAACGTTTATAAAATGTTTATTCAAGTCCTGGGACCTAAAAAACCGTTAGGGACATAATAAAAATGTTTTATGGACCTTTTGCACTACGGTTTATATAAGGCATTTTTAGATAATAATTTTTTTGTACAATTCGAAAATTTAATTATAAAACGCCATTTTTGGTATCTTTTTTAAAAAATTGCCTCAAAATAACGTTTATAAAACGTCTTTTTTCAATGTTTTATAAGCCTGTCACAAACCACGTTTATAAAATACCATTTTTGGTATATTTATTAAAAATTTGCTTAAATATCGTTTATAAAACGTTATATTTACTATTTTTTAAAAACATGTCCCAAATAACGTTTATAAAATGTTTATTTTAAGTCCTCGGACCTAAAAAACCGTTTAGGGACATAATAAAAATGTTTTACGGACCTTTTGCGATACTAGTGTTTAATAAGGAATTTTTTGTATAATTCGAAAATTTAATTATATACGTGGTGTGCCATTCAAAAAATATAACTTTGATATGGTATTCTTTTTTAGAGCACCCTGTAGATTCCAAAATATTCTTAAAATGAAGTCCTCATTGACTTACATAATCAATAGAAGTTAATGAATATATGCTACTTCGCCATAAAACTCCGTGGCGTCGGTCGTAAATCACCCTGTATTATTTTTTATTATTTGTGTTTGTATCAAAACAGTAATTTAATACCCAATTAATGCTTTTTAATTATATCAATCATATAGAACAAAACCATTTATATGTTTAATTGGATTCAGATTATATTATTGATATGCCACACTAATGCAGAGTTAAAACAATTCGATTTTCATTAAAAAAAATATATACAAGGTGGACCAAAATTGTAGAGCAATACTTCTAGGGATGACAGAACGCCTAAAAATAAGTAATGTTTGTGTAATGAACCAATGTCCAAAACCGCTTATTAAGGGTGCAACAACCCCTAGAAGGGGCTTAACAATAATTAATTTTTCATGAATATCTTTCGAGAGGGGTACCATACAATATTCAAATTTTAGGTGGTACCTAAGGGTGCTAAGATACGCTATTTACATATTTTGTTTTGATTCTTCGAATTCACCAAGGGTAGTTTTCAAGGGAGGAGTTACCATTTTTTAGACGTTTTTCATTGTTATCAACTGTTTTGGCACTTAATAAGCCGTTTTGGACATGGGTTCATTGGACAAACATTACTTATTTTTAGGCGTTCTATCACCCCTAGAAATATTGCTCGACAATTTTAGTCCACCTTGTATATTAGCTCTAAAGTACATGTTGTAGTGGAAAGATTAATTATAATAAAGATATTATTTTTAAATCTAACTAAAGGTAGTAAAAACAGTCTCTCTGCCACTGTTACTGGTTGAACTCTTTAAAGGTGCAACACACACACGTATTCTGTTTTTTTTTCGCTTATTTGACAGAAACATCCCAACAATGAAAATGGAAGCTCGTACCGTATTTCACCTGTGATAAATGTTCCGTGACGGAATCTGTTTTGTTATGACTGTCGAAGATTTACGGCTTTTATATAAATAAACTGGAAATCCTGTAAGAGAAAAAAAAACTTTCCGCTGACGATGACAGGTTTATTTTAATCGAGGTGTTGATTGTTTTAACCTCCCGCGGTTTGAAAGTAAACCGCTGCTGAGAGTTGAAAACCAGATACCCACTTTGCGTTTACCTGATTGAAATTTTTATTCAAATTCCAAAATACAATCACTAGAATATTGAGCCTAATGAATAAAAATCAAGCCATTAGTTTTTAGCGAAAACAATTGCTTAACTAGTAAATGCTATAAGTAAAACCCGTTTGATATGAATAAAATTTTGAAGTGAATGCTGCTTTTTTTATATCTCTGTAGCAATTGTAAAAAGTTCAAAATAGGTGTAAAATTTAATAGTCTATATACCATAATCAATTTGCTTTTGAAAACAAGAATATAATAATCTAGGACATCCTGTATAATATAATACAAAAAAATTCACTTTTTTTATTCAATTATTATTTATTATTAACAACTTTCTTTGTTCAGCTAACTGCTGACTTGTTTTTTTGAACTCATTTCATTTATATGTAATTTTAAGGATTCTTGTAAGGATTCGTGAAGATTTTTAAGGATTCTTCGAAAATAGAAACCAATTTTTATTGAATCTTTAAGTATCCGAAATTTGTTACATTTAATATATTTTTTTATAAATAGTTTTAAGGAATCAAAGTATTTTCAAGGAATAAAAAAAAACATTAAAAATTTTTGACAGGTTTTAAGTTTTTTTTATGACTAATCAGAAAATATTTATATAATTTATTGAGAATTTGTAAGGATTGTTAGGAAAATATTTGTCAGAATTTATGTTAAGAGTAGTTAGAACTATGTTCGTTCTAGACCGGAAGTGAGCTGTCAAAGTGTTTAAAATGGCGGGAAATTCAAATAGGGCTGCGCGACAAGGAGGGGCTGCGCAGGGTTCGTTTAAACCTAACGTAACCTATGATTAAGGCCCCCATCTGTCAATCTTTGACATAAACCCCGCCCCCATCTGTCAATCTTTGACATAACCTAAAAAATTCTTCTCTCCATGTGTAACTCATGGCCAACTTCAGAGTTCATTGCAGGCCACCAAATGACGTAATTTCCCACCTCCCAAGCTTGGTTGGCGAAAACAGAATTATTTAAAAACAAAAATTATCGATGATTCCTGTTTACAACTTAATATTGTTTTTAATACTTTCTAGATTGTTCGACTTTGAAATATTTTTATTATATTAAATACTTGTAAAATTTATTAAGAAGTATAACACTTAGAATGGGACCTTAGCTAAGAGGAGACATTACAACACATGCAAGATTGGGAGGTCTTTTTTTGGCTGTCAATGAACTCTGAAGTTGGCCACGAGAATTTTTTAGGTTATGTCAAAGATTGACAGATGAGGAGGGGGGCTTAATCTGAAGTTAGCCACGAGTTACCGTAGAGAGAAGAATGTTTTAGGTTATGTCAAAGATGGGGGCGGGGCTTATGTCAACGACTGACAGATGTGGGGCCTAAATCATAGGTGTGGCGCTTTAAACGAACCCTGCGCATTCCCTCCAATGCGGAGCACCTTATCGCGCAGCCCTATTTGAATTTCCCGCCATTTTAAACACTCACTTTGAGTCTAGAACATACATAGTTCTAACTACTGTTAAGGATCATTGCGAATAACTTTAAGGATATCTATTTAGTTTTAAGGATTAGTGCAGATTTTTAAGAATTCGTAAAACGAATTTAATTTTATTTTCTTTCTTAATATTCCCATACCAATTTTACTCTTTCCCTTTCTTTTCTTTTTCCCTTCCATACTCCTTCATGCCTTGTGGTTATCTTACTTCATTTTGTCTCCTTCTCTTTAGTTTTATACCCCAGTTATTTCGTTTCCCTATTTTATTTCTTTATCTTGGTTTCGATATGAACATAATTCTTATCCTTCTTCTTTTCTCCCGTCTGACATGTGTCATTTGTCACTTTTTACTAATCATCTCATTCTTCTTTCTGACTAATTACCTGCCTGTACCCTGTACGAGTCACGTTCTGTTGTTTTAAAAAGATTATATTAGTTATTTTTTTAAACGCTTTTTGTCTTTCACATTTTTCACAGTATACTAGTTTGTCAGATCATGTATATTTTATATTTTACCGTTAATTTTACACATTATGTTCCTTTTCGTTTTTTAGTTATCGGTTTTCATGTCAGAACTCAGGGGTGCTGTATTTGAAAGGAGCCCTAAATGACCAAAACTGCCTGGTAAATTAAAAATTGAATATTCTGGCGAAAAATTAGAGACAAAAATCGGAACTTTGTAGCACCCCTTGAAAATATCCATTTTCATAATTTTCAGTATTTTTTCGTGTCAGAACTCAAGGGTGCTGTACTTAAAAGCAGCCCTAAGTGACTAAAACTACCCAGTAAATAAAATAAGCGTGCGGCATGAAGTTAGCACCCCAAAATTTATTTTTTTTTGTAATTTCCGAAAATTCCCAGAACTCTTTGCAAAACCTACCGAGAACTCTAGAACTCTTTATTTCTGAGATATCTATTCACCCAGAACTCTTTTTTATCACAAAAGGGGTGCGGCATGAAGTTAGCACCCCAAAATTTGTTTTTTAAAAAGTCCGCAAAAAAAATTGCAGAAATCTATCTGCACCCTCTCGAGAACAATAGAACTCTTCGAGACGAGTCCAAAACTCCGAAAAAATCAAAGGGTTCCGGCAATTCTGGTACCAACTTCCGGGCGGTTAACTTTGTATGTATTTCATCAAATTGAATCAAATGCAGTTTCGATTTGTGATGGCATTTTTTTGATATCTTCGATTTTTGATAAATTCTCTGACTTATTTCAAAATGTTTCCAAAGGCGTGATTTGACCTTTTAGAACCCCCCGATTATACCTCAATTTGCCTATTTGCCTCTCTGTCTGATTTATAAGTCAGAACTAAGAACTGTCTAGGATTAATACAAAATGTAACGCTTTTTACGTGACGAGGTGTCTTCCGATCTCTATCCGGCTCGAAGGACCAAAAATTTTTGTAGGATTCTTGAAGTTGGTTCTTTTAATAAATGGTACTTTTGTAACATGAATAACTTATTTTAATTATATAAAATAACAATATAGAACATTGACGTATTCATGTCACTTGCTCTACAATGTTTTTTCAGTCATTTCAACATTAACAAAATCTCTGTTTGCACAGTACAGTCTCCATTAGCAGAAGCACTTAAATTGTAATAGAAATACAACACTTTTAACGAATTTATATATGGTAAGTTTTAATATTGTACTTCACCTCTTATTCTAAGAACATTGTACATTTTAGGCCTGAAGATGGTTATTTTGCTAAAACTGGTTGCCGATTTTGAAATTACGTGATTTCTTGTTAAGTAAAATTAATAAGTTGCTAATTTGATTAGCTTTTTTGATTTTTTTACATCTACTAAATTAAATATCCTTGTTTAATTACTATGTTTATTAAAATTATTTTTACCTCTTTATTGAACTAATTTATCGTTCTTGTTACGACTCGAATGATTTATTGAAGTCAAGAAACTATTGCTGCCGCAAGATAAGATAAGATAAAAAAGGAAAAGCTTCGGTAATAAAAAGAAGGAAAGGAGCAAAATGTCGAAGTCCAAGAACCTGGCCCGATATTGTGATTGGAGCAATATTATAAACTGCGGTAGATAAGGAAAAGTGCCCTTTGAGTCAAGAGGTTATCTTCTACTTTATATGAATGACGTGTTGTTTGTGTGCAGCGAAGGTTTTTTTTGTTCTTTCATTGTTTAAAATAAGGCAATGATATATATACATTGTATACTGAAATTCATTATTATGAATTCGACTATACCCTAATTTTAGAGGAAGTAAGTTGTTTGTTATATTTAACCGTGTCCATAATGTGAATATTAATCGGTAAATAGTACTTAATCACGCTAATTACACGTAAATTATTATCGGCGCTGTTTGTCAGTTATTTTGAAATATTAGGCTAAATCCTAGCGTTATCTTCATCGCATTCGGTCGTTCAATTTATTGCAAAAGTCGATAAATGATTTCGCAGATTCATAGGTGCGTGTATATCATTATTTCATATGTAGATAAAGGTGGATAAAGAATTTAAATTTTTAGATAAAAATTAAACGAAAACTTTATTTCTGATTACCATACCTACTCTTTTTTCTAGTGTGGTGTGGTTTATTAATTAAAAAAGTTATTAATCATAAATGAAACTCGATACTAGTTTCGGTTAAAAAGCCATTTTCAGGCCAATTATTTTAAGATGGTGCAAGAGAAAAAGTAGGGGGTACATGAAAAGTTAAGTAAAAATTAGCAATGAGATAAATAGTTATGAAATTAAATAAACTAAATGAACGTATGACATATAAAATAAGTACCGGTGTGAACTTAGCAGCCACATTCTGGCAGCCGATTTTCACCCAGCAGCCAAATGACCAGTGGCGTCGGAAGATGATTTTATTCGTAAAAAATTCTTTAAAGAGACCTGTGGAATGGAACATATAAAATAAAATTATTAAATTTTTACTAAATATTTCCATATATCACAAACACTAAAACAATATTATAAATCGTTTTTTGGGGAAAAGTTTACAGCATCACAATTAAAAAATAGAAAATAATCTTAAAAGTACCCTCAGAAAAGTTTAGCCAAGTTCCATTTTTGCACAAACATAACTGACTACATGTAGAATAACCGTATTAAGATGCGAATTATTTGCAGGCCGTCCAAGGGGTAGTAAATACCCTCACAAATAGAAAAAAATTCAAAAGTACCCTTCAGAAAAGTTTAGCCAAGTTCAAATTTTGCACAAACATTACTGACTACATGTAGAATAACCGTATTAAGATGCGAATTATTTGCAGGCCGTCCAAGGGGTAGTAAATACCCTCACAAAGAGGAAAAAAAAAACAAAAGTACCCTTCAGAAAAGTTTGGTCAAGTTCAAATTTTGCACAAACATTACTGACTACATGTAGAATAACCGTATTAAGATGTGAATTATTTGCAGGCCGTCCAAGGGGTAGTAAATACCCTCACAAATAGAAAAAAATTCAAAAGTACCCTTCAGAAAAGTTTAGCCAAGTTCAAATTTTGCACAAACATTACTGACTACATGTAGAATAACCGTATTAAGATGCGAATTATTTGCAGGCCGTCCAAGGGGTAGTAAATACCCTCACAAAGAGGAAAAAAAAAAACAAAAGTACCCTTCAGAAAAGTTTGGTCAAGTTCAAATTTTGCACAAACATTACTGACTACATGTAGAATAACCGTATTAAGATGTGAATTATTTGCAGGCCGTCGAAAGGGTAATAAATACCCTCACAAATAGAAAAAAAATCAAAAGTACCCTTCAGAAAAGTTTAGCCAAGTTTAAATTTTGCACAAACATTACTAATTATATGTAGAATACCCGTATTAAGATGCGAATTATTTGCAGGCTGTCGTAGGGGTAGTAAATACTCTCACAAATAGAAAAAAAATCAAAAGTACCCTTTAGAAAAGTTTAGCAAAGTTTAAATTTTGCACAAACATTACTGACTATATGTAGAATACCCGTTTTAAGATGCGAATTATTTTCGGGCCGTCGTAGGGGTGGTAAATACCCTCACAAGTAGAAAAAAATCAAAAGTACCCTTCAGAAAAGTTTGATTTTTTTTCTATTTGTGAGGGTATTTACTACTCCTTTGGCGGCCTGCAAATAATTCGCATCTTAATACGATTATTCTACATGTAGTCAGTAATGTTTGTGCAAAATTTGAACTTGGCTAAACTTTTCTCAAGGGTACTTTTAAGATTATTTTCGATTTTTTAATTGTGATGCTGTAAACATTTCCCTAAAAAGCCCTTTATAATATTTTTTTAGTTTCTGATATATGGAAATATTTAATAAAAATTTAATAATTTTATTTTATATGTTCCTTTCCACAGCTCTCTTTAAAGATTTTTTTACGGATAAAATCATCTTCCGACGCCACTGGTCATTTGGCTGCCAGAAAGTGGCTACCAAGTCTACACCGGTTAAAATAGTGGTAAATTTTGTTTTATATATCACACTTTCATTTAGTTTATTTAATTTCATAACTATTTAACCAAATGTTAATTTTTACTTACCTTTTCATGTACCCCTACTTTTTCTCTTACACCACCACATCTTCCCTTCCCAGTAGCATTAATTTTAAGCAATATGCTTATTAAGGATTAATCTTAACATAATTGTATTTTGGTCTGAAGGTGACTTTTTAGCCGAAACTAGTTGCCTCCTATTTTATAATTAAATTTTATTGTGGTACATGATTTCGATTTTCATTTATGATCAACACTTAACCACATTTGAGATATGGATAACTTATTTAATTTAAAAAGTTATTAGTTATATAATTACAAAGTGGTTTATTTTCACTAGAACTTAAATTATTTTATTATCGGAAATTTTATCGAGCACTTGGAATAATTTTCTTAAAACATTTAAGTGCGACAAAATTTTTTTTTCGGTATAAGAAAATAATATGTTTTCAAAGAAATTAAATAATTTGTCGACAAACGTCAATTTCATTAATGTCAATATATTTCCGGTGTAACAACATCCAGGGTACGTACCCAATGCGAAAAGTCTTTTATTTATTTCAAATCCAGCTTTTAGAGTTAAACAGGAACTCTGTACTGAAAGAAATCAATGTAGTGTAACGAAGTTACTTAATTGCCATGATAATTAAAATATATTGTAATGAAATACTCTGTATGATTTTTTTTTATAAGTTAATTGTTAAAATGTTTGATAACATAAATAATTTTTTATGAGTTTTGAATTTTATAAACGGAGTTTATTTTTAAAAAGTTTGATTTTTATGAATTTAATTGGTGTATAAAATATTTAAAATCATCAATTGTGGAGAATAAAAAAAAATTATTTGTATTATTATTATATCATTATTATAATATTAATGATTATTATTTGTATAATAATATAATGGAAAAAGTTAAATTTTGGAAAGAATATTAAAATAAATTTTTGCTGTATAATTAAAAAGTAAATGGCAAGGTAGTCAAAATGATAAAAAAAAATTATTCTTTAATCAAATAACAGAAAATTTTAATTTTGGGGAAAAACAGTTGAAATAAAAAAATAATAATAGAGAAATCAATTTTTGACAAATTTTTAAAAAAATTGTCGGAAAAATGTATATAAAAAAAACATTAAATGGTACTATTGTAAACGAATATAAGAAAATAAATTATACATCAATATACTCAAAAATTAATTCGAAATCGACCAATAGAATTGGATACAGAAAATCCGCCTGCAGATTTTCCGCCTAGTGGGAATCCGTCTTAAAGATTCACCTGATTGAATAGGATAATGTCCACTTCGGACTATCTCCATATCAGATTTCCAGTAATCCAAAGTGGCCAACTTGGCAACAGCGCATTTTCAAAAAATGTAAAAGATTATATTGATATT
This sequence comes from Neocrepidodera transversa, assembly GCA_963243735.1. NCBI lineage: Eukaryota > Metazoa > Arthropoda > Insecta > Coleoptera > Chrysomelidae > Neocrepidodera > Neocrepidodera transversa. The sequence goes on from OY725350.1 coordinate 5,664,240, forward strand.
CTCTAAACAAATTTGCATAAATCTACTCTCAATGAATTCCAACGCTCATAACTTGGCAACAGCGCATTTCTGCAAAGTTCAGATATCATTGCAAGATGCATATGATTGAATATCAGATTTCCAGTTTAATTCGAAGTGACCAACTTGACAACAGCGCATTTCCGAATCGCGACGTACAATTTTTTTCCATATCAATTTCCAGTAAACCAAAGTTCATCCCATTGAAATTGCGAAAGCAATATTTTGAATATTTTGGTATTCAAATCAAACAGAGGTTATTTATTTGGAGAAAGACAATGAAAAGCGGCGCTTTTTTCAAAATCTTTTGACCTTGATTTTCCCAATAAAATTTTAATTGATTTAGAATAATTAAAAGAAAATCTGTCGATGGACACCAAAAATTTAAAATCCCGCATGGGGCAAATACTAAAATCCAACCGTTTTCAACCCTTTATAATTTTTAACTTAGATATTTGGGTAAAAAATATGAACGCATTTAGACTAATTAAACCAAGATCTATCGATTGATACCAAAGGTCAATTTAAATAGGGGCAAATACTGTTGACATGACAATGTGAGGTTAGAATTCACCTTGAACGCGTTCAGAAAATACCGATGCATTTTATGTCACGTGAGCATCTAAAACATTTTGATTTACATCCACTTCTATAGATGTAATAACAGAACCCACCCTCAATGTGGCAAGTAAACATTCCCCCTCCACTTCCAATATGGCGATCGCAGTAAACAGATGTTTTTATAAATTTCTACTTGCAATAAAACAATACCGGTTAAATATTTTGAAAACTAGCTTTCTGATAAAGCTTTATTAAGTAGTAATGAACAAAAATTAAAAACTGTCATTTAAAAATATTAAGATAATTAACGTATTTTTTACCTTTTCGTTGCGGTCTTGCTTGTTTTCTCCTGCCCTTTGCCCCCTCTGGTGCCATAGCGAGCCGCACGTTCTTTTAAATAGTTTCCCATTAAGTCCGGTCGAGACAATGACACTTACACAGTCCTAGGTCAGTAACAAAACATAAAATAACACGTGAACTGCTTTAAGCGAATGAATCGCACGTGCCGCACTTACAGATTTTCCGAAAACGTGAAGAATTTTCCGCAAAACCAACGTTATACACCCCCGTTCTGTTCCAGACTCGACAACAAATCTTACAAATCTAGCCAGCGGCGGCAAACTTCCTCTCAACATCGCCATTGGTCGCCGTTCACCGTGAGTTTCATTGGTGCACCTGTGACAGGAGTGTACACCTACCTGTCCTGCCGAGCACCTTCAATCGGTTTCGTTTACTTTACCGCGTTGCCAACAACACAAGGTGAGTAAGAGTACCGCTACAGTAACGGTTTAATAGGGTGCATATCATCAGCTGATCGCGACGGACATTTTGGATAGATGAGTCGAGTTGAAAACCGGCCGTATCGTACATAATATGATGGAAGCGACCGGCCATGTGACGACAGCGTTGCCGGCTCACGTTCTATTTACGACTGAAGCTACGCTACCGACACCTGATAATAAAATTTAATGGTCATTCGAGTCGGATTTGGGGAAATCATAAAATATAGGTTTGAGACGAACGCTGATCGCTTAAAATGACTTTCTAGAGTGAAAGGTAATATTTAAAAATTGAATAATATCCTTTCTATCTAGTATCCATAATTATTTGTTTTTATTATTGGAGTGGGTAAAAGTACTAAATTTACAAACTAACTTAAAAAAATAAATATTGGAGAGTCTATTATTATTAATAATAGTATATTATATACGAATGTAAAGTTGATATCGAGGAATAATAAGTTGCGAGGTTGAGAATAATCTTCTCTAACATTTTTTATGTCTTTTCATTTACTCTCCTACTAGTAGATAATAAAAAATTAGCTCCTACTGTAGCTGAGTTCGGCTTGAAGAATTTGGGGCATTACGAGTAGAATATCAGTATTTGGAGTATCGTCTAAACCAAACGCTGTTCGGTGTAAGTAAATGTCAATTGTCAAATGTCAATAATTTGTCATTGTAAATATGTAAACAAAACATTTAATAGTTTTTGGTTTTACCACGTTTGTTTGTATTGTTTAAATGTTAAATTGTTTAATATTATTTACGATGTTTTTCTCGCAGTTTTAGTGGTCAACTGATTCGTATTTCTCTTTAGTAAAATCCATTTCTGGGCGATTTAGAGACAGTAATAACGTTATATTCGAATAAATATAATTAAAAACAGGTCCTAACGATGCCACCATGTATACAACTTAAAAAAACTCAGAACGTCTCTTTTCTATGCACAGAACACACTAATACAGCAAAAATCAGAAAACAGTCTACGTGGTCTGCGCATGCCTGCACTCCCCACCCTCAACGTCAAACCGGACATAATTTGATACTACATCTACTCTTTTTACTCTGTTTGTCAGTACCCGAATGGATAGATTAAGGACAGGGTAAAACGAGTGAAAAGAGTACCCAAACCGAACTCAGCTTAGTACATAATAAAATTGACATTGACGTTTCCTTATGTCATTTCAATTTTTCTCTCGTTATTTTAAGAATAGGAAAAAATCTAGTCCAAGGTGGCCCAGATGTTGATATAGACTAATTTAGGGTCAAGGAACATAAAAATGTAAAAAAAACGTGGTAGTATCTTTCCCATTTCAAATATAATTGAACTACAATTGGAGTATATTCATAATCTTTTTATCTATTAATTCCATTTCACGAAAAAAATTTTGATTTATTTAACGTGATAAAACAAAACTGAAAACACTTAACAAACAGTTGTTAAACAAAACATGGATTAAAACGTCAAAAAACAAGGTAGGTAACCTTATATTATGAAAGAAACTAGTTTTCTGCGACGTTGTCATATAACCCGAAGGTCGAAAGGTGTGTGGAGTAAAATAAGAAACAATAATGTGCCACTGTGCCTTTCATAATAGACCGAGCTTGATTATTCTCTTTGTTGGACAAAGACGAATACAAAAATTCTTCGCATAAGCAGACGATGTCAATACTTAATATAATTTTTTTATACGGTCCTTCGTTTTTATAGTTCAACAGCTCCATAATTAAATTTAGAAAATCTTACAAAAAGTCGAAATATGAAAAATAATCAAAACACAAGAATAAACCGTTTCCATTTCTTTTTTAAAATTTTAATGAAATGGTCTAAACGGATTTTTGTACTTATTATATATTATTAAAACAGATCTACCAGTAAAATAATACGTTTGGCAACGTTGTTCCAAGATGTAGCGGGAAGTGAATGTTGTCAACCTTTTTTAAATCACAGAGGTCTAGTAAAACTGCAATCCTAGTGGGGGCGCCACTTCACTGACCTGTTTAGCGCCAATAGTCGTTATAAAAGATTTCTTTACACTTAGTTCCAGTTATGTGCGAGATGTTTTGTTGAGCGACCTCTTGTGTCATTTCTCTGCATTTTGAGCTAAGTTTAGAAGGAATCTATGACGATTGTGTATGTATTGTAGAATATATATTTAGTAGGAAGTAGGAAGGAGCGTTTCTCTTTCGTTTGGTGGACGCGATAGGCCTTAAAAATGGCGAATGCCCTCATACTTTGAATATGTACTATCAAAATGATAGATAGTCACGACATCTATTGTAAGATTGATGGGTACCAACCGGGCAAGCTGTTTAATAGGATAAAATCCTGTAAATAGAAATACTTGTGGTATACAGAGTAGGTTTTTGAAACTATGCATTCTGACAAAGTACCACTGATGATTCCTATAAGGATGAAACATGTATGGTAATGGGCGGAATGTTGTACTTGGTTGGTCAAGTTTACAGGATTTTATCCTATTAAACGGCTTGCCAGGTTAGTACCCATCAATCTTACGATAGATGTCGCGACTATCTATCATTTTGATACAACTCTACAACTTTTGCCCCTAAACATTTTGCACTAAAATGCATTGTTTGTTATCAAAATCTGGAAAGCCCGGAAAACCTACATGCACATTTATTCGTGCCCTCTAGCGGCAAAACTATTAGGAATTCTGGAACAAGTATGTGACAAAAGTTGTTGGAAATTCCATTTTCTAATCCCCTCTATTTTATATTATTAATATGAAATATGATCAATAATAAAAGTATAACAAATTAGCATTATTATACAAAATTAAAAATATATGTATTTAATTTTTGACATGCAGCTACTTGTTAGAATTAAATCATACGTTTTAATGACTATCTTTAAAGAAAAATTTAAAACGTACTCTTAAAAAACGAAGATATATCTACATACCTACTTTGCAGATAAATCATTCATGAGCAAATTAGTAGCGCACTAGATTGATTTTTGTTACTTTATATACACTTTTCTTATCATTATTTACTCTCAAATACGCTAGAAAACTATCAAAATATTTCATAAATCGCTTACCACTATTCTTGTTGATTTTTTGTTCACTTTTAATGTCTAACTAACACTCGATAATTTCACTACCGTTTGCCTAGTTTTTTTCACAAGCATTCGCGTACGCGCACCTTATGACGAATTTTCCATCTCGTTTTGCTTTTTCAAGCAACATAATTCGCGTTTTCTAAGTTTCCGAAGTCTAATTATACCGGTATAAGTAATAATTAATAAGGATTAAAGCGTCTAGATTGTTGTTTGAAAATAAGAATGACATTTGACAGTTCTTGAATGTGAAGCAGTTTTTCGTGACCGACTTGGCCAAGTCTGGTTATCTAAAGGAAGCGTATAATAATAGTGTGTTGGTAGTCTGTTGTATAGGTATATTAATGCATTGAAGAATCACCGAATCTCTAATTTTAGTTTTCACGCAGAACATTTTTTTAGTAATTGGCACCGAACGGAGGCCCAGGGTAGAAAACCTCTGACAAAAATTTCAAATTTTAAGTGCATGAAATGCGGGTATTTTTGAATTTCAAATCGAGTATTTTGGGTCAAAGTTGTGGGTATTTTGTTGATTTGTCATTGGCAACACTGATCGAAATCCTCACAACCGGCACAGCTGATTACTGTCATGTCATTTAAACGACAACAAACTGATATTTGAGCATCTTGAAATGTTTAGTTCAAACTTGTTCAAAGATTTTTTTAAGTTGGAACATTAGATAACTTTAAGATTAATTAATAAGGTTTATCAAAATGGATGAGGAAATAATTTTTGCTGGTCTAAAAAAGTATTTTAAATTCGATAGCTTCAAATCTGATCTTCAAAAAAGGGCGGTAATAGAAATATGCCAAGGTAAATACATAATTGTTTATTTTGAATATATTTTAATTTTTAAATAATATCTTTTCAGGAAAATATGATGTGTTTGTATCTATGCCGACTGGCTCAGGAAAATCTTTATGTTACCAATTGCCAGCAGTTCTGCATGAAGGAAAAGTATCTATTATTTTTTCACCACTTTTAGCTCTTATTAAGGTAAAGTAAATAATAATTTTTCTTTAGTCCTTTTTTATTTATAAATATTTCCATTTTAGGATCAGATAGATCATCTTTTAGCTTTAAAAATTAGAGCTGCATCTATTAATTCTAAAATTCCGAATTCACAAAGAGAAGCTATAATAGCAGATCTAAAATCTACTTCTCCAAATATTCGGATACTGTACGTAACTCCTGAACAGGCAGCCACATCAACTTTTAAGGTAAATTACTGCTAACTACTTATGGAATGATTTTAAATGACAAAATAGAACATAGATGCAACATTTAGACTAGTATTATACTTTTTCATATTTTTAGGCTTTATACGAGAACCTCTACAGATTTAATAAAATAGCATATTTGGTTATAGACGAAGCACATTGTGTTAGTGAATGGGGTCATGATTTTAGGCCTCAGTATCAAAAATTAGGATGTTTAAGAGAAAATGTAGATGTGCCTTGTATAGCCTTAACTGCAACAGCAAATTCAGAGGTAATGACAAATTCAATAACATTTTTAATAATTCATTAATTCCGTATAAGTGAAGATATATTTTTTTAACACAGTACGCAAAATATCTTGTATATTTTATAATTTAACTTCACTTTTAGGTAATAAAAGATATCATATCTAGTCTAAGATTAGGAAACAGCTACAAAACTTTTAAAACTTCATGTTTTCGAGATAATCTTTTCTATGATGTTTATTACACAAATATGTTAGACGACCCCTATAAACATTTAAGAGATTTTATATTGAACTGTCTAAATATGGAAGAAGAAAAAGATATGTATAAAACACAAAAATCATGTGGGATCGTCTACTGCAGAACGAGAGAACAGACTGAAGTACTGATGGAAAAACTTAATAAACTAGGTATAGTTTAAAAATAAATATTAATTTATTTTCATTTATTATCTATTATTATTTAGGTATTAAGTCGTTGTGCTATCATGCTGGTTTAAAAACAGAAGAACGTAAAGTATTCCAGGAGAAGTGGCAAGATGGAGATGTTCCTGTTATTTGTGCCACTATTAGTTTTGGTATGGGAGTTGATAAGGCAACTGTTAGGTAATATTATAATAAAATATAGCTTTTGCTCTCAATTGGATCGATTTGTAAATGGGGATATAATTTTTATATTCTATCATATTTTAATCAAAATATAAATCTACTTTGTGTGACACTGTATAAAATAATAATGTTTAAAAGTACATTACAATTATCAATTCTAATGGTTCATTTTAGATTTGTGATACATTGGGGAAGTCCAAAAGAGCCAGCCTCCTTTTACCAAGAATCTGGTAGAGCAGGTAGAGACGGAAAGTTATCGAGGTGTAGAGTTTACTATAACAGATCAGACAGCAAAGCCATTGAATTTCACTTGGCACAAGATTTAGGAAAGGCTGGTAGCAAAGAAAATAAGAAAAAAAGAATGGAAGAAGCCATGAAAGGTTTTAAAAGAATAATTCAATTTTGTGAAAATCCAACGTAAGATTTTTTCTATATAAAATTTTTTTGTTTAGCTTTAGTTTCCTAAATATTTTTTAGTTGGTGGTTTAAGGAATTTCTTTAGAAAACAGAAATATGGGAATTTTTTCAATCACCTTTGTATCAATTTATGACATCATATACCAAAATGTAGACCAGTCTTTCATACATATGCTAACATTACTCTTAAGTTCACATTGATCCTTTAAAATGTCCGGAACAAAGAGTCCTCCAATGGTATTAGTGAACAATCAAAAGTTGTAAAAAATTAGACAATCAAAGATGACAGACGTAATTATTACGTTTCAATCTAATTATAAATGTTTACAAATGTAGATGGGAATATTTCAAATAGAAGTCTGTCATCTTTGATTGTCTAAAATTTTACAACTTTTGATTGGACCCTAATACCATCGGAGGTCTTCTTGTTTGAATCCACTTCCGAACCCTTTAAAGGATCAATGTGAACTCAAGAGTATTCTGTGTAAAATTTTACTTTTTGCAAGAAATTATTTACCCTTGTTGTTTATTTAACAATGAATTGTATACTTACTGTACCTGGCCTTTCTCCCCACTAGCTTCGATGGTCTTTTAGTTAGGTAGGACGCATCTTGTGTTAAATAATCGTAGTAATAATAATAGCATTATTAATAATAATTGTAATAACCCCAGAAATTCTTTTAAAGTTTCTTTTAAATTTTGGTTTATTCCAGAAGAAAACTTCAATTAACAATTTAAATATCGTCTCTATACATTCTATTTACATAATTAAGTCTCGCAAGTATATCAACCTACCGAAAGGCCACTCTCAACCCTCTTGGCAATGAATAAAATACTAAGTTGAAGTTACTTTATTTGACCCGCGAATTCCCCGACTTGTACTGTCTCTCTCTGCATTATTTTCAATATTGCTTTTTTATGGATATCAGAGATATCATCTTTTTATTAGTATGTTTTTTTTGTATGGACAACCTTACTGAGTTATGGCTATATCAGTACCATTGAAATAACTCTTATGTTCAGGCTGAATAGTCCTTATAATTTAGAAATATATAATGCGATCGTGACAATCCGACTCTGGTTCTCCGTCTTCAATTACTTATTTTTCTTGGAAGTGTGATCGCACCCTCCGCCGTCAGACGAACCCCAAAACCAGCTGCTTTTGTTTCTGCTAACGGTCGGCACTTATTTCTACATGTGTTACTGGGGAAAATTTACTTTATTCTGCCGGAAATTGTTTCTGACATTTCTCATATTTGGTCTTGTATGCAAGATAAGATAGAATACTTCAACGCATAGGTTTTCTCTTTGCGGATGCACCGCTTTCGTGGTATTGTGGAGTTGAAAATAAACCGAAATAATATCGGCAAATATCGGCAACTCCCTTTTTATGCCCAGTTTGAGTAAACATCTTACGTCATAATCTTGTGTGGTCCGTCTCTTCTTTTGGGTTTTCATGAACTTTATCTACCACTTAATATTTAGGCGTGAAAAGAATTATTTTCTAATATTTCAACATTCTAATTTTTGGAATTTAAATTGTGACATTAGTAGTTTTTTAACTGGCTCAAGTGTTTCTTATCGTTTGTATAACATGCACTAGAAGAAGAGTTTCTAGGAAAATAAACTTGACCTAAGAAACAAAAAAATACGTTAAATATAATGCGTCTATCTATAAAATTCCTTGAAAAAATTCAATAAAACGAAACAAAACACCATTAACAATTGCTGAAAAAATAATAATATAATATACTCAGGGAAAAGGTATATGATATGTCATGAATCGGTTCAAACTAAGATCGGGAATTCAGTTTTTAAGATAAAGTTCCATTTATCTATTTTCTAAAGAGGATCCTAATGTTTTGTTTCAAGCAAATATTGCTTTTAATAGTTTTAAATAAATGACAATTTCTATGATTCTTATTTTTTTTTGTAGAGAATGTCGTCACAAACTTTTTACAGATCATTTCGGAGAACCACCTCCGAAGTGTATAAACAAATGCGACTTTTGTAAAGATAAGAAAAGAGTACAACAAATGGCTGAGCAATTCCTTACTAAAAGTATACAATTTAATTCCAAAGCGGCTACTTATTCAGCGGTTGATTTCGCTGATTTATATGGAGAAGGAAGATATGGCATAAATCAGTAAGTTTAATCAAATGAATAAAAATAAGAAACTTGATACTATGGAAAATGTAAAATTATGTAATTACTTACTTAATATAAGTATTGACCACATTTCATGATTTTAGAGAACAAAAAGAATATAGTAAAGATGATGATAGTGATGGTGACTTCAATATTCAGCAAGAAATAGAAAAAAAAGCAAAAAAAGCTTCAAATGATTTTATTCAGAAACAGTTTGCTTTAAGAAAAACTCCTCATGTAAGTTGAATTTTTCCTCAAAAAAAAAAAAAAAAAATTAATATTGTTATAAAGAGCATTCTATCGACTAACAGATACTAAATGAGTGATATGAATAAAAACGAGTAAGTGCTTTTACTTGCGCAGCCGTTACTAATTACTTGTTACTGTATGAATAAAACAAGCAAAAAGTAAATACTCGAAGTAATTACTTGATCTAAAGTAAACCCTCAAAAATCGTCCAAAATCCTATGAATGAAAACAAGTAAATACTTGTTCTCTAAGTAAATACTTGTCCACGGACGAGTCTGATCAGATCCATGCTTTAATTTTTCTTCAGTGTAAGTGCTTGAAATAATGAAACTAACACTATCATATTTAAGGAAATTTAACAGAAATTTGGATGATATTTTAAGCTATATAAGTGAACTGCCGGGGGCCTTTTTATTTGACCAAGGAGCGTATATAGTTGTCATTTCGTCTGTTGAGTCCATGATGGCAGCTATGGAAATTGTCTGTATTAGACAAAACTTTTATTTGTAAATTTTTTTCAGTAAAAACTACAATTTTTTATCTTCAGTAATAAGCGACTTTATATAAAATAATTTTTCTCCACTAATATTAAAAATATTCTACGGTTATGGTTTTTACTCAGAGATAATAATAAATAAACATACAGTTTAGAAAAGTCGTACGTAATAACAAATGAACAAAGCAACTAACAGAGAAATTAGTACTATCAGACAAAATTATATCTTAGATAGAGTCAGTATAATAATCCTCAGAAAGTAGAGGGGCAATGCAACTAGAATTTAGATAGAACGCTCTTAAAATACAGCTTTGATCTTGTTAAAATAACTTTATTTTATTGTTTTAGAAAAGATAAAATTCCTATTACTTAAAAAACTTGAAAGAATAAAAAGTTTGTTTATTACAGTTTCTTTTAGGAGTTATCTCAAGATACAGTGGACAAGTTATTTTCCAAGCATGCTCGTGTTAAGGCTGCAGCATCTTCATCTAATAAAGTTAAAGGTTTAACTTTAGCCACTAGAGAACAATATGTAACGAGATTATTAGACGTATTGTATACAAATTATACGAAATGTCAGGAAGACCCAGTGTTAGACAAAAAAGATGTGGAGGATTGTTCTATAGATATAGAATATGAAATATTTTCGGCTAATACTACTATTACTATGTATAGGAATGCTCTAGCAAAAATGGTAAGTCTTGGAATTATTTAGATTGTCTTGTATACTGAATTCAACAAGAAATCACTTTTTTAAGTATAAAAAACTTTAAAATATTACTAAACTTTCAATGGAAAAAAATCTCTTCGAAAAAAAAAATAATTTGCGTCTTATAATTTTTTAACAAAACAATGTTTTAATCCTTTTAAAAACATTTTAAATTGTAAATTTTAATGATGTGTTACTCAAAATATTATTGCCAATATACGTGAGTATCTTATAAATAAATTAAAAATTTTGTTACGGCAAATGATAATTTTTTTTTAATCTAAAATATTTTAAGTCGATAATTGCAATGCCGGACCTGAACTGTTTCTTCTGGAAAGGAAATGGTTACCCCAAATAGGTCAAAGATGGCGCTAGAATAGTCCAATACTGATTCCAATTTTATACATTGATCTAGTACTTTTTTTAGTTTGGTAACAATGTATTCTGTCAAATGTCATTAGTCAATGTGACGTCCAAGTCATTAACGTCAAATAGAAAATATTTGTGATAAAATTTGATGATTAATTAGAAATTGATTGGGGTTTGTAAATTAAATGAGTTATGTTGGTTAATGTTATTATTTAATAGAAATAGGAAAGATTTTTGTAAATAAGAATAATCTTTCGTCAAATGGACAATTTAACCAATAACGGCAACTTTCACTCAGTTATTTTTAGCATAGATTTGGACGCATCATTTTTTTTTAGATTTACAACATCAAAAAATTCACAGACGATGAAATTGTGTATGAAAAACTCTTGACTTTCGAGCCGAATCCAGCTAAACATGAAACTTTGTCTGATCTCTTTAGAAATATCAGGAAAGACTTGCAGTTAAAAAAGTTAGAAAGTTCTGATAAAAATAGTGAAAACAAGAACTCAGAGACGGGATTTAAAAGTGCCAGACAAGCTCTAGACGAACAAAATAAAAATAATCCTCAGAAAAAAATTGATACATTTTTTAAGAAAGCATCCGAAGTTTTAGCGGAAAGTGAGGTTAGGAGTGAAGATACTACAATTGAATTTAATGGTAATATGAGTGGTAACAATAAGCGTGATTTTAAGGATCTCTTCGGAGATTCAGATGAAGAAAAAGGTTCAGAAAGAGATCATAAACATTCAGAACCTTTACATAACAAGGGTAAGTTGTTTTTTTTTTTAACAAACGATTTTATGTCCCGAATGAATGTAAATTTAGGGATGGTGTCAATTTTCTAGCATAAAGTTTATTTTTTTCACCAAGGTATAAAAAACGTGGTCTGTTCTAATTTAAACATTGTTATTTGCTTTACGACAGTAAAAATTAGTAAAATTCGACTTTTTTAATGCAACATATTTTCTTTTACTATTAAAATCATATTTTACAGATAAAAAGTATGATAAATCTTCAAAGGATAAAAATAAGTATAAAAATAGCAAGATCGATGATAGAAAAGACTACAAACATAAAAAAAGAAGTAGAAGCACGGAAAGATACGAAGACAAAAAACGAATTAAAGATGAAAGTCCCAAAGAAAATAAAAAAGAATCAAGATTTAAATCCAACTGGGAGAATGATGAAAGTCCCAAAGAAAACTCAAATGATGAAAAAAATGAACGTTATTTAGACAAGGCTCAAAAAAATGATGATTGTGATCCAGAAGTGAGTGGTGGAGGAACACCTGCAGATTGTTGGGAAAAAACTGAAGAGAATTTTAATATAAGTACTACTCCAGATAGAGAATTACATCAAAATCAAACCAATGAAGATACCATTCCTAATAATCGCAACAGTACTGAAAATTACTTTAAAAAATCTCCAAAACCTGTTCCTCCACCTCCTCACAAACACAACTCAAAACATCAAAAAAATGAAGATCTCGGTAACAAACATAAACATGAAGATCTCTCACATATAACCAAAGATGGTCAAGATATATTCATAAGACAGAAAGAAAGCCCATCAAAATCTACAGATATCTTAACTTTGAAATATGCAAGTCAGCCTGCCAGTTTAGATGTTAAAAAGAAACCTAGATTGAAAAAGAGTGAAATAGGAGGTCTAGTGGTTAAACTATTAACCCCTGCTTATGCTGAGAGAAGGTTTGAGTCTAGGGAAATTTTCAAGAGTCTTGCCAGGAGTATATCACATGCCTTAGCAGATAAAGGTAATCTTATCAAAACTTTCTAAAAAATTTATACAAGGGAATATTATCACTATTTAATTAAGTTTATTTTTTGTGGATTCATACTAAGCTTGTAATTTGTTTGCAAAACAATAAGTAAATGAGACTACGTACGTAGTTGTGTTAAATAATTTAATTTGTTTATTGTACATTATTTACTTATATTTTTCTCATATTATCAGTAAATGTTACTTCTTTGACTTTTCATGTAAGTTTTTCTGTACATAATTGTTAATTAATCTTTTTGTTTCAGATGAAAAGGAAATTCGTGCATATGTGCAGCGATTTTTAGAAAAAAATGAAGAAATAACTTCCCAAACCACTTTATAGCCTTTTAAGTAATATTTAAGTAAATGTTTGAATGTTATTACATAAGCATTCAAAAATATTGCACTCTGAGAGTGTCTCTTTTGGTAGAGGAAATGAGGTGAAAATATAATTTTAAGCTGTAAAAATTTGGCTTTTAGTCTTCTATAGTTTTTTTACAGAATATTTAAAAATTTTCAAGTCGTATTATATTGTTTGATTATTGTAAGAGGATTTTATACATATGTTTTATTTTATGTAATTTGTTGAATTATTCTTTGGACTGTTCTTTTGTAAAAAAACTAACTTTAGTTTTATCTCTTATTCTGTATTTTTTTTTCGAAGAGGTTAATATTTTTAGTTATCTACATCAGAATTACTGCTACAATTCAAAATTAATAGTAAAATTGTTGTTACTATCAAATACATCTTTGCATGTGAAAAATAGATCTTTTCATTCCTTTATTACCCCCAGGCAAAGCCTAAAGGGGTTATAATCTTGGTACAAAAAGAGGGTAGGTGGTCCGATTTTAAAAATTCTAAAGGGAGTCGATAAAACACATATTATTTCATAAGAAAAGTATTTTTAAACAATAGTGCGCATGCTTAACAAAAAAGTTTTTAGAACAAAGTTTTTTAACGCGGCTTATGGTTAGGATTTAATAATCAGAAATTGTAACGTAACGAAAAAGAGAAATATTGAAAGTAATTTTTCCTTTAGTAACGATTATTAATTTAAAATGTGAATAGTTACTTTGATTAATATGGTTATTTTTGCATGGTGATAGAATCGTAGATTGGATAGACTGGATGAATACTGTGTAAATGTGTCAGCTTTTACTTGATGAAAATCCATTATAATATTTAGATAAATAAAACTAACATTTCAAAAATATATAACAAAAAGTTATTTAATGATTATTGACATGTTTGTCAATAATATTAGTCTGATGAAGTTGTAAGTCTAAACAGATTATCCATATCTCAAATGTGGTCAAATTATTCAGTAGAAATAAAACTCCAAGTCGTGTACCACAATATATTAATAAAACAATAGTTGAAGGGGCTACTAGTTTCGGCTAATAAGCCATCTTCAGGCCATGTAGATCATTTAACAAGATATAATAAAAGCAAACGTTTAACACAAATATATTATTTAGGGGGGTGGGGTTGGGACTTGAGGTATATGAAATTTACCGTAACATATTTGTCGATCTTGTGATTTATTATGTATTTTCATTCTTGGAGTAAGCTCAGCTAATGTGCAAATCCAAAAAACTTCGATTTGCTGGTTTTTCGCCCCTTATTTTTTCTTCCAGTCCTACTGGATCTTTTATTAATATTGTGGCCCCTACTAGAGACTTTTCCAAATGTTTTCATCGCCGTACCGACGCACTTGGTACGGACACGTGCGTTGCACGAATTAATTTGTATAATTTAATGAATTAATTTCCATTTTCTGGTTTGGACTTCATTGGGATCTTAAATGGACATCCATTGGACGTCGTGTGCTGTATGGGGAAAACCATACTCTCATTGTTTGCGTAGAGGTACCAAATGGTACAGGAAATTAGCTTTTGAACTCTTTTTGGCTCGGCAATGGTGAATGTATATATTGTATTTAAAGAAGTAACAAAGAGAAAAATTACTATTACGGACTTCAAACACACCACAGCCATGACGTAGGTACCGAATTAGTGCCAAACACTAGTCGTGATGAAGTTCAGAACCACCGCCAGCTTCAGGAAGCAAATACAAAGAGCAGATGTGTCGTTTGCTATTCCTCTGTGAAAATGAGACTTGGCAGAAAAGAAGCTCAAAACAAAACGCCACGATCGAAAAAAACCAATATTTTCCTGTTTTATGGACAATTTCAATTCTCCGGCAACAATAATTTCTTTGCACGATCACCTAAAACTCAAAAAGTTAACTGGGGCTGTCATATATAAATGATTTGTCAAAAACTATGTTGAGATGTCATCGTAAATAAACAATTTTGTTACTTAATTGCAAACTTTTATAAATCTTACAAATTTTTACATATTTTAGCATGTTTTACAAATTTTACAATTTTTTAAATTGTTGAAATTCTTGACATTTTTCAAATGTTTAAAATTCTGAATTTTTTTTAAAATTTCCGGGTTTTTTAAAATCTTTACAATTTGTGAAAATTTTTGATATTATTAATTTTTTTGATGTTTTTTGAAATTTTTCATTTACTTCTCAAAATAATTTTTTTATAACTTCGTTTTTTGCTTAAATAATTTTTTTAAAACCCGGTTTTTTTCCAACCCTACCGTGCAGTGTGGTGTCTGAAATTTTTTATTTATAAAAATATATAATTTTTTGAGTTACGGATTTTAAGAATTTCGACAATTACTTTAATTTGTACAAAAAGGACACTCTTTAATCTAAAACAACATAAAAACATATGCACTGGTCTTTATATAAAAAAAACTTTAGATTTTGATTAATGCCCCCCAAAAAAATGCATCAAAGTTATAATTTTTTTAATGGATATTTTAGGATTTTTATTCAATCTTAGAAAGTGACGAAACAGAGCCGTCTGGTATGCATATTATTCAAATTCTTATACACCCCAAGTTTTAGAGATAACTTATTTGCTCTATCCTTCTTTTAAATGTTTAATAAACCTTTGATACTGGACCATTTTGCGGTACTCAGTTGCAGGGCCGCCGAGAGCCTTAACGGACCCTGGTATACACACAAAAATCACGGGCTCTCTATGGACGCAGAAAAAATGCTGATAACGGTGTGAAAAGAAACTCTTAAAATAAAACTTTTTTTTGTTATTATTTTAAAGATACTTTTATGTCTTTATTCAGATGCTAAATTTTCAATAATTTTAGAAAAGTCGCAATTTCTAGCTAATCTGGACTCAATCTAAATATACCAAGAGCACTGAACCGTTCCTGAGCCATGGTAGATCTTCAAGTATTTTTAATTCTAGATCGATTACTGAACGTTCGTTCTGCTTGGGCTACGGTTACAGGGAGAGTACAAAAAAGTTTTATTAATGCTTTAAGTATATTTGGAAACAAGGAATCTAATTTTAATTTGTGAATTTTATTTAAAATATTAATGGGGTAATGTCAGTACCCTGAAAAAGTGCGGAAAAGGTGTTTTATTCGTTCTTTGAATTGCATTTTTACATTATTTTTCTACGTAGTATTAAGTTAAATACCCTATTTTTTTAATTTTTTCAAGTACTACCAATGTTTTTATAAAATCCACTTTTTTCACTACCCTTAATGGGTCACACCGTTGGGTTTAATAATATTTTCTCCCTTGAGAAGTTGAAGTTTTATAACCATTAATTTGAACGTTTTTATATTCTATATAGGCCTGATGATGGTCTGTGACCGAAACTAGTTAACTTTTAATTCAAATTAATAGTTTAACTTGACTTTGTGCTTTATTTTTTTGACAATATTTGAGATATGGAGCAAAAATGGCTTTATATTTGTTCAATTCAGTGGTTTTTCCTATCCCAAGTTTCTTTGAAAAATTCAACAAATTCTTCAATTTCGTCAGGTAGAGAATTTTGTGTTTACAAGAGATGAAATGCTCTTGTGATCGTAGTACAAATGCCAATAGTCTAGTCGAGATGTGAGTTTTCTGCGAAAAATTGTTAGAAAGAAAAATATATTTTTTTTCTAATATTACTAAAAATTACAAAAACAACCATATGCAACAAAGTTTGGAAAAAAATTCTGTTTTTTATTGGATATTCAAAAAATATATAGAAAAATTGTTTTCGTCACATTGTTGCATATGGTTGTTTTTGTAATTTTTTGTAGGATGAGAAGAAAAATTATTGTGACACTCAAATATTGTTTATAACAAATTTTGAACTAAATAAACAATGAAAAAAAAAGTTTTTTAATTGTATTATGAGCTATCAATGATTTTTAAAGACAAAATTATTTCTTTAATAATTATTTAGATAATGCAAATATGAAAAAAACGATTATAAATAAGAATTTTTTTTAAGAAAAAAAGTTATTTTTTTAAATCATCATTGACCCTAAACAATGGAGTGCAAAAAACATTGTTTTTCAAAAATATGAAAGTAAACTATTTGTTTATAAAGAAATTGCGTTAAACAATCATAATAATTTAATCCTTATTTCTAATATAGAAACAGCTATACAGTTTTTAATAACAATTTTACGATTTTACATTTTTTGTTAACTCATAAAACTTATTATAAACAATATAAACAAACTATAGAAGCTGCGTACGGTCGTGGGGAGACCTATTTTTAGCAACAAATTAAAATTATAAATATTAGAACTAGAGGTCCGGGAGTTAGAAGTTTTCTTTTGGAAATTTCCTCCTCTTTAAGGATCTTTTGTCGATAAACTATAGGCGTCGGCGTCTCGTCGCTGGATGGATACAGGATCTTCGGTGACGTGTTGATAGTTTGAAATTTCATTTTTGACTGATCGTTCTCGGAGCTGCGAACCCCCTTTTTATGTCTTGTGTTGTCCATATTTTCTTTTCGTTCTCATGAACGTTATCTAACCCTCAATATTTAGCCATGAAAAGAATTATTTTGTAATATTTCAACATTGTAACTTTTGTTATTTAAATTGGGACATTTTAAATGGTTCAAGTGTGTATTATCGTTTGTAGAAACAGGTACTGACAGATGAATGTCTTTTGGGAAAACAACTTGACTTTGTTTTGGTTATCTCTCTAAAATTCCTTGAAACGACGAAACAAAATACCCTTAAAATTTGTTAAATAAATTAAAAATAATATAATATAACGAGATATTGGGGGATAAGCAAAAACGTGGTTTGTGCAGTAAGTTATTATTGATATTAAGAAGGATAAAATTAAATATATTCCATAAAAATATATCTACAATTAAACACACATATATAAGGTTCTTGAACAAAAATAATCAAACACTCGCTATTGTAACTGTATATCCCATCCCTTAATAAATCAAATCAATACAGATCATCTCTGAATTTGATTAAACACTCAAGAGTCTGTCGTCACCCGTTGACCCATTTGATGCTACGCTTGTGCAAAAGGTACGCAGGTTCCATCCACTCTCCCATCATCTTCTTCATCGGCGGCCAGCTTCCGTCGATTCTACCATATAGAAACGAAACGCGGTCAGTGCCAAGTTCCACCTCGTCAGTAAATTGCCGCTCGGTTGAATCTCGAAACGTTGACGATAGTCGCTTGTTTTCATTTCTTGGGTTTGGCCGTTACTGAAGAGCGCGTTACCGATACAACAAGTGAAACAATGGAATTGCAATTGTTGATAGCTTTTGTTTTTGCCCTATCTTCGGTGTTCGCCCAACACGACCATCATAACCATGATCATCATAATCATGAGATGCATAGGGTAAGTTTTTTTATGTTCCATATTTTTGTAACATATTCTTTATAATATTTTTTGTGATCCTTTCATAGTTAGATAAAGTTAGACGTGGGCATAAAGTACGTAATACTTTCAATTAAGTTTCAATGAAATTAATTGAGAAACTTAATTTAATTTCTGATCATATCTCGAAACAAATAAAATTAAAATTAATTAACTACATATAATTTAAAATCTCTTATAAAATAATAAAATAATGAACAAGGATTAAATAAATAAAAATACATTATTCATAATAACTCGCAAATGGCTTAAAATGTTTTTGGTACATAAATTTTCTCTTTAATTATCTCAAATTTTCATAAAACATTGTATTTTCTCCCAATAATGTGGATTTCAGTAAAAACTAATTATAGGAAGAGGAAAATTTTCTCATAAATAAATAATTTCGTGAACAAAAAGTTTGTACTCTGTAAAAATAGAAAACTTTATGAAAATTTCATTCTCGATAAAAGTTGGTTCATAAAAACTTAATTTCAGTCAACATATTTTTACTTGATCACAATATACGTATATATAAACTATTTATATTAGTGAGAAAGTAACAATTTTCTGATTAGTGTAGGTGGATTTGATCTCTAAACTGAATAAATAATTTTTAATAGAAAGTTAATTTTATTTAAATTTTTGGACAGCTATTGTTATACTTTTTCTAAGAAATATAACGTTGAATTTGTGCTCACCTCACACATGAGAGAAACGTGTGGTGAAAGTAGTTATGCTAGTTGTGAGAAATAAAAAGTTATAAGATTTAGAATCCCAGATGTAGACATATTTGTAAACCAGTTGGTAAATACAATTAAACTAGTATTTAATTATTATAATGTATTAAAGGAATATTATAATCTAAGATACGAATTAGAAGCGTCCTTCACCTATCTGTTTCCCGGATGAAAAGTATCGTGAATGGGTTATTATTATTATTATTATTATTATTATTATCTGGCTAACTTGTTTATCAGATAAATTAATTACCTTTTTCTGTTCACTACTATTGGGTTGCCAGGTATAAACAGGTAAGTAATTTGTCAAATTATCGTTCTCCAGTAATTAGCTAAAAACTACCAAAGCCTCTTTGAAACGATAATTTTTAAGGATTTGCAAAAATCTTTAAATCTGCTTTGTTGAGGTACTCCTTCTAGCACACTGGATAGTTCTCACAAAACCTCTCTGTCTCACATCTTCATTCGCTCAATTTTTTTAATTTCAAAGTCTGGCAACTGTGATTCATAAACTATTTTTCGCAAGCAACCTTTAACCATCGTACGATAAAATATAGGGTGTTCTATTTAAAATAACAAAGTTGTTTTTTATACCACACTTATGGAGCACCTTGTGTACAAAAAAATATATCCTGCACTTTAAAGGTACCAAAAATCTTTTGGCAAATATATAATTACCGATGTAGAAGTTGAAGGGGATTTTATGGTTTTATAGGAAAAACAATATTTCAATAGCATCTACAGATCTACAGACATCCATCCAAAAAATAGTTCTTTTATTAAAATATTTCAGCTTTTGATTAACCAGTACAAGATATGTCAAGTTTTGTGTGTAATTAAATAATAAATTTAATAATGTTTCCCCAGTTTATTTTATGTTACTTCCCTAAGACTATCAATTTCCTATGGGGCCTAGGGACTGTGTAAGTCGTGATGTCATTTATTGGTCATTTAACTGATGTCTTCTAATGGTCTTGTAGGTTTTTATGACATCTTTTATAGGTCATTTTCCAAGCATCTTATGAGCTGTGACATTTTGACGTCTTTTCAGAGTCTCCGAGACGTCATTTTTGGACGTCAGTTGTTCAATTGTTTTACCAAATTAGGACGTCATTTGGGCGTCACTATGCTATCTGGGAACTACTCTTTAGGAACTGCAACTTTCCTTTAAACATTTTTCTACGCGGTGGCTCATAAAGATTAAGAGGGGGTTATATTATAAAAATTTCCTATGGGGCCTAGGAACTGTGTAAGTCGTGATGTCATTTATTGGTCATTTAACTGATGTCTTCTAATGGTCTTGTAGGTTTTTATGACATCTTTTATAGGTCATTTTCCAAGCATCTTATGAGCTGTGACATTTTGACGTCTTTTCAGAGTCTCCGAGACGTCATTTTTGGACGTCAGTTGTTCAATTGTTTTACCAAATTAGGACGTCATTTGGGCGTCACTATGCTATCTGGGAACTACTCTTTAGGAACTGCAACTTTCCTTTAAACATTTTTCTACGCGGTGGCTCATAAAGATTAAGAGGGGGTTATATTATAAAAATTTCCTATGGGGCCTAGGAACTGTGTAAGTCGTGACGTCATTTATTGGTCATTTAACTGATGTCTTCTAATGGTCTTGTAGGTCTTTATGACGTCTTTTATAGGTCATTTTTCAAGCATCTCATGAGCTGTGACATTTTGACGTCTTTTCAGAGTCTCCGAGACGTCATTTTTGGACGTCAGTTGGTCAATTGTTTTACCAAATTAGGACGTCATTTGGGCGTCACTATTCTATCTGGGAACTACTCTTTAGGCACTGCAACTTTCCTTTAAACATTTTTCTACGCGGCAGCTCATAAAGATTAAGAGGGGGTTATATTGTAAAAATTTCCTGTGGGCCTACGGACTGTGTAAGTCGTGACGTCATTTATTGGTCATTTAAGTGATGTCTTCTAATGGTTTTGTAGGTCTTTATGACGTCTTTTATAGGTCATTTTTCAGGCGTCTTATGAGCTGTGACATTTTGACGTCTTTTCAGAGTCTCGGAGACGTTATTTTTGGACGTCAGTTGGTTAATTATTATACTCAATTTACTTTTAATTTTTTATTATCATCTTCTTATCATGCTTCTAATTTCAGTACATTCAGGTCAGTTAAATGACTATTTTGGACGTCTAAAATGAGGCCTTTCCGCCGTCTAAAATGACGTCTTTATGACGTCAAAAATGACAGCAATGGTCAGTTAAATGACATATTTTGGACGTCCCTAACTTATACTGCTCGTTTTCACGTCATAAAGAAGTCTTAAATGACGTCAGCGTTAACAAAAAAAACGTCATTTTGACGTCAGCTTGCTACCTGAGGTGTTCCCAATAAAATTATCTTAATTTTTTGAGTACAAATTTCTAGTATCGACTTACACCTACAACACAATAATAATGAAAAGAAAAAAGTAAGTAACCCAACGTTAGTATATTCTTTAGGCTTCATACTTTCGATTGGTATTTAATTTGTCTGGTAAACAAGTGAGCGAAATTATAATAAAAAATATTATTTTGAATTAATTATAGCCATTAACATATTTTTTAGGCAACCCATTCGCGATACTTTTCTTGATAATATTTGATAAAAAATACTTTTCATCCGGTAAAAAGATGAGTGAAGGATGCCTAAATTCGGTTTAGTATTTATGGTTGAAATTGTTAATGTATTTCTCAGAATCTCTGAACATCAATAATTTATTTAAAAAAAAGCTATGTAGAATAAAATAATAATTTAAATAAACTGGTTTTCTGTTTCATTGGCAAATAAGTAGAAAAAATTGTTACTCAATGTTTCATTTTCAAATTAATTGTCATAGTGAATATAAAATTGTTTATAATAATATTAATAGCTATACTAATTTAACAAATTAAAAGAAAAAGTAATTAACAGATATTTGAAATTAGAATTAATTAGATTTTGATTTATTTTTCATTACCATGTCAGTCATCTAATTTTTATTCTAAACGTAAGTCAATGACCAACAAATTTGACTATCTTTAATAAAAATCTGCTTATACAACAAAATACTGTAGGTATATGTCATTGAACCTAAACGGATATAATGGCAATATAATCATTGTAATTGGGCTCAGTTGAAATTCAAAAGAGACAAAGGGGTTAGATTAAAATAGGGGTGTGACGCATTGTGTAAAACATGAAAAGTGACTCATGAGGAAATTAGTCACTGAAAAAGTCTTGTTTATGGAAAAAGAAAAAGTTAAAAAAATATATGTTGTGATTACTACAAAACAATAGATATATCAGTATATATGGACACTTTTTATCTGTGCTTGACCTCGCACTTTTCGGGAATCACATAATGTAACTCGGGGCAATTATTTTATAAAAATGATTGAAATAAATTTTTAAATAGATTTTAAACTCCTGATGACTCAAGTTTGACTTACAGAAAACCTAAAATTCCATAATCCCAATTTCGATCATATTTTATAGGTCTACTTTATTTTTAAAATACGGAAAATACGCAAAAACTCTAAAAATCGCAAGAAAATGAAAAAGTCGCAAAAAATCAGAAAAAAACACAAAAAATTGCAAAAGATGGTAAAAAATCGGAAAAAAAATCGCAAAAAAAAACAAAAAAAAAAACCGGAAACAATTTCGACAATCAAAAAATTCGAGAGAATTGAAATAAATCGAAAAAAATTCAGACGAATAAGAAAAATGAGAGAAAACACTAGAAAACAAAAGAAAGAAATAGAAAAAAAACAGAATGATGAGAAAAAATGAGGTAAAATTATGAAACATCAATCAGAAAAATCCAAAAAAATTAGAAAAACGAAAAAATCGGAAAAAAGATTCCAAAGAAATTAAACAAAATCAAAATGAATCGCAAAAAATCGGCAAAAATCAGAGGAATAAGAAAAAAATGGGAAAAAGTTAGAATAAACCTGAAAGAAAAACCTGACAGAAAAAATAGGAGGAAAAAATACGAAAATATTTGAAAACATTTCAAAAATAAAATTGTTAAAATACGGAAAATACGCAAAAAAAAACCCCAAAAATCGCAAGAAAGTCAAAAAAGTCGCAAAAAACAAAAAACAAACACTAAAAATTGCAAAAAATGGTAAAAGATCGGAAAAAAAATCGCAAAAAAAAACAAAAAACAAAATCGAAAAAAATCAGAGGAATAAGAAAAAATGAGAGAAAACACCAGAAAATAAAAGAAAGAAATAGAAAAAAAACAGAATGATGAGAAAAATGAGGAAAAATTATGAAAAATTCAGAAAAATAAAAAATCGAAAAATCAATTAGAAAAATCCGAAAAAAATTAGAAAAACTCGGAAAAAAAACAAAAAAATCGGAAATAATGAAAGTTTCCAAATAAATCAAACAAAATCGAAAGGAATCGCAAAAAATCAGCAAAAATCTGTCTGTCCGTCTGTCACAGCGATAACTCAAAATAGCTGAGCTACTTGGATACTGTTAGCTTGCTGAGTTTATTATAATCTGTAACTTCGTAAACGAAAATAGGTGGTGGGATAGGAATTTTGGGTTCCGCTTCGAGTTTTTAAAGGTTCAAATTTATTATTTATTTGTATTGGTTGGTATAATTACATTTAGTTAATTTAGTTTTATTCCCAATTGAGACGAGCCATGATTCTATCTTTACCAGAGGATTTATTGCTAGGCAATTTTCATTACGCCGGTATCTGACCAAGAAATGCATTTTTATACTTACACAAATGGTTTCATCCCATTAACAAATTTATATAAAATACGAGATAATTTAATTATTTTAGTATTTCGTTTATTCGAGTCTCATATTAAAAGCATTTTAGGTGTTATGTATAAATGTTGAAAAAAATATGTTTGAATTTCCTAAATACCTAATGCAATAACAATTATAATTAAGAAACAATTGAAATACAATCTCGTAAAAAGCACGTTTTAAAAATTATTTTTAATGTTTCGCAAACTCTTAGTAAGTAGAAAAATGACTAAGTACTGTAAGTATTTTATGAATTAATAATAAAATTTGTTTCTAACTACTTATTATCAGAACGAAAAGGAAGTCATAATAATTGGTAATGGAAATATGTAAAAATATACTTGCATTTTTCGAATAGTTATTAGATGTAATCATTTTTCTTTTACCATTTTTATCTACAGTATAATAACTTTTATTTTATAAAATTTGTCAGTATATTTTTTTTAATTAACAAAACAATTAACCAGCTGAATTTGTCGCGTAGATCTTGTACAAAAAGCAAAAGTTAATATAAGATTTGAAGAATGAAGTGCAAAAAAATATATACCGTATGAAGGTAAATTGTTTAAAACGAGACGTCAGTAGAGCTGTGTGAATAAAAGAGATGAGATAAGAACTAGATAGGACATATAACTAATCCAGGTTTGTAAATAATATTACATTCCAATTATGTTAGAGTTTATTTTTTTTTGTCGGAACATATAACAAATTTACAACTACTTTAACACTATAAGTATTTAGTAAATGTTTTGAATGTATATAACTTGTAGTGGGTACCGTTCAGCAACGGTTCGCAATTTCAACCTAATCAATCAGGTCTTCTGGCCAGGATCTTTTAAGCCTTCTGTGCTCTAACGGGAATGGATAAAGTTATCTTATTATGTCACTATCGTGTTCAGCATTTCTCTCTTTATTTTTTTTGGCAATGGTTGCTAGCAATTCGCTGATAAAGGGAATCCCTAGGTCGTTGTGTATTGTTGCGTTGCAAACGTACCATGTCGCGTTGGTTAGCATCCGGAGTGTTTTTGACTAGAAACATTAGAGAATTTTTGTATTGGAGGATTTACTACATCCCCAGAGCTCGATCCCATATATCCAAATAGGTTTTAAAATAATTTTACATAGTAGGAGTTTATTTTCCAGTGATAACTGTGATCGCCTTCCAAGCAACCAATTCATTTGTTTGACTTTCAGCGATAGTTGAACCCTTTTGGTTTTAATATCCAAGTGAGCCTTTGGTCGAGGTGCAGCCCAAGATATTTGACTTCGCTTCCCATTGGAATTGGGCTGTTGTTTATTCTGAGTTGTGGGCAGTTTTCGTGTTGTTAAAATCACTAACATTTGAAACTCTGCTACGCCACTGTTTAGTTCCCTTTTTTTTCAACAACGGCTCCCGCCAAGGTGAGCACCGTGACAACCCTCTCTTCCACTTTCAACATCATAACATGTCATTTTTATAGTGCTTCATGATACCAGCATACTCTTTTCAACCTCAAGTAAATTACTTAAATAAAATAATGTGTAACGTGATTTATTGGAATTTAAGGTAACAGATCTTTTCCATTTTTATAATGAATTTTTTACGATCGCGTTGTCTACTGTTTAACCCATCATGGATCATCGTTCATGAGAGCGGTGTTGCCAAAACTATTACAAAATGTAGAATTCCTTAGGACATGGTCCAGGCTACTTATACTTATCTTTTTCATATGTGCTGTTGAATTGTTGTTTATTGTATTGTGTTATATTCTTGTAACTTTATGTCGTGCAATCATTTTATTTAAATAAGCTGCAACAGATGTAACCTGTTTAATTGATGTTCTTATTGGTAGTTAAATGAACCATTAAATTTATGTGTTTCATCTTGAATCTAAAAGCTTGTTGTTTAAATTTTACTAGAAAGTTGGACGAGGTGTTTTATTGTCCCACGTCCTCTAAACGTGTAATAATTATAGGGTGGTCCTTCGAAATATTTATTCGACCACGCGATAGCTTATGTGTGATTTTTTTGAACCAACAAATGTACCAAATCCATTCACTCTGATTCACACATATTGTTGTGGTCCTTCGAGCCGGATTATTGAATTATTACCTGGACGAGATGGGAAAATCCGCGCTGCTAAAATAAAAACCAGTGATGGAGTTTATACTCGCCCTATCGTCAAACTTGCTGTTCTTCCTCTTGAACCTTAACTAGTTTAAAACTTATCACCTCTTCTTTTCCTTTCTTTTTTTTACAGTAGTGTAGGAATTTCTTTCCCCTCCCCGCCACGTGTCTTGTTGTGGACGTTATCTGGGTCCGAATTTACTTTAATTTTCCAGCGCTCTATCCAGGTTTGTAGATTTATAAGATGGTCCTGTAGTTTTTGCGAGGCTCTGTTAGGATCTGAATCAACTGACAAAATGGCCGTGTCGTCTGCGAATGTTGCAGTCATAATATCGTCACGAGTTTATTAATGATTGAAAATTGTATTTATTTTTAGATTGGACTTAATTTGAGGAAAATTATGGGGTAGTCCCTATTCTCTCGTATAGATTTATCTACTCCTGAATCTTTTTTCCTTCAAATGTTATTCGATCTTGATCTTGCTAAAGAATTTCTTTCAAGACTTCATTTTTCTGTTTATTGCGTACAGTTTTGGTTTAAGTTATTTGCATTGAAGCTTAAGTTATATTATTTATTTTCTTTAAATAGTTGGAACTTGAAACATAAGGTGATTCCGCCAGTAGTGGACCACTACTGTTTTCTATATGGCAAAACTACGGCCTTGGTTATTATAGATCTGGCAATAGTGGCGACAAGTAACTCATCGCACATGGACAGTAGAGAGACAATTACTGGCAGCCATCAAAGTGTATTGGCCCGAATTTGGCCGCCACTATTGTCCCCGTCTGCAGTGGCCTAGTAATGTCAGAACAGTTAAATCTAAAGGAAAAGCATTGGAGAACTTTTGGCGGAATTTTCGAATATGCAGAGTTAGTATTTTTCTTATTAAATTCCAACAGGTTATCCAT
Organism: Neocrepidodera transversa; assembly: GCA_963243735.1. Taxonomy (NCBI): domain Eukaryota; kingdom Metazoa; phylum Arthropoda; class Insecta; order Coleoptera; family Chrysomelidae; genus Neocrepidodera; species Neocrepidodera transversa. Next base: position 5,691,170 of record OY725350.1, read on the forward strand.
TATCTCGAATGTGGTTGAATGACTTCTTGTACCTGTGCGCTCATGCTAAATATTTTTTGCCGCCTACCATCCATTAAGCACTTGCTCTTAATTTTTGGAATGATGATGGCAGGTCTGCTGAAACTAGTTGCCGTTTCCCCCCTCTATGTCTTCTTAACAACTTGGTTTTTTTAATATATTTTGTGGTATTTGATTTTGAATTTTATTACCTCATTTATCTTATTATTTCATGAAAATGGAAAAAATGGCCGACAACTATATAAATGACGATAACTATATAAATGATGATAAAAAATATTTGTTTGTCAAGTTAAAATAATTATTTTCGTTTACATAATTAAAATATACGTTATATATTTTGTAATAATTAATGGTATATAACAGGACAGCACAAAAAACATAAACTTAGCTTAAGGCATCATAATACAAGACACTAGTTTTAATGGTTAGTAAGTAGCGGAAAATTGGCAATATTAAATTATTGCATATTAATGATGATCAAATTTCATATTGATATCTGGTTATTTATTTTTAACTATGTCACTGTACAGGTACCTACCCATATATTAACAAAAACAAAATGATATAATCTTTAATAGTTATATCACCGTTTTGTTAAGTAAGCATATTCAATTCAATTCAATTTATTTATGCTGCATTTATTTTTAGATTACTTTTTTTTTATTTTTTTTATAGATTATTTGATAATGGGCCGGGGAAAAACTTATAGACCTGTTTTGTCTTTTCAATTTTTCCTGATTCATTTGTCAGTTATGTATTTTAATTATATAATAAAATAACAGTAAGTACAGCACGTAATGTACAGTTTCAATATACATTATTTGAAATAAAATAAAGACAAAAAAATGTGAAAAATAATGTGGAGACTGACTCAAAATAGGAAACTTTTATTTATTTTTTATTTGTACAACTAGGTACACAAGTCAAATTGATGTTAATCTAATAGTATTTTAATAAATCAGAAAACTTGTATAGTCTATACGAAGCCAGTTGGGACCAAGAGCGTATACATTTGGGGGTAAAGGGGGTAATTACCTCCTGCAGGATACCTAGAAATAGCACGAAAAGAAGAAATAAAATATATGAAATGTAGAAGCGGACAAACATTTGTCTAAAAGTTTGATACCACCCAGGGAAAAAGTACCATCCCCCAGGAAAAAAGTTATCTACGCCCTTGGTTGGAACGACGTAACTAAATATCTACCAATGGTCGGCGAATTCTTTGTAAAGAATGAGCATGATATAATTTATTTTCAACGTTAATTTTATTTTCATATACCTACACGGATATTTATTTTATTAATATAGAGCAATGAAAAAAAACACCAGTTTGTCCTGCCATAGAATTATCTTCAACCATGTCTTCAACATTGTCCGTTTCATTATCAGAAACATCAAAGGTCTCCACAACGCCATCTTGATTAAATAATAACAACAAAATTCGCAGAATAAACTAATTTTAATAATCCTAACCCAAGCCCCCAAGCCGCACCACTGACAATTCACTCGAAATGCAAACGTAGATGTTCACAGTGGACCCGACATTTTCTGACCATATTTTGCTTGTGTGTCCGCGCAATATTATTTGTTCGACTAGATACATCGGGCCGAGTTTGAGCGAGTGATAAGAAATTCATACGAGGTCTAATCATCAATTTTATATGAGAGGTTTTATATGATATTAAGTAGTAAATGTATCAGACCTGGTACATGAGTCTTTTTTAGCTGTTTGGATTGACTTCGTATAGACTTTACTTATGTTGAAATATATACAGAGAGGTCTAAAAATCAGTACAATAAAATTTAACTCAAATTTTAATAAAAATGTTGTATAAAGGCGTAGATCCCAAAAAAGAGATCAGTTCTTCTCTAGCTTTATTAGTTTCATTGAAAACTTTGTTTTAACTTTTTTTAAATTGGTGAGAGCGCATATTTTACAAATTAAAATGTTCTACATATTCTATTTAAACGTTTCAATTAAATCGGAGAAAAAAAATCAACAAGAAAATTGGGAAATTTTTACAAAATGTATCAGTACTCAGATTTTAATGACAGAAAGGCGTAGATTCCAAAAAAGAGATCGTTCTTCTCTAGTTCTATTAGTTTTAAAGAAAAACGAGTTTTGATTTGATTTTTTATGATATATTTGTAGTTCAGATGTCCTATTTAAGATTTTCAAATTAAAAAAAAAATTAGTAAAAAAAATTATAATATAAGTATTGAAATTTTTTATGTTCTGAATACTTTTTCTACTTTCTTCCCTCTCAATAATGTTTCTTCTATTAATCTGTTTCTTTCTATATCACCTCCTAATTTATTTCCTTTGATATTTTTTTTATATTTTATTTTTCTTCGTCTTGTAATATAAATAATTATTCTATATTTTTCACACCCGGGTTTTTTATCTAATTATTTTTATTTATTTCTCCATAATAACGTTAACGCTTCTTTTTAAATAATTTTTATTGCAATTCAAAATTATATAAAAATATTACAAATTTCTTCTTTTGACAATTAAAAAATTAAAATTATCAAAAATTGACAAAACTCATTTTTTTATTTCTCACTTGATTACATTATTTTTAAAATTGCTAAACAATAATGACATGATCTGACGTCTTTATATTTAAATTTTTTTATCAATGTATTATAATAATTGATATTTATACAATTTAAATGTATCTATTAATTTTCTAATTTTCAAAGTGGTACACCCTGAATACAATATTCTATACTTTTCCTTATAAATATATACTTTGCAAAATAATAGTTCTTGTAAATAATACAAGGATACCAACATTCCTTACTGTTCGCATGAATTATATTTATAATCAGACATGCTCTCATCTAACAAACGCATAATGGGCCATTGGTTATAATAAAAAAAACTATAAAATTTTTTATACATGTCTTAATAAAAAAAAAAACAAGATTTACTATTCAATGTTAAAGTGACACTTAACTGAATAATAATTCCACTGTGATAAATAACTGGAGAACTATCAAACAAAAAAACACGTGCGACGGCCTTAGGAGAAAAGAAACAACATGAGGTTACGTTTTACGATCAATTTTTAACCGCTGAACGTCAGACACTTCTCTACATTTAATACCATGTCTGGAAATATGCCGGTTTATAGTTAATCAAATACCAAATTCTTACAAATAGAGCCAAATACCCAAAACACATGGTTTACGAATTGTATTTATTTATTTCCGGGCAGTTATGCCGTAGTCTTCTTTAGTTTTTACTTAAAAACGTTTCGACTGTAACTGCGGCAGCCATCTTCAGCTACGTTAACGGAAGTATTCTCAACTGAAACTGAAGCCTTCTTCGAATTTTTTTTAAAGATACCTCACGGTAGGTTGTATACGTGAGGTAGTGCAGGACTCTCCCCTAATCGCTCTGCAAGCAGAGCTAAACCCTACTCGGTCATTTATCCTTGTGTTGTCCTGTGTCCTGTTCCTTGAACCCTGCTGTACGAGTAAGACCAGCTCATCTGATGCTTAGAGGTGCATCCTCGAGGAGTTCTAGGAGCTCGTCCGGAAGATCCTTCGCTTCTTTTAGAATCCTTTGATTCGGCTGGGGGAATTTCTTCTTTGGTCGTTTGGAACAGGCTCTTGTGTTCCTTTAATCTGTCCACTTCGTCCGTAGGGTGTCCTGGGCGTGGGCGTGGGCGTTGGAACTGTCCATTCTTCTCCTGACGTGTCGTTCCTGTAGTGTTTTTAGCCTGGAAACTATAGTTGGGATATTAGTTTAATCGTATATTTGGTTTGAAGGAAATCGCCAGGGGAACATTTCCTGAAGATCTTCCTCTCGGTTGCTGTAACGGCGTGCAAGAGAAGAGATGGAAGGGTGAATAAGTTGAGGGTTCTGTAATCAATTATGGGATGGATGTAGCTTTTGTAGATATGTAACAACGTTTGAGAATTACATCTATCAATTCGACCACATAGTGCTCCGATGAGAGCGGTTCATTTCCTAACTCTGTCAAGAGTTCTTTTTACTTTGGTCGCCCAATTGAGGGTGTGCCTAAAGCACACTCCCAAAGCCTGAAGTTAATCTCATTGAGGGATTGGTTAGCTTTTAGGGTGCGGTGGCGATGTTTGAAGATGATAAGTTGGGTTTTCTGAGGGTTATGAGTATTCCTCCAGTTGTTACACCATTTGAAAAAAATGCTTCTATCATTTATAATACAGTTATAACATCGGCTGTTTAGCGAATCTAAACCGATAAAAAAACACATATCGTCCATATTCTCAATATAATTACGCTAATATCGACAAGAAACCCAAATAGGATAATATCTAGAATATCGATATCATCTTCCAAGAAAATTTCTTCCTCCATAGGTAAACTCGAAAAAATAGTAAACTCGTGGATCACTTTTTCTAGAGCTTATTTCCTTATACTCTTGGCTTTAACAACCAAATATGACAGTTTAAGTCAATAACCAATGGTGCATATGGGCAGAGTCGGACTGGGACCGTTTGGCCCACGTGGCAGTGCACCTGATTTCGTCCACCACTTCCCCATTAAAAAAATGTTATTTATAATAAGTTTTGGACCTCCAATATTTTCCAACTTTTATTAACAAAACTACTAAATTACAAAAATACATTTTTTAATTAAAAAGTAAAATAATAAACAAAATATAAAAGAAGATAATTAAATTAACACAAAAGTAAAAGCTTTTTAGAATACCAAACAAAATGTAAATATTCCTAATATAAAAATAAAAGCGATAAGTAGGAAGTAGGAACAGAACGTAACTGAAAATAAATAATTTGTCCCATGGTAAAACCTAATAAGTAACTTGTTTTTAAGAGTTTCTAGAAAATTAAGCGTTTATAAAACTGAAAGTAGAAGATGCATAAAAAAATTAAATCGAGGCATGCGACTTTGACGTCATGGAATGGGCCAAAATTCAAAATATTAGCTGAAAGCTTCACAGCTTTATAGTGGTCTTACTTAAAAACGTGACCAAATTTCCCCTACCAATTCTTTTAGGATTCCTTTGCTTTCTTCGTTTAGACTCTTCAGCTGCTTTTTCAATATAATTTTTTAAAATATCGTCGTATTTTGCTAGTAGTAATACAAGCTCTAAAAAATTCCCTTTTCCTATTGTGTTCTCGTCGATCAGCATATATGCTATTTGATTGTGTTTGTGTCATTTTGTATTTAGCCCCACATTTTTTTTGTATTTGGCCCCCCAACATTTTCTAAGGTTGGCCCAGGCGGCAACTGCCGCTCTGCCGCCCTGTCCAGTCCGACTCTGCATATGGGCATCTAAGAAAGGAATTTGTCGGTTTTCTGTTGAAAACTGTTCAATGGTTTAGGAAGTTCTACAGGTTTTCTGTTCCATGACTCCAGACTACAAATGTGTCATCAAAATACCTCAGCCAATGTTTTGGTTGTTTTTTAGCAGTGCGGATGGTTCTCTTTTCAAAATTTTCCATCTAAAAATTGGCTACTACTGGACGGAGTGGGCTTGCCATGGCGACTCCGTCAATTTGTTCATAGAATGTTTGGTTCCACTGAAAATAATTTATTGTGGGCGAATGTTGGAAAAGGTCAATTTACTCTGGAAAAATCCCCCCATGCAGCTGACTACTTCTTCAAGTGGGACATTTGTAAATAATGAGATAAGGTCCACGTTGACTAGGATGTAGTTAGGACCTAAGGACGTACGATATTGTTTTGCCCACGTGAGTCAGGCGTTTGACCAGGTTGTAAGTTGGTTGGTTGGTTAATATTGGTTTTAAAGATTTTCTTTGTGGATTTTTGGTAGACCAATAGTCTAGGTGGTAGAGCTTCATTGCTGCATATTTTCTTCTATGTCTCCTGTGGTAATGAAGATTGTTTTTTCAGGTTGGTTGTTTTTCTTAAGATCTTCTCTGTAGTATCTTTCGGTAATTTTCTGTAAGTGTTTTGATTGACCAGATCATTAAGCTTACTCTTGTAGCCGAGGTGTTTATGGGGGCTGTTGTATTTCCTATGTCTTGAGGCTTTTTTGGCTGAATTCTCGTCTCTTGAAATATTACTTCGTACCATCAGTAGGTAGTTTTCCAATTCCGGCTTTTATATTGGCAATGATCTCTTCTGTAGGTATTGTCCGAAGAGTTATGCTGAAGTTTCCCCCTTTAGTCAGCTCGTTTCATCATCCGTGAGTGGTCGATTTGATGTTTTACTATTACCTCTCGCACTTCAGATAAGAGAGGTATAGGAATCATGCTAAAAATTGGGTAGTGAGTTTTCAATGGATAAACACGTTTCAGGGTCCCTAGAATACGATTTTAATATTTTCGCGATGATGTCTGTGTGTGTGTGTGTGTTAGTGTGTGTGTGTGTGTTAGTGTGTGTGTGTGTGTGTTTGGATGGATGTTGTAGTAACGATAACTCAAAAACTACTGAATAAAAAAATTTGAAATTTTGCATACAGGATTCTGATACCCTAGATTAGATCTGATTAGATTTTGGTGCCAATCGCACAACCGGAAGTGGCAGTTGCTATGGGTGATGACGCCATTTTTGTACAAAACGGCAATAAAGTTTTACACATATATTTTGTATACCCTATAGTTTATTTTCATCTCATTAAAATTTTCGAAACTTTTGCCATTGTTGCCAGATTTACAAAAAAATAATTTTTTTTCATATTTTTTTGTGTCAACCTGTAAATTTTTGATTCAAAAATGGCGAGAGGTCATGTGCTGGCCACATCAGATTTTTTTTTATGGATTTATTGTAAATATATATATTTTATTACCAAACGTGAGTCACTGATAATAAAATTTTATATAACAATGATTTAAGTATACATTAAAATTATAGAACGAAAAACCCGTTAACCGAAATTAATTGATTCATTTTTTTGTGTGCCTAACAAAATACGTTGGAAAATGAAAACACCGTTTAAATATATGTCGGTGACGGCCCACAAGCACAATAATTGACGCAATTATGTATTTTATTCAAAGGTTGTTTTTACTTTTTACTCAAATATTATGCAATAACGAGAGTGATATGATACAAAACACGTGATTATTTCTTTCATTGAATATTTAACTAACAAATAATTGATGGTTAATTATGAGAAAAAGTTTAGTTTCCATTCTTAATATTTACATTATTATTAAGATTTACTTTTTTACTAAAACGTATCTTTTAATATAGAAAAAGGTAACATAATGTGACTTATTGTGATTCAGAATTTCCTAATCCTCATTAGTATTCCTGACGATGATGTCGCCATCGTAAAGGTCCTTCATCTCGAGTGAGTTTTCGTTCATTTTAATTCTGATCATGGAGACACGCAGATTAATTCTAGGAAGAGAATAATAATCGTTAAAATATTTCATTCATTCATTAATTCAAACTGACTCATGCGACAATATTGCTAAACTATTCATTATATAATCAAGGAACTATTTTAAAATATCACAGAAATTTTATTACTGCATTTTTTAAATAAATACAAGTAATAAAAATTAAATATTACCAATTAGATTAGAATAACCAAGACCAGAGATATAAAAAAAAGAAGCTTAAGTGATTTTATAGACCAATTATTACTTACGGTTTGTGGTCAATAATCAGACTCAACATAAGAAGTAAATAAAAGATTAATAATCTTGGATTATTTTTTATCTCTAACTACACACAGTTAATTTTAATTAAAAATAATCCTTTTATTTATCATTTTTAAAGCTATTAACAAAATTACTAAAAAATAGGAACTGGTTTGGATTTGGCTCAGTCTAGTCCATTTTTTAAATAACAAAAAAATAGTGATTGATTTACATTTGGCATAGTCTAGTTTTTTTTATTATACATAAAAATAGTGGCTGGTTTATTAACTTACTTATGAGCAATAAAAATCTAGTTATTTGGATTATCCTGTTAGTGTGTCTGTCTGTGAGAGCTCTCACAGCCGTTACACTGGACAGATTTGTTTCAAAATTGGTATGTAGATACCCTAGGGTCATACCTCGGTCGAGTTTAAATTTGAGCCCTGTAGCTCAAAGTGGACTGGATATATGGGGGTTAGTCTTTAGGGGTTTACACCTCTCTAGTTCATATTGGGGCAAATATGATAACTTCTTTAAAATTTAAGGTGTATGTCTATACCTATTTTGTCATATTTTTTTTATTTTTTCCTACGTTTGCTGTTTTTCTGTTTTTTTACTATTATTTATTGTCTTTATATTTTTCCCATTTTCCTATTTTTGCCTATATTGCCCTATTTTCCTATTTTTCTTTACTTTTTCCTCTTTCTTTTCTATTTTTCCCTATTTTTTTATATTATTTACTATTTTTTCATGTTTTCTATTTTTTCCAATTTTCCTATTTTGTCTATATTTCAATATTTTCTTATTTTTGCCCATTTTTCCCTTCTTTTCTCATTTTTTCTATTTTCTTTATTTTAACCTGTTTCTTTTTTCATATTTTTTACTATTGTTATGTTTTTTTCTGTTTTTCCTCATTTTTCTGTTTTGCCTATATTTTCCTATTTTCTCCTATTTTTTCAGTTTTTCCCAATTATTTCTATATTTTTCTATTTTTGCCTATTTTAATCTGTTCTTTTCCTAATTGTTTTCCCTCGTTTTTTTATTTTTGTCCATGTTTTCTCGTATTTTTTCTATTTTTCTAGTAAAAAAGAGGAAAAAATGAGGGGGTAATCCCACCCAACTTTCCGAACACTCCTAGTAAAGTAATTGTTTAATCGATTATTTTAGTTTTTGTGCATGATAATACATTAATTATATTATCTATCGAATGGTGTAAATCCCATTTTAATATCTTTAATATTTTTAAAGTTATTCATTTTTTTTAAACTTATATTAAATTTGAAAAAAAAAAATTAGGAATTCTACAAATTTTTGAATAAAATTTTGAAAAAAATCACAATTATAGAGTTTTTTACTACAAATTTAAGGGTAATTTTTTTAAAATTTTTAATTTTAATTGTTACCCCATAAAATATAAAACCTATTTTTGAATAATTTTAAAATCAATAAATAATTAATATCTCATTCAATTTTATTCAAAATGGGAAACAGACCTTTTTTTAGGTTTTCTAGATCAAAATGCATTAGTAAAGTTAGTTTAAAAAACTAAAAAAAAAAAAAAAATTTTGTTAAAAATTCATGGGTAATTGAATTGTTTTAACTTTTTTCATTTTTTGCTATAACTTTTACAAATACTATGTTAAAATTATGAAATAATTTACACACATAGTAATTTTGGATCCTTTTCGGATATGCTATTTAATTTTTTCATTTATTTTATACTTATTGATAAAACGAAATTACAAAAAATTTTAAAAAAATTCTAAATTTTGTCTATAATAATTACAATTCTAAATTTTAAGAAACTAAAATACATTTTAAATTTAGAGTTTTATTTTATCTTTAGAATGGTGCAAATCCCAGTTCAATAACTTTAATATTGTAGAAGTTATTCAATTTAGTTTAAAATCATAATATAATTTTAAATGTTTCTTAGCCAATTTTTAAAAAAAATCACAATTTTTGTTATAAAATTTTGAAAAAAATTATAATAATAAAATTAATTATTACAAATTTAAAGATATTTTTTTAAAATTTTTAATATTAAAATTTAAGTAAAAAATAATAATTTAATAAGGATAAAAATTGCTTAAAAATTAAAATAAAAACTAGCGGCGAAACTATGCGGAACTCGAAAAAAAATTAAAGACAAAATTTGTAGAAAATTTTATATTCTACAATTTTGATTTTTTGTAAATTTTCATAAAAATCCATAATTTTGTCTCAAAATCTAAAAAAAGTCGCAAATGTCTATATACATTATTTTTCACGTCCTCTAGCGACGAAACTATGAGGAAATCAAAAAAACGGTAAAAACAAAATGTGTAGAAAATTTTATGTTCTACAACTTTCATATCCTGTAATTTTTCATAAAAATGCATTATTTTGGTTATTTAAGAAAAATATGAAAAAAAATTACTTTTTCATAAATCTGGCAACAATGGCAAAAGTTTTTGAAAATTTTAAACATTCGAAATTAAACTATAACGTATAAAAAATATATGTGTAAAACTTTATTGTCATCTTGTTAGGTAATGACGTCATCACTTATAGCAACTGTCACTTCCGGTTGTCCGATTAACTCCAAAATCTATACAGGTCGTCTCCTTGTTACACTAAATATGTATATAAAATTTCATCTAAATCGGTTCAGCCGTTTAGACGCTATCGTGTTCACACACACACAGACACACACACACACAGACACACACACACACAGACACACACACACACAGACACACACACACACAGACACACACACACACAGACAGACATCATGCTAAAAATGGTATAAATGGATTCAGGTGACCTCAAAACGTAAAGATCAGTTAAAATCTGGGTATGGTCAAAATATCATGATCGCAATACTTTCCTTCTATACAACTCTGTTGTTCGGAAAGTAAAAACCAGGTTAAAATAGGGAAAAACTAATCTATTCTGTCTTTTTTCCCTATTTTAACCTGATTTTTCCTTTTTTTTTTACTATTTTTCATGTTTTTTTTTCTATTTTCACCATTTTTACTGTTTTTGTCCATTTTGTCAATTTTTTTCTATTTTTCCCAATTTTAACCTGTTTTTTTTTATTTTTCCTATTATTCTCTGTTTTTTCTATTTTTTTCTATTTTTATGTTTTCTCGATTTTTCATATTTGTTCCTATTCTTCCCGTTCTTTTATAATTTTCCTCATATTTCTTATTTTTCCCTATTATTTCCTATATTTGCTTTACTTTTCCCTATATTTTCCCAATTTTCTTATTTTTTATTTATTCCTATTATCCCATTTTCCTATTTTTCATTTTCTGTCTTTACTATTTTTCGTTCCCATTTTTACCATTTTTTCATATTTCTTCCTATTTTCTTCATTTTTCTGTATTTTTTTCCGATTCTTCCTTATTTTTCAATATTTTTTACTTTTTTCTACAATTTATTTTTTCAATTTTTTTCTATTTTTCCCCATTTTGCCTATCTTTCTCCATATTTCACTAATTTTTTCCCATTTTTCCTTTTTTGTATTATACTCTATTTTTCTCTATCTTTTCTATTCTTTCTTATTTTTTCCTCATTTCTTACTTTTTCTCCTATTTCCTATTGTTTCCAATTGTTTCCCATTTTACTTTTACTGTTACTATTATTTTCTATTTTTTCCTGTTTTCCCTATTTTTTTCTATTTTTTCTATTTTTTCTATTTTTTCTATTTTTTCTATGTTTTCTATTTTCACTATTTTTACCTATCCAAAAATTGTTCAAAGAATCTAGAGAAGTTTTAACTTCAACTATAAAATTTCAGTAAAGAAAAGTAACTTTACTCTAAAAAAAAATAGAAAAAAAGTTGACGTGTAATCTTTATCTGTGCAAAATCTCATACTCCTCCGCATACGCTTAAAAAATGGTCCGAAGTTTTCTCTTGGCGCATTAATATATAGATTATGCCGAAAAGTGAATTTTAAGCGATCGAGTAAAAGGATTTCATTTCACCTTTATAACAAAAATTTATGGGCCTCTACAATTCTTAGAGATCTGGAACAACAATTAACACATTCCGTTTTATGATTTTTGTCAAGAAAAACTCTTTAGTTGTTATTATGTATAACGGATTGCAAAATATAGGGCAGTTGTGCCAGTTTGTATATTAAGAGTTTGACCTACTGACAAAACAACGGTTCTCTCTAACATTCACACCTGCACGATAATTAATCTCCATACGTTAAAAAATTCGTTATATTTGACTTCCAGTTCTCATCCTACATAATTATGGTCGCGTTGTTTGATTCAATGATTTTTTTAATTTCATTTTAGTAGGGGAAAGGGGGGGAATGGTGGCCGTCTAAGCGTTATTGTTTATTTATACTGTTACATAGCCTTAGATTTTTATATTATTAACGAAAAAATTTTAAACAAAACAAAAACAATATTAAATCACTTTTTCCGAATACTGCAGGTGGCCATATTTACCCGCGGCCGAGGGGTAAAAGTGGCCACTGCCAGTATTACCCCCATTGAAAAATAATTAATTACAAAAATCACAAATGAATATTTTGCCTTCGAAACTGGTGCAGTCCTTGTGTGCCCATAGGCGACAAATACTACATTGGATCCACAGTTCTCTATTTTTACCAAATTCGCCACAAATTGCTCATACATCTTCATTAACGTCGCTATCACGATCATCCTCATCTTCAGTTGATGTATCTTCTGTGATCGTCTGTGTTTTTAACCAATTTCTTATTATTCTAGGACGACTGATGGGTTTTACAGGGATTAACTCTTCGACGCCTATTTTTCGTTTGGTTCCTTTGTTAACTTTATTTCTTATTTGCGCTTCCTTCTTCCCCTGTTTTTCTTCTAGAACTAACTTCATTGGTGTTGATGTCATTATTTCTGAATGTTGTCTCCTATTGCTATTGTGGCTGGATCTCTTATATCTAACTGAGTCGTCTTTTGAGCATCCTAGTAGTGGAATTATGTCAGCAAACGATAATTGAAGCTCAGGTGTTGAATTTTCTTTATTACCCTTATTCTTATCATTCGTCTTCTTATCTAACTCACTTTCATTCTCTTGATTAAGGTTCTTTTCATTTCTTTCTTGTTCTATAAATAATTCACCGGGAGCAAAGTCTTCATCGGTAAAATTTTCTGGTTTGTAAGGAAATATTCCTATAGTTTCAAAACCCTTAAGGTGAATACATCACCGACTTGTGAATTCAACGTCGGAAGCACCCACATAGTTCGAAAAGAGATGGACCGAGGCCTGTGCAGTGCTGACGTAGCCTAAAAAGTATCACGGGTAATAAGACGTCGTGTCTCAACATTTTTTGGATACCCGAAAATGTTTGGATGGTGGTTTTCTAGAGATGGGCTTGGGTGCGGGTGCGTAGAAATAGAAATTCGAGATTATTATTTTATTGGTACCTATAGGTAGTTTTAATCTATGCAGATTCAGGATTTTATTTACCCGCTGTAAAACAACGTTGAAATAATTTCTACTCTGGGAAAATAGTGTTTTTAGAAATGTTTCTCTTTCTCAAATAAAGGAAGAATGTTATTTTTTTAAAAATAAATAATTGACAAAATTTGGAACTTTTAGGTAATTTTAGTTTGATTATAATGAATTTAGACCTAGGAAGGATAAAAAAATTCAAAAATAAAATAAAAACGTCATCTTAAAAAAAAAATCCGATAATTTCAAAAATTTATCGAAAGTTTCATAAATTTCAATTGTGTGTCAAAATTTAAATTTAAAAAAAATTGAAATTACGCAATTTTTTCCGAAAATTTCAAAAATTTCATGTAGTAAAAATTCAAAAATTTCTAAATTATATCAAAAATTAAAATTATGTAATGTTTTTTTCGAAAATTTCAAAAATTTCAAATAGTAAAAATGTCAAAATATTCGAAAATTTCTAAAATTTATAAAAATTTAAAAAAAAATTGAAATTATGCAATTTTTTTTTGAAAATTTCAAACATTTCAAATAAGTAGTGAAAATTTAAAAATATTCAAAAATTTCTAAAACATTTCAAAAACAAATAAAGTTTGAAATTATGTATTTTATTATCGAAAATTTCAAAAATTTCAAATAGTAAAAATGTCAAAATATTCAGAAATTTCTAAAATATATCCAAATTTGAAACTATGTAATTTTTTCGAAAATTTCAAAAATTTCAATTGGTAAAAATGTCAAAATATTCAAAAATTTCTAAAATATATAAAAATTTTAGAAAAAATTGAAATTATGCAATTTTTTTTGAAAATTTCAAAAATTTCAAATAGTAAAAATGTCAAAATATTCAGATATTTCTAAAATATATCCAAATTTGAAACTATGTAATTTTTTCGAAAATTTCAAAAATTTCAATTGGTAAAAATGTCAAAATATTCAAAAATTTCTAAAATATATAAAAATTTTAGAAAAAATTGAAATTATGCAATTTTTTTTGAAAATTTCAAAAATTTCAAATAGTAAAAATGTCAAAATATTCAGATATTTCTAAAATATATCCAAATTTGAAACTATGTAATTTTTTCGAAAATTTCAAAAATTTCAATTGGTAAAAATGTCAAAATATTCAAAAATTTCTAAAATATATAAAAATTTTAGAAAAAATTGAAATTATGCAATTTTTTTTGAAAATTTCAAAAATTTCAAATAGTCAAAATATTCAGATATCTCTAAAATATATCCAAATTTGAAACTATGTAATTTTTTTCGAAAATTTCAATTAGTAAAAATGTCAAAATATTCGAAAATTTCTAAAATATATAAAAATTTAAAAAAAAATTGAAATTATTATTTTTTTTGAAAATTTCAAAAATTTCAAATAGTGAAAATTTCAAAATATTCAAAAATTTCTAAAACATTTCAAAAACTTAAATAAAGTATGAAATTTTGCATTTTATTATCGAAAATTTCAAAAATTTCAATTAGTAAAAATGTCAAAATATTCAACAATTTCTAAAATATATCGAAAATTTCAAAAAAACAAAATTATTCGATTAATTACAAAAATTTCAAAAATGTCAAAAGTTTCAATTCAATTATTTGGGATTTCAAAAATTTCGAAAATTGTAAAATTCGTAAAAATTTATTTGTGAAAAATTTGTAAAAAATTTGTAAAAAATGTAAAATTTTCAGGGAAATAGCAAAATATACAAAATTGTTCTTTTGGGATAAGTCTTTACGAATCATTCATATACCATTATAGGTTTCACTGCTTCCACCTCTAATGAATGGAGCAACTGTTACGAAGGATATCTTATAACACAATCCGTTTGAGGGCGCCATCAATCAGTTACAATATTTTGGAAAATTTTGGAAAATCATTAAAAATCAACCAGTAGCCACAGAGGGTCAACATTTTAGGACCATATTTAAAATTTTATTATGTAGTGACTCAAGGATGGGTTCTTAAAAATTTCAATATTTAGTGCCTCTTCATTTTCTTTCTCAGAAATTCTAAGATATTTTGTTCTGTTCTTTCCTTGATGCCCTAGATAATCTACTCTTATTTATTGTCCCAAAATTTTATTTATTTTTATTCAGTACTTTTTGAGATATGTTGGATCGAAAAATAGGATGGGTGCTGTAATCACCTTAATAGCTTTGACTGGTGTAGCTACGCGTTCGTATGCATTTTGAAATATTTCAGCTATTTCAAACGTCGTGATACGCTCATGAGGATGACTTCTTAGATAATTTTCACATTCAGTGTTATACGCTGATTTTAAGGATGAGTAAAAAGTCACGTCCAGCGGTTGGAGTCGATGCGATGTGTGAGGAGGTATTGTTAAGATTACAATTCCTCCTTCTTCACACAAATTGTACGCCTCTAATGTACAGTGGCTACTGTGGTTGTCGACGATTAATAAAACTGGATCTTCCTTTGAAGGTTTTACAACATCATAAAAATACTGGAGCCATTCGAAAAATATATGCTCATTTATCCACCCATTATCGGAGCAGAAGTAGACTGCACTTGGTGGCCCATTTTTTTTAACTCCGGCTTCATCCTGTTGCGCGCATAAATAAATAAAGGTGGAATATATGTTCCTGAAGCACTTATGCAGCACATAATGGTTGTTGTTTGACCTCTTTTTGCGCTTGTAATAAAGCCGACTCTCTTTTGCCCCTTTTCAGAAAGTATTTTCCCAAGGTTTTGGACTGTTGTTATCTCGTCTGCATTATATATTTTGGATGCCGAAAATTTATATTTGTCCAAAATAGACTTTAAATTGGAGAAAAATAAGTTTAGTTGGATTTCTTTTAAGGAAGCCGGTGAGCCAGTTTTTTCCGGCAGTTTCTTTGTCTTTGGAAAATGGATGCTGTAATTTTTTTTCATCGGCGTACTTATAGGCACATTTTTTAATTTCTGTGGGAGTTATCCCATAAAAATGTTTAGACAATGTTATAACCTGCTTTGCTAAAACTTCTTCTTCTTCTTTAGTAAATACAGAATTACGACCCAAAGAAGCAGCTGTGGTATCATTTCGCTTTAGTCTTAGTTGAAGTGTAGATCTGGGAATGGCAAAACTTTTTGCAACCTCACGGACGCTTCTGCCATTATATATTGCATTTATTGCTGCACATAGTCGTGGTCAATTAATAATAATAATAATAATAATACTTTCCCTACATTTCACCAATTGAAGAAATAAGAAATATTAAAGGATGATCTTCCAGATATCGTAGGTTTAATACATTTTATACTATCTTACACAACTATGGACATATTCTAAAACTTGTTTTTATGGATATGCACTATATCGAAAATATCGGTAAACATACGTAAAAAAATACATACAGACGAACATAGAACCTCCTCCTTTTTTTTGAAGTCGGTTAAAAATAATGAAATATGTTTACAAGCCCGAAAATAAATAACATATAGACTAATTTTCTATCTTTAATTTAATAAATCACACGCAAATGCTACAAAAAATACAAATGATTAATGATTAAATTTTTCTTTGGTTGACATTGGATAAAAACAATTGATATTGTTAACTGAAAATAAAAAATCACACAAAACTGTCCCATTAATATGCAATTAATACAACTCAATAAATATTAACAATACAGCCCATCACAAACAATATTAAAATTATATAACTAAAATTTCATGTAGAACTTTCAATGACCAAACGCTAGTGCAGTCACTTAAGCTAAAAAAATTTTTCAACCTCGGAATGAAACGGAACAAGCTGAAAATTTGCAAAAACCTTTATTTTGCTATTCTAAATGTTGTCTCAAAAGTCCATAAGGTCACATTTGAGCGTCCTTAAATATTCAAGATCAAAGGTCTCGAAAATCAGGTTTTTTTTTAAATATCTCGCTTCCGCTGTCTCTAATCGTATTTGCTTTCATTATAAAAGTTTGTCTAAATCATTTTTTATACGCTTATATTCTTGTATATGTATATGGATTTTTTGAGCTAATTACATATTCTTGCTATAGAATATTCCAACTATTTTTACATGCCTTTTTTAATACCGGCATAATTTCAGTGGTATTGAAAACATTTTCAATGTTTTGAATTATGATTGCGGTTTTGGCAAGCTGTTCAGCACACTCCAAACTAATTTTAATTTTTGAACAAAAAGTATCAAGATCTTTCTGATACTCGTATTTTTTCAGTCTTTATTTAAAGTGATCTTCCGAAAACAAGAGTTACCCGAAAAAAATCAATATTCCTATGAATCAAAACTCCTGTTCAGTTTAAATATTCCGCGTTGGAAACACTAGGAGACTCCAGAGGTCGTGGATTCAGGTTTTCTCTCTATACTCACATCTATATTTCGTATATTCTATAGCATCAATGTTTGCTTCCTACTTCCCGCTAGTTCTGTGCTTGTACAATTTCGACGCAGTTTATTAATTTTTCATCCCATCATATAGTACCTTTGAATTGAATAATTTATCTGTGTAATTAATGTGTACACAATTTCATTTGGAGTGTTATTTCTCAAGATTTGGAAGAGTGATTAAGTGTTAACAATTTGGCTATTATCTTCCGCTAGGCGACAGGTATATTGATATTATTATATTAATTTAATGCTTATACATTTTCTGTAATGCTCAAATCATATTATTGAATTTATACAACATAAGTGATAGCGAGGAATAACAGTTTCAAGACCATTATTACCTGATAAGTTTCTAAAAAAGTTTACATGCAGTTTCAAGAGGGGATGTACGAAGAAATGTTCTTGCAAAAAAGTAGGATTGCGTTGCACCCAATTCTGCAAAGGATGTAAAGGCAGAGAATAGCGAAAACATGTTGACTATCCAAGACATTGATGAAGACGAAGATTTTGAAGAGGAAAAAGAATTAGAACTTGAGCCAGAAATATTGATTCAGGAAACTAAAAATCAATGGGATACGAGCTATTTTTGCGATTCACAGATAAGTTCAGAAGTTGATTGGGCCGAAACAACAGAATTTGTCGATGATGAAGAAATTTCTCCATGCTAAATACCAAGACTAGATTTGAATACAACTGAATAGTGATATCTTCTAAGAAGTTTGATACTTGTTATATTTCATATCTATTAATAAAAATATATTCCATTTTTACTTTCCGAACAACAGAGTTGTATAGAAGGAAAGTATTGCGATCATGATATTTTGACCATACCCAGATTTTAACGGATCTTTACGTTTTGAGATCACCTGAATCCATTTATACCATTTTTAGCATGATGTCTGTCTGTGTGTGTGTCTGTGTGTGTGTGTGTGTGTGTGTGTGTGTGTGTGTGTGTGTGTGTGTGTGTGTGTGTGTGTGTGTGTGTGTGTGTGTGTGTGTGTGTGTGTGTGTGTGTGTGTGTGTGTGTGTGTGTGTGTGTGTGTGTGTGTGTGTGTGTGTGTGTGTGTGTGTGTGTGTGTGTGTGTGTGTGTGTGTGTGTGTGTGTGTGTGTGTGTGTGTGTGTGTGTGTGTGTGTGTGTGTGTGTGTGTGTGTGTGTGTGTGTGTGTGTGTGTGTGTGTGTGTGTGTGTGTGTGTGTGTGTGTGTGTGTGTGTGTGTGTGTGTGTGTGTGTGTGTGTGTGTGTGTGTGTGTGTGTGTGTGTGTGTGTGTGTGTGTGTGTGTGTGTGTGTGTGTGTGTGTGTGTGTGTGTGTGTGTGTGTGTGTGTGTGTGTGTGTCTGTGTGTCTGTGTGTGTGTGAACACGATAGCGTCTAAACGGCTAATCCGATTTAGATGAAATTTTATATACATATTTAGGGTAACAAGGAGACGACCTGTATAGATTTTGGAGTTAATCGGACAACCGGAAGTGACAGTTGCTATAAGTGATGACGTCATTACTTAACAAGATGACAATAAAGTTTTACACATATATTTTTTATACGTTATAGTTTAATTTCGAATGTTTAAAATTTTCAAAAACTTTTGCCATTGTTGCCAGATTTATCAAAAAGTATTTTTTTTTCATATTTTTCTTAAATAACCAAAATAATGCATTTTTATGAAAAATTACAGGATATGAAAGTTGTAGAACATAAAATTTTCTACACATTTTGTCATTACCGGTTTTTTGAATTCCTGATAGTTTCGCCGCTAGAGGGCGTGAAAAAAATTTATATTGACATTTTTGTGACTTTTTTAGATTTTGAGACAAAATTATGGAGTTTTATGAAAAATTACATGGTATCAAAATTGTAGAACATAAAATTTTCTATAAATTTTGTCATGACTATTTTTTCAAGTTGCACATAATTTCGCCGCTAGTTTTTATTTTAATTTTTATCTTTATTAAATTATAATTTTTTAGTTAAATTTTTATATTAAACATTTAAAAAAAATATCTTTAAATTTGTAATAATTAATTTTATAATTATAATTTTTTTCAAAATTTTATTACAAAAATTTTGGAATTTTTAAAAAATTGGCAAGAAATTTAAGATTATATTACGATTTTAAACTAATTTGAATAACTTCTAAAATATTAAAGTTATTGAAATGTGATTTTCACCATTCGAAAGATAATATAAAACTCTAAATTTTAAATGTATGATAGTTTCTTAAAATTTAGAATTGTAATTATTATATACAAAATTAAGAATTTTTTTAAAAATTTTTGTAATTTCGTTTTATCAATAAGTATAAAATAAATGAAAAATTAAGAATTTTTTTAAAAATTTTTGTAATTTCGTTTTATCAATAAGTATAAAATAAATGAAAAAAGTAAATAGCATATCCGAAAAGGATCCAAAAGTACTATGTGTGTAAATTATTTCATAATTTTAATATAGTATTTGTAAAAGTTATAGCAAAAAATGAAAAAAATTAAAACAATTCAATGGATTTCACCCATGAATTTTTGAAAAAAAATTTGATTTTTTTTTAGTTTTTTAAACTAACTTTATTAATGCATTTTGATCCAAAAAACCTAAAAAAAGGTATGTTTCCTATTTTGAATAAAATTGAATGAGATATTAATTATTTATTGATTTTAAAATTATTTAAAAATAGGTTTGATTTGTTTTAAGGTTAAAATTAATTTTAAAAATTTAAAAAAAATAACCCTTAAATTTGTAGTAAAAAACTCTATAATTGTGATTTTTTTAAAAATTTTATTCAAAAAATTGTAGAATTCATAATTTTTTTTTGGAATGTTAATTAAAGTTTAAAAAAAAATTGAATAACTTTAAAAATATTAAAGATATTAAAATGGGATTTATACCATTCGATAGATAATATAATTAATGTATTTTAATGCAGAAAAACTAAAATAATCGATTAAACATTTACTTTACTAGGAGTGTTCGGAAAGTTGGGTGGGATTACCCCCTCATTTTTAGTTTTTGTATTATATATTTCATTTTCAGTTCACCAAAATCCACCGGTTTGAAGGGGTGTTTCTGGCATGTGGGGGGTGTCACACAAATTTTCCAGTCTCGACACCCCGATTTTTGAATTCAGCGACCCAAAAAACATATGAGATGAGTTAGTTTGCAAAATAACAAGTACAGTCGAAAAACACCACAACTTAGGGGTGTTTTTTGCAATTTTAGGGGTAGTACAACCATTGCTGCAAGTTTTAACTCCATTTTCGTAATCAGCGCCCCAAAAAACATATGAGATGAGTTAGTTTATAAAACAACAAGGACAGTCGAAAAACACTCCTACTTAGGGGGTGTTTTTTGCAACTTTAGGGGTGTTCCAACCATTGCTGCTAGTTTTAACCCTCATTTTCGTAATCAGCGCCCCAAAATACGTAGGGGACAAGTGGTCCCGTCAAGTGCGGCGTTTCCCGACCTTTTACCGTTATTTTTAATAGTCTAATTGCACCAATTTCTTTGTATTCACTTCGGTCAATTATTTGTAAATTTGACTTACTCGCAGATCCGTACAACACAGATCTAAATTTTTACATCGACTACAAATTTTGACTCAGAAACACATTAATCCCTTTTTCACATCTTTGCTTTATGTATTCTATATGTTTAATCCATAACAATTTACTATCCAGATATACGTCTAAGTACTTATAACCTTTGACGACTGGTATATTAAGTTCAGACAAAATAGTATATTCAGGAGTATTTAATCGGTGACTTGTGAAAAAAATCATAGCGCATTTTTCAGTAGCCAAGTTAAACCTGAAGTCATGTAGAGATTTTTTAACGACTTTCATAATGTCCTCCAGAACTCGTATTTGATATGAATATATAAAATACAAAATTATCTGCATACTGAATAATGTAACATGTTTTCACACCGATATTATGCCATACTGCTGTATACAAATTAAACAGGAAAGACAGAGCCTTGTGGAAGACTTGATACAATAATGTCGGTTCATGTATATTATTATTATGCAGTTTTCTTTTTGCAGTACTTGTATTAGAAAACTATTTTTTTCGATGTAAAAAAATTCTAAAATATACTTTAAATGCTAAGAAATGCAAACAAAGTTTGTCGGCAATAAGCAATTTCTAATAAAATATATAACTCAATTGTCAGGTTTTATTTTATTCACCAGTACAAGTTTGATTTTTGGACAAATTCTCTAAAATCAACAACGCAATAAAAAATACTGTGAAATTGCTGATGATCGGAAATTACAAATAACAATGAATTGCCAATAAATTGAATGACAAATACTCTCCTCTTCAAATTGTAATTGTAGTGTTACATCATTGTTCGGGCGCGGCAGGCGCCGGTAATGACCTGAAGATGTTTTAGCTCGCTGGTTGCAAATTGTGCTTGCATTACCTATATTTAACTTTTAATGTAAAATGTCAAGGTGAATTGCAAAAAATTATTAAATTACAAAATATACCAAATTAATTTTTTCATATAGATATTTAGTAATAATGGTGATAAAAAACATTAACATTCGTGTACTAATGTATGTAATACTTTAGCTTCTTTAAATGAGAATTTTTTTACAGTTTGTCAATAAATTTTATTTTTTGTACAATAAAATAATCTTTCTGTGCAATAATATTTTTCTTTTTGTGTATTATTGAAGCATAAATAAACAATAACATATAATTTTTGTTACAGGTCAACGTTTCCGTTTACTACGAATCACTCTGTCCAGATTCGAAGAAATTCTTTACTCAGCAATTGTACCCTTCACTTCAAGGAAATCTTTCAGAATTTGTCAACTTAACACTCGTACCATACGGTAAATCTAAAGTAAGTAGTATATTTTTCTTACAGTAATACACAAAAATAATTAACGCAATAGAGCTGATATTTCGCACATTGAAGACAATGTATTTTTATATAAATTAAATAATAGTTCTGTCCTAGTAACGGAATAGATCTCAAACCAATTTTTGACGAACTAAATGAACATTTTACGGTTTATAATAAAATTTTACCCAAAGAAAACAAAATTCTGTCACGATAATTAATTTATAGTACTTCAGGTTATAAAAATTTTTAAATGAAGTGGGAAATAACAAATTAAAATAACCTTTTAAGGAAAACACGTTACACCGCTCATTAATTTTTATTTTCAGGCAACTTTTGAAATAAGTGACTGGCACTTTGAATGTCATCATGGAGAAATCGAATGTTACGGAAATAAAATTCAAGCTTGTGCTTTAAAACTCATCGACAAGGGTCAAAATTCTCCAGGACTTGACTACAACAAAGTTTCTGTAGGTTTCATTAATTGTTTAATGGATAAAGCTGATAAAACTGCTGAGATTGTTTTCCCTACCCGATTGTGTGCTGTACTCAATCCAGTTCCCAATTTGTTGGATATTGAAAATTGTTCAAATCACACAGATGGTAAGTTAGAAGTGAAATCTTTTATTTTTACTAAAATAATACTTCAATTACATAAATTAGTTTTCCTTATTAAGAAGCCCGCACAAAACGTGACTTTTGTGGTTGTCGGTTAGAGAATTACTCAAAGAAAATGTACTTTTATTCTAATAATTTGGACGTAAATTTTTTTTTAATATTTTCCGGTTAATGTTCAGTAATCCTACCATCTTGTCCAATTTTTTCTGCACAGACCAGGGTAAAGCGGCCATAAAACATAATTAATCGTTTTGGACGAGAAATCGCCTAATATAGCAGCTAAAAATATGCAGCTTTTTCCTGATATTTAAAAGAAATATCGGAAGAGCGCCTTTGCGCTACTTTTTTCTATTTTATCTAGAGAAACAAGTTGATAGTCGTATCAGTTTTACTAAAAATAATTTAAAAAAAGTGCCATAGACGCGCTCTAAAGAATTAACTACAGAATCGATTGGTGAAAACCGCAGCTTCCTATCTTTAATATTAACGGAGCGCTCATCCAAAAACGATTTCAGGCAATGTAACATATTGTATTGGCGCCTCTTAACGCTGTGTTATTTTTAATAGAGTTACATTTTCCACCAAATTTTTTAGGAATGAAGTTCCTTAACGCGGCTTGCGCTAGGAGTTAACTGGCAGAAAACGTCACGTAAGGAAAAAGCGTTATGCCGCGTCCATGCGGCCTTCCTTCCCTCTCTTTCTCTTTTTCTCTTGTTTCTTTCTACAATATGATTATAGTATTAAAAAATTATTTGTTTTTAATTTATAATTGTCTATTTTATATTTAATGTTTAAAATATTATTCCCTGTTTTTTTTTCGATTTATTTCTTTTGTTTTCTGATTTTTATAATTTTTTTCTTATTCCTGATTTTTTGGTTTTATCGAATTTTTCCTGTTTTATGATTTTTTTTTGATTTTTTACAATTATTTTTTATTCGAAGAAGTAACTGAAGGTTTTTTCTACCTTTTTCTCGTTTGATTTTTTTACTTTTTTGTTTTTGTTTTCTAATTTTTTTCGATTTTTTCTAATTTTTCCTTATTTTTTTTCATTATTCTTTTTTTTATTCTATTTTTTTCTTTTTTTTTCTGGTTTATTCTCTCTTTATTCTTATTTTCTGATTTTTTTCGTTTTATTTCAATTCTTTCAATTTTTTTATTTTCTTTGACGGTTACAACTGTTTCCAGATTTTTTTGGTTGTATTTTCAAATTTTTTTGCCTTTTTTTTTGCAATTTTTTGCCAATTTTTGCAGTTTTTTATAATTTTTTTTTGCCTTTTTCGATTTATTTACAATTTTTTGATTTTTTCAGTTTTCTGATTTTTTCGATTTTTCGTTTTTTCCGTATTTTACAATTTTATTTTTCATTTTTTTCCCAATCTTTTCTGATTTTTTCAATTTTTTCCAATGTTTTCAATTTTTTTCTAATTTTCCTGCCTTTATTTGTTTTCGATTTTTTTAAAATCTTTCTTCATTTTTTCTCATTCTTTTGTTTTTATTTCTAATTTTGTCTTCTATTTTCTAATTATTATTTCATTGTTTTCTAATTAATTCGGTTTTTTTCGATTTTTCGGTTGTTTTCGGATTTTTATTTTGTTTCTTGATTTTTTCTCTTGTTTCTTTCTACAATATGATTATAAGATTTAAAATGAATTTGTTTTTAATTTTATATTTAATTTTTTAAATATTATTCTGCGTATTTTTTCGATTTATTTCACCGGTTTTTTGGTTGTTTTTGGTTTTTGCCATTTTTTGCCATTTGTTGTAATTTTTTGTGATTTTTTTTGCGTTTTTTACGCTTTTTCGATTTCCTTACATTTTTGGATTTTTTCGTTTTTTCCGTATTTTACAATTTTATTTTTCATTGTTTTAAATATTTTCAAATTTTTTTCAATTTTTTCCAATGTTTTCTAATTTTTTAGATTTTTTCGTTTTTTCCGTATTTAAGAATTTTAGTTTAATTTTTTTTTCGCAATAGTTTCTAATTTTTTCAATTTTCTCCAATGTTTTTTTCTACTTTTTCTGGTTTTTTTTATATTTTTCGATTTTTTTAAATATTTCTTCATTTTTTCTTATTGTTTTGTTTTTCTTTCTAATTCTTTCCACTATTTCTAATTCTTTCTTTGTTTTATAATTTTTTCTTATTGCTCTGATTTTTTTCGTTCTTTTCTATTTTTCGGTTTTTTCGGTTTTTATTCGAATTATTTTTTTGTTTTTTGATTTTTCTTTTCGTTTTTCTGATATTTTTCTGTGGTTTTTAGATTTTTTCTAATTCTTTCAGGCTTCTCCCATTTTTTTTCTATTCTTCCGATTTGGGTTTTATTTTTTCTAATTTTTATTAATTTTTTCTTATTGTTCTATTTTTTTTCTAATTCATTCTTTTTTTCTAATTGTTTCTTTTTTTCCTAATTTTTTTCTAATAACTCGTTTTTTCGGTTTTGCCAATTTTTTGTTTTCTAATTTTATTTTCGATTTTTTCTGTTTTTCGATTTTTTCTAATTTTTCCTCATTATTTTTCTCACATCTCTCTTTTTTTCTATTTCTTTCTTTTGTTTTTTGATTTCTTCTCATTTTATTCTTATTTTTCTGATTTTTTCATATTATTTAATTTTTTTAAATTATCTTATTTTTTGCTGGTTACAATTGTTTGTTTTTTTTTTGGTTCTTTTTTGCGATTTTTTTTCCGATTTTATGCCATTTTTTGTGGCTTTTGTCCCAATTTTTTTGCCTTTTTTGTGCAATTACGGTTTTTTAGTTTATTGATTTTTTCGTTATTTCCGTATTTTACAATTTAATTTTTCAGTTTTTTTTTCCAATATTTTCTGATTTTTCCAATTATTTCCGATTTTTTGGATTCTTCTCGGTTTTTTTTATATTTTCGATTTTTTCTGATCTTACTTCAATTTTTCTCAGTGTTTTGTTTTTTTTTCTAGTTCTTTCTTTTGTTTTTCATTTTTTCTTTTTCTTCTGATTTTTTCTTTATTTCCGATTTTTCGGTTTTATGATTTTTTTCTATCGGTTATTGATTTTTTCTGTTGGTTTTTGATTTTTTTCCGTTGCAAAACAGCCGAGTCAAATCTCAAATAAAAAGAACTCTCTTCAGAAATAACTCGCTTATTTATAAATTTACGTTGACTGTTCTCGTTACGTGAGGATTCAATCTCATCTATTGTTTAGTATTAATTTAATGTTTAGGTATATAGATATCTATTATACAGGGTGCCCCAGGAGTTCGTACCCAAAACTTGGGAGATGATAGAGGGGCTAAAATTAATGATTGTACTTCATATAAAATTTGTCCCTTACGCCCTTCGTTAACGAATTATAGGGCTCCAAAGTTAAAAATTAAAAATGGTTTTTTATTTATAATTATTAAACTGCGTATTTGAAATAAATCAAAAATTAACCATTTATAAACACCATAAATACGCACTTAATAGCGTTATAAAATAATCTGCAATACCCTTGTGAAGACAGGTACGGACTAAGTTCAATGGTTAATAAGGCACATTTTTTTTATCTATCATTTGTTTCACTTCTAAATATGACAGCTAAATTCCAAAAACATCTTTAAAAGAAAAACGTCCTCTTGTGACAACTCGATAAAATTAACGGTTTAAGAGATATGTGCAATTTTATGTGGCACTGCAAAAAATACTTACGATTAAAGGAAACATCTCGTATTAAATTATTAATAAATCAGGACAGTCTAGATTTAGAATAATAAACTTCTACACTTTTTATAAATATTATTATTTTATTTAGTAGTTTAATAATTATAAATAAAAAACCATTTTTAATTTTGAACTTTGGAGCCCTATAATTCGTTAACGAAGGGCGTAAGGGACAAATTTTATATGAAGTACTATCATTAATTTTAGCCCCTCATCATCTCCCAAGTTTTGGGTACGAACGAACTCCTGGGACACCCTGTATAATTAATTTATTTTGTTCAGCAATTAAAATATTTAAATTATTTGTAGATGTCAAAAGGGCACTACAAATATAAGGTTTTAATACGGTGAAGGTAGTCGATTATATTTATCTGTTTATAAACTAATTGAAAAATATTTTCTCTTTTTTAGCATCCAACTACTTGGCTATGTTTGCCCACCTCACCGATCAAATTCAAAAACCACTAAAATCAGTTCCGACCATCGTATTCAACGACCAATACAAACAAGAAGATAACGATTTGGCCCAAACTAACTTTATCAAAGCCCTTTGTCAGTACATTGTGGGTGACAAACCAGCTGAATGTTCAAAATCGGGATCTGGTGCTTTAACATTCAGTTTAGCATTATTGATACTTACAGTATTGTTTAATTTATCTTAAATTAGTTATCCCGCGGTATATTAGAGACTTAATTTTTTTTTATTTTTATCAAATGATACTTAGATCTGTTTAAATTTTAAGAACAAAAAATTACCAAATAATTTAGTCAACTACAAACAGGATCATGTGGTAAAAATTAAATTAAACCTTCTTTATAATTTTAACCAAAAATAAAAAAATGAAGCCATATAGCTGAAAAAATTATATCAAAATAATATGCCTTTAAATGTTTAAATGTGCCCTTGTACCCTGCCTTAAACGTATATATATTATCAGAGTAGAATGCTTTATTAAAGTATACATTATAATATCGTAGATAACTCACTTCTTGGCGTATTTTTCTTATAAGGGTATTATTTATTTTTAAAATGATTTATTGTCATATTTTTAATTATAGATATTCATTATATTCCTTTTATGGGATAGAGGTATTATTTGTAATTGTATTTTTCAATAAAACTTCAGTAAATGTTTTTATTTTATTTAATTTATTGATAAAATGTGTACTGACAGATTTTTTCTTGATACTGCTTCCTGGGAGCTTTCTGTTCCCAGTTATTTACATTGGTTTAACAACGACCTAAAATGTTTAAGAAATGACCTTTCCATCATTAAATTAATAACTGATGTTACAAAAGATCCAATCGTCTTTAAAACTTATAAAAAACTAAAAGGCGAGTATAATGATAAATTAAGAACTGCAAAAAGAATTGCTTACGACGGATACATTACTCGAGCAGAAAATGAGGTGAATAATTTCTTCAGCAATATCGCAGACAATATCATAAGAACTATTCCTGATATTTCAAATAGTTTTAAAAACTTTCCTATGCCCTGTTGCTCATTTTTCTTTCACCCTGTGCTAGAATCTGAAGTTCTTCACGCAATAAATTATTTAAAAAATTCTAAATGTACCGATAAACACGAGCTAAATAGTAAAATTTTAAAAGAAACTAATATTATAATTAAACCTTTTACCAAACTGGTTAATTGTCCGCAGGGGGGAGTACTTTCTCCTCTGCTATGGAATCTGGTAATGGATGGACTGCTGAGAATCCTCCAACAAGAAGGACACAAAACACTGGGATACGCAGATGACCTTGTCATATTATCCCAGGGTAAATTCAACACTACGGTTAGGGAACGACTTCAGATGGCCCTAAACGCAGATACACTGTGGACAGAGCACGAGGGTTTGAAAATCAGCCCCTCCAAGTCCAATATAATAGCATTCACCAACAGAAGGAATTTAGAGGGCCTTAGCCCACTATGGCTTCGTGGTGAAGAAGTAAATCTGAAGGGAGGGGTAAAATATCTTGGGGTAATGCTAGACCCGAAACTTACCTGGAACCTTCAGATTCAAAAAATACATACGAAAGCGGTTGCCACTCTAATGATAGCTAGACGCACGTATGGAAAAACATGGGGGCTCAATCCAAAAATGGTACATTGGTTGTACAATATGGTAGTGCTGCCCATGGTAACATATGCATCTCTGGTCTGGTGGCCAAAGATAAAACAACGGACCGCTGTCTCCAAATTGGGCAAGATACAAAGACTTGCCTGCTTGGGAATAGCGGGGAACATAAAAACAACACCCACAGCTGCTTTGGAAACTCTTCTTGACCTCCCACCATTACAATACGTTATAATGGGGGAGGCTAGAATGGCTCTAAGACGGCTAGAGGACTTACCATTCTATGAAAGAAATCATAGACTCGGACACACTAAGCTAGATCATGTGGGAGGCAACATGCTTGGCATGAGGTCAGACTACATGACTGCTAAATATAGCTTCAACAAAGATCTGAGAATAATAATTAAGAATCGGAATGAGTTGAATACAAGCACAGATTTCAGGACAAACCCTAACGGAATTACCTGGTACACAGACGGATCAAAAACCGAAGGGGGAACTGGAGCTGGTATATACTGCGAACAGAACAAGTACCAAGAGAGCTTCTCTCTTGGAAAATATACCTCTGTATTCCAGGCAGAGGTCTATGCAATACTCGAATGTGCGAGACACAGTATTATGAGAGCCCACGAGGGTAAAAGAATTATAATCTACTCAGACAGTCAAGCAGCCCTTAAGGCCATAAGAAGTCCAAAGGTGACATCTAGACTGGTATGGGAATGTGGCGAAGAACTTAGGGAACTGGCGACCCACAATAAAGTAACTTTATCGTGGGTACCAGGTCACAAGGGTATCGCTGGAAACGAAAAATCTGACGAGCTGGCAAGAAGCGGGTCGTCCACCCCATTAATTGGTCCAGAACCAGCGATGGGCGTACCAAAACGTACGTTTAGGAACTATATAAAAGACTGGATCAAGCGAAAACACAAATTATACTGGGACAATGTACCCGGACTTATACACGGGAAAAAGTTTATAAAAGAACCGACAAAGAACGTAACTGAAGAACTGCTTTCAATGAGTAGGAATCAACTACGAATTACCACAGGGCTCCTCACGGGACACCTTCCCACCAGAGAGCATCTAAACAAAATGGGGCTATATAACGGCGACCTTAAATGCAGACAATGCAATAAAGAGACCGAGAATGCACTCCACATACTATGCAACTGTGAGGCGCTGGATCACAGAAGGCAAAGAATTTATGGAAAACCAAAAATGGATCCAGAAGACTACTACAAACAGCCATTAAAGAACCTGTACAAACTAGTACAGGGAACAAGGTTGATGGACTGGGTGCAGTAGACAAAAGACGGGAGATAACGCAATAAGCCCACGGGGCTGCAGTGAATCCGGTTGCAAAAAACGGTCCCCGGACAAAAAAAAAAAAACTGGTTAATTTAATTCTATCCAATGGCATATTTCCTGATGTTTTGAAATACTCCAAAGTATTACCCCTTTTCAAAAAAGGTGATGTTTCGCTAATGGACAATTATCGTCCAATAGGTTTGTTTGCGTTAAAACAAATTACGACTTCGAACTGTTCTGCGCATGCGCATTTCAAATAAAGCGTTTGTGTTTGAACAAAATTGTTTCAAACTATCCGAGTCTAGTATTTGTGTTTAAAGTTGTTACTGTCACGAATAGTTTTAAACAGTTTTAATTAGTTTCTTCCCTACTAAAGAACAGGCCAGGATTATTTTATTCGCGCATGCGTGTTTGGTCATTGTGTGTTTCTCTAGTTTCTTGTGTATTGTTTTTTCAGATAATTTTCTTTTGTGGCGTTATTATAGTGGTACATTTTTAACTGTATAAAAATGGAGTCTCGACTTCTAGAAGTTCTTCGTCTTCTGGAGAGTAAGAAATATTCCTAAATGTAATTGTACCGGAAGTTCAGATACAAAATCCTTCTGTTTATAGATGCTGAATTTATTACCCGTTTTAGGTCAATTTGTTCAAAAAATTTAATCTTTGAATAACATCTTACATTTATTTTGCTAGAGTTTGCTTTTAAGAAGGTGCTAACAAATAATTCTTTTTGGGGTACCCCGAAATGTGATTTGTTTCTTGGAAACACAAAAATTCGGATAACTCTCTAACAAAATATTTATTATAGTCTTGTGATTAAAAAATAATTGACCCATTTCATTCTGTGAATTTTTCATTTTTCTTATTTTATTAATTATGAAAAAGATGTCTAATAAAAAAGAAGAATTTAATAAAATTTTGTTTGCGTTTTAAACGCTCATATAGTTCATCTTGAATAGTCCTAGATTTTATTTATTGCGCATCTAGTTCTGCACATATTCTAAACAGTTTTGGATTTTTTAACGCAAGTAAACCTAGTATTGTTTCAATTTTTGGGAAACTGATTGAAAAGATTATTAAAAATCATATAATTATTTTGATATAAACAATTTGGGGAACTTGAACAGGGAAATCTCACAGCTGTAATGCAAAAGCTTTTGACTGTGTCTCACATGACATTCTAATAGAAAAACTAAGCTTCTATGGAGTTAGGGGAATTCCGCTTGTTCTGATAAGTTCATACCTCAGTAATAGACAACAAACTGTAATGATTAAATCTGACTTTCAGGCCGTGAGGCACGGAGTTACACAAGGCTCTATTCTAGGCGCCCTTTTATTTGTTATTTATGTCAATGATCTAAGCCGTTTTATGCTACCTTATAAATCAGTCTTATTTGCTGACGATACAACATTCATTTTAACAGATAAAAATAAGGCAAACTTAAGTTCTTCAGACAATGAGGTTGCTGATATAGTAAATATGTAGTTCTTATCTAATAAATTAAAACTTAACAATGACAAAACTCAAAATATGCAGGTATCTGCCAATAATCAAATTATCTCAAACTGTGAAGTTCTCTATTTATTCTTCGCCAATTGAAGAAAATTACTAATTTTAATACCCTTAAAACAACGTATTTTTCTCTTTTTCACTCCTACGTCAGTTATGGTGTATCACTTTGGGGAAACTCTTCTCAAGCTGTTCAAATTTTTCGGATGCAAAAAAAAGCAATTAGAGTACTAGCAAACACTGGTTTTCGGGAACATTGCCAACAAAACTTCATAAAATTTAAAATTATGCCACTACCTACTTTATTTTTACATTATACATTTGTTGAAATTCATAAGAGACAGTCAACTTTGCTGAAACAATCCGATTTTCATAACTACAATACACGTAATGCCGATTATATCAGAAATAATCGTTTTAGGTTATGTCTGTCCGAATCTAATTCGTTAAATTATAATTTATTTAATATCTTACCGCAAGACGTTAAAAATTTGAGTATTAATGATTTCAAAAAAACTTTAAAGAAATATCTACTGAGGCATTGTTTTTACTCTGTTAATGAATATGTAGCTCATTTTCGGTCTATGAAGAATCTCACCATTCACTCTGTATGACAATATTTTTATTACATAATTTTAATTAAATAACTTTTAACCAGTGGCGAAGCAAAATGTACAAAATTAGTATTTCCACAGTATTGTAATAACAGGGAAAGTTCACATAATGTTAGTAAGAGTAACCAAATTATTGCCCATTACGTTAAAAGATTATACAGGGTGTTTTTTTTTTAAGTTTCCACCCCCAATTTAGGCTTACCCAATAATTTTTGGCAAAAATGGCGAGACACGTCGATTTTTGATTTGAGGGGGACAAAATTTTTGATAACAAACATAGAATGGCCTGCGAGATCTCCAGATTTGACTCCTTGCGATTTCTGGCTTTGGGGTCACCTAAAGTCAGTAATTTACAAAACTAAACATACATCTATTGATGACCTTCGGGTACGAATTGTAAGAGAATGTCAATCCATTACTAGGGATATTTTTCAAAATGTTAGACAAGAATTCCAAGACAGACTTGACTTTTGTTTAGCACACGATGGACAACATTTTGAGCAATTGCTGTAATTTTTTTTTATTTTTATCTTCTTTTAAATACCTAACAATAAACTGATAACATTATTGATACAAATTATATAATGTTTTTTTGTCCTAGCAGTGGACAAAGGGTATGATTTGAATTCTGCATTGAATTACCTTTCCTCTGACGTGCCACACATGGTGTATCGCCCATTCAAATTTTCATGTTACGGGGTGGGGGTGAAGGGGGTTAAGGTAGAGCGACAAATTTTGTCAAAAATTTCGTTTCCTTTAAATCAAAAGTCGACGTGTCTCACTATTTTTCTCAAAAATTATTGTGCGAGAGTAAAGTGAGGGTAGGAAAAAACACCCTGTATTTCTGTTCAGGGGGTTGGTAAAAAAATTAAACTTAGTGATTTGAATTCTGCATTTAATTACCTTTTCCCTGATGTGCCACACATGGTATGTTCCCTATTTAAATTTTAAAGTTGATGTTTGTTAACAAAAATTTTGTCCCCCTCAAATCAAAAATCGACGTGTCTCGCCATTTTTGCCAAAAATTATTGAGGCAAGCCTAAATCGGTGGTGGAAACTTAAAAAAAAACACCCTGTATATTTAGATTACAAAGAAACACTATAACTGGAAATTTAGTAGATTTTTAACAAACTGGTGCCAGAGTTGGGGCGTTACTCAAAAAAATAACGCGTTACTTTACCGTACCTTTTGCTAAAAAGTAACGCGTTAGATAAACGTTACCGTTACTTTTTTTAAAAAATAACGATTTATTCGTTATTATTTCGAAAGTAACGCGTTACTTTTAAAGTAATAACGCGTTACTTTTCTATATATTCTTCTTGTTCGATGTCTTCTCGTTTTTTATTGTCCATCCCACCATTTATCGCCGTTATTATTGCACATGCATACAAAATTTTCAAATAAAAGTTGTATGATTAAGCTTGATTTTTTAAAATGCTATCCAGAACACAGTGGCGCGCGACATCGACGGGGTACAAAAAAATAATAAAAACATTATTTCACAACCTTAGTTTTTAAGTAACGCGTTAATTTTTAGTAACGCGTTACTTTTGCATTACTGTAACGAAGTAAGGATTTCGCGTTAATTTTACAAAGTAACGCAATTACCGTTACTTTTCGCCCATTTTAAAAAGTAACGAAATTACTAGTAACGCGTTACATTTAGTAACGCGTTACTGAAAAGTAACGTTTTAGTTTCGTTACTCCCAGCTCTGACTGGTGCAAGTGTATGAGTCCAGCTAAAAGACGGAGCCAAATAAAACAGCCGAACAAAAGAATAAATCCACACAAAATTGTATAATTGTAAAAGTATAATAAAATAAATAAGTAAATAATTAAACTATTAGGACTAACAACAAATATATGACACGTGGAATGTCTTCCGATATTTATGACCATTTTTACTAAATCTAGAGTCAGTAGTGACATAAACAAAAACAATTCCCAATCTGTAAAAATTGCATAGAAATTTGGTCCAAGTGTTTTAAAAGAAATAAAATTCCAAATCAGTAGAACGTATGGCAAATTGTTTCGACTAAACAGTCATCATCAGGTCAAAAACATGAGCGTATTACAGTAACAAGGACTCGATAGTCCAATATACTGTCCAAAAATTGATCATACCCTCGATCTACCCATCATATTTAAAGGGCCCCACTATCGAGTTTTCCATGTTTTTGGTCTGATGATGGCTGTTTAGTCGAAACTAGTTGCCTTACGTTCTACCTTTCATTTTATTACACGTTGTGGCACTGACTTGGAGTTTTATTTCCTTTAAAAGATATATATTTCTTTATATTCCGTTTTGGTTAAGAATCTAGTAAGTACTTAAAATTTGAACGCACTTTTTCGGCTCGTCTTGTAGATCCATCTTTCGTACAAATCAAATCTTAAACCAACGATATATTGTACATTTTGTTTATTTGATTTTAATAAATTAATAATGATAATAATTGATATTTATTCACTTTAATATTTTGTTTTTATTTGACGAAATTAAAAAAATATATTGTAATCCTCGTATTTTGTTATTCCTTTAATATTGTCTTCAATGATAGTACAGATATAACTGGAAAAACCACAAGTTCTCCTATTTACTGATAAATAATAAGACTAATATTATTTATAATTATATTGTTAAACGCACGTTTAAGTTGCATTTTTCATTTAGTCGATTATTTCAGTTGGTTCAGTGAAGAACAGTAAAATGGAAAGTTTTTTCGGATATTTTTTATATTTCTTTATGACTTTTGCAGTCGCTCAAGATATACAGAGGGTTAGTACATTTCTTATTATTTTTATTAACAAAATTATTTAAAAATCGAGGTATAACAGAGTTAGAAAATGTTCGTAAGTAATAAGAAGTACTTAGTGAAGATCATTATAGAAAAGTGAAATATTTTGTAGCGTTAAAGTATTATATTTTTATATAAAAATCATCGGTGGTGAAAGTATTAGAGGTCAGATCCGGAATTTTGTGTCACAGTTAACTAATAATAAGTCAAATTTAACCTATGGCTATATACACGTCGTGACGGTATTTTGAGCAATTTTAACACTACATTCTCTTATGATTAAATTATTTTCTTTAAATATTAATATATAAAAATATTCTAACTTCCGAAATTATACAGTGAGCATCATAAATGTTACCCCCTTATCTAACTCGTCAATGGATTCTTGTTAATCGCCAAAACACGTCAACCTTTGATTTCTACAATTGTACATTTTGGTATGAATAGTTTACCCCTAATTACATCCCTTACTGGAGGAAAGCAACCCTTTCGAAAAATTTAAATAGCGGGAGGTGGTGAGAGATAGCTCATTTGAAAGGGGGTTTTATTCCATATTTAACGGTGCAAAAGAATTAATATTTGCTCCATTAATTCTCGAGTAATCATTATTTCAGAATAATGAAAATTAACGTGGCGCTCTCATCCTTAGAAATAAAATTCGACCGACATAATGGTTTTGGTTCAGACGTGAAGTGAGACTTTGCCATTATGCTTGGATATTAACTGCACGTTTTTGTTAATGTTTTCGCATTGTTTACAGGATAAATGATCAAAACAATATACTCATAGAATGGGGATTTTATGCCCTATTCAACTGTGCGAAGGAATTGAAATTTGCTTCATTAATTCTCGATTAATCATTATATCAGAATAACGAAAATTAACGTAGCGCTCTTAATCTTGGAATTAAAATTCGGCCCTGCATAATATCGGTTTTGGTTCAGACGTGAAGTGAGACTTATTTGCCATTATGCTTGGAGGTGGTGCACGTTTTTGTTGGTGTTTTTGCATTGTTTTTAGCATACATAGTCAAAACAATAAACTGATATCAAGGAGAGTGCGAGTCAGTGTATTCTAGCTGTAAGTTTTGATTGACGACCTATATTTTATTACTATCTTGATTTTAATTTTTTATAAACCGGATGCATATCTTAAATATAAAATACATTTTATTACAATATATATATGATTGTCGCTTTTGTCATTTTCTTTGGGAACACCAATTTGATATAAGTATCTTGATTATAATGTAACCAATTAAGGGACTACAAAATCCATTATCCAAATATTGAAAATTATAGGTTTGGTTGATTTCCTAATAATTAGGTTTTGATTTCTTGTAATTTATATTTAACTGCGGGTTTCCGATATCGAATTTTTTAGATTTATGCTTATTACTTCATTTTCGTTCAATTTTAAATTCAGAAATAAAATCTGTAATCCTGTATTTATGAGGTGTTATTTATCTAAAAAATGAAATTCACATAAGTTTTGCTTTCTAATTTCTTGAGTAGGGGACATAAATTCAATTCATAAAATGTATAAATAAAATATTATCCATCTCTCAAAAGTGCTAGTAAATGGAGACAGTTCTAGGATACTATTACACACTATTATAATTTATTTATTTTCAAAATTTTGCTCCTGGAGACAAGTCTCTGCAATTACACCGGGGCTGGTTTTTTGGTCCTACATTTAATGGTAATGTTAGTTTTTTTTTAGGTTAACGTAACTGTTTATTACGAATCACTAGGCCCTAATGATAAAAATTTTATAGTAAATCAACTATATCCGGTATTAACAGGAAATCTCTCCCAGTACGTTAAATTGGAATTAATACCTTATGGGAAAACCAATGTAAGTACTAATTTATTAGCTATAAAGTAAAATTCTTATAGAATTTTTCCGTAACTTTATATTATTATAAAATTAATAGAATAGAATTTAATATCTTGTCCCTTCTAAAGATGTAGCCTTTCTGGGCACGAAAGCGGGATTAAGGGTTCTAGGAAAATGAAATAGTATTATTTAAAGATTAAACAATATTTTTGTAATCTCTTGAATTGTGAGTTATTCCTAGATACAGTTTAAATAAAATTATTGTCAAATGATTGGTTTTGTGAATGAGGTTGTCTTATTTTATTACTCTAATAGTCTTAATCGGTTATATTCAAATTTATCTGTTTTATTCTCGATATTCAGTTAAATACATATATGAAATTAAATAGTACACATATACCTAGCAAACTTAAAAACTCTAATTATAAATGTTTAAAGTCGCTAATAAGTGAAGGAATGTGTCAAAAGTTAAGACAAACTTTTAAAATTTGCTGAAAAATTATTAAAAATATGTTAAAATAAAAATTGTTAAAACCTGTCAAAAATTGCTAAAAGAAAAATATTTGATGGAAAAAAATTAATCAAGAAATTTCATGAATTTTGATTAAAAATTTGAAAAAAAATAATCAAAAAATTTCAAAAATGTTGATTAAAATTTAAAAAAACTTTTGATAAAAATATCAAGAATTTTATTATTTTTTTAGTCCATACATGAAGGAGATACTTCTGGTTTAAAAAAACGTCATTTGGACCATTCAAAATTATTAAAAACTATTTAGACCAAGTTAAAAAAAAACCAAATTAAAAATAATTTAACACCCAATTAATATTATTTTATTTTATTTAAACAAAAACGGACTAATAAAAAACGATTTAAAATTGTTAAAAAGATTTTTAAAACTAAAAAAATTGTCAGAAAATGTCAAAAATGTTGAGAATACGTTAAAGAAATTTATAAAAACGTTAAAAATCGCTAAAATTATATAATAAAGTTAAGAAAATAATTGTTAAAAAATATTAGAAACAGTCAAAGAGTAGAAAAAATATAATAAACGGTCAATTTGTTAAAAGTTGCAGAAAAAAAATAGAAAAATATTCTAAATGGAAAAAACACCTTCAAGTTTATTAAAATTTGTAAGCAACTGTAAAAATTTTACAAAAACTCAAAAAACCTTCAAAATTTGCCAAAAAATATTAGAAAATTTCGAAAATTGATAAAAGAAATTGAAAAAAGATATTACAATATTTTAAAAATTTTTTAAAAAACCGTTTATTATTATAAGAAATATTGGAATCTTTCACAAAAAACTGTCAGTAGATGTTAAAAATTGTTAAAAAAAAAATAAGAAAAACGTTAAAATGTGAAGGAAAGTGTTAAAAGTTAAAAAACACTTTTAAAATTTACTAAAACATTGTTAAAAAAATATGAACTAAAAATTGTTAGAAACTGTCAAAAATTACTATATGAAAAATATTAAATGCAAATAAAAAATATTGGAAAAAAATCAATCAAAATATTTTATGAATTTTGTTTAAAAATTAGAAAAAATTCCGTAAAAAAATTTCAAAAATGTTCATCAAAATTTAAAAAAAAATCACTGAAATTATTCCTATTATTTTTTCTCAAAAATATTACTTAGAATCAAAAGGATTAGTTACTTTATGGTTGATAATCACTGTGCCCAAAATGCCCATCTAATTTTAAAACTTGAGGCCAAAAGACCGGTAGGATTACGGATCCCCGTTGATAAAATTGACCGCTGGGACCAAGTGAACAACACCCGAAAAAAGAAAAGACAATATAATGAAATTAGACTACTAAGAAGCAAAAAAAATAGAACAAGAATATTACAAGAGACAAATTTACCTAAAAATAATGCAGGAATAGTAATGACAGTAGACAGTGAGATACTAGAAATATGTGATACGTTTTACCCCTCGAACCCCTCGACCTTAAGAGAAGAGAGGTATAGTAATCATGCTAAAAATTGGGTAGTGAAATTTCAATGGATAAACACGTTTTAAGGTTCCTAGATACGATTTTGATATTTTCGCGATGATGTTGTAGTAACGATAACTCAAAAACTACTGAATTCAAAAAATTGAAATTTTGCATACAAGATTCTGATACCGTAGATTAGATCTGAATAGATTTTGGTGTTAATCGGACAACGGGAAGTGGCAGTTGCTATTACTGATGACGCCTTTACTAAATATCTTATCAAAAAAATTTTCATTGTTGCCAGATTTACTAAAAAATCAATTTTTTTCATACTTTCTTGTGTACATTTTTGATTCAAAGATGGCGAAAGGTCATGTGCCGGCCACATCAGATTTTTAAATGATAAGGAGATGAAACAACAAAAACGCAGCTTTTGCGAGAAGATATAAATTTCATCAAAAAATTATTTTCTAAGTAAAAGGATGTGTGGTTTATTTCAATAATTAACGTAAACCAACGCAATTTCCTTTATATAAACGCATAGGTATATTTTAATCATTAAAATGATTATTTTAATTATAGATTAAGTAATTTCATATTTTATTTTAATCAAAAGCAAAACATCTTAATAATTTACACCTTTCATGACAATTAGTTTTATTTTTTAGAGAACCTCGGACATAAATACCAACGCAAATTTTAGTTGTCACAACGGTCCTAGTGAATGTTATGCAAATCTCATTCAGGGCTGTTCCCGGAACTTAATAGACTTCGGAAGCGACTCGGAAAATCTGGGCTTTAATAGAAAACACCTGGATTTTGTGGAATGTTTCATGAGAAATCTGACGCCACAATCAAACATGGAGGACCTAGAAAATGCAGTCAATCTATGTGCTAAACCCAATATTATTTCTCCAAGAAGATTGATGGTTTGTGCCAATAATACATTTGGTAATTATTTTTGCAAGCTTGATCCAGTATAAAGGATCAAGTCAGGAGTTTAATTTTACTGCAAGCAAATAGATACTAATAGAGATAAAATTTATATCAATGTATAACTTTAAAAGCTAAAATATATATTATTTAACTCATCTCAATTTGGGGTAAGTTCTATAAAAAAAAAAATACAAAAAGTCAATCTTGTTGAAACGATACTTTAAGTTGTTAAAAATAATTAATGTGATTAAGCTCAAATTTTATTATGGATTCGTTCCACATAGAATTTTAAATATATCAGAAGTAAAATATTAAACAAAAAAAAAATTTGGACGCCAGTCAGTTGATTTTTTTGATGTGATTAGAAACAATTGACAAAAAAACTATGATATATTTCAAAATCCGTCCTTTTTTTAGGATTAAGGAAATTAAACTCAAATGAAACTTTATATTTGTTTATTTATTATTTATGATAATATCAGAGATTTTCTTTTTTTTTCTAAATAAAAAACTTAGCTGTCCTCTTCTGAGTTGTGCTATTCTCCAGGAAACAAAAAAACTCCTTGGACTCGGCACTTGACCACTGTCCAGGTAATAACAATTGATTGAAGTGGAACCAGCAATATAAAACCCCAAATAAGAACCCCTATAAATAAAGGGGAGAGAAGAAAGAAATCTTCAGTACGGCGATATAAAGATATACAAAGTCTACTACTTGTACTCAATAGAAAAAGAAAAAGTAATTAGCATGGGTAGGCACTTTATAATAATGCCAAGAGATGAGGGGGACATGACGCGAGGAAATAAGAAAGGGAACATCAAGCGAATATGAAACTATAAAATATACGGAGTAGAGAAATAATAAAAATACAGGGTGGCACAAAAAACGTAACATTGTGGTTCGACCTTTCTCTTCTATCTCTCGCATAACCTTCACTTATCTATTCCAATCTGTTATTTCTTCTTCACGTCTTCTCCTAGCTTGATTTATTTGAATTCTGCTACCTGATTTAGTCACTATTCTAAGTAAAATCATACAAATATCTGTCTAATAATCTGCACCATTTTCCTCTTCCTGTCATACTGCAATGTTCAATATTCTTTAAAGCCAATGATCTGGCCTTTTCTCTTCTATATACTTTCTATATATCTACTCAATTAGAATTATAATAGTAACAATATTTCTTTTATACTTTTTTTTATACAATAGATTTTTGTGATATAGCTAAATCATATTTTTTTTCATCATTTATCCTTTAATCACTTTTGTCTATCTCTTACCATTACTTATTTTATAACTCAAATTTTCTTTTAAATTTCCAAAATTAATTTATTAACGATAATAAAAACAATGAAATAAGATTTCTTTATATACCACAACTGTTGATTTGACATATTAACATATTTTATGTATCAACTAGCTGAATATCCGTGCTTTGCTCCTGAGTCTCTTTAGTATCTGGACGAGCGCTGTTTTTTCTTATTTCTTTTTATATTTCCTGTTTTTCCCTTTTATCCCTATTGTTATCATTTTTTTCCTATTTTTACTAGTTTTCCTTATTTTTCTCTATTTTTCATTATTTTCCCATACATTTCCCTATTTTTCCTGATTTTCCTATATTTATCTCTAATTTCCCTATTTTATCTTTTTGGTTTCTGGCAAATGTTCCTTCTATTTTCTCTATTTTTCGCTTTTTTCACAATTTTTCCTGTTTCTATTTTTTTTCTTTATCCTGTTTCTATTTATTTTTCCATATTTTCCCAATTTTTCCCAATTTTTTACCCTATATTTTTCTATTTTTTACTACTTTCCCATTTGTTTCCCTATTTATTGTTTAATTTCCCAATTTTTAAATATTTTTCCCCAGTATTTCTTCCTTATTTTTCATTTTTTTCCTCGATATTTTGCTGTTTTCACTACTTTTCCCAAATTCCCTAGCTTTTTATTTTTTCCCTATTTTTCCCCATTCTGCTCTATTTTTTAATGTTTTTTTATTCAAATTTGCACTATTTCTTATTAGTTTTACCTATTTTTCTCCATTTATTTCCATTTTTTCCCTAGTTTTCACTACTTCCTCTATTTTCCTATTTTTTTTGTATTCTTTTTATTTATTCCTGTTTTCCAATTTCATATTTTTCCTTATTTTTTCTATTTGTTTTTATTTGTATTTATCTTTCGCTCTTTTTCTCTATTTTTTTCATATTTTTCACCTATTCTTCACTATTTTCTCTATTTTTCCTATTTTTTCGTGTTTTTTTTATATCGTTCTATATTTCCCTGTTTTCCCTTTGTTTTGCTAATTTTTCCTCAATTTTCCATATTTATCCTTAATCTTCCGTATTTTGTTCTATTTTCCTAATTTTTTCCTGTTTCCCTACTGTTTTCCTATTTTTGACTATTTCCCCATTTATTTTCTAATTTTCTTATTTTTCCAAACTCTTTTCCAATTTTTTCTTATTTTTCCCCAATTTTTCCAAAATTTACCTATTTTATATTTTTCATAAATTTCCCTATTTTTCCCTGTTTTTTACTGGTTTTCCTTATTATTCAGTTTTTTTCCAAATTTCCCAATCTTTCCCTGTTTTTTTTTATTTTTCCCAACATTCACTATTTTGTCTTTTTTTTGCAATTTTCCATATTTTTCACTATGATTTCGTTATTCACTGGTTTTTCTAATTTCTCGATATCCATTATTCACTAGTGAATAATGATGATTCACTGGTTTAAATAAACGTTTGTAGTAGTTTTAGACAAAATTATTTAATAGTCGTAGATAAAGTTCAGTATTCTACTTGCATATAAAGAATGGTTTGCCGTAGTAAACGCCACCCTCGTGACTAATAGCCCTCATTATATGCTCGTTTAATAATATAACTATTATGTCTTAGAATTTAACAAAAACACTTGTGTGTTTTGTGGATAAAAAATAATGTTGTAAATTAGCCGTGAATTTTTTTTTTCATCGTGCTTTATTTATTATAAAATGCATGATTAATAAACTAAATCGGTGAGTACTTACCTGTATAATGTGAATTGAAACACGATATACAAAAAATTAATACATAATATTTTTTTTTGCACGACCAAATTACAATTAATTAACGAGAGATTCACTTGAAAATTAAACAAACGATAACTTTATATATATATAACTCTAAAAATTGTAAATTTTATTCGTAAAGCTTCATAGCCAAAGAAAGTTATGAAAGATACTTTCTCTGTTTAATAATAACATCCATTATTCACTGGTGAATAATGATTTCATTATTCACTGGTTTTACTGATTTCTCGATATCCATTATTCACTTGTGAGTAATGATTATTCACTGGTTTAAATAAAGGTTTATAGTGTTTTAGCCAAAATTATTTGGTGGTTTGCGTCACTCACTTTCGCTCGTGACGTAATCGCCACCCTCGTGAATAATGCCCATCATTATTATGCTCGTGGAATAATATACTCATTATTTTTCACTTTCGTAGTAAAAATATATAGGTTAAATGATTTTATAAAATATTAATCATGTTTAAATTTGTAAAAAATCCAGTAAATATATTTTTTTTCATTAATATATTATATTTTTTAGGAATCCAGCACTTGATCCAACATGGAAGAATGACAGATAGATTTCATAAGCCCTTACACAAGGTTCCAATAATTATTTATAATGGGGTGTATAATGAAGAAGAAAGTGAAAATTCTGAAAAAGATTTTTTATCGCAATTATGTTCAAAAATTAATGAACCGCAACCAGATGAATGTGGTATAAAAGGTATTTCAATTATTATTATTATATTACAAAATATTGTGTCCTGGAATTATCCAAAAATATATAAGAATTTAAAATAAGAAAGTTGGTGCTAAAATATCTGTGTGTTTTAAAGAACCCTTTTGGTCGGTGGCATGTTTACCGGTACCCAGGTATATTTGGTGGCAAGTTTACCCTCTCCGAAAATATTAATCAATAGTAAATAACTCTAATAATTTATATTTTTTCTAGATTTATACTGAATGATTTTAATTTTCATATTTAAATTTCAAAATTATTACTTATACCAAAAACACTTATTTATAATAATAATAATAATTAATTAACTTCTATAAATCATACAAAATGATTTCATTATAATATATTATTATGATTTTAGGTACAAAGATGGTAGTACTAGATAGAAGTAGCTTCCTATCAACAGATAATATTAATTCAACAGACAATATGAATTCAACAGATATTAATGTAACAGATAAGATCAACTCAACAATTAATATTAATTCAACAGACAATATGAATTCAACAGATATTAATGTAACAGATAATATCAACTCAACAATTAATATTAATTCAACAGACACTACTAATAATTCAACAAGTAATAATAATTCAACAGATAGTAATAATTCAACTGGTAGGATTAATTCAACAGGTAGTAGTAGTTCGATAGCTGGTATTCAATTTTTCGTGTGGTATTTGT
The DNA here is from genome assembly GCA_963243735.1 of Neocrepidodera transversa. Classification (NCBI taxonomy): domain Eukaryota; kingdom Metazoa; phylum Arthropoda; class Insecta; order Coleoptera; family Chrysomelidae; genus Neocrepidodera; species Neocrepidodera transversa. Next base: position 5,735,190 of record OY725350.1, read on the forward strand.
TGATATTATTATTTTCTTTGTCATAAAATCATGTTTAACACCACACAAAACAATTGTATATAAATACATTCCTTTACATACGAAAGTAACGTAAACATATATCGGTTTGCATTGAGTAGTAAATCTATCATTTTATTTTTATAAAAACAATTTTGGAGCAAATAGAATAAAAATTAAATGAAAAAAAAACAAGATTGATTATGATAATTCAAACAGATACTATATTTAACTGAATTCTGTTCAAGTTGTGTGTGAATTGTTAAATTATGTGCAGAAGAGCAGAGTCGAGGTCAAATTTAATATAAAAACTTTTTTGGTTTTACACTGTAAAATTATATTAATTCTGTAAAATTACTGAGAAAATAAATGTTAACTGATCGCAGTATTTTGTTATTTTTCCTAGTATATTTTTGCAAAATACAAAAAAAAAAAGATTAATTTTATTTCATAAATAACTTTTAATGATTCTTGTCAAACAGTATATTTTATATAGCTAAACTGATAAAAGGAGGCTAATTACAATTAGAAAAAAACATACCTATTTTTTACTCATAACTCATTATTCTAAATCCTCATGTTTCTAGTGTTTATTAGTTTTGTGGATTTTTTTTTAAATGAATTTTCAAGGATTATGTAAGTATTATTTAAGTATATTACAATATTTTTTCAAGGACTTTTTTCAGATTTTCAAGGATTTTACAACAATTTTTCAAAAGTTTCAGAATTTTCCAAGGATTTTAAAAAGCAACTTTCAAAGGTTTTTTCAGGTTTTATGGTTTTTAAGGTTTTTTTAAAGTTTTTTTCAAAGATTTTTCATCATCTTCAACAAGAAAGTTTTGTGGATTTTTCAAGGATTTTCTCTCTAGATTTTTTTAGAGTTTTTAAACTGAATTTGTAAGGAATATGCAAGTTTTATTTAAGGTTATTGCAATATTTTTTAAGGACATTTTTGATATTTGTCAAGGATTTTATAAGAATTTTTGAAATGTTTTTTGATGAATGTTCTAGAATTTTCCAAGGTTTTTTAAAAGTAACTTTCAATTTTTTCAAGGATTTTTCATTCATGAATTCTTTAAGGAAGTTTTGTGGATTTTTCAATAATTTTGGTTCGAGATTTTTTTAGTTTTTTAATATTTTTCAAGGATTTTACAAGAATTTTTCAAAAGTTTTCCCATGAATGTTTCAGGATTTTCCAAGGATTTTTAAAAGCAACTTTTAAGGGTTTTTTAAGAAGTTTTTAATGGGGTTTTAAGGTTGTTTTACAGATTTCTCAAGGATTTTTCATTCATGAATTCTTTAAGGAAGTTTTGCGGATTTTTCAATAATTTTGGTTCGAGATTTTTTTAGTTTTTTAATATTTTTCAAGGATTTTACAAGAATTTTTCAAAAGTTTTCCCATGAATGTTTCAGGATTTTCCAAGGATTTTAAAAAGCAACTTTCAAAGATTTTCTAAGAATTTATGGTTTTTCAAGGCTTTTTTTAAATATTTTTTCAAGGATTTTTCATCATCTTCAAGAAAGTTATGTGGATTTTTCAAGGATTTTCTCTCTAGATTTTTTTAGAGTTTTTTAAACTGAATTTGTAAGGAATATGCAAGTTTTATTTAAGAATATTGCAATATTTTTTAAAGACATTTTTGATATTTGTCAAGGATTTTATAAGAATTTTTGAAATGTTTTCCCATGAATGTTCTAGAATTTTAAAGGATTTTTAAAAGTAACTTTCAATTTTTTCAAGGATTTTTCATTCATGAATTCTTTAAGGAAGTTTTGTGGATTTTTCAATTATTTCGGTTCGAGATTTTTTTAGTTTTTTAATATTTTTCAAGGATTTTACAAGAATTTTTCAAAAGTTTTCCCATGAATGTTTCAGGATTTTCCAAGGATTTTTAAAAGCAACTTTTAAGGGTTTTTTAAGAAGTTTTTAATGGGGTTTTAAGGTTGTTTTACAGATTTCTCAAGGATTTTTCATTCATGAATTCTTTAAGGAAGTTTTGCGGATTTTTCAATAATTTTGGTTCGAGATTTTTTTAGTTTTTTGATATTTTTCAAGGATTTTACAAGAATTTTTCAAAAGTTTTCCCATGAATGATCTAGACTTTTCCAAGGATTTTTAAAAGCAACTTTCAATGGTTTTTTAAGAAGTTTTTAATGGGGTTTTAAGGTTGTTTTACAGATTTTTCAAGGATTTGTCATTCATGAATTCTTTAAGGAAGATTTGTACGAGAGTGTGCAAAAGTTGACAATTGGTGTGCAAAGCTGTACTTTCAGAATCCATGAATAAAATTTGATAAAAAAGCAATGGGGGGTGCCAGTGTCCAATTGGTAACCCCACTTTAAAAGTTCTATATCTTTCTTTAGAGTATTGTGCAAAAAGTAAATGTAGGTGTGCAAAACTGTGCAAATACTGTGCAATAAAATCATTTATTCAAACATAACGAAAAATTAGTGTAGGGTGCTAACTTATAATTAACAAATTTTAACTTTAAAGTCTTTTAACTTTTTTATATTACAAAAAAAAGTATTCTTGATAGAATCCATATCAAATAATATAATAGCCAGGTTCGACATTTTTGTTTTTTAATTGAAATCGAGATATTTTGTTATTTAAAAACGATCAAAAAAATTTGAGCGCAAAATATTAATAACGGTATCTGTGCGCGAAGCTAGACCGGTGACGTCAATAGCCATGAACAGTTCGCCCCTGGTCCGCTGCTGCGCTGTATTCACACACATTTTACAGGGTTGCCGTTATCAATTCTATTAAAATTCTACTAAACACCCTCATTTTTCTTAAAAATCTACTAATTTAGTAGGAAATGTACTAAATACGGTAACGCTGTATCGTGAATACAGCGCAGCAGCGGGCAAGAGGCGAAGCGTTCATGACTACTGACGTCACACGGTCTAGTCTCGCGCACATGTACCGTTTTCCAGCCTCTCGCCGATCGTTGATTTTAAAATGCTTACAGCGGACGTAAATATTAATATTTTGCGCTCAAAATTTTTTTGATCGTTTTTAAATAACAAAACCTCTCGATTTAAGTTAAAATAAAAAAAATAAGAAAAATGTCGAATCTGCCTATTATACCTTTTTTACTATTGAGAGAAAAAAATAATATCTGGTTTAAAAGATGCAATTGATTTTATATATTTTTAATGAAATCAAAACGTTACTAGATTTTGTAATTATTTTATTTAGGGAAATATTAATTAGATAAAGTTGTTTTTTTTTATTTATATTGATTTAAATTAAATACTAGATTGAATAATTGCGTTATCCGCAATGAGCAGTCGTGACCTATTCGAACTTGAGCCATCAGGATCATCGATCGTACAGAAAAACAAGAAAGTAACACAGGACCATACTTATAATTTTTATGCCTAAAATTGAAGAATTTTTCTCTAAAATAACTCAAATTTTTAATTTTTTTACCAACTAAAAACTGTATTCATACTAAAACTGTTATTAAGTAAATATTGTTTAAATGATATTAGGAGTGAATAAAATTTCTTTTTAACATTTTTTGGTGATTTTTAGAGTTCACAAATGCATCATTAATACAACATATATATATATATATATATATATATATATATAATTTGTAAATAATAAAATGTTGAAATAAAATGTGCAACAAGCATTAGACAAGAGTATTTTTGTTAATAATGGATTCAATTAATTTTTGCTCTAACTCAAAAAACGTTTTCGTCTAATAAATGGGATTTATGGGATTTTTAAAAATCGGATCTGGCAACACTATAATAATAATATAATAATGATAATAAATTTAATTATAATAGTAGATAGTTAAGAATAATAAACTGTAATTCCTATAAATATAAATATAAATAAAGTGCAGGGAAGCTCTATAAGTGTTAAAAGAACAATAGAAATATTAAATAACACTTGTAGATAATTACATAAAATACCCTTAAATTAAAAAAATATATATAATAATAAAGCAAGAATAAACTTATCTCTTTATTTTGAAAATTAATTAAAATGTAGTAAAAATAAAATAGTAAAATATAAACTAGTAACAAAATTGAGTGTTTACTACTGTTTGGTAAATGTGTGTCTTAGTCTTTCAGTAAAGTCCTTTATTTTCCCAACTACTAGTTATTTTTTTATTTTTGGCGTAATGGACTTATCCAGTAGGAACGAATTTATTGGTTTTATATTAATGAATGAATAGCTTAAAGAACCTATAGTTGCTTATGTTGATTTTCATTGTTCTTATAATATTCATTAATTAGTAAAAATTAATAAAAAGTAATTAATATATTTTGAAAGTGGTGCTGCTTCTTGACCAATAATTAAGGTTTTACTTTCTACAGCATTGCCAATATTCTAGCTTTGTTCGTTTGTAGAAAAAATTTGACATACTTCTTTCCTTCTTTAATCATAACAAATGAGAACGAGAGTTGCCAGTTTTATCGATTTGACAATATAGCCAAATATAATCTGTTTTAATTGGGCCACGTCACAAGCCACTATAGCCCCAATTTTCAAATTTTAAGAATTAATTACAGCTGCAGGATCGGTCTCAGAAGTGCTGGACCCGGTGGAATGTGTTATGGTAGGCCAAAATTATAAAATAAAGATATAAAGAAAAAATCACTGGACGAGTCCATTGAAGAGTTGCTGCTGATACTAGAAGTCCTTTTTCCGGTACTGTTGTTGGTCTTGTAAGTTCTGTTATCTTCTTTATATCTTTTTGAGTTTCTATGTTTTGTGATTGTTGTGGACTTGTATTTGAGATAAAATTTGAATTTTCCTTAATGTTTGGGGTTTGTGGAGCACTATTAGCCTTGGTGTTTGGTGAAATAGTGAATTCAATATCTTTCTCCAAATTTTCTGCTGTATACTCTTAACCTTTGATAAATCATTTATGATTTTTTATACGGCCCTTTAAATTTTCTTCTTTAGCTATCTTGAGGTGATGAAGAAATATTTTTGTTGTTGTTGATCTTCGGGGCCTAAGTCGTTTGATATCGATATACCAGTTCCTTGCATGTTTTGGATGATAATTTCTTTTTCAGAAATGATACGAACTCTACGATAATGGTATTTTTATTTCCGATTGTGTAGATGTTGTTGATATCTTTTTCAGAAATATCGGTAGGGATTATTTTGTTTATGGTTTGCAGAATTATTGGTAATAGGTTTTCTCTATCCGTTTTGCAACTAAAAATCACTATGTTATTTTTTTACGGACTATTTCCAAATATACGACTTTCTTTTCTAAAGCTTTATATTTGTTATCGAAATCATTTATTTGTCTTTAAGTTCTCTAATTTCCTGCTTATGTTCTGTTGTGTGTTATATTAATTATAAAAATAAAATTTTTATATTATCTAAAAGTTCGTTGTTAGTGATTTCTGTCATAATTAATATAATTGTGTTCCTTGACTATATTAATGCTAATTATTTTATCGGGGACTGATAAAGAATTTGATATTTTTGTTTGCGGAAGAATTATTTTAGGTGACATTTATTTCTTACTTGTATGCACTATGTCGCTAAACTTCTATTTTTCGACTGACGAATGCACTCAGATTATGCTGAAAAATTTTCTCTATCAAAAAAACACTAAATTTTGAAGTTTTGATCACTTAAAACCACTTGAAACTTTTATTTTTTACGGAGAATAATAATTATGATAGATGGTCAAGAGACGAGGACAATAAAAATATATACTATGATGTTATTATAATTAAAAAAATATTAATTTCTAAACGAATTACAATATAGGGAATAAATGTTATAAAAAAGAAAATTCGGCCCTGAAGAGCACTCCCTCTTGAATATTGATTTTATTCCAGCTCGAGTAAGACCGAGTTTCCCAGTATTTCCGATTTATAAGCCGCGATGTGAACATCCCTGTGGTGTAAAGATTGAAAAAAATCCCTGTTTTTTTTAACTACTTTACATATACTTTTTCTGCTGTAAAATCAGGGTAAGTCTATTTTTTGAAATAATTAAGTAAAGATTAGTCGAAATTTTTATGGTGTATATAAGAATAAAATATATTTTTTGAAAGTTGAAGAAAATATAGGAAATACCTAATAGATTTTAAATATATAGAATGACAATTTGATTTAACAATAAAAATTTAACCTAGTTTAACAATAGTTGAGACTAATCGATTATTCATCAATATGGAATTTAATTCTGTAATTACCTACTACACTTTTTATTCCAACAACATTTAATTGATTTTTTTCACCATTTTAATTAAAGTGATCAAAAATAAAATTTTCCTAAATTTAAATAGAAATGTATATTTGTGTCTATATGAAATAAATGATCAAAACTCCGAAAGCCGATTAATGAAATCTGTGGCCTTGAAAAAATAAATTATTTATCGAGTATTGAATAATTTATGTATTGAAATTGAAATGTTTGGCACTTTTTTTTTAATGTAACTTTTTTATATATTTACTATTGAATAAAAGATATACCAGGTGCTCCAAAGCTATTTGTTATTTGATAAAATAATTTAAAAAAAATATGGTGTATATGAGATTCAAATCTCTTTTAGCAAATTATCCTAAATCAGATGCTAGTTAAATCACTTCTGACCCCTAATAATGATTTTTTAATATATTTTAAAGGCTATTCAAAGGATCATCATTTTATAAATATTTAACCCAATAAGTTTTATTTTAATACCAAACGTTGCTTCGTTCACTGCGCATGTCATTCATGTCAATGTTGTAAGTGAGGGAATTGCGAAATTTCAATAAAACAAGACAATATTATTTAATAAAAAAATATTTATATTAATAACTGTGAAGGTGTGTACCTACAGTTTAAATAATTCCTCAATATTTACAGCAGATGCAATAGGAATTATGAAAGCATTAGAATATGTATTGGAAAGAGAGTACCAAAAAGTGGCTATCCTACCGGATTAACTTTCTGTCCTAAGTTGTATAAAAAATCCGACTTATACCAATCCAGAAACCACCCACCCATATATATTAAAAATTAAATCCTTGCTATACCATCTGTAGGAAAATCTGCAGCATACGTATGATTTGGGTGAAAGCACATACAGGCATCCCTGGAAATGAACGGGGGACAAGCTTGCCAAAGAAAATATCAGTACAGGGGAACATTTTTCCCAAAAAATATGATTAGCTGATTGCATAAATGTATAGAAAAAAATGTACGAAGACTGGGCAGTACTCTGGGAAAATTACAAATTAAACAAACCAACAAGATATACTCTAATTGCAAAAAAACCCTGATACCAAAACTTTAATTACCTAAAAATAGGCATTATCAAATCCAATCAATGCCTTGAATGTATTGCAGACTTGGATCATATATTCTTTGAATGTACAAAATATCAACAAGCTTCACTAAGTCTATGTAATAAACTCGTTAAATTAAAAGTAAGTTTCCCCAATAATATTATGCATTTATCTTTAAATAATAAAAAAAATCTTGGATTGCCTCTTAGATTTCATAAAAGTACTAATATTTTAATTTAGATTAGTGAAGATTTTTAACCATGACTTACCATCCAAAATTGTAATATACCTTCCTTACAGTGGTCTACTTATTCTATTAAAGCCCTATCCCATCATGTTGTTATTTTTCTTATATGCTGCTAACTTGAAAAACAAATTTTTTTTATATAAGTTAATTGTTATTTAATTGTTAATAGGTTTGATGGCATAAATAATTTGATGTTGTTTGAATTTTATAAACAGAGTTTATTGTTAAAAAAGTTTGATTTTAAAGAATTTATTAATAGTAATTGGTATATATGATGTTTGAAATCAACAATTGTAAAATATGAAGAATCTTATTTTTATTTTTTGGAACATCATTATTATTATTAGTATGAAAATTAAAAAAAAACTTTAGGAACTGATTATTAAAAGAATATTCAAGTAATTAGGTAAAGATCAAAGATTTAAAATTTTTTTTATCAAGTAAGACAATTTTTTATTAAAAAAAAACATATGAAAATAAAAAATAATAAACCGAGAAGTCAGTCAGAAAATTTAAAAAATGAATATTATAAAAAATTGTAAAAAAGGTTTATTGAATGTTGGGACGAGTATAAAGATTTAATGTATTTAAAAAAAATAAAATTTATATACCAATTAAAAAACAAAGGTTTTTAATAAAAATTTTATAATATTGGAAAAAAATAACTGAGGACAAATTAAAAATAGGATGAATAAACAAAAATGATCAATTTATAGAAGGAATCCAAAATTGATGAGACTACAATAGCAATTTAAGGAAGAAATCAATACGTTTTAAGATAAAAGTTAAGTAATCATAAGAATAGCAGAAAAACAAAAGAGATTGAAGAAATTTAAATAACTAAATTTATAATAATTTTTTTTTATTTAAAATTGTAATGTTTATTATTTTTTTTAGTCCATAGAACCCACCCCAAAGGTATATGAGTAAATCATTACAATATACAGACATATAATTTATTACACTACTAAAAAAGAAACAAAATATTTACAATATTATTAACAGCTTTGTCCTTTACATATACTATAACATAGTTCCTGGCTAGCTGCATGGACATTCATCCCAAAGCCAAAAAAAAGGTGTGTATTAAAAAGACACTTAAAAAATATGTTTATTTTTTTGACTCCTATACATATTTTTGAGCTCTTAATAGTATGTATATTGCACATTTTATGGTATCGTTTTAAGTATAATATTAACATTTTATATACAACATAAATGATATTATTGGGATTCGTGGAAATAAATAGTTCAGGCTTATCAAGTAAAACATTATTAATATCATTGGTTTCATTTTTATTAGATTATTTGATATTTGAACCCAGTGGTGTATTGGTAAAATAAAAAGTACCGGAACTTCGTTATAGCTAGGGCGGGGGAGAGAGTACAAATCTGATTAGCTTAATTACAAAAATCTTTCTATTTTTTTATTCGTCCATTTAAAATATAATTTTCGTTTGAAATGAAATAAAAAATTTTTTGGTCGGTGGATTCAAGTTAGGAACGAAGTTCATTACGTTATTTTTTCACTTTTTAAAATTTTAAAATGAGAAAAAAAAACTGTTAGAAATCGATAGAAATCAAGGGAAATCGAAAGAAATGAACAAAAATTGAAAACAGCAGAAGGATAAAACTAAGAAAAATGAAAAAACCTGGAAGAATTTGAAAAAATAAAAAAACAACAGAAGGTAATCCAAAAACACTAAAAACAATAAAAAAATAACAGAAACAAATGAGAAAAATGAGAAAAAAAAAAACGAAAAATATGTAAAATCTAAAAAAATCGATGGATTAAGAAAAAATGAGAGAAAATTAGAAAACAAAAAAAAAAATAGAAAAAAAAAACAGAACAATGAGAAAAAAATGAAGAAAGATTGGAACAAAAAATCAGAAAAAATATAAAACGAGAAAAAATTAGAAGAATCGAAAAAATCTGATAAAATAAGAAAAAAAAAACAGAAAACGTTGGAAAAAATTGAGAGAAAAAGAAGTCGGAAAAAACACATAAAATAGAAAAATATGTCAAAAAATCGCAAAAAAACAAAGAACAACCGAAACGAAAAAAATCTAAAGATCGAAATAACCCGCAAAAAATCGCAAAAAAACACAAAACAACTCCCAAGTGACCTTAAACAGTATACAGGGTGTTCTTCAAATAGTGTAAAAAAATTCAACGGTTGATAGTACTCCTAAAATTAATAATAAACGTTCCTATAAGCATACGTCGTTAAATGCCTATTAAGAGAGTTAGAGGCTTTAAAAGAGTCAATTTTAAAAAAAAATTTTTTTAATTATAAGTTTAGAAAACAAGATAAAATTTCGATTTACATGAATAGTTTAACACCCCACAATTTTCATAAAATTGTATTAACCTGTGAGCAACCAAAATAATTTATCTTTTCTCTTTCTCAATTATGGGTTCAGCAAAGGTAGGAAAAAATTATATCTGCTGGTTGTATTTTTAATTTTAGACGATGCATAACTTTTTTAAGCACACACTTTTTTGATAAAACTAATAATAAAAATGTTTCCCATATATAGCCAACTTACGTAAACACACTGTATATATCATCAATATTTACAATATAACCATAATTCTATCAAATTTCTTGATATTAAACTCAAATTTTACTACAAATACGATACCGCGAATGACGAATATAAAATAATAAACGACATAACCACAATTTACAAAATTTCGCGCTTCCCACACAGTATTGATATAAGTGACATGCGTAGTGAACGAAGACGCGTTTGGTATTTAGCCGCTTGTCAAAAGTTTATCTAACACTGCTTATCTTATGATTGAATATTTAGTAACTTTTCTATTTAACAAAGTCTCTTCTTTTTCAGGTTCCCTACGGATCAAAACAAACATGAAGATTCACTTATTTTTTATTTTCTAATTAATAACTTATATTTTCAGGAATGCATATATAAAAAAAACAATTTTCCTTTATTTCAGATATCTACAAGAACAACTCGATTACACCTTTATATCTTAATATTTTTATACCTTAAAATTTTCTCTGTTTCAGATCGAAGAAACTGACTTTCTAATTTTCTATATAAAAATGTATTAGATGACTATAAACTAAAGTATGTCAACTTTTATACTTGATGAAAATCCATTAATAATAAAAAAGTGGTTTATTGTGAACTAATACATTTTTTATCTATTTACTATTTAATTACCTATATAAATATAAATTGTACAGTGTCGAAACATTTTTTTTTCTATAAATTTATGAAAAAAATTGCATTGAATTTAATTAATTTTAAAATGTTACAGGCTCCTTATATTTAGCTAAATTGGGAAACCAAACAAAAAATGCCCAAGGTAAGTAAAATAAATATATTGATATAGACGAGATGTCTTATCTACGATTCTCAATCATTCTATAATAAATTTATAAAAAATAAAAAAAAAATACAATTTAGGCGCTTTATAAATTCATTCTATAATGAATTTATAAAAAATAAAAAAAAAATACAATTTAGTTAAATTTAACGTTTCCTGTTTCCTCTTCTTCAATGCTGGTTGTTATTTTTTAACTGGTTACTTGTTTCTGTCTGGATTTTCAATTCTTCTCTTTCTCGCCTATTTGTCTTCTTTAATGCTGCTTTATTCTCGTTCTCTGGTTTCTTGTGTATCTTTAGTTTTTATTTATTTCTATCTTTCTTTGCTTCAACTAGATCTTGTCATTTCAAGTCTTCTAAATCTTGGTTACCTTTTGGTCTTATGCCCACTTTCATATATTTGGAAAAAAAAATGTCTTCACCTTTTTGTGTTGAATTATCTCTATTTTATTTTTTATTGAAAATATTCTTTAAAATAAACTTTTTATTCCATTACTTATTTTAAAACCTCTTACAAAATGCTTTTTTTTAACAATTTTATTTTTATTTTATTTAACATCAAAATTGACAAAAATTCTCAATTTATTATTTTTTTCTTTTTGACTTAATTTTTTTTTTAAAAATCCAAACAATAATTCAGCCAGGATTGATCATCTTAGATATAACATCTGACACCTTTATATTAAATTTTCTTATGCATATACAGTTTGCTCCTAAAGTATGGAAACATGAAGATATATTTGACACCCTGTAAGATACAATAACAAAATTTTGGTTATGTATATTAGATGGATCAGCGATTTTAAATTTTATTTTTTCAATGTTGCCAAATGTAGAGTTTCAGAGATATACAATCAATATATTTATTATTAAATGGGACAATTTTCTGTTACATTTTTTTATTGCCGATGCAGCATACAAACTATTAATGGTCAATATTGACCATTAATTTTATAAATTCGGAAAAACATTTTATTTTTTTAAGTACAATTGGTACAGGAACTGAACGAAGATGATCCAGAAATTCTATGTAACAATGTTAAATATATTTGACATTAATCCTAATTTCTTTATTAAAATTATTTTTTCTGGTGAGGTCTCTTTCCAGTTAAATGACACGGTCAATAAACAAAACTTCAGGTACTGGTCAGATAAAAATCCTCATTGGAGGCACATCAATATGTGAGCAAGAATTATTAATAATACCATTATTAGACTTCATTTTTGGAAAAAAAACCATGATAGGTGAAGAATACTGGGCATTTTTAGAATTAATTCCAGAATTAGCCAGACTCTTTCCTGGTGATATAAATCCTCATATCGTGAATAGATCAATTTGGATTCAGCAAGATGGAGCGCCTCTTCATTGTCTTCGAGGCGTTCGTGAGTTTCTCGATATTACATTTCCAAATCGTCGGATTGGAAGAAGATAAGCTATCGAATGGCCAGCAAGATCTCCGGATTTGACACCTCTATAGATTAATTTTTGTGGGTATATTTAAAAAGCAAAGTGTATGTGAATAAGCCACAGACCATGCAAGGACTGAAAGATAGCACTCCGGAAAGGATTAGAAAAGTCTTGGATGAATTTTCATTCAGAATGGATTTCTGTTTCTAAAGACAAAGAGGTCAGATTAAACATCTACTTTAATTTTTTTCTTTAGTTATTTTTTTCTGTTTATTTATATATTAATTACAAAATAAAAATGTTTTTCCTAGTTTCTTACAATTAATGGTCAATATTGGCCATTAACGGTTTGTATGCTGCATCCAAAATAAAAATCTGTAACAGAAAATTGTAAAATGTACGGGTTGTCCCATTAAAAAATAAATATATTGTTCGTATTTTCAGAAACTGTACATTTGGCTACATAAAAAATATAAAATCAGTTTTCTTAGGATTGAGTTAAGCCCATGGAGATATTTGATCAGAACGTAAAGATCTACAACTTATTAAAATTTAGAAAAAATTGACCCTGAGGGGTCCATTGTTATGGAATTAAAATCGACTTTTAAATTTTTTTCTTAAGGTAACCCGGCGTCGAATGTGTTCAGCGAGGAGTTCAAAAAAGAGGAAAACGACCTCATCGAGAACGACTTCATTAAGAACATTTGCGCCAAAATGCAGGGTGAGAAACCCGCCGGTTGCCTGGGCAGTGGTGGCGCCGAAACATTTTTTATTCTTAACCTAGGACTTTTAATACTGATAACAACATTTACAACTTACCTCTATTAAGCTTGTTAGGTAAGGATATTTAACAGGTATACTACAGGTATCCACAATAAAGTTTTGCTCAAATAAATAAATTTTATTGTAATTAAAAATTTTAGATAAAAAATGGGAGCTATTTCTTTTATTGTTTTGCTTTAAGGTATTTCTTTGCAAATTAATGTTGTGGGTGCCTATATTATCGTTGTTTTTCATTATCTTAGTCGTTTATACAGGGTGTTACTTGGAAGATTCTTGCTGATGGACCACTTTTAATGTTATCTATACAATATTTTTACACACTTTATATATCTATCTTCAAATTTTACTAATCGATTTTTCCTATGACAATGCAATATTCAATTATTTAAAGCATGATTTCCTTATTATTATTATTAAAATTGAATGTAACTAATTTTTTTATGACTTTCTTCCCCTACGTCCTTATTCTTCTTTAAGATAAGGAAAAATGAAGAAGTGAAAAAATAAAGGTCAAGGGAAACTTCTCCAAGAAGCGTTTTTCAAATGCTTCTACGCGCTTAATTAAAGAAAAAAATTCCAATTGTCTGGGTGCTAAAACAATAAACAATTATTAGATTAAAAAAAATTCGTGACAAATATTTATCAGTTTTAACTTTAAGATAACCTTAAAAATTATTTGGTCCTCATCAAGAAGTTCCAATAAAAATGCATTCTGTTGATTATGTGATCATAAACTGTATATATTATTGTAATTAATAACATCTTGATGTTTCATTGCCATTTAAAAAACTAATACAAATAAAAAACTGTGCCGCCGTTTAAGAAATAAAAAATGTCTATGAGTTAACGTTGCATATATATAAAAAATTTAAAAAAAATAACCATATTTTTTGTTGAATAATATCGTCACCACTAACTAAAACTATACTTTTTTTAGTTAGTGGTGACGATATTCTTCATTATAGAAAATAAAAGGTTACAAATTCCTAATTTTCGTTTTTTATAAGAAAAATATAAAAATTATTTTATAACTATATTTTTCAAATCTCAATTAAGTAGAATTAAAGATCTGTACCAGGTGAATAAAGATTCCAATAACTCAATAAAATTAAGTAAAAACTTTTTGTAATTTTTTGTATGCAATTAATTAAAAATATAACAAAGATTATATTATAGGTATCCAATGGAATACCGGGTGTCCCATTATATTTTCCGGTATTTCAAGAACTTATAACTTTTAAACGAATAATTACAGATACATACTGTTTTTATTGAAATATTTCACAATGATACAAATTTTGTTTAGACTTTTTCCTCACTTCCGGTTAACCAAATAACAAAATGGTGTTTTTTTTTAAATTTCACTTTGCTTGCTGCTTTAAACACCCTGTATATTTTCTGATTACTCGAAAACCACTTCTTTTAGCTATCTGCGGCTATCAGATTTTTTAAGTCGATGCAAAATTAACTGCTCAATTAATTTTTAAGCATAGGCTTACAAAATTAACAGTCAACAATTATTTATCAATAATTTTTTATTGGATACTGAAATATTTTTAACGTGAATGTCACAATTCTTGTATATGAGTTTTTTCACTAGATTTTTTGCATAAAAATGGTATTTTCCGATAAAGAATAGGAAAATGTTGTCCTTTATTTAGCTGAAACTAAATCTGTTGTTCAAACCAGATTTAAAAAAACGCCATTTTGTTTTTTGTTTAACCGGAAGTAAGAACCGAAAATGAGTCTAAGCAAAACTTGTATTATTGTGTAATATTTCAATGAAAACAGCATGTATCTGTTTTTATTAGTTTAAAAGTTATAAATTCTTGAAATACCAGAAATATAACGGGACACCCGGTACCTTTAACATAGGGTACTAAGTGTGCCGTTCATCAGCTATTTTCGATTAAGTTAGATAATTTATACTCAGAATTTTATCTTATACGCAGAATTCTGACATAACCAAGAATTGTCACTGGCAACAGGGCAGTCGCGTGGTCGGGGTGACCGGGGCGATTGCCCTGGGCGCCGCGGCCAAGGGGATGCCGTAGTTTGAAAAAAAAATGTTGTAAATTTTAAATTTTTGTACTTTTGACAACATTCAATTCTCGCTACGTTTGAATATCAGATAAACATTCCAAATGATAAACTGAATCCAGTAGATTTTTTTAACTGAATGTTTTAATAAAGAAGTTTATTATTATTAATTATACAAACAAATTAATAATAGTACCTGAATCATGGTGGTTCTTCCTTAATTCTGGTTTCCCAGTCCCTGACTTTCTGTCCAAACTATCTTCTGTAGTAGGCGATTACCAACATTTTCAGACCCAACAGGTTTAGTAGCAGATGCTGTTGGATAAGGAATGTCAATTTCTCTAGCCTTAAAGTATTTCTCTTTGAATTTGCTTGGTTTTAGAGCATCTGGATCTCCATACTTCATTCTCCTCTCTTTAGTTCTATTACGGTACACAATCTTATCATGAGCTTTTCCACTCTTCTTAATGCGAGCCTCAAGATTCTGCTTGTGAAGTATGGAAAGTTTGGCGTGCTTGGTAAGTGCTTCTACAGATCCCAACTCTCGTTTGCACAAATTACAGACAATTTTTATAACCCAAAACCGTTAGATGACAGTGATTATGCCTTCAGTATCAGTAATGGTGAACACGAGGGTCAATCGATATTAATTTACTGAATTTTTAATGGAGGTTCTATTCTATTCTAGCTGATATCCCACTTGTACTGAGGCTTTAGGCCTATTGTGCCCCGACAGTTTTCAGATCAAATCAGTACTCTCGATAAAATCCAGAATGGTTGTCATATTAGATTTCGCCATTCTCTTTCTCTGTTCAGTTCCCGGCAATAGAGGTTTTTTTAAAGAGGACAGAACTTTCTAATAAAACTCAAGTTTCATCAGGGTATGGGCTCAGCAGCATTCTGAAAAAGAAGTGCGTACTTAAATATGGATACAGCACAAGTCGCAGGTTATTTTCCTTGTTTTGAAAAATTAAAATGAAGCGAGAACTACAAGACTTGGAAATTTGCCAAATTATAATAAAGATAAAGATCGTAAGGTAAAAGGAAAAATAGTTTTGAACCTCAGCTTTACGTGCATATTATTGAATTTGAAAAAAAATTGAACCATCTGGATTAGTAGGAAAGTTAAATTTTAAAAAAACAACTAGTAGCATCTAAACTCAAGATTTCAAAGATATGTCATCATATATTTCTAAAATTGTTTTTACTGACACAGCGGTTATCTAATATGAACCCTCCAATTGACGATAATTACATGTTGAGTGGTCTTCCTTCATCATATGATCTTATGGTTATGGCTCTAGAAAGTAGTGGTCAGAAAATAATCGTGAAATGGTGAAGATGAAATTACTTGCCGAAAATCGACGAAATCAAGAACGAGACAACAATGTAGTAAAAAATCAAACTTTGTATCAAAAGAATCCTCAAGTTAAAAAGAAAACAGTTGTCTTCTGAGCCCGAAGTATCTTGTCAGGATATCTAGTGTAATTTTAAGCTCCCATCTATTTTGGCATTACAGCAGATTATCTCTGCTCTTGGATGGAGCTTCTATGAGTGCTTTGAACTCTTTTAGTTCCAGATTAAGTTCTATCCAGTTTTCCCTGTGTTTATCTTTTAACTGTTTCTCCAGCATACCATTTACATGTCGGTAGGAAATACCACATGTGGATTGTTGTCCAATTACAGATTTTTTAGCTCTTTTACCAGCCAAGCGGTCTGTCTCTTCATGTCCAAGTATCCATTCAAGAGTTATTATGTTCTGACAAGAAATTTGGTTTTTTATGACAGGATAACACTAGTTTGGACTTTATTTCCACTATTTTCATTGCTTTAAGGGATACTTGGCTATCTGTGAGTATGCGAATTTCTAAGTTCCTCGCACAAAACCACATTAATCGCACTCATTTCCACTTGAAAGACCGTTGTCATAGATTGGTCCCTGAGTTCATATGACGGAAGTGTAAGTCTCTAAGGGTCTCACAACCTTGGTATAGGAGGTTAGTCAGTCAGTACAATCCAGGCGATGGCCCTGACTCGCAAGCAAGAATTCTGACTTCTATGTTAAATTATTGCCATTATATAAAATGACGCATCAATGGATTTTTTTTTGAGCATCGAAATCTAGGTCATTGTGCTCATCGAACAGATCTATAGTTCTTTGATATAAATCATATCTTATAAAATAAATTTATGGTCTTTAAATAAATTATTACTTTCTTTAGTTCTTCATTTTCTTTTTTAAGTGAATTTTCAATTTGGGGAAGTCCGAGAAATTGTCTATATTGGCTGTATAATGTGCAGGTGAATATGTGTTGAGTTGTCATTCGGGATCTACACCTTTCACATATAGGTCTTGCTTTTCCAAGAAGGAGATAGAGATGCGTTAAATTTGTATGGCCTATCCTTAAAGTGCTTAAAACTACTTGTTCCCGTCTCTTAAAGGATTGAGGATAAAACCATTTTTGTACAGATGGTTTGATCCACCGTAATTGTTCATTGTATGTATTCCATTGGCTCTGCCATGCATCATAAACTTTCATTTTATATCCATTTTTCTATCCAGGTAAATAACTGGTATGCTCTTGTCGATTAATCAGCATGTGGCTTCTTTAGCCCCTTCATCCGCTAGATTATTACAAGGGATGTCGGTGTGACCAGGGATTCACATTATTGTGACAGATCGTTTATTGGTATAAAGATGTGTTGTTAATTCTAGGATACGTACAACCCACTCGTTTTCAGATGATAGATTTTTTAAAGAAAGTGTGGCGCAATTTTTATGGTTACCCTCACTAAAATATAGTACAGCTTGCCATATTGCGTACAATTCCGCATCAAATATGCTAAATTCAGGGTTTAATGTCCAGTGAAAAGACTTTTTGCTTGCTTGTAATTTTAACGTCTCTTTTCTGCTACTAAGGACGGGACCTACCGCTTATCGTGGACTCCTAACCACGGTCCTCAATCACCCTAAACCCAGGACTATGCCTTTGTCATTCAGGTGATCTACCGACTAGCAAGTGTGTAATTGTTCCACGAGATATCCGATCTCATCCGGCCTGGTTACCGGCGTGAATGAAGCTGCGCATGACACAAATACCTTTTTGCACTTGCCCAAAGTCTTATCTGACTTTAATTCCACTTGAGATTCATGGGACTCAAACCCACGACCCGAACAATGACCAATTATAAAGGCCAGTGCCCTAACCAACCTGGTCACAGTGTCCGGTTAAAGACTTTTTATTTATTACAATTGCAGCTCCTGTCCCGCTCTTTGTTTTTGAACCGTCCGTATAGATACATAAATGTTGGTGGTAGTGTTCGATTTGTTCCAAGAACAGTGTTCGGAATGTCGATGATGCTGTATCTTCCTTTTTGTTTTCGCTTAAAATTATATTTATTTGTGGAGGATTCTTGGCAAAGGTGGGGTTACCATTTTATCTCTTAACAGATCCACCCCGTACTCATATATCGGGAAAACGAATATTGGATGGTTTGGTTGAACTAGGTCTTTGTTTATGTGGGTAAGAAATATTTGAGAAGATGCTGTTATTTAAATGATTCGGGAAAGTTTGTATTTTTGTATCGTATATCATTAGTTGCATGTCTCTCCGTAATTTTAAAGGCAAGGATGAAGCTTCAGAGAGAATTGATTCTATGGGACTTATCCTAAATGCACCGATAGCTTGTCTTATTGCTAGATTTTGAATTTTATCTAGCTGTTTTAAGTGTGAGCGTCTAGATATTTAAAAATGTTTCTATTATTTTATTATTAAGTTACCACTTTTTATGAATAATCATATATTTTAAGTAATATTTGTGAGGTTAAATATTTTTGTTTCATTATTATTGAATCTTGCTGTTTGTTCGAAATTATTCATACAATAATAATATTTTGAGATAAAAGATGGAATTTTGAGTGCAAATCAGAAATCTGAAATGCAAGAAACTATTTTCTGATTTATAAGAGATTATTAAATTACCTGTAATACCTATATCGGCACAATTAAAATTATCAACTGAACTAAAGATTATCTGATGACATTTTCAGTAGCATTCCAGAATTATGAGATGAAAATCAGAATTATAATTCTAACGTTAAAAGAAGCCTGTTTCGTTTAATTATACTTTTTTCTCAAATTTAAAAACTTTATATAGCCAACTAAAAATCACCTGACAAATCTTTAAATTATTTTATAAAAATATCCGATTTAGGTTCATTAAAGCGTTAACTCATTGACTAAAAGAGGTTCATATTTTTTAAAAATATTGGTTATTGTCAGTACCTGCGCCAAGTATATATCGCGTGTTTTTTATCATTGTGAACGGTAAGATAGATACCTGGCGATTTAGATACAAAAATGAAATTTAAATATACAAAACAGGGTGAATCTTGCAATAAGAAACTTAAAGTAGCTTATCTGAGTCACTTTAGGAAGAGTGAAAACGTATTGGTTGAAAATAAATTATAATATTTCACTGCTTCTTAGTTTAATCATAGAAACTTATCACATAACTATGAAAGGACCAACATTATATATAAATAACTATTAATTGATTTTTAATAATTACAAATAGTAACATTCAGAACACATATAATGATGTGAACCTTCCAATACTAAAAATTTTTTGCAACTGTATCAGGAATATTTATCTGTCCAAACTCTCCAATAACAAACAATTTTATAATTAAATGTAAATATGATAGGATTTTTATAAAAACGAAAATAATGGATTAATAAATTTTACTGTCATCTAAAAGAAATGTAATAGAACTTTTTTCAATTAAACCCAAAAAGTTTACATTTAATTAAAAAAAAGCTTAAACAAAACTTACATTTCAATGTTGTTAAGTTGCATGATTCTCTTATTTCCTTTGAAATTAAACTTATAGTGATATATCTCTTAGAGTAGTGCCAAAAGAAATAAAAATCTATCTAAATCGTCAGCTTTTCTTTATCCGAGTATATATTCAATTTTTAACATGTGTTAAATTATAAATAAACATAATTTTAGTATTAAAAAATGTTAAACTGATGTATAAAATGTTAATAGCAGTGTGGATTTATACAAAAAGACAAATATTTTATTATTTTTTATATGTAGTTAAATTATTTTCACAATTGTTATAAAACCACGCTGATTGACATTGTTAAAAATGTGTTGGGTAAAAATGTGTTGTACATGCCAAATTTCAGGTTAGACGACATTTTTTTATTGCATAAAGCAAATCAAAAGTTAACGATTGCTCGTTTAAATCACCGATTTTAACTTAGAAAGGTAGTTTAATTATTTAGTTGGATCAAAAGTTGAAAAAATAATGCACAAGTATCAATCATCAAATGTTTGCATTTTACATTTCAGTATGATTGACATACAAGTTACATTTTCTTATCGTTTTGTTAAAGTTTCTTTAGGATTTTAGTAATTTTAACATTTTCTAATTCCTAAAAAAACTGTCTTAATGCTCTAGCTTTATATTATCAAATTATTTGTCAAATTTCTTCATACATTTTTTAATGTTTTCACTTTGTTTGTATATCGAAATTTTTGAAAAGTCCTTTATCCTTTAGGCCTGCCCGTGTCAAAATATTTGGACCCTTTACCCCTTAGGCCTGCCTACTTAAACATGTACATATAAAAATATGTATTTTCTGTTTCATACTTTTGCCAATTATGGTTACTAATTTAAAAATATTTGAGCTCCTTGCTTTTTTGGTCATGTTCGAAGTAAATTTAGCTTATATTTAAATAATCTTCAAAAACAGACAGACAAGACAGACTTATCCAATTTATATGATGAACTTTTGTTCATCGATAACATTAATAAAAAACAATTAACAAGTCATTCTTTAAATTAATTCTTCAGTATGTCTGATAGATTTAAAGCAAGCCTGAGGGATTATATTCATCAATGTTTCTCTCCATATATTTAAACAATTTCCAATTGACTTGCAATTCCTACCAATATTTAAATCCATAGGCATTTCACAATCTTAGATGCAAATTGGTTTTTGTTACGCGAAAATAATACTGCAGGCCAGTTGCCAAGTCATATAAAATAGCTGAAAGCGGGAGCAATTCCGGATTTGGTTGCCATTAAAAAAAAGGGGTCAAAACTGTTTTTTCTTTATTATTTGTTAATAACTCGTTTTTTATAAACTTTAGAGCAAAATATCTGGTTATCAAAATTAAAGCAAATGAAATTATCCATAAAAAATATTCTATATGTGTTTTTTCCGTACGACTACTTGTTTCGAAGTTAAATAGGCACCAAAAGCTTCAATTTTATTCATATTTGTTTAATGCCTGCCCCTATTGTATACGGAATGTTTAACATAAGGTCATTATACCCATCCCAGGTAGTAGTTGAAAAAGGCTACTTCACAGTTAGGCGCCCGGAAAGATTTAGGCAGGAATTTGGACAAATATGACAATTGAGTAACTTTGATGCGATCTTTGAAAAGCAGTGAAGACGAGGTATCAGCTACTCGATGCTGTCAAAATAGATCATCTCAATGCCCATTCTATTAAGCTCGCATGACATGGAGCAATGCAACCTGCAAGAAATTGCAGCAAGTTCTTGCAAGGTCAAACCTTGCTGCCAACCCCCCCCCCCCCCCCCAAAAGCGGTTGCTATTGAAACGTTACTGCCGCCGGCTTCATAAATTATTTTAAAGGACCGATACGGCGGTTCAATAGCAATTTTCTAACCTCAAAAAATATTTTTAATTTCCCTTGAATATTTTGTCAATCTGTTTAAAAATGAAAATATCAAAACTAAGCAAAATAAATAAGAAGAAAGTAATAAGTGCACTGTCCATAATCATAGCTGCTGCTGCCTTGCTTCTAAAGCCTGAGGGACATTTGGTGAGTTGGTAAACCAAAAGTAACTAGATTTCTCCCTAGAATTGCAACTTTCAGGCAATAGAAATCGCACCAAACCGATAGAGTTGCAATTGCAAGATCTTGCAAAAGTCGATCAGCTGGGCTTTAACTGCGCATGCCTTTGATCAAGGCAAATTGCGTCTTGCATGGCGTTGCAGGTTGCATTGCTCCATGTCATGCGAGCTTTAGATGTTTCGGAAGTAATTGAAAATTATTGTAATACAGTGGTCTCTCGGTAATCCGACTGATATCGGACCATAGCACTGCCGTATGACCGAAAATACTGGATTACTAGAAATGATTAATAAAAAACGATTTTATGACAGAAGCTATATTTTATTGTACTGTTCTCCATAATGTTATGAGCTTTATAACACACTAAAATAGTACACACGTTATTAAAATGTTAACAGAAATAAAAATACAATAAAATACATGTCAGTACCGTGTTCTTGGTGTTAGAGTAGGTTACATTATTCTATTGAAGTAGAAGATTCATACTAAAATATCACTCGCGGAGATACCATTTTCTTCTGCACACCTAATAGATGTAGCAAAGGCACCAATGAGCTATAGTTTGAACAGCTGGTACTTCCCCTTGGCGACTCTCCTCTTCATCCTCTTCAATCGTCACCACCACTTCTATGATGTCGTCCTCTGTCAAAATCTGATTGTTTTTTCTTCGTCACCAATAAGCCATTTGATGACCTCATCCGTTGTCAAAACATTATCAGCTGTATCTACAAGCTGTTTGTTTACCTCGTCTAGCAGCTGATTTAAGTCAACATAGGTGGCAGTTTCGATAGAATTTTTATTAGATTTGTATTGTTCCAATAACTCCATGTCAGGTTACAAGTTTCCCAATGAACAAACAATCACTTTTTCTTTGAGGTTTGCCCAAGAATTCGAATGAGTAAACCACTTCTTTTAGGTTAACTTCTTGTAATAATTTAGTCACACAAAAGGCTCTTTTGTACTGTATTTTAATTGCTTGAACTACATTGTGATCGGTGGGTTGTAAAACATTCGTTACGTTAGGCGGTAGAGACATAACTCGAATAAAATTGTCTTTTAAGTTTAAATCCTCTTCATCAGGGTGGCCAGGGCAGTTATCCAAAATAAGCAATGCTTTTAGTGAAAGTTTCCGTTTTTTAAGAAATTTTTTCACTGATGGTACAAACAGTTCATTAAACCATGATTTAGACATCCAGGCTTTACTTTGGTTTTTGTAGTCAACAGGAAGACGAATATTCTTGAAAGCCCTAAATTTTTTTGATTTACCAATCACTAAAATCGTCATCTTGTATATTCCACTTGAATTTGAACAAGTCATAAACGTGTCTCTATCCTTTACCAGGTTTCGTCCAGGAGCAATAGCTTCGGCATGGTGAACATAGGAGGCAAGAGCCGCTAAAACAAACTGATCTCATCCGCATTGACTACTTGGTCAGTAGTTAAGCCATCTCTTCTATAACTTTGTTGAACTGTTCTTTATATAGCTCCCGTATCTACATCACATGATAACTTTTCACCAGTCGTACTCAAAACGTCTTTTGAACTTTTCCAACAATCTTTTTTCATGATTTTTCTGTAAAAAAATCTTGCTTTTTCTTTAAAGATTTCCCCAGAAAAAGGCGTGTATCTACATTAAGAAAATAAGAAAATTATTATGTGCTTATTAGGCTGTGGTCTCAAATGTTACGCCTTGAGCTACGTTTTGCGTCAATTGACGTTGCATATGGTCTTCCATTGTTGCTAATGTCGGACGAGTTTAAATTTGAGCCTTGTAGTGTAGTGTAGTGTAGTGGACCGGAGCTATGCATTTTAAGAGGCAAAATTTGGTCCCCCGAATTTTTTTTTGATAGTTCACACTTACAACACTCATCATCATTACTGTAAGTAAGTTTTCCTTCAAATGTTTACTTTACACCTCTCTTGTTAAAAGTTTTTGGTATATTTTCGTTTATCGGAAGAACGGTTTACAAGATTAGTAAAGCTAATTAAAAACAATAAATCTAAACAAACATCTGAAAGATATCGTAGGTCCACTTAGTCTACTATAAGTTATTTGTTAATGCAACAGTGGCGTTTATTTTTCCCAACCATATTGTTTTTATAGTCTTTATTACTATCATCAAATATTGCCTTATACTTATAAAAAATATGTATAACGTTTTTACAGACTATTTACTATTTTTTAATTTTAATAACTACATATTTTGCTATAAAATTTATACTACTCGATATATTTGCTACTATTAAGAAAAAATACATTTTTACCATAGGGGTTAAATCCGGCCCTGTGTGAGAGTGCAAAAATTAATAGGTATCTTTTTAGTCGATTAAAATTTATTCCAACTTGTCCTGATTTGCCCCCGCTATTAATGTACTTGCCGACTGGACTACATGTGCATAACTATCAAATTTTGAGCCAGTTTATCGCCGAAAATCTTTTTACAGAAAAATTTGGTGATTTATTTATAAAAAATGGTCGGAACGTAACCTATATATGTAAATATATTTCCAAAACTCGTAAGTGTTCAAGTGTGACAGGTACAGTTATGAAATGAATTTAAAAGTCGAAACATCGATTATTTTTTCCCAAAAATAAAAAAAATTAAATGAAAACTTTAAATATGGCGTCCAATATATTTATATTGTTAAGTATTCTTGTAGATTTTTGTATAATTTTTATTTACTACATAAATGGTACTGAGATTTTTTACCGATACCATTTACAATGTATAATTTTAAATGTAACAGATTAGCTAAATATTTCAGTAACGATTGATCTATCGATTACCATTTGTTACTGAATTTAAACGAACCAATGCAAGTTTTACTTTTATGAAAAGAGAAAACATATTTTTTCAGACAAAAAATCAAAGACCATTTTTCAATGTTAAGTAAATATTTACTTGATTTTCTGAAAACTATTATTCTGCATTCTTTTACAAAACGACAGTTGTGATACTTTTCTTGTAAAAAAAATAAGCATAAATTATATTGTGATCATACAGTTGTGAATAAATGTAGTAAAATAAACAGTGGTAAAGAATTTGGAGAAATAAAACATATATAAAAGCAGTTATAAAACTCCAAATTCTTTAAAGAAAATTATTCAATTTTTTTAAACTTGCTCGTTTATATAATTGCATTAAGTAGAACAAAAAATAACTGACAAATAATTAATTTTGATTTAGCCATATCAACAGGTTGTCTGTATACAGAATTTAAATAAAGAAATCAAATCCAACAAATAAAATAACCAAGATTTTCAATTTGTATCAATGGTAAAATTTTAAATATTAAATGTAAGAAATTATTAATTGCGATTACAAAAAAGTGTCAATAATTATACTGGATATTTTATTTATTTGGTATGATTTCCGTGTTTTTAATCCATTTCTTTTGTGACTTTTAGATAGAATGGATCAGTGTCAAAATAAACCTTCCGCTTTTTATGTAATTAAAAAAAACTAATATGAATCGACCTATAAGAAAAAAATATAAAAAAATAGAGTAGATTAGTAAAGTTACATTCTTAACCATAATACTATGGTGTTATTAGATGTTGGTTAGGTACCATGATTAAGACTTAAAAGATTTTTATATGTATGTATATATAACGTCAGTGTACGTTGACAAAAAAAATAAGCTTCAAACGTGTACATGACATTAAAGAGGGTTTGTTTGGCCAGTCAAAACTTTTAAGTTTGTATTTGTTTTAACCTTGAATAAATTTAACTATTGTTTAAAGTTTTGTTCTTTTATTCTTTATCCCGAAGATTTGTAAATATTTATTAAATAAATGTTAAAATAAATTTAATCAATTTTTTATTTTTAACCCGTGGGACACCCTATAATAATCACATCCGGCTTTCTTAGGGCGTTTTTACACACCCGATCAGTTGTCTCATTTTACACACTCCGGCAATATCCGGCATTTTCAGTTTGTGGCTGTCAACTAATTTTGGGTTGTTATATTTTAGAATGAAATACCAAATAAAAACCCAAAGGCAATTCTAGGTACATCTCTTGTTAACTGTCAGATACTTGGAAGTCAGTTTTTACACGCTTTTTGAAAAACTTACACAGGGCAACAATTTCTTTAATTACTTTCGTATGAGTATATCAACTTTTAACTTTTTGACTAGGAAACAATATTAAGTACCAGGATACTCCAATGGAACCATGTGTTTCTCCAAAAGAAATAATCGCAGCAACTCTCTGGCACCGACATATCCTGACTTGCGTGGATATGTTTACATAAATTAACATTAAAATCGGTATATCGGAGGTCGCTCGAGTCTCTGTTTTATCGAGTTTATCGCCGACTGCATTTGCCGGTGCCTGCTGTGGGACCGGCAAAGAACCCCGCACAAACCTTATGGGAATTGGCTCCCGGTCAAATTGGCTGAAATTTGGATATGTTGTTCGTTTCGGTATCCTGAACAAAAGTCTCAATGGGATACTTAGACAGTCCTACAAGCAATAGCATGCAAAAAATCAGATCAAAACTGGTCTTGAACTGTCTACAAACCCTTCTTGCTCGGGCAAACTAAAACAAAGTAACACTTAAATGGGTTCCTGGACACAACGGGATTACAGGCAAAGAGGAATCAAGAAAACCCTCAGCGACCAAATTTACGGGCCTCGAGTCGGTGTTTGGCATTCCGAAAGTACGACTAGGTGTGCTACTAAAGAATATCTGTCAAGCTCGAATCTCATGCTGGGTCAAAAAAACAGTAAATTCATAATCAAAAAACCATCAGAAGCAGAAATCAAATAAGGCATGTCATGGGATTAATAATTGTATATTGCCTTAGGGAACACCTACACAAAATGGGCATCTACCAAAACGAACTTTTCTGTAGATTATGTAATAGCTAAGCCTGATAAAGGTATCAACCTTTTCACCTAATAACAACGATCAAATCAATCAATCAATTTGAGATGAATGGTATATTTAATGTTAAAGTTTCAAACTTTGACAATTTTGGAACGAAGTTCCTTGAAGCGGCTTGCAATGTCAGTTAAATCCTAGCAGAAATCTTCACGTAAAGCCGGGTCCACGTCTACAAATATTTGCGGTTAACGAAAATATTTTCGCCGCAAAAACTTATTTATTTATCACACAAATATTTATTCACGAAAATTTTTACGTCTCCCGACTCAAGCGATACGTAAACAGCATATCCACATTTTTCTATTGAACTCCGTCAGTATTTGGACCGTCATTTCGGATAACATTGGATTGGTAGAGTTCCGTGGCCCCCAGGTCATTCTATTTAGCACCTTTAGATATTTTTCTATGGGGACATGTAGTCTAAAGTGGAAAGTGTTTCTAAACGATATTCAAATTTTCCTGAAGGGATACTTTAGGGAGACATTGTCGGACATGGGTTCTTAAGGTACGTCCATATTACGCCTCCTCCGGTTCCCGCTCGTCGGCTTTAATCCGCGGTAGGTTTTACCGCTTCGTGAACCTGTCCAATTCTACCAGATGGTGGTTATAAGTGCATGGGTTATTGAATGTTTTATTAGCTAGTAATTATGTTCACTATAAACTGAAACAAGAAAGAAGATCTCACGCTCATGAAATTAATAGGTGGCTACCATACCTTCCATATCACTTTATGTAAAACCGTTTAAAATTAAAATGTCTTCTATCCTGTATTTAAATTAATATTATGTAAGGAAAACAAAGCAGAACAACCACTGAAAAAAAATTTCCTGAATTGTTTATTTTTGTCGAGGTTTTTGTACCTTTCTGCTTAAAAATTTATTTTTTAGATATTTATTTAAAAAAATAATATGTATAATATAATAAAAATATATAACTATGGATATGAACAAGGAAAAAATAAACATCAAAAGTCAAAATCTGATGTAATGAATATCCATGTAGGTGAACCCCAGGGTAGTGTGTTAGGCCCCCTCCTGTTCATTCTGTATGTAAATAACTTTAATCTTCTTATAGACGTTGATTTTCTAAATAGATTCGTAGACGAATAAATAAATACTTAAAATTAAATATTCTAAAAACTAAATCTATGATAATAACGATGAAATACAAGTACAACTGTTTTAATATTAATGAAATTAGCCTAAAAAAAATGAAGACAAAATTGAAATTCTAACGTGCATAAAATATTTTGGATTTTATAGTGAAAATTTCACACCAACATTTTTTAACCAATAAGAAGCTTTCGTTTCAGCTCCGTTACTATAGCTACCACAAAATTTTGTTTTTCCTCCTGAGTACCCTGGGCGATAGTTTTTCTGTCAAATGCATAGAAAATTGTAAAAATAAAGCTTCTGTTCACTAGTAACACAGATTTGTTGATAGCTAATAACATAGATTTTTTTGGATATAGAAACCTAATATAATTACAAATTGAAACAAGAAATGTTTCTTTCTGGAACATTTTGCAAAATAGTACATTACATACCGAGGCGGGAAATGCATCATTACTGTCGAGGGCAAATATAGATCTATAGCCCGAAACAGGAATCATAATTTCCGCCATGGTTTGAATACTATTTTATCCACAATCTTTTTATTTTAATCCACAATTTGAAAAAAATATATAGTTATTAATTTTAAAAGTGACTATGTGACATGTGTATTAAAATACTCTAGTCAAGTTTTCTTTGAAATCAAAATACTTTGGCATTTAGGTATTACATGAAATTTTATTTTTGTACTATCAATTTGAAAAAAAAATAAAAAAGGAAAATGACAAATTATAGTCACAAAACATTACGATTAGCATTAAAACAAATAAAAGACGTTTTGGAAATACGTAAAGTTTATTATATAATAGTTATAGAGAAATCTCTGGGCAATAAGTAAAGTTTGTAATAGCTTATTTCCCGACCTTTAAAAAGTGTGTAATTGAGCTATTACATATACGATAGTGAATAAAATATATTTTTTAGCAAACTTTAGTAGTAGAACATAAATTAAAATAAATTCTTTAAGGTTTTGTTAATTTATTTTTAATTATTTCATATAACTAAAATTCAAGGAAGGCGTGTGAAATTTTCTTAGCGAATCTCCCACGTTATTGTATTACTACCTGGAAGTATCTCCCCGAGCATGATTTTTTTTAAAAAATTCATGCTCTCGGAAATATTTTCAATAGTAATTCAAGCACTAGGGAGATTACTAGTGAGAATTTGAATAAAATCGCGTGATAATTAAGAAAAAGTTGTACTAGCTTTCAATTAAGCTATTACAACTTTTAATATAAAAAATGTATAAACGTACACAAATCGTGAATAGCCCCCAAAAGTTGCACAGAAATATGAAAAGGTCAAAATAGATTGTGCTATAATTGTAGTGCTAACTTTATACAAAAATACCCTTTATAACCAAATTTTAGTTATTTTTATGTTGGTTACCAAAAAATATAAAGAATCGGTTAAATGGAGAAAGTTTGCTTATTTTTGGGAGTAACAACATGGCCTGAAGGAATTCGAAAATTTAACAATTATTTTTATAAAAAATTAAAATATGGCAATATTTTGATAAATTTTAATAAATAGAAAATTGTGTCTTATTAATGGTTTTAAAGTTTAAAAAATAAATACAGAAGTTCTAGTTTCATTACCACCTGGGACATAAGGCGATTTTTTTCACTAAAAAATTACTTTCTCTACCAAAAATCTTTTTTTATTAAAACTTATATACTGAGATATACATCAAGTGTCTGCTTTCACTTATTAATTATTTAAGAATATTTCAGTGTGTTTATACATTTGATAAAACCTTGAAACTAGTTGTAAATATATAATTTATTTAAATATAAATTCTTATGAATTAGTGATGTTGTATGTTGCCGTGAAATATATTTTTGATTAATTTTAGTAGTAAAGATTCATTTAATCATGCTTGCAGAAATTTTATTGGGTGTTTTATCAGGTGTTTCAATAGTCGCGTTATTTCTAGTGAGCTTAAAATTATATATAAAATTGACCACAGGAATATGCCACAGCCAAGTATGTTTGATAGGAAAAACTGCAATTGTTACAGGAGCCAACACAGGTAGGAACAAGCTATATTAAAATTTAAATTAATATTTTTCCTTTTTGAGTACAAAATCAAAACAATTTAAATGTACAGTCGTAGAAAAAAAAATTATATTTGTATAATGTATAAAGTTTCATTTCTCACTCAATCGTGAAAAAAAGCTATTTCCTGCAATTGGTGCAAAACTACACTTTTTAAAAAAATACTCGACGCTAACTATACTATCATCATCAGAACGTCAATTCTTGATGATGCTAATATGGGTAATGAAACGTAAGTCAAATGTATAAAAAAAGTATGTTGTTGGATATTAGCGACGATATTCTTCAACATTGTTAAAAAACATAGGTTCCAATTTCCCAATTCAAGATTATTTTGAACAATCAAATTTAGATACAGGAAGATTGGACAAAAGAAAATGAATCTAGACCCTTTTTTATAAAAATTGATCTTCTTTACTAACACTTTTCTTGTTATTTAAATAGTTACATAGTAGAAATATTGTAATTTTCTTAAGTGTTGGACGATAATTAGACAAGTTTTAATCGTGGGGAGAAAGAGCACATTTTTTTCTAGTATCCCAAAAATGAACACCATTGGAACAAATTTAAATTTACATACTTGTTATAAATATAACTTATATTGTTTAATGCCATAAATGTAAAATTTTATTTTAAGGTATCGGCTATGAAACAGCTATAGACTTTGCTAAGAGAGGTGCTAGAGTGATTTTAGCTTGCCGCGATGAAACTAAAGCCCGAGAAGCAGTTAATAAAATTATTAATGAAACTAAAAACTCTAATGTTCTCTACAAATTACTAGATTTAAGCAGTTTCGCCTCAGTGAGAAAATTCGCTAATGATATTAATACTAATGAAGATAGATTGGATATTCTAGTAAACAACGCAGGAGCAGGACGACTAGGCAACAAGACAACTGAAGATGGAATCGCAATAGTAATGCAAACAAATTATTTTTCCCAATTCTTACTTACAATTCTACTAGTGGGTAAGTTAATCTCATTTACCTATTTAGATATTTTTTACACAAATATTTATGATTTCCAGAAGAAGATGCCACTTAAATTTTCTGTAACCGATATATCGAAATTATAATAAATATTATTTATTCAAATTGATGGCCTTTCCGAAATGTCTTTTTCCGCCTTTCGTTTGCATGAATTCGAAATTAAAATGCGGTTTAAAAATTTTCCTCTCATTCATGGTTGTGAATTAGGGAACTCCTAGTTAGCAGGTTTTATGAACTAATCTTGAACACCTTTATCTTCACAACTTTTTAAAATTTTATGCCACGAAAACTTAAATTTGTTTACAATAAGTAACATACCATTTCCCTTAGTACTTTGCCCTGTGGATATATCCATATTCTCTGATGAAATTTCCAGGCAGGCAAATGTACTTTTGCCGATAGAAAAAATGAAAAACAAGTTTTGGAAATCGTTCCAGATTATAACAGATTGTATAAGAAAATGAATAAATTGTAATAATATTGTGATAATGATTTTCTGTTATGCAGAATTTTTCACTTTATACCTAAGTATAGTTGTAGTTCTCCCTACCATTTTTTGGAATACGAAAACACTAAATTCTTAATTCCCAATTCTACTTGCTCGGTCATAAAAGTTTATACTGAACTAATTGGAAGATTATATTTTAGATATAATATTTTTAGAAACATTCTATTAAGAAAATTATTGGAAATTCTAATAAACATTTCTAATATAACGATTTTTACAAAAACAAATTTTAAAAGGTACAATAAACATTATTCCCAGACCTTTAATTCTGGTGCCTAAAATGTATACGAGATTATCTAACTCTCGTATAGTACCAGTTTGGTGATCAAAATACACCTATCGATTATTATATTGAGGGAATAATCCAAAAAAATCATTAGATATATTCTTTTTTTATATATTTTACTTCTATTTCAGATCTTATGAACAAACAGCCAAGTAGAATAATAAATGTTTCAGCGATAGGAGCTAGAGTGGTTAAAATAGATTTTGACAAACTCATCTCTTTTACAAGCGAAACTAAACACTATCTTATTACAAAACTTTGTCAAATATTATTCACCATCGAATTTGCAAAAAGATACAAAAATACAAATATAACAATTTACTCACTCCACCCTGGAATTATTAAAACGGATCTTTTAAGAAACTTTCCAGCTTTTTTAAGAGGAATTTTTTGGATTTTCGTAACTGTGTTTTTTAAGGTAAGTCACAAATTCTCATTACCATAAAAATAATTATCATACTTTTGGAAAAAGAATTTCGTACTATAAACGTCATTAGATAATAAATTGTAAATGAGTTCGACATTTTGTAGACGGCGACTGAAGGAGCTCAAACCCAAATCTACTGTGCGATTGAAAATGGATTAGAAAAATATAATGGAGAACATTTTCATGATTGTAAAAAAGTCAACAGATATAAAAATGCCAGAGATCCAAATTTAGCAAAAAAACTGTGGGAAGAAAGTGAAAAAATTTGTCAAACTAAAGTCTAATAACGATCATTTTTAATCTGTAAATATATTTAGTTATAAGAAGTGTTATGTCTTATCTTAGTTTATTTTATTTTTTGAAAAGTTGGAATTTTAATAATTAGGAAATAATGTTTATATAGGAAATTAATGAAGACTACAACAACAAAAAAATTGAATATAAAATTAAAAGATATTACGAGTAATAATTCTATTTGTACTTAGTATCTTGTATCAAGATCAGAATTCCATTGTGTAGATGGTATACCAAATTTTTATGAACACAATTTTGACCTATATTTCCCTATTTTCCTATTTTTTTCCTATTTTCTTCTATTTTTCCCTACTTGTTCGGTTTTTCCTGTTTTTCTCTATTTTTTTCTGTTTTGCTCTTATTTTTTGCTCTTTTTTCATGTTCTTTTTATTTTTTCCCTTTTTTCCTATTTGTACCTATATTTTCCTATTTTCAAAATTGCAAAAAAAATCCTATCCGGACGTCCGGATTTCTGTCTGTCAGTCTGTCTGGATGTAAAAACTATAACTTTTGAACCACAGCTCCGATTGAGTTCCTGTTTTCACTTTACCAGTTAGTTTTGTCCAAGGAAGAACCCTATTGAATTTGAGCAGGATCGGATCAGCCCTTCCGATACCCGCCATACAAATTAAAGTGGTTTGCTTGAGAAAACTTTTTTCCAATTCAAGTTTTTAGAACTTTTTCCACTTCACTAGTTTTTACTGTTTTTTACTACTTTTTACTGTTTTTTACTATTTGTTACTGTTTTTTACTAATTTTTACTATTTTTTACTATTTTTTACTATTTTTTACTATTTTTTACTGTTTTTTACTATTTTTTACAATTTTTTACAATATTTTACAATTTTTATTTCGTTTCCCTATTTTTTTATTTTTTCCCATTTTTCCTATATATACTGTTTTTTCATAATATATCCTAGTTGTTTCCTATTTTTTTTTGCCTATTTCTACACATTTTTCGTATTTTTCTGTATTTGTTCTATTTTTTTCCTATTTTCCTATTTTTTTCTCATTTCTCTAGTTTTTTCCATTTCCTGTAATTTCCCATTTTTCCTGTTTTTTTCTATTTTTCTTACTTTTCTGTTTTTACAATTTTTTACATTTTTTTCCTTTTTTACCTATCCAAAAATCATCCAACATACCTAAAGAAATTTACACTACAAAAATAAAATTACAATAAAGAAAAGTTAAAACTTTTTTCTAAAAAAAAATTTAAAAAAATTAATTTTTTTGTACTTAGTGCCTGCTTTTCGCTGACGCGTTTCAGTACATGCCAACTTCATTGTTTTTGGACTTTTGACAATCTAAACATGTTTTAATCAGTAATTGAATATCTATACTCATTTCAGGGAACAAAATATATTTTTGATTAATTTTATTATGGCATTATATTTTAAATGAGCTGTTATGTATTTTCGAAAAAATAGTAACAAGGAGATCCCGGGATATACGGTCTACTATGTGTTTTTATATTCTTCTTATCTTCTGTTTTTCCGACTTCTTGATTTCTGTTTCCTTTTTAAAAACAATCACCTTGTATCCTGAAATATCTAGAAGAAAAAAAAACAATCATTCTGCCAACTATCTTTGGTGCGAACGAATGACAAAATGAACGATCCCAAAAAGTCAATTTAATCAATTAATAATAATAATAATAATAATACTCGCCCTACTTGTCAATGATCATTATCAAACGATATAATTATCAACGTTATAAATAGTATATTACATAACGAGTTTGGAAAGTGATATATTCCGCACGAGCCACTTAACCCACTTGGCTATCGTACCTATAAAAGTAATCTAATGTTTGAGATAAGCAATAAATATTATATATTATATTTAATTTAATTTATTTGTAGCACATATTATATGCACTACTGTATATAAACTTTAACTACGCAAAATCTCACATTCCTCCGTTTACCCATTACGCTGAAAAGGGGGTCCGAAGTTTTCTCTTTGCTTATTATAATATATAGATTATTGGTTTTCTATTGAATGTTATTTGCTTCTTTTCCTAAATTTAATTTCTTCTCTTCTTGACTGGAAAATGTCTTGTGAAAAAACCCTCCATATACTTCAATTCAATTGTTTCGACATTCCTCGTATAATTAATATTTTGTCAAGGTCTTCATTTCTGGCATATTATACTAATGATGATTTTTCTGACCTTAATAAAACGTAATATTTCAACACGCGAATTTTAGTTTTTTAGTTACTAAAAAATAAAGAAATCGAACAGTTTTAAATTATTTTTGAAAAAAATTCAAATATGCCAGTAGGATCAGATAGAGTTTCCGTGAAAACCCTAAATCGGCTACTTTAAATATACAGTTCAATAAATTAAAAATTCTGTCTTATTAAAGGTTCTAAAGTTTAAAGAATAAATACAAAATTATCATTGTCATTTTTAAGACGATTTTTTTCTCTCCAAAAATTACTTTCTCTACCAGTTACGAGAACGTAAAAAATAAATTTTATCAAAATTTAAATATTGGAACCGTACATCAAATATCTGCTTTCACTTTTTACCATTTTAAGAATATTTTAAATGTGTTTACGCATCTAATAAAACCTTGAAACTACTTGTAGATATATAATTTTTTTACATGAAATTTTGGTTCTTAATAGCGTTTAAATAATAGATTTTGTATGAACTAAAGAATTATTGACGTTTTATATGGCCGTGAAGTGTATTGATCATTTTTAGTATTCTTACAAATTCATTTAAACATGATTGCCGAAATTCTTTTAGGTATTTTATTAAGTGTTTCAATAATCGCGCTATTTCTAGTGAGCTTTAAACTGTATATAAAATTGACTACAGGAATATGCCACAGCCAAGTATGTTTGATAGGAAAAACAGCAATTGTTACAGGAGCCAACACAGGTATAATTTAATATAATATATTTACTACGACTTTTAAACAAAGAGAAAATAGTAAAAAAAAGTTTCAATTCTTAGAGTACAAAATGAAAATAATTAAAATGTACCTTATTTAGAAGTTTATTAATTTTTTTTTATTACACTGTGGTAGAAAAAAAGTCATGCATAAAGTTTTATTCCCCATTCAAAAAGCAGTTTTTTTAAAAACCAAAGATTCCAAATAGGCCAGTTGTTGGAGACAATCAATTCATATCAATTCCAAAAGTTTTCAAATTTCTATGGTGGGTTAGTGCATTCATAAAAATAAACTATAAAAATTGCAAAAAACATGTTTTAATGCTTTATTCTTGCACTGAAAATCGCATAAGTTTTACAAAGTAAGAATTATTCCCCTGAAGATGGTTCTTTTTCCCAGAGGCACCTCAGTCTCTTGGGCTTTTTGTGCGTTACAATTTGGTTCTACAACACCCACTACATAACTCTAGTCCTCTGCACTAGTCTGTACAGGTTCTTCACCGGTTGGATGTTGTATTCTTCGGGAGTTAGCCTAGGCTGTCTAAATATAGCTATCCTTTTGCGGTCTAAGTCGTTTCTGTACCTTTTCCGCATTGTCTGCAGGAAAGTTCTCCGTTTTACACCCCCATTTTATGCAGGTGTCCTCTCATTGGATTGTGACCATATAATTCTAACGTGGTTCCTACTCAATTTGAGTTCTTCAGTTTTCTCTTTCAACGGTTCCTATTGAATGTTTTTCCGTGGTGCATAAAAGGGTCTTTATTCTATATCTCTCTTTGTTTTCGTTTGATCCAGTCAAAGTTATTTTGTTGTGTTCTGATATGACATTGAGTTCATCTCGGCATTCCCATACCATGTCACTTTTATGTTCTCTGTACATATTTTGATTCGTACATTGGGCACTTCACTCGTGTTATTTTCTCTCGCACATTGCAAGATTGAAATACGCAAGTATTTAATCCCAGTGGGATGCTTAGTTGGGAGTTTCTCCCTTGGCTATAGATTCTAGCACCAGTTCCTTCCGAGGTCTTGGATCCGTCTGTAAACCAGATCCTCCCTCCAGGTGTGCACTTGATGTAGTCATCTGTCCATTTCTTTCGGTCTTGCATATTCACCTCGAAGTTAGTGTTGAAAAAGGTTATAGGAGTTGAGTGGTCCTTTGGTTTCATTTCAAGAATGTTACTACCCACTATTTCCTTTATCTTCTTGTGATCCGAACTAATGGTCGTATTTTGTAGCCTTGAAAGTAGCATTCTGGATCAGCAGAACTTCCATGGCTGCTGTTGATGTTGTTTTTATAGCCCTCGTTATACTGAGGCAAGCAAGTCTTTGTACCTTGGATTATCTTTTTCCACCATACCAAAGATATCTAAGAGATCATGGGTTTCACCATAGTATTATATGTCCCATATAGCATTTTGGGATTTAGCCCCCATATGTTTCCATGTGGTCGTCTGACTACCATTAGTATCGCCTCCGCTTCCTTCTTTACCTTTGTCAGTTATTGGTTTCTGGTAAATTTCGAGTCTAAAATAACCCCGAGATATTTGACCTCTCCCGGATGTGAGATCCTTTTAGGATTAGTGGGCCTAGTCACCAGATTTAGGACCATTGGAATTCTTTCAATAACTGTGTTGTTCAATTTTCCCTGGACTATGATCTATGCTATCTGCGTACCCAAGTAGTTTTTCCGTTCCTTTTTAGTATGATTAGCATGTTCTTCACCACCAGGTTCTGAAGCAGTGGGTACAATTCACCCCCTTGCGGACAGCCCCGTATGTCCCTGGCTGCCAATGTTTCTCCCATTACAGAAGAGTAGATTATTCTTTCTCTTAGTATGCAGTCTATCCCCTACAGCAGGTCTCATCGATGCCTTCAGATTGAGTTTAGAGATGTGTTGTTGAATGATCCTTCGATATCCAGAAATTCGGCCAACAAGACCTCTTTGTTGCTCAGTGCAGTTTCCACTTTCTCTATGTGTTGGTCTAATGCTGTTTCTGTAGATTTGCCTGTTGTCTAGGCATATAGGTCCTTGTGTAGAGGTTGGTTTCCAACACTTTATCCCAGATATATTTGTTCAACACTTTTTCTTATGTCTTAAGAATAAATGACATACGACTTCGCCTTCGCCCCATCCTGTCCAAGTTTTAAAACTTTTGTAATTATTATTGGCATATCATGTCTACATCTAGACACTGGCCCAAAATTTAATATTATTTGACCTTTGACCAAACATTTTTACTAATACTTTTTGTTATTTCAATAATTAGATAATGGTAACTCTAGTACAAATATGGGTGTTTGATGATAATTATAATTAGAACAGTATTGGTCATTGGGGTGAAAAAAATTATTATTGTAGATGCAACTAATGATGTTTAATAAGATATTAACAATAATAAAATGTATTTTAAGGTCTCGGCTATGAAACAGCTATAGACTTTGCGAAGAGAGGTGCTAGAGTCATTTTAGCTTGCCGCGATGAAACTAAAGCCCGAGAAGCAGTTAACAAAATTATTAATGAATCTAAGAACTCTAATGTTCTCTACAAATTACTAGATTTAAGCAGTTTCGCCTCAGTGAGAAAATTCGCTAATGATATTAATACTAATGAAGATAGATTGGATATTCTAGTAAACAATGCAGGAGCAGGGCGACTGGGCAACAAGACAACTGAAGATGGAATTGCAATAACAATGCAAACAAATTATTTTTCCCAATTTTTACTTACAATTCTACTAGTAGGTAAGTTAATATCATTTATTAATCATCAGATGTATCATTAGATGTTTCTTTGTACACATATTGATGGTTTCAATAAAAGATGACACTTAAAGCTTTCTTAGGTTTTACAAAGCAGTACATTCTGAAAGTATGTGGATTGGGTTTTCAACCTTTAAGTCACAAATCTGCATTCTTCATTTACTGCCAGTTCAAGCTTCTTATGAAGTCCTCTCAATCGGTAATGCCCTGTTAGGACTCCTGTTATTATGCGAAGTTTGTTTTTACTCAGGTTGATACATTCTGTGAACCTCTTCTGGTTAGAGTTTCCCAAAACAACTTTCGCTTGTCTGATTCCTTGTTGGATCTTTTTATTTCCATTTCTTTTTTCAATTCTTCCAGTATTATGCTGTTAGTGATCCCACAAAAAGGTCAGGCCCCAGAAATGATGTTTCAGTCCATTTTTGGTGAGTTTATCTGCTAATTCGTTTCCTTCCAGCCCGGTATGCCCCGGACCTAGCTTAGCTCATTTAGTTTTTCTAAGCATTCCTCTTTTCGAAGTTGAATTATACACATTTTTTCATAGCGTATATCTTGAAAGATACTTGGTGATTTGCCAAAGCTTTTAAATCATCCGGTACCTGGCTCATATACTCCTAT
Organism: Neocrepidodera transversa; assembly: GCA_963243735.1. Classification (NCBI taxonomy): domain Eukaryota; kingdom Metazoa; phylum Arthropoda; class Insecta; order Coleoptera; family Chrysomelidae; genus Neocrepidodera; species Neocrepidodera transversa. The sequence goes on from OY725350.1 coordinate 5,774,050, forward strand.
TTCAGTGCCCTCTGCTGTCCTGAACCCATCAGTTTACCATTTAGAATGACCTTGACTAGACACAAAAATAGTTGAGTATTGCCAATTATACAGGGTGTCTCCATGATGTGATGACCATCAAATATCTCAAAAAATGTTTAAATGACATAGATGAAATTTGGCAGTCACTATCACTCAAAGCTGCTCTCTATATCTACTAAAAAATACTGTCAATTTACTTCGCATTTTCCTTAACTTGACGCAAACTTCAGGATTTGAAACGGGACACCCTGTTATTACATTTTTGAATAGAATCTCTCAAAAATAACTATGGCAAACTTGTTATAATTATTGTTTAAAAAATTTATAATATGGGCCATTAATTAATATTAGAGAATTAATTTGGTAACATCTTTCCTGATAAATGAATTGGTCGAAATGGTACCATTTTGTAGCCACCCCGTTCCCCGTATATAACACCTTTGGATTTCTTTCTCCGGGGATATTTACATTGAGATGAAAGTCCTAAAAAAATATTTTTTATGCATTTTACTTTTTTCAGATCTTATGAAAAAACAACCAAGTAGAATAATAAATGTTGCAGCAATAGGAGCTAGGTTGGCAAAAATAGATTTCGACAAGCTCGTCTCTTTTACAAACGAAACTAAAGCGTATTTCACTACAAAACTTTGTAAAGTGTTATTCACCATCGAGTTTGCCAAACGATACAAAAATACAAATATAACAGTTTACTCACTACACCCTGGAGTTATCAAAACTGATCTTTTCAGAAATCTTCCAGGTTGTTTTAGAGGAATTTATTTGTTTCTCTTAACAGTGTTTTGTAAGGTGAGTCACAATTCTAAATAATTTGGTAAAATTAAGCTTAAAAAACTGATTAGGGCGTCGTGGTTTAAGGAAGAATAATTTATTTGTACATTTTGAATCTTATAAAATTTTTGATTTGATTCCAAAGTACCTAATTTTAGTACTTCTGATCAAATTGATTTTATGATCGCCTATATGGATGAAAATTGCGGTGTACATTTTATGTATTTGTAGTCACAAAAAAAATGGTTTACTTTATTTAAAATGTCCAAATAAAATATATACTAAAAAACCGAATACCTCAAAAAATAGATGATTATTTATGAATCACAGGAAAATCTTATGCACATATTTAATATATTTTAGAAATTAGTGATATCCAAAATTGTAAACGAATTTGACATATTTTGTAGACACCGAGTGAAGGAGCTCAAACCCAAATCTACTGTGCGATAGAAAATGGGTTAGAAAAATATAGTGGCGAACATTTTCATGACTGTAAAAAGGTCAATAGATATAAAAGTGCCAGTGATCCAAATTTAGCAAAAAAATTGTGGGACGAAAGTGAAAAAATTTGTCAATCTAAAGTCTAATTCTAGTCATATTTATATTTTTAGTTATAAGAATTATTGTAGTGTTAAATCTTATCTCAATATTGTTAATGTTTTAGGATATATATAGAGTAGTACTCACTACGATGTTATTTTTTGTTGTACTAATTTAATTGTTTAAATAAAAAGACGTTTTCTCCAAAATTTGACATAGCTTCCGAGGTACAGAAATATATGCAATAATAAAAATATTGAATGTACGAAGGTACTTCGCGAGAAATCTTTTTTTTTTGGTTACATGACTTAATAAGGTTATTAAAACTAAGATAAGACAATGTGTCCAAATATGATTAAGAATTGATAATTTTTTAAAAAAAATTTACTACGGCATTAGACGTGTTAACATCGACCAATCATTGAAGGATTAACCATAAAAAATGATTTTTTAATATTTTAAATATGAAACTGCGTGTCGCACAGTCACATTAATATAAACAAAAATAAATGTATTGAAATGAAATGTAAGGGGTATTTGTAATAAAAAGAAATTATAACATGTACATTATTTGTACAACACCGTAAACACTTTAACAATGATCAGATTAATTTTGTGAGAATATTATAATAAAGGAATAAGAACAAATATGACTACCAGCAAGAAATGTTTGCTGTAGTCAAATGTAAAAGCCGTGACAAAACGCGACTGCTCTCTTCGAGAATTAATGAAACAGTGATAATTGTGGCGGGTGATCTTGTTTACCCAGCCCATAAAAGCCAGGCTAACGATGTGTCAGGAGGTAAATTGAAAGACTGTCATTGGTTAAGGATTAGTGGTATGCTCTTATGTTACGGTTGATTTGACTCCTTTGCAAATATAGAATAAAGTTTTAAGACAATAGTTCTCGTGTGAGAGTGACCAAGAGGGAAGAGTTATAATGAAGACAGAAAGTAATACGAAATAATGTTGGATCTTTCTAGGAATTGGAATTACATAGCTATGCAAGCTGTTACTTGAAGAAAAATATTAGTCGTTTATAAAACGTAGTTGCAAAATAATAACGATTTTGTGTCTACCATTTTCTCATTTCTACGTAAAAATGAGTTTTGTAATTAAACAACTATTTAATTATTTTAATACAAATGTACTAACTTTTTAACATTTTAATAATTAACTTTTCGTACAAATAATTTAAAAACAAAGTATAAAAACTTATTCCAAAATCAAATACTTATAATTCATTATTCAAATTAGTTTGATATATATTATTTTTTATAAAACCTTGTAAAAGTAATAAGAATGACTGACAATAAAAAATAATTTAGCTTCCACTATACATACAAAAAAAAAACGCGAATTTGATTTATTCTACACTTGCGTTTTAGAACTTTGTATACACAATTTTTTAACCACTTATTCATTATAATTATAGGCAATAGGACCTCGATCATTAAACCTTTGAACTGGAATTGTAATTAATTAAATAAAGGACATTTATACTAGAAATGAACAGCATATAATGATAATTTTTTTAGTTTTTTAAAAAATACATAACAATAGTAAGTAATATGCGTAGTTAAATTTTTTTCCTAAATTAAGGAAAAACTATGAATTTAGGAATTTTAACAAAGGAGAAATAGTTCAGTTAAATTAGAATATTAAAAATACATTAATTGGTAAAGATCTGAATTTTGGTCTACATGCTAATTATGGCTTCCCATTAGTCTCCATCAAAAATCTGTTCCTCGAGCCGCCATCTTAGAAAAAAAGGTACATTTCATCAGTTTTTTGCCTGTATCTCGGCAAATATAATTAATACGGAAAATTTTTTAGAGACAAAATGTTGTTTATTAAATTGAGTATCTATAATAATTCAGCTGTAATCTAACATCGAATAGAGAAGAGTCCTAAGTTCTTGAAACTGTTGTGTAAATGGTTTTGTTCATCTTCATGACCTGTAAGATTACGAATAAAAGAAAAATCATTAAATTCATTGAAAATTATGCTAGTATTTCTTATAGTATTTGGTGTAACATTGTCTGAAGCCCAATTGTCTGGTGGTTCATCGGGGTTGGAATCGTGGTACCCAAGTGAGACCCTTTAGAAGGTTCCTTATAAATCTTCCTCTCAATAGAACGGTTGTCTTCAATGTTGAGATTTCAAATACGCGATACCTTGACAATATCCACAAATTGCTGCACATTTTAGTCCGGCTTTTTGGCATCCGCAACATGCGGTACATTATTTTTTACAATTGCATGAGATCACGGAATCTGGAGCCTTCTGTGTCAGAACAGGGTCAAGGAAACCGTGAACTTTCCTCCAAATCCATGGTTCGGAAGATTTCTCATATCCAGGCCGTATAGCACGACGACGCTGTTCAGTTTTTTTGGTGCTGTTGAAGCACTCGGTGTAACCATCAAAAATGATTACGGATCTCGCTCCGAGGTGGTTTTCTATGTAAACTACATATTCTGAGCAGATGGTCTCGAATGTCTGATTTTGGTGCCATACTAAGCGATTTAGAAGATATCCATTGTCAATGACATGTGTGAAATCCACGTGATTTATATTTTTTCGAAATTGTTATATAAGCTGACTTTTTGGTTGTTCATGCCAGACTCATTAAAAAGAGAAAGTGGAAATGGAGCCAGCTCGTATTTCAGGTATTGAAGAAATTCGGCGTCTTCTTTTTTTGCAATAGTAATTCTTTGAAATAAGTTAAATGGGTCGACAAGCACCTTCAAATTGTTTACCTTGATCGTTTCATTTTTTCGTCCTTGAAATTTTCTCCAACACTAGCCTCGATTACTTCCTGACATGATTCTTTCGCAATGCTGAAAAATGGATCATGGTAGACAAGACTTTTTTTCAGCCAGGTTATTTCTTTCTGTTCGAGATTATCTCGAATCGAGGTGCTTTTCTCCGCTGACCAACGATGTACTAAAATATTGCTCCAAAGATTCGCAGATTTGATGGAGAGCAGGTATTCATAAAATTCATTTAGAGAGAACACTATCAGTGAATCCTCGAGTTGTAATATCACCAACTCCGCATAAGATTTTGCTCTCTATCACCATATCCGACCAAGGCAAATCGAGAGTAAAGATATAAAGAATTTTGCTATTCAACATCAGATTAGACTTGAATTATTTTAGAAACAAAAAATTTTGAAATACTGTTGTATAGGCAATTTAATAAACTACAACGGAAACCTTAAGATTAGAATTTTTTGCTTTGGCGTGAGCAAAAACGAAATTAGATCTGCGAAAATCTCTATCTTTTATTAAATGTTAAAAGAAGTTCGACTAAACTAAGTACAAATAAATTAACGTTGTGTGGTTCTTTTCCTAATAGGCGCGTAAATTTGGTTCAAATGTCCTTGTAGTTGAAATATAATGAAAAACTATTATATATGCATAGTTTTTCCTAGAAGATATCATGTAATATTTGAATAAACGCCGCTCGAAAAGCTTCCAATTTGGTGAGACATTCAAATAAAAGCGTTATTGCCGCTCCCTCTGACGTCATAAGTACTTTAAATCGCAATATTATAAAACAGAACTTGTGTCAGTATGGATTATATTGAAATGAAGACTTCATATTTGATGGCTGTTCTCGATTTAGTTATTCTTAAGTAACATCTACGTATACCGAGTGCTATGTCATTATTTTTTTGACCTGCTCAGATTGTAAATAAATATTATGAATAACGCTTGGCAACGCTGTAAAACATTATTCTGGCGACAACCTTGAGAGCACTTGCAATTCTTAAGAGCTCCGGCGATAGGTCAGTACTTGTTACGTCACATCTTGGCGTGATTTCCGCAGTGTTCAAAGAGGAATGTTTCTTTAGCAATTTATTTTGGAAAAACTACTTCGAAAAATTTTTTTTTTAAATATAACCAATTTTCTTATCGTTCTGAAGGTTGTGGAACATATATCAGTAATGATTATTTTTCTAGTACTTTTGCACTTTTAATAAAAGGAAATATTTCGACATGCAAATTTTACATTTTTTATGCTGGATACTAAAAAAAGATAGAGAATCGGTTAAATGGGAGAAATTTGCTTATTTTTAAAAGTATCAACATGGTTTGAAGAAATCCGAAAATTTAAGAATTATTTTTGAAAAAAATTAAAATATACTATTCTGATAGTTCAATAAATTGAAAATTGTATCTTCTTACTGGTTCTAAATTTTAAACAATAAATACAGAAGCTCCAGCCTCATTATCTACAGAAGACGATTTTTTTTTTCACCAAAAAATTACTTTCTCTACCAGTTAGGAGAACGTAAAAAATCTTTTTCATTAAAAATTATATACTGAACCGTACATCAAGTGTCTACTTTCACTTATTACTAGTTTAAAAATATAAGTGCGTTTATGCATTTAATAAATCCTTGAACCAACTTGTAAATATATAATTCTTTACATAAAATACTGATAGCGTTTAAATAATATATTTATATCAATTCTAATCTTAGTGATATTTTATGTTGTTGTGAAATGTATTGTTGATCAATTTTAGTAGTACAAATTCATTCAATCATGATTGCAGAAATTCTATTGGGTGTTTTATCAGGTGTTTCAATAGTCGCGCTATTTTTAGTGAGCTTAAAATTATATATAAAATTGACTACAGGAATATGCCACAGCCAAGTGTGTTTGGTAGGAAAAACGGCAATTGTTACAGGAGCCAACACAGGTAGGAACAAACTATTTTACTATTCAACGAGTTGTAAACAAAGTAAAAATAATAAAAAAAATGCATTTTTAACTCTTATACAGGGTGAGTCATGGGGAACTGTACATACTCCTATCTCGTATTGAGGCCCCTATGGCGAAAATCAAATGACCAATAAAAAGTGCCTGTTTTCACAAACCAAATACAAAGTCAATTTTTTTATATGAACATTAATATTTTTAAGACAAGACCTAAATTGTCATTTGAAAGCCCTTGAAAATCTCTATTCAGAAGAGTCAAAATTATTTCTTCAACTGTTACCTGTTAAAAATAAAAAATGTTAAAGTTTGAAACTCTAATATCAAATATCTGAAAAACTTTTGTGGCGACACAACCGATTTTTTTATTTTGGTAAATAAAAATACATTTTCTCAATAAAGTGTCGAATTAGATTCGAACTTTATAGACTTAAGAGTTAAAAATGCATTTTTCCGAGAACATGTCTAATTGCACTCGAGTTTATTTTAGCTCACGAGATAACAATGCATTTTTCATTTAAAATATCGAATTACGCTCTAATTTTTAATGATTAAGATGAACATTATTATACTTAAGTGTTACTTTTAATTAATTTAGCAGTTATTTTTACTTTTATTTCAAGATGAGAAAATAAAAATATTATACTATTTAGCCTCAATCTTTCATCTAAATTCAACATTTTTATAGGATTTTTGTTTTAGTATGGGGCAAAATTACAAAATTATATAAATATGTACATGTTAATATAAAAATAACACATATTGAATATTCACAGTGTATGTTAAGTTATATTTTCATTTTTCTAACCTTGGATGAATATAGACCAAATTTAACTAAAATTAACACATAACTATAATATAACAATATATATTTTAACAACTACAATGTTCTAAAAATTGCCCAGAAATAAAAATAACACGAAAAAAAACTATCAATGCTATCTGCCATTATAGTCTAGTCAACAAGTGCGGCATCCTTTTTTATTTATTGGGTGGTTTTGGTCACTTAGGGCTGCTTTTAAATAGAGCACCCCTGAGTTCTGACTCGAAAAAATACTGAAAATTATGAAAATGGATATTTTCAAGGGGTGCTACAAAGTAAATAAAAACTTGAATATTCTCATTTTCATAATTTTCAGTATTTTTTCGAGTCAGAACTCAGGGGTGCTGTATTTAAAAGCAGCCCCAAGTGACCAAAACTGCCCAGTAAATAAAAATTTGAATATTTTGGCGAAAAATTAGCGACAAAAATCGGAACTTTGTAGCACCCCTTGAAAATATCCATTTTCATAATTTTCAGTATTTTTTCGAGTCAGAACTCAGGGGTGCTGTATTTAAAAGCAGCCCTAAGTGACCAAAACTACCCAATAAATAAATAAAAAAGGATGCCGCATGGAGTTAGCACAAAATTTATTTTTTTTTGTAATTTCCAAAAATTCCCAGAACTCTTTCCAAAACCTATCGAGAACTCTAGAACTCTTTATTTCTGAGATATCTATTCACCCAGAACTCTTTTTTCTCACAAAAGGGGTGCGGCATGAAGTTGGCATCCCAAAATTTGTTTTTTAAAAATACCGCAAAAAAATTGCAGAAATCTATCTGCACCCTCTCGAGAACTCTAGAACTCTTCGAGACGAGTCCAGAACTCCGAAAAAATCAAAGGGTTCCGGCAGTTGGGGTGCCAACTTCCGGGCGGTTTTAACAATTTGGTTAACTCTATCGTTAACTTTACCTAAAATATTGATGTTGATAGAAAAATATATAATTTTAGTTGCACATGATGAAATTATTGAAAAAAAGACTATTTTCGTAGACTTTCCTTATTTTTTTGAAAGTTTCCAATAATTTTAATTAATAAAGCAATTTTTGTTGCTAAGTATTTTTATTAAAATTTAAAAAATTGCTTTTAATTTTTCATTAATTTTTGACAAATTTTTAAAGTTTTTGTCTCATTTTTCTTGTATTTTCAATCTGGGATAATTTTTAATAAATTTTAGCAATTTTTTAAGACTTCCCCTATTTTTTATATTTTTTGAAAATTTCCAATAATTTTTAGTAATAATTGACAATTTCAAAAGCAATTTTGTTACCTTTTATTTTTCATTAATTTTTGACAAATTTTAAAAGATTTTGTTTCGTTTGTGTTTGGTTTTTGAATTTTGTGATAATTTTTAACATTTTTTAAGACTTTTCCTTATTTTTTAGATTTTTTTGAAAGTTTCCAATATTTTTTAGTAATAATTAACAATTTCTATAGCAATTATTGTTACCTTTTATTTTTCATTACTTTTTGCACATATTTTTGTTTAGTTTTTGCAATTTGTGATCATTTGTACTAAATAGCAATTTTTAAATAATTTGCCTTATTTTTTAGATTTTTTTGAAAGTCTCTAATATTATTAGCAATAGCCTTTAATTGTCAATTTCTATAGAGCAATTTTTGTTGCTTTTCGTCTTTCATTATAATTTTTAACAAATTTTAAAAAAAAATCATATTTTTTAGTAATAATTAACAATTTCTGGAGCAATTTTTATTGCCTTTCACTTTCCATTAATTTTTGACAGATTTTAAAAATGGTTGTTTGTTATTTGGATTTTTGTGACCATTTTTACTAAATTTTTGAAAGTTTCTAATATATCTTTAGCAGCTAATTAACAATTTTTATAGCAATTTTTGTTGCCCTTCATTTTTCATTAATTTTTAACAAGTTTTTAAAAAAATATATCTCGTTTTTGTTTGGTTTTTGTTTTTATAATTTTTATTAATTTTTTAAAACTTTCCCTTATTTTTTATATTTTTTGAAAGTTTCCAATACCAGAGAAATAATACCATATATTTATAATGACTGGTCAATGTAATAAATTATCCTAGATTGTCGTAGACCAACACAAAGATATTAAATTGACTGATTTTATCGGTCATTATTTATAATGACCAACCATTATGAAAACTGCCGAATGGTGAAATTGACCGTAACATATATAATTGTTATAGATATAATATTCTTTAATAATACATTTCATTTTAAGGTATCGGCTATGAAACAGCTATAGACTTTGCGAAGAGAGGTGCTAGAGTCATTTTAGCTTGCCGCGATGAAACCAAAGCCCGAGAAGCAGTTAATAAAATTATTAATGAAACTAAGAACTCTAATGTCCACTACAAATTACTAGATTTAAGCAGTTTTGCCTCAGTGAGAAAATTCGCTAATGATATTAATACTAATGAAGAAAGGTTGGATATTTTAGTAAACAACGCAGGAGCAGGAGGACTTGGCAACAAGACAACTGAAGATGGAATTGCAATAATAATGCAAACAAATTATTTTTCACATTTCTTACTTACAATTTTACTAGTCGGTACGTTAATATCATTTATTTTATGTTTAATAGGATCTAAACAGTTAAAAATATTTAGATGAATTTTTGCACATTTTTATGGTTTTCAGGAATATTTTTTCGAAACCATGTAACATTATTTTTATTTCCAATATCAAAATTTAAACTACCATTCAAGACCAAATTCGTTAATCAATTGTCCAAATAAACAATAAATTTAATTTGAAACATTTAGACATAATTATTTTTTTTTAAATTTAATTTTCATTAGCCCCTTTTTGTTTATTTTTCGGGAGTCTAAACTTAGCAAAGATAAAGTGGCACCCTTCGTTAATTAGATATACTTACGATTAAACCCAGTTAAAATAAAGGCTGAAATTCACATAAATATTATTTTAAAGACAATTATTTGTTGATATTTGTCTACTTGTTTATGTTTTTTCAAACCCACATTACTTTTAGCAATATCACTTTAGGATTTATTATTTTCTTTAACGCTTATTTTACAAAATGCAAAAAAAACTCTAGGAAATTATCATAAAAACATATTTTTGATTTTTATGTATAAGATATTAACGCAGTTTTGTAATTGAATGATTTATTTGTAAAAAAAATATCGTTATTTAAATTTAAACTTATGTTCTTGAAAATATTGTGAATGTAAAAAGTTTTAATTATACGAGTGGGCCCCTGGTTATTATATTGAGATAATAGTAATAAAAATTATATATTTTATTTCTATTTCAGATCTTATGAAAAAACAGCCAAGTAGAATAATAAATGTTTCAGCAATAGGAGCTAGTATAGCAAAAATAGATTTTGACAAACTCATCTCTTTCACAAACGAAACTAACCAGTATATCACTACGAAACTTTGTCAAGTGTTATTCACAATCGAGTTTGCGAAAAGATACAAAGATACAAATATAACAGCTTATTCACTACACCCTGGAGTGATTAAAACGGAAATTTTCAGAAACGTTTCAGCTTTTTTCAGAGGAATTATTTTGTTTTTCATAACAGTATTTTTTAAGGTAAGTCACAATTATGATTAACTTTGTAGCATAAAGCTTCAGAAAATTATCTATAGTGCGTATTTCTTATTTAAAATTTAAAAAGTTAGTAATGATAGCGTTAGAAAGAAATTGGAAACAAGTAAACATTAAACAATTTGTCTTGCTTAATTAACTGTTTAAATGTTCACTTCATTATACTTTTAGGCAAATTATATCATTTTACATGAAAATTTTGTGGTTTTTTAACTCATCTCCCAAGTTTTCTAGCATTTAATTTATTTCTTTTATTTCGTCCTTCTTTTTTGAATCCCTAAACAGGCCAAACTGTGCACATTTGAGGTAATTCGAGGCGTCGACCAATAATAATAGAAGAATAAAAAATTGTAACAGAACTGGCTTTTTTGTCCTTATTGGATTAGAATTCAATGATAATATTTTGTTAAAGGTATTTAGTAGATTCTTAAACTCCATGACCAAACTGATTTTATTGTCACCTATGAGTAGTTGTAATATAGGATTTAAAATTGAGGTGTACATTTTGCATTTTTAATGATAACAAATTGATTCAAATTATACTATTGTGATTGAAACAAAATATTCTTCCAAACAAGTTGTATGACAAGAAAAAAAAGATGTTTATTTATGAATCACAGTAAAATCTTTTGTATATATTTTAGAAATGATAGCTAAAATTTTAATAGAGTTCGACATATTTTGTAGACGGCGAGTGAAGGAGCTCAAACCCAAATCTACTGTGCGATTGAAAATGGATTAGAAAAATATAATGGCGAACATTTTCATGACTGTAAAAAGATCAACAGATATAAAAGCGCCAGAGATCCATACTTAGCAAAAAAACTATGGGAAGAAAGTGAAAAAATTTGTAAATCTAAAATCCAATGAAGATCATATTGAAGTTGTAAATATATTTAGTTATAAGAATTATTATAGTGTCATATCTTATCTCAATATATTTTTTAGAAACGTTGGAATAACTTTATTTTTTATACATCAGTTAAATGTTTAAAACAATTTTTGATTTTTTGGATTTAGAGTGAAACAAATTGTGTTTACTGATTTATAAAAATAATACTAGGAAATGCATCATTCAAATAGAAAAGTAAATCATTTAAAGAAATACTTTAGTGAATAAATACCAAGGAGAATTCAGGGCAGGTCAACCATCGACCAGATATTGATTATGAAGCAGATCCAACAAATTCTTTTGTACAAAACTTGAGCGTACATTTACTGTTTTTTTAGATTATAGACAAGCATGTGACTCCAATAATAGGAAAAAACAATTACAGTTATTAGTACCGGAAAATTTTAAGAAACTAGCGGAGGTAGATGACTGTTAGAAGAACCAAAGTCACAATCGATGGAGCAGTGCCTGAGAAGTATGCTGTAAGACATTGTCTATAGTTCTGTTCAATTTAACACATGAAGTAATTCTTAGAGAGTATGACATCAATAGTAAAAGTTTGATATATGAAACAGTACACAAAGCTTAGCCTAGATAAAATGATTATAGGAAGTAGTAATGAAATTCTAGTTAACAAGAAAGAAGGTAAGAGAATATTGTCTAACAATTAATGGAGATAAGAATCTACTTATTAATTGTGCGGAATACTTATAGGACCAATAACGAAATAGATCAAGATCTCAGGAATGTTTTCAAAGGTTTTAATAGCAACGATATAGCAAGAAAAACAAAAATATGAGTATATAAAACAATATTAATCCTCGCAGTTATATATGCGTACAAGGCGTAAGACAAACAAGGAAAGTAGACTGGAAATCTGTTAAGGATGTTAAGCGGGTCTTATCGCCACTAATATAGGTCCTAGTTGATGACTCATTGCAAAGGATAAAACCCTGATGATAAATCAATCATAGTCAGAGGAAGATGTGTTAAGATCATATCAGAACTTTCACAAAACGCTCTAAATATTGTTGGCAAATGGTGCAAAAGGGAAGAACTACAAATGAACCCTCATAAAACCATTCTTCACAAAGAAAAAGAAACTGTTAGGACATAAAAACCTAATACTCAACGGAGTTGAAATTAAATTTGCCCAAGAGTGCCCTAGAAGTTATCTTTGACAGTAAGCTTACATGGAGTTATCATCTTCAAAAATTGACCCAAAATTACACAGTATGTCTTAACATAAGTAGAAGAATGTATGGCAGAAGCGATAAGGACAACTCCATCGACACTATTAGACATCAGATGAAATGCTTCCTAAATACAGCTTTGAAAACCCTTTTAAATTACACATATCACATCGAAGGGTTTGGTAAAATGGAAATCCCATCCAAGCAGAAATGGTCTGGTATACAGAAGGCTCCAAACCCAACGAAGGAGTTGGAGCAAGTATTTACAATGCTAACACAAAGACAAACGTCTCACTTAGTCTAGCCAACCACGCAACAGTATTTCAGGCAGAATTAATTGCTATACAATATTGTACCAAAGAGTATTAAGGCAACAAGTTAAATCAAAACTTGTATGGGACTGCTTGGAGGCCCCAACAGAGCTTAGTCGATTATATAGACATGTCTATAGACCAATCGCCGTTTAGGAGTCTGTTGCGAGACCAACAATCGCAGGTCTATAGTCTCCCAATCTGATTGTGGACGCTGGGCGAGACCCAGTACAGTATTCATAGACAAATTGCGCTACATGGTCTATTAGTGTGTAAGAGGCTTAATGGAGAGGACAATAATAGATCTGAAAAGGTCACAGTGCAAGAGGTATTGGTACCCACAGTCCCTTCTTTTCTAATCTCAAAATTATTAGTCTTGATATGAGATATTTTTTGACATTTATTTTCTGAAAATGTTATCTATACAAATTTCTAAACGGAGCGCCATTATTTTTAAATTTCTACTATTAAGTTTAACTTTTGTGTCACTTTAAATATAAAAACAACTCAAGTTCTACTTGTTTATTTAAAACATTAACAATGTTAAAATCTATTTTTGAACTGGCGTTAAAGGGCGTTACTCTCAGATCCAAATATTTACATTGACACTTTTATTTCTATTCTACTTAACAATATTTTGGTAGATTTTTTAATTTGGTCAAAATGAAAGTAATATTTCCTGTTCCAACTATTATAAGAAAACAACTTTAATATAATTATCAATTAAACTCTTTATAATATTTTCCCCCTTGATATTGAAAATAAATATAGGATATATTTTGATAATAAAAATTATTATTTAAAAATCTGAACCATATTTAGCATAAATAAATTGACAATGTAAAGATTAAGATTTAAGAGAAAGGTTATCGAATCAAATGTTGATTTTCATAAACTGCAAGCAGCTGAGGCAAAATTGTGAGGGTCAGAAAGTTGTTAAAATTGCATAAGAACTAGTAATTGGCATCTGATATGTATTAATATAAGTTTCAGTTGACTTTATTACTTTTTCGATTGTTTCTCTTTCTTTTAAATAATCCAGACTTGATATCATCATCATCTTCGCCTTGGTCCTGGTACTCCCAAATTTTCAAACTATTTGGCAAATATAACAGTCCACCTAAAGTTACAGCTGTGGATAAAAAGTATTGTTTTATTTTTAAAAAAAATTATTTAAAAATATACTTACCATTTAAAATGCAGGGAAAAACTACATAAAAGTTTAAAGTAGCAGCTCTAAAATAAATCGTTTCAGAGATGTATAGAAGAACATTTGAAATTAGAGAGCAGATTCCCATACTAACGACTCTAAAAAAATATTTATATAAATAATGGTTGTAAATTTATTACTTATCAAAACTTACGGTTTGTAATGAATGTATAAAGTGCAATGAATTAAAACTAAAGCTTTTAGAATTGAGTAGACTCCTAAAACTCTGGAGGCAGTAAATTCTCCTAAAAATAATAAAAATAAATATTTATTTGTGTATAGCAGCAATGTAAATACCATCTACATATTCATCTAAATCCGATATAGTTTTACTAAGGAATGATCGTTTTTCTATGTAACTTCTTACAGCAGTTCCAAGATCCATAAATGCTACAAATGCAATCCATCCTCGAAAGGCATACATAATTTTTCTATCCACATCCATTGTGTTACCAATTACCTTTTATTCTCGAAGAGAAAATATACAAGGTATTTTATTTTAAACGTTTTTTCCATGCGAAAGCGGGATACATGCTAAAATAAACGGGTTAGCTTAAAAACCAAAATCAAAAAATAATTTGATTTACATAATCACAATCAAATTTGATTGCTTGTATAACCTCAATTTTTTAGTACTTCTTCTTCTAATTTCTTTTTTTATTAAATACAAGAGTCCTTGACTGATAGTTTAACCAGACACAATTTTAATCGTTTGCAATATATTTTTACACATACAGATCGTTCAACAGAATCTGTTGAACAGATGGTAATTTTTGGAAATTCCATTTTGTATCTTGGTAATCCTTGGAATTGTATCTATGGTGAACGAAAAATTTGATTGTTGGTTAACTGCAATGGCGTTAGTAAACGAATTGTAATTATGGTATTGTATTTTAGATACAGTCGAATGTAATATTTTTTATTATAACTATACGATAAAAATACACTTCGCAGAATTTCTTTACAATCAAAAATGTAAAATGCACTTGGTCAATTACCTAAGTAGGAAGAGGCCAATTTTCATAGAGAAAGCATACATGAATTCTTTGCCCAAGATTTCTTTTTTCTTAAAATTACAGATTTCAGAATGACTAGTAATTTTGTGTTAAAATATATAGTGTGGCTAACCTGTATGGATGTGTCTACTAGGCCAGCACGGCGATTCTCTTTACTCGATACGTTACGTCCCGTCTCGAGACCTCTCGCTCGGGACTCATTTCGATACCGAGTAGAATGCGATTCTTGTCATCTCACGACTTGGAGCTACGAAATACTACCGTCTGCTACGATTCCACAAATATCATTCTGTCATATGTCTAGTTTGAGTACTAACCTAACCAAAACAATAATTATTTTATTATGTTTTGGGAATTGGTATGTTACCCATTTTTAATGAAATTTTGAGGCAACAAGATAGAAGGCAAAGAAACCATGTGTTTAGAAGAAGAAGACGTGTTGTGAGACAAGAATTCAATCTAAATGATATACCAGATGCAAGGTTTATAGAACTTTTTCGAGTCAATAAACTTCTTTTTGAACATTTATGCCATTTACTTACCCCTCATTTAGGAGTGGCTATATATCGGTCAGGTGTTTCAATTGAACAAAAAATATTAGTTGCTCTTAGGTTTTATGCCACTGGTTGTTACCAACGAGGTATTGGGGAAGACTTTAATTTAAGTGTCAGCCAGACATGTGTGCATAGGTACAGATATAATTTAAACTACTTGTATACATATATTCAGCAATTAACTTTTTAGATACGTTCGTGAGGTAACAAATGCTATAAATGATCATTTGACTGCAGTATATATAAAGTTTCCAACTACTAGAGATGAACAAAATGAAATAAAACAGCAGTTTATGGATAATTTTAATTTTCCATCAGTGATAGGAGCTGTTGATGGCACACATATTGCTATACTAAAACCATCACAGGAAGAACATAATTTTATTAATAGGAAACGTTATCACTCATTGAATGTTCAAATAATATGTGATGCAAATTTAAAAATCCTATCAATAAATTCTAATTTTGGTGGATCGACTCATGATGCTTTTATATGGCGAAATTCCTTAGTAAAACAATATCTTCATGAAGAATATTTGAGAGGTAATCGGCAAAGCTGCTTAATAGGAGATTCTGGATATCCTCTCGAACCATACCTAATGACTCCATTTGCGAATCCAGTAGAAGGCTCCCCTGAAAGTCGATATAATTATGCTCACATTCGGGCACGCAATTGTATTGAGAGATGCATAGGGGTTTTAAAAATGCGTTTTCGATGTCTTTTGAGGGAAAGAGTTGCTAGGTACAAACCTGGATTTGTGGGTAAATTGGTCAATAGCTGTGCTGTCATTCACAATTTATGCATAAATTATAACATTGATGTACAGGAACGCTTTGAACTGCCTGAGGAAGATGTTGGTGTACAAGACAACATACATAATAATAATTTGGGTAACCTGCATGATATTGGTGCGATAGTGCAGAATAATATTGTAAATAGATATTTTAATGCTTGATTGTATAATTAAATGGTTTAATCCCTTCAAAATAAAACAATGCATTTTATTTGAACTGCGTATTTTAATAATTTTGTCTACTTTTATTTCTTTCTGAAATATTCATTTTTTGTCCATTTTTTTGGAATTTTTTGTTGGTTAAATGGTGTGTAATGAAAAGTATCGTCATTTTTTAGATATTTAATAAACACAAGTTGAAGTAGAACTAAAAAACACTGTCAAAATAAAAATAAAACAAGCACTAAACAAAAATCATATTTTAAAATATACATATTGCACATTTCCTTTAAAATTAAAAATATATATATAAAAAATGGCAACAAACAAATAAAAAACTTATAACTAATTATGAACATAAATTCTTTATACCTACTGGAAAACAAAATAAT
Source organism: Neocrepidodera transversa (assembly GCA_963243735.1). Classification (NCBI taxonomy): domain Eukaryota; kingdom Metazoa; phylum Arthropoda; class Insecta; order Coleoptera; family Chrysomelidae; genus Neocrepidodera; species Neocrepidodera transversa. The sequence goes on from OY725350.1 coordinate 5,791,042, forward strand.
TGCACAATAAAACAAAAATTATTAAAAAACAAAAAAACCTATTTCCCACAGTTGCAACACTTTTTACTCATTGCATCGGCAATATCCTTTAGCCTATCATTTAAGGTTGTATTAATGTTGCAAAGAGAATCTGCTATAATATTTTCAATTCTATGAAGGCTGTTTAGAGATTCTTCATATAACCCTTCATATACTGGATTATCTCCTATTCTTCTTTTCTTTCCTTGCCTTCTCTTCAAGGAATTCGATGGAAGATAACTGTGGTCTTTTGCAACATTATCTTGAACAGTGCTAATTTTTATTGAGGTTGATGGTATCATGGTTTCAAGTTGTTCAAAAACCTCTTTAGGTTCCAACATATCATCATCTTGTTGTGAGGATGAAGTAGATGGATTGCAGAAAGATTTTGTATGTTCTAACTAAAATAAAACCAAAACTAGTGTAAAAATGATGCCAAAATTTCATACATTTACTTACTCCTTTCTCTTCTGTTCCACAGCCTTCGTAAAATGATTTACCCAACAGATTTAATACACCAATCTCCAACTCTGATAACTTTTTGTCAATTGGTGGACCACCTCCAGTCCCCAGTTCATGTCTTTTTATATCTGAAGCCTTTTTTTTTAGATTTCCTTTATAATCGGACCAAGTCTAGAGGAAAATTAATTTTCAGGTCAACAATGAAATATAATTTCTTTTGATAAAATATAAAAATAACCCACCTTTTGCCACTTTTCGGTTGTTTTGGCGCCATACCCCAAAGCATTGAGTTTTAAGGTTAAGTTTGCCCATAAACGCTTAAACTCATCTTTGCCATTAGCAACAGAGAGTCTTCCACTTGCCAGCTGCTTATGCTCAGTCATAAAATTTAAAATTACATGAATATGCTCTTGTTTTGTTTTAAAAGACATTTTTTATTTCTTACTGCCGTCCACTTTCTCTCTTTCGCGCGCTTTCACTGTGAATTCGGTACCTACTGATGTCCCGAGTAAATTTGACAGTTGTAGTCGAGAGCTCTCGAGTGCGATTTAGAATGAGAATCGCTCGAAACGCCAACTCGGTACGTAACGTCCCGAAATGATGAATGAGAATCGCACTGCAGTACAAAGTTTAAAAAGTAGTGAATCGTACTATGGCCTTTTATTTTTGATAGAATCTGCAAATGGTCCTCACATAATAGGATCAGATTTGAAGACACATTGAGGACATCTAAAATGTTTCATAAATATGTATAGATATTAAATTTTATGCTATCCAACGATAGTGTCTAATTATTACCACTTACGAAATGCGATTTTTAAAAATAACCGTTCATTTAACGATAATCGAAAAATAACGAATATGTCAGTTACAGAATAAACAATAAGTTTTTAATCTTTTTGTGCATAAACATTTTAATCTATAATAAAATATTTTTTTGACGAGGTGATAATCTGTATCGCCGACGTCCAGTTTTCCTACTGCTTTCCTTATGCTGTGGTCAAATAATATTTTAAGAGCTAAATGTCGAATGGTAAAAGGCCACATGTAAGAAGAAATACATGTGCAAAGATTCTGCGTACTGATTTGTTTAGGTTATTTTTAATTTGATGTAGAAATTTGAATAGATGTAGGTCTCAGACGTAAGCACAAAAGTAGTACAGGTCAAATATATTAATATATTTACATATATAAGGTAATGGTAAGCTAGATAATTACTGTGATTTCCGTTGTGTGAACAGCAAAAAGTATTATATTTATTAAAATATGTCTGAAGTATACATAATTTCTGCATGCAGAACGGCGATAGGTATGTTATAATATTTAATTTAAAGTAATATTTCAATTAACTTTGTTGCTTTATGTTTTAGGAAGTTTTCAAGGCCAATTTCTAAATTTTTCTGGTTCAGAATTGGGAACTGTAGTCATTTCTGAGGCAATAAAAAGAGCTACTTTACAGCCTGAAAATGTAGAACATGTTATAATGGGACAGGTAAGAATTTAATACTTTATTAGTAGAAATCACATTTATCACTTTCTCTTAAAAATTATCAGGCATATATTGTCAATAAATATTTATAATACATTTATGATAACAAGGTGATAAATTTATTATTGTGTTTATAAATACATATACCTATATCAATTAAAGGAAATAATACAGATTAATAAAAATATTAATTATTTATAAACAACAATTTTTAATAGTGTTAAAAGTAAAGGCACTTTTTTGTAATTAATTGACCTATATTTACCATAATATTAATCCAGTCACTCATGCTGCACTTTATATAACGTGTAAAACATTTAATTACTATAACCATTATAATAGCCATATTTTAAACGTCTTTATTTAATTAAAGGAAAAAACAAAATTATTATTCCAGTGCCTAGATTCTCGACTTTACTTCTATAAGAAAACCGACCCATTACATACAAAAAATAATTGGTTTTTCTATATGTATAAAATCGATGTACTAAATAACAAAATACATATTTTAATCTGTTTTTAATTCCTCTTCACTGGTGGAAATAATTGTAAGTAAAAAAAATTCTCTAGGAAGAATAAAAAACATTTTTATCCTGAATGTCTTAAAAAAATTATTGAGAAATGAGAATTATTGTGATATTCCGAAATGCATGTTTAAATTTAGATACAGAATTAAAAATTATGACTAAAAATACAAATTGTAAGAGGGGGCCCAAGGCATTGATATACTTTATGAGAAAAGTACTAAAGCACTATTATAATTGTTTGTTTAATGATATTATTTATAATTATTAAAGTAAATATTTAAAATGACATCATTAGATTTCTTTGTAGTATTTTAAAAAATATCAAAAACTTTTTCCAGTAATTCACAATTTTTGTCTAAATATTTTTTAATAAAAAAAAATTAATAATTCTTAATGATCTTGATTATTTATTTTCATTGCAATAAAATTTTAATTGATGCATATATTTTTTTAATCAAAGTAAAAAACGTGATGGGAATAAACAATAACACATTAATTAAAAATATTTTTTAGTAATCCTCATTAGTTATTTTAATTGGAATAAAATTTAATTGATTGTTATATTTTTTTAATCATATAGAGATAAAAAATTATGTTTTTAAATATCCATTAATTAATAGTAGTTGGATAGATGGTTACCAAAAAAACAAATATTACTTCTAGACTCGCAGATTTCTAGGACTTATTTTAATCACATTTTAGAAATGTTTAAATTACCCCCATAAAATATTTTCTTAAATAAAATGTCTTTTATTGTGCGATTTATCTGACAATTTGTCATATAACTGTTGAAAATATTCTTATCCATCTGATTTTATTATAACTTTAATTTTTTAAGATTCTCACTGCGGGCCAAGGCCAAAACCCTGCCAGACAAGCTGCTCTTGGCGCCAATATTCCTGATACTTCTCCTGCATTTACCATAAATATGTTGTGTGGATCTGGACTTAAGTAGGTACATAAAACTAATATAAATATTCACGTACTAAAATAGTTTTAATAATACTTATTATTTACTGATATTTGACTACATAAATTCAAACTTGGAATAGACCTACCATGTATATTTATCTTGCTAAACTTAAAAAAAAATTTAAATTTTTTGTATTAATATAAAAAATTGATTTTGATGTGGTATGAAAAATACACATAAATTCAAAAAAGTCCAATGGTAATAACATCCTATTGTCTAATATCGAATTGTCTAATGGTAACTTTTATGCCAAACAAATGTAGTAATAAGTAGTTTTTTATTGATGTTAAATGTGTATTTTATTTTTCTACTTCTTACTAGCTCCCACGCCTACTATTACTGATCTATTTTTGGTGTAGTTAGATAGGTAGGAATTAACAATCAGAAATTGTAACGTAACGAAAAATAGATATGTTGAAAAAGTAACTATTCGTTATTTAGTAACGATTATTAATTTAAAATTTGAATAGTTACTTTGATTACTAGAGTATAATTTTGTATGGCCAGTAGAATAGAAGACTAGAAATAATATGTTTGCAATTTATAATGGAAATGAAATTACTGGAAATGAAAAATACGCCAAGTGGTAAAACTTGTAATAAGAAGAAGAAATGGTACTTTTTGATGTAATGTCATTAAAAGATTTCATAGGTCAACACAAAAAGATGAAGAGTTATGCGAATCATCAATCACCATCAAAGAGGATACCAATAACGATTTCACTGAAAATATTGGTGATTCTGAAAACATCAATACTCAAGTTTCTATCATCACAAATACGTCTTCCATCATGCAGAATCTAAATCCACCGAAGAAATCAAAAGAAACGTCTAGGGAACCTAATCGCAAAGAAAATACTGCGGATTTAGTAGCTGGACCAATGGTTGCTTTTTTCAAATCCAAGACAGGGCAGAACGAGGAAGAAATAATAGCAGCGAGTTAAATTTTTTTACCTGACATGCAAAAATTACACAGGCCAACAAAAAAGAGTGTTTCTAAAATCTTTTTTAAAAAAATTACCTAAATCTTATGTATTTTTGGATGCTGAAACTGTATTCGTTAGAAGTTTTACTGTCAGTAGATAGAACGTCCTTTAACTTTAAAGATTCAATAACTAAAGGCGATGACGTTTAGAATAAAATTTAACAAGTTGATTTCTTGTACAATTGTCACAATCTAAACGTCATTGTCGTTAGTTACAGAACCGTTAAAGTTAAAGGACGTTCTATCTACTGACAGTTATTCTATTACCCACCATTCTCTTACAATACGACATCGATTACATATTTCAAAAATTATTGTAAAATTGATCTATAAAAAATAGGACAAAACAGGGAAAAGTAGCTAAAAATAAGGAAAACTGGGGAAAAATTTGGAAAATATGGAAAAATGGATAAAAATAGGAAAAAATAGAGAAAACAGGAAAAATAAAGAAAACAGGGAAAAATAGAGAAAATGACGAAATAGGGAAAAATAAAGTAAAACGGAAAAATAACGTGAAATGGGGAAAATAAAGCAAAATAGAGACAAATCGAGAAAAATAAAGAAATACGGGGAAAAATAAAGTACATGGGGAAAAATGATGAAAAATAAAAAATAGAAAAAAATGCGAAAAAATAGTAAATAAAAAAAAATAGTGAAAAATTGGAAAAACTATGAAAAAAAATGTGAGAAATATTAAAAAATCAGGAAGAAATTTGGGAAAATACAGAAAACAGGAAAGATACATACAAATGGGGACAAATAGAAAAAAAAAAGCAGAAATAGAGAAAATAGGTCAACATGAAATAATGAAAAATAAGGAAAAATACAAAAAAATGAGGAAAGAGGCACAAATAGAGAAAAATAGGGGATATACAGGAAAAATGGGGGAAAAAAAAAATAGGAAAAAGTTGGGAAAAATAGGGAAATATAGGGAAGAACTATGAAAAACAGGAAAAAGTGGTAAGAAATAATAAAAAAGCGAAAGAGAGGGAGAGAGAGATTAAAACACGTTTATTACAGATGAAAAAATAACGTAAGGATCTTCGTTCCTGACGGGGGTTCCCCCGACCACACAAACTTTTTTTTCATGACATTTCACGTCATATATTTAATAATTCTAGATCTTTTGAGTATCTACTTTGTCTTTTGCATTGCTTAATATTTTTTTAAAAATTTGGTCTCAACTAATACAGACAAAATAAAATTCCCAAACTAGTTTTTTAGTTTTTTCTCCAAGCTATATATTTTTTTTAAATCCCAAAGGTTATCCATATCTCAAATGTGGTCCAATGTTTAAGGTAATAAAGCACAAAGTCAGGTACTACAAAATTTAATTATACAAAAAGGTACTAGCAGGCAACTAGTTTCGGTCACTGACCATCATCAGACCAATATTAAGTACTAACGATTGAACAAATTAATCACATAAGTGAAAGACCCATTTAAGGGTAGAAGGTAAATTAATTAACATTAAACTTGATGGTACTTGAAAAGTAACGAAATGTTTAAAAAAAAATTTAGAAAAATATTAAAAATAATTAGGAGAGTATATAGCAGTGATTATCCTCACGTTTTTTTTTAATTTTAATTATTTTTAATATTTTTCTATTTCGTTACTTTTCCAGTACCATCAAGTTTAATGGTAAATTAATTTACCTTCTACCTTTAAATGGGTCTTTCACTTATGTGATTAATTTTTTCCCTCATAGTAATTAATATTGGCCTGATGATGGTCAGTGACCGAAACTAGTTGCCTGCTAGTACCTTTTGGTACAATTAAATTTTGTAGTAAATGACTTTGTGCTTTAATACCTTATATATTTTTTATTAAATTGCTCTGTGTTGTTGACTCATAGTTTAGTCATAATGTACTGATTTATCAATTCTCTATTAATAAAATTGTAATAAAACACAATTTTTTTTGAAATTCGGCAACTAGTTTCGGCTAGGCCGTATATAAAATTAATTACAAGTTAATTACAATATTATAACATAAATGCACTAACCATAAGAGAAGCAAAGGGAGGGTTAGGAATAAGTATGGGGACACGAACAAATTAAATTAAACTTAAGCCAACTAATTTTCACGTGTGAATTTTCTTGGTGATTGTTTTTTATGATCACCCTACTTTATCATCTAGTCCTTTTCAAAAAAATTTGTTTGGTTTCACCCAGTGCCAGAACTCGTATTTTTCTACTAATTTGACCAGCAAGGGACGGCATTTGCACCTTTTGAATTTCCTTACATCCTAAATTATAATTCCATTGTGGAATTGTTCTTAAGGTTTTCCTAATAATTTTACTACCTAGTTTAAGTTTAGTTTAGTTTTTTTATGTCCCATATACTTATCCCTAATCCACCGCTCTTTGTTTTCCTTATGTTTAGTGGCTTTATGTTATATTTTATATATGGCTTGAAGATGGTTTTTTAGCCAAAAATATTTGCCGATAACCTTCTGGATTTAATTCTATAACAGTTTAATAAAAACTTTAAAATTTTAGGGCAGTGGCTCTTGCCTTTCAAAGTATTAAAAATCAAGATTATGAGATAATTGTAGCTGGTGGTCAAGAAAGCATGTCAAGGGCTGAACATACAGCTTACCTCAGAGGAAATAAAATGGGCAATTTTAATCTAGCAGATACGCTTTTAAAAGATGGACTTATGGATGCTTTTAATAAAGATACCCATATGGGCATAACTGGTTAGTCTTTCATATAAAATTTATTATAAAAAAGAAATGGTAAATAAATTCATACAACCAAGAAACACCACATGAAACTTTTTTTAAACCATTATTTTGACATCGACTGTGAAAATGTGACATTTGCCAATATGTTTGTTCATATTCGGACTTAACTATTAGAAAATAAAGCTGATAAAACAAATAATTCTTTTTTAGCTGAAAATTTGGTAAAAATATATAACATATCTCGAGAGCAGCAAGACATATTTGCTTCTCAATCTCAAAATAAAACCGAAGAGGCTATTAAACGAGGTATTTTTGATAAAGAAATTGTTGGGGTACCAGACAAAAGATCAGGGAATTTAATTGCCAAAGATGAATATCCAAAATTTGGTACAACAACGGAAAAGTTAGCAAAGCTCAAACCATGTTTTATACCAAACGGAACTGTAACGGCTGGAAACGCTTCAGGTAATATTTTTTTCTGATATAATATTTGATCAGTGGTACAACTATTTTATTATATTTTTATTTCTTAATTAATTTTGATTAAAAATACGGATAAATTTTACTAAGTTACGAATTTACAAGGTAAAAACTGATTTAATTTAAATGTTGCTTGTAAATAATAATATATTCCCTATACCAAATCATCTGTGAAATAATAATTGCATATTGGTCGAAATTCGACCATAATTCATTAAAATTTAAAAGTTTGTGTCTATGATGGTGGTGAGGTTTTCCGGGTTTCCCTACACCTGTAGCCAAATAGTGCCATCAATCATCAGTAAGTCGCTCCGGAGCGCCACGGCAAATAATAATAGACGTTCCTTCCCCGCATAATCCTTTGGCTTCTGGGGTTCACTCGTAAGGGAGTGAAATATAGGGAGAGTATTATTATAATAATAATGGTCCAGTAATAATAATACTTATTTTTTCATAATTTCTCTTTCCCCATTTTTTCCTATTTTTATTTTTTTTTCTTCTGAAGGTCAAGGTCTGACCTTGACCTTCACATTTACCCATATATCCTAATTTTCCAACTTTTTCCTTTTTTTCGAATTTTTTACTGTTTTTTCTTCTTTTTTTTTTCAATTTTTATTCCATTTTTTTTTTCATGTTTTTACTATTAAACACTATTTAAATTTAGTTATTAGAATTTCTCCAGTCTTTTCTTCTGATTCTCTCACAGTTACTTGAATTTTTATCTTCAAATTTAGCTTCCCATTTGATCTCTTCTTTATTTTTCTATTCTAGTTTCATTATTTTTGTTACGTTCTATAAATTGACTATTTTATGTGTTTACCCTATATCAATCTCCTCTCCGTTCTTTTTCTTAAAATTTCATAAATTGGTTATAATTTTTTTTATTTTTTGAGTTATTTCCATCTTTGCCTATATTATAATTCATTCAATAAACCTTTTTTTTATAATATTCTATATCATGACAATTCAAAAATATTAACAGACTTTTCTCTCGTGTCATCTTTTTTTTTATAATTCCCCAAACAAACTTTTTACTTGATTAAGTTCAAAATTGTATTATAACAATAATAACAAAGATATAAGATTTCTTAATATTCCACAATTGTTGATTTGGCATCCTTTCATATTTTATATACCAATAAATATCAATAAACTCTTTAAATAACTTTTTTTTAACAATTAACTTATTCAAAAACTCATACAAAGTATTTCATTGCAATATACATTGATTTTAACATTCTGCACTCCTTAACTATGCAAAAGAGGCCCGAATTTTTCTCTTTGCATAATTATATATAGATTACAGTTAAATTTCCCACTAAATCTATCTTAGTGTTTAACGAAGCAATTCGTTTTTTTAATTTATTTTATTATTAATTGTTAAATTCAATTTATATGCAATGATACACAGATGGTTATAATTTCTCGGATCAGATAAAGCCTTGAATTTTGAATTAACTCTCATACTTTAGTTTTTTTTTAAGGTATAAACGATGGTGCTGCTGCGCTATTAATAGCTAGCGAATCTCAAGTAAGAGAAAAGAATTTAAAACCATTGGCAAGAATTTTAGGATTTGCAGAAGTTGGTGTTGACCCTAAATGTATGGGGATTGGACCTATAGGGGCTGTAACTAAACTTGTAAGTTTTTTATGTTTATTTGCAGAAGAATCAAAACTATATACCACAAATATAGTATACGATTTTTTTTTATAATATTGACTGTAAATAATCTTGTTATGGATGCCCTATAGTTTAGAAAAATATATTATCTTCTTTTTTCATTTTGTATAAAAATTTGAAGACAAATAAATGTTATACAAGAAAAAGGAAGCTTCTTCATGGTTTCTATATTATAAAGCAATAACTTGTTTATTTTTATTATTATTGTCTAATATTATATTTTAGTTAAAGAAAATTGGTTGGACGAAGGATGAAGTTGATCTTTACGAACTTAATGAAGCTTTCGCAGTCCAAAGTATTGTTGTGAATAATGTTCTTCAGATAGACGAATCTAAAGTAAATATTACAGGTGGCGCCATTGCATTGGGCCACCCGATAGGTTGTTCCGGTGCTAGAGTTCTTGTAACTTTAATCCACAACTTACATAGGCTTGGAAAGAAAAAAGGAATCGCAGCTTTGTGTATTGGAGGCGGTATGGGAATTGCTTTGGCTATTGAATTGTAGCCGGTTTTATAGAGTATTTTTAATTAGGAAGAAATGTTAATTATTATATTTATAAATTTTATTAAGATATATGTTATGTTTTTACCCAGTGACAATAAATTTTTTATCACTTGCTTTTACATAAATTTTAATTTACTTCACAATTTTATAGCAAGGTAAAATACCGTCAAACGGGGTAATTTCGATCATGTGGGGCAAAGTCGATCAAGTACGCCCCTGTGAAGAAAATAGCGGTAAATTTTGATGCATTTTTGACATCAAGAATGAAATATCTTTATAAATATGTTTATAACCATTGGTTTTATTATACTAATTTTAAATCCCGATTTTTATTAGACGAATCAGTAAATAATGGCAATGACATTTAGATTATGACAATTAAAAGAAATAGACATGTAATATACATTTTTATTCCAAACGTCATTGCTTTCACTTAATAAATTTTTATCATTAATAAACGAGTAACACTCTGTAATTACAAAGTCTTTTATTGGTATTCAACAATGAACAAATATATTTGTACTTATTATAAATATCACATTATCGTTTAAATATTTTTTTATTTATAGCTGAAAATTTTCCAGATTTTTCAATGTCTCTTCAGATTGTTTTTCAGTTTCAGCAGATTCTTGAAGCACAGAAGGTAATTTTGAATTTGAATTATTATTATTTTTCTGAGAAGGTACTTCTGGCATTCTAATTTTATTCTCTAACTGGTTTAACGCTTTATCAATTTCAGCAACCTTATTTTTAGTTTTAATATTTATCTATAAAATAAATTAAAAGTGAAATAGAAAATCTAACGAGCATAAATTATTGGGTTTAATTTTACCTGTTTTAAATCTGATTTCACAGCTTTTGCCTTCGCTTTGAGTTTCAAGCTCTTAGCTCCAGCTACTTTAAATACATTGTCTTTAAATACTTTTTTCTTGTTCTTGCCCATGTTTATCTAAAAGAAATATTTAATTATATATTTAATGCAATTTTTATAAATTCACCTGAAGAACATGTTTTTTTAGTGTTGAAATTCAAACTTTCTTCCAACTTCCTTTTCCTACACGTTCCTACTAAAATATCCTTATCTAATTTGATGGTTATTCTCATCATTTCTTTCAGGGAACTAACAGTTCTTACTCTAAATATATCTACTATGTTATCAGATATATCACTAGTAAAACTATTTAATACAAGATTTTTTGCTAATTCCATATAATTTTCTCCTTTTACAAAACAATATACTAAAACAAGAGGTGGATGTTTAAAATCTTGTAGTTCATTTTGGTTAAACAGTCCTTCAAAATGTGTAAGAAACTGAACTGCCATTGCAGGAAGGTTCATTGTAATAAAAATATTTTGTTGATTTTTTATATGGATTGGTAAATATTCTTTTACATCTTCTTTTATAAAATCTTTTCCATCTTTATTATAAGATTTAAAATATTCACTAGATATTTTATTTGTTTTTACGTTATGCTCAAGCCACTTAAAGGATTCAGGATTTAAATCATTTGCATAAACAAAACATTTTTTCTTAGCTATTGGTATAGAGAATGGTCCCACACCAGCAAAGACATCAAATAAAACATCATCTTTGTTCAACATTGTAACTACTCTTTCATGTTCTGTACATAATCGCGAATTCCAGTAAACTTTAGAAAAATCAAACTTAAAATTGCAATTATTTTCCTTTAGTGTGGTTAACATATCATCACTTCCTTTTAATACTTCCATACTAAAATTTCTGTAGGTGTTATCAATATTATTTACTTTATTCACCACAGACTTACAACCAGGTACCTTATCAAAAAGAATTTGTCCAATCACATTTTTAAACGGTAAAAGATGTTCACGCAAATTGACATGAACAATATGACCAACTTTTGTATAACTGGACATACCTGAAATGAACATTCATTAAATTCAACAGGAAAATTTAAAAAAAGTCAACTAAGTACATTTTTGACAACAATTAAATTACATTCAAAAAAACAATTTAATGATAGTACCTTCTTTTTCGATGGGAAGAATAGCCTTTAGTAATTCTTCTGCTGAGAAATTGTCATAATTTAATTTAAAATCCTTTACTATTCTTAAATTATGTTTCGTTATAGATAATTTTTCTAAATTAGATTTTACGCTTTCTGAAAAATCTGACCAATCACTTATTTCTGGAGACAGGTAAAGGTCAACATTCTGATCACTTACATGCTGAATTGGTTTGAATTTTTCAATTTTGAGAAAATACCGTTTAAGTATTGGAATAACATTATTTATGGAATCCTTTTTTATGGACATACAAGAGATATCTATATGTTTTCCTATTAGGTCTTTATTTAATACGTCCATACATCGTATATTTGGTGGTTTTAACATATTTGGTATTGTAAGTATTCCTGTAGATAAGAAACGGGTTGGAATGGAAGTTGAAAAAAATTTAAAGCTATTAGACAAGTATATAAAAAATACTTACATAAATATCTAAGTCACATGTAGAAAATATTTCATTTTTTCTAACCTTAAATAAAAATTAATATATTATAAGTCTTCTTCTTTTTTATTATTTTATTTTTTGACTACCATTTATGAAAAGTCAATGTCATTCATACTGAATTATTGGTTACAAAATAAAAATTCATAATAATATGTTATGTAGATTGTACTCTAGCTTAGACAAAAAAATATTACAGAATTAAGTAAATCAATATATACTAAAGAATAAAAAAGTGATATATGTAATTAGATCCTAGCCACATAATCTAAATAGCGTAGACCACAAGTAAAAAGACAATTTTAAATTAGTTCCACAAGATGGTGCTGTTTCTCAATAATATTAATTAATGGATATTTGTATAAAACATGTCGGAATAAGACGTGAATTCCAAGTTATTGTCAATATATAGTATTTAAATCGAAATTTTTATTTTCGCGATTGTGCATAATCAATACAAATTTAGGAATTAAATATTCAAGTAAGTTGTCTAAAATATAATACTAATACGTGTTTTTGTAAAGATGATTCAATTAAGGTAATGGCTCAATGCTTATTCTATATGCCTTATAACCAGAAGGTGATGGGTTCGAATCCCCCCCGTAACTCATACTTTTTTTTTAATAAACTAAAAATAATTATGATAATAGATAGTTATTATAAAATTTTAAATCTAAATCTACTTTTTATATATGCCCTAAAAAAGTGTAGATTATTTTTAATTTATATCATTTTTGAAACTAGGATAAGAAGGTTAATGATAATTAATTATTTTTCTTTTAATACGAATTATATAATTTGATAAAAATTATCAGCGATTTTTTAATTTATATTAGGTACTTTAAAAAATCAGTATTTTATTTGCTTGCTACAAATAGTTTTGTCTACATAAATAGAATAAATATCTAACTAAAATTTTAAGTAAAAAAGGTCTGTTTCTTTTTTAAAGTATAAAAAATTGTTTTAAATAGACAGATATTTAACCTTCCCAGTGGTCGCGCAAATATTTGTAGCGAGTTTGTCCCTGCACTGTCTCTGAGACCGGGTTGGAAAATAAATTTTCTTAAACCTTTTTTGTCGGTTGAACGTGGACATATTATTTAACTGATCATTATTAAATATCACTAAATTTTAACATATAAAACATATTTTTTGCCTGCAAAAAATAGATGAAAAAAAAAACTGACTTCAAAAATGTAGAACTTTATTTAGGTACAAAAATAAACATTGTCAGTAGAAAAATATAACAAAAAGCAACATTCAAAGTAAAACTAAATGTATTCAAAATAAAATTTCCTAATTATTCAACTTCTGTCAGGGTTTATTTGCACCTAGAACATATCAGAGTTATATGCTCCAAACACAGCTGTTTCTTGGCCTATTATTTCTTGGAGGTGAAGCTTAAGTAACCGTGGAAAACCTGTCGAACAGACTTATCTAGTTAAATCAGGTTTAATCAGATCATTTGTTAAATTCCGTAAATAATATCTTCGTATTTTACTGTCTGGATTATTCACACAAAAAATAACTTGGGAGTTAATGCCGGTCTATTTAGCATGAAATAAAAAAATACCATGGGCCATGGTCTTGTATTTCTAGCACAGTTGTACGAGGCACACAGTTTATCAACTTTTGTTTCTTTGTTGTGTGTTATAGTATAATTGGTTGATTTGTGTTCTCCTTTTATAGATACTATCCTAGAATCCAATAATATCTTTTTGTTTTTTTCGCAAATAAAACACAAGAGTTCAGTTTTCTCTAAATCCAAAGGATTAAGGAATATAAAAGATCTATTAGACTAAATTAAACAGATTCAAATTATTCCAACCATTTAATCAATGAAAATCATAATTTTGATGATAATTTTGAAATTTTACATATTCAAAATAAAGGCACTCGTCTAAATTACTTGGAATCATTAGAAATAAACAAAGTTAAAAAATCCGATTTATTATTCAAGGAGCAGTTTGACCTAAACCATTCTATTTGTTAAATTTTTTTTAATACTTGTAAATCCGATAAACCTATTTTATAATTTAGTGCTTGGATATTATTTGTAAGTTTATGAATAAATGTAGTAAGAGACAAATTTATAATTGGGTCTTTTATTATTAAGTTCGGAATTAAAATTTGTCATTGTAGAAATAAAAGTTAGCTTACATTTAAATATCACAAATGTGACACAAGAAATAAACTTTAAACATTTATAATAGAAAAAATCAACTGGACAGAAAAGTGGAACATATGGCTCCAAAAATGTATAATACCCTTCCTGGTTTTATTAAAAACGCAAATAAATAGAGAATTTTAAAAATAAAGTAAAAAAATATATTCTTGAAACTCCAAGAGAAACAATACATAGCATTTGAATAAATCCATGTGCTGTCAACTTATTTATTTTTCAATTTCTAATATAAACTAATTAAAAATAATATAAAAAGCAATGGCTAAACCAATTTCAAACTATGTTTGTAATCTATATTTAAACTTCCTTGTAATTAATTGTATTATTTACTATTAGAGCCGTTACACATGCGACTGACGGTCAGTGCTGACGATCAGTCGGTCCCATTGATTCTATTGTGGTTTTCACAAGTAGCGCGTATCGTCGGTCGACTAATTCGTCAGTTGGGGCATCAGTCGAGCCCTTGCGGATGCGTACGGAACGCGTCAGCTCGGGCCATGGGCGCTTATGAGTCTTTTCACATGTGAATCGACTGATGATAGACAGTGTTGCCACAAAAACACTATTTTGTTTTGTTATGTTAGGTGTTAGGTTAGGAGAGTAATTTAAAGATTATTAAAAGTGAAAAATAAATAAAAAGAGTTAAAAATTAAATAAAAACAGGAATATCATTCATTCTTCATAAAAAAATCGAAAACAATACAATTTTCCGAATTCAAAGAACTTTGGCAGTTATTTTGAATTTTGTTTAAAATTAGTTTTTAGTCAAATGACTTATTTTGTAACTATATGGCTTATTTTGTAACTATATGGCTTCTTACCTTAAAGCGACACACAAGTTTACAATGGAGTTCATGCGAAAATAATTAAATAATTTTTTTTTCATCATTTCGTAAATTTCCATATAAGGTCACAAATGTTCCTTTTAAGTACCTCTCCATACAAATTGGATGGACCATAGCTCTTTTTTTGTTCGTCTTCTAATGGACGATTTTAGTAAGTAAGATTTTTAGGATTTTTAATACACCGACACTTAATCTTAATCAAATTTTTTCGGTTACAAATCAAAACCCACCCAAAATAACTTCCTTTTTTTAAAAATGATGTTTTTAGCTTAAGGGTTGTCTTAAAAAAATAACAAAGAAGTATAAATAGTACATTTGGACCTTCTATATTAAAATATCAATTTAAAAAAAAATGCTAAAATTGTCCATTATTAACCTTTTTACGCACAAAGTGGCAACAATGCGTTCGTTCTCTCTCCGCGAATTCTTGTGCGTACTGATCATACGCTGAATGTGAAAATCTCTGCAAACGATCAGCGCTGACCGTCAGCACTGACCGTCAGTAGCATGTGTAACGGCTCTTATCATTACTAATATTATTATAATTATTGTTATTTTATTTTATCACACACAGGCTTTGTCTTTAGTGATTTTATTCTTCTTTTCTCCTTTGATTATTATTATTTATTATTATTATTCTGCCTCCATACAACGGAACAATATAAAGTATGTAAAAATATGTAATGTATGATATTCCTTGTTTGAAAATATTTTTTATTACTAAAAATTTTGTTAATTAAACATTTAATATTTCGAATACTAGTCAGTTTGAGGGTCATTTTTTTGATACTTTGTTTTTGTATAGTAAAAATACATACTTTAACCAAAACAGGCCTGGAAAAGCATGTATCACACTGTAAGTTAAACTATTTTGATGTTGATAATAAAATATGTATTGTGGCGACTTGTTTTAGTCAGTAAAAAATATTACGCCCTGTATGTACGAAATCCCTCCATAGGATAGGATTGTGCCCATGGACATTTTTAATCAGAACATCAAGTACTATAACATATAAAAAATTCAGACAATTTGACGGTACTCCCGTTTGCATAAGAAAAGTGAGGGATCGTTTACACATTTAAAATTTGGTTTAAAAATATCCCTTATTTTTAAATATATTTTATTTTAGGGAATATGGAGGATAAAGATATAAATAACTTAGAAAAACAATCATCTCACGTTTTCATTATAACTCCAGATGAATTAGCTAAACTAGGAATTCTTGATTCATTGGCTTCAAAATCCCAAACTAATAATGAAGTAGGCGGAGCAAAATTACCTTCTACTGCAACTAAACCATTTCTTAAGAAAGAATCTGAGCAGTTACTTAAAAATATTTTTAACCAAAAGAAACTTTCTGGTAACTTTAAAAAAGATACAACACTTTTTAAAAAACCCGTAGAACATGCAAAATTCAAAGAGGTGAAAAAGACTGCAAGTTGTTCAAAAGTACCAAACAACAACATAGAAGAAACTAATTCACAAAAATTAAAACCCAGGTCCAAAACTAAGAGTAAAAATATTTCTGATACATCCAATTCATCATTAATATTAAATAAATTTCTAAATAAACCAAGAAACTCAAATATACTAAAAACAGAAGATGCCGCAAAAAGTGAACCGAAAAGAGTTAGCATAATAAGTAATACTCTTGTAAATATTGCTACAGAAGAGTTAAGTAAAATTGTGTCAGAGTCTTTACCTAAAAATAAAGAAACTGTTACATTAATAAAACCCAAAAAATATATTTTAAATAAAACAGAATTATCTACTGCTCCAAAAATTAGATTTAATCTAAATAAATTTAGTAGAAATTATTCTAAAAAAAATAAAAGTCAAACTTTTACTTCAAAAGAAATTTTATCTTATCCAACTGAGGACCTTATTAGAAATTCTATTAATATACCTGATTTACTCAGTTCTAATATATTACAAACAGATATTGAAAAAATTGAAGATCAAGTTGAAAATGATAAATCTTTAGATCAAAAAATAAGCAAAACTAATGATAAAATAGTGGAAAATATAGATATGCCAATAAATAAAACTATAAAAGAAAGTTCAAACTATTTAACAACGAAGGAAATTATATTTCCTAATAAAAAAAAGAGATTGAAAGATGAAGATCAAATCTTAAAAATGAATGATACTAAAGAGTTAAATGAAATTATTTTTAACCCTTTAGCAGAAAAATCTAATTTAGAATTAAGTAATTTAACTCAAAATGTAGATATTTCGTTTCAAGGATCTAAATTAAAAGAAATTAATTTAACACACAGTGTAGCAAATACTTGTACTAAAGTCGCTGTTGAATCTACAGAAAAACAAGTGGTAAATATAAAAGAATCCATTTTAAATCAAATTTGCGACACAAATGATTTTAATACACCTGTTGAAAATAATGTGGAAGAAATAAATAATCCAGAACACAATATTGCTTCTCAGAAAAATGATCAATCTAAAATATCAATAAATAATATGAATCAAGATACAATTTCTACTGATTTAAATAAAAAATTTTCCATTGAACTTTCTGAAAAACCTATGGATGTAATTAATAATGACTTAGAATTGGATTCAAATCTTGTTTTAAAATCAAATATGGAAACAATTCCAAAAGATAAAGATATACAAATAAAAGTATCTGAAACAATTTTTGTTGGTGAAGAAAATAATGAAGAAAAAAATCAGATTAATCCTGAAAAACAAGGTAGCCAAAAGATTGATTGTCCAATTAATAAAAATCAGAATCAATTAGAAAAGAAAAGTTATGTTAGGGAGAATATTGATAGATCTAGATATGTCTTAAAAACATATAGTAAAGTTAAACCAGTTTATGAGAAAAATGTAGATAACGAAAAAGATATTCAAGCATTAAAGAATGAAACAGTAATAAAGACACAAACAAATATATTTCTGGATGATACAGAAAACAATGTTCAACCAAAAACTTCAGATACGTCTATAAAACGTCGATCTAGAATCCCATGGAAAAATAATAAAATAGAAAATAACCAAACAAATAAAATAATTAAACAAAGATTAAAAGTTCCAGTAGAAGTCACTAAACAACAGGATCATATGAACTTAATTAAAGAAATAAAAGACGCTGAGGATAAAAGTACTATAGAATATATTGACATAACACTGGATAGTCCTATTTCTGAAAATTTATTTCCAATTATAGACCTAGAACCTAAGAAAATAATAGAAAATACGTCGATTGAAACTTCTGGACCCATTTTAAAAAAGAAGAGGCTTACGAAACTAAAATGCAAGAAAGCAGAAAAAGAGAAAATTGAGATACCGGTGGTGTTATCTAAAAGAGGAAGAAACCATCCTAAAGTTGATTATTTAAAATTAAATAGTTCACTAGATGACGATGATGAAATATATTTTACAGACGTCCAGGAAAAATCATTAAATGTTATCGCTGAAAATAAAAACATAATGCATAATTCTGATCAACCTCTAAAAAGGAAAAGAGGTAGACCAAAGAAAATTATATCACCAGATAGTATTAACACAGCAAAGAAGCAACAGGTTGAAGATAAGACATTAGATGATATAATAAAAGTAGACAAACCAGAAATAGGATTGAAAATTAAAGAAATAAATACTATGTCACCCAATCAGGGTTCATTAGTTACTATAGACAAAAACAAAATACCACTTAATATAGAGCATGAAATAAATTTAAACACAGAACAGATAGAAAATAATGAAAGAAACGAAATAAAATCAGTGGAAAGTAACTCACCTAGCCAAGTTTTATCATTAGATCAACTATCAACTAATAATGAATCTAAAATTAATTTAAAATCAGAAGAGAATCAAAGTGATAAAGATAAAGTAGAATATAATTTGTCTTTTAATAAAAATGAAGATACAGTAGCAGAAAATATTACTTCTAAACATATTTTATCATTAGAAACAAATACTGATGAAATAAATAGTACTGATGATGTTATAAATAAACAAAACACTACAATAGCTACTACTGATCCACCTCTTAAAAGGAAAAGAGGTAGACCACGAAAAAGTTTGCCAGTTCAAAGTGTTCCTTTATTTTCCGATGAAAGTTTGATACTTGAAAATATTTCCGATTTTTCTGAAGAAAAAGGTCGAGAGCAAGAATCTGAAGAACCAAAACATGAACTATTGGAAGGAGTACCTGGCAGTTCAGTCGAAAATTCTGAGCCTGTACTTAAAAAGAAAAGAGGCAGAAAACCAAAAGTAATGCAACCTGCTGAACATATTCCGACAGAAGAAGATATTGAATTACCAATTACGGAATCTAAACGAGGAAGAAAGCATGTAAAAATTAATTATTTGGAAATTGAGAATAGGTTGGCAGATGAAATTCAGTCAAGTAAAAAAATAAAGCGAACATATTCTTCAACTGATCATAAAGATCAAATAAAGGAGAATAATGAAATAATTTTAGATGAAAGTGAGGATGTTTCTCAAGAAATAGTTAAGCCAAAAAGTTCCTCGGGGATGTATAAAAAGATGATAAACGAAATTTTTTCTGCTTCTTTAAAAGCTGAGAAACCTGGTGAAAATCCAACTGTCAGCAGGTATGTATTTCTTTAAAAATTATTAAAGCTTATTTATTTATTTGGTCAGTAATTTAAAAAATAAATATCAGAAAGTAATAGAAGTTGTCAGTTAGCTAAATACTGTTTATAATATCCAAAATATTCATGTTAGAGTTAACACCAATAGGGAAAGGAACACCTACGTCACAGATATGCGCGAATTCTGAACAGCTGAGTGTCTTCTAGACGATTCAGTGCCGTGAACGAAATTATAAATATAGTCGGGAATCAGCACCACAAAATTCGATCATATACTGTGCACTTTAAAAAAAAATATGTACAATGTGGGTGTTTTTGACCTGTTGGTCCTTTGGGAATCGTACTCGTAGTTGTAAAAAATTCTCATTGCATTTTTAATACTTTATTAAAATAAATAGTTACTTGAAATGTAAAATGCATGTGTCGCTTGACTAGACTCAAGACGACTCTACGAACGAATGGATGAATTTTTCATTTTTCCTGCTGCTGTCACCACATTATCCCTTCTCCCCCTCCTTCTTCACGAAAAGGCGTGAACTTTTAAATAAAAATAATATTGGCCTTAACAGTGGGGTATGATCTTATGGATTCAAATCCGGAGGGCTCCATTAACACGAAAACTAATAAAAAATATTTTCCGATTATTGTGAATTATCCAAAAAACACTATTTTATGTGTTTAACCCGCCATTTTTCAAAATTCTTGCACTAGTCGAAAGCCTGATCATAGTAGATTTCAACGGTATGTACACAAAGTTATTTTTTTAATACATAATTTGTCAGAATATATTTAAAAAAAGGGGCGATACGAAAACTGAGGTGAAAATTTCAGCATCAAGAAAATTTTTGAACTGTTGAAGATAAGATATATGATTAATAGAGGAAAAATGTGGCCAAATGAGACGGGCTCTGAGTCGATCCGAAACATACACAAGGCAGAGGTCCGTCAGAAGGTCACATATGTCTTCTGATATTGTCATTGTACAGTATTCAATCAAATTTTATCTTATCTTCAACTTCCATCTATTTCTTTGCATCTGGAACATAAAGAATTATTAAAAAAAATTGTTAGTGTCTTTCGGTATTTTTTGTTTTATATTTTTTTGTGCCTTATGTGTCTTCGTTTTGTTTATATTTTTTGGTGCCTTGCGGCGTTTTTTTGTTTTTTTTTTGGGTTAGACCCAACACCTATTCCTGATCCGAAAGGAGATCTCCATCACTATTTGACGAGAAACTTTAATATGAAGAATCAATCAAGCTTATTTCAATTTTTTCAAAGTGCTCGCAAATTTTAAACGATTCGTCTTCCGTGACAGAAGAAAACTTTTTTCTGGTCACCTACATCTTCCATTTTAAATGTCACGTTCCTTGAAGCAACCCAGTTCTTTACCATTGCCCAAATTTTTTCTATGGGGTTCAATTCTGGATGGTATGGAGGAAATCTTAAAACTGGTATGTCCATACTCTTTGACAAGCTAATCAAAAATGTATTTTATTGGTATCCCCGTTCCGTTCTATGTTCTTTTATTATTGTTAGTAGATCGAGTTTTGTTAAATTAATATCAAATAGTATATTTTTGTCTATCATCTCGTGTTTTTGTGATGCAGTAGTTATATTTTCTTCTAGTCGAGTGCTGTGATGATGCATTAGAGATTTTAAGCCCCCTGTTATATCATGAGTTATGGTTATCGTTATTTTGAGCTTGCGCAATATGAAAACTGTTAGTCATTAATGTTATTAACGATAACAGGTTACGGAAAAATAGCGCTTGCTTATGGTTATTTTTTAAATCACAACGTTGTAAGAATTAGTAGATTATAACTCTTTATACAATGATAATTTCTTATGAAACAGTTTGAAATTAAATTTTAAGAGAATTAAATTTAATTTCTCAATATAAAGGCAGCAACATGTTTTTTTATTGTTAGGAGTTATACAAGAACAGAAAATTCTAAAATAATAATTTTCTGTTAAAAAAAAAACTTAAATTTTTTTATGGCAAACTCAAATTCTGGCAACGTCAATAAAATTATTACATAAAAACTGATTCCTTCTAACACCAACATTTTCTAAAGTTTCTTTCATTATTAAATCTATAAAATGTTGACCATAACAACACCTAAAACTGACGTTAAATTTGTAGGCTTTAAACTCTCCATCTATAATCAATATCGTCTGTGTTGCTTAGAAATAGACAAACTGTATCAAAATTTATTAACATACCGATAAATATTAAACAATAGAAGACAATAGCATATATAACATAATATATCAATATGTAAAATCTACTAACATATCTCTGTGAGTAGCGGCGCTACTCTATGAAACCAATGTAAGCCCGAAACGAAAAAAAAAATTATACCTGGGTAAATACTAACAAGAAATGACTAGATAAGAATGCTAAAATTTAGGTTTTAAGTATATATTCATCCAGAATTTAAAAAGAAACAGTAAAAATTGGCATATCTGTCATGTCGCCCACTGCAAAAGATTAAATCTAAATTTTGACCACTGAAAATTTGAATTTGCCCTTGTTGCTTAGCAACGTACTATGCGGACGGAATCTCGTTTGTACGCACGATGACGTGGTGTTAACTATACCGTTATTAAAAATACTGACCAAGTAAATTATTATTTTTATTTATATGCCTATTACTATATCCGAAAATGCTCAATAATGATGCAAGATTACACATTTTTAAGAAACTACAAAAATAAACCCCTAATATGGAATATGTATATATTTCAAAAAGGAGGAGCTAATAATATGAAAACCCCTACATACATTATTAATACATATTTTTTATAATTTCTTTATATTTTTTTAGCACGAACCAAATACTTTCCAAAGGGCGACCAAAAAAGTAAGTGTTAATTAATATGTATTTTTTTGAAATTCATTTACAAACACATACTCGCGCTTACTGTTGATGAAATCGATTAACGTAATCACAAATTGATAAAAACGACGCTTAAACGTAATCATCTTTCACAAATACGCATTCTACAAAAATTTAGTGCCACAGAAACTACTGATGATGACAACACAAGTGAAAACAAGTCTCAGAAAATTAGCTTAACCCTGGTGAAAATCTTTAAGAAAAAAGAATAAACGATTAATTTAATTTTTTAAAAGAATCTAGATTTTCACATGACAGATCTAAACCTAGCTCAAAAATATTAACTTGTATTTAATCATTATAATTTAACATTTATATTTACTTTACTTTGATGTGCCTACACACATTTACTGACTCTTCTGACCGTCTCAGATAACATTAATAATGGCTAATTGTGTTCTCGTTCATACAACATACTGACTGACTCTAGTACTTTTGTATCTTACAAGAATACCTTCAAAGAAGACTGGAAATGGCCAGCTGACCTGAAGTAAGGTGCAAGAAGTTTTCTCAATGGAGAAACCTCATCATGCCAAATCAAGGAACAGTTTACACATTCTTCCTGTGCCAACAAAATAGCTTAACGAGCTTAACTATAGTGAAATAAGTTTCAATTTTATGTTTGTCTAATTATTACTGTTAATTATGATCAGGATGTTCTAAAATACATAAAAGTTTTAAATGTGTATTTGATCATTATTTTCTCTATATTACACTAGTTTTTCTACAGGCGAGTTTAGTGGTGAGATTAAAGTAAGTTAATTCCTTTCTTAAATACCTTTCTTATCTGTAGGCGAGTTTAATTACACCCACTTTCTAGCTTGGCTTAATGTCTGATCCAGTCTCTTACATAACTTTGGATGTTGTCTTGCAATATTTCTCATTAACTTCGATTTCTTGGTTACTACCCAGATAAGAATCTGCAAGTATTTTCAGTCCAATGGAACTAAATTATCCCTGTAATTTAATGTACCACAAGAAAAAATAATCTATTGTTGTGAAAGTTATGATTCTACAGCTGGACAAGCTCAAGGTTTAAAGTTTATTTTTATTCTAGAAACCAGGAATCAGTCTTTGTAATTGATGATGAAGGTAAAGTTAGTTGTGCTTCTTGCCACGAAAAAATAAATGCCGATGATTGGAGTGATCATAATGAATATAAACATAATAATTTGTCATGGAGAGAGGGAGAACCTATAATGGTAAGTAAAACATAAATCAATATTTGAAGTTTAATAGCATTGATTTTTATTTTGTTTATTTTAATAATTTTACAAAAAATATTAACTAATAGATAATTTTATTATGATTTTATCAATAGTTATTAAGATTCTCAAAGAAAAACCAAATTATATATTTTTATAAACTTTAAATACTATTTTTGCGATTAAGTTATTTTGTTTTTTTCAGAATATGGATCAATTAGCAGTTAGGCAAATTGTAAAGCAAATCATTTCTAAAAATAAATCGATAACTTGTTTGAAATGCAATAAAAACTACACCAAATTGAATCAGGCTATATTTCACATTGAAGAATGCATGGGGATTGTCATACAAGGGAACGTAATATGTGCTATTTGTAATAAGAATATGCCTAGAGAGTCTTGGCCTCTTCATAAGCTCAAACACAACAATTTGGCATGGAGGGTTGGCGATCATGCATTGGTAAGATTCGCCGTTATGTTTTCATATAAATTCATGTGTTTTATATAGTGTGAAAAGTCTTAAAAACCTGACAATGAAACAAATATGGGGTTTGACAAAGATCATTAAAGGAAAATACTGAAATATCACATATTTACTTCACAAACTTGTTACAGGAAAATTTTATCAGCTATCTTGGAAAGTTGTGTGACTAATCCGAATTTCTGTAGAGTTTTGAGATTTTGCTCAGAATGACATGGATTGCATTTTAGGTTTGGGCTAGTTGCTTCTAAAAATCATTTGATAAAATAGGATGCAGTTTAATTTAACACAATTGAATCATTTCAACATGATAATTAACGTTTACATTAGTTGGTACAATAGTAGAATTGTTGAAATTTTTAGAAAACTCATTGTGGAGTGTAAAAATCATGTTTAAAGAAATTTCAGCTTTTTAACTGAAAGTCTGAGTAGTGTTTTGGACTGTATTTTGTTTTAACCATTTAAACTGATTTAGATAATTTTTAACAAATATTTATTAAAAATAAATCATAAGCGACTATTGAGAAACTAACTTTCCACGCATTTATGTATTATTAATACTGAGACACTAAATTCAGTGTGATTTTCTTAAATTTAATATTTACTATTTTGAATTTATCATGATGTGGCATGATTGCCAACTGTTAAAATTTATTCATAGGTGAGATTTACATTGTAAATTTAGAAATACCGGGAAAAAATGCCACATGAGAAAGAGAAACGTTGAACGCTCAGTCACACCCAACCGTATTCAACAAGACATGGATGGAATGATATTCCATGTTTGTACTGGTATAATTAAGAATGGCCTTTGATAGTACTTCTTGGAAAATGAAATATCTGAGATTATTTTTAATATTGAAACTTTTACTACGAATGTGTTTGAAAAGGAAATCAGCATAAAAAGATACATTATAAAATTATGCAAAATTGTATAAACTAAAGAAAATTAACCTTGCAACAAATTAATTTGAAATTGAAATATGTGTTTAATTATAATTTTATTTATTCTAAAAAAATGAAATTAGTGAAAAAATATATTCTTACATGCTTATTTATTTCAGGACCTAAACAACGAATCATTTGTTGTGCAGAACTTAAACATGTTGTATAAGGCTAAAAAGCCTTTATACTGCGATAAATGTCAAACAATTAAAAAATCTGTAGTGGGGCTTTTGTCTCATAAAGCACAGTGCGGAAATGTGTCAGAAGCAAAAGTGCCTTGCGAGATATGTGGTAAAAAAATGTTACCTGTTAGCATTCCTACTCATATAAAATTTGTACATGAAACACCTAAAAAAGAAACAAGTTACTTTAATATTAATTTGGATTTGGTACCTACGAAAAGAAAAGCAGCTGTGAAGTAAGTCATATTATGTTATATTTTGTTGTTACCTACCAAAAATAATTCCCCTAGACACTAACTATTGTTTCTCTTAATATATTGATATCTTCAGAAAATAGATTAAACAATTTTCTACATTTTGTTATTAACATTTACCACAATTATGTTTTCTTCTAGTTTTTCCTATACATAAAAAAATTCGTCGAAATGTTAATTTCAATGCAATTCTATTTTACTTCTTAATAAATGTGTTGTACTTTTATTTATTTAATGAATTTTACTAAAAACAATGATTTAAGTGATCCACTTTTTCAGTACTATTTTTTTTATATTTCAGAGCCATTTCTAAAATGGATGAGTTAACTGAGGATAATTTAGAAATATTTAAGGTAGAAACACAATTTAAATTCATAAAAAACTTATAATTATATGAAGCCTTATTTTTTAGCACTTTGTTAAACAAATGAATTTTGAAGCAGATGATACAATAACTATATTTCTAAATAAAGAATTGGAAGATAATAAAACACTTAAATGTAGAATCCAAAATTGCGATTTTTCTTGTGAAGATACCTCTGGTTTATTATCTCACATGTGTACCTGCAGTTTAAAACCAGATCAGGTAAGGAAATTTAGACCGAAAAACCTAATATCAAAGCTATCCTTTCTAATTTATTAGTTTTCTTTGTCTGTTGAACAATAATTCTTAATACGCATTTGCATATATTCCTCTACAAGTTTATTTTAAAATTTTTTTAAAGATCAAGTTTACATATATATTATATTTCTTTTCTAGTTTTAACATACATAACAAGTTTAGAACTTTTTTGGTGAATTATCTAATTTAAATTATCTAAAAAATTATAACTGAATAAACGAGTGAATATTTGTGGGTGGTTCCTTTTGGATATACTTTATATAACCATTAAAAAAAATTGTTGAAAGCCTCAAATTTTTATTTCATTTAAATAGAAGATATTGTTTATTTTAGTTTGTATTATTTTAGTATTATACCTGCAAAAGTTGTTTTTTGGTCGATTCTGAAGAAGAAATATTAAAACATTTGGAATTAACGCATAATATAAAAATACAAAGAGATGTAGACTATGTTTGTTTTGAAGATGGTTATGATGAAAAGTTTGATATGACTAATGAGGATGACAGAAAGAGACAAAAACGAAGAAACGATATAAAAAACCCAACTTCTAATGATTCAAATTATTCTAGTAAGTATGAAGCTACAAAAAAATGCAAAATAAAACATATTCATTAATTTTAGTGAAGCCTAAATTTCTTCGTGAAATATTGAGAAGACCACCCTCACATTTTACCTTATTTTCACATGCATTCAAATATACTTTTCAATTGTAAGTATTAATTTGAATATTTTTCCTATCTTTATGTTGTTTTAATATTTTCAGTTTTATGAAAAATTTTCAACATAATATACTTTTTGAAAATTTGAAATGTTTGGCGAATCAATGGGATCTAATGGACGAAGACATTTTAGGAAAATATTTGCCTCCATCTGAATTATCATGTGACATAGTCATTACGAATTTAATAAAAGAACATGATATTTATAAAAGTGAACATACTTTCAAGAAATACGAGTTATTTGAAATACAACAAGAAGATGGTAAAGTATAAATATATTAAAAACAATATTTTATCTTAAGAAAGCAACATATTTTTAATTTTTGTATATACTTAAAAGTTTTCCTTGTATACTGATTTGCAATCTATGTCAATAATTTAAATATTAATAAAAATCCACTTGATGATTAATCAAATTCAAATACAGTTAATATTTTTTCTTAAAAATTCGTGAAAATCCAGATTTAGCGGTTTTGTTAGGTTTTAAGATGAAGCTATTCTAGCTTATAAATTCTGTAGATCAAATGAATATTTTTTTCTATACCATGCGAGTTTTCAAATAAAGTTTACACTTACCTTTCAATACTTTTTTAAATTCAAATTCATCAATAAAGAACAAAGTTTCTATCGTCATTGAATTCTACTTTTTTCTACCAAATTAAGAGCCTTAATTATAATAATAATAATAGGAGTAAATAATAGCTTATTTATTTCTCTTGTCTACATAAAGCAAAGAAGTGAAATAAGTAATAAAGGAAGTTAGAAATAAAGACTCCTATGAATAAATGAAATTTAAAATTAAAATTAATTCTTAGCTCATTTAATGAATATTGAAATTGGAGTATTCACTAAAAACATCAGTCTGTGTTTATGTTCCTATCATCTCAAAATCCATTTTAGTAGAAGACTTATTAATAGTTATTTTTCTAACAAATGTCGAAATTATAATTCTGCGCAACATTGCAGTTGACCGAACGACGCCAAATGGAGTTTGGACAGCAGTCGAATGAGAAAAAGATACTTTCCACAAGTGTTAGGAACATTTTTTCTGCAAATGTGAAAAATGCATCAATTTTAATGAAGAAAAACCCAAATTCATGCGGAAAAGGCAACTTTTCCACATTAAAATTGGCGTCGAAAGTAAGATTTTCCTCACTCTTGTAGAAAAAATAATCACAAACTACGAGTTAAGTTTTGGAATCTATAATTCTGTGTGTATGAGTAACATCAAGATCTTTCAAATCTGACTGAAAAAAAAACAATCGCTGACAGGACAGACAGATTTGAAAACAAGAGTTTTTGCGGTACATCCTAGAATAACATTCCAAGATGTTTTAAAATTGCGATTAATAGTTTTAACCCTGCTCGTGTTTAAATATAAGATCATATGAAGAAAGTAGTGCTGCGTCTGATACGAAATTATTTACATTCCGGGCACTTACTTTATATGGAAAACTTATATAATAGGCACATGTACGCTGAGAAATCACAGAAAGGTTCTCCAGATGACATCGTAAGTGTAAAACTAAAAAAGGGCGATACAAAAGCTAAATATTTAGATGAAGTTATGATTGAGAAAAAGAGGATTGAAAAAAGAAAAACCCTCACCAATTGTTTATTATAACAAATATATGGGTGGTATAGATAGAAGAGACCAACTAAGGGCTTATTATTGGGCAGAACGAAAAACATTACGCTAGTATAAAGAACTAAGTACACGTCATTTATCTATTATAAACTCTCATATCCTCTTCAACAAATTTTTTGGGAAAAAGGTGACGCTCTACAAATTTAGACTGGCAATGTTAGAAAAACTATTACCAAAAGTGCCTTTGGCATTACAAGGCAACGTACAAAAATTGTTGTCACAATATGTATATTTATTTTATGAGTCATTTAGTTTGTAAAATAAAATAGATATCACAAAACTGTATCGTTTTCAATCATCCCATGAAAGCGCGCTCTCCGCATATTCTGAAAATTTCTTCAAAATATGCGAAGGGCGCTCATGAGCGTCTTGGAAAAATTACTGAAAAAAATAACAAATAGGATCTAGTTCTACAAAAACCTATACAGTACATAACAAAACACTACATATTGGTACTTTTGCCGCAGCGAAAGAGTTAATTTATACATTTTTGTAGCTATTTGAACTTTCATTGTAAAACTAATTGAGTACATTGACTTTTAAACTTTAATTTACAAAAAAGTAATCTTTTTCTTTTTTACATTTGTTTTATATTTTAGCTCATATAACAATATTTTGCGGAGGACCAGTACTCTGTCAAGCATGGTTACCAACTCCTTACACATCTTCAGATCAATTCCAAATTCTAGCAGTTGCAATAAGCAAAGATTTCGATGCGAAGTATAAGCATAATGAAAATTCTTCAGAATCAACTTTAATACAATTCTGGAATTTTGGTGTATTAAAAAATGGCGTCAAGATGCCGGAACCTAAACTGGAATTTTGCTTGGGAGTCGATAATGGACCAATTTGGCAAATGGAATGGTGTCCATCGGGATGTTATAATGTGGATGAATCAGTCGATTGGTGTAGAATTGGATTGTTGGCTGTCGCTGGTTGTTCAATGCCTGTACATATTTATTCAATACCCTTATTAAAAGAAGATCAGATGTAAGTATCTACATATTTATTTAATTATATACACCACTATAATGATAAATTTTTATTTTTCAGTGGACTCTTTTATAAAGTTGTACCTGTGTTAACGCTAGAATTGGTCATAGATGATAATGATTTGAAAAGGAAAATTTTTCCTACAAAAATATCATGGAGCAAGGTAAAAAATAATTTTTTACTCTGTATTACCAAATTTGACAAATATATAAGAGAAAGCCCTAATTTTACAAATTCTAAGAAATTTAACCAAATATGCAGGTTATACTGAAATTTACACTGATGTCTCGTGATTATGGAGTAGAAGTAGTTATAACAGTTTTTGTAACTGACAAATAAAGCCTTTAAGTATATTATAAACGCACTAAACTATATGAATGGTTTTGATTGGTTTTGTTAGATAAATTATGTAAAATGAACTTGTTTTGCACTTGGACATCTTCAGGCTAACATTTTACAGCTATCACTCAAAAGTAGAAGGATACCCAAACTAGAAGTCTTTTTTACTTTCTCCCTAAAGAAGAGAAGGGAAAGTTACTCAGTTGTTACACGTTAGTAAACCTTATTAACCATCTGGCCTGAAAAGTGAACATTTCATTAAAGTTTTAAATAAATTACATCTCAGCACGAAGTATTACTAAAAGAAGGTAATTTTTAAGCATCCCTAGTTAAATCCTAAAATATATACATTAGACTGGAGTGATTTTTATATAAGAAAATTTACGGACCTGGAAACAAAGGTTTTCGTATTCTACATGTTATTCTGACTTTTTCAATTAAGATTTTTTTTTTTGGAAGGTTGGCTCAATTTGTTTAAAATGATTTAAAATTGGATTTAAAGAATGACATTGGTTATAATCTATCTTAATGATAACAACTACTATTCTACAAACTCGACTTTGTAACATGAAATTAAAATCCCCTTAAAAAAATCTTTTAAATTGGCTCTAAACTATGGTAGAATTAGTGAATTTTGAAGTTTGTGGATACGTTTGAAAGGTAATAAGTTGTAACATATGAAAAAATTCATATTCAAAGAAAAAAAATGAAAAAGTAACAGTAAGTCGTAATTTTGCTCATAAAACTTCGATTTTTAACAATTTGTACCTAAAGCGCCATCTATAATTGGTCAAATTACAAAATATACGTGAAATTCGGATTCCCCCGCCAAAAATACATTAAGTTAGTCATGGTTAGCAAAAAAATACGAATTTAATTATTTTAAAAAGCCAATTTTAAATCATTTTAAATAAATTGAGCAAACCTTCCGATGACTCTAAATCAACAAAAAACATATTGAGTGGTTCCTTAGTTACGTTGAGTATGTTTCTAACTTTGTGCCCATTTTTTCCTAATTAATATCGTTTGTATCAACGAGGTGATCAACTTCATAACTAGTTAGTATCCCCTTGACTTTTCATGGTAAGTAATATAAGGTAAAAAAGTGACCCCAAGATAGTACCTTGAGGTACCCAATAAGACATCACTTTATACTATAAACTGATTTTATCTAAATTTTTACCAAAAACATTATTTTTGGCCTTTACTTAGGCCTGATAAGTTATCGTTGTAAAAATATCTGTAAAAAATATCAAAAAATTAAAAATTTTCAATAATCGTGATAAAAATTTCAATAAAAAAATTAAAAAATTTCAAGAATTTTGATGAAAGATTTAAAAAAAATGTGCGGCCGGGGAAGCCCCATCTGGAACGAGGTTCCTTACATTGTTTTCTCACATTTTAAAATGAGAAAAAATCACAAAACCGAAAAAATCGGAAAGCCTGAAAAAAATCGGAAAAACCGATGTATATACCAAAGAAAAACCGAAAAAAAATCATTAGAATAAGAAAAAATTAGAAAATAGAAAATAGAAGAATCGGCATAAAAACGGGAAGATTAATTTTAATAGTATTATTCGCAATTGCTTTGGTAACGTAATGCTCATCTTTTTCTATCATCTGTGCATAATTAGCTTCTCCATAAACCAATATTGGGGGAGGCTTCGGAATTTTTTAAGTTTATTTGGCACTACTTTCTGTCATTTCTGCATCATCATCTCTTACTTACAGGGATTCCTTCTCTCGTGCCTTTGTCGCTGGTCGTCTTTTTTACCTCTCGACCTTCAGATAAGAGAGGTATAGGAATCATGCTAAAAATTGGGTAGTGAGTTTTCAATGGATAAACACGTTTTAGGGTCTCTAGAATACGATTTTAATATTTTCGCGATGATGTCTGTGTGTGTGTGTGTGTGTTAGTGTGTGTGTGTGTTAGTGTGTGTGTTAGTGTGTGTGTGTGTGTGTGTGTTTGGATGGATGTTGTAGTAAAGATAACTCAAAAACTACTGAATGAAAAAATTTGAAATTTTGCATACAGGATTCTGATACCCTAGATTAGATCTGATTAGATTTTGGTGCCAATCGCACAACCGGAAGTGGCAGTTGCTATGGGTGATGACGCCATTATTATACAAAACGGCAATAAAGTTTTACACATATATTTTGTATACCCTATAGTTTATTTTCATCTCATTAAAATTTTCGAAACTTTTGCCATTGTTGCCAGATTTACAAAAGAATAATTTTTTTTCCTACTTTTTTGTGTCAACCTGTAAATTTTTGATTCAAAAATGGCGAGAGGTCATGTGCTGGCCACATCAGATTTTTTCTTTTAACACTCTTCATAACTTGTCATTTGTTTTCTTTATTATCTTCTATATCTTCACTGGTTGACATTTGTTGAAATTATAGTTGATTGTTAGGAAACATACCTTGTGGGTGGTTTGGGAATACTTATGAACTACTAGGATACATTGGGTTTTGCTAATTATTTGGATACACTGGCATTTGCCAAATTTGAGTTAACGTTATTTGCTTTGTGGCATTTGACTGTTCATTGTTGGATGATCCTGTATAACGTTCGATGAATGTAAATTTAATTGAGAATTTGTTCATTTTATCGTTATTAAATGTTCCCGCGGGAACTTAGAATTTTCGAAGAAAAAAAACTCATAAGATGGTTTTGTCTGTTTGTTATCCTGATTCAACTCGTGAACCGTGAGAGATAGAGACAAACGGACAACGGTAATCGATTCAAAAATAATGTCGGTTTTCACTTCTTATTTATTTAGGATTCTGCAGCGCCTCAGATATGTTATCGGAACGTGTCTTAACGCTACGAAAGTAAAACCGATACTTGTAAAAAGTTAACATTAAAATGGACATAGATCGAAACTGAATTAGTTAAATAGTTAAATTTAATTTACAAATTTTTAAGTAAATACGTAGCATTTTAATATAATTTTTTTTCATAGGTTTCAGGACACAGCTTCATAGCAGTAGGTTACAGTGATGGTACAGTTGCTCTCTACAATCTGAATCTTACATCAAGTTTATTGAGGTTTAGAGTTAAAGAATCTTCAGAAATTTTACTTCCTTATAAAATTATCAAAATTCACAGTCATTTTATAACAGGTAAAAATTTAAGATATAAAAATTTAAAAAAAAAACGAAATATTAAGATAATTTTTGCCAAAAGTACTTGAAATTCTGTTTCAATTTTTATTGTATGCTGATTACTTAAAAAAATGCGTTTTTATATAAATACTCTGTGATTATGTAAATTTATTTCTATATATAATATGATGTTTCAGCGCTTTCTTGGATCCCAATTGACGAAGGAAATAGATGGTTATTAACATCTTCTTTTGACAAAGTCGTTCATATATGGGATTTATATAACGACGATAAATTTTCTATTAAAAAAGGCAAACTTATTGGCGATGGTGCTTGGTTAATGAATTGGCTGGGCTTTATAGCTGTTAGTGACGAATCGACAAGCACACTCGGTATGCATTAATCATTTATTTTTTTTTTAATTTAGCTAAGATGTAGACATCTTAGAATTAGCTCTACGTTGATTCTATGTCAGTCAATCAGTCAGGACTTTGCCGCTTATATTATAGATTTATGTTTGAAAATATGTTTTAGGCCAAGCTACAGCTACATGTAACAATTACCGAGAATACTCTTATGACACGTACGGCCTTTCTGGATGTACATCAACAATTTCTTCGATTTCAGCCAGTGACTTATTAAATGGTTTTGTATATGGCAACAAGACTGGGGACATAAATGCATTTTTTCCAAATCAAATGTTGTATGATGTGAAAAAGAAAAGAAGAGACAAGGATCGTTTTGTAAGTAAATATAAGATTGCGTTCAGCATTTATGTGTACAGAAAATCTTGTTTTTCGAACATAAAAGTGTAGATTTTTGATGAAATCAACTAATTTGTAATTGAGGGAATTTAATTTTTTTCAATAAAAATTAGCGTATTAGGTTGCTTAATTTGTTCAATTTATTTTGCTCATCAATATATAAATCAGTATCTATTCTAGGGTGATTTTTGATATTTTTTCCCGATCTTTGTATTAGAATAACAGCTGTTTTTTGGCCTTTTAGTCTTAGGATGGAAATTGAAGTCCTTTATTGTGTTATTTTATCTATACCAGTAGCGAACTTCTTTTGATGTAAAGCACTGGATTTGTGGAATGGAAGAGTTGTTTCCTTTGATGTCATCATTTGATTTTTGTCCATTAGGAGAGAATAGCTTGTTTTTCTCTGGGTCGCTTCGGGCCAATTCTGCGTTTCAATTTGCAACAAGATATTTCATCTTTAATACTAGTATCAGATTACTTTGGAAACTATAAAAAAACTAATTTGTTATGCCTATAAAAGTTTTTATTTCGTAAAATATATTCTAGGTAATGGGACGCGCAATATTAATTGACAAAACTGTGTCTCCTGAAGAACGTGCAGTTCTAGCAAACAAAAAGAATTCAGCATTAAGATATATCACAAGAAATGATCGTAATACGTTTCCAAATAAATTGGAATCATATGATTGGTATGAACCTCTCAATTACAAAGAAGCAATAGAACATTATGGCATAGCGTTTTGCGATATTGTAAGTAATAATACCGATTGTCCCATTTCTCTGACAGTATATATTAATTTGTATGATTTTCATTTTAGAACCAAACTTATGAAGCGTCATTGAAGGAAGACTCCAATTTCTCTAAGCCTAATTTATACCCACTTCAAACAATCAATAAAATTTGTTTTAATCCAAACATACAGGCGAGTTTATACTACGCTACTGGATATCAAGTTGGTTTCATCCGGTTATCTTATTTAAAGTTCTTGGAACAAGATAGGCAAATTAAAAATTCACAGAGTCAACAGTCAAGTTTGTGAGAAGAAAAAAATTACTATTTTAGATGGTAGTTATAAAGTTCCTTAGTGAATTATAATGTGATAATTTTTGTATTTAACGTATGAATAAGTTAATAAAAATGCTGATATGAAACGACGATGTAAGAGAAGAAATGTTTACTGGACACTGAATATACATCTGGTTGATAAAGGAACGCTCAATATTTGTTCTGAAACTCGTTTGTATAAGTTTGAATAAAGAAAAAGTACAACAGTAAAATATCGATTATATAATTTACTGTATTTATAGCAAATTTTTATGTTGAAATGTAAATTAACTAACTCTATTTACACTCTGGTACCTATACCTATAGTTCTCTACAACTTTTATAATATTTATTAGATTATATATTTATTTGAGTCAGAATAAGTTATTTTTAAATTAATATTAATAAAATTTATCCTTAGAGCTTGTTTTAACTAACTTCTTTCTGTAAAACATGGTGGCATTGTAATTTAAATATTTATTATTTAGAAATAAAGCGTGGCGTTATTTCTATATATTCACATTATTTTATATTTAATTTATAGTTATGGACAATCTGTATATACTGGTTAAATAAAATTACTTGAATTGTTTTTTTTTGTTGAATAATATCGTCACCACTAACACCAGGACTACTTTTTTAGCACGTACGTTTTGCTAACTATGTTAGCACTAAACACCCAATTCACCTTGAAGCCGTTCACTATTTCTGTATGAAATTTGATGTGTCATTAATACATTATTCATTTAAATGATCCCAATAATTACGAATTAGAACGGTATAAAAATAACTTGGCAAAATTAATAAAAAAGGCAAAATCTGTCTACTTCAAAAAAATGATGGACCAAAATAAAAAATCTTCTAACAATTTGTGGAACGCAGTTTACATTCTATTTAACCAGAAAACACCTAAAACAAATAAATGCTATTACATTATTAGATTCAAGAGAAACTGTTGAGAATAAGTTATTAGCAATTTTATAAATATTACAGTGAATTGGGAGAACAGTACAGTAAAAAAATCAAAATCCCAACTGTGATCCCAAATTAGAAGTGAAATTCTAACAGATAAAAAATAATATTACATATATAGTAAACATGGTTTTAGAAACGGTGCTTTCCTGATATTCTTAAAATCGGAGTAGTTAAACCCCTGTTTAAAAGCGGTGATAAAAACAAGATGATAAATTACCGTCCCATATCCTTAATTTCCAATATATTGTAATGAAATACTCTATGATTTTTTTTTATAAGTTAATTGTTAAAATGTTTGATAACATAATTTTTATGAGTTTACAGAGTTTATTGTTAAAAAGTTTAATTTTAAAGAATTTATTGAGAGTAATTGATGTATAAAATATTTAAAATCAACAATTGTGGAATAAAAAAAAATCTTATTTGTATTATTATTATATCATTATTATAATATGAATGATTATTATTTGTATAATAATTTAATAGAAATAGTTAAATTTTGGAAAGGATATTAAAATAAATGAAACTTACCCGATTAGAATTACCTGATTTTGACAAATTTTCTTGATATACGACATTGTACCGGAATGTGACACTTAAACTTGATTAGACTTAAATAATCCAGATTGGACCTAATATGCCACGCACAAGTAGTATTTTTTGTAAAATACTACTTCTGTGGCTTTTTCCCTGTTTAACAAGTAAGTTATTCTTTTGTAAAATCTCTTTGCAAGACTTTTTTTGGTACTAATAAACACAATAAAAGAAATGTAATGAGTCGTATGACAGGTCAAATCAAGCAGATTTTGATTGTTTAATCAATCATAAAGCACAGTATGGTTCTTAAAATTTGAAAATATATTCGAATACCAAATATTATTACATTCGGTTTTAGATGTGGATTTAAAATTTGAAAATCGTATAAAACTTTAAAAGTATTCGGGTATTACTTTGCTTTGATATCTAATAGCATACCAGATTTGGAGAATATATTTCAGAAACGTAAGACTGGCTCTTCAAAATTCTGGTTGGAATACCACATAATTCAGCAAACTTTCCAGTTATAGTAATCCTGATTAACGTTAATTAAAACAATGAAAAAAACAGCTGAATTAAAATATTTGTCGTTTTATTTACAAACGAATTCATTTATAAAATTACAAAACAACACTTATTCTTAATCTTGTTTATAAATTTTAACCTTTAAAACTGCCTTATCTAGAATTTCTGAAAATGTCCTTTGAACTAAATCGCACAATTCAGCACTGTCTTGTGACGCTACTTCCAAGCTTTTGCCTAAATGCGCGTCAAAATGAGACGCCAAGGAAGCTTGAGACTCACAAATTCTTGCTAACTGCATGAGCAAGTTTATTATATCTTCAGTTAGAGGAGGGAATGCTTCACTAATTCGAACCAGTGCAGGGAGAACTGGTTTATAAAGTTTTACCCTTTGAGCACTGGATAAACCTAAAATAATATAAAACTAACGTTAATAACAGAAAAATTAGGCTGACAACTAACTACATTACAAGACAGAGTAAAAAAGAAAGAGTGTAACAAAGATGAGGAAAGACACGATTATAAATCTTTCTAAAGGAGTATTTTATTGCTTACCTCCAAGCAGTGCGTAAAGTAAATTCAATGCCAAAACGCATAAATTTAAACTTTTGGGCAAAGCATACTGCAAACTTATTTGCGAAAGTAGTTGAATTCCAAATATTTGTTTATTCAAACTGGGTTGTTGCATTAATTCTTGAAGGAAATCCAAACAAATGTGCATAGAGGGAACACCTTTGATTACAATTTCAATCAGTTCACTTGGGTAAGTCTGAAATTAGAGTAACAAATTATATGACAGTGATGTAGATATGATGAAGTTTAAAACTTACTTGGAAATGCACCAACTTGCAAAGCATAGTATCAGCAATGAAAGCTTGATGAAGGTAACTGCAGACTAAAGAACGGACTTCTTGTAAAGCCCATTGCCTTCCAGGTATGGTTTTATCAGATTCTGTTTCCGAACAAGTTTCAATCAACATTTGAATAGAGGCAGCTTCCTATAAATAATTTTTAAGTAGAGATGGTTATTTTGTTACGAGAACAGTAATTAGGTATAAATACAAAAAACGCAGTTTAGACTATAATTTTTATTTACAAGTTTTTTTATGTTTTAAAATATCAACTGGAGTTAACATCAAATCCTTTCCACAAACATCACAATGGTACAATTT
Organism: Neocrepidodera transversa; assembly: GCA_963243735.1. NCBI lineage: Eukaryota > Metazoa > Arthropoda > Insecta > Coleoptera > Chrysomelidae > Neocrepidodera > Neocrepidodera transversa. The sequence continues at coordinate 5,829,366 of OY725350.1, forward strand.
CGAATTTGGTTTAATAATAATCTCATCTTTTTCTTCATTATTTTGACCAGTTTCCTTAACTCTACTTTTACAAAACATTTCATGTCGGATATTTCCAAAAAGACTTGAACCTAAACGGATTCTTTTACAATGCTTACAAATAAATTCTGTATTAATAATTTCTTGTTCTATTGTATAAGCCCATTCTTCCTGTAATAGACAACCGTACACTATATTTTCCGTAATATTAATTCCACCTAGTTCATAGTTTTTAGTTATGTTACAATCTTCAGAAAAAGGATTTTTGTTATTTTCTGATATTTTTTCTGTCTCAAATATCTCATAACTGTGTGAATATATTTCTTTTAAATCTGCTGGTAATAATCTTTTTATATTGCAACTAACTTCAGTTGCCATATATTTAATCAGATCTTCTGTTAAGTAAAATATCTCCCTTTGGTCAATTTTTGTGTCTGTTGGATTCTTTAGTTTAGATTCTAGTTTGCTTTTCCATGTCTTCCTTATTGCAATAGCTTTCAACAATAATGCTTGTCCTAAAAACGAATAATACAAACATATTAAATAATCATTCATTTTAATAATTATATTTATCATTGGAATTTGGTTTAAATAACATCAATTCTCAAGAGAAAATATCAATTTTAAGCACAATTTATTATTTTACCTTGACCAAAATAAGGGACATCGAAGAGTAAAAACTCATCAATCACAAATTTGGTAAAAGTCTCATTGGTAGCAATAGTTTTCCCTAAGAGTAACAAAGTCTGCAAAGCCGGCATTCTCATTGTGTTTACCAAATAAACTTTTTTCGTTTCTAGTATCGTCTGATAAACCAAAATTTGGTGTTTTCTGCTTATGGGTCTTTTGCTAAAATACCCTGCAGGTGGTACTTCAATATCATCATTGTGTAATTCTAAAACATCTGGATTTGTAGCAAAATAGTTATCAGGCCTTAGAAAAACGTAATTTTTATATTTTGTGTGATATAGACGTTCAAGAATGGTTTTTGATGAATTAAATTCATCTTCGACTGCAATATTTGGATATAATCCACTGGTTAGAATTATTTTTAGCAACATGAGGTCTTTGTAGCTATCAGATGAAGCTTCATTGAGAAGTTTTTGTAGCCTAAAAATGTATGACATACGTTAAAAGCGCAAGAATAGTTCAATATATGTTTAGACAAAGTGTCAAGATTAAAAAATTAAATTATTCATAATAAAATAGCTAATTATAAAACAAACACCTTTTAAAATCGTTAGATATTCTAAATTCTACATCTCGAATATCAACTTTCCCCCCATTTTGGTCAGGATTTTCAGAATTATACATTTCATATTTCAACTGTTTCCTACTTTTACTTCTTTCTTCGTTTTTCAACTGATACCGCATTGATTTTAGTTGTTTTAGTTCACCTAATCTAATAGATCTTTCGCCGCTACTTAAATCTGTTTCCGTAATTTTTGGTAAAAGCTCGGCTTCTTGTAAAATATCTCGAAATTGTTCAATTAATTTTGTGGCTTCATAAAATCGTTGTTCTTCTATACACCTGAAATTCACAAAGTTTAATTTAAATATAAAACATTTAGGAGTGTAAAGACATCAAAGTTCTGTATATTTATAAGTAAAAAAGTTCTAACAAATTTTTAGTCACCTTTTCCTAGCCCAAGATTTGGAATTGACACCACTGTCTCTTTTCGAATGGCTTCTTGCAGGGGTAGAAGATTTTTTGATGTTTAACCATTCTTTATAAAAATTGAGTAAGGTTATAGGATCACCATGATCAGATTCCATTGGTTTTCTAAGATCCCGTGCTTCTAAATTTCGCTGAGCTTGTTGAGTTAATGGATTTTGAATACTCAAAAGAGATGCCAAGGCCAGTACAGCATTTATGTTTCCAAACACTGATGACATAATCAACATTTTACCTACAATTAATAACTAATATCAGACACATTTCTACATACAAACTTGTAACATGCTATTTAAAAATTAATTACTTACCTATTGTCAAGTCAACCGGCAACTGACTTAAAGAATCTCCCAATTGCGTCAAAACTAAACAATCTTTATCTAATTCCAGAGCTCCTATAAATTTTAATTTTTCCATACTTTCTTCTAAACTTTGTGAAGACGGTTTTTCAAGAAATGGGAAATTAGTAATGTCACTAAGACCTAGAGAAATCATGTGCAATAATAATGAATCTAAAGGTACTTGGTGAATTTCTGCTGGAGTGAAAGACTCAAAATTTTTCATATCATCTTCGGAGTATAATCTGAAACAAGTACCTGGACCCGTTCTACCAGCTCTACCTTAAAAAAAAATAACATACAGTGTTAATTATACAAAAATAGCATTTATATTATAATTGTTATTTTTTCTCAATATATTTTTATTATTCTTCTACTAACCTGCTCTTTGCTTTGCACTATCTTGAGAAATGTTGCACTCACTTAATTTATTAACACCAACATTTGTATTATAGCTCATCCTATTAACTTTTCCAGAATCAACGACAAATCTAATTCCGTCTATTGTAACAGACGTTTCAGCTATATTAGTAGAAATAATACATTTTCTTACTCCTTCCGGTGGATAATCAAACACCTAAAAGTCCATAAAGGTTCACTTTAATAATGTTTTTGTCCTACTAGATATTAGTGTAATATTTTTTTTGTTACCTTATCTTGTTCCTCCAATGATAAAGTACTATGCAATGGTAAAACAATCCAGTTCTTTTTCATTTGGCTGTATTCAGTGACTGCATCTGCTAAAGCTGATATTTCAGAAAACCCATTAAGAAAAACTAGCATGTCTCCTTTTTGGTTTGCTTGATATTTTTCATCAATCATTTGCAATAGTTGCAAGTAAGGCGAGCAATCAAGTTTCTCTCTTTTTCTTTCATAAGGATCTTTAATAATTGGCCTGTATTGGATATCAATTGGATACAATCTTCCAGGAACTTGGATTACTTGAATTTCTTCATTAGCAAAGTAATTGGAGAAAAGTTCAAGGTTTATAGTGGCTGACATGAGGATTAATTTAAAGTTGGTTCTTTGATGTAATAGACATTTCATTATTCCTAAGCAAAAAAGTAGTTTTAATGTCTTACTAGCTACATGTAGTTTTTTTTATTGTATGAAAATTTTTAAGCACTTACCTATTAAAAAGTCACCATGTAAATTTCTTTCATGCACTTCATCTAAAATAATAACATCATAAGATTCTAGAGTTTCTTTCTCAGAAGCTTGTCTCAAAAGTAAACCTTCAGTCATGAATATAATATTAGTATCTGCTCTTTTGGTTTTTTCAAATCTAATTTGATATCCTACTGTATTTTTATATTCTGTTAAAGTTTCATATGCTACTCTTTTTGCTAAACTTACACAAGCTATTCTTCTTGGTTGGGTACATACTATTTTTTTATAACCAGCTTCTAGGATGTACTGAGGTACTTGTGTAGATTTGCCACAACCTGTATCTCCAGCGATTAATATAACTCTTGATTGATTTACTTTTTCAATAATTTCATTCTTATAACGGGCAATAGGTAAATCATTTTGAGATAATTTTAATTTATGGAGTTTTGTAAAATTGATTTTTTGTTGAAAATCTTGATATACTCTAATGACTAATAAGAAATCTTTGAAATCATCCAATGATATATACATTCTATTTCCTTTTTTATCTAATATAGGAAGTTTATCATACAAAAATGATAAGTTTTCCATAAAGTCTACATTTAACAGTTTGTATTTATCCACATCAGACTTTTGTAAAGTTTGTACTGCTTTAAATTTTTCATAGAATCTCCAGAAATCATTAGTATCTTTAACGCTACCTTGTTCTTCTAAAAATCGTCCAAGTTCATGTTTGTATTCAATAATTTGCTTTTTCTGAGAATATCTTTTTTCTGGCGGCGATCTAGATTTTCTCCTACTTCGATCCCCTGATCTTCTTCGCTTACGTTTTTCTCTTTTTTCGTAATAATCCATATTAGGAATGTTATTACTTAAATTATATATTTATCATTTACACTTAATGTCACTTTTCAAAACAAAACATATAGGTTATAATTTAATGAGTGGCTAACGCGACTAAGACGGAGTCGTAAACATTTAGAGAATTTCTTTTAAAGTGTAAATTAACTTAAAATTCATATTAAAATATGGGTTTTATGCAATATAACAGTTTCCCGCTATTTATGTGTATTATTTTAATCTCTTCCTATTATTCAGATACAGTATTATAGTATTTTTACTTACAGTATGCTGGACCAGTAAACACAATGAAATTTCTTCTTTTTTGGATTTTACAAACGAACCGAAAAACTAAAACACAGATCCGGTTTAGCACACAAAAATTCAGTGTGTTAAAAATTCGACATTTAGCGCAATGAACGATTAAAATTTTGGTAAAACCTGGTCTAAGCTCATCAATATAGTTAATAATATCAGAAAAAAAAATTATGCAATTAAAACCGTTAAAATACATAATTTATTACCTAATATTAAATTGCGTTGTCGTTAATATAAATTTTTGTAATAAGTTATAAATATAAATTAAAATTAAATACGTATATATAATTCAGCAAATTATTAAAAGAAAAGTGTGATTTGTATTTTAGTCATTTCTTTCATAGAAAAAGATAATAATTTGTTACAGATACCATTTCTTTGATATAATTTTTAACAAGCGACAATTATAAATAAACTCTTTAACTTTGAAATTAGGAAGCCATAATGGTCCAATTATTAGACACTTACCTGTGCTGCTATACATGCTCTGCACATATCTTCTCTGTCACTTTCATTCAAAACTTGACCCGATTGATCCAATCTTAAGTTCGATTGTAAGTGTTGCATTAGCTGACTTCTAGAGGATGCCAAACTAGCTCTAAGAACCCTCAAAACTATTGCGTACATTGGTGCACATCGAAAAATTCTCTCATCACATCTCATTATCTAAAATAAAATTGTTAGAATTAGGATAATTATGTTAACGTTAATTTATGTTTATAAATAATTTAGACATTGAATTTTCTCATATATTTTGTTAAAATTCTATTAAACAATCTACCTAACAAATTATCTTCATTTACAAAACACATATTCAATTATACAAGAGCATTTTTAATGACAAAATTATAGAATACTGATTTTACAAAAGCATTAAAAATCTCGTATTTAATCAAACTAAACAAATACGATCTCATCATGCTCAAACTTTACCTGTAAAGGATCTTCTGATACATCAATCCTGGTCAAATTAGAAAAATCATCTACAAGATTCTTGACCGTGAGCACCCACAATCGCCGAGGTAATACTGTGTTTAATCTAAACCAAACATCCTTGTATAAATCCTGCAGATATCTAGGTATGTTATCTCCCAAAAATTTCCTAGCGTTTTGTGCAAAAATCTCAACAAAAGGCCAAATATCAATTGCTTCTTTTTTTAAAAGATTTTGTAAGAGTTTCGCACACTTTAGTGGATTGCTTTCGATGTCGTTGAAAGCTTCTACAACTAATATTTCAGAGATAAGCATTGGTTTCTGTTCAGTATGGATCGCCATGTCATCCAACCAGTCTTCTACTAGGGTTAAATGGGGAAAATGTGTAGCTAGGAGTTTTAAAAGGGGACCAAATAGACCTAGAATAGATTATTATTTCTTATTGATCCGAACATATAACATAAAAAATATTAATTTGATAACTTTTTGTTGTAAATACAATTAATATAATTCTAAGCCTTATAATAGTTTGATGACATATTCAGATATACTTAATAATAATCTATAAAAATATTACCTGAATAAGAACTCTGGTCTTTCTGAGCATGATGTAACAAATACTTAATTGGCAATTCTGACATAAACTCAGGTGTGTATTTTTTTATTTTTCTACTACTTGCAGCTAAAAGATGAGCATTGTTTAATCGACAATCTTCATATAGTAACAAATAATACAGCAGTAACAGTTGAGGAGTTAAACTTGTATTATCTATAACAACATTTTGATATTCTGAATTCAGGTCAAAATCCATGGTAAAAATAGACTGTTTCTGATCAAAATATTGACCAAATATTGAACTTTGAAAAACCTAAACAAAAAAATTATTATATTATTTTGAAGAATGGTATGATTTCGTTTTTTTACTTTTCTGATTTCATTTTCAGTTAGAGGTTTATTTGTATGTTCAGCATTTTTTGAGTTTGGTAAGATAATACTGTTGACATAAACCTCTACCAACATTCTTAGTACAGGATGTAAAGGACTGACACTAGTACAGATTTGTTTGTATATCCATTTTTTAATGTTGACATTGTGTTTGGCAAACGCTCTGGATTTTAGAAGTTGATGTATACAATGAATAGGCAAAAAACCTAAAAAAAAAATTATCTCAACCACTAACCTATAAGATAAAAAGCTTAAAACATACCTGTCATATTGGCATTTAAAGAATTCGTAACCGGTACTTTAACAGCATGGGCAGTTACAACTTGTTCTGTAAATATCTCCTGTGTAAAAACCTGTTTCATTCTAGTCATATTATTGTGTCTAATGACGATTTTCATGCCTAAAGTTGAACAAACCAAGTCACAAATAGCACTAAGTTGATTGCTGTGGAAGTGAATGGCCATTAAAAGCAGCATTTCTCCAAACGAAGCCGTTACACCACTTGCCGATTCAAAGTAAGCTTCTTCTTTGACCAACCATTGCACCTAAGACAAAAAATAATGAAATAAAAATCTAATGTCGTTAGTTTTACAATATAAAATTAATATTTACCCATTCAATACTTCTTCGTTCATGTTCAGGTAATGATATTAAAGACGGACAAGCGATTAACATACACAAACCTATAGAAACAAATCGAACACCAGCTGGTGTCGGGTTAGGGTGGGATGTTAACAGTTGGACTATAAAATTCACTTCTTCTTCTTGAAATCTAAATAAATAAATAATTAATATTACAAATCGTGCTTCAGTAGTCGACTGATCACAATTATACAATACTCTAGTAGATATTACAGCTAATTTTTCAAAATCGTTTGCATATTTTAATCATTAGTCAAATAAGATTTTACTAAATATATGTTTTTGGTTCATTTGATCTATTCGTTGTATATTAATGGTTATGATAGGTAAATTATTTGCTATACTTGAAATTAAATACAAAAGTAATTTTTTTTTGATATATTCCTTGCTTAGTGTAGATTTACGTAAATTGAAAATTTACTTTATTGCTGCTATTCCTCTAAGAGCGCAGTACAATCGTAGTAGAGCTGATGCTTGTACCACCATAGTGTCTGGTAACTCCCCTTCAGATGATGCTTCAATAATTTTTTGCAGACGTCTAAGTAATTCATCTCTTAATTGTTGAAGAGCGTTACTGGACACTTCTCCTTTTCTCTTTTGGCCTGTTCGGATAAATAATGCAATCCAATTTCTGAAAACAAAAAAACATAGCATAATGCGCTTTTCAACATTAACCACCAGTTAGGCGAATTAACTACGAATGGTATTAGAATGAAAGTATCAATATGTAAGTTCAATCAATATGAATTTTGGTATGTAAAAACTACGTGTATCATCTCTAGTGTGAATCAGTTGAATGTCCCGCGTTTACATGGTCATATAGTATTTTATTGTCAAGTTCAACATTTAAAATGTGCGTGTCAACAGTAATATAGGCATAAGTATTTGCACGTCAGTTTAGCGGGTCAACAATATTATGCGGGTATTATATATTTTAAAAATGTGCAGAAAAGGGTTACATGAAGCAAAACTTGAAAAACTGATATACGAGAGTAGCGATAAAGACGATAAACTTGAGTTATAAGAAGATTCCGACACAGACAATGAGTCTGACGACAGTGCGTGCTATCCTGATTACAGCCCCACAGAAGATGCAGAGTTGATGAAAATTTGGCAGAGCCAAATGCTGGTTAATTTTGTTGCACCTACTAAAAAGTAAAGAGTAGAACCTCGTGACTTTACAGGTTTGCAGTAAGTGGTAAGTTATAGTCGCATGTTTGATTTACATAAATTTACATACATTATTTTTAGGGCTCTTTGAAAACAACAGTAGAATCTGGTTCAGCACTTCAAGATGTGGTAAGTAGTATATCTATTGGAGGAATATATTGGATCCTATAGTTATAGTTCAATTGTTTTTTCCAGGCACAATGTTGACTGAAATAGTTGACTACACCAATAAAGAAATCAACAGGGTCAAGAAAAAATACAAAGTCACATCGAAAAAAGTGTCAGAAACCAATCTAGAAGAAAGAAACCAATCCAGAAGAACTGAAGGACAATTATTTGTCTTCTAAAACAATGTTTGATATTACCCTTTGCGGCACTCGTTATAGGGCAACTATAAGTAAAGTGAGGATTGATTTTTTAATATCTTCCCTAAGGTTTGATGATAAGACAACTACGGAAGTTTCAGTATTTGCCACTTTATCCGAAATCTGGGAAAAGTTTATTGAATTTTATCAAACCAAATATCAACCTAGTTCATAAGTCGCCATAGACGAACAACTAGTAAGATTTCGAGGCAAATGTCCTTTTCCGATATACATACCAAATAAACCCACAAAATATGGACTAAAAATAGTATTAGCAAATGATGTTTCAACTAAATATTTAATAAATGGCAGAAGATCAAGGTGAGGAAGTAGTTGAAAACCAAAAAGCTCCAAAAAAATACTGCCACATATGGCAAACAGCAAGAAAAAGGATCATCACAACATATTGCCCAAAGTGTAATAAACCAATTTGTGGAGAACACTAGAACACACAATTAAAATGTGTCAGAAGTGTTTTAGAGATTTACCAACTACTACAGCGTCCCCACCAAAATTTCTCCCTTCCGCTTTCCTACAGTCGGTTATAGCCGAACAGTTTTATCTGCGCAGAATACTTACCATTTTGATATTAAGCAATAACCTACTTAACAGTTAATGTGGCCTACGGGACGATATTGACTCGCCACCCATTTTCCTAAATCTGGTAGAAGTAGCAACAAACCACAAGAGAACCACCAACAAAAATTCTCATTTATAGAAATGATTGCAAACCTTGTTCAATAATAAAAAATAACAAGAACATTTATTAAGTATAACATGGTAGAACTGTAAACTGTGTGGTCAATATTTACGTCTACAGCATTGTGGGCTTCTTTGTTCTAATTGATGTATCAACAAAAAGGAAACAAATTAAAAATGGTAAGTTAATTACTGGTGCTCAATTTCTGGATTTACAAAGAGCATTTGAAACTGTAAATCGTACCTTACTTATTAAGAAGTTTTACAGTGGTTAATAAATTATTTAGATAACAGAAGTTAAAGTATAACAACGTTACATCCAATGAAATCCAAAATGATCTAGTGGTACCGCAGGGAAGTGTGTTAGGTCCATTATTGTTTCTTTAAATATAAATAACACACTAAAACAAATATTTGAATGGTGCTCTTTTAACTTTTTAAAAATCAATACTAATAAAACTAAGTGAATGATTATTGGAAATAACAAACACTATCAAGAATATAATGAAAGTAACCTAAAAATTAATGTAGAACACAATAATATTGAAGTGGTTAAACAATTTAAATATCTGGGTGTTATAGTTGACTACAGGTTATTATTTAAAGAACGTGCTAATTTTGTTATTAAAACAATATCATTTAAAATCAGCTATTTATACAGATGCTTGAAATATCTCAACCAATGGTCATTGAAACTTCTTTATAATAGTTTAATCTTGCCCACAAACAGATTACAAAAACTCCAAAACAGGGCAATGAGGATAATACGTTCATGTGATAAAAGAACTCATAAAAAAAATGTTACAAGAACTTCAGTGGTTGTCAGTTAAAAATTACATACTTAACATTAATTTTTATTTTTAAAATTGAATTACGAATGATATCATCATATTTACTTGATAAAATTGATTAAAATTTTGAATTTCACAATTATAATACAAGAAATCGGACCAATTTTCATATTCGACAAGATACAAGCGGAAGTGCTCAAAATTCCATTTTTGTCAATGGTCTGCAGGCTTTCAATGAGTTACCAATCGAACTAAAAAATGCTACCTCATTAACTACATTTAAATATAAGTTAAAGAACCATATTATGGAGACGCAAATGTAATAATAAAGAATTTTATTTGATCATATAGATGTAAGTGACTGTCTCTATGTTTTATATTACACTTAACTAGTGTTATTTATATCTTTTTTTGTTTTGTTTTTGTTTATATATATTTTTTTTATTTACATTTTGATACTAATATTTGTAAATTATACTTATATATTGTAAAGCTAAATAAAGAATTTATATAACTAAGATAAAAATAGTGAATAAGCATTTATGATTATGAACTTATTTATAGTTACCAACTTGGTTTCTGCTAGTTTATATTGAGTTAATAATAGAATACAATTTTATTAACCATTTCTAATCATTTCTTAACCGAAAACTAGGAATCTGGTCAATTTTAAGTGACCCTTCTCTTAGCTGCAGCGAGGCTATATTTATTAAATAATTGACACGACAATAATAGGAGTGTTAAAAATTTCGTCCCAAAGCTATTTACCTTATTGTTTGATCATTTCCCAGCAACAATCCAGAAATAAAAGCAACCATATCTGCATCTACATCACTGTAACAACTTTTATTATTATGTTCTAAAGATAAAGTAATAGCCAAAGCAGGCATTCTGCAAAGTTCAACACACTTGCTTCTTATAGACAATGCATGAGAAGGATTCATTTTGCAAATAAGTGAAATGGCATTAGTTCTTACAACACTAGATATATTTTCTTCTTGTTTTTCTCCACTTTGTATAAGATAAGTAGTCACTGAAATATTGCATATTATATAAAATAATATAAACGCTTTCTAATTACTAACCCTCTCTAAAAGAATCTGGAAAATTAGCAACAATTCTACAAATTATAGCTGGACCATTATGAACATGTAATAAAGTTTCCACAATTGTACATATATTTAAAGTTGTAGGTAACTCAGCAAGAGCAATACATATTATATCAGACAATTCTTCAGCAAAAATATCATTATCAAATAGCTCTGATGATTTAATGTAAGCTTCATGTTCACTAGAAGATTCAACTCCTTCTTGAATTTGTGACTGTATAAACAACAATTCTCCCAGAAGGATACTTAATCTGCGTGTCATGTCGCTTCTTTCATATTCCAAAGCCATACTTGTATTGGATAAGTTACCAATTAAAATAGAATCATTTAGAAGTGTATTACCTACAAATAATATTCAACATTATAGCAAAGTATCTTCATCTTTAATACTAAATTAGAAAAATAATCTTTTAGAGTTTATAAAGATAAATTTGCTCATTTCCAAAGAGAGCAATAATCAGTTAATTAGAGTTAAGGATTTTATTTTGTAATAAAAAAAATGAGAGTTAATATAGAGAATTGGATTTAATTCACACTGTATTAATAACATCTTACCCTTTTGCCGTAGCTGTTGCTCTTTCTTGACATCAATTTCCAATTTGTGAAAGTCAATAGAAAGAAGAGCTACAATGGAATTAACTAGCTCCATTCCAGACACAATTGTTAGGATTGTTACTTTCATATTCATGCATTTTTTGGAAGTATCGAGTGGTGATATTAGCCCCATTCTAACTAGACATGGGAGAACTGGACGAATTTCTTGTTCAGTACATTTTGCAAGTTCCTCAACATTAACATGTTGGATAGCTCTAAACACTTTAGGATCTATTCCTTTAAAAAATATAAGAGTGATTATTGGTTTAAATAAAAAATGAATTACAACTTACCTTTTTTAAACGTCATCGTAGTAAAAATTTATTGTTTTAAATTATAAATATATATTTCTTACTTTACAATTTATGAACAATTTATGTTAGTAAACAAATATTTGTCATTTTTAAACCACATTTATTCAAATGTCAAAATTTTCTTCTTTGGTATTAATATCGTGTACCTTTACATGAGTGCAAAACGTTCATTTCTGATGACAGATTTGCATATAGTCATAGGCGTTACCATAGAGATATGAATGGTTTGAGAGAGCTCAACATCTCGACTCGAAAAGCACCTTTTGTTTTGATTAGGACTCATAAAAATGTATGTAGTTGGTTCAGGGGCGTAGTAATAATTCTAAATTGAAATATAAAAACCATATTTTAATTTTTGTTCATCATTTTTGTTACTTAATTATCCAACTTTCAGTGACAATGAATTTTTAAAACAGTTCGTTGATATGTACTTAAAAAATGATAAAAGGCAAATATATTATATAAATTAAATCTGTCAATACCACCTTCAGAGGTTCCGTTATGAGAATGTAAACATTTAGGGTTTATGTTGCTACATCTACCCTACCATATCTCTGGCAAAAAACCGAAAAGCTTGGTTTTCGTGATATTTGCAGTGTTGGGAAAGTTAAATAAATTGTAATACGGGTTCTTTGATTTAAGGAAAAAAAAATACAATTTAGTAATAATAGATATGAAAAAAGCATAAATATATATTATAACTCGGATAATAATCTTACGTTTGGCAACTATGCTTTTCTGGTGGGTACTAAAAACGAAACACACACCACGGAGATCAAAGTGACGAGACCGGAGTGAAACTACTGTATATAATATCATTTTACTGTGGTTGGGACGAAGAAAAGTCAGGACCGGCATTGCACTTTTGGCGTAAACTTAAAAATGTATTTGTACTACTGTCGTATATAGCTAAATATAGGCCGTAACAGAGATTTTACAGTAGTTGTTTAACAAAATAATATACAGTGTTGTCGCGCATTAAAAAAAAAACGATAGTAGATCAAAGTGCCGACACCGGAGTACAATTACTGTATATAATTATTTTACTGTGTAAATACATATGAGATCTTTTATAACGGATTTATATCAGATTGGGTATATCAGATTTTGAGATACAGGGTGGCTACAAATTTAATTGAATACTATTGGGGTTCGTAAACCGTTATAGATACAAAGTTGGTTACATGGAAAAAAAGATGCGTAGTTTCAAGACGAATTGAATGGATTTTTTAAAATAAAAATATCAGGACTGGTCCGAGATATTTGGGGAAAACCAAAAATGGCGATTTTCGTTTTAAAAACAACGTTTCGTCTTTGACTATATTTTTACACTATTTCAACTTAGGGATGTGCGATTGTTTCCAAAAGGTCGATCTTCTGAATCGATTCAGATCGTTTGGTATTTAATCGGTTCACTTAAAGATCAACTAGAAAAAATCGATCTCATATTTTAATATTTATACAAACAATTTTATTTTAGTTAACGAAACAAACATACTTAATGCTTGGTGGTTTTTTATTCCTTGTGTCTGCCCTATAAGGGAATCATTTATTTATTTTCAATTTAATATATTTATTAAATGAAATAAATGGCTGGCAATATGGCAATTTTCTGTTTCTGTCTAAATTTAAATATACTAGATGTCGATGTAGAATATAATTTAGGAACATCCGATCTTTCTTGTAATAAAAGAATCGATACACCGATTAATCGCTTGTGAAAAGATCGATTTAAAAGATCGAGAATCACAGGTAAAAAATCGATTTAGATCGAACATCCCTACGTCAACTGTTGCTATCGACAGTTTTGTGTGTGCGTGTGTGTGCGTGTGTGCGTGTGTGCGTGTGCGTGTGTGTGTGTGTGCGTGTGTGCGTGTGTGTGCGTGTGTGCGTGTGTATGTACGCACACACACGCACAGACACAAAACTGTTGATAGCGTCTAAACGGCTGAACCAATTTAGATGAAATTTTACATACGTATTTAGGATAGCAAGAAGACGACCTGTATAGAGTTTGGTGTTAATCGGACAACCGGAAGCGATAGTTGCTATAAGTGCATGAGGTCATTATTAAACAAGCTGGCAATAAAGTTTTACACATATATTTTTTATACGGTATAATTTAATTTGGGATGATTAAAATTTTCAAAAACTTTTCATTGTTGCCAGATTTAACAAAAAATAATTTTTTTAAAATTTTTTCTTAATTTTCAAAATAATGCATTTCTATGAAAAATTACTGGATATAAAAGTTGTAGAACATAAAATTTTCTACACATTTTGTTATTACCGTTTTTTGAATTCCTAATTGTTTCACCGCTAGAGGGCGTGAAAAAAATTTATATAGACATTTGAGACTTTTTTTTTTATATTTTGAGACAAAATTATGGATTTTTATGAAAAATTACAGAAAATCAAAATTCTAGAACATAAAATTATCTACAAATTTTGTCTTTACTTGGTTCTCGAGTTCCGCATAGTTTCGCCGCTAGTTTTTATTTTAATTTTTAAGCAATTTTTATCTGTATTAAATTATTATTTTTTAGTTAAATTTTAATATTAAAAATTTTAAAAAAATATCTTTTGTAATCATTAATTTTTTAATTATAATTTTTATCAAAATTTTATTAAAAAAAATCGATTAAACAATTAATTTACTATGAGTGTTTGGAAAGTTGGGTGGGATTACCCCTCATTTTTTTCTTTTAACAAACAAGAAAACCATCAAATTTTTCACACAAGTATATATTTTCTCTCAAAAACCTTTACCATTGTTGCCAAAATTACTAAAAAGTAGGAATTTTTATAGTTAATTTTAGAGTTTTCGAAGAAAAAACTCTTATAAGACGATTTTGTCCGTCCGTCCGTCTGTTAGCCTGACTCAACACAAGAACAGTGAGAGATAGAGATAAACGGACAACGGCAATCGATTCAGCATCTTTAAAGATGCTAAAAGAGATATTAATCTTTGACTTATTTTTACTTTCCCGCTACTTATACCATATATACTGTGCTATATAAGGTAATATACCTATATAAAAATTTATTTTCGTAACTTTAATTTTTCTAAAACTCGAAATTCCTACAAAAATATTGCCGTTTTTCACTTGTTTAAACAAATAATATAATTTAAAAAACTAAGATTTAATAATATAAAATATTTTAGTGGTGCAAAATTTGGTGAAAATTGAAAATATTATTTTAAAAATAAATATGATTGATATATGATTTTTTTTACTATGAGATTAATTGATTAAACAGTTACTTTATTAGAAGTGGTCGAAAAGTTTAGAAGGATTGCTTCCATTTTATTTTTTTTTAAAATTAATTTTTGCCTGAACCTAAAGTTATATTAATCCTCATCACCTATAACATTGTCTGATTCTTTATTCAGACAACGTCTATACTAATACAATATTTTCCTTCTATTAAATCTTTGTTGTGTTCAGAAAACAAAAATGAACTATTGATATATGTTATCCTTGTATTGAAATATTTAATACATTTTCCAAACATTAAACACATGTATACCTGTATAAATATTCCTGTTTATAAGGAATCCTTACATGACTACTCTAAATTCCAGATATTTTTTTTGGCTTCATAGATTTTCAGCTTAAACTTCTGCTATCACTCTGCAATACTTAATAAAAATAAAAAAGACACATAATGAATCTGTTTTTTACCATAATTAAATAAAATGAAGTTGCTAAATATTAAAAATATATATTTTAGTGTATTATTAGTTCATGACAAAATTGTGAATTGTTAGAAGTGTTGTTGTAAAAAAGTTTTCTTATTTTAGACAATTTAAATCGAAAGTAAGTATAAAATATTTATATAAAAAAAAAAACCAAATAAGAAAAATCGAGATCAGTTTTTATTTTTAAACCCTTTACATAGAAATGGCTCAATTTTTTTTCCTTTACATTTTTATTATTTTATCTTTAAACATATTAACATAAGATAGAAATATTATTTTAGTCACTTAATTTAGTAGCGATTAACAGAGAAAGCAACATTTTTCCTCTGTTACAGCATTTTCAAAAAAAAAGTTAATCAATTTTTGATTTCCTTATTAAATTTTATAAAAAAAATTATGTGCCGTTAAAATCAATGGATTTCGACATTGTACCCAAAATCAAAATGATCTTAATTTAGAAAAGGAAAATTTAGAAAGAGACCAATGAAGGATGATAATTTCGAAATTTGTAAAGAAATATAATATAAAGAAGAAAACTTTTAACATCTGATATAAAGTTCGCATTTTTCTAGTTTTTTTGTTGTTTCTTCATTCAATCCTATTATCCATTATTGAATGCTTGTTTTCCATTTTTTTATCAAAATAAAAAGTACAATGCACTTATATAAAAGCAATCCTGGAATCAGCGAAGTATTTTAATTCTGTTGAAACTTTCCCCATTGCCCCTGTAATTTTTCTTGGTACTTTAATATCTATTTTTATTTGTTTTTAAGGACATTAACAGGTTAGTAAATAAAAATGGATCCTAATGAGACAAAAGCTCCCAATATTCAAGATGAAATAAACGAAACTATGAATTCTTTAACAAACGATGGTACTTATACCATTAATGGTTTATTAAGCACATTTGCGAGTATCCAAAGTGAAGAAGATGACCAAGAAAAGTATGGTAAGGAGGATAACAACAATTAATTTTTTATTAAAAGTTATAAATAATCCATAAAAAAACAACCATTGCGCATGCTTTTATTTATTTTGTTATAGGTACCTATAAAAATTATAATTCTTATTCTACAGCAAATTTGGAGTTTTGCTTAAATATAAAATTAGTGATTCTATTAATTTTTTTTATAAAAATTGGTGAATCCAGAATAACCTCAACTTGTTCGGGATCAACGTCGGATGTATCATCCTGTTGAGGCCACTTGAAACGTTGGTTATCGATTTTCCGGGAAAATTTCACCAAACAACCATGGGAAATATTGCAACAAACTTTCTTATGCTTCGCTTTCCGGCAAATGCTACAATAATCCAATCGTCTATTTTGGGTAATATACGTTTTTCTCCTCTAAGCTCGATTCTGAAATATCCGGTTCCGGTTCTAAATCTGATTCTAAACTTTCCGTATCCGATACTAATTTATTGACAACCATCCTACATTTGGTGCCATGTTTCTTCCAAAAATAGAAATTTCTTTGCCTTTGATTTATCTTCTTTTTGTTTCTTCTTCGCTTCCCTTTCTATTCGTATTTTTTCTTGTTTTAGCTTTTGGATAAGGTAAAATATTTTGAGGACTAATATAAAAATTCGATGTCCCTAAAAATCCCTAAAAATACTTAAAGACTCAAAATTACTTAAAAATCTTAAGCAAATCCTTAAGAATCAAAAAATCTTTAACAATCCCAAAAATCTTTAAAAATCATTAAAAATCTCTTAAAATGCTTAAAAATCGATTAAAATCCTTAAAACTCTTTAAAAATCCCTCAAAATTCTTAAAAAAATTTAAAACTCCTTAAAAATCTTAAGGGAATATTAAAAACAGTTTAAAATCCTTAAAAATTTCTCTAAAAATCTTTAAAATCCCTTAAAAACACATAAAGACTTAAAACTACTTAAAAATCTTGGGCAATTGTTAAAGATCCTAAAATAATCCTTTTAAAACATTAAAATCCCTAAAATTCTTAAAATTCCCTAAAATTCTTAAAATTCCCTAAAATACTTAAAAAATCCTTAAAAAATCCTTAAAAAATCCTTAAAAAATCCTTAAAAAATCCTTAAAAAATCCTTAAAAAATCCTTAAAAAATCCTTAAAAAATCCTTAAAAAATCCTTAAAAAATCCTTAAAAAATCCTTAAAAAATCCTTAAAAAATCCTTAAAAAATCCTTAAAAAATCCTTAAAAAATCCTTAAAAAACCCTTAAAAATTCTTAAAAAGTCTTAAAGCTACTTAAAAATCATAAGCAATTCTTAAAGATCCTCAAATAATCCTTAAAAAACATTAAAATCCCTAAAAATAGTTTAAAACTCTTAAAAATCCACAAAATACCTAAAAAATCCTTAAAAATCCTTAAAAATTCCTTAAAAATCTTAAAAAACCCTTTAAAATACTTAAGACTTAAAACTACTTAAAAATCATAAGCAATTCTTAAAGATCCTAAAATAATCCATGGAAAACATTAAAAACTCTAAAAATAGTTTAAAATTCTTAAAAATCCGCAAATTACTTAGAAAATCCTTAAAAATCCTTAAAAATTCCTTAAAAATCTTTAAAAACCCTTAAAAATACTTAAGACTTAAAACTACTTAAAAATCATAAGCAATTCTTAAAGATCCTAAAATAATCCTTGGAAAACATTAAAAACTCTAAAAATAGTTTAAAATTCTTAAAAATCCATAAAAATATTCAAAAGTCCTTAAAAATCCTTCAGAATCCTAAAAATCCTTAAAAATCATTAAAAATCCTTTAAAATCCTTAAAATGCTTAAAATCCATTAAAATCGTTGAAACTCTTAAAAATCCCTTAAAATTCTTAAAAAAAATTAAAAACCCTTAAAAATCTCAAAAGAATCTTAAAAATACTTAAAAATCCTTAAAATCCATAAAAATTCCTTAAAAATCCCTAAAAATCCATAAAAATACTTAAATAAAATTTCTTAAAAATCTTAAGCAATTCTTAAAAAACATTAAAATCCCTAAAAGTAGTTTAAAATTCTTATAAATCCCTAAAAATCCTTAAAGGTCCTTGAAAATCCTTAAAAATCCTTTAAAATGCTTAAAAATGCATAAAAATTCATAAAAATCCTTAAAAATCCTTAAAAATCCTTAAAAATCCTTAAAAATCCTTAAAAATCCTTAAAAATCCTTAAAAATCCTTAAAAATCCTTAAAAATCCTTAAAAATCCTTAAAAATCCTTAAAAATCCTTAAAAATCCTTAAAAATTCTTAAAAATCGTAGATCTTTCGCCTACGACGGAATTACAGTTCGGTGGATGACTGAAGAGTGTCCTAACAGATGCCTTTGGTATATTGTTATGATTTGTGAAAATATAAAATTATAGTATAAAGAGCGTACTATATTTACTTTGAAATTTTATAATACATTAAGTTGTAATTATCGTACAAATACTATAATTATAGTACGGTTGGCAACGCTGCTCCCTAATGCTAGAAACTACTTTTATATAATACAATAAATTTCCAACAATAGAAATAAAACAAAGTCGTGTATCACAGGTTATAGAGAAATATTTTTTTTAGGCGACTAGTTTCGGTTAAAAAACCATCATCAGGATATTATTAAAAACACATGTTTTATTAACATGACAAAATAAAAATATCGGAAAAAATCTAGTTTAGGGTAACACCGCAGATTTTGATATTTTTTTTTTAAACTAAGTAGGGGTCAGTGAACACGAAAGTGTAAAAAAACTCTTACGAAAAAAAAATTTGAACCTCCTCTTTATGTGATTTTTTGTTCTTTTTCACCAACCTGCATGATTAATGAACTTTTTTTTCTTAATTTTCTTCAGATATTACACCTTTTTTTCTCAATTTTCTTCCAATATTAAAACTTATATAAATATTACTTTTTTTCGTTTTTGTTCAAATATTACCCCCTTTTCCCGACCAACTTACACAGATCAAAGAATATTCTCGCGTTCTCATCAGCACTTTTTAACTACTTCTTTTTCCTCTATTCATTTTTATAATGAAAATTATCACCAACTAATTTTTGTCATTTTTCAACTTTTCCACTGAAAATTACTCCCAACAAATTTTCACTTTTTTGAATTAAAATTACCTCCAACTAAATTTCTTCCTTTTTTAACTTTCTTACACTTAAAATTACCCCCAACTTGGTCAATTTTCGTGTTTCATTAAATTTAGATTTGTGATTAATAACAAAATCTTAAAAAAAGGTATTAAGAGGGGCGTAGAAACGGACTGTCACGATTTCAGTTAGCAAAAACAAATCTGGAGAACAAATTTTTTGTTTGTAGACATATTTATACCTATAATAGCTTACATATTGGAATAGGACATCTCCTTTTTTAAACTAAATTTAACCAGTAATAAAGAAGATATCAATTAGTGTAGGTGTGTTTTTGACAATTTGTGATCACCAATTTTAACGTGAAAAGGGCATGTCCTAAATCAGGTATACAGAATTAATTTCTGAAAATATTAAATCAGAAAAATTTCTCGAAGAGATAATGTTACAAAAAAAATTGTGCAAAAATAGTTTGGTGATAGTTTTAAAAATTCATAACTTTTTTTTGGTAAGAGAACGCCAAGTATTTTTCTTACATTTTCATTTTCCCTGATTCCAAATTAGTATACAAAAAATTATTAAATTCTGAATTGCTACCCTACCAAAATACAACAAAAATAAAAAACCTAAGAAGTTAAATTCACTAAAAACTTTTTTTATCACCCTCTCCCCACAATATTGTTCCTGGACCTGCTTAGGAATAATTCATTAAAATACAATTTATTAAGTTGTGTGGATTAATTGAAGTAGAAAATTTTATAGAAATAGGCAGTATTAGATTTAAATATTATTTTGCTATGTAATACTAAAACTACTTACCAATGTTTATCACGAATTCCAAAAATTAAAATCCGAATTTTTGAGGCCAAAACACCCAAAAATTCATAGCAGAAATCGTTGCTAAAAATGATTACAAAAGAGGAAAAAAATACACCCCTGCATATGTAGCGGTTTCGAAGGGGGGTGAGTTTTAAGGGTTGAAAATCTTTTACTACAGATAAGTTTTAGGTAATAAATAAATCTACAGTTTTGTTTCGGACCTATTTTCAACGTAACCTCATATTTTCCGAGATAATGGCGAAAAACCGTTTTTTTGAATTTTTGAGTTATGTCGAAAAAAATTTCAATATGCTTGAAATTTCGATGAAATGTATGTTTTGAAGTAATTTAAATTTATTGATTTAACCGAATTGAATAGTTCATGAAATTTTAACGTTTTTTCGAAAAAAATGAAAATTTTTCAATCAATAAATTGATGGTAGAAATTTTTGATTTTTCTGTTTTTCAGGTGCTCATTTTTTCCGCCTTGAATCAAACTTTCAGATAGAAAACAAAAATAAGTGCTGAAATTCAAGAATAATATATAGAAACTGAAATAAAATTGTAGATTTATTTATTATCTACAACTTTACCGTAGACCCTTAAAACCAACCCCCTTTCGGAACAGCTACAAGTACAATGGTGCATTTTTTTTCTTTTTGTAATTATTTTTAGCACCGATTCCCGCTATCACCATCCTCTAGATGATTTTTTTTTCCAAAAAAACTTTAGCCCTGGGATATGTAATTTTCACAGATTTTAAGAATATTGATATACACACACACTTCATTTTTAACTATTGGATGTACTAATACACTGAAAATTTCTAAAACTCAATTATCATGCATAAATTGAATTACGTTCTTTCATATATTCATCTATTAAATTAAAGGATCTTCAACACATAATTAAATTTTCCATGTAACTTCTTTAAATTGCATTAATTCAGTTTTATTATCGATGAGAAAATTCCTTGTTAGTTGGATTATGGGGTAATGAACTTATATGAAGTTTTAAGGGCTCCTGAAATATATTGTAATGTACAATGATAATTCATAAAATATAATATGGATTTAAAGTCTCGTTCCAGTAAGCACATATTTTAAAAAGTTTATTTAAAGTAAACTTTGAATATGGCAACAATGCAAATAAAAATGATTTTTCAATATCATCAGAAAAATGTAATAAATATTATATTTGTATTAACAGCATGATTTACCGTGTAGGCAGAGGAAACAAATTTTATGTTTGCTTATCCCTTTTGACCAAGTTTTTTGGTCTCTACAGGGGTAGCTATAAAAGTTGGTCGAACTATATCGACTAGATTTATCATAATTCGAGTTTACGTATATAATTTCATATTAATAAATTGGTTATTTCTACTAAAAATAGGTACTGGTATGTAAAGTATATTTGATTAAAATTAAGTTATACTATTACATTTTTTATATAAAACTTTTTTTCTATCTGCATGCATAATAGAAATAATGGGATGGTTAAATTATAAGCAATAACCTTGTATAACTGTGTATATCGGAAATCGTTCAACATAGAAATGTAGGAAAAAAAATATAGTAAAATTGGCCAGGAAAAATTGCTGGAAATTATTTTTTAAGGGTCTCATTCAGTTACTAGAAAGCGCATCTATAAAACAATATTTTTTAATAGGGATACCCTGTATATTTTAGCATGACGGTCAGTCCACAACAGGGACAACTAGACTACCAGTACATTTTATAATTGAAACAATTATTAATTTTTCCTATTTATTCAAAAAGATAAAAAAAAACTGAATAATCTTAAAAAGTCTGAAATAAATCATGCAACAAGTTGATTTTGCAAAATATTTACTTAATTAGAGTTTTTTTTACTATTTTCAATTTTAGTTTTTTTTTTCATTTAGAATTTGTTTCTGGAAATATTTTTTTAATAAAATCAAGTGAATCGGTTTTAAGAACAACCAATTTATGTGATTCTTTCCATTCCAATTTGAAATCGCATTTTTATAAGCCTCATTGTATCTATTTAAATTTATAGATGTGTTAAAAGGATTTTAAATTAAAATTTATGTATAAATTCAAAGTATCGATATACAGTGCGACTCAAAAAGTCTGCACTATATTGGAAAATTTTTTATTATTTATTTGACAGAAAATTCTATTCTAGATTAAAGTTGGTGCAGCGTAAAACTCCTATTGCAAGCATCAAAGCTTCAAATTTCTAAATGGTGTACAGGGACAGGCAAAAAATAGGAATTTTGACCAAGAGTACCCAATTTTTGAAAATATCAAAAAAAATTATTTAGGAAAGTTGTTTAGAATTAAAAATTATACTCAGCTTTAAAATCACAGCCTCCTACGCAAATTTTTATTTTCTTTTTTTCTATTTTAATTTTCAAAGTTTCATTTTGTTTAGTTAATTTTAGCTAGGTTTTGTTTTACACCGTTAAATTTAAAAATATTTTTTTGACGTAAATAAGTGAATGTTATTTACATTTTGGTACTAAAAACTTTTGGAAATCATTTTTTTTACCCATTTTCTTCAATTAAATCATAATGGTAGTTTTTATGTACATGTCTACAGGGTGAAATTTCAACTTTGCATCAAGAAAAAACCAAAAATAAAACATAAAAAAATGGTTTTTTTGCGTAGGAGGCTGTGATTTTAAATCTGAGTGTAATTTTTAATTCGAAACAATCGTCTTAAATATTTTTTTTTGATATTGTCAAAAATAAGAGTACTTTACTCTTGGCCAAAATTCCTATTTTTGCCCACCCCTGTATACCATTTAGAAATGAATAATGTAAATATTTCCCAATAATTCAATATAAAAAATAATATTATGATATTTTATTTTCACTCATAAAACTCGATTTTGTTAATGTTCCGTGAGGGAGCCACTTCCTAAAAAGAAATGAGACTCGATAATGTAAGAGTTTTGTGGTACCCCAATTTTTTTTTAATTTTTGATTAAAAAAATATCTATGTGTAGATAAAGGCTAAATCTATGTTCCTAATCTTCTAAATTTAAAAAAAAATATATGCTTTTTTTGAAAAAAATTCGCAAACTTGTTGAACATTTTTGGGTTTTTCATAATTTCCACGATTTTCCTATGTGTAGATAAAGGCTAAATCTATGTTCCTAATCTCCTAAATTTAAAAAAAAATATATGCTTTTTTTGAAAAAAATTCGCAAACTTGTTGAACATTTTTGGGTTTTTCATAACTTCCACGATTTTCCTATGTGTAGA
This sequence comes from Neocrepidodera transversa, assembly GCA_963243735.1. NCBI lineage: Eukaryota > Metazoa > Arthropoda > Insecta > Coleoptera > Chrysomelidae > Neocrepidodera > Neocrepidodera transversa. The sequence continues at coordinate 5,853,052 of OY725350.1, forward strand.
TAAAGGCTAAATCTATGTTCCTAATCTCCTAAATTTAAAAAAAAATATATGATTTTTTTGAAAAAAATTCTCAAACTTGTAGAACATTTTTGGGGTTTTCATGATTTCTACGATTTTTTTTTTCAGAAAAAACTAAAACAGATTTTCAAAATTTTCGATAGTAGGAGCCTAGATTTAACCCTTATCTCTGTATTTATATTTTTTAGCTTTTTTAAAAATTAAAATAAAAAAAACTACGAAATTACTTACAAGCTTTCTGTTCTTAGAGTAAATCACGCTCTTAAAACTTTATACATTTTTTCCAGGATTATTTTTTAAATTTTAACATTTCTAGATAACTATCAAAAAACTATTCAGTTTTAAATTAAATCCAAAATAATTTTTTGTATAAAAATTCGTTTAAAATATGTTAGTTTTTTGCAAATAGTAGAGAAAAATCCGGTCACACGCATATATACAATTTTCTAAAAAATACAGTACAGGTACAGGTTTGTCTTTAGGAACATTTGAGATCCAATATGTTTCTTTCCTTTATTTTTATATTCTCTCTTTATACAGGGCGTTTCAGAATTAGACGTTCAACGGTTTATGGCAGACTTCTCTCATAAAATAAATGATCCAATACTCAAAAATCCTTAGTTTTCGAAATACAGGGTGTTAAAGTTAATAAAAAAAATTGTAACTTTTTTAACAATAAACATTGTTTAACGAAACTGTGCAGCTGAGTTACTACTCTTACCGACCCTCATTGTGACGAGACATTTTTTTTTCAAAACCTTTTACCAGTGGCGTTCCATTTGGGTATGGATTAATATTTTGCCACCAATTTTCTACGCTACTGGCGTTGATTTTTTTCAAATGCATAACATTTGATATTGATAAAATTAATAGGTTTTCAGAAAAATTAAATGGAAGTGAGGCATGTAGAGTCTTTTAGTATAGTGCTCTCCAGCATTTTTGTCTCTTCTACCTTTTCTATTGTGAATACCTATTGTGTATTTTAAGTATCTAAAATTCCATATGCTAAAATAATTTGAACAAGAGAAAGTATTACCAAAAAAAAAAAAATTAAAAAAAGTTTGTACGGTCGGGAACCCCCGTCAGGAACTAAATTCCTTACGTGATTTAATATCTCTTTCTCTCTCGCTATTTTTTATAATTTTCTACATTTTTCCTATTTTTTCTAATATTTCCATATTTTTTTTCTAATTTTTCTGTTTTTCCTGTATTTCTATATTTTTTCTTATCTTTTCCCTATTATTCATTCCTATTATTTTTTCCTATTTTTCCGCATTTGTTTCTATTTTTCCTGTTTCTATCTATTTTTTCCTATTTTACATACTTTTCCTCATTTTCCATATTTTTCCTGTTCTCTATTTTTTCCAAATTAAAAAAAAAATGCTATAGCGCGCTATACTAAAACACTCTGCATTCATCTAATTTTTCTCAAAAAAAACTTTTAATTTTATACATATCAAATGCTATGTATTTTTTTCAAAAAATTAAACAAGCAATTGAAAACAAATCGTTTTTGAAAATGTATCCTGTGGCGTAAAAATTGGGGGCAAAATATTCAACCGTACCCAACTGGAACGCTGATAAAGTTTCATAAAAAAATCTTTATTTTTAAAAAAGTTACAGCGAAAAAACTGTTTTTATTTATTAACTTTAACACCCTGTATATATTTTTTTAGTCTTAATTTCTCTCCTAAAATATATTTTCTGTTCCTGATTTTACATTTTTATATAATTTCACCCTTTGGTAAAGGGATAATTTGTTTAAACTTACTTCGGTCCTCACCAGTCCACCGTATGGAAGTACTAAAATCTTAAAAAAAAATAAAAAAAATGTGTTTTGCTAAAAATTACTTTTCTCGACGCCAATATTCTTCTGGCGTCTTTTATTTATGTTTTTGAGGTCTTACATTTTTTTCTTTTTGATGTAAATATATTTCGTGGTGTATATAGTTCTTGCGTTTAATGTTTCTCGGGCCGAAGTACTAAAAACATCATGTATTTTTAACCCGTATAATATTATTTTAGTATCATTTCTAACTTGCCAATGATTTTCAGATTACTCTGATTCACTTCAAAATTATAATTCAAACGAAGATGAGACTGGAGTATCTGGACTTTCTTGTTCTAAACGGAAACAGAGAAGATATAGGTAATTATTTAATTTTTAAAAATAAATACAATCACAATATTTCATTGGGAAACAAGTTTGGTCTAGTAAGTGTTAATTTAGTCTCGTAAAATGAGGTTTTACCAGATAAATAAGAGTAAATTTATTGATGTTAGAGTGAACACACTCTTAATAACTTCAATAACTTTTTATTTCATGTTCTTTCTAAATACATTTATTTTATTTTCATAAAACGCCACTTTTCAAGTTGAATATGATTTCATTTATTTATTAGTTTGAATAAACAACAATTGAATTTTCGTACTTGAATTAATGTAATGTAGGATACTCAGGTACAATTTGAACTATATGTATTCTTATTTATTTTTTAGAACAACTTTTACCAATTATCAATTAGAAGAGCTAGAAAGAGCTTTTCACAAGACCCATTATCCTGATGTATTTTTTCGGGAGGAGTTAGCGCTAAGAATAGAGTTGACTGAAGCTAGAGTTCAAGTTTGGTTCCAAAATCGAAGAGCAAAATGGAGAAAACAAGAAAAAAGTTTAGGAAAAGGTTCGAATTTGCAAAGTTCGACTATTAATATCCCTATAAATTTGCCAGGTAAACAAAACACGTCCATCTTGGTTCGTTAATTTCGGTGTAATAATGCCACTTTAGTACTTACAAACAAGCACTATAGTAGTTCATTTAATCCCTAGAGACCTAAAGTAGGTATCCTCGCATAATTAATAAAATATTCAAAAACATTATTAATGTAATAGTTCTATTTAACAAGAAATTAACTATTGTCTGGTTCTAAAAATTAATCTTAGAGATCCAAAAATAATTAGAAACAATTCTGGACTGTTAAAAACGATCAAAATTTCCAAATAATGATCCGAAAATAATTCTTAAGTGTTTAAAATGATAAAAATTTCCAAAAAATGATCCAAAAATTATTCTTAAGTGTTTAAAATGATCAAATTTTCCAAAAAATGGTCCGAATATAATTCTTGAGTAATTAAAATTAATGAAAATTAACCCTGGAGGATCAGAAATAATTAAAAAATAATCCTTGTATGTTTAAAATGATCAAAATTTCTAAAAACAGATCCGAAAATAATTCTTGAGTGTTTAAAATTAATAAAAATTAATCCTGGAGGTTAAAAATAAATAAAAAATAATTCTTGAATGATAAAAATGATCAAAATTTCCAAAAAATAACCAGAAAATAATTACTGAGTGTTTAAAATTATTAATAATTAATCCTGGAGGTTCAAAATCAAATCAAAATTTCCAAAAAATGATCCGAAAATATTGTTTGAGGGTTAAGAATGATCAAAATTCCCAAAAAATGATCCAAAAATAATTCTTAAGTGTTAAAAATGATCAAAATTTCCAAAAAATGATCCAAAAATAATGTTTGAGTGTTAAAAATGTTCCAAATTCGAAAAAAATGGTCCAAAAATAATTTATGAGTTTTAAAAATAATCACAATTTTCAAAAAATGATCCGAAAATAATGTTTGAGGGTTAAAAATAATCAAAATTCCCAAAAAATGATCCAAAAATAATTCTTGAGTGTTAAAAATGATCAAAATTTTCAAAAACTGATCCGAAAATAATTCTTGAGTGTTAAAAATGATCAAAATTTTCAAAAAATGGTCCGAAAATAATTCTTGAGTGTTAAAAATGATCAACATTTCCAAAAAATGATCCCAAAATAATTCTTGATTTTTTAAAATTAATAAAAATGAATCCTGGAGGTTCAAAATATTTATAAAATAATTCTTGAATGTTAAAAATGACCAAAATTTCCAAAAATGATTCAAAATAATGCTTGAATGTTAAAAATGATCAAAATTTTCTAAAGCTGATCCGAAAATAATTCTTGAGTGTTAAAAATGATCAAAATTTCCAAAAACTGATCAGAAAATAATGATTGAATGTTAAAAAAGAACAAAATTTCCAAAAAATGATCCGAAAATAATTCTTGAGTGTTTAAAATTAATAAAAATTAATCCTGGAGGTTAAAAATAAATAAAAAATAATTCTTGAATGATAAAAATGATCAAAATTTCCAAAAAATGATCCCAAAATAATTCTTGAGTGTTAAAAATGATCAAAATTTCCAAAAAATGAACCGAAAATAATTCTTGAGTGTTAAAAATGATCAAAATTTTCAAAAAATGGTTCGAAAATAATTCTTGAGTGTTAAAAATGATCAAAATTTTCAAAAAATGATCCCAAAATAATTCTTGATTTTTTAAAATTAATAAAAATGAATCCCGGAGTTTCAAAATATTTATAAAATACTTCTTGAATTTTAAAAATGACCAAAATTTCCAAAAACTGATCCAAAATAATGCTTGAATGTTAAAAATGGTCATAATTTCCAAAAAATGATCCGAAAATAATGTTTGAGTGTTAGAAATGCTCAAAATTCCCAAAAACTGATTCGAAAATAATGCTTGAATGTTAAAAATGATCAAAATTTCAAAAAAATGATCCGAAAATAATTCTTGAGTGTTTAAAATTAATAAAAATTAATCCTGGAGGTCAAAAATAATTTAAAAATAAATCTTGAATGTTAAAAATGATCAACATCCACAAAAATAATCCGAAAATAATTCTTGAGTGTTTAAAATTAATAAAAATTAATCCTGGAGGTTTACAAATAATTATAAAATAATTCTCGAGTGTTAAAAATGATCAAAATTTCCAAAAAAATGATCCGAAAATAATGATAAAAATTTCCAGAAAATGATCCGAAAATATTTGTCGATTATTTAAAATTAATTAAAATAATTCAAGAGGTTCAAAAATAATTTAAAAAAATTCTTGATTGTTAAAAATAAGTCTAAAAACTTAATAAAAAAGGTCACAATTTTAATGACAATTATTCCGAAAGTGCAAAAAATAGTATATACACCACGAGACTAAAGTGATCTATTTAATCCCCTTCCCTCGGGAACAAACTCCACTCGCGGGATTAAACGGGTCACTTTAGTCTCATGGTGTATAATTTAATACTTACCTTTATCTCCTCTGATAATAATTTTACCGTCATAAAATTACTAAAAAAATGTCTGTATATTCTTCCTTAGTCAATTTTTCGTAGCTGTTATTTATTATTAGGATATTCATCGCTCTAGTTTTCTTTGTTTAGTCTTGCCTCAATTTATTTTCCTTCCTCACATTTACTTCTTTTTCTTGTAAACAAATTTCTTAAATCCTAAATTCCACGGTTTCTAGTTGGATATTCACTTTAAATTCTCTATATGTTTCACCTCTTGTCACCATTTTACATTGGTTAAATTTTTACACCACTCTTCCTACTTTAAGTCCTTTTACGCCTGAGAATTTTCTGTAATATTATATGTTAAATACAAGAATTGAAGGGAGACCCGTAATCAGATACTTTTTCTTGTATTTTTAATTAGTATTATTTAATAATCAGATTGTACAAAGAACAAAAAAAATATTTTACTTGTCGAACAGTGTTGTATTTTTCAATTATTATATTTTCAGCATGTTCCACACCCCTAGAAAGTCCCTTATTAAATTTTACAACAAATGAACAAACAAACACGTCAAATGTATTTTTGGGACTGGAATGGCCGTTATCCTTCTCAAATTCTTTAAGTCTCTCAACAAACATTGACCACACTGCGTCAAACGAGCAAAATTGTTCTATGGAATGTCATTTGAATGAAACTATGTTAATTTCAGGTAAGCTAAAAAATATTACTCAACTAAAACAGTTCATAAAGTTCTTTGTTTATATATTTTCAATTTTTTGGAAAATTTCTAAGAAGTATATATATGTTATTTAGGTCTACAAATAGGGTTTTTTTTAAATACAGGATCGGATTTAAAATGTTTTTATTTGAGGTATTATATGTTTTATGTGATCACAGTTATTAGTTAGTTTATTTATTTAGCTTTAAAAATTCTGTCTTTTTTACACCAAAGGCCGCTTTTACAAAGCTGGGATAAACCATGTATAAGTTTATTTTATGATTCAGAGGTATATATTTATTCCCAGTATAACTAATCTAACCACTTATACCGAGTATGTAAAAGCGGCTCTTATAGTGTAATTTATAATTTTTTTAACAATAAATTTTATTCAACATTATCGAGTAACTATAGAGTGAAGAGTAAATATAAGCTAATCGAAAGAAAACAAATTTTTTTTTATATTTTTAATTATATACTGTCATTATCTATTTTAACTGTTAACTCAAACTATTTTTATTCGTTTATACGATAAATTACCTTTTTTTTAATAGTTAAATAAACTGCTTGTACATTTACCCTTTTTTTGATTAAGTTATACCCAACTATTTTTTTTTATAATATGTACCAATATTTTCATTTTATAAAGCGGAGTTGACCTTAAAGTTTTAGTCTAAATTTATAAATATTTATTCGGATTAATTATATCGAAATAAAACGTATCTAAAATCGCCGCTAATTTTTCATTTTTAAATGACCTGTAGCCTAACAGCCAGGAACAGAAAAAAACGTGTGTTACAATTTCTATTAGAATTGCATTTCTTATTTTCAGATAGAATAACAAACTCAATGCAATCGAATATAATCGAGGGAAATATTCTTCTTGATGGAGAATTGGAAGATAGAATGGAAGAAAATTTAAATTTAATATCTTCTGCAGATGGAGAAATCTCGATTGATCCAGATTTGTTAACTCTAAAACCTCCTAGAAATCAAATGGGACAGGATGAATAAAATTTATTCTGTTTGGATTTTTTGTATATGTTTATTAATAAATAAAACAAGATTTAAAATGTTTATTAAAATTTAAAGTTATTTTTACTGCAGTAAACAACCCTTATTAATGTATTTAATATTAATAAACAAGTATTGCGTAAAAGTTGCACAATAAAAAAATTATAGTTTTTAAATTTTAGATTTCAAAATTTGAACGCCCGAGGACCAAAACAAAATGTTTTATAAACGTTTCTGCAAGAACTTTTTTCAAATGGACATAAAGAAAAGTCTAAAATATGTCAACAAAACGTCCCGAACTCATAAATTAAAAATAAACTTTTTTTACGCTACAGTACTCAGGTAAAATCGACAACTAAACGTTTTTTTAACGTCCATGTTAGAATGTTTATTATAAAGTCACATTAGGACGTTTTTAAAACGTTTTCTTTGAGTTGTTTTTAAATCCACCAGTAAAAACGTTCAAAAAACCTTTTGTTCAGGTCCTTAAAAGTTACGTTTTTTTTAAACGTTTTTGTAAGCCGTTTTTATAGCCACTGTAAAAAACGTTCAAAAGACGTTGTGTTTTTGGATCCGCAAAAGTATAAGTGGACTTTCTAAAATATGTCCAAAAACGTTTTTTGTAGAGCCATTTATTTAGTCCGTTATGAAAACGTCTTTTTTTGACTTCTATATGACGTTAGAAGTTGTGACGTTTGCACTAGGGAAAAACGTCTTATAAACGTTCTTGGGTACTTTAATGAACGTTTTTAAAATATCCTGACGGTCGGTCGTGTACGTTTTTAATACGTTTCTTAAACGTATCTGTGGTATTAGGGAAAAAACACGTTGCGATGTTACCTATGTAGTCTGAAGACTATAGGCCAAAAGCCGAGATATTTGGGTACTTTTCAAAGAAGAGGGCCCTCATATCCATCCATATGGAGACAGAAGGTTACAGGGGTTCGTTGGCTTTTGTAATAACATTCTTTGAACGCACATGTCCACATATTACGCAATTTATACAGTCCATTATTTTTCTCACCAATAAGGGAAGCTAACCGATTCCATTACGTCCGTTTCTATTTATAAGTTTTGTTAATCAATGGGATCGCGCTAAGAAAATGATCCTAACTAGAATGCGTATACAATGTATCGAATGATATCAGATGTAGCCGAAAAGTACTTCCCCTTTAACTATTCAATGAATTTGGGTTCGCTTTGTTTATATTATTTCATAGAATTTCGCTGCAATAACAAAACGTTTTTTTTTCTGGTAAGCTTTAACATAAACGGGTCGTCACTCTCATTTTTTTGTTAATTTATGACATCCATATCTTCCAATCCTTGATGATTCACTTTTTCTTTTTTTTCCAGAACGCAAATCTATTGATGGTTCCGAAACATCTGATAAACATGGGATTGAATAATTTTCCCATCGATGTGATCTTAGTCAGAATAGTTAAAAATAATAAAAAACCAGGTTTAGATAACATAACTTCTGAGATTCTTAAATAACTAAATAAAGAAATATCCCCGGTTTTAGATTTACTCATTAATAAAACTTTTGGTGAAGGTAAATTCCCTCAAGCCCTCAAAAGAATCAGTAATAACGCCTATTTACAAGAAAGGGGACAAGTTTAGATGTTATTAATTATTGACCGATTTCCATAATTTCCAGTGTATTGAAAGTCTTCGAAAAAATAATAAAACAAGGGATGATATCATTCTTGGATAAATGTGGGGTACTCTCTAATCGACAATACGGATTTCGTGAAAAGACCACAACGTCAGATGCGATTGCGAGGTTAACAAGTTCCATAAATGTGTCAATAGATAAGAAACAACCATCATTATGCATCTTTGTCGATCTTGCAAAAGCATTTGACACAGTTGACCACCGTAAACTATTGGAAACATTTGAAAATATTGGATTTAGAGAAGTTGCTTATAATTTGTTTAAAAGTTACCTCCACAATAGACAACAGTCTGTCAGCATCAATGGTACCCTGAGTGATCATGAGGTTACAAGATGTGGCGTTCCCCAAGGAACAGGACTTGGCCCATTATGATTTAACATATATATAAATGACTTATTTGAACAACAAATAAAAGGTGAAATTGTCAGTTTTGCAGATGACACTTCAATATTCTACCAAAATAAAAACTATAGTGTTGAAGCTGACTTTAGGACCATTGTCAATTTTTTTCTCTATAAATGGCTAACAATTAATTACGAAAAGACTTTTTACATACCATTCACATCTTACACCAAAAACATGACAAATTATAATAACCTTGAAATTATTATTAATAGAGAAGAATCAATAAAAATACAAGCTGTAAAAAACATCAAATAATTAGGAATATATATCGACTCTCATGTAAGATGGGACGTACAATTGAATTATGTAATAAAGAAACTTTGTTTTGTGGTATATAAGTTTAAAAATTTGTCTGTACTATGGACTTATTGCATGGGGCTCCTCTGGACTAACGCTCCTGGAAAATCTACAAAATCTTCAAACATATATTTTAAAATATATGTTCAAAAAACCTCGAACTTACCCCCAGAATTATTATAACACCAAAACAATATTACTATTTCAATACCAAGTAAAAAAAATAAAAAATCTATCACCCACATTGATAAGCACGCGATATAAAACTGATGCGGTTGCAGTGCAACGGATAGAGAAAACAATTAGTTAAAAATACTTCACTTACCTAGGACCAAAATTATATAATGACATTCCTTCTGATTTCAAAACAATTAACTCTTATAACCTTTTTCAACTGGATTTTAGGAATAAGAGTTATTAAATTAAAACAATTTTTAAATTCAAATATATCTTGTTACAGTCTAAAAGTCTCTCACATTTGTAAATATTCTTGAACTTATATTTTTATTACATTCTTTTACTTCTAATCCCTAATTATATTTTACACATTATGTTTATATTAAATAAAAAATAATTCAATTCAGCATATATGTACTACTATTATTCTCTGCAAGAGAAGAATGAAAATATTGCCCACGCTCATTCTTTCCTTTTGTGGGTGTTTTCATCTTGTTTACTTGCACGTATCAAACTAATCATATTTATAAATTTTTCATCGAGTAAATAAAGATTATTATTATTATTATTATTATAGATGACTATCCGAAGGCTACCACTCAATTTTTTGCAGTTCATTGCCGGTTCGCTCTTATTTGTAAACACCTACAATAGCTGATTAAATCGTTTTCTGTCTCGAAGTGGTGTATTTGTTCCTGCGTAAATATACGTTTCTCACATATCAGACACGATATCATTTTGCCGATATATATTAAGTTCCAGATCAGTGGCAAATCCAGGATCTAATTTCTGGCGGCAATTATTTTTAGATATGGGAACTTTGGGAGTACGGATACCATCAAGCAAAAGCAGGTTGTCAAAACATGATAATGAACCATTAAATTTAGTTTTATGTTATATGTTTATAAGATACGCCACTGCGATTGCCGAAGTGATGGAAATATAAATAAATAATAAATGAATAAAGATTATCAAAGTCAAAATTAAAATAATAATAGGTACTTCTAGAATTGAATAAAAAATAGAATAACTGAACAGAGGCAATCGAATTGAGTTGTTTATATATTTTTTCTACAGGTACCGTAATTATGCCAGTCCAAGTAATGCTATAGTTCAGTTTATTTAACTGTTTTTGATAGAGGTTGAGTTTTAACTTTAGCAAACTTGAGAAAAATGTCGTCTCTGTGGGGGAGGGAGGCCAATTGCCCTATTAAACAATGGATCCGCCACTTCTCCAAAAGGGTTAATGAATGGGTAGTTCTACAAAATATAACCTCACGTTTTTTCTTTATTAACTGTTACAATTAATCACATAAAACCCATTGAGTTTAATTATTTACCGTAATTTGAGCTAGATTTTTGAATAAATTAATTTAAAAATTCAAATTTCTAATTATTGGTGCTATGAAGTTACCGTCAAGCCATTAACTGCAAATGTGTAAAGAAGATAATACGAATGAGTAAGAGCTGTTAAATCTCACTTATACAGACAAAGATGGAAAAAACCATTATATGATAATTGGATAAAGATGAAAACTTGGACCTATCCACTGTTTTCTCAAATAATGCAAAAAATGATGGATTAATATTTCAAGTTGAATTCCCCATTGTTTCGAATTTCATTTCAATATTTTTAAAAATAAAAAAGTTACATGTGTGGTCTCATACCTGGTATATAACATTCAAATGGGAATGATCTAGTGATAGTCTTCAAAATAACAAAATTAACAGTATTAAATATTTATTTAACAATAATAAATTCTTAACAATTACATGCATTTTTAAAAAAGTACTGAAGTAATTATTGCACATTATTTTTTAAGCTAATACTGTCAGAGTTAAGAAATAATTCAAATTTTTTAAAAAACTATTGTCAAAAGAGAATTTAAGCTTCTGTAGCCAGAGTCAGAATGTACTTTTCGTTTTTCGGAATTAGAACGTGTCAATTTCATCAGGAAAGCCAAGCAAAGTTACTCAGTATTATTTTTTAACACTAATAATTTTACAAATGTTGAAAAAAATGTAAATTAGCTTCTTATATTTATAGACCACTACTATTAAATAGTTTAAATAATACAGTAAAGATTACCTGGAAAGATTACCTGGGGTATGTAAAGGAAAATTAAAGATATCATATTACATCTAGTATCACTTACTAACGTTCCCTTTGCCTCTTTATGACTCGATGTAGCATATTAATCAAGACGAAAATTTAATACTACAAACAACTTAAAACATTTCTGGATAAAAAAGTAGTCAAAAAAATATATAAATAACCTTTATCGACTAAAAATAGAATTTGACTTATATAATTAAAAATTAAATCTGTAATAAAAGCGCTACACCAGCTAAAGTCCACTTAGCTGGTTTATCCTTAATCTTCAAATTAAAAGTCCACACGTAAGTGGGACCGCGAGTTCGTGTTTTATAGACAGGACATTCGTACATATTCCTAAGATCTTGTTTATCTTGAGTTATGGCTCTAACGTTAATAACCGGCATTGCAGGAAATAGTTCTTTTAAACGGGAATCCATAATAATTCCTGTTTGTACGTCCCATCTTGCTCCTTCCATATGGAGGCCGTGTATGTATGCACCATCTCGTGGAGCACTCCTAAAATAAAATAGTATATTAAATTTGCACTGGGAAAATAGTTTTCTCGGTCTTAAACCTTATTTTGTAATAAGTTATCAGTGTTTATCAAAAAACAAAAGGGCAGCGCAATAATTTAAAATCTAAAACCTAGGGCAGTAGAAACAATGAATTTACCACAGAAGTTCTTGATAAATAGATGTAATTTACAGAGATATTCAAAAAGCTTTCGATTAAATTGATCATTTTTAATGAAAACTAAATTAGGGAATATGACACTGTCGCCGCCTCCACTTTCTCTGCTACTGAATTATTTAGTTGGACGTGCTCAATTTATTTGTCTCAAGCATAAATATCCACTTCAAGAGTACAACAAGGATCCAACTTGGGATCACTATTATTCCTCATATTTATTAACGATCTTTCTTTTATTTTGAATGTCTGCATCAGTTCTTTGCTTTGCTGACGACTTGAAGCTGTATAGTAAAATTTCGGAACCTGAAGATGCTTACAAATTACAACTCGCTTTTCATATCTTCAAATGTTGGTGTCTAGACAATTCGTTAGAATTTAATATTTCCAAATGTAAAGTTGTTTCCTTCTCTCGTCAAAATTATCTTATTCTTAAAAGAAGTAACTCATTTAAAGATCTTGGCGTTAAATCTGAGTCTATATTTACTTTTAATGGGCAAATTGTAAATACTGGGTAGCGCATAAGTCACGCATTGGTTTGAATAATCCATAACCTATTTAATTCAAAATAAATTTAATAGTTTGTTTATAAAAAATAAAATATATAACTTGACCTCGCAAAGATGGACTCTTTTGAGATCATTTTCCATTACATTCCTAAGAATTTTAGGTTGTATTTTTTTATTTTAGGAAAAGAGAGGAGGGGCTTTATCTCTATTGTGACTTATTATGCTCCCTCTTGCACGGCCTCCTAGTTCATTATACTGAATCCTTAAATCTTGGGTAAACTTGAGTATTTTCTGAACTAGGTTTGGTCCTCTCTTGTGCATTGGTTGTCTAAAAGGGCTCTTCTACTTTTCACCATTGCACCACAGTCAAACATCACAGTGTCTTTCAGTTTCTCCTGCCATATCACATATTCTGCTGTTGGTGGTTCCATGATGGAGCCCCATTTTCTGTGAGTGTGTTAGTATTTGCAATGACTTGTTAGCAGACCGATAATTTCTCTTAGTTGTCGCCGAATGGGCTGTAATAGGTCATTTGGTAAGTGACGAGAATGTTGTTTTATAACTCTTTTCGTGTGCCTATTACCATGTAATGATTTCCAGTAATTAGTATGCTGGTTGAGCATCCACTATTTTACTTTTTGACGAAGCAGTGCGTATGAAATTCCACATACTGGTTCGGGTCCCATAAAGATATCTTATGTTCCCTTCCTTGCAATGTTGTTAGCTTTTTCATTGCCTTCTACCCCACTATGCTCTGGTACCCTGGTTGTAACACTTGGATTTCGGCTCTGATATTGGCCTTGAGCACTTTAATCGTTGCTGGCTTGTTCACGTAAACTGTGTCTTTGAAATACCCATAAAGGAAGTAGTCTAGGACTGTTAAATCAGGTAAATGCGAAGGTTAGTTGAAATCTGAAAATCTGCTTATTATGCGGTCACCAAAAATGTTTAAAAACAAAATTCAATGATGTTGATGCACTGTTCGGTAATAAAAAAATTTCATATTCCCTTTACAAATTCTGAAACAATGAAAAAAAACATTTGAAGATATTAATTTGAGGATATTGCGTACATAATGGGTCTGGTTTTGCTAACATCGAAACTTTAAAATTGTTGTATATTACATTTGTTAGAAGTACGTAAGCTGGAATATTATATTTAGTCACTGGTCTATCCTCGGTATAAACTATAGAAGCTATTCAGAGAAAATTTCATAAATATATTTATTTCAAATCCTATGGGCAGTATCAAACCAGAAGAATAATACTTCAAGGATTTATGAAGGAAAAATAAAACAGAATAACTTAAAATTCAAGGACGACATAGAAATTAGGAAACCTAGAATAAGATTTTTTTTTGTTCGTGACCATAGATAAATAAAAATATTCGTGACGAAATCTCCGGAATCTGATGATTTATAAGATATATGAAGAGAAAAGAAAAGAATTACAGATGAAAAAATAACCAAGAAATAAAAATTACCAGTTACTTACGTAAATTCTTCCTTCTGTTTTTTGGTAACGTCGCACTGAAGGCACATTTTGTCCAGTGGTAATTCATTTCTTCTTGCTGTGCTTTGCATAATTGCAGTAAGGAGCGATTGAGGATTGAAAAATCCACCCAACCATACGGAAGCTGGAAGCTGCAAAGAAAAATATTTAAGTTTCTATACCCATATGAGCATTACACAAAAATTCTAGGAATACTATTTCTAATGAAATTTCTTTTTAAAAGTCATTTAGAGTATTAATTAACTTGTACTGGATTGTGATTTTCTTTTTGTGAAACAGTAAAAAAACTGCGAACAAGAAAGGACTTTTTATAGTCCCAAAAATATACGAGAAGTTCTGATAATGGATTGGTTAATCTGATTGAATCTGATTATTGCATATAACAGCTAATTAACACCTTTGTTTGTTATTCATATAGATCTTACCTGCTCTAGTCAAAAGGTAGATAAAAATAATAATGTATCACATGATAAGACTCAAAAAAATACAAATATATACCCTGACATTTCTGGAATTAAAAAAAAAAGGTTAAGTGTGCCACTTCTAAACTTAAAAACAAAATTAAACAGAGTTCAATAATTTTTGAGAATTTTCCCCTAGATTTCCCTGAGATTCAATCATCAGATCCTGACTTGATGAAAATAGAACCACCTAATGAGTGTATCTTTCAATTAATTGGTCTACAATTGACGAAACCATGGGTGAACATACATAAAAAAATACATACAGACGGACATAGAATCTCGTCCTCTTTGAAATCATTTAAAAAGTAGTCAAGTTGTTTTTAAACTCAGTTATGTATAATGAAACAAACCCATCGTATATGGGAATTATAATTTTTGGAAAGTAGTAATTTTTATTAAAGATTATATTTAATTCAGTGTTTATTAAAAAAAAATTACCACAAAATCTGTAGACCACGTTTCAAGTTCCCTAATCCTTAACAACAAATCAACGAACCAAGAACTCAATCCCAATAACGACGGATAGGCCCTTAGGGCCCAAACAGGTGGTACTTGATCAAGAAATAACGCATTTTCTAAATCTTCCATATCTGAAGTTATGGTTAATTCTCCTTTAATTCCCAACTCCAATTCTTTTAACGATCTCTTCATTTCTGTCGTAAGAAAATTCATTCGTTCGCATTCTTGGAAGGCTACAATTACATACGGTGTACGTTCTTCTACTTTGCCCATTATTTCTAGCATGTTAAAATCTTCTGGTAGTTTCTCCAACATTTCATCGACCATTTGTTTAACCTATAAGAAGAAAATAAAAATAACAAATAATCAGCTACAAATATTATATATTTTAATACCTTGTCTTCTCTTGTAATTGTAGCTCCACCAGTAGCACCGCCATCTCTAGGTTGCATCTCAAAGACAGTTTTAAACAAATTTTCAGCTGTTGTTGTTAAAAATCCAATTTCAGCATTTGGATGGAGACCGTACAAATATGGAGATTCTGGAGGCATCATATCGTCAATGTATTGATGATAGCCTGGGTAGTCTGTATTTGGTGGAGCAGCAAAACCGGGGGCTAGCATCAGTTCTCCATCAACCTGTACAACAGATATTTGAGTTTCAGGAGGAAGAATATTATGATGGCATTTATTAAATTCTTAGTATAAACTAATTTTATAAAAAGTATATACACAATTTAAAGTTCCCCATAGTAAAAATAGTAAAACGTTTCGACTTTAACTGCGGCAGCCATCCTCAGTGGCGTGGACGACGTACTCTTTGCGACGTGTCAACTGAAATTGCAACCTACTTCGCTTTGACTGTGCCAGTTATATGCATGTCTGAAGAAAGACCCATAACATACATCTTCCTCACACTAGTTTAAATAAAGAGGAAATAGCAGAAATAACTAATACAAAAGAATAAAACCCTGGAAAAAATACCTATGTAGGATTAGACAAAAGTGTAAAAACAATTTATTTATTTTTGGACTAAAATCGAGCACACAGATTTTAAACCTAATTTGTAACTTAATTTAGTTCTAAGTCATTCTACCAAACGAAAACAAATCAAAACAAACCAAAACAACGCATTTTTGACTTCTTACCAGGTTTTTCTTGGTCTACATCGTCTGTTACTGACCGTTGCTATCGCCTCATATATTTTCAGACCTTCTGCTTATGTGATTTGTTTTATTTTTAAATGTTCTCTTTAGACCTCATTTTAGATTATCTCTCCTCTTGTATTTTTGTTCAAAACCTTGTAACGCTCTTTGCGTTGTCAACCGGTATTTTGCCGCCTTAGTCCAGGTTTCGGATTGCCTTGAGCGCCACCTTCCGTTTATAGTGTGAAGGCCACTTGTACGGGCAGATTCAGTGGATAAGTGTAAGGGTCGTATGGCATCTACAAGACCCTTAGCGACCAGAAGGGCGGTCTTTACTTGCCCTGTTGGGTTGAGTACCTGGGAATGTATGCTGCTGAATATTCCAAAACTTCGAATAAATAAAATTCGTAAATATAAAAAATACACCTTTTATTATAATAAAATAGTGTTACCAAACGAATTGTTCAAAACATAGCGCCACTCCATTACCAGTGTTTTTATCTGAGTTGGTACCACTGACCGACAAACATGTCAATGATCCTTTTACCCTTCTTTGTAGAACGTGGTGTCATGGGGGAAGCATGACGTTGTGCTTATGTATAGCAAATTATGTAAAAATCATGTTAATAAATGTAAATTTTGTAAATACTAACTTAATGTTTGGTTTTCCCAATACGAATTACCAAATCCAGCATTAAAAGGAAAAATCTGTGTACCAAGGTCCTTTACGGTGTCATACGGTACGGCACGTCTTCCGGGTTGGCGTGGTAATGGTGGTCGGACTGACGGTTCTGTACATTTGAACTTGGCTTAGTTTCCTTCTGCTTGAATTGTCAATAAAGGTCGGACTGCCACTTCTACTCCAATTGGGGCTGCCACAGCAATTCCCGACAACGGATTGAATAATTGTCCTACGCTAAGAATATCGGCGTCTAAGAAGCACGGATACAAGTGCCTCCATCTTTTAGGTGTAGGTTCAACCGGTACGACTAACCTTATATTCGAAGCTACTACCATAATTTTAAGTTAATTCCAATCCAGTACCGTGCGCGATTTAATTTAAATATTTTAATTACAGAAATAAAAGTAACTTCGTGACAACCTGCATTTATTTCGTTTGTCAGTATTCATGATTTATTGCCATATATCAGTGATGGTGTCACTACTTTTTTCACCACTTAAGCTTTAACTTCCTTGAAGATAATTAAATTATCGTTAGCTTCATGGCCTTTTCTTTTCTTGTATTGTCGTTATAATTTCTTCTCCTAACAGTCTCATTTCTACAATCATTAAATTTTTAATGTGTCTTTTACTTCTCCTTCAGTTTTGTTTTCTTCCTCCAATCTAACCTAGAATAACCAGTACCCTGTATTCAATTTAATTGTTATTTTTCTCTTCTTTTTGTTTTTGTTATTCGCTAAGATTTATATCTAATGTTGTGTCATTTCTTCTTTTCTCTTTCTATTTGTCCACTTCCTTTCTTTCTATTTTTATTACTTTTGTTCTGTCTTTTTGTCTTTATTCATATACGTTTTCATTGCCTTATCCTCCGCCTATATGTGACCCTACTTTTTTGCTATCCTTAGGTCCTTATTTGTTCTCTTTAGTACATTAGTTTCCATATTTCATTTCCATAGCGCATCGCATTTTTTATTTTATTCTACATTTCCTTTTCTAAGATATATCTTCATTTTATGTAGTATCTTTTTGCTTACTTACTAAAGTTAATTTGCATCAGATATCTTGTGAAATTATCAGATACATTGACTTTTATTAAATTGATACCTAAAGGTTTAATATACTTACCAAATCAGGTTGCATCAGTTCTTCCAAATAAGTAATACACAATCTTCTGTCCCAATCATCCGTAATATGTCCTCCATACATAATTTCTCCAAACAAATATCTCAAATCTTCCCACGGAACTTTAGAATTTGCTTCTAAATAATTAAAAAGAACAAAAACACTTATAGTAAGATCACCAACATTAAATGGATAAATTTTATTCCAGCCTTGTGGTCCAAACTTCCTTCTTTCTGCAACTACAGCATGGAAGTAACATAGTGAGAAGAGAATGACTTTGAATTCTGCTTCTTTTCCACATTGTTCCAAAGTTTCCTGATTAAAGTTGGTAAGGGCTTTGTGAAGGTTTGCTTGCATACCAGTGGGTGGTTCATTTGTTATTTTTATTGAAGATTCTAATATGCCCTATAAATAAATAAAGAAAATATTTTAGTTAGTTAGTTAGCGCCAATTGTAATAATATGAGTGAAATAGATTTTTTTGACTTTGTAACGAATTTTGTTTTGTCTCATGCAGATCTCAATAATTTTTCTGTTATTTCTTAATTTAATTAAGGGAGATAAATAAATGCTATTATTTTAGTCACGTGTTGTTAGTTTGACTCTTTATGAATTTCTGTGTCTATTATTTTCAAAGGCATTGTTTCTTTTTTGCTTCTTTATACAGTTTAAAATCAAATATTAATTATTAAGTCATGAAATATTATTTTTTATATTATAATCCAAAGTCTTGTTAAATAATTTGAGAATATCATAAAATCACATAAAGTAATCTTACTTGTTTATTAAAAAAAATTACTACAAAATAAATAGAACTTTTCAAGTTCTTTGTTCGTTATACAGGCCTAAAAAATGTTTTCTAGATCTCTTAGTACATCCAAAACTAGCAGATAAAATATTTTCAGAATCATAATGTTTGCGATAAAGAAGGGTTTGCTATTTTTATGTCAACTTAAACAACTAAATTCTTCGCCTCTATATTTAAAAATACCCAAATAACTCATGGACTTATATTCAGTAAAGGAAGCGTTTCTGGGCATAACTCATAGAGAAAAAGACGAGAAGTTTTGAAACTTAAGTGGCATACACGCTGACCAATTTTCAGCGCTTCCTCCATTTTCCAAGGCTTTCCCGGAGCGCGGAGAGGACTCCCAGCAAATACAACGTCTCAAAACAAAAGTAGTCAATATACGCAATATACGCACTAACCAACTAAACATTTTTCTATTTTTTATACATAAATTTTGTTGGCTATATTATAAAGTGTGTCCAATAGTTGAGTTCAGAATAATGAAAAATTCTTTGGTGTTATTTTTTGAACAGAATTGACATTATAGCAGAAAATTGTGCTTGTTCATCACCTTAGTACTTCGCCTCAATATTTAAAAACACCCCAGTAGTTAGCCTCAACAATTCTCAATACTTCTTTTTATTTCAAAACTGTTTTTTTTTACTTTTTCTATTTTTTATATATAAATTTTGTTTGCTAATGGAAATTATCAGTTAATATATTATACAGTGCGTCCAATAATTTAGTTTAGAACAAGGAAAAATTATTCGGTGTTATTTTTATAAAATAGTAAATTTCTAATTTTTTTATATATAATTGTTTACTCGTTAAAAATTTTTTACTTATATTTTTATTGAAAATTGACGTTTAGAAAAAATAACCTCAACTTATTTTTCGCATTTTATAAGTACTACTATATTATTGATATATTTAAATACTTTTCTCTGAAGTTAGCAAAACCATGCCTACTTATTTAAAATAAATAACCAAATTTCTCTTTCATGCATAATTCTTAAATATTTTTTTTCCACCCAAGTGGTTTTGGTAAGATGTGCTTTTAGTAGAAAAAGATAAAAATAAAATTGAAATAAAATACTTAAATTGTGCGAAAAAGGTTACGAGAATAGAAATGAAGTAATAAGAAAACACAAGTTAAGTAAATATGGAAAACACAGACTCAAGGCAAGAATAATTAAGGAAGGCCAAAGCAAACATGGGATAAATAAAATTTTGAAGGAAAAAAAAAACAAAACAGATAGAGGAAGAATTTTTATAAATATAAATGGCTAAAAATCGTCTAAAATTAAAGGACCGTCTACAATTACAAAATTATCCAGAATGATGTAAAATCGTCTATGTTATTCAAACATTATCTAAATCGATTTAAAATCGTTTAAAATATACTAAAATTATCTACTGCTTTCTAAAAATCGTCTAAGATTGTCCGAAATCGGCTAAATTTGAAAGGGGTTGAATAATAGAAGGATTCATCTGTGGATAAATTTCACTGAAAAATTATCCAGAAATTACAATCCTATCTACATGTGTTCTTAAAATCACATTTAATAATAAATATTTAAAATAATATTTGTTCTTGGTTCTTCGAGCCAGATTTTTTGGAACTAGCTTTTACAAATATTTTCTTGCTCTGGTCATCAGTTTGGGTTCCAGCAAACATTCTCCGACTGTGGTCAACTGTATTCATGATCTATATGTGTTTTTAAAATCTCATTTAATAATAAATATTTAAAATTATATTGGTTCAATCTGGTTCTATGTTTTATACTTGGTCGATATCCAAGCCGTGGGTTCGAATCCCATTGAAACTCAAATAAAAAAAAGTCGAATAAGACTTTGAGTAAGTCCCGTCAAGGTTAGCCCTGGTAGCAGAAAAAAGACGTTAAAATAAAAATCAAGGTGTCCGCGAAAATAATTTTTATTAAATTTTTAGAAGTAATAAAAGTCGAATACTACAAATTTTATTAATGGTTCCTTTCCTGATTTTAAAAAGTATTTAATCAATACTATCCGTCATCTACTTTTCCTTAAACAATTACTGTTCGCTGACAATATGTCGCACCTTATTTTACCATAATATTTTATTATTTCCCCTTTTCCTGTACCACAATTTTCTGTCCTTTACCTCCTGTCTTTGTCTATCTAACCATGTAAGAAGCCTCCATTTTAAACAATTTTATATTTTCGCTTTCTAAAAGTAATATCAACAATTTAAAAATTAACTTTCTGGTAAGTTGTATTATGTTTTCTACCACTTAGCCCTAAGAACTCTGTATTCTAGGACTGATGATGGCAGTTTACCGAAACTAGTTGCAAACCTTCTCCAATATTAATAAAATTTGTGGTATTCGACTTGGAGTTTAATTATTTCATCAGTAGACCACATTTGAGATAATGGATATTCTGTTGGAATTAAATTTTTAGAATTTACTGTTAGGCTACTTTACAAAGTTGGCAACACCGCACACGTGAAATAAAGATATACTATTTATGTTCTGCGATATAAATTTCCACAAAAAAAACATTAAACTTTTTTTATTCTTAATGCGCTCATCTGCATTTACGCACACAATTCTATAACTTGTTTTTTTGTGTAACACAAGCAGTTTCCAATAATCTTTTGGATTCTGGATATCGTCCACTACCTTTACTATTACCGCGAGTTTCACCATATACCATAAAAATCGGTTGTGTCGCC
Source organism: Neocrepidodera transversa (assembly GCA_963243735.1). Classification (NCBI taxonomy): domain Eukaryota; kingdom Metazoa; phylum Arthropoda; class Insecta; order Coleoptera; family Chrysomelidae; genus Neocrepidodera; species Neocrepidodera transversa. Next base: position 5,874,670 of record OY725350.1, read on the forward strand.
CCAAAACTTTCCGGATGAGTATACACGAATACTTTATCAGATATTTAATGTTAAAGTTTCAACTTTTGACATTTTTTTATTTTTGACAGGTGACAGTTGGAGAAATAATTTTGACTGTTCTGAATGTTAAATTGCTTTGTTTTGTTGTTGTTTTTTTTATTAATAGAGAGCAAATCTTTGGCTCGGCTTCTACTCAGGGAAAAGGATCGTGCCCTTGAACAGGTTCAACACAGAGCTTAGGTAGGAGGAGTACAACTGTCAAATCGTTGTCCTCCCGTGTTCTTAAAAAAAAAAAAAGAAAGAAGAAAAAAAAAGTATCATTCAAATAAATTAACTAATGAAGAGTACTTGGTACTGAGGTAAGTGGGCGCCACCTACGTAAGCTCTATGTTTGTCAATTAGGGGTGGTAAAAAGAATAAGAGAGAACTTGAAATATTTCACAGACTTTAATTCTTACTCCTTGTGTGTTTTTTTTTAACCCCTTTTTTTTTAATAAAAAAACTGACAAAAATATAATAGATAATGACTTGCTTCACATTTCTTGAAGATCCTATGCTTTTACAAAATTTCGAAACAATTTCTCAAAAAAAAGTTTTACAATTTTATTACAGAAAATTGATAAATGAATTAAAATTACAATTCTTTTTTAAAAGATTTACTTCTGACTGGGTGACCATATTCAAAACATTTTTACTTATCTTATCTTTGTACAAAGTGATCCTTCCTGGGCTTTGAAAATCAGAATTCCGCTGTTTTGGCCTCACTTCCTTGGACTTGTGAGGTGATTCGAGGGAATATTATTGGGGACGAGCTAATTTCAGCTCACGGAGCTCCGTATGGTTAGGACTATCGCAGGGTGCCAGCGGGTAAGTGTGCCTAAAACATCAGAAACGGGGAAAATCTGATCTCATACGACCCAACGAATGGGTTCTGACCATAGCAATATTCTGGTAAAAATGTTTGAATTCGTCGCACATTCGAGGTTATAGTCAGCTGAATCAAATAATTTAAATCATAAGCCTATAGTTGTTGAAAATTAAGAATTGTTTAACAAGTTTTAATAATTAAATTCAAATTCGCTTGAATAATCTATGTGGTTTATAAGCAAAGGTCTGAGGTAAAAAAAAAAGTCTGTGTGTGAATCTAATAGACCTTAGAAATAAAAAGAAAACGAAAAACGAAGATTCTGAGTTGATTTTCAAAGTATCAAAATAAAACAAAACTTTATACTTCTATTACCAGAACCAGGCTATGAGTATCTTTTACCCAATGCATCTCCCTCTTTATTTAGCCTTGCTGCGAAGGTTGAATAGAGAGAGAGAGCAACCAAGAGAAAAATAATAAAAATTAGTATTTTAATTTATTAAATAATCCTAAAGTTACATTAAAGATTACTTTATATCTTTATATAACGTATTAATGATAAAACGCAAAAAGAAAATATAACAATTTATGTCTTAACAGATAATAACTGTACTCTCAAACCAAAAAAAGTTGGGATGGCGAATGTTTCAAACAACCTATTTAAAAAAAATTAAACTATAAAAAAAAATAAATAGGGTTCACCAATTTCCAACGTCAACCTAAAAGCACTCGAAAACACGTGTCGCATGTGATCTCTTACAATTACTAAATATTAAAGAAAAACGAAAAGAAATAATTTGTTGAAAAGCCACTGCGCTAAGCAGAATTTAATTTTAACACGTGAAAGGTTACAAAAGAACGATTAACCCCACCTCACGAATACCGGTCATTCGTTCGATAGACTTAAAGATTCAAAGTAAAATTGAAATTTTAAGCAAATAAAAAAAAAACGAGCTTCTTATCTTGGTAAAAGGTGCCAAGACGACTCGAAACTGTTAAAAAAAAACCAAAAGATTAAAAGAAATAAACCACCGGTTTTCACATTAGATTGAAAAGGGGCGGTCCATTTATCATGTATTCTCAAAAAAAAATTGTTTAATTGACTAACAAACACAAATCTCAAAAGAGGAGAAGTGAATCGTCTTAACTGCACCACTTTTAATACTCCAAAATAAATATTATAGTTAACAATTACAATAAATCTAATAAGGAAAATCTATGCTTACCGAGCTTCATAAAAAGGTAATGTCAAAAAAAAAACGACAGGCTCCCAACGAATTATTTCATCATGAAATTAATTAATACTAGCTCATCACAATCCTTAACATTCTTATAAAAGATTCAGTAAGTCATCGATAATCTCAAAATAAAAAAGGAGACCACATGTTCACAATGTTCTCAGGTGGACGTTCGAAATCTCAAGAGCGACTCCCCGGTTCCCCGTTTAACACCAAAACAGCCAAAAATACGCAGTCGCACCAATTGATCAGATCCATCCTTCTCTCTTCCTCACTATAATAGGAACCAGTACATCTGTTTCACTTCCATTACACTTTTTTGAAATTCAAAAATAATAATTAGAATCAGTAGTTGATGCTAGAGGTGGGAATTAAATTCTTGGAAAATCGAAATAACTTTATTATGGTTGAATAACGGAATTTGTGCCAGTAGATCTTAGTATATTAGAAATGAATATTAAAAACGACGTTACGGATACAAAGAGATCGTAACACCCTCCCACTACCCGGGGAAATTTTTGAGAGTAAATACGAACAAAAATTTATAAGACAGCAAAATTGGCTGATAAGATAAGATCCTAGAAAAACCATCAAGTTAAATGCATTTGTCCAAGCCACAGACTAATCCCTTCCTAACGTTGGCCACCGTCATCTCAAAAGGGAAAGGGTACCAATCTGAGGGTCAGAATTCGTTCCCTCACTAACGCACATGACATCATCCCAAGGTGGGGTAACATTCAAAGCATTTACTTGAATCTAAAGCAGCACAAACTGTGCTTACTCATACTAACCATGTTAATTTGGCAAGAGTAAGAAACATTTACAATATACCTGGATATCATCCACTGACAAGTCTAAATACTAATAACCTAACTCACTTAGCTACAATTACCCTTTCATCAACAGCTAATGAGTTTCCTGAGAATTTATACTGCTAATAAAAAGAGTGCATCACTACACAAAAATACTATACTTTTCTGGTAAGGTAGCGCTGACCTCGCTATTTAGGCGTTTCTGGCACCTTTTAAAGCAGGGGCAAACCTATATAAAAAATAAAAACATTATTCACAAGTAATAAATAATAATGAAGAAGCAATCATCAAAATGTACTATATGATGAACCTAATTCTTCACCTGTGTTCAGTTCCTACTTAATACTAGATATTGAATGAGGAGAACTATCTAGAAGAGTTTTTTTTAGTAACCTAAACTCTTCATATCAAACTGGTGCATTTATTCTCACAAGGAAAAACAATTTTGTTTTATTAATACAAACTGATTATATGATTAGTCTCCGACTGGAGATTTTTTATATAAGAAAACTGACCCAGTACAGATCATAAAAAAAAACTAGTTAAGATGATATGACAGGTCACACAAGGGCCAAAAATTCCTTTTGAACGAAAAGAAAAAAAAACAATCCGGAGCACATGCTGTTTAATATCTGCCGAATAGATAAGAATCTCACTTATTTCATAATGTTATTTTATGAATAACTTACATTTTCATCAGGAAAATGTAACTCTCAAGCGTAGCATTAACCATTATGAATCACCGACTCCTTGTTCATCATCATCACTTACGGTATAATCTGCTTTTAAATCCTTGATGTGCCATTTACCTATTTTTTTATTAGTTAGCCTATTTTTAAGCTCATAAATTAGTGGAGATATCACCTTTGTGACTACACACGGTATGTATTTTTGGGCAAACTTTGCAGTTATATTGTTGGCTTTATCAGAGTTAACATAATTTCTTTTTAAGACATTATCACCTAAATGAAATCTAATATCTCGCTTGCGCAAATCATATCTTTTCTTTGACTTCAAATATGAGTTGTGAATTCTTTTCCTAACATTATCAAATATCTTGGGCATGATTTGAACATCCTCCAATCTCTGAATCTTATCCCCTAGTGAAATAATATTATCTGCATTTTCAGATATTTTTCCAAAATAATCGCCTGAAATAGGCACGTTACGTGCAAAAACAAGGAAAGCTGGACTTTGCTGAGTTACTTCATTTTTGGATAAACGAATAGCTTGCGCAACTCGGTACAATTCTTCGTCCCATGCTTTGTGATCAGAGAAGACATATGCACGCAAGGAATTAATAATGGTTTGGTTATACCTTTCTACTGGATTAATCTGTGGTGTGTAATTAGAATTATACCAGATTTTCTGTACTGAATATTTTTCCATTAGATCTTTGAAAACTTTACTAACAAATTGTTTACCATTGTCACAAGCAACAATTTGTGGTACCCCAAAGATTAAAAACACATTGTTTTCAATAAATTTTGCAATTGCAGAGGCAGTTGCCTGCGGCATGGCATGAACTAAAACAAATTTGGTAAACCAATCCACTATCACTAAGGCATATTGATTACCTTTTCGGGACCTAACATACGGACCTATCAAATCACATGAAATTAACTGGAAAGGGAAGTTAATGTTTCGATATGAACCCATTAACCCTGCTTGTGGTAGGTGACCCGGTTTACAACTTGCACAAACCGTACACCTTTTAATATAACGATAAACTGACTTCTTAAGTCCGGGCCAATAATATGTCTCAGAAATGCGCGAAAAAGTCTTGTACACACCTAAATGTGCAGCTGTTGGATCATCATGGAATTGTCTCATAATTTCCGCTCTATTTGCGGTTGGAACCACAATTTTCCAATCTGAACCTCCACTGGTACATTCAAATGTACTAAACACATGCTTATACAAAATATTTTGGTCCACTCTAAATGTGGGATATTTGTCGGGATTTGATTCAACTTTATTAATCATATTACGATACCATTCATCAGGTTTCAAAAGAGAAAGGTCTAAGACATTAATGTCATAAATCCGAGAAAGGGCATCAGCGACCACTGTGCCTGCAGATCTCCTATGGACAATTGAGAAATCAAACTGAGAAAGTTTTAGAATCCATCTAGCTAGACGAGGTGAGGGATTCTTCATATTATTTAACCATACTAAAGATGAATGATCTGTAATCACCGTGAAGTTTCTACCTTCCAGATAGTACCTAAAATGTTCTACTCCGAATATTACAGCCATAAGTTCCTTTTCAGTAGTAGTGTATTTCTTTTGGCATTTATTAAGCTTTTTACTTGCATATGCAATGGGATGTTCTAAACCCTCCTCTGACTGAAAAATAACACAACCGACTCCAAAATCACTCGCATCACACATTAAAAAAAATGGTTTCGTAAAATCAGGGCTGCTTAACACTGGTGCAGTCGTTAAAGTCAGTTTAATTTTTTCAAAGGCCTCCTGAGCTTCAGGAGTCCAAGTAATCGATTGACCTTTCTTCCTATTATGTAGGAGATCAGTGATAGGGGTTGACAAGGAAGAAAAATCTTTAACAAACCTTCTATAATAACTAACCATTCCAATTAATCTACGAATTTGGGTAGTGGTTTTAGGAACGGGAAAGTCACAAATAGCCGAAACCTTTTCAGGACAACTTTTTAGACCAAATTCATTTACTAAAAAACCAAGATACTTTAGAGATGAACGACAAAAACAACACTTCTCAATATTCACAGTTAAATTTGCTTCCTTTAAGCGTTCGAAAATTTTATTTAGAATTTCTAAATGTTTCTCAAAGGTTGGAGTGGTTATTATAATGTCATCTAAATAATAAAATGCATAGGGTTCCAGTTCTGGTCCTATTACTAAATCCATTAGTCTAGCCATACTCTGACTAGCTGTAGAAAGTCCGAAAGGCATGGTAACAAATTCATAAAGTCCTTTACCATGAACTGCAAAAGCTGTCTTCGCTCTCGAACTTTCCTCCAGTGGAATTTGGTAGAAAGCATTTTTCAAATCAATAGAAGAGATAAATCTAGCATCTCGAAGTTTACTAAGTACTGTGTCAATAAGAGGCAGTGGATAGGCATCCTTATTCACTGTTACACTGTTTAATTTACGTCCGTCAAAACAAACTCTGAAATTTCCATTACTTTTTTTTACTAGCCATAAGGGACTGCAATAAGCGCTATTACTTTTCCGAATCACTCCAAGCTCTAAGAGATTATCTATTTCTTTATAGAGGTGCTCATGCATAGCCTGTGAAAGTGGATACTGTCTTTGCTTAAAAGGTTTAGAATCCCCGGTATCAATAAAATGTGTTAGTAAATGAGTACGACCTATCTTGTCACTTTTCCCAATGGATTTGAATTTATCAATTACTAAACCAAGTTTTTCTCTCTCTACATCATTAAGCTTTGAGATATCCTGTATAGAATTTACAACTGACAAAGAAAAAGAGCTTACATTCAAAGAAAATTCACTAAAATCAATGTTGACATTAAATATCTTTAAGAAATCCATCCCTAAAATAATAGGGTGAGTGATGGACGGAATCAAGAATAATCTCAAAGTCCTCGACACATTGTTTACTGTAATTAAGGTTTCAATAAATCCTAAACTTTCCTGTGAGTTGCCATCAGCTGTAGTTATCCTTAAATCATTATCAGTTATTATCTCTAGGTTAGATGCCCTAATAAATTCAAGAGAACGTCTACCTAATAAAGAAATGTTCGAGCCACTATCAATGAGTGCTGTCAAGTCATTATTCAACAGGTTAATTTTAACATAGGGTCTATTATCATCTATCTTCTTTATCAAAATTGAATTTACGTCCATTTTAGGAACACTTGATTTTTTATAAAAGGTCCTAACCTTCAACAACCACTTTTCCCAATCACTTGAAGAAGGATTTTCGTTCGATATATCTTCATTTCTCAACTTAACAGACTTATTTACTTTCAAGGAAGTGCTTGAAAATGTATAAGGAGTCACTGAGATTTGTTTCCCTGCTTCGGGGTTATATTTGGACTGTTTCCCTCTTTCTTTAAAATTTTGCCTGGTGTTCCTTTTGAACCGGTAGCCACTGCCAGGTCTGTGGTACCTTTCGATGGGTTTTTTGAACACTTAAAACATTTACTTTTTATGACCCCACTTTTACCACAACCAAAACAAAATACAGTGCGTGGTGCAGAACATCTGTTGTAAGCGTGACCAGATTCTCCACAGTTCCAACAAATTGTATTATTAGAAACAAAAGACACATTATATTTGGAGGGATTGTTTGGTCTAACAAAATGTTCCCTAGAGGAACTAGGAGCACTAAGATCTGGTTCTAACCAATGACTCTTTTTACCTTGATTAAAATTATTACCTGTCGACCAAGTTAGAGATTCTTCCAAACGTCTACATTTGTCTGACAACTCGTCAATAGTACTGATGTCAAGCAATGCTAAAGGTTGAATATAGTTAGGTAATAGATTCCTTCTAATCAGATTAACCATATTTTTCTCATCAGGTTTTACATCTAACCTGTTAAAAAGACCTTCCATGGAATTTATATATAAGGTAACCTTTTCATTTAGACCCTGCTTGCGACTCTTGATTTCTTCTAGTAAATCATCATAATAATTGTAAGGCAAAAAATCGGATTTTAACTTCACCACCAACTCTTGCCAAGATGCAAATTTCGACTTATTATTCAGATACCATGTGAAAGCTTTTGATTTAAATAAATCTGCAGCACTAGAAAAAAGTTCTACATCTGAAACACCTCGTGCTAAGCGGAGGCACTCTACTCTTTCCAAGAAACTGTTTACAGACTCTCTGCTGTCTGTACCGGTGAAATAAATTCCCCACTTGTAAACAGGAACTGTCTTAGCAAATGGAAAGTTCTGTCCAGAAGTACTGGATTGAATAGGAGTTGAATTTGCATTTGGTGCTGGATTCACTTTCAGATCCAGATCACCCTCCAATGATAAGACATCACTCATAAACTTATTCTTAGTATCTACTTGCGCATCATCAATAGTAGTCAAATGATTTATTCTACCTGTGACATGAGATAATCTAGAAATGAGACGAAAATACTCTAAGTCCCTACTGGTTCCTGAAAAATTAGTTACTTTAGGCTCAAGGTCCTTCAGTGTGCTAGTTATACCAGTGACTTCACTGTCAAAATCAAGATTCACATTTGCAGTTCTAAAACTGCGGTTTGCAGACTCTTGACTCACTGCACCTCTTAGTATCTTTCTTTTTAAATCATGACCAGAGGGGACGGTAAGCCCTCTAACTTTTAATTCATAAACTAATTCGTCAGCTAAAAGATGTTCAACCTTAAAATAAGTTGAAGCCATCTTCAAAAATTTGCCAAGATACTTAAATACAAAAAAACTTTTCTAAGTGTAATCTCACTTTATCGAAAAAAAAACAAATAATTTAGCCCGAAAGCAAGGACTCTAAAAAAAAACTATCCAATTCTACAAATAATACTTCTGTCTTATTAGGAAATACAATCACTTTATGGGAATATACCGTTAAGTTCAAAACAGATAATGTCGCAATAAGAGATAAGCAAATATACCAAAATATATTAAATTGTGCAAAACACCGGTGCTGCGGCCGTTTCCAAGAATAAATGTTTTACTTCCTGATGAATAACCACAACGCCAGGTATTCAGCCATAGAAATATCAAAACGAATCATATCATTGATAATAATAAAAATATGTCACCAACTCAGAAAGCAAGATATTCTTTTTACCATTCTAATTAACAAAAACCTGCCCCACGTTGGGCGCCAAAAGTGTTAAATTGCTTTGTTTTGTTGTTGTTTTTTTTATTAATAGAGAGCAAATCTTTGGCTCGGCTTCTACTCAGGGAAAAGGATCGTGCCCTTGAACAGGTTCAACACAGAGCTTAGGTAGGAGGAGTACAACTGTCAAATCGTTGTCCTCCCGTGTTCTTAAAAAAAAAAAAAGAAAGAAGAAAAAAAAAGTATCATTCAAATAAATTAACTAATGAAGAGTACTTGGTACTGAGGTAAGTGGGCGCCACCTACGTAAGCTCTATGTTTGTCAATTAGGGGTGGTAAAAAGAATAAGAGAGAACTTGAAATATTTCACAGACTTTAATTCTTACTCCTTGTGTGTTTTTTTTTAACCCCTTTTTTTTTAATAAAAAAACTGACAAAAATATAATAGATAATGACTTGCTTCACATTTCTTGAAGATCCTATGCTTTTACAAAATTTCGAAACAATTTCTCAAAAAAAAGTTTTACAATTTTATTACAGAAAATTGATAAATGAATTAAAATTACAATTCTTTTTTAAAAGATTTACTTCTGACTGGGTGACCATATTCAAAACATTTTTACTTATCTTATCTTTGTACAAAGTGATCCTTCCTGGGCTTTGAAAATCAGAATTCCGCTGTTTTGGCCTCACTTCCTTGGACTTGTGAGGTGATTCGAGGGAATATTATTGGGGACGAGCTAATTTCAGCTCACGGAGCTCCGTATGGTTAGGACTATCGCAGGGTGCCAGCGGGTAAGTGTGCCTAAAACATCAGAAACGGGGAAAATCTGATCTCATACGACCCAACGAATGGGTTCTGACCATAGCAATATTCTGGTAAAAATGTTTGAATTCGTCGCACATTCGAGGTTATAGTCAGCTGAATCAAATAATTTAAATCATAAGCCTATAGTTGTTGAAAATTAAGAATTGTTTAACAAGTTTTAATAATTAAATTCAAATTCGCTTGAATAATCTATGTGGTTTATAAGCAAAGGTCTGAGGTAAAAAAAAAAGTCTGTGTGTGAATCTAATAGACCTTAGAAATAAAAAGAAAACGAAAAACGAAGATTCTGAGTTGATTTTCAAAGTATCAAAATAAAACAAAACTTTATACTTCTATTACCAGAACCAGGCTATGAGTATCTTTTACCCAATGCATCTCCCTCTTTATTTAGCCTTGCTGCGAAGGTTGAATAGAGAGAGAGAGCAACCAAGAGAAAAATAATAAAAATTAGTATTTTAATTTATTAAATAATCCTAAAGTTACATTAAAGATTACTTTATATCTTTATATAACGTATTAATGATAAAACGCAAAAAGAAAATATAACAATTTATGTCTTAACAGATAATAACTGTACTCTCAAACCAAAAAAAGTTGGGATGGCGAATGTTTCAAACAACCTATTTAAAAAAAATTAAACTATAAAAAAAAATAAATAGGGTTCACCAATTTCCAACGTCAACCTAAAAGCACTCGAAAACACGTGTCGCATGTGATCTCTTACAATTACTAAATATTAAAGAAAAACGAAAAGAAATAATTTGTTGAAAAGCCACTGCGCTAAGCAGAATTTAATTTTAACACGTGAAAGGTTACAAAAGAACGATTAACCCCACCTCACGAATACCGGTCATTCGTTCGATAGACTTAAAGATTCAAAGTAAAATTGAAATTTTAAGCAAATAAAAAAAAAACGAGCTTCTTATCTTGGTAAAAGGTGCCAAGACGACTCGAAACTGTTAAAAAAAAACCAAAAGATTAAAAGAAATAAACCACCGGTTTTCACATTAGATTGAAAAGGGGCGGTCCATTTATCATGTATTCTCAAAAAAAAATTGTTTAATTGACTAACAAACACAAATCTCAAAAGAGGAGAAGTGAATCGTCTTAACTGCACCACTTTTAATACTCCAAAATAAATATTATAGTTAACAATTACAATAAATCTAATAAGGAAAATCTATGCTTACCGAGCTTCATAAAAAGGTAATGTCAAAAAAAAAACGACAGGCTCCCAACGAATTATTTCATCATGAAATTAATTAATACTAGCTCATCACAATCCTTAACATTCTTATAAAAGATTCAGTAAGTCATCGATAATCTCAAAATAAAAAAGGAGACCACATGTTCACAATGTTCTCAGGTGGACGTTCGAAATCTCAAGAGCGACTCCCCGGTTCCCCGTTTAACACCAAAACAGCCAAAAATACGCAGTCGCACCAATTGATCAGATCCATCCTTCTCTCTTCCTCACTATAATAGGAACCAGTACATCTGTTTCACTTCCATTACACTTTTTTGAAATTCAAAAATAATAATTAGAATCAGTAGTTGATGCTAGAGGTGGGAATTAAATTCTTGGAAAATCGAAATAACTTTATTATGGTTGAATAACGGAATTTGTGCCAGTAGATCTTAGTATATTAGAAATGAATATTAAAAACGACGTTACGGATACAAAGAGATCGTAACAGAGGTTTTCAAGGCCTTTCAAACGACATATTGCATGTCCAATTCCGTGACATATTGCATCTGTCATTTTTTGATAGTGATACTTCCGTTTGACAGATCTTGTACAAAACTAACGTATTCTTCCGACAGATAACCCAAACCCATATACCAAATTTCAGCTAAATCGGATTCATAGTTCTTCAAATATTTAATGCTGAAGTTTTAAATTTTGACATTTTTTTATTTTTGACAGGTGACAGTTGGAGAAATAATTTTGACTGTTCTGAATAGAGTTTTTCTAGGGCTTTCAAATGACATATTGCCTGTCCAATTCCGTGACATATTGTATCTGTCATTTTTTGATAGTGGTACTTCCGTTTGACAGATGTCGTACAAAAACTAATGGGTTCTTCTGACGGGTAACCCAAACCATTATACCAAATTTCAGCTCAATCGGATTAAACGTGTGGCCTCTATCGTGGAAGAATACACACACACATACACACAAACAGACCGACAGACAGACTTCCATCTGGAAATGATCTTAATCGTTTCAGGGGACCCGAAAATAAATATTTCCGATTTTATCTCGATTTTTTTTTAGCTCGTTCACAATACTTTCCCTTCTTGGAGGTGGGTGGGAAAGTAAAAATATCATGTTTGATATTGGCGAACTAAAAAATAAGCCATTGCAATAAAAATTTTAATTGTACGCATAGTGAAAATACTTACTAATTACTTATCAGTTTATAGGAATGTAACAGATAAAGCGATTTTCCAGTGCGTTACCACTAGAATTTTGTTTAAATAATTTTTTTTCATAACATCGGTTAACTTAACAAACAAGTATTTTAAAGTGAAAAAATGTTGAACCAGGGATACTTGGAATGCTAAAATACTAGATCCCTGGCGTAATAACTCGATTTGAAATATATGTGCTGTTAGTGCAATTGGTTCTTTCAAAAGTAATTAAAGTAGGCAGTATTTAAGATCACAATAAAAATAAAAATAGATAAATTTTTAACCTGAGGTATAATATGTGCACTTGCACTGGCAGCTGGTTCAGCACTCATGAAAACCCTGTAATTTGAATGAGAACCTTCAGCGTACTGTTCCAATTTCTTTTCCAATGCCGGTAACCATTTCTTAACTAAATGAATATTTTGTAAGACAACCCAATGACCATTTTTAGCTGCGACTTCCATAGCGTTTTCAGCAATTACTTCTTGACCTTGACCTAAAAAATATTTCTTATTTTACAAGTTTAAATCTTATAAATTAAAAACTTAACATGAAGGTAGTACATTTAATATAGGTAAAACAAATATCAAAGTAATAATGAATGAATATTAGTAAATAAGCTACACCGATTCTAGTCCCTTATCAGCAAAATCTATATGTAAATCAGCATAAGAATATTTAAGGTCAAAAACAGCAAAAAATGACCAAATCAAGGTCATTCGTCATTACTCTTATCAGCTTAATTAGTACACGTCAAGGTTCCGATCCGCGCTAGACGAGTCTCGATCCTCTTTCAATTAGCCTTCTGATCCGCGATCAGGATTGATCCGCGCGAAGCTGATTAAACCTGATGAGAAGCTGATCGAGACTCGTCTAATGCAGATCGGAATCTTGACGGGTACCAACTAAGCTGATAAGAATAATGTCGAATGACATTGATTTGGCCAATGTTTTGGCCTCAAATTTTCTTATGGAGATTTACATGTAGATGTTATTCATAAGGAGCTAGAACCTGTATAATATTAACAGTCAAAATACGCACATAACATAGCTACAGTAATTACAACAGAAAATCACAGACAATAAGTATTTGGTCACAAAAGCAATTTTAGGGTTTGGGCAACATTAAAAAGAAATATATTTTATAATTATCTGCATTTTTATCTTATGAAAATTTTGACACTCTATCTCAATTTTTAGGGTGGTTTCTGATCTAAGTAAAAAAAAATCATAAAATTTTAGAAAAATTATAAATACTTAATAAATTTTATGTCTTATGTTAATTTCTTCTTCTTCTTCTTCATCTTATCTAACTTTGTCGACCTTATTTAGAATTATTCCTACCTCTCCTAATTTCTTTTTAACCCCCAAACTATATTTCTTCTTAACCAATTTCATTTTTATATCTCCTATGGTAAGTATTTTTATTTACTTTAAATAAAAAATTTATAAATTGTAAATGTGTGTTTTATTTCTCCATTAATATCATTATAATATATACCGAAAGATGCATGCCGAAAAAAATCCGGGCAGCTGATAAAAACCCGTTGCAATAATATATTTTAAATATTTTTTTTTAATTTTCGTTAGAGGAGGCCACTTTTGAATTTCTTTTTTTTTTTGGAATAAAATTTTCTTCATGTATCAAAACCTTTCAAATACGTTATCAAACACTTCGATCAGATTAGTAGAATAGAAGGGTTAATATTGCTTGACATAAAACCGAAAAAATTAGTTAAGATGGGAGAAAAAAATCATTATTTGGACAGGAATGTAATAGCTGTAAAGAAATAGAATATAATTAAATAATTACCTAAACTAACGTTGTGGAAATTCTGTTTTTCGGCTGTAAATCCCAATTTATCTCCAAGATTTTCTACATCTTTTAACGGATTAACACCAGGAGATAAAATAAAGAAAATTGGAGTTGATGGACTTGTTTCTTCAAAAGACTTATCAAATTCAACAGTTTTATTTTCGACATATTTCGATCCTAATTTTTCTTCAATAAAAGTCCTAAAATTTAATATATAAGAATAAAAGCTTTCAATAATCAAAGTCGCGCTTAAAAAATTTAGCTGAAAAATTAGCCAGAATTTATAAACCTAACCAAATATATTTCTAAAAGTCAAGTTAATATAATATACAGTATGGCCACTTAAGTTCGCAACATAAGGAAAACTTTTTTATTATCAATTTTATGGAAAAAGTTATTCTTCATAAAAAGTTCTGCATGGTTTAGAAAATAAAATACAACTATCAGCTTTCAATTTTTTTAAGTTATATACGAGGTTTGTCAAAAAATGTAATTTATAAATATGATTTGTGCAAGTAAACTACACTTATTTTTGTCAACATCGAAAATTTGTTTAAGGAAAAGTTGATCAAAATTAAAAACTACGTTCAGATATGCAATCATATCAGTTTGCATTAAAAAAATAAGAATTTTTATTTTTCCAAAATTGTTGTACTACAATATCATAATAACATTTTAGTTTTATTTTAGAGAGATATTTGATGATCATAGGGTACTGAGATAGACGTGGCTAAATTTTTAATACCCATTTTACAATTCCAAATAATAGTTTTTGATTTTGTCAAAAATAAAGGTACGTTAATCACGGAAAAATTTCACATTTTTCGAAGCACCTTGTATATGACTAAAAACATTTTATATCTGATGGCTTTATTCTGGGACCATGTAGAACTTATTATGAAGAATAAATTTTTCCATAAAATTGATAATAACATTTTTTTCCATATGTTGCGAACTTAAGTGAGATATTATTCATTATTTTACAATAATAATTTCTAAACTGCTAATATTTCATATCTCTTGAGATTTGAGACACTTTGTGTTCGTCTCTCTTATAATATTCTTTTTCCCTGTCGTTACTTCCCTATAAGCGAAAACAAATTCGTCACAAAATACAATCTATCCCAAATATATACGCATCTCAAATTCTGTTGCTGTGTTTTTTCTTTCTTCTAGTATCTTTATCAATATAGGAGTGACTAGGACAGAAATATTGCAATCGTTACACTGGTCGAAGTTACAAGGTCAAAAAACTCGTTAAAATCTCCCATCTGAGTTCTTCGATCGAACAGTTAATCACGGGATGAAAGCTCTTCGTTTAAAATGGAGGCATGACCGCTCCTTAATTTTAGTAAATCATTTAATAATAATATTCTGATATTTCACAACTTCATGTACTTATTTTTATACAGTGAAAGTGAGTGACAACAATTTTTTTGATAGTGTTTACATTGTTGTAAAAAAGATAATGTAACTTTTATAATTTAATTTTGTTAGAAATAAATGGATGAGAAAATAACCCTTAAAGTTCACTATAATATATTTGTTTTTATTGATATTAATATAATAGCTTGAAAAATATTTCTATAATAATTTAATAGCGTTGACGTTATTTGGTCCTTCGATAATTAGTTGATATTAACACGTCGACTGCTGTAGTAAATTTTTCCAAACATTTATTTTTTCGTAATCATATTTGTTCACATATCTGCCAAAGAAACGAACGTATTTGGTTAATAAAATTCACTTTAGGGAATATGACCCCTTTAATGTCAATGTAGTGCTTTTTAAAGTGTTAAAATTTTTTTCAAAGTTTTTTAGAATACTTATATCAATTTTGTTTTTACATCTTTCGTATTTAGGTAATTATAATTATCAAATGGGATGTTTAGTTATTCTACAAACGTGTACGAGAAACCAAAAAATATTTGTAATAAGGACTGTTAGTAAAAAATAATTGAATCTATAAACTTACATCATCGCGTATATCATTCTATCAGGCCTCAATGCCCTCATCATACACAATCTTTGTAGGGCGGTTTTACTTTTCCATTCTTGAGGAAATTTTTCACGTTCCGGACTCTCGCATTCCACCAATTTTTTCCAACGTTTCGGAGAATTTTCAATATCTCTGTCTAAGTTTCTAAATTCATCTCTAGTAGATAAACTGCAGATCCCACCCCAACTAGAGTTCGAAAGAAAATCCACCGGACTAGTGACGTGAGGTTTTATCGGGAACCTCAGCAGAAAATCTAGATCTGTAGCTTGAATTTCTTCACTCATTAAGAGAATCTAAAAATACGTACATTTAATAATTAAAAAAAAAATCATGTGAAAAGTAGAATTTAGATGAAACTCAGAAACCTAATCGGAATCCTGAAAGTGTTTAGCCGGTAAAGAATATAAGAATAGGGAAATGTGCGGCGAGAGGAAAGAATTTATAATATTTAATTTCATCTAAAATAAATTGATCCAGACAAGTAATAAATTATAAAAATGTATTAGGTTGAAGGCAAAAATTATTTGGGCTGTCCGGGTATTTTTTTTATATACAAATTATTCATACAACAAAAATTGTGTCTGTAGGTCTATTTTTTGATAGACAAAGAGAAATTCCGTTCATGTTTTTTCTTTTATTAAAAAACTTTTTTAAAACAATTTTAGTCCGCATGTTTTTACTAGAATTTTTCTCATAAAAAAATTAGTACTATGTGAAGTTGAAGTAACTGAGCTATTATTGTCTTTAGTATTAGATGGTTTAAGTACGTGAGTTTTGATTTTTAACAAAGTCCGGAAATAACGATCGTAGCGTTCATGCGTTCGTGCATTCATACGTTATCGAATTCATGTGTTCATGACCCTAATAGCACAAAAGGTCCAATTGACGTTTTTTAATGGTTCATTTAACGTCAGAACGTCCGAGGACCAAAATAAAACGTTTTATAAACGTTTCTACAAGAACGTTTTTGATATGGACATAAAGAAACGTCCAAAATATGTCGACAAAACGTCTGAACTCATAAATTAAAAACAAAACGTTTTGTACGTTACAGTACGATAAAAAACGATTACTAAACCTTTTTTGAACGTCCATGTCAGAATGATGTTTATAAATCTACAAAAAGTATGTTTTCAAAAAAAGTCAAAAATAATGAATAAAACAACATATTTGAGTATGCATAATATTTTAAAGTCAAAAAGTTACGTTCGTTAAACGTTTTTCTATGTTGTTTTTATAGCCACGGTAAAGAACGTTCAAAAGGCGTTTTTGTATCCACAAAAGTAAATTTTGAGAAAAAAAGTTTAAACGTTTTATTTGAATCGATTTTAAAACCACCGTTAAAAACTTTATAAAAACGTTTTATTTAGGACCCCAAAAGTATGTTTTCAGAAAAAGTCAGAAAGTTACGTTTTTGTAAGTAGTTTTTATAACCACTGTAAAAAAGTTTAAAAGACGTTATGTTTTTGTTTCCGCAATATAATGGACGTTCTAAAATATGTCTAAAAAACGCCTTTGTCATACCATTTATTTAGTCCGTTTTGAAACGTTTTACGTTTTTAAAACGTATTTTTTTGACGTCTATATGACGTTAGAAGTTTGACATTTGCACTAGAGAAAAACGTCTTATAAACGTTCTCGGGTACTTTAACGAACGTTTTTTAAACGTCTCTGTGCTATTAGGGGACTTCATGAATTTGTGAGTTCAGGCATTCATGCCTTCATGTGTACATGCGTTCATGCCTTCGAGTATTCGTGCGTTCGTGCGTTCGTGTGTTCGTGTGTTCATGCGTTCGTGCTTTCGTTTGTTCATGCGTTCGAGCGTTTGAGCTTTCGTGTGTGCGTTTTTAAATTTTAATTCAGAATCTGATTGTACAGTAAAAATATAGTGTAAGCTCAAGTGGTAAGGGGCTAAATATTTAAAAAAAATTGTGCCGTCGGGGTACCCCGGTCAGGGATGAAGTTTTCTCAACTCTAAACGTGCTTTTATATCTTTCTCTCCCTCTTTTTTCCCCTTTTTCCATTTTTACTGTTTTTTTCTATTTTTCCTGTTTTTTATAATCTTTCCCATTTTTACCTATTTTCCGTATTTGTCCCTATTTTCCCTACTTGTTTTTATTTTTTCCTATTTCCTAAAAAGTAGCGACTTTTTTCCTATTATTCAATATTTCCCCATTTTTCTCTGTTTTTGTTATTTTTCCCTATTTTTCATTATTTTTTTCTATAATTCCCTCAGTTTTTCATTATTTTTTTCTTTTTTTTTCACTCTTTTCCCTATTTGTCCCTATTTGTATGTAGTTTTCCCTATTTTCTGTATTATTTCCAATTTTTTTATATCTCATTATTTTTTCTGATTTTTTCCTATTTTTCACTGTTTATCTTTAATTTCCTTAATAAATCCCTATTGTCAAAGTTTTTTTATATTTTTTCCTATTTTCCCCTATTTTTCACCGTTTTTTTTCTCCGTTTTTTAATTTTTTTTAACTATTTCTTCTTTATGTTTCATTATTTTTCCGCGTTTTCCCATTTTCTTTTTCTATTTATCGACTAAAGATTTTCATATGGCCAGGTCTAAGGGACAATGGAGTTAATTCAAAGTCTGGATATGGTTTAAGAAGATTAAGTCTTAGTGCAATAAATTCCTCAAGAACCTTAATTTCCTTTTTAAATTAAATTAAAAAAAAAATTATTTTATTTTTATTTTAATTTCATTTTTAATTTTATTTAATTTAATTTTTATTTTTATGTTTATAACACTTATATGGTCAGTTAGTTTGTTTTTGTAAATTATAAATTTTATTTTTATTGTCGACCATTGTAATATTTTTAGGCCTGATGATGGCTTAGTAGCCGAAACTAGTTGTCGTTAAAATTCATTAAAATTCACTGTGATTTTTATTTCATTTATCAAATTTTAAAAAAAATAGTAGATTATCCATAATTCAAATTTGGTAAAATTATTCAACAAATAATTAAAACTCCAAGTCATACCACAAAATTTATTTCAGCTTTTTGATGAGATTAAAATGGTGACATGTTTCGGCCAAACGATGGCCATCATCAGGCCTACAATACAAAATTAAAAATTGGAATACAATAAAACATACTCAAAAAGAGGTTACTTAAAAAAATAATGACGAAATTATACATGGTGTTAAAATTTGGTATGAAAATTGAACACTAACATAGTAAAATTTTTTATATTATATTATAAATCGACGGAATTTTAAGAAAAATGTAACAAAATCGAAAAAAGTCGATAAAAAACAACTAAAAAAAAAAATGAAAAAAATTTGTTCAAATAATATTAATCTTAAAAATTAGTAAATTTTAAATTAATTTAAAAAATTTAATAAAAATTTTGCAAATACTTTTATAAACCAATTCATAACAATTATTAATTAATTACACTAGGAAGCATTGAATAAAATAAATGGTGCAATTAAAAATTAATTAATAGTCACTTGGGTTAATTTCCAGTTTTTCAAACCAATTTGTCGAACTAAATGTGCTAAAATAAAATTCGGCTTCGTCTTTGTGAATGGAGTATCATTTATTCAATATTTATCTTATCTTTATATTATTTCTTTTTCTTTATTAATTAGTAATAATATTATTTTATTAACGTGATAGGCATTACCTGAAAAGTCATTTGGGAAGCAAAGATTAATTTGTCACATTCAAATAGCCCTCTAGTAGTATATTGAAATACCGAGAACGTTATACAAGATATTAAGTTATTCACTCTAATAGTCACAGTTTCACCCGGATCTGCTTTTGATATTGCTTTTTGAAAAACCACGCTGAATGCCTAAAATAAATAAATTAAATCCAAACAAGTCTCAAATAAATATAAAATATACCTTTAAAGAGAATTGATAAATGGGATTTATAGTATTCAATTCATTAAGAATGAAATATAATAAACTGGCTCTAGCTGCCGCTGGTCTGTAATGTTCTCTTGCTTGATCGATTTGTACTGAAGTAATTTTTGCTTCAGCAACTTTTACTTCGATTTCAGCAGCGGTTCTTTTAGTAGTTTCTAAATTTTCGACCAAAGTAGTGTCTCCTAAAAGGTTTCCTCCAGCTGAGGAAAGTCTAGATAACAGATCATCTTCTAAAGACTTTAATATGATTTTGAAATCATTTTGTTGCTTAGTTAAGTCGGCCTGTAATAAATAAATGATTTTAAATACAAATATATTTTATAAATTCATGTGGAAAATTTTACAAACTAATATTGTTATTAATTATTTTATACAAATAATGAAGGAAAAATAGATTTTCATGACTAAATTTTTAATTAAAAAAATTGACATGGGTAAATTTAATTCAATTTAACCAGAAACAATCTTCAAAACTGAGTACTATATTTTAATTTTATTTCCAAATTTTACTTTCATTTAACATAAACATATTGCAAATTTTCCCACGTCACTGCATACCAGTGGAGTGTTGGGCATCAATCAATTAAAAATTCAATCAATTGATTAATTAACTAAAAAATTAATTGCAATTAATTCAATTTCAATTAAAAGTAATCACAATTAATTGCTCTATTTGCTCTTATTAATTTATTTAGATTAAGCTGGTGCCATAAAAATTATTCATAAAAGTTTCTAAACGCTATGTA
This sequence comes from Neocrepidodera transversa, assembly GCA_963243735.1. NCBI lineage: Eukaryota > Metazoa > Arthropoda > Insecta > Coleoptera > Chrysomelidae > Neocrepidodera > Neocrepidodera transversa. Next base: position 5,895,043 of record OY725350.1, read on the forward strand.
GGTTACAATTGAATACAAAAATCAACCAAAATTGTTTTTTGGTCATAACATTTTTTGTTAGAGAAAAACAAAATGGAGGTTCCAATATGGCGGACGAGAAGTGTAATTGTGGTTCGATTCTATTCAAAATGGGTATGTGGGGGTTAATGGGGTCTAAGATTAAATTATTTGTCAAAATTAATAAATTTAAGATGGCGGACAAGATTTGGTATGTGGATGTTTATGGGGTGGAAGATTGTGAATTTTTTATTAAAATTAATAAATCTAAGATTCATGGTAGAATTGATCGAATACTAAAAGCAAAAAATATATTTAAGTAAAAAAATATGTTTTAAAAACAAGCTTGTCGTGACTTTACATCCAGCACATATGCCCTCCTTATTCTTATTTTAAATTAATTTTGAGGTTATTTCAGTGTCAAAGTTACAGTATAGTACGTTGCGCATTCTGATCTGTAATCTTTAGATCTAGCAATCACAAATCTCGTCAACCATCTTGAATTTTTTCATTTTGGCAAAAAAATAATATACTCATATTCCAAATCGGACCATAGTCACAAATCTCGTCAGCCCTCTTGGAACCGCCATTTTACTGTTTTCTCTAACAAAAATTTCATAATACATTGTCATCTGATTTACATATGTGTGCAAAATTTGACCCAAACATACAAACATGTCAAGCTTGTAAAAACTAATTGTTAATTGCGACTACTGCAATTGATAGTTAATTGCAGTGCTCACAATTAACAATTAATTAATTGTTAATTGTATTTCTCAAAATTAACATTTAATTAATTGTTAATCTTCAATTGTACGAACAATTTAATTTTGCCCAACACTGCTGCATACCTTTCATAAACAATTAAAATTCGCAAACACACTGTGTCACTATGTTAACGATTATTTCTTTCACTCTCATAATTGCATCAAATTTTATATCTAAATTTATTCATATTACGAAGCTTAACCTAAATGAGACCTCTAAAAACTGTCACATATCTCCAGACGTTTTTATCTCTGCCTAAGCAGAGAGTTACCGCTACTAAAAATTCAGTTCATCAATAAAAATTCAAAATATTTTGACAGTTGTCAAAATAACTGCCAACTTCTCTAAAAATAATTAGATTCTATTGGCTACCAAAATTGTATCAACAGAAATCCACCCTTATAGTAACACGTTATTTTTAACCCTCAGTTTGTGTATCCCATTCCCTTCTGTTAGCTTCAAAATTATCGATCTTCCTACAGTCATTTGTCAATTTATACTTCATATGTCACTTCTGTCAATTCTTCTTTTTTCCTATTATTTATTCTTAAAAATACATCTTTTAGTCACTAAATACCCTTTTCTTATGTTCCTTACTTGTCGGTTCGTTACCTACCTCTTGCACTCGATCTCTCCTTTAGTATTAGGTTATTTCAATTTTTTCTTATTTTTTAGTGTTAATTTTGTCCAAGATTATTATAAGGGTGTGGATATAAAGATCCGTGAGTTGCGGACCTTAATATATAAAAAAATATATATTTTATTAAAAGAAGTCTTAACTATCTAAATCTAGCCTGTGTATTTAAAAAAAAATATTTATTTTATTAAAAGAAGTCTTGAATATCTAAATCTAGCCTGTGTTTAAAAAAAAATTAAAAGTGGGATTCGATCTCCTGATTCGTTGCACCACTAGCGGGCACTATGCCACGCAGCGGGCATCATGCCACGCTTTTACTAGAGCTCATGCTTAAATATGTTCAAACTTATTATTTAAGCGAATCACGTTTCACGCAACTAGCGGATTTTTATAAAATATATTAAAGGTCCGCAACTCGGGGATCTTTATCCACTCCCTAATTATAACATGTTATATTTAGTAACAGCACCCTTCAGATATTCTCTATCATTGACATATACTCATGGATATGACCAACGGTGAGAAATGTACTATTTCGAGAGAAAGAGATAAAACGATGGGTCGGTCAATCTCCATCTCTCTCAAAACAGTTTCGTATAGACAGAATGTTAGACCTAGCGTTAGACCGAACCTATACGTCATGTTCCTCATTCTTGTCAGCAAAAAAAATTACAACGATATAGTGGTTGGGTACGTCCATGAGTGTATTTCAATGATCTCTATTCTATGACGACTAAAAGGCAACTTGGTACACTGGGACAATTGTCACTTGTCTCGTAATTTGTGTTGATACCAGTTTTTAACTTTCATACCATTTCCTTCTCTCGAGCACTTCCTACTACCGGCCCACTACACGACCGTCGTTTAACCCATAATTTTTAAGAAATATGTATTTTTGATGTTACTTCACATCTGAAAAGGTCACATTTGGTTCTCTATAACATTTTGAGAGCTCCTTTCTCAATTCATATAACTAATTGAGGTAATAAAATTTAAAATAGAATACCACAATTTAATAAAAACAAGCTGTTAGGGGAACATTAAGGAGGAAACTGCAACTAGTTTCGGCAGAACTGCCATCGTCAGGCCTGTAATACATTGTGTCAGGGACATTTTATAACAAACACAATTATCTAAAACTTACAAAAATTGAAAAAATAAGAACCAGTGCTTAGTGATTGGTCGATGGCAACAAAATAAAATAAATTATTTAGGCAGCGTGTGAGCGCATAGGTACGAAGAATACCCTAATAACACAATAACATCTGTAAGACATTTTAGAAACATCCGTTTGGGACAATAGAAACATCTCTGGGAAATCCCTATTTTCTGTGGGACATTCTTGAGATGTTGTTGGTAACATCCGTGTCAGCATTTGCGATGTCCTATAAACATCCCTTCAGAATGTATATGACATGACAGGGGATGTACTTAAGACATTCAGGGTACTTACTATAAAACATCCTAAAGATAGTTTTGGGAGGTTTATTAAATTATCAAATATCAAATAAAGTATTCTGAGTAATACAAAAAGATAAAAACAAAGAAATACATAAAATATCTATGGGATAGTTTTTTTTTAATTTGTGCTCTAATATTTTGTTCTTTCGCTCTTCGCAGCCAACCATCAATACTTTGGTCTTTTTCCTCGTTGTTAGATGCAAGAGCCGATTTCTGTGCCCCTTCTAAAATAATGATACATAAATCGGTGATGTAAAGAACCATCCTTTCTCTTTGGTTTTCATTGAAAAAAAAAACATTATTTTTTATGAAACCAGGATAAAATAAATTGTAAACAAATTTAATGTATACTGTCCAAATCTATCCTGTAATATTGGATTCAACAGGTTGAACTCAATACACACTTTTTCTGATACCTTATTAGAAGTTGATTAATTTTAGAGCTTTCACCTTTGTTTATGCGTTTAAATCGTTGCTCGAACTTATTTAAAAGCTTTCCTTTTTCTCGGGAATCCATCATGAAAACTTGAACAAAAATTTTCAATTCGTGATGCTTCTTCTTCTTCTTTGCAAGTTTGCAGCATAAAGTTTTCGTTTTTAAATAATTAATTACACCCCGATAAGTATAAAACTGATGGCTTATATATTGTTACATCAATGAAAAGATTTTTTTCAAGCCGTTTATGAAATAACATAGTGAAGAATCTTGATAAACTTATTGTAAATATTCAGTTATTATTTAATATTTAGTAGGTATACGAAAATTTCTGAAAAAAATAATGCGAAAAATACAATTATTTTTATTTACGTTTTTTTTTTACAATTGATATATCAAATTCCACAACTGTTTAAACTGTTCAACCAAATTAATTAATTAAAATTAAGCAAAATTTTTTTTTGTAATAAAGGATGTTTCTAGAATATCTTAATAAAAACATTTAGGGGATGTCCTAAAAAAAACATCTGTGGTATGTCGTACCTGTGCTTGAAACATTGGGACATTTGTAGGACCTTAGTGGGATATACCAGCAAGATCCTGTGTTATTAGGGTAATTGAAAATAAATCAAAATTAATTTACATCAGTGGAAGGATATGGTTAATATGGAAAAAAGGTGATCTGAAAGGATCTGACCTAAATAGGACAAGTAAATTGAAGGTATTAGGCTCTACACGGTCATGACCAGCAAGTTGAGGGAAAAGTAGGTATCATGTTGGGGTACTAAGTTGTGTACCCTATAAATAGGCGACCAACCATACGTAAGCACCTATCTTAAAAGAGGATTTGGCATTCGTAATGCATAGAGTAAAAGCGAAAAATTCAAATAACCACTCAGTACCACTTCTATAAAAATTCTTTTTTTATTATTATTAATCTTAATTTTATCTACATAATGTGTCTTTTATGATAAATCATTTTAATTTTATCAAATTCCCCATAAATGCATTTGTAAGTTCAAAAATTCTGTTATAATTTAACTTCATAGTCATTTTAAGCCTGATGATGGCGAAATTTTATCGAAACTAGTCACCCTCTCAACTTAATAAATTAATTGTGGTACTTTGACGTCGATTTTAAATTCCTCAATAACTCTTATATAAAGACAAATGTTTGCTGTAATGAAAAATAAATAAATGCAAGCGCGCTAAAATGCGCCAATATTACATACATTTTCTAAGGTTTATAAAGATAAAAATATAATTGTAATGTAACAAAAATTTTTCCTTTTATTAATAAGTTAAAATTGTTAAAAATTACACATCTTTCTTGTCGATAATAAAAGTGAAATCGGTCATGTAATTTTGAACAAAATGTTTATTTTATAAAAGCTCTTCAGAATTAAAATAGCAGTATATTCTTTTAAATATAACAGTCTCAGTTCTGCAAATAACTGAGTGGTTCTTCGACGCAAATGGTCTAGTCCACTTTTCGTTTCTCTATCTGTGTAACTATGGAATTAAACTAAGACAGTTTAATTATTCGTAATATATTATAATTTTATATTGATATATATCTTTTGAAAAATTGTTACCTTTAATTCTTCAAGATCTGGCCTTTCAGCCTTGACAACTTCAGCCAAGAGTTGGTCTTCTAATCCATCCCGAGTGACTGTGAAATTAATGAGAGTCGCTTGTGCTTGCATTTCTGGCTTGTAATGAGGATTTGCCAATTTTGTGTGAAGTATTAAGCGAAAATTGGGATTGTATTCTATTTCTTTATCTCCTATTTTTATTGCTCTGAAATAGAAATAATAATAATAAAATTTAACATATAATAATACCTTTTAATTGAGAAATTCCGCTTAATTTATGATATTTGTTTTATTAATTATATCGCTTCCCTCGTCTTTTTACTTATAAATTTCTATAAATACTTTATTGATATCAGCTCTTCTGAATTTTCTTTAAATCCTTTTTTTCCAAAGCTTTTAATGTTAGCTTTCTATGATATATAATATTTAGGTTTTATATAACGTGGACGACAATTCATTAAAAAAAAAACCCGTAAACCAAAGAAAAACCAAAGAAAAAGTTTTGAAGCTATTTCTCGTTTGTCATCCATTATTCATTTTTAATAATTGTAAGAGCACGAATATTGCCATTTTATCATTTTATAACTTTAAATAAATAAATTTTTTATTTTTCCTTATAATTAAAATGAAGGGGGATTTTATTTCCTATTAATTTTCCATTAGATGTAAATACATATGAATAGCTAGTGCCCTATTTTTTATTAATGTTAATTCAATATTTGGTATATTCTGATCTCCTTGAAAATGAATCCCAAAAAACCACTTCATTGAATTAAAATAAAACAACGAATATAAAATTTTGTTTCACTGGCTTTTCTTAGAAAATATATATTTATTACTTACTTTCCTTTTTTGATTAAATATCTTCCAAGAAGTGTATCTAAAACTGGATCCAAATTTTCTTCAATATTTTCCAATAATACTGTAGCTCCTTCTGTTATTGATTTTTCAATTACATCTAAGTAACTTTTGTGTCCTAGACGAATCACTCTTAGATCATCACCATACCTTTGTTTAATCCATTTTATACCTTGCAACTGGAAAAATAAATTAATAGCAATTAGGATTTTTTATATAATACAAAAATCAGCTTCTATGTTTACAAATTTATCTCGAAGGAGAAAAAATATTAAAAAAAATTAAGAATAAAGTAATTATTTAGTTCTACAGAGAATTTTTAGAAAGATCGAAGGTTGCTAAATCTGGTGCATTACTAAAAAAGAAGTAACGCGTTACTTTACCGTTATTTTTGCTAAAAAGTAACGCATTATATAAACGTTACAGCTACTTTTTTAAAAAGTAACGATTTATTCGTTACTGTCCAAAAGTAATGCGTTCCTTTTAAAGTAACGAAGTTACAATAACGCGTTACTTTTCTATAGTTTCTTGTTCTATATCTTCTCATTCTTTTATTATCCATTTCTCACGTTATTACTGCACAATTTTTTTCAAATAAAAGTTATATAGTTGAGATTGATTTTTTCAAATGGTATCCAAAACATAGCCGCACGAAATCGACAGGGTACGAAAAAAAATAAAAACAACATATTATTTCACATTAAACAGCACTAAAAGAAGCAACAAAAAAAAAATTTTAGTTTTAAAGCGTTGCTTTACCTTTTAGTAACGCGTTACTTTTTCAATTATGCGTTACTGTAACGAAATAACGATTTCGCGTTACTTTTCGTCCACTTTAAAAAGTAATGAAATTACTAGTAACGCGTTACTGAAATGTAACGTTTTAGTTTCGTAACTCCTAGCTCTGAAGGTTGCCTGTATGAAAATTATAAAAGGAAAATTTAATGGAAAAGAAATACAAAGGAAAATAATTACATGGTGTATAAAAAAATTAGGATATATCTGAAAGAATTATTCCTGGCTTTGTGTTTTGCGTTGTGTTTTTTTTTCAATATTTTGGCTATTTTTTAAATCCTGAAGTTACAGCACTGGATTTGGTTGGTGGAGAATTTCCAAATTTGAGTATTGTTATATTTATTTGGATTTGCATTAAAATAACAGAACTGTATTTTTTTTTAATAAATTTAGGAATGATTGGGGTAGTTAAAATAATATCACAGTGAGAATTTTTTTGTACTAAAAATATTTGGATTTAGTAAATTGGAAATTTTATAATTATCAAAAGCAGATTCCGATTTCAAATATATACAGGGTGTCACGAGGAACTGTACATACTTGTACCATAAGCAGATATGCCAGATTATTAAATCCGGCCCTGAAAATTGATTCAAATTTTGGTATTTACTTTACTGTCTGTCGTTATTGTTTATTTCTTTATAATTACTAAACATTATTATTAAGTAAGATATTTCATTATTTCTAATTTTCAATTTGACTTTAAAATGAATTGTTAATTAAAAATGTAAGGCAAATGTACCAAAAAATTCAAATATCCAGGTATCTATTTCTATTATCTAGAAAAATCATATCATATATTAGAGAAATCATATACAGGGTGAAGTATTTGATATGAAGCAGTCTTACAAATTTTTACAAAGCCGGCCCTGAATTTTTTTTATACTGAATATGTTAGTTAGTTAATCATTGAAAAGATATGACCAAACATTTTTTTTGGTCAAGATCCATGATACACTTTGTATATTAATAAATAAAAGAAGATATGTTTTTAATGGTCATTTGATAATCCCCTAAGGTGCCTCTGCTTATGGTAGAAGTATATACAGTTCATCGTGACTCACCCTGTATATAAAAATGAATAAATAATAAAAAATATTTGTTGTTAAAAAAATGAAATATTTACTTGTGGATCAATCATAAGTGGCCATCTTTCAGAATTTGATAATATGGTGGCATTTTCTGTAGACATGAGATCACTTGGTAAACCTTCGTTTTGCCATTTAGCAATAATCGTATCATCAGTAAGAAGAGATAGTGGATCCAAATTTTCAGTTAATGGTACTTTTGGCTAAAACAAATATTATTTTTTTACAATTAAAATAGTATTGTAGGTATTAATTGTTACTTACATCTGAATTTATAATAAACGGTAACCACATCTTATGAAGTAAATCGATTCTATATTGTTTAGTGAAACAACCCACATAAGAAATGAATGCTGTAGTAATTAAAACATCTCCAGGCATCATCTTACCGCTTTCAATAAAACTATAACATAGATTTATATAAAATGCAATTTTTCTTAAATATAAAACATAGCTCATCTTTTTTCATAAATAATTTTGGAACAAACCGTTCTATGAAAGAATTCGTCGCTGTTTTTAATCCATTGTACAAATTTTAGCGCGGCCCTAGTACTATTTAAATTTACCACATTGAGACATGGATCCGATACTGGTATATACACGGTGATTTTTAATAGGACTAGGGCCGTGTTGAAATTTATACAGAGAATTAAATCAATTTTGGTGTTTTTATATGAACAAAAAATTGTACTGAAAAATCTGATTTTTGAAGAAATTTGTCAGGACTCCGGTTTAAAATAAAAAATCTCTGAAACGAGCAAATTTGCAAAATAGTTCTTTTCTAGCTCTATTAGTTTCAGAGAAAAACGAATTTAAATTTTAGTAATTTTTTTAAAAATGGTGCAAGCGCAATTCTGATTATTTTGTTTTAATGTTTATAACTTTTAAAGGAATAAATATTTAAGAGTAAAATTTTGTAACTTTATACTAGACGGTATAAGCTATGATTTAGGAAAAATTAGAATAAAAGTTCATGAAAAATTAAAAAAAATTAAATCGACATTCTTTCATTAAAAACAGAAAGAAAAAAACTTGTCGCAAAAAATCGGAAGGTTAAAGCCTTTGATTTTAGAATAAATGAACATTTAATATAAGGATAAATTAAAATTATTATAATCTCAGAGAAAAATGAATTTAAATTTTTTGTAATTTTTTAAAAATATGGTGGGAGCGCAATTCTGTTATTTTACTTTAAATGTTTATAACTTTTAAAGGAATAAATATTTAAGAGGAAAATTTTGTAACTTTATACTAGACGGTATAGGCTATGGTTTAGGAAAAATTAGAATGGTAGTTCATAAAAAATTTAAAAAAAATCTAATCGACATTCTTTCATTAAAAACAGAAAGAAAAAAACTTGTCGCAAAAAATCGGATTTGATTTTAGAAGAAATGAACATTTAATATAAGGATAAATTAAAATTATTATAATTTCAGAGAAAAATGAATTTAAATTTTAGTAATTTTTTTTAAACAATGGCGGGAGCGCAATTCTGATTATTTTACTTTAAATGTTTATAACTTTTAAAGGAATAAATATTTAAGAGTAAAATTTTGTAACTTTATACTAGACGGTATAGGCTATGGTTCATAAAAATAAGAAAAAAATTCTAATCGACATTTTTTCATTAAAAACAGAAAGAAAAAAACTTGTCGCAAAAAATTGGAAGGTTAAAGCCTTTGATTTTAGAAGAAATGAACATTTAATATAAGGATAAATTAAAATTATTATAATTTCAGAGAAAAATGAATTTAAATTTTAGTATTTTTTTAACAAAATGGTGGGATCGCAATTCTGATTATTTTACTATAAATGTTTATAACTTTTAAAGGAATAAATATTTAAGAGTAAAATTTTGTCACTTTATACTAGATGGAATAGGCTATGGTTTAGGAAAAATTAGAATAGTAGTTCATAAAAAATGTAAAAAAAATCTAATCGACATTCTTTCATTAAAAACAGAAAGAAAAAAACTTGCCGCAAAAAATCAGAAGGTTAAAGCCTTTGATTTTAGAAGAAATGAACATTTAATATAAGGATAAATTAAAATTATTATAATTTCAGAGAAAAATGAATTTAATTTTAGTAATTTTTTTAAAAAAATGGTGGGAGCGCAATTCTGATTATTTTACTTTAAATGTTTATAACTTTTGAAGGAATAAATATTTAACAGTAAATTTTTGTAACTTTATACTAGACGGTATAGGCTATGGTTTAGGAAAAATTAGAATAGTAGTTCATAAAAAATTTAAAAAAAATCTAATCGACATTCTTTCATTAAAAACAGAAAGAAAAAAACTTGTCGCAAAAAATCGGAAGGTTAAAGACTTTGATTTTAGAATAAATGAATATTTAATATAAGGATAAATTAAAATTATTATAATTTCAGAGAAAAATGAATTTAAATTTTAGTAATTTTTTAAAAAAATGGCGAGAGCGCAATTCTGATTATTTTATTTTAATGTTTATAACTTTTAAAGGAATAAATATTTAAGAGTAAAATTTTGTAACTTTATACTAGACGGTATAGGCTATGGTTTAGGAAAAATTAGAATGGTAGTTCATAAAAAATTTAAAAAAAATCTAATCGACATTCTTTCATTAAAAACAGAAAGAAAAAAACTTGTCGCAAAAAATCGGATTTGATTTTAGAAGAAATGAACATTTAATATAAGGATAAATTAAAATTATTATAATTTCAGAGAAAAATGAATTTAAATTTTAGTAATTTTTTAAAAAAATGACGGGAGCGCAATTCTGATTATTTTACTTTAAATGTTTATAACTTTTAAAGGAATAAATATTTAAGAGGAACTGTTATCCACAAATTAATAGAATGCTTTGTATGAGCTTGAAGGAAGGATACACAATATTGAGAATGACACAAAATATAGACTAAATAGTCCAGACAACGAAAAAGTATAGAGGGAAATGTTGGGAACACAATTTTTGACTTCGTAACTTTGTTTGGACTAGTTAGGAGATTAACATATCAAAGCCCTTAGTCCTTGAGCTGAGGTGGAAGGGGGGTTTGATGATTCAATTTTTCTAAATTTGCCAAGTTTTATTCAGTCAAGTTTTTCGATATCTTGTATAGTTTCCGAGATATCCGCTCCGGATAAAGGACAATGGGCATTTTTATAGGGGTTATTCATGTTTTTTCCCAAAAATTAAAATTTTTCTTACTTGATTAATAAAAAAAAATTAAATCTTGGCCTTTACATAATTACTTATACAGCAAAAAAATTTTTTAACATTTTTTCCACAATTTAACTTTTTTATTAGATTATTTTACAAATAATGATCATTTATACTGTATAATGATATAATAATAATACAAATAAGATTTTTTTTATACTCCACAATTGTTTATTTTAAATATTTTATATACCAATTATCTCAATAAATTCTTTAAAAACTTATAAAATTCAAAACTTATAAAATTCAAAACTCATAAAAATTATTTCATTACAATACATTATTGAAGGGAATTTAATGCTCTATAGTCCTATGGCCAGTATTTATTTTTTGGGTGCATCGTTGAAGAGTTATCGGTCCAAAAAGAGCGAAAAATGTGAGACAAAAATGATTTTTTCCAAAATTACAGACTTAAAGGAGTGGATATCTCAAAAACTATACAAGATATCGAAAAACTTGATTGAATAAAACATATAGCAAATTTAATCAGATTTAATTTTGTATAGAATAGTCACATCGCTACGACGCATATTTTCCGAGATATAAGCGAAAAATCGAAAAATTGAACCTTCAAACTTTCAAACCCACCCCTCCCTGACCTCCTAGTCCAAACAAAGTTACAAAGTCAAAAATTGTTTTCCCAACATTTCTCTCTATACCTTTTTTGAGCATTCGTTGCCTGGACTATAAAGTATTGTTTGTTAAATGTATTATGTAACACAATTATAGTACTGTTATTACTGTCAATATATTTACGCCACCGCTAATGCCCTTCCGGTCGAAGCAGAAAAATAACGCCATTTTTGCTATAATCGTAGACATTCAAATTGCTGCCGACCAGCTGAAGACTATTTCAGTATCCAAGAACCAGCACTGATATGAGAATTGGAAGAACCATCTACAGAGCTGAATTGAAGGAGACAATATTGCTTTGTAATTTATACACCTCGTGTATAATTAATTCACTTTATATACAAAATTGTGTATAGAGAAATGATTTTTTAAATAAATACCTGCGTTGAGAAGATAAAAATTTGCAATGATGAAGAATATCGTCACCACTAACCAAAACTACACATAAAAAATATTTGACATACGTTTTCCTAACTATGATAAACTGGTTTGATTACAACCTCCTAATGATGATAACAAATGATTTTTTTTAATGTTTAGTTTTGGTTAGTGGTGACGATATTGTTAACAATTCCCAATTCAAAAATCTGCAGTAATATTACCTATTAACTGCTTCAGCCCATCGGACATTTTCACTTGCTAATCCCCCTACTAGTCGATTAGCTAGTTGTATTGTAGCATTAGTTGCATCAGCTTCTTGTTGGCAAAGCAATTTTTCCTTTGTAGCCGTTTCAAAATCTGCAGTCAATTTTGCTAGTTGTTCTTCCAATGACTAAATTTTATTTAAATTAAAGTTTAACCTATCTTGTGGAATTTTTAAATACTTACAGCAACTTTTTTCTTTATAGAATTAAGTTTATCCTGTGCGGCTGCCAACTCAAGGTTTGCAGCTGCTAAAGCTTTTCTTTTTGGCTCGACATCGCAAAATACTTCGAAAAATTTTATAATATTGATGACCCACGCACAAAGACCTGCAGCTGCGGCAGATTTTGATCGAACGAATTCTGGTTCAAACTCTGCATCTTTAAGATATGGTTCGATCGCTTTAATAACCTCGGGATGAATGTTTTCTTTATCGTAATTAATAAGAGCATCAAGAAAAGCATCTACTTTCGCCATTACAATTTTTGCAGCTTTCCAACTTCTATCTTTTGGAACTTTACCAGCTGGAGCTAGAAGAACCATTACGGCAGCAGTTACATTAGTGACAGCACCTTAAAGTATAAAATATAAATTTTAATACAAAGAAGGTATTTTAGTCAAACCTGGTGGTGATCCAAATGATTTTAATTCAGTTAAATTTGCTTTATTTAGAGTGTTCAAAGCTTCTTGCGCGGCTAATAAAGCAGGTTCGGCTTTTAATAGATCCTCCTCACAATCTTTCTGTTTCTTACTTACTTCATCTGCAATAACTGCCACTCTTTCTTCTTCTTCATCAGCTAAGTTCTTTTCAATTGATACTTTTTCCGTCTCAACCCCAACTATTTCTATCAATCGGTCTGCTGCATCGTTTTTTTCTTTTAACTCTATTTCTTGTATTGCTAATTTTTTCTTCAATTCATCTACTTGTAAAGAAGTACTTCGTAATTTATCTAAACCGTTTTCCAAGCGTTTTACTTTTAACTGAAGTTCTTCACATTTTTGTCGAAGTAATTTTGAGTAAAGATTTATTTGTTCTAGATATGATTTTGGTGTTGTATAATTATATCGTCTTTCATTCTGAAGGAACAACTTTGATATTTGGTTTACAGAAGTATGGGCATAAGCCATGAAACGAGCAGACGAATCATGCAGTTCTTCCTAAAAATAATGACAGTAAAGAAAAAAATATATGTTTCTAGTATTATTTGTACCGGTAAAACTTCTAATTCTTGCAAAAATCTCAGAGCTACTGATACTAGCGCTTCCTGCGGCCATTCGTGGAACCAATTTACTTGTGTGCAGTTTATCAATGATGGAAATTTTCTAGATCTTACTCTAAGTGTTGATCCGACTGGTGAAAAACAAAGAACGACTTTTAGTTGCCTTCTTACTCGGTCAATAAAGAATTTCCAACAGTTTTCTCTACTATCTAGAATTCCAGCACCTTTTACTTCATTTCGGACACCGGCAATTATATTTTCTATTTCATCATCAGGGAACATATCTGGAATTTCTCCTGACGCCAACATGTCGTTAATTAAAACTAAGAATTGTTCATTCGGTACCTAAATAGAAAAGAATTTAAGAAATTGATTGATTTTAAATTTTTTTTTAATGTAGGTACTACATTAAGAATTTTAAAGAAGGTCATTAATTTTGTTAAATTATATTGTTCATGCTTCGAGTAATAAAAATTTTATTACCTGTGCATCAGTCATTAGAAACATAATTCCAACATTTTTAAGTCCACTTTTTAAATATAATGATGATAATTCTTTTTTTAAATCTAGCACACCATATCCTTTTTTAAGTTGTATTTGCGCAACTTCTAAAGAAGATATAAAAGCAGCCAATCTGGAAAGAGACTGCTTACCGCTACCTCCGACTCCTACTAATAGAGCACTTCCTCGAGGAGATTCTAAAATCCTATTTATTCTAAAATGTACAAATTCTATTAGTATTAACATTAACTTACTAATGAAGCGATAGGATTTTACAAAACGCTGATTAAATTCCTACATTTTGTTCTACAGTCGATTTAGTATAAGAGTAAAAAAAAACAGAGAAATTGTGTACCTGCAAATATGCATCATTGCGTCTTCAAACAATACCAAATTCATGGCTGCTACTAGATCATTGTAACTGGACATCGCTTCGTTTAATAGTTTAGAAAGAATTGACCATTTCTTTACTGGCATATATTTTGGTTCTCCAATACCGCCAGCAAAATGACAATAAATATTTGGTTTTTCGAATACTATAGATTCATCGATTTCCTAAAACAAATGTTTATTTTAAAACTATATTTTTGTGTGAAGGAGAAAAAGAAGAGAACGGCCTCTTTAAAAGTGGATAGAGGAATGTAAAGAGGACTTAAGGAATCTATAATTGGAAAGAAACTGCCATGGATAGAAGCAAGTGGAGATGGTTGAAACAGTTGAAGCCATGAATCTGTAATATATATTAAGATAAGAGATACTAAGGCAACAAATAAATAAGATAATACAAAAGAAGTGATCTAATCATTAAAACAGGATAACATAAACTTAAAACAAGAATAAATGAATGTTTATGAATAAAGAATAGAGGAACTGGGAAAATAAATAAGAAAGGACGAAATTCTAATATGTATGTATATGAATTGAAGGAGGAATCGGAGGAAAGTAATAAAAAGGAAGTTATGGAAACACCATTTGCTAAAAAGAAAGAGACTAAAATAAAAAGAATTAAAATATAGAAAAAAAAAATAAAATCATATCTTTAGTTAAACTTAATGATTGGAAGAAGAACAATAAATAACTAAGTAATCCAAGAAAATAAGGAACAGACATTTTTAAAGAGACAATTACCCAAGAAATAACCAGTACGAGACCATTTTGAAAATTATTTCGGCGATACCAAGACCACATACGGAGTCTCGTTTCTGGTCTAGTTCATATTTCTTCAGAATTTTTTTCTGAATTTCCGAGAAAAATAAACTAGAAATCTATACTCTTAATACAATGCAGAAACTACATTTGTTGTTGAAGGTTGACGGTTTAAATATTATTTTTTTTATCATTCTTAACGTTAAAAAAGTTTGCAATTTTAAACAATCGAAAGATTATAAATTCGACTTTAAAACAATAATAACGTGAAAGATAGATAAATAAAAAACAAAAATAAATAAATAATCACGTATTTATAAATTACAATAGAATTCATAATTACCTCGTTTTGTACTAAAAATAAGTTCTAGCAATAACGAGATTTAACGAGACGAGACAAACGGTTACGAGACGAGACCGAGACTGAAACGAGACTTATTTTTTTCTCAACTAACGACACCGAGACGAGAATTTTGAAATTCTCGCCTTATCTCGTCTCGTGTCAATCCCTAGTGTTTTCCGAGATAATTTCTTTGCGCTACCTTTTGCTTCTTCCCATTTTTACATCAAAATCAAATGGAACCCTCATATTCGTATTTGTTTTTATAATAATTTGCTCAACCGTTGACAACCGTTCTTTAAAATCCGTTGAAGACATCCTCGTAAAATATTGAAAGAACCAACCATCATCTACCAGCATTTTCTCTATAAATAAATAGCTGTATACTTCTTTTTGAGCAATTTTACTATCCACCGCATTTATTACTTTGTTTATTGCTCAAAATTAGTGACTGTGTGGATTGTTATGCGTATTTAGCATTTTTTGAGCGGATTTTGAGCTGCTCCATGTCCATCTTCCATCTGTCGAAGATTCTGCTGCTGTTACTCATTTGCTTTGTTTTGTTGTTTTTTGATGTTTATTAAGTTGGGTTTTTAATATTATTTTTATTGATTCTCACGATCATTTGATCTAGCAAATACATAAACAATGGAGATAGGTGATTTTTTATCCGACAAATCCAGTGAAGATGATTTTGAACTGTTCTTTAACGATACAAGAATAAAAAATGAAAATTATTTAGGTAAACACAGGTACGGTTTATATTCAATTTATTACCCTATAGAAAATCGTCCAAAATGCAACGAGAACTATCTCAAAACGGTTTCGAAACGATGCAGAAATTCGTGTTGTAATAAACCTTATAATTGTCAAATTCAGATCTCGTCCTGATAAAACCTGTCTCAGTAGATTATGATTCTTTTCCCCTCGTGGACCTTCATATTGCTATTCCTCACACACTCGAGTATGGCATAGACTTTTGTTTTAAATACAGAAGTGCATCTTTCTAGAGAGAATCTCTCTTACTACTTATTCTGTTTGCAGTATATATCATCCAGTTCCCCCTTCAATTTTTGACCCGTCTATTTACCAGGTAATTCTGTTAGAGTTTGTCCTGAAATCTGTGCTCGTATTCAACTCATTTTGGTTCCTAATTATTATCATCAGATCTTTGTTGAAGCTGTATTTGCCAGTCATATGGTCTGACCTCATGCCAAGCATGTTACTTCCCACACACTTTTTTAGTGTCTCACGCTATGATTTTCTCCATGGTAGCTGTAGGTGTTATTTTTATGTTCCCCGTTATTCCCAAGCAGGCAGGTCTTTGTATTTTGCTCAATTTGAAGATGGCAATCCGTTAGCAGGCAGGTCTTTGTATTTTGCTCAATTTGAAGATGGCAATCCGTTGTTATATATTTGGCCACCAGACCAGAGATGCATATGTTATCAGTGTACCATTTTTGTATAGAACCTCCATGTTTTTCCATACGTGCGTCTAGCTATCATTGAAGTAGCAACCACTTTCGTATGTATTTTTTGAATCTGTAGGTTAGAGATATGTTTTTGGCCTAACTTTACCCCAAGATATATTACTTCTCCTTTTAGATATACCACTAAGCCATAGTGGGTTAAAGTCCTTTAGATTACGCCTTTTGATGAATACTACTTCACAGTTACTTACCTCATAGTTTTTCTTGAATATATCGAGTTGGAGTTTTGAAAATGCATCTATATCTTTTTCTTCGATTAATTTATCCCCGTATACTCTTTGGCATTCGTGTAACCAAAGCCTAACAACATCTGTTGGTTGATTTAAGCATTCGCTAGTACTGAAAAGTAGTCCCTAATAAAATAAAAAAACAATTATATTAACAAATTACAAGTTTTGTCTTAGTGGACTCATCCAGTGATTTTTTAATATTTTTATTTTATAGTAGTAGTAAATATTTCGACTTACTTGAAATACATTAGATATGTCTCTCAAATTAAAAATATAATGAAACTTTACAGCTGTGGGCAAGAATATTTGAGATGTTTTATGGTGCAAAGCGACTGTAGCTGCCACAACGTTGTCACATAATTTAGCAATATATGACGGAAATTTGTATTCGGGATTAGCAAAATGTTGGCTTAAAATGCTTTTGTATATTGTAGTTAGTGCTTCTACTCCTGGAAAGCAGATCGCGAAAACGCAAAAGTGACGTTGAAGCCTCGGGTTTATTGTAAAACTTCCTGCGGTAGGATTCATGCAAGACACATATTGGCAATTGTGAATCTCTTTTAATGTTAATTTGTTTCTATCGTACCTAAAAATAACAAAATAAATTTAGAAAAATAAATAATTTGTTCATATAAATAGAAGTCAGATATTCATGAAACTTATTTAATGTGTCATATTATTATTATTAATATTGTTGTTGCTGGTCCGACGGAAGACTAAACGTTGATAGGAAAAACGCAGAGTCCCACATAACTAACTTCTACTAATTTTTTTGGGGAAAACGAACAATCTGATAAAAAATGACAACTTACAAACAAGACTACGGATATCGGTCTTATAAAAATTTTAATATTTTAATATATAAATAAATTATAGTGCTTTCATTATTTTTTTCATATAGATTTAAAATTATTTCATTCTATACCATTTAATTTATTTTAAGAAATATCAAATAATTTTATTACCAATGTCTGTAATCCAAATGTTGTCGTATTAAAGTATGTGGTTGTACGGTACCATAACCATCAACTTCTGGCATATTCATGTCATCAATAAAATATACCATTGTTTTATTACCAGGTGGGCCATAATTTCGTCCAGCTTTTTTCTCTAACGGTTTTTCTAATATTTTTTGTAACATTTCCGAAGTTGTATAAAAATTAAAGGATATATTTGTAATGGCATAATTTTCGGAAAGTGACGATAGCTTTTCGTTAACTAAGACAGTTTTTCCACAACCCGCATTGCCGACTAACATAACGGGAGTACGATTTTTCATCAGAAGATCCAAGAAATAACGAACCCGGATTGATTCAGCTGTGTGGACTAAAACGGCCTAAAACAAAATAAACTAATAAAAACATAAAATTAAAAATTTTACATTAATTAGATTTTGATTGGTAGGTATTTAATATTTTTTTTCTGGCCAACTAGGCTTAAATTTTGACAGATAATTGTAAGTAGCAACTAAAGTTTATTTTGTATTTTCTGGTCCACTAGGTTTGAATAGATAATTAATATAGAAAGCAAAAGAGTTAGTTTGGTCCTTAATATTTTTTTTTCTGAGCTACTAGGCTCGAGTTTGGATAGATAAATAATCTGGCTAGTAACTAGAATTTGTTTTGAACTTAAAAAAATTTTTCTCAGCCACTAAACTGAATTTTGCACAGATAATTAATATGGGTAGCGACTAGAGTTAGTTTTGTACTTAATATATTTTTTCTGATTCACTATACTTGAGTTTGGACAGATAATTAATATGGGTAACAACTAGAGTTAGTTTTGTACTTAATAACTTTTTTCTGAGCCACTAAGCTTGAGTTTGGATTTATAATTAACGTGGAAAAAACGTAGAGTTAGTTTTTTACATAATAATTTTTAACACGGATAATAAATAGAGTTTTTTCGTACTTAACATTTTTTTTTTGAGCCACTAGGCTTAAGTTTGGATATATAAATTAGCGTGGGTAGAAAGGAGAGTTAGTTTTCTACATAATAATTTTTTTATGATCCACTAGATTCGAGTTTGGACCGATAATTAACACGGGTAACAACTAGAGTGTTTTTGTACCTAACATTTTTTTTTCTGAGCCACTAGGCTTAAGTTTAGATAGATAAATTAACGTGGGTAGAAATTAGAGTTAGTTTTTTTCTGATCGTTTTTGGACAGATAATTAACGGCGGTAGCAACTTGAGTTTTTTTGTACTTTTTTTCTGAGCCTAAGTATACCGCG
The DNA here is from genome assembly GCA_963243735.1 of Neocrepidodera transversa. Taxonomy (NCBI): domain Eukaryota; kingdom Metazoa; phylum Arthropoda; class Insecta; order Coleoptera; family Chrysomelidae; genus Neocrepidodera; species Neocrepidodera transversa. The sequence continues at coordinate 5,914,312 of OY725350.1, forward strand.
AACATATAAACCCTAAATTTACTTAATTACTATTAATAGTTTTGACTCAGGATTTTGGTATTTGGATAATCTAGAAAAGTATAAGATACTAAAAGTAAAAGGATTATGGATGTTCAAATTTTAACTGAGTAAAGCTGTAACTTATTGAATCTTGTATCCAGACAGTTAAGATCGGCTGATCCACTGATCTAATACAGCAAAATTTTGACCTTTATTTAAAAAAAGGCCAACTTTGACATAAAAATTATGTCCAAAACTTTATTATCCTACTTATATAACGTAAGTAATTTGTGAATAAAATAGTTTCCAAAAGGGAGATAAAACTGGCATTTCAGTCCTTATATAGAGACTATCAAATATTTCTAACTCCAAGGGTGTAAAAGCGCCACTTTAGTCCCTAAAATAACAGGGTAAAATACATGTTTTAGTGCCTGCGGTGCAAAAAATATATTCTACATTATTTACAAACCCAATTTCTAGAACGGGTCAAGTTTTCGTTAGATCTTTCTGTAACTAACAATAATTGGAGCAATTTGGTATTAAGCTCTGATTAAAAAGATATTTTGGAACAAGTAATCAATATGTCAGAGAACGGATTCCTCTAACGAAATATATGATTGGAAACTTCAGTGTGCAAGATAAAATTCAATTAGTTATTTGTTAAAAACAAATTAGTAATAATAATATTTAAAAACTTACTTGTAATGGAACATCTGGGTCTAATTCAAATCTTCCTAAACTTTCAGTCCAAGGTATAAATTGTTTTGATTCATGATCTATAAAATAATCGAAGATGGTACCACCTGGTGGGAATTTAACTGTTTTAAATTCATTAACCCACCATTTTGTAAATTCCACTCTATAGTCGGTAGCCTTAAATGAAAATAAAGTAAATCGAAGTGTTTAATGTCGTATAATAAATCATAGGAAAAATCTTTCTATGGATTATCGTTACCACTAACCAAAACTACAATTTGTTAAAAAGCTCTTGATATATGTTTTGTTAACTATGTTAGCATCATTAGGATACAGTTGAAAGAATAATAAAACTCGTAGTCATACAACAAAAATGTAATTAAACTCTTTTAACAACGATGTGCAACATGTTTCGGCCATTCGATGGCCATCATCAGGCAAAATTTTTGTTGAGCAAAAAAAATTTTTTTAGGTTTTATAGCTGCTCCATACTGGAGGGGTGACCGGCTGGAGCGGCTATAAAACGTTACGTAACAATTTTTTACAAAAAAATTTCTTTTACATATTACCATAATTTTTTTTTTAAATTTCATAATGTAAATCACCATTTTTGGATAAAGTTTTTACTTTTTACTTAAATTTCATACCGTTGTTACTGTACACTTGATTACGTTGTACTTGATCAACAACAATTTTGCCTGATGATGGCCATCGAATAGCCGAAACATGTTGCACATCGTTGTTAAAAGAGCTTAATTACATTTTTGTGCTATCACTACTAGTTTTATTATTCTTTGAATAATATTACCACATTTGAGTATGGATAATGTTCTGTTTTAGGATACAGTTTATCAGCAACTCCTGATAATGCTAACATAGTTAACGAAACTTCAAGTGTTTTTAAAAAAGTGTAGTTCTGGTTAGTGGTGAGTTTTTTCTACAACATTCTTGAAACCAAAATTTGAAAATTGCCAGTATAAGTAATTGTGCGTTTTTACATGTGAGTTTGCAAAAACTGTGAAAAACAGGGATGTACTCAAATTTCTATATTGGTATAAATTTATCTTTTAGGATCAATCCCGTATTGGGATTTTTCCTCTTAAGATAAATGTCATCACTGGATATAGTTCGCCTTTATAGATCTATTATATCATTAGATATAATTGCAAATAAGGATATTTTGCAATTGTGTGAATTTTCAACTGTTATAACGCCTGAGAGACAAATACAAAAATTCACGTTATAAACTTAAAAGTCACATATATTTTTGGTATAAAATATTAAAAGATGTACTGGCTGTTAGGAAGAAACTGCTCCTCTACAAGCAGATATTGAATCCCTATTGGACGAATCGTAGCCAGCTTTGGGGCTGCGCCAATAAAATTAACATTCAAGTTATCCAACATTTTCAAAATAAAGTATTAAGGAACATCGTCGATGTACACTGGTACTGTCACAACAGTGATCTTCATAAGGACCTTGATATAGAAACTGTTGACAAGATTATATCCAAATCTTCAACAACAATAAACAACGGCTACTCCGATATTGGAACGATGAGGTCATCCAGCTCTTCGATAATACCAATTTAGTAAGAAGGCTCAAGAAGACCAAAATTTAGTTCAGTCACTGTGTTAGTTACAAACAGAGTATTGTGAGGGTGTTACACGTTACCGGTAGTGTTACTAAAATTATTAGATCCTATACTATTCCTATACTCAGTAAACCTTAATTTCAGACTTGTTTGATATCCCTTCTTAATTTTCTCGAGTCCCTTTTCAAGATCTCCCTCTTCTCAAGATCTCCCTCTTCTCAAGATCTCCCTCTTCTCAAGATCTCCCTCTTCTCTTGGTATGACTATAAAATGTCTTTCCCATGTTAACAATTCTCTCTCTTTGCCTCTTAAGTCAGAAAAATTGACTTTTATTTTGTCTGTGTCGTTTATTGATTTTTTTTCCTTTGATATGTAGGGTAAGTTTTTATTATATTAAATTATATTTTCACTTATGTCCCCTGTTATCATTATTGTTATTTTTAATTCTTTTTTTATGCCGGTATATTTTTTTTATATTTACCTAAAAGTTCATATCAAATATTTTATAATAATATACATTATCTGATGTTTGTGGTGCTATTTCAGTCTCGATTATAAAAAGAGAATCTATTTTTAATTTGTTTTTACAGATTGGCTTAAAAAATTTAATTCACTTTGATTATTTTTATATTTCATATTTTGATCTAAAAATTTCATATTAATATTATCATTGTTTTATATTCTTTTTTAAAAACAGAGATCACGAAATCTTATAATTATAACATTTTTGTCTTATATCTCCATCTTTTTTTTGGAACGAGTCCTTTTTGAAACAAGTTTTTTCCTTGGGACTGAACGTTCTTTTTTTTGGAATAAGTCTTTTTTGAAAAAAGTTTTTCCTTGGAACGAGTCTTTTGGTACGAGTTTTCTTTTCTTACTGGATCAGAACCTGCTGGTGGGTTGACATCTTTTACTGCTTACTGGATCTAGGAAATTTTTGGAAGAAACTCGAAGACAAAAACAAAACCAAGCTAAGTTAAAATTTCCCGACAAATAAAAGAAAAAGTCTCTGATGAATTATTAGCTAAATTTTCTTCTACAATAAAACAAATATGACGTTTAATTGGAGTTTAATTTCCTTAAACCCAAAAAAAGAAAGACAGGACGAATTTTTAAATATATCATATTTTCTTTATCAAAAAAATTAGACTGGCATCCAAATTTTTTTTCTTAATATTTTATTTTTCGATATATTTCAAATTCTATTCCTGGAACGAACCCATTAAATCACATTTATTATTAAATCACTTTTATCAACAAATAAAAAAATACGTTTCAAAATGTAATGCCAACTTTTTTTATTTAATAACCCATTCCAAACGTACCAGAAACCAGAAACACTCTATATAAAAATGACATATTTTTATACTTACTTGTTCCTGAAACATTGCTGAACCAAACGCCCATACGCAACAAAAAACAAAATAAAGTTCATACCACTCTTTTGGACAATCCAATGGTGTATTTTGTGGTGTTAATAGAACATCTAATAAATGACACAACATTGAAAGATGCGATGTTTCGACAATCGGAGTAATTTTCTTAAATCTTGTTCGCACATTCTCCAAACAAGCTGGTATGTATTTATCGAATAGCATTATTAAATTTGATTTTTCAGCTGGAATATCTCTTGTTTCTATCCAACTAGTAACATACCTAAAAATAAAATAAAATTACTGATTTCAATTAAAACTGGTAAAGAAGATTTTATGATTCTGATTTAAGGAATTAAAGTTACTTTATATTGTAACATATTAAACATGTTTTTAATTAATTTTAAAATAAAACTTTAAATTAAGTCTATTTTAAACTGGCGCCCAATTTGCACACCTATTTTTGATATATCTTCTTCAACCATTAATTAAGGCCGGAAACTACCCCATAAGTGTCTCGAAATTAATTAAGTATTAAGTTCATAAAATCCTGTAAAAATAATTTAAATAAAACACTCATAGTTGTTTTATTTTATTGATTTAGTAATTGTAAATTTTTTATGCAATATTTCATTTGATCAAAACAATATACGTCTGGAGGTAACATTATTTGGTTTAGGTAACGTTTCCATTGTTCACTTCTAACTTTGATAATTTTTTTTAATTCTGTACAACTCGTTCAAGAAAAAAATAACTCTTAAGGGATGGTTGTTGTGACAGAGTAAATCTGCCAGTGAGAAAATTCTAAAAAGAGAAAAGATTGGCTGGAAAATTTCTAAGAAATATATACACTGTGTCCAATTTTTGAGATATTAATATAACTTTTAGTAGAAAGAATATTATGAAAAATACACAGCCCCACAAAAAAAAAGTTCATACACGAGAGAGTGACATATGTATTCCCATGTATTTTTCGACGCTGAATCCGATTCCGAGCTCAGAATTGGGCCTACATCTGGAATTGGCCCCAGGGGCCGAAAATGGCCTGAAATGCGGTTGGAGCCAAAGTCGGATTTGTGCTCGAAAAGTTTATGGCCAACTGAAATTCCGGGTTCGGATCCGGGAAAATGACCCCTTGGGGCGGGAAAATCCTGTTTTGGACGTCCCGGTCGCGTTTGTGGTATTTTCATGGACTTTCCAATTCTGGAGTTGAGACTGGGTGTGAAAAATAATTGGTCAGCTGAAATTCCCAGTTTGGGTCCGGGAAAATGGCCCATTGGGGTCGGAAAATCATATTTCGGACGTACCTATCGCAAAAGTTTGATTTCTATGTACTAATTCCTGTAGCTTAGACTGTGCTTGACAGGTTTATGGCCATGTGAAATTCCCTGTTCTGGTACCTCAGGTCCAGAATTGAAAAATACGAAAATACCACTGTTGCAACTAGTATGTCCGAAATATGATTTTCCGGCCCCAATGGGCTATTTTCCCGGACCCAAACTGGGAATTTCGGCGGTTCAAAAACTTTTTGAGCATACTCCAAGGACCAGGATTGAAAAATACATGAAAATCCCACTTTTGCGACTAGTACGTCCGAAATATGATTTTCCGGCCCCAATAGGCCATTTTCCCGGACCCAAACTGGGAATTTCGGCTGACCAAAAACTTTTCACACCCAGGCTCAGCTCCAGAATTGGAAAGTCCATGAAAATACCACAGTCGCGACCGGGACGTCCAAAACAGGATTTTCCCGCCCTAAGGGGTCATTTTCCTGGACCCAAACCCGGAATTTCAGTTGGCCATAAACTTTTCGAGCCCAAATCCGGCTTTAGCTCCAAAATTCAGCGTCGACTTCGCCTTATTTCTGGAACCGCATTTCAGGCCATTTTCGGCCTCTGGGGCCAATTCCAGACGTGTAGACCCAATTCTGAGTTCGGGATCGGATTCAGCGTCGAAAAATACATGGGAATACATATGTCACTCTCTTGTGTATGAACTTTTTTTTTTGTGGGGCTGTGATATAAATTGTATTTGTAGAGAAAATAAATTATCCTTAGTGGATTAAACATTATAAACAATTTCTTCTGGATTATTTGGTGCAGCTCTAGAAATTATAAAAGGCAATTTTTTAGAAAATCAAAAAAGTAGTCTAAGTGTTTTAGAGAATTATGTCTTTAGATTGAGCACATAATTTTTTATTCTGTCCTTAAAGGTTAAATAAATTATAAATATTTTGTTGTATAAAACAAATTTATTTACATAGAAATCTACAAATATATCAATTTCTATCGATTCTTGGTTACCAAACCAGCCGGCCCAGTTGCTAAACCTCCTTGACCTTCCGGTATTATCCTAAGAGGCGTGAAACCAAGTTCTGACTTAGGTATACCAAATTGTACGAGTTTATCCTCGAAAGTATCCAACAGATCATCATGAGCTTTACAGACTCTTGCCAACTCATATTGCAAGTCGTTAATGGTGGCATTTTTCTTTGCGAGAATCTCTTCCAATTTTTGATTTGTTCTTGGTGGTGGTTGTATCGTAGCATTCTGAAGTTCTGCAATAACTGTTTCTCTATGTTCGGCTACTTGGGTTAAAGTCTGGATTCTTTTGTGTAAGAGAACGTTTTTAACACCTGAAAATGAGTATAATTAAAATTGGACTGTTGTCAAAGGTCCTTCTAAAAGGATTAACATTACATATTTAAAAATGCACCATTTTCGAAATGGTGAATGATTGCAACATAAATTCTGTAGAACAAAGAAATCAAAGAGAAATAATAAATCAGGATAGAAGAAAACTAAAATATGAAATAAGGTAGGAATAGCTTAAAATGACCAAAAAAGAAGAGAGGAAAGACGAGGAAAGAGAGAAGTCAGGTTGGTCGTTATAATTATTAGTGCAAATTTATTTATTTGTTTCCATTTTTCCACATATTTTCGTTTGCCTAATATTGTACCAAAAATAAGAATTAAATTTTCAGATTTATATCACTCACTTGTTTTCTCTTGTACTTCCAAAACGGCTTTAACAAATCTGTTATGAAGTTCGTCTCTTTCTTTTTGTAATGTTTCGAATCTTAACTCCAAAGCATCATAAGACCATCGTAGGTCTTCAAATTCCTTAAGTTTTTGAGCCAGTACCATTTTAGTATTAGCTAATACCATTTTATCTCTGTCATAATTTTGTAATTTTCTTTTATAGTCCCTGATTTCTTCTTGTGCTGCGTTTAGGGGAATCTCTAGTCGTTTTGTTTCTGCTGTTAAATCTGCTACTTGTTTTGACATTCTTTCGTTTTGCTTCCTTAGCATCTCCATTTCATCTTTTAAACTACTTATTAGAGCTAAGTTATTTAATGTGATGTCGTTATAATAGTTTCTCATCTCATTGAAAGATTTCTCATGATGTTTAATTAAATCAGAAATGTGCTCGTTTTTTCGTTCCTCTACTTCTGATATTTCCATTTCGTACTTAGAGGTTAAGTGTGCTCTTAAATCTACAAATTTCTTATCATAGGTCAGTTCCATCTCTTTGGCTCTAGCCTCAAAATCAGTTCTTGCTTTGCTTATTTCTTCGCTGTTCAGTAATTTTAAAGCTTTAATTTGATCTTGATTGCTTATTTCTAGTTCTTTAATTACAGCTTTTAAATTTTTTTTATCTTGGAGAAGTTCCTTTTCTTGAGCAGCATACTCTTCTTGTGCTTGTTTTAAAGCAACTAAAGTTTCTGCTTTCGATTCTGTTAGACTATTTTGATGTTCATATTGAAGATGCTTAACTTTCTGCTTATAGAACTTAAGTTCTTCTTCATTTTTTTCTCCAGCTTCTTCAATTTGTCTATCTCTATTTTTCAGTTGTGCTCGAGCTTCTTCCAATTCAGTCCTTGTAATCTCCCAAAACGTTCTGATTTTATCTCGTTCCATTTGGAAGAAATTTCTTTCTTCGCGTTCCCTATCATTTGTCTCTTTTAATTTATAAGCAAATTCCTCCAACTGTTCTCTGGTAAATGCAGCTGTATCCACCCCATCGATGACTTTTTTACCTCCTGCTGCCTTTTTCGGAGGCATCTTGAGGTGATTTTTATTATAAGTAATTAAACGTAATCAAAAAGATTGTATAATGATGCTGTGTACGTGTTTCCACAGTAATAAGTTAAGATTTATTTTGTTTATGAACTTATAAAGTTTCCTAATCTACCAATTATTTTGTGTGATGTTAAAACTCAAGAAATTTCTAAAAAATAATAAAACTAACACAAGTGAATAATAATCACTAAAATATATGATTTTTGACGTCAGTTGAGTTTTGAAGTTTATCACTAATTTGTCATAATAATACTCTTCTCTGTCATTTAGAGTAATGGGTATATTATTGGTATAGAATTTGTAATACTTCAGTGGAAAAGACTCGTCATACGACAATCTGTATAGTAATAATAATATTAATGATAGAGAATGTTTATATGGGGAAAAGATGTCTGGTAAAACATGATGATCAGTCCGAGCTAGACTCATTTTTAGATATATTTTTTATCAAGTACACACTGAGTGCAGTGTAAAGAAAATAAGGTAGATAAATAGTAGTTTGTGCAACAAGTGTGGATATGATAGCCATATCGCACGCGGAAGAAGTTTGAGCAGGACGCCGAGCAGCCGAGTCTCGTGATCCCATTGCAGAATACAATTTGAGTTAGCCATGTCCAATAATGATATTGGTGCATAGAAGTATATTGAGCTTGGGATTTAAAGTTTGTTCAGTGACCCCTGATCCCTACGTCATCACTAGCGCATTTAAAAAAAATGTTGCGATATTGTGAGAAATAACAACAATTTATATTGAAATTAATTGATTATTTCCAACGGGAGTAGATAGTAAGCCACTTGAGTACATATTCCCCGATTTTTCCCCAGATTTTGGGAAATTTATAGAGTAGATCTGGCAACAGCGTACCGTATGTATGCCGTGTAAAAGTACGGTCGACAAACCCCTAAAAACTTGGTACCGAATGACAACAGTCGTTTTCGTTCTGCCTCTACAGAGGCCTACAGATCTTCATAGATGTTTACAGGGGTCTACAGATCACCACAGACTTTTACAGAAGACGTACTTCAGACGTACTTCAGATGCCTACAGAGGTCTAGAAATCACCACAGACGTCTGAAGTACGTCTTCTGTCGAGGTCTGTGGCGATCTATAGACCTCTGCAAACGTCTGTGACGATCTGTAGGCCTCTGTAGACGCAGAACGAAAACGACGTAAATCAACTAAAATCGACGAAAACGGTACCAAGTTTTTAGGGATTTGTAGGCCGTATTTTTACGGGCGTACATACGGTACGCTGTTGCCAGATCTACTCTATAAATTTCCCCAGATCTAGAAAAAAATCGGAGAATGTGTGTTCAAGTGGCTTACTATCTCCTATTAGCGGGAAAAAGATGCTGGAAAGACTCTTTTGCCCTTAAGTGCAGTTTGTGACGTAAGTAGAAAAATACGTATACCATTAAAATCTTAAATAGAAGAGAATAACATTTCATATTTACTATCTGTTTTAGAGAATTACTGATGCGTCTTGCTCAACGGTCAACAGAATTAAGGCAAAGGGGATAGAAAAAGATGTGGTTTTAAAAATTGAAATAATACGGCGATTTTGTCATCTCGCGGGAGGTAAATCCACGAGATTTATGAAAATACAATACGAGAGCGTATTTACGGGTTGTATGGAGCAGATAAATATATATTTTGTTACTTTCTTGCATTAAAGTTCAATTAAAAAAATAAAGTTGGCAAAAATCAATATCATTTAAGGCTATTTTTGATAGAGCAGCCTTATGTCGCACAAAAACGCCTAGAATTTTTAAGGTAATTTAAAAACAAAATAGTTGGTGCTAGGGAAGCGATAGCGAAATTCTGCTGAGCACACCGCTAGATGATTTGACATTTGACAGTAAAGTGACAGTTGATTTTTGATGACAGTTTTTTTTTCTCTAATTTGTTTAATTTAAAGAACCGTTTAATATGGACAATTTACATCTATATTTAATTGATAATGATCTAATATATTTGATAGGGGAAATTGTAAATGATTTAGCACAACTACTGGAAAATCTTGAAAATAACGAAAGAAGAAATGTGCCCAAAAATGAAGGTTTTTATGAAATAACAATTACATTGTACATGGATGATTTGTTTAAGGAACGTTTTTTAATATCTCGGGCACCTTTTGAAGTAATTAAAATTAATGGAAATGAGAAAATACCAATTCGTAACCTTGCATGAATTTCTGAGGTTCCTTCAACATCGTAAAACTGTTCATTAAATTCATATGTTATTGAATAATACTCTATTTCTTTCTCCATATTTGACATGTTCACAACTCCCAACACGTTGTAAAAAGTGAACGTACTTTTTCTCACTTCAAAAAATGGCGACAGCTCCACAACATGTTGGCGATGAGCGCTTGCGCCAGCACGAAAATCATAAACCGTTCCACAACTGTTCTTTCTGCTGAATGCGCCCAATGAGAGCTACCATCTCCTCTTCTCAGTTCCGTTTCTTAAATGTCAATTTCTTCTTCATCTGTTATATTTTTCTTTATTCCGTGATTTATTCAAACTGAATATTTTACAACCAATTTTTTTTAAAATAATGATTTGGTTTATTTCCAGTCCAAGCAGAGTGAGTTATTTGTTTTCTCTAACAATTCGACTGAATTAATATTCGACATACCCCAATTGTGTGAAATTAAGTTATTTTGTGACGGGGTCACTGAACAAACTTTATGTGCATTTGTTTGTTTGGATTTAAAGAGTCTCGTTACGTCCAATCGAATACCTGGATACAATTAGAGTTTGTTTAACCATCCTCTGCCGTTACGTCATACACTGTCCATCTTGATCTCTTAATCATGAAATAGATGAGACGGAATTATGACGATATTAACGTATTTCTTAACTAATGTCGACGTAAATGTTATTTATTACTTTTGACAGTTCAATTAATTTTTCATTGTCAAAATGCCTTCCCGCTATAATGAGAAAGAGCAAAGTTTAATTTTAAAGTTGATTAATTACTGTTTAAAAGAAAGAGATGCTGGAATACTGCTTTTATCATTAAATGCAGTATACAACGTTTGGGTTCACCCCAAAAATTAATCGTAATATATATTATATAATTCGCCATTTAATCACGATTTAAACATCGTAATTTTTTTAATTTAATCAAAAATCATGCTCAGGGACGTTAAATATCCCCAAGCTAAAAATTTGAAACAAATTAGTAAAAAAAACGAAGGTTTCAAGTTAAAAAAATTACGCAACGCATAAAGCAAAATACAATTTTTGGCATTACCAATTTATTCATACAAACACACCTTAACATGCGTCATTGAAAACAATCCTGAACATATGTAATTCGTTATATTTTAATTTTGAGGTTAAGTGTAAAATAACATTCAAATAATATATGACAAACGTAAAACAGCAGAATACGTCACCCATTATGAAGGATGGTTGAACACCCCATCACATTTTAACTTTTTGAATTTGAATGGTTTTTGGACTGGCAGACTAAATTTTTTAATGAATATTATAAGTAGATACTTGGTATTTTTTTACCCAATGAGCTTAAATTTTTAAATAAATCTATTATTTAACTAATATTTATCGGAGCCAATGAGCTATAATTTTGAGTAAAAATTTAACTAAAGTTTTTGGATTCAATGAGCTATAATTTTTAAGTAAATACTCACGTATTTTACTCATATTATTTGGGGCTAATGATCTGTAATTTTTGAGTAAATTTTATGTCCAAAAGTGGGAAACTGAAGTATTTATTACTCGCTATATATAGAAAAAAAATTCAATTAGTGGCATACGTTTTAATGTTTTATGATTTGATTCCTTTTTTCTTATTTTTTACAGATTTAGTTTTCTCTTTGGGGACTAAATTTTCTTGATCACTTATATTTAGCTCTGCTTCTGGTTCTAATTCTGGTTCTATTATATTATTATCACTTTCGTATATTTTTAACTTTTCTTTGTAGAAATTTATTTCACTTTCGATTTTAATTTCGGCTTCTTCGAGTTGTTTATCTTTATTTTTCATTTGAGATCGAAGTTCCTCCAATTCCGATTTCGTCAGTTTCCAAATTTTTTTAATTCTTTCTCTTTCCTTTTGAAAGAAATTTTTCTCTTCGCGTTCCTTATCGGTTGCATCTTTTAATTTGAAAACACATTCTTCTAATTGTTCTCTGCTAAAACCAACTAAATCTGATTTATCTACAATCATATCAGTATCAATCCCTGCTTTTTCCGTTTTACGAGACATTTCACTATGATTTTGTAAATGGAATGTGATTGAAAATGAAATGATAATAAATTTTATAATGACAATTTATGATGGTATAAAATAAGTCAAATATGAAGTTATTGAATGGTTCCATGAGCTCAGTTCGGCTTGAAGAATTTGGAGCGTTAGGAGTAGAGTGTGAGTATTTGGAGTACCGTCTTGTTAGTACCCGAACGGATAGATCAAAGAGCGGGTTAAAACGAGTGAAAAGAGTAACCAAGCCGAACTCACCTTATGAATTTTTAGGACTAATCAATTGATTGTCAAATTAGATTCCGTTAAGGCGCCTATTTATTAAAGTATTCGTTCCGCGTGATCAGTGAATGATATAAATTTTCTCAGGTACTACACAGATTATTTTTGCTTAGTATATGGCACTATCGAGGTACCCATTAATGGTATTTTCATATTTTATGCTATTAACTAATTTTTAACTGTAGTGGCTTTTGTGGAATATTTAGTGAACCACTATCTTCAGTCATTTTTAAGAAATACTAAATTACCGGTTTCCCGTTTTTCCCATTATATTTTATTTTTGTATAAAATAATGTCTTCTACCTATTCATTTAATTAGAGCACTACTAGTACTATGTAGTTAAGTTTAACAAACAAGGGGCGAGTGGAACTAACTAAGCAACTTTTTTGCCACTTGAAAGTGACGGTTATGGTTATTACGCAGCCACCTTAATTCATTACTTAAAAAAAAAACAAAGAGTTCTTCGTACCTTATCGGTGTGAAAACAATGGAATATTATTTTTGTCCTATCATTAAAATTAATCTAAAAGGGAATTTTGTAGATTGTTCTGAGGGTTAATACGTTGTTATTCACAGCAGGTGTCCATATCACCTTCAGCAGGTACAAAAAATATGTCTTTATAAATATTATCCTCACCATATTTATTGAATAAAAAGTCTGTATTGCTGATATCTTTTTTGCAATGTTTCTTCTTTTTTTTCATCTTATTTACCCAACGGATAAAGCAAGAATTAAATTTGAGCACAGACCAACCCCACTTCGAAATATGTTTTCTAATATGTTAATAAAAAAAGGTCCCGATTATTTTTTCGGGAATGTTTAAGGTAATAGAAATTTTTAGTGATTTTAATCTAATGCGTAATGTAGGAATCACTTTTGGACATAGCAATAACGTGGCAACCACTACGCCACTTTAACGGCTTGGTTAAGGATTTCAAAACATGGCAAAAACTACTCACCATTACTGTATGTATATAGATATGAGGATAATTACAGCGCGACATATAATATCCACTGTTTCCCCTTCTGGTGATTTATCGTTGAAGATAACTCAGTGATTAGAGTCTTCTAGTCCTATTCTCCTTAAGAGATTTAGGATGTCTGACGGTTTAAGATTCGGTAGATCTCTATCCTATCTGATGTACTCCAAGTAGTAGGTTTTGCAAAGCAGTGCAGTCTGAGAGTATGTGGATTGAGTTTTCAACATCTAAGTCACAAAATCTGTCTTCTTGTACTGCTAGTCCAAGCTTCTTAAGATATCCTCTCAGCTGGCAATGCCCTGTTAGGACTCCTATTATTATGCGAAGCTTGTTTTTACTCAGGTTCATACTTTTTATGGACTTTTTCTTACTAAGCTTATTCAGTTTGTCTAAAAACTATTTGACCATCTTCGAGCTGATTACGTGAGAGCTCAGTGCTTCATTGGATATTTGACAATCCGACATAATGAAAATTTTTTGCCTGTGGAATTTCTTTTCGACGTTGAACTGGGCACATTTTCTAATAGCGTACATTTCCGTTTAAAACATACTTGGTGATTTGCTCAAGCTTTCGAAGCATCTGGTACCAAGCCCATATACTTCTATTCCAGTACCCATTGCTATCCTGGATCCATCAGTGTAACATTTAATGGCATTTCTGGTTAGTTTCACATAGCTGGGTACATCCGCTGCAGGATTTTTGGGTTGCATCCTCAATTTTTCCGTGTAAAGTTCCTGCATATCATTAATTCTTTCATTGCCTTTATCGTTATTTCTTTTTTACCATCTGGTGATGGTGTTGAGATTGAGCTTTCTTTTCCTCGTGAAGGCTACAATAATGGCTTTGGTGAGGTTGATATGTAGTCCTATCGATTGGCACCATGCTTTTATCAAGTTATTTATGACTTATGTTGAAAAGTGTTTGCAAACTTGCCTCTGACCATTATGAGTATGTCATCAACATATCGTCGGCATGATATACCGAGGTCAGTCATCGTGCCAAGGAGTTTATCTACTATTAGGCTCCACAAAAGCGTGGATGCATCTCCGTCTTGTGGAAATCCTTTGGTACTGCAGATGGAGATGGAGTCTTGCCCTAAGCCCCTTCTATGTCTAGAAAAACTCCTACCACATTTTTCTTGTTAGCCAGTGCTTCCTGGATATCATCAGTCAGTTACATAAGTGCGGTGTCCGTGGATCTACCTGTTCGATATGCATCCTGGCTGGGGTGCAGCGGTACCCGTTCCAGGATCTCTATTCTGATATAATTATCGATTTTAGGAAAATTTACCGCCATCAATTCATCGCCGCCAGTTCATCACTATTAATTCACCGCCCCAGCAATTCACCGCCGAAAAAAATTTTAAATTTATTTATTAAATATTTAAGGCACCAGATTCAAACAAAATTTTGAAAAAATAATTAGTAGAACAACTTATATTATTTCCCATTAAACTCATTGGCTTACACTAATAATCTGATTTCTGAGTGAGTTTATTTATTACATACACAAAATAATAAACCCAGTGAAATAAATTAAGGGGGGTTTTAGATGGGTTGAAAATTTAATAAAATCGTAACTTGAATACGCCGAAAAATTTAATACTTTCCTCCTGAAACCCTATTTATATTATTTTTTAAAAATTTTGCTAAATTTTGTTTGTAGTATCAGTCTATTAAGTATTAAATTTTTAAGTGGTGAAATGATTAGGCGGTGAGTTGATGAGGCGATGAATTGCTGATAGCGATGAACTGACGGAGATGAACTGATGGCGGTGAATTATCTACAGCTGGTCGTAGGGATTTTTTCTGCGTGTTGTTCATTTTCCCTGCTTTTGTAATAAAGGTGACTTTGGCCATTCATACTTCTGGTATATAGCCTAGGGGATAATAAGGGGCAGGATATCTTCTTGCCCTCGCTGAAGCAGGTTTGGAAATATTTCATCGGTTCCTGGATATTTAAATGGTTGGAAATTGTTCAAAGCCCATTTTATCTGCCTGCTACTACATATATGTCTAGCCATTTTTGTCGCTTCCCTAGTAGGTCTGCTGTGTCTCTCTAGTGTGTTTCCTGTAGGGATAGATTTGCTTCCAGGAAAGTAAGTTTTAACTAGGAGCATGGCTCTTTCCTCTTTATTTTCTGTGAAACTCCAGTTTGGCTTTTTAAGGCCATTAATATATTACCTCAGCCTGTCACATCGTAGTAAAATTGAAGCGATATTGTTGGGTTGCCGTAACTATTATTCTACATTTTAAAGTATTGACAATTTTTAAGTTGTTCTGCTTGTTAGTCACATCTTAAATCACTACAAAACTATAAAATGATTCCAAGCTGTAAAAGTTATGTGGTTATAACTGTAAAAGTATAAAATAAAGTTTTTGTTCTATATAGTGACGGATTTAGTGATTATTGCGCGATAGCGATTAAGACGAAGTTGCGCGATCAGTTTTGATCTTAGATCATATATGCTGCGCTAGATACCGCATCATGCAGTATTTATTGGGTAGGTGAGGGGTAACGTTTACAGTGTACTATGAGTCGGATACTGATTTGTCATTAGTCAAACTACATCGATACTATGTCAAAATTTGAAAACGACCAATCATGCCGTATCTAGCGTAGCGTATATGATCCAAGGTTTTGGTCACTATAATGGTACTTAAGTTGCCATAATGACAAAATCCATTAGTTTATATTGTGTAAAATATGTGCATAAATCGTACCTTAGTGATATTCACCATTGCACTATTTGTAATAAAAATTGTTTATTTTGTTGTTTACTGTTGTACTTTATGTAATTTATTTTTGGAATTCACCAAACACTCTTTCATTTATTAAATAACAAAACTACTAGTTAATTAAATATACAGTTTACTAAATTAAAAAATTGACTTTAAGTGATTCTTTTAGATTGTAATGATATACTTTGTATAAGTTTTTAAATAAGTTAATTGCTGATATGTAAGTAGATCAAAGGAAAGTTATAGATAAATTGGCAATAAAATTGAAATTTTTTAATCATAATACATTAAATTTAAGTAATCGAAGTCAGGGAATATAGTGTTAATAAATTGGTTGCGATATCAATAAAATCTAGTGGGAAAAGGTAAAAAAAAATTAATTAAAAAAAATTGAAGGTACAATAATAACAAATTAATAAGACAAATTAATTTTGTAATGTCCACAATTTTTATAACGTAAAATATTTATTTGAAGAGTTATTTTAAATGGTAGATATTTATGTTGGCTTATATGTATAAAAAATAAAACTTATACCAATGAGATAAAAATTTATAAAAAAAATAAAAAAAAGTCATTAAAATTTAGAAAATTCAATTAAGAAGAAAGTTAAAAAAAATCTACACCTGGTTGAATTATAAAAAAAACTAATCAAGAACGAGTTATGGAATAAAGAATTAAGACAAGAGAATCTACAGAAGAAAAGAAAGTATCAAATTAGACAGTTTATGGAATTAATCAGATGGGAGGAAGTTTGAAAAATTTGAACTGCTGGAGGATGGTGTTAAGGAGTTTTATTTAGTGATTTAAAATTGTTAAAATTAATTTGCTATTTTCTACTATTTTTGACAGAACCCAACAAAAGTTGAGATTATGTAAATAACATTACAATATATTAATTTTGTGTGCGGCTAAAAGGTCGGATCTAAAGTTAAAAAAATAATAACTATCATTTGGTAGATAATGTCAATATACTCCGAAGTACCTACAGTATAAAAGACAATTCTACAATAAATAATTTATTAAAAGTAAATTTTAATTTAACGTACCTGATTTTTGTTGAACTTCCATTATAGCTCTAACAAATCTGTTATGAAGTTCGTCTCTTTCTTTTTGCAGATTCTCCAAACGTAATTCTAGAGCGTCATAGGACCATCGTAGTTCGGCTAGTTCCTTCCTTTTCTGTGAAAATTGCGCTTTTATATTCGTCAATGCAAGTTTATCTCTCTCGTAACTCTGTAATTGTTTTTTATATTCTTTAACCTCTTCTAAAGCTTTCTTTAATGGAACATCTAACCGTTTATTTTCTACGCTTAAATCACCTACTTGCTTAATTGTTCTTTCATTATTTTTTCTTAGTACTTCCATTTGATCTTTTAGACAACTGATTAAAGATAAGTTATTTAAAACAATATCGTTATAATAGTTTTTCATTTCATTGAAAGCGGTTTCGTGATTTTTAATCAAAAGGGAAATATGCTCATTTTTACGTTCTTCGATCATTGATATTTCCATTTCATATTTTAAACTTAGATGACATCTTAACTCCTCAAATTTTATTTCATACTTTTGGTTCATCTCCTTAACTCTAGTTTCAAATTCTGTTCTTGCTTTACTTAATTGTTCACTATGTTCAAGTTTTAAAGCTTTAATTTTATTTTGGTTGCTTAATTCTTGTTCTTTTATTAAATTTAATAAGTCTCTTTTATCTTGAAGTAAATCCCTTTCTTGCTTACCGTATTCATTTTGCGCTTGTTTTAAAGTCACTAAAGTTTCCGCTTTTACTTCTGTTAAATTATTTTGATGTTCATATTGAACATGTTTCAGTTTTTGTTTAAAAAGTTTTATTTCTTCTTCATTATTTTCTTCCGCTTCCTCAATCAATCTATCTTTGTTCCTTAATTGAGCTTGAGCTTCTTCGAGTTGTGCTTGTGTTATTTCCCAGAAATTTTTAATTTTATCCCTTTCTATTTGGAAAAAATTTCTTTCTTCACGCTCTCTATCATTTTCTTCTTTTATTCTTAATGCGAATTCTTCTAACTGTTCTCTTGTCATAGAAGATGTATCGACACCATCTATTATTTTACCCGTTGCTTTCTTTTTAGGAGGCATTTTTAAATCTATTAAACTAAAACCTTAAAATTATAAAAGAAATATCGATTAAACGTGGTTAAAATCAAGCCATTGTTTCCATGGCAACGTTTGTTTTATCGAAAAGCTTGTTGCCAGTAGATATTGTATACCTGGATATAAATTTCTAGTGTTCAAAATATTTTTATTTAAATTACCTTAATAATCTATTTTCTGCAATTATTTATGAAAGCACTGACTGGGCATCTTTAAAACTATTAGTTGAACGTGATCTTCCTTATATATTTAATTGGTTTCAACAATACTTACTTACGATAAATTTTAGTAAGACATTCTTTGTTCCATTTTCTTCATATCCAAATGCTTTACCAAACTATAACAAAATCGAAATTAAAGCCAACAATATTGGAATAGAAATCACCGCTGTTCCTAATATTCAATACTTAGGAGTCTATATAGATAGTCACTTGAAATGGGATCATCATATCAACTTTGTTACAAGAAAATTAAGGAGGCAAAAATATTAAAATGGAATGAGCTAAGTATATTATACTATGCCCTTGTCGAAACCCATCTCACATATTCAATTATTGCTTGGGGTGGTGCACTTGATTGCCACATAAATAACTTAAGTATTACACAAAAATCACTTATTAAGATTTTAATTAAAAAAACCATATACTTATCCAACGGAGCGGCTCTTCGAAGAGAGTCGATTCTTTGATGTTAGACAATTGTTCTCTCATACAACAGCATTACAATAAGAATGAACTAAAAAATAAATCGGTCAAGTGCGTGTCGGACTTCGCACATTTAGGGTTCCGTACCAAATGTAGAATATAAGCCAGCTGTGCAGAGGCAGGATTCTTAAACGACTTTTTAAAATTTTAGTCGAACTAATAAGATTTAAATAAGTGAAAAGAGAAATAACCTGGCGCATGTGTGTTCGACGAAAAAAAAAATTATGAATATCACAATCCGCATATATACTTAAATATATTAACAAAATTTGAAATGCAGCGAACAAATTTGTTAATATCAGCGTAACCGACAAAGATAGAAAAAAAATTATAAAATAAAAAATGCGTTTTTTAATAAAACTAATATGATTGCACAGATAAAAAATAATATCGAATATCACAATTCGCATAAATACAAAGGTACGGAACCCTAAAAATAAGGGAATGTTAATGAAAAAATTATATTTATTAATATATTGATATTTGTTGGTAAAATATACGTAAAAATAAACATTATCACCAAATCTCAAGTTGATAGTTCAATGGAAAGTTAAAAAATACATCGGAACAAAATTTTGTAAAAAATACTGACTTTGGCGGCTTCTCATGCCTACATTTTGCAACATTTTTTAAAACAAAAAATATAGCTTGTATCTACTCAATGAGCTCTATTCAACGATACCTCACTCGATGGGGTAGGCCAAATTTTTTTTCAGCGCTCCCCTTTAGCTGTATGGGAGCCCTCCTTGAAAACATTTAAAATATTTTTTTATAATTTGTATGGCTTTGGGTCAACAAGACGCATATACTGTGAAAATTTGAAGACTGTAGCTTGAACGGTTTAGCTTCTAGACCGATGTGACAGACGGACGGACACGCGAGTGAGAGCAATAGGGTTCCGTTTCGACCCGTTGGGGTACGGAACCCTAAAATGGAATACGATTATAATACTCGTTCTAGGCTACATACATTTATCTTACTACCTAAAGTCGATAAATCCAACACGCAACGAAGTTTTTGGTACATAGGTACAAAATTATATAATAGGCTAGCTGCAGAAATAAAAACAATTAATTCAAAAAAAAAAAAAAAAAAAGAAAAAAAAAAAAAAAAAAAAAAAAAAAAAAAAAAAAAAAAAAAAAAAAAAAAAAAAAAAAAAAAAACACAACACTTTCGATCAAATATACATGCAATGATAGAAATTTACTTTATTTAAAAAAAAAAAAATGTTTATACCTTAGGACAGATTTGCATTCTCGCAAAAATAATGTATTAAAACTTGAAATTGCACTGTTTTGTCAGTCGTTTGCTGATGGACTATAGACAGGTTTTCCTTTGTGTAAAGTCAGCATTAGGGCTGATAAAAAAAGCGTAAAAAGAATATAAAATCATTTTTTTAAATAACTTAATTGCGATAATATTATCTGTTAAAATTCAAATATCACGTACAGGTAGTTTTATACTACTTTTGTGATTATTTATATTTATTTACCTTTTGTGTTTTTATGTTTTTATAAATTTTATATACTTGTATACTTTTATGATAAATAAACATTATTATTATTATTATTATTATTATTATTATTGTTTTTATTACCTGATATAATCTTTGATCTTTTTCTTAAAGTATTGTAAATTGTATTTTAATCTCGTTTCTTTTTTAAATACACTAATAACTTTCTTTTCTTTCCAATTCATTTACTTTAGTCTAAAATTTCCGATCATTGGTTCTATATTCCATTATAAATTCTTTTCAGCTCCTTCTTACTTCCCTTAATTAATTTCTTATTGTAATACATTTTTGTTTATCTTGATCGGTTTTGAGTTCCAAATATTTTTTTACGGTTTTCATTTTTCTGACACCAAAGCGAAAACTTGATAATAACCACGTTATCATCTTCAGGACAAAATTAAAATTTTAATTTCTCCTGAAGATATCAATCATATTAACATGTTCATAAAATATGATCCAATACTTGTTTAATGTAAATCTCTAATTTTTAATTTTAGTTAATGTAACTGTGAAACTAAATATTTTCCAAGCGGTTGTTACTAACGATGTTTAAACTATGTGTATTCATATTTATTGTAAGTAAAAAAAAAATAACGTAGGACAAATTTATCATGAAGATAAATTATATTTTTGTGTGTACAAATATTTTACAAGCTTTAATACAAATCAACGCGCACTATTCTTTTTGTAACTGAAATGCACTTTTCACTAAGATTTACTTACCTAATTACTAACAGTAGTGGATCTATCAATTATTACTATAATATGTTTGAAGTGAACATTAAAAATGCTGAGCGAAAGGTTTGCTTTCTGCACGTTTAATACTTGAAAATGCCGAGCAAAAGTTTGATACCTGCACGGTTCTTTTATTGTGTGAATATTTTTCTTTTATAGAAAAGAGATTATTTTTATTTATAGCACGAAAAATATCTCTTAAATTAGCATGTAATGTTTATTTTGACCTTAAGTTGCAGACATCAGTCTGCTTTGTACATTCCCCAATAAAAAAATTGTGCCCCCAATGCAACATCTAAGTGGCTGGATTCAGCAAAATTTATTTACCGAATGGTTCAATCATTTTATCAAGTTTATAAAGTCAACCAAAGTCACCTGTGTTGCTCATAGTAGATGGACATTACAACCACACCAGAAATTTCAATATAATAAACTTTGCAAGGAAAAATAATATCTGCATCAAATCACTCCCTCCTTATTCAACCCATAAACTTGAACAACTTCACAAAACGTTCATGGGACCACTAAGTGAAGAGATCAGAACTTGGATCGGCATTTTTAACAGAGCCTTATCAGAATTTGATCTGACGGAGCTATTGGATAAAGCATGCCAGACGGAAGAGATAGCTACAAATAGATTTATAGTAACTGAAATCTGGCCAATAAATAAAAACATTTTTTCAGTACCTGATTTCATTGCTAAAAAATTGAAGCCGAAAAAACCTGTAGTAACTCAACTGAAAAGCAGCTGGAAGCACTGAAATGTGACCCTGCCCAGAAAATATATTACTTCGTTTAGAAGTTCAACAACCAAGTTGTTCTAAAGACCCAGATCCACCATTAACGTGCACAA
Organism: Neocrepidodera transversa; assembly: GCA_963243735.1. Taxonomy (NCBI): domain Eukaryota; kingdom Metazoa; phylum Arthropoda; class Insecta; order Coleoptera; family Chrysomelidae; genus Neocrepidodera; species Neocrepidodera transversa. Next base: position 5,936,227 of record OY725350.1, read on the forward strand.
TGGCCTTAACAACTGTGGTATTAGAAAATTCATCAGCCCATCGTCCTTTCACATGTTCCATCAGTTACAAAGCGAGCGTCTATGCGAGAAAGAAAAACCTCTCGTTTCCAAGTTATAACTTTATCTCTGTATAAATCAGATCTGGAATTAGCAATTGAGAAAATAAGAAAATCAAAGAAGGAAACGAGAAGAGAAAAGTATTTTCGTTAGAAACTGAAGAAAGGGTAAAGACAAACGAGGGAAAGGGAAATCAAAAAGTATCTGCAGTAAAGTTAAAAGAAAATATAAAGATACCCAAAAACTGAAATCAGATTTGGTTCGGATGAAGAAGAGGAAGATGAATTTTTGCCTGCCGGTGATGACGTAGATCAGATCGGCCAGGATACTCCTGACAGTAAAGATGCCCCATGTAAATTTTATCTTTAAAATATAGATGTATGTAAAATTTTTTCATATACGATATTATTTTAAGCTTTCAGTACTTACGGATTCCATCCCAAATCTTGTGGATTAATATACAATATACCAGCCCTAGAAACAGTAGCAGGAGTAGCTGTTCTTAAATTTGATATTTCAAAAAGTAGTCTCATAACAGGTGTTAATGCTATTCTTTCGTTACTTGCTAATGTTAATACTTTATTATCGTCCATTACTGTATTTAAAGATTCTATCCACATCGGATCGATATCTCCATCTAAAACTATCCATTTCGGATTATCGCCCGGTAAATTTGCTTGGTCTCTCATTAAAACGGAAAGTAAACCTAAAATAGAAATGATTGATATAATATAATTGAAAAAATGTACCAAAAAGCAAGAAACAATTGGTTAACCTAAGCACATCCTACTAGCAGGGACGTATTAAGGAAACAGATGTTTTTTGTTATTAAATTAGACTTCACAACCTGCATTATATATTAGCTATAAGTAAATGTGTTAAGAGTAGCGACACGTAAGAGGAGAAGCCATCCAGTAATGACACTCCAGAATAATTTAAATGTTTAGGTGTCAATGATTTATTATGTCTGTTGGCCACTGCCTCTTCAATCTTCTTACGACTTCAGGCTGGATATGCAGCATTGTTGCTTCCTCATTGGTGTGGTCTATTAGTTGTTGAAGATAGTTAATTCTGAGTCTAGTAACTTCGTCATCAACAAATGGTATATCAGAGTCATCTTGTAGGGTTTTGTTGCTAATGTACCATGGGACGTTGAAAATTGTTCAAAGTATTTTTGATTGGACCCTTTGGATTATTTTTGTAATTGATGGCTTTGACCAGCCCCACAGTTGTATCCGATATGTCCATATCGGCTTAATTATGTATTTATAGAGAAGCATTTTATTTTATGTGGAGAATTGAGATTTACTACCAATTAGCCAGTTCATCAGTCTTATTTTTAAGTTTATTTGGATTTTCTTGGTGGAGATATGCATTTTCCAGGTACGCTTTTTGTCCAGTATTAGCCCTAAGTACTTAATAACTTCTTCATTTACTAGTAGCTGTATTCCGTTTAATGTGACAGTTGGACATATAGCCATCTATTAAACCAGGTTTGAGGTGTATTTGTAGGTTATTGGCTGCTACTTGTGTGTCTTCATTAATGGATAACATGCCCGTGTCGTCGGCGAATTTAGCTATTGTAGTGGAATTAGTTGTGGGTGGAATATTAGGTAAAGTATGGGACCCAAGACACTAAGTTGGAGGAACTCTTGAGTGGATATGGAAATAATCGGAAGTTTCTGTATTAATCAGTGATGCATGATTTTATTACAAGATAGTGTGGTGTAGGAAGGGATAGTTTAAGTTTATACAGGATCCTGTCATGCCATACTCGGCCAAAAGCTTGTTCTATATCCAGGAAGGCAGCTGTGCATATTTTCTTCTCTTTAAGACTTTTTTGAATGTCTATTTACTATTCTGTGATACTGCTGTACTGTTGAATGGCTTTCACGAAAGCCAAATTGATGTGTTGGTATTGTTTTATTGATTTCCGTCTCTTCTATGAATCTGTAGTGTAATAGTTTTTTAAAGAGTTTTCGACATGATAGGTAACCAATGTTGTTAAAAATACTTCAATTGTACAATGTATTTAAATACAAATACAAATACTTCTTCCATGCATGTAAAAAGTATGTAAATACAATTAAGACTTCCATGAAATAATGGATCATAGAGATTAGAGACCCAGGTAATTCGATTTTTGTGGTAGTAAATTTTAAATTGGCTTTGAAGAAAGAAGAGGTAAACTTTTTTAAGTTAAGGGCTGGTTCGTATAATTTTAAAGTATGTAATTTTATTGTCTTATACACTTCATTGTTTTTAAGTCAAAGTTCGAAGGACCAGCTACCGAAGCAACAAATGTTATTGTAATAAATAATTATGCTTAAATAAAACTAGACTTTTCTATAGGTAGCACAGATTAATTATTGTCCCCAAAAAGAAATAATATTTATATATAAATTTCTCCCGCTCTAACCCGAACAAAGGATTTCATAACAGATATAGATAATTATATAAATTATAAATTTATCGCAGAAATAGGTATTCATACATTAGTTAGATGTAGTAGTTTTTTGCTGATAGTTACGTAAAAAGGATTAGATACAGAATACTGACTTGGGATATAGCGATCCGACAATTTCCACAAAAAAAGAGAACAATTGTTACATCGTTACGTGTTTTATGTAAAAAGTTTCCAGGTGTTTTTTGTATGAATTTTAATTTAAATTTCTACAGGCTTGTTCCTTAATATGAGGTTTTATAGAAATTTAAAATCACTTTAATCGCTCTCCATTTTTCAAAAATTCAATTAAGTTTAATAAACGTAACGTCTATCCACTCTAAAAGTCAATTATTTACTGCCAGTGAGCCACATCATACTATAAGTAGTTTTATTCTTATGTCTAAGAATCCTGTCAAAAAATGTGTCTACTAATCTCGAAGATAAAATTACTAATCTCGAAGCTGAAATTACTACGGCCCGCTCACACTTCACATTTGAAATCTCAAATTTCCTTTTTGGTCCAAATAAAACGTCATGAAACGTGAAGAAAATTGAATTGAAAAAAAATGAATTGAAAAAAAAATGAATTAAAAAATTTGAAAAAAAATTTTTTTTGGAAAAATTACCATTTTTTGGAATCGAACTTCCTTTCGCTTATTTAAAAATGTTGATTCATGTTTAATTTTTAGCAGAATATAAGATATTTTAGAAATTACGGAAAAAATTTGAATATAATAGATTCAAGTTTCATCATTTACAACATACTTAAAATGAGGGGGAGGAAAAGTACTTTTCCTCCCTAAGGAGGGAAGTATGATTTTCCTTCCTGATGTGAGGGAGGAAAGTGTGTACTTTCTATACGGGTAGTAGGAAAAACAATTTGTGGATCAAATAATATCTGCCGTAGAAAGTTTATGTCTGCATGAAGGCATAATCCGAAGTTAAGGGGAGTTTTTGTTTAAAGGTAAAAGAGAAAAGCAAGTGAATGATCTCAAACTTTCTGAGAAATAATATATTTAAACATTAACTAAAGTATTTAAAATGTTTGACAAAAATGTATTTTTGTTACACAGTAAATACAAATCAAGCTTATGTATTTAACTAAGTATTTAAATACAATTTTAAATACTTGTATCTAAATACTTAACAATACTGTAGGTAATAGGCTTATTGGACGATATGAGGTAGCCCTGTTTGAGTCTACCTGGTTTATTAATTATTATTTGGGCAAACTTCCACGTAATGCCGTTCTTAGTATAGTATTATAGATGGTAATTAAAAAAACAATTGCTTTTCTTGGAAGTTGTTTTAGTATATGTCCCGTTATCAGGTCAAATCCAGGTGCTTTGTAGTTACTCAAATTTAAAATTGCTTGTTTTACTTCAGGCTTTAATTGCTAGCATCATCTGTCAGGCTGTATCTAGGAAGTTCCTGATATCATTATCGTTGTTGTTGTTGTTATTTGGTTCAGGTGATTTAAAAACTATTGATAGGCAATTATTGATACTTTTTTCTGATTGGTTTTTCCCCAACTTCCATCCTCTAGCAAATGATAAAACTTACATTTTAAATTATTTTGAAATTTACAGTTTGTCCCCATATACGGTATGAGTAACTCTATTTTCGCTCTGAACCCTCAGTGAGCAAAAAAACCGTTACATATCTTCTGACTCGATGATCTAATTTCGTTGGCTTGAAATTGTGTGGGGTGACTTGTTACAAGTACATTTTAATACAATAAAATATTAGATAAAATATTTGTTGTAGCTTATAAGTGAGAAAAAGGGACAAAAAATATTTAGGAATGTTGAGTGGATTCTTCTAGAATAAAATAAATAAAATATTTATTGAAGCTTATAAGTGGGAAAAAGAGACAAATAATATTTAATAATGTTAAGTAGATTCATAGATAATGACGTAGTAGAATGGATGTCAGGACATGCTGAAATACTTTTAATTATATTTTTATTTGAATACATAAAAATGTGATTTAAAATTAAAGTTAAAAGATGTTTGTATGATTTTTAAGGTAAATGTGATAATTTATCTACTACTGATTTTTTTCTCAGGAATCTATTAATTTCGTATTGACAATTTCCTTATAATTTTCCTATCTCAATAAGGAATATTTTGTATCTTTATTAAACTTTTTGTTACCGAGAAATTGGTCCAGATACTTGAATTAACCGACAGATAGAAACTATTCGAAGTTCCGACAAAATTTTTAAATTTAATCGAGATTAGCTAGATATGAATAAATATATTTCAATGCTGCCTTTTTAGATCTGTTTTAATCCTTTAGATGACATTTTTTAGTAGACCGAATAGACCTAAAATTACTGTTTGCTGTAGCTCTTAACTCGTGAATAAAATAATAAAGTTATTCCACACGTGTGTTAGAAAAGAATTTATTTATATTTTAAAATTTAATGTTATTTGCTTGTTGTCTTCGATATAAATTACGGGGCGATATTTTTATGATTTCCAACTGCTTTTTATTTAAGTACATAAAATAAAAGGTAATTATTTAAAACTAAAATACAAGTAACAAAAATTAATATTTACATACTAGTAAACATTTTAACATTGTATAATTACCATCTTTCCATTCTCTCGTTGCTGGATTTATTATACCAAATAGTTCATCATTGGTAACTGCCTTGGGATTTAAATCATTGAATACAGGCTTCCTTTTCATATTACCATAAGTTTTAAATAAAGTTTTCCACACTTCGGTTTTTCCTGTACCTGCATTACCAACTATAAATACCGAATGTCTCACTTCTAAAAGTTCTTCTAATTGTACAACCTAAAATAATTTAATTACAACCACGTTCAGGTATTTTATTATACTGCAAATTGAATATTGAAGAAATTAAAAAAAAATTGTATAGAAAAATGAAATAAAATAGAAAATATTTTTAAAGACAATGAGTGGACATGAAAGGTCGGTATTATGAAGCGAGATAGCTATATAGAGTGAAAAAATTTGATTTATAAATAAACATAATATATTTATTAAGAGATGTACAGTAATCTCTAAAGTTATATGTGACCTTTGATACATTTATATAAGATATAATTTTAATGGTTTAACGGAACATGAATCTAATAAACCTTTGATACCTTTAAGATAAAATTATCCTCTGGTTGAAGTTTTAAATCTATCGCTGCCTGTTTAACAGTTCTTTCAAATTCCGCATCTCTTTTTCGTGGTACTTCTAAAGCGGGAAATAGATCGCCAATAAGTCCCATAAAAACTGGAGTATCATCTGTTACAATTTTGGGTACGTTAAAATCTCTTAATGCTCTCATTAAAACTTCTTCTTCGGGGCGTCCAGGATCTCCCCTCTAAAATCAGAAAATTAAATTAAAAACAGAAAATTTGTACAGTCATTACAATTTACAACAAGTCGTCATAAGTTTCATTTCTTTACTATAATAATAATGTGTCCTCCATATGTTAGTATTTATTTCTTTTATATTTATAAAGACGTATGGCACATGCACGGCCTGGACTTTAAAAAGGTTTGGACGTTACTTGTATTCATGATAAAAGTCACTAAATATAAATTTAAATACAAGTATTAAAGTACTTTTTCTTAAAACTTCTGAATAATTTTTGGACGGGCGCTCCCTTAATATTAAAGATCGGAAGCTGCGGTTTTGACTAGCGCGTTTGTGGCACTTTTTTTAAATGATTTTTGGTATAACTGATACGACTATCAACTTTTTTTCTTTAGATAAATTTGAAAAAAGTAGTACAGACGCGCTTTTTTAATAAAAATGTTAAGAAAAAAAAATCCGCATATTTTTAATTGCTACATTAGGCGAGATCTCGTTCAAAAATGAATGTTTTGTGGCGCTCTACGCAGCAAAAACTCAACTAGAGGGTAGGATTACTTAACAATAACTGGAAAATACTAAAAAACAATGTTTACACCCAATTTATTAGAATACAAGAACATTTTCCTTGTTTAATTCTCTCTAAACGGTAACCACGTGGTGTGAGGGCCACTTTAATAGTGAAAATTATTTTAAGAGACCCAAATTAACATACTAAGCGCCAAGTCGACTTTTCGATTTTTTTCAAATTTTGGGCATTTGTTTTTTTTGCTTAAATACATTATTTTTATCATTCTGAATACAAAACATTTATAATATATTGTTTTTTTTCGATTTTGCAGCTGTTTTTCGGTGTGTATCTTTATGGATACAGGAAAAAGTTTTGCTCGATCTATGTTTCCTGGCCCATGTGTATCTAAAAGAAAACATGTAGTATATATTTTTTTATCTATTTCTTTTAGTATTGTATTAATAATTTGTGAAAACTAATTTGATGTGTATGAGTTCACTTCGCACTTTGCTACAAGAAAAAATATTATTTTGACATAGAAGGTTGTAATTTTAGATTTAGTGGTAAATTTTGTTTCTAAACAAGTTCTTTAATTAACATTTTTGTATATTTTTTAAAATAAGCGTACTTTACCTACTCTTGAGCAAAATTCATTTTTGACGGACCTCGTATACGGCTCAAAAAATGTATTATACAAGGTGTTTCATTAGGAAAGCGACATACGTTAACTACAGATAGGGGACACCTAAGCGATCTCAAAAACCCAATACCTAATGGGTCTAACTACTTTAATAATCAAGATACAGGGTGTTTTATCTATTTTGTCAATTTCTTACATGGTTCATAACTTTCTAATCACACTGTATATTTTCATGATATTTGGCGGACATGGTCATGTTCAAAGTGACCAATCGATCAATAAATTTACAATAAAAGAAATCCAGGTCCGGATTAAAAAAAAAATATTATAAAATATTCCGACCCAAAAAAACACCCTGTAAATCAGATTTTTCTAAAATAGATTTTGTATTTGCAAAGAGCACGAAAAAATGAATTTAGTGATATACTTTGCATTTTTGGCAAAATGTTCTTTCTTGTAAAATTTTGAGTTTGAATTCTGGTGTTTTTTAATGTCACTTTCCCAATGAAACACCCTGTATGAAAGTTCCATTTCAGGTTTTAGACCATGCAGAACTTTTCATAAAGAATAATTTTTTTTGCAAAATTAATAATAAAAAAGTTTCCCATTTGCTGCGAACTTAAGTGGACACATTATATATTATCAAAAATTGGTTTTTCACTCGGTATTATTTTTCACATTAACTTTAATGAGCAGCACACGATTTTTTAATCCGATTTTTCCAAGGTGTTTAAAGAAAAAAGTATCGTAATCTATATATGCAAGTGGGTCAATTAGTTATTCCATTCAATTAAAGAAATTAACAGAAAACTACTAATTGTCGACCTAAATACCTAAAAAAATCTAAATTTTGTTCATATCGATTAAGATAACTTCGAATGTACGTCGTAAACCGAGGTCCATAATTAAATGAGTTAATGATATCAAATGACTGAAAATACATACGAGTGGCAGTAAATATTTACCTTCCATATTTATAATATATTCAAAAAAAATCACAATATTTTTTTGCCCTTATTTTGTAAACTGTTCGATGTTGTAAATAATTTATTTTCAAGTATTTGCAACAGATAAAAAAATATATAGGGTGATCAACATTTGTACATTATGGTCACTCTGTATACATTTGTTGATCACTAAATAACAGATAACAATAAATTGGTATTTAGAGAGCGACACGTGTATGGCGAAACCCAAAATATGAAAAAAACGTTTTGTAGTTAAACATTTTGCTTACTTACATACGCGAGTATAATATCCACTCTTTATCAGACTCGAACCAAACGACTTTAAGAGACCAAATAAACAAAATATTTTTAAAAAAATCTAAAAAGTCACCGACAAGTTTCAAATTAGACTTATACAGGGTGTTTCATTGACAAATTGACATACGTTAACTGCAGATAGGGTACACCTAGGCGATCTCAAAAACCTCATATTGTCTTACTACTTTAATAACCAAGATACAGGGTGTTTTATCTATTTTGCCAATTTTTTGTACGGTTCATAACTTTCTAACCACACTGTATATTTTCATGATATTTAACATATCAATTTTGCCCATTTATTTTATTGCTCATAACATTTGAACCACCTTTGACATTTGGCACACATGACCTACATATCATGTTGAATGTACGGCTGTATTTAAATGTAACGAAATCCAGGTCAAGCCACAAATTTTTCCACCCTGTATATGTGAGTTTTTAAATTTTTTTTCCATATTTGGAAAGAGCACAAGAAACTGTATTTTGTAATGTATTTTTATTTTTTTCCAGACTAGTTTACTATTTAAATTTTAATGTCAGAATTTATTTTATTTGAGAATTTTCTCCGTTTTCCGCGTTCAACTTGGACCAATAGTAACGGAGATATAAGCTAAGGCCCTTTTGGCGTTTCTTCGGCGCAGGATTTTTTTATGTAATTATTATATAATAACGGAGATATTACCTAATGGCCTTTTGGCAAAGCAATTTATAAATATTTGATATCACGTTTGGACTGGGAAGTTCGTTATCATCGTAACGCATCTCTGCATCAACGTGATGGTGGATGTGACGTCATATCAGTCTCTCCCTTTCTGACACGCTGAATTTTCTATACCTCTCACTCTAACATGTTGAAATTCCCTATAGTTTCGGTCGGACTCGCGTAGACTATTTACTTTTAAGATACAGAAACGCTTGAATAGAATGTATCGAGTGTATCTTTTTCAATACACAGTGATTATGACAGTGTGTATCCAAAAGTATACACTGACGCTTAGTGTGTAAGTGTAGAAAAACTATAAATAATATAGTAAAAGAACGTTAAAAATACACTTTTTAATTATTATTTTTAATAAACACTAAAAATTAATGTTCCCTTTGCTTATCCCTTACATTTTTTCCACGTGGTACGACTTGTCTCCAACCACCTTTTTACAATTTTACTCTTCTGTTCATTTTTTAAGTTTATAACCTCGTTTATCTCTTCTTCTTTCTCAATTAATTTAATCTGTTAGCTGTCATTCTGTCTTCTTTTTGATTTATTCGTTTATTATATAGTACTTTGATCAATTTGTTTCCGATCTTTCATCAATATTTTTACTACACTGTATTTTTGAGTCATATAACTTCTCCTCATAATTCTGCATTTCCTCCTACCATGTTTAGCTTGTCACTTGTAACTACCCACCATTTTGTTCCTTCATATCCATGACGTTGTTAAGTCAATGTTTGTGAGACCTAACTTAATCCCTCAGGATTAAAAGTGGTACTTTACTCCCTTAGTACACAATATAAATTTTCATACCTTTAATGATCCAGCAACCACCAACACTGATTTTATAGCTCTAAGACCCCAATCGTAATGATCTTGTTTCGATAGCAGTTCTTTACAAAGTGTGTAAAGTGTAATGAATTTTCTTGCTAATATTTTTGCTTCTTGAAAACCTTCAGCTACCAACATAATTTCACAGATCAGCTCAAAATCTGGAACGACCATAGCACAGGGTCTAAAAACAAAAACAAAATATTAGTGTTTGTAAATTTATTCGCTTCGCAAATTTTTGTAAGTTATTTTTTACATTTTATTGTACCTCATCTGTTTATACGTTAAACCGTTTTTCTTATCGGTAAGTTACTTTTTTTTGATAGTTAAAATATAAAATAATAATATGCGAACCTAAATAAAGCTTTTAAATTTTCTGGTAACTCAGTCCTGCCGGCATATCCAGGATTCATAGTTATAAAAATACCAACCGTTGGTACCAGTTGGATTGGCTCTCCCATAAAATCGAAAGTTACTTTTTTATTTTTGATTGCATCAAGAACGGATTTAACTTGAACCGCTACAACTGAGAGTACCTCGACAGATATTCTGTTGAATTCATCGAAACAACCCCATGCTCCAGTTTGAGCTAGACCTTTGTAAATGTTACCACAAGACTAAAAAAAATAATAAATAATATGATTCTAGTTTTTAGAAATCAGAATTAATTTTAGATACCTTATAATCCATTTGCTCGGAACAATTGAAAACGTAAACCATTATTCCTAATGCTCGGCCCAGATCTTTAGTTGTTTCTGTTTTTCCTGTACCTGCTGGACCAGCAGGACCACCTCCCATTATTAAATGGAGCGACTAAAAAAGGCAACGATGATACCTTATGCTTTACGGTTCTTAATTTAGTATAATTCCCACGAAAGATGATCTTCCGATATAAAACACAAAGTCAGGTACCCCTCCCCCACTATATACCGTCCCCCCTATTGTTGTACTACAATATTAAGAATTATTTAGTTTAATGTTTATAGTATAAACTATTTTAAGTGCGCTCTTGTAATGTAACCAGTATTTATTTTTAATCAATAATTTTTCCATTTTAATGATAAATTTATTTTTCCTGATGATGGCATTAGTATGCCGAAACTAGTTGCCTTTTGCAACTTTAATTAGTAAAAATAGCGCCAATTATAAATAATTAAGTTAGATGAGCATTTGTCCAAGATTTCATAGAACTTTATCTATGAGCGTCAAAGTTGTTTTTTTATTTAAATTCAAATTTTTTTATAAATTTTAATCTTACCTGTGTTAAAGTAATATAACATCTATCAGTTAAAGGAGTTATAACAAGCCTCGGAGTATTTCCCAAATATTCGTAACTATACCTAAACTGAGCATCACAAATATTGGCATAACATTCTTTATCTTTTTCGCACCATCTATGTCGAAGCTGGGATACCCATTGAAAGGCTAAAGCACTTTCGACCTTAGCTTGAATCAGTTTTCCAACTACGTCTCTGGAATGAACATCTATGGTACAAATTGTCATAATTTTTTGCCTATCTTGCTTGCTCAGATCTCCTAAGAAAAAATTGTGTTACTACATTGAATAAAAATTATAATTGACTCACCCAATAAAAGTGATATCAATGTACTCAATTGTGAAACTTGTTTTTTATAATAATCTCTAATGGCATTATCGTACCCCTCTTCCAGCCTAGAAAAGGCAATATTAACTTCCGTGGTCCACCAAATTTGCGTTCCGCAAAGAGATACTTGTGCGGGAAAATCAAACAACCATTGATCTCTTGGTTTTTCTTCGTAAGACATAACTCCTTCTCCAATTAAAGTTTTGATGGTAGAACGCATGCTCGCTTGTACCCGGTTTAACCAAGCTTCTACCTAAAAATAATATGCCTCAACTTTGAAAACACCCTGTATATATTTATATACTTACAGGTCCATCGCAGTTGGTTGATGTATTAAACTGAACACACTCTCCATCTTTAGCGATCATACCATGAATCTTCTTATCAAGAGTATCATCTTCATTTCTACCAAAATTTAACTTAGCAATGGAATCGAACAGTTTCGTTAAATGTTTAGCGACAAGTTCGGGTTGATTTCCATTCGATAATATATCTAATAAGTCTGCTGACGAGACGAAATAAAATCTAGGAAAAGCCAATCTTTTAGTTTCCAAATACACTGCTAACGCTTTTTCGCATAAAGTTAAATTTTTTTGATGTTCTTCGAGAATTTCTAATAATCCTTGTCGATTGGTAGATTCGATTACGTTTGGGACTTTCGCCATTTCTATCATCAATTTTTTAAAGTTCGTATCTATTTTATCGAATCTGTCTGAATCTTCTGGTAGTTGTTTTCTTATGTCTTCTGAACTCATGAAAATTGACTCCAAGTGAGTCCATGTTCTTTGTACCTCAAACCTAGAAAAAACAACTCTGCTAATCGTACATCAGAAGGATAATGGCCAAAGGATAAAGTAAAATCCTATCTAGCAGAAAATAACTTTGAAATTGAAACCAAATTAAGCAATTTCTGGAAACACTGTATCAAGTAGAACTATTCTATATAAATTTACTGCTACAAGTTACAAGAGGAGTAATTAAACACGCATGCACGCAAGCACTCATGCATGAACGTACGCACGCACTCATGCACGCACGCACGCACACAAACACACACACATCATCGATAAAATATCAAAATCGTATTCTAGGGACCTTAAAACGTATTTATCCATTAAAAACTCACTACTCAATTTTTAGCATGGTTACTATACCTCTCTTATCTGAAGGGCGAGAGGTAAAGAGGAAAAATCCGTAATATTCCCACACACATTATACAGCAGGCCGTGGAAGAATATAGAAATATTGGAGGGTTAAGAAAAATTGCTACTAAATATTACATACCAAAAGACATCTCTAGATAGGTACCTTAAGGCAGGTATAACTTGGACAAGCTTTTTGCTGTACATGAAAGTTGTGGGTCGTCCTAAGAATGCACTATGGTCTCAGTAAAAATCAAGTTTTTCAATTTGCTGATATGCCAAGGCTAACGGAAAAAATACCGAAATGTTGGGAGAAAATGAGAAAGCTGGACAGGATTGGTAGAAAGGTTGTAAAAATAGTAACCCAAGTCTATCCGACAACTTGGACGAAGTGGTAACCAAATATATATTTCCGCCCAGTGATGAGTCTGGACCAGCATTAGTTCAAAATCCAGGTAAAGTGGTCCCTGCAAAAGGAGCAAAACAAATTGGTCAAGTTCTCTCTGCAGAGAGTTTAGCTACAGGTTTATTTACGATTAATGTGGCAGGTCAGTGTTTTCCACCTTTTTATGTATTCCTAAGGATAAACTTTAAGGAATACATGCTGGAAGGCTCCTACCCAGGATCTACTGGTGCAGCACACTCACCAGGATGGAAGACTGATGTTAATTTTGTAATATATTTAATACAGTTTTTCCAATAAGCTAAACCAGCGACTGTTTGATATTTGACAATCATGATAACCACATATCAATAGAGTTTTTACAGTTTTGCAAACAAAATTATATTGTCTTGCTAACCTTCCCCCCTCTTTGTTCGCATAAACTGCAACTGTTAGATATTGGTGCAGAATGTGATTCATAAATGAAGAGAAATCATGAGAAGACAATTAGAATTTATAAAGAAGCCTCTTTGTCATTCCAAGCAATAATAAAAGCTTTCACACCTGCAACAATTCAAGGAGCGTTTAAAAAGAGCGGAATTTTTCCCTTGACCGTAATATTTTTAATGACGTGGATTTTCTGGCATCTGCTGTTATCCAGAAGCATGTGATGCAATCATACCAAAAGCTACCCTAGAAGAAAAATACATTAAAATTGACACTAACATGGAGGCAATTCCTTCCACTTCAGAAGTTAGTGGCTCAATAGTGTCATGAAGAAAAAAGAGCTGAACAAGCCTGCTAAAACGCGAACTTTAATAAATACCCCGGTTAAAGATGCAAAAGGGAGAGATAGTGTAATGTGGGATAGTAAGGTAGCCATGTAATTTATTCACTGGTACATGGTTAACTACAATATAATAAATCGATAACTCGTCGATAATGAATCAAGAATCGAGAATGAATAACGAATCAAGAATGCTCCCTCTCAAAGTGATAACAGCCTATATATGCAAAGCCAACAATAAACATTTTCTGACTTGGGCAATGGCCGGTATTCAACCTGTCAGCGTTACCTGGTTATATCACGTTACGTATAACTTAAGGCTCAACCTTTATACTGTTTAAATTATAACTAAAAGGCATCACAATGGGACAAAAACGCTAATTTATAAAAATTAATAGGAATGATAGTTGTTCAAAAAATTTAACAAAATTCTATACAAAATTGGCAATTGAATAAAGGTATACGTACGTATTTTTACTTTAATATAATAATAAAAAATAATCACTACAAAATACAGCCATTCCTAAATATCATTGTGGCGCTTCTCTACTTGTTTATATTATTTTCTGAGAAGAAACTGACTTACCATACAGTAATGACTTGATCCGCTAAACCAAGTTTAAATTGCCAAGAGGAAACTTCTTCCAAAAAATGTGCAATAAACTTTGAGGTGATTAAATTCTGAAGCTGGACTTGATTTTCTTCTAAAGTTTCTATAAGCTCTTCACTTGCTCTTAACAATTTACAACCTGTTCGCACATGAGTTTCTTGTTCGAATTCCATGGTGGACCAAGTGACATTTAGCTCACGAAGCGTTTTTTCCATTGACATTTCTTTAACGGCTTTATCGACAATATTTTTAACTTCTTCTTCGCATTCGTGTAAGTTTAGTTCTAGTAAATCGGCTAGAGTTGTATTGTGGTCCATTACTATTCTTGTCTAAAAAATGATTATAGAATAATATTTGAATTATGTAAATCGTTTTGGTTTTGATTATTATTATAAGTGCAAAATTGTCCATTTATTGCAGATGACATGAAGTGCAGTTTTTACAGTTTGCAAACAAATGATCATGCAAAAAATGTTGATTTTGTAAAATGTCTAGCTATATTAAATTTCAAATATTAAATTCATTGTATAAAGGATAGTATAGTGCAAACAAAATGAGGATTTTTTTGACGACGTTGCCGGTTCACGGCAGCAACCGTACGACTCAAATGACCCCTTGTTGACTACAAAAGACAATCAGAGGTTTTCATATAAAATGTAGCTAAATGATTTTCCTTATAATTTTTTTATACAAATAATAGATCAAAACTTAAATAAAAATAATTTATATGTAATTAAAAAAAAATGGAATTTTAGAAATTGCAGATTATTGCAATTAGAAGGCGATAAAGAAACACAAGTTAGCTATCATGTGTAATTTATAAATATCTTATTTATCCTTTACTATTATTGGTTTGATAATTGCTGAGAAAAAGATACGTACAGGCAGGTACTTAGAGAATTATCGCTGTTAACTGCTGTAGAATACAAAAGGAGGATTTTTTTATTACTGACTGGTTGGGTTTCCACCTAAAAAGAGGTATGCTAAAATATGGCAAACCAGCCTCCACTTAAAGCTACACTGAATTTATTGTTTGAATTTTACATAGATAAAATATGCATTCATTGTCCTGTATTTTTAATTAATTGGGCTTAATTGGCATTGAACGTTAATAACTAAACCAAATTTATAACGAACCTGCGAATTATTAATATATTGTCGTTCAACAGAATTATTAGTCTAAAAGCGCGTTTACACCAAAGTTGATAACTAAAAGTTGACAAAAGATTGTTTGTAGAAAACTAAGAGTTGTCAACTTAAAGTTGCTCTTCTCAAATTAGAGCAACAAGTGGAAGATCTTTTATAGAAAACTTAAAGTTGCTCTTATCAAATTTAGAGCAACACGTTTTTAAAACTTTTTGTCAAAGAATTAGCGCGAAAGGTTTAGGCAGTAGTATCAAGAATGTCGGACGAAGAAGACGTAATTATTGCCGCTGCTCCCTGTATCATCATAGCCAGCCACTGTACAAGAAGTCCCCCAGGGGTAGTTTTTTTAAGTTTTTGTCTTTAAATGTATTGACTTTTCTTATCCGATTCTTAGGTCTACTTCCTACTGCTTTTACGATCCTACTTTTTAGAGGAGCCTGCTTCAACTTGAGAACGGTGAGAGATAGAGACAAACGGACAACATCAATCAATTCAGCATCGTTAAAACCCCCAATGATATTAATCTTTGATCTATTTTTACTTTCCCGCTACTTATACCACATATACTGTAATATATAAGTAACTTTAAATTTTCGGAAACTCTAAATTACGGCAAAAATATTGCCGTTTTTCACTTGTTGTCTTAGATATAGTCTAGTTGTGTATTTTCTTAAAAATCTCATTATAACGAATCTATTGTCATTAGTTAAATAAAAAGATATGTTTTAAAGACTTCCAGTTTATTCACATTGGACGTAGTTCTTCGTTGGGTTAGGTTAGGTTGTAAAGGCAAGCATTGCACTTTAGTGCATCTTAAATCTGAGCCAGATCTATATAATAGCACCAAGTATCAATAGAAAACTTGTCCAATGTAACGGAAAAACTTAACGAGTCTTGTTCCTCTTCAGTAGAAAATCTATTAAACCAAACTTTTAACAAAGTTTTTCTACAAACCTTAATTATCCAGGTAACAAAAAAAACCAAAATGAAGAAAATACGAGCTATTATTATCAGAAAGATCATTTGTTAGTAAAAACTTAGCATAAGAATTAGAACTTGAAGAACTAAGATCCGAATGTCTAAGGCCTGTATGCACCATTAGTCGTGTTAATCGGGATTACTTAATTTCGATCAGCTGACCGAACTTTGTCTGGTATGCACGGTAAGAATAATTTAGTCGTTTAGCTAATCCGAATACAAATCTGACAACATGGTAAAATTGTTGGAAACTGTTGTGGTAGAATTGATAAAATCGGTGATTATGTCATTATTTGGCGTAATTTTTCCAATTTTTTTGTTTTTGAAGGGTGAAGGTGAAACGTCTGTGTTTACGTGATGTTTAACTGATAAAAAAACTATTTTCTTATAATTATGGAACTTGCAACTCCAACTTTTAAGAGAGTGGTCAACTTCCTCAATTTGCTCCAACAAATTCATTGTGGTGTCTTTGGTTAACCTAAATCGTTTAAAAAACGTTAGTTCGGCCATATCTTCAAAAAAATTTGGCCTTTCGCGATAATTTCGAGGAAAACCACAGTCTACAACATTAAGTATATCCATGTCATCATCAAGAAACAATTCATCATCAATTTGCATTTTTTTATTTATATTTATTACACACAATACAAAATTAGGTTAGAAAACCAAGTTTAAACGGGCAATTCAGAAGGTTTAAATCATGGATTATTTGGTGGCTATCACTCAGAAAATATTAATCATTCCTGTTACAGAATAATCGGTCGTGATTTGGATGATTTCTATGCTTGTTCTTTTAAGGTATTAGACCAGTCTATACTCTCTTCTAATATCAAACAAGGACCTTGGACTAATGAGTTGAGAGAATTAGGAATAAAATTAACTGACGTCATTGATGGGCCAATCGAAATACTTATAGGTGCAGATATTGCAGGACGACTCTTTACGAACCAAAAACAAGTTCTAGCATGTGGTTTTGCTGCAATGGAATCTTTATTAGGTTGGATATTCTAATACTGCATGCGCCGTATAGACTTGATCGAGATTACCATCTTGATCTAAATTATGTCAAACCTTTGGTATGTGCAGCTTGCAAACACTGTTTTTGATCGAGATTTACTTGATCTGTCGTTTCGGATAGTTTAAAGTCATTAAGCGTGGTTTTATAACTTCAAAATATGAAAGCAGTGTCAGTGTGTCTTTGGTTTTTGTTTGAAGACTTCAAAGTAAACATTTTTTGCAAACAATATGGAAATCGAAGATGAAATAATGTTGTAAGACGATGAAGATATTTTAGATATTATAAATTTTGGATATCCTAGGAGGAATTTAGAAAGAACTAACCATTTCGAAGAAATGGACAATTTGTTATTCTTTAGACGATTTCGTTTAACAAAACCCACAGTTTTAAATTTATTAGGGCGCATTTCAAAACCTGTAACAGTTTTTCCATGCATAATTTGCATTAAAACCCCTCAACAGAGTCTAATTTAACGCTATGTAAAGGCCCACCGCCAGTCAAAAATATTTCCTTTTTATTATTCGCTGTCTTTCTTCTCAGTTCCTTCTTTTTATTTTCATAGAGTCGTTTTAGCTGATCGGAACTTTTAAAACAGGCAGTCGGTGCATGATTATTAAAATCAACTTCAATTTTGTCCCAAATATGGTTTTTTTCTTTTATGGAGACTTTGTTGGTATTTTTGTCCTCCAGAATGTGACTATATTTAAGAACTAAATTCACAAGATACTCTTTTTCACCAGGTGTGAAATTAGGGAACCTATTTGAATTTTGAATATCCATTATAGAGTTGATAAAACAAATTTCAGAGAATATAGACTATTCTAACTTTCAAATAAATCACGTTATTTTTTTGTGTTGAATAATTTAAATTTTAGGTTACGTGTTAAGTTCTGCTTCTTTTTTAAATATTACATTGTTGCCAAATGTGTACATACGTTTATCTAATCCGCCTACGGTGCATAGAAAAATATTTCTGAACAGTTAATCCAGATTTAATCGCGATCGTGTCAAAACGGCGCAAACGGGTGTTTTTTTAGAAAACTGAAAATTCTATGTCACCCTCCATTGTTTTTTCGAGACAATTGTATCATAGATCTATGGAATCTTTACATTCTGGGGATGACAAATCCTGTGTCATTGAAAACTAATAAAGAGAAAGAAGTTGAAATTATTCAAAACTTCTACGAAGAGTTCATTAATGTTTTAGAAAAATGGAAAACAGAAGAAATTATAGAAAATTCCTTAGACAGCTCTGAAGATTTTATTAACAGACTTTTATTAAATTTTTACGTTGGTAACTGTATCACAAGTCTCAACTATGGAGAAGAATTAGAATATTTTATTCAAAAATTTACTGAATTAATGGGTGAAGGAAAATTCGATTTAAGAAGTTGGAAATCCACAATATACAAAGATAGTTATGATGAAACCTTTCTGACCTCAGTACTGGGTCTTGTTTCTAATAGGAAGTTTGATGTACTGCATGTTTAGTTTAGGTCTTAAAAAAAGATCAATAAGAAGATAATAATTTCTATTGCAAATCGTATCTTTGATCCAATCGGATTTGCCACTCCTGTCTTATTGTATCCCAAATTAATTCTTCATAGAATATGGAAGCTTCATCTTGGATGGGACACTGTTGTTCCCGAAAATATCAAACAGGAATATTTACTTTGGGTTCGAGATTTGCACATACCAAATGAACAATTGAAACTAATTAAAAATTCTTTTCGCTTTTTTTGTGATAGTAGCAAAGAAGCGTATTCGGCAGCAATATTTTTAAGAAGTGAGAAGTATTATTACACGTAACTACTAATGCAGAGTATGTCCTTTGAAAATGTTAACAATACCTCTTGCGGAATTAATGGAAACAACTATAGGAGCTAGATTATTGTCCACCGTTTAACAAATTTTAAATATTCAAGATTTGCCTGTTTTCTGCTGGACTGATTCTTCCAACCATGCTCTCCTGGATTAAACGATCCTCCTTTTTGTCTTAGATATAGTTGTATTTTCTTAAAAATGTCATTATAATGAATCTATTGTCATTAGCTAAATAAAAAGTTATTTTCTGAAGACTTCCAGTTTATTCACATTAGACGTAGTTCTTCGTTGGGTAAACGACGAATATGTTGCACCAGTAAAGTTCAATTACTTCACTGGTTTTGGTCCTCGTCCATTCGTTCTCACTACAACCTTCCATCTTGACCAAATACAACAAAAACACACACGAGATCACCGAAAATAGCTGTAGTTGAGGTACACACGTGCACTGACGAGGGGATGCTAGCACCAGACGTCACGTTCGGGGTACGTGGAGGGGGAATAGTTCTCTACTAGTTTCCTACAAGTTGCGCAGCAGCAAGATTTCCACTTTTAGTCAACATTCTTTGATCTCTACCGACATTCCGCGGGAATCTAATATTTAGTGGAAGATTTGTCTCTCCACTAGTGGAAGACACAAAAAGTTGCTGTATTTTGTAGAAAAAGCATCAAATTGCCGCAACTTGTGAAAGACTTAGTGGAAGACTTTGGTGTAAACGCGTCTTAAGGAAGCCAAAAGTATGTAGAAAATTCTACATTGAAAGCTGTTATAAAAATATTTACACTTTTCACTACTAGTACTGTTTTCTTGATGAAATGTATAATTTTATTTATAATAATTTCTTACTGATTTTTTTTTTAAATATAAGCATGTTAAATGTTTGTTTTTTTAGCAAAAACTCACTGTAAATTCTCGTGGTAGTGCTGCCAGATTCTGTAACAAATTGTGATATATACAAAAGAGCGACTGTTTGGCGCTCAAAAGATTTATTTACAATTTATAAATTTGAAGAAATATTTAGAAACATTAGAATGTATTTTATGTTTTTAGCAAAAGTAACCAAATAACTGATATTGCAAAACCATCACTCAACTTAAATGAAATAGAAAACTAAAACTGATGACAAATTTTCTTATATTTCTTCAATTTTTACTATTTTTTATACCAACAAAATTACTAATTTTACTATATACATATTTACAGTGTAAAATCTTCTACGAATGGTTACCTTTGTACTTGTCATTAACTGATCCCAATGTCTTTCTCTAATAGCAGGATTCTGTAATTCTCCAACAGCTTTCAACGATGTTAAAGTATTTTTAACGGTGGCTTCCAAACCGAGATATGTATCCCACGATCTCATCTCTTTATCTAACATTTTTATCTCTTTGGCAAATTTCTTGCATTCAATATCCATATTTTCGACATCTATTTTTCTCCATGGAGTTGTTTTCCAATCGTCCACGCAAGTATGAACGATGTTGATGTAGTCCCAAAGTTGCTGGATTACAAAAATAATAGAAAAAATTATCTTGCGTATGAGAGAATTTGAATTTTATACATCTATACAAGACATCTGTTTCGTCCTTTAAGGGGTCATCAGTTGCAATATGCCCAGATACATAGAATTCAAATCTCACCTCAAAATTGGTAGTTATGGAATGTTGGTATCACTTCAGGGAAAAAATTTTTACCAATAAAGTTGAAGTAAGCAATCAGTACAATGGGCCATCTAGCGGTTGTTAGTTTTACTGACTGATTACTTTAACTTCATTGGTGGATTTTTTCCCTGGAGTGATACTGTGGTTTCATAACTACCATCGTATAAAAAATAATAATTTACCTTAATAAAATGAGGTTCATAATAATTCAAATATATTGTTAAATAAATTTAATGGTAATTTTTCATCATTTATAGGATCAAGAAAAATATGAATTTTTGTAAGCATACTCCTCCTGATCTACTTATCCGATTTCAAAAATTTAAGTAATTTTTTTTACTAGTATGCAAAAATATCTAACTTGATGTACGCTATGTACTTATATTTTATTTTAAAAATAGTTATTTTACTTTACGTAATACATTTATGCAGTTTGTCTTTCTATATTTTCTGTAATTTAGCTCAAATAATTTTTTGGGTTCCTCACCACGAATAGATCTTGAAATATACCAAATAGTAGAATATTATAAAAAAAATTGGTAGTCAATTAGGTTTTTTAGTTGGTATTAGAAACATTTTTTTGTTTGATTGAAGGAAAAAATAAAGTTAATATTAAACTTAATTTATTTATAACATCTACCTTTTAGAAAACTTATAATAGGTTTTTTTTTAAATTTTTTTTATTAAAAGCTTGATTTCTTTTCTTGTGATTGTTAGAAGGTAACCAGGAATGTTAAGTTTCCAGGAAAAGATTGTCCATAGGAGAAAAGCTGCCAGTGAAAAATGTTGCTCCCAGGAAAAAAAATTACTTCCAGGAAAAAATATTGCTCCCAGGAAAAAATGTTGCTCCCAAGAAAATACCCAATATTTTGAGGGGAAAGATAACAATACACATTTATACTTCTATAGTTCAATAGATAATAATAAGAGAAAAGAGCTAAATCGAGATGGACGTACGTCTTATAGACGTTATTTTCGACGACTTAGGTTATTGAAAACAAAATATTGTCCACAGGAGAAAGCTGGTTCTTCTGGAAAAAATGTTGCTCCCAGGAAAAAATATAGATTCCAGGAAAAAATGTAGCACCCAGGAAAAAGAATGTTGCTCCCAAAAAAAAATGTTGCTCCCGGGAAAAACCTAAGATTTTGAGAGGAAAGATAACAACCTTATTTTCAGGAGAGGTGGAATTTACGGTCGAAATGGCAATTGCTGATAACGGACCAGAAATAAAATTAAATTTGGATTTTAAAATATACAAGGCGAGAAGAAAAATTAATTACAGTGTGGTCCAAGAAATAAAAGCGTAACAACACTCAATAGCTTTGTTCGCGGGTCTGATTCTGAACCGATTCCGAACTAATTCATAACTGACGTAGTTATGAGTTATTTTTTAGCGAAGGATTGGTTTAAAATATTTCCTACTTTTTTAAACCGTTACATTTTAGCGATGCAACGGTGACGTCAATTACGAAATATTTTAAACCAAAGCTAAATTATTTAAACCAGTCGGAGGCATATGGTTCAATAACGGTTGGCAGTTGACACTATAAGAGATTCGTATGTTCTGTTTTGTTTTATGAATTTTTGTTTTATCTATGGTTGGTTCCAAAAGAACTTTGGAAAAGCCAAAAAAATTCGACGGAAAAGGATCAAGCTATTAGAATTAAGTTTATGGACATAATAAAAACAAAAAATATTATTTGGGAACAAATTTGCAAGGATTTGAAGGACAAAGGATTTAATGTCGATAGAGAGAAAACCAGACAAAAATTTGCCAATTTGCAAACTGGGTATATAAAATACAATGACAGTATAAAAAAACATTGACTGGTTCAATAAAAAAACCAACATATTATGAAGAATTAAATGATATATTTGGAGACAAGCATAAATCCAATGCACTTCTTGGTATTGAAACAATTAAGTCAAAAAATTCGGAGATCCCCAGTTGCAGTACATTAAAAGAACCAAATATCAGCATTAAAAACATAACAGAAAAAGAAACTGAAGGTAGATTAAACAGTTACAAGTCAATTAAACCACCTATAGAAAAGAACAAGGTCCTAAGAGAATTAGTGGATATTCAGAAACAAGGACAGCAGGATCGTAAAGAAGAATTTCAAAAAATATTTCAATGTTTTATTCAGCAAAATTTCTAATGTGCCCTTGTCTAAAAACCTCGGCAAATAAAATTGTAGACGTTTCAGATTGCGATGTATGAAAATCACTCCAATTTTTAATCAAAGCCGCTGTCTTCCTGCATCTGATTAACAATCATTGAAAAATCTAAATCCATTTTTTAAAAATCAACTTCTTTCTCCTATCAATTTAGAAAATTTATTCCGTCACATCACATGATATGTGGCAGGTGATAGATTGCATTTTTAAAACAGCATTTTAGCCATCTATTAATTAATGACGTCAGTTTGAACACGGTTTAAAAAATGTTTTAATCCAATGTGGTGGCTAAAAAACGGCTATGAATAGATTCTGGATTTTATTTTACCGCGAACGATTTCGGAACCAACGAAAACTTCGAATGTCAAACGACAGACGACTGTTGTTTCCGTTTCTTATTTTTTATAACCTGAAACATAATCTAGGCTAGGCAAAAACAACGTATAAAATAAAATGAGTGAAGATTAAGGAGGTAAATAAATAATTATATTAATTAATTTACTTTTATACTAACAACAAACATTTCTAGAAGTATCCGAGTTTTTGGTCTTTTTAACCAACTTAGAAGAAAGAATATTATAAGTGGGCTTACTAGAATACTTTAATTTTTCTAGAGCTGTATAAAAAATACCGGGAATAGTCGTATTAATAAAAAAAAAACATTAAATATGTATAACTTACTATAATTTATTAGATTATTAAAACAAAAATCAATAAATAAAAACAGCTGACAATTAAGGTCGATATTGCGCATGAGCAGTCGAACCGAACTTTCAGTACTAACAAAAATTCAAGGACCGCTAGGACCGATTCTGAATCAATAATGAACCAGTTCGATATGATCCGTGAACGGGAAACTGTTATTAAAAATTCAGAATTTTTTAACCGCGAACGCTGACTGTTTGAATGCACGTGCGAATAGTCCATGAACTGGTTCGGAATTGCGCCCGTGAACAAAGCTAATATCTTATTCCAAAATATAGGTATTTTCATTTTTCTTCAAAAATAATGATTAAATTACTTATACTTTTGACGAGTAATTTATATTATTAAGATTTCCATAAATTTCACTCATTTAAAACGAAGCAAGTGGCAATATTGTGATTTTTACCTATCGGCTTTTAGACAAGAGAGATATGCTAAAAATAGGGTAGTGAGTTTTCAATTAATAAACACTTTTTAAGGTCCCTATAAAGCTACGTTCACATATTTAACACGTGATATAGAAATAACTATCCCGTTATTTTCGTGTATGTCTGCGGTTGTCGTTCGTAAAGCTTAAAAAGTTCATAAATTTTGAACTCTTCAATGTATCGATATCAAATTTTTGCCCATTTTTGATACCCATGACTAATAAATTTTGATAGAAAATGAACGGAATCGAGAAATGAGTTATAGGGTTTCACATTAAACACTCTGCAGGGACCCGATTCTCGACTTGCTGGAAATTATTTGCAATAGGAAAATATTCCCACGCACTTCTCTCATGACATTACTGTTTACTATTCTCCATCAATCTAGGAATTCATTTTCCTATAGGAAGTGTGATTGTACTGTAACAAAGTTACTTTTTTCCGTATTATTTAAAATATATAAATTAAATCGCGCACGGCACTGGAGTAAAATTAAATTAAAATTGTGAATAAAAGGCCAGTCGTACCAGTTGAACCGTCGCCAGGCAGATGGAGACACTCTCGTCTCTGCTTCTTAGACGCTTAAGTTCGTATCGAGTAGGGCAATTCATACCGTTGTCGGCAGCTGCAGAGGCAGCCAGAAGCCAGACTTGCTGTGGCCGTCCCAATTGGAGCAGCAGTGCAGTCCGCTGACCTTTAGAGATAGGTCAAGTTGAAGCCAACTTCAGTTCTATCCGGAGTCCAGAACCGTCTGTCCGACTACACCACGCCGCCAAGCCAATCGTCCATTACACACCTTTTCTCCGCCGGATTTTATTGGTAATAATAAAAGTTTTATTTATTTATTAATTGTTTTGAGTTTTAACATCCAAGCAGCCAATACCCAGGTACTCAGACCCAGCAGGGCAAGTAAAGACCGCCCTTCTGGCCCCCAGTGATTTTGGTCGATACCATAACGACCCCTGGAGTATTTCTTTCTCCACTGACGCTGCCCGTGCAGTGGTCTTCACACTCTAAACGGAAGGTGGCGCCCGAGGCAATCCGAAACCTGGACTAAGGCGCCAAAGTGACCCGTAACGACCGAAGTGTCGTTGCAGTACGTATGTCTGTTATTATTTACATATATTTTACAAATTGACCAATAACACTCAAGAGATTTTAAGATTTTTAATCCTTTAATGTCGAGAATAATGTATTCAATAAAGCAAATTTAACCTCAAATACAATTGTCATTATATTTGTAAGAAAGATTGTGTCAGAATTTGGAAACAATTATTGTAAGGTTAAATTTATTAATGGCAGAATTAAAAAAGAACAGCCATATTACATTGGCTAACTGCAATATATTTATTGAAGCTAACACTTGACTGGTAGCTCCCAGGGGTATAAAAAATTAAGGCAATTAAAACCTAAAAGTTAAACAAAAATGTAATCTTAATTTCATTAAATCAACCATAATAAAAAAAAACGGTTCTTACTTTGGAATGGATGATTTTTTAATTGGTTCAGTTAAAAATTCATCTAATTGATCAGTTCGCTCAATTACGAAGTTTTTAGTCAAACGAAACAACTTTAGGAATAGTCTATCTCACCAGTATTCAAACGGATCATTGTACTCATTTCATTTGCTCCAAAAGTCTCGTTCTGGATCAACAGGTAGTCTCTCAGCAGCTTCTAATATTTCTAACTAGTTTAAAAGGATCATTTCGTCCATTATGATAAGAAAACTGTGCTTATTAATTCCAAAACAATATGAAAAACCCCAACCAGCTACACAGAATTGAGGGGAAAAATAAAAAAGGATCCAACAATAAAATCTGTAAAACAAATTCTGCGAATTTTAGGTTAGGTTGCCGTTTGTTTAATAGACTTTCATTACAAAATACCTTCTAAAACCATTGGAAACTTAAATTCCCATGCCAAAGAGTAGAGGAATATTTTCCCACAAGTTTCGTTGGAAAATATTCCTAGTAGTTGCGTCAAGAATACAAATCATAAATTCCTATAGGAAATTTTTGTATTTCCCATTGGAATAAAGTCGAGAATTGGGACCCAGGTCGCAGTTTTTAAAAAAAAATTATTCAAATTGTGTAGAAAGTACTGTTACATTTCCTCTTAAAAATCGGAAAATTACTTGTAGGTTTTTCAGAATAAGTCATAATTTTTATAAATCGATATCTATAGAACTATAAAAGATATTCGAAGAACAAAAACACAAAAATATAGAGATTGAATAATAATAATATATACCTTCAACAGTCTCAAATCTCTTCTGCATTGCTTAAGTATCTTAAACTCTGGAACATTAACTTCAAACAGTGAACCGGAATCTTGAATATCCCTCATGTGTTTTTCAAATTTACCCATATCTCTATCTACATGATCGATTTTATCATAAGCTTTATCACAATTATATTGGAAGAATTGGTACTTCTTAAATACTTCTCTATAGTAAATTATTCTGTTATCGAAATCTATGATACGCTTTCTGATGAACGTAACTTCCGCAGCTTGTAGAGGAGCAACTTGTTGTTTAACTAAAATAAAATTTATAAATTGTTATAAAAAAAACAAGGTAGTGATTTGTGAAAATTATAATTGGTACAAAAATACCTGTAATAGCAATCTTCTTAGTATTATTCCATTGTTCCGGTAATTCTTGTAAATAAACATTAACTTCTTCTGGAATATCCATGTCATAGAACTTAAGTAGTTCAATGATGTCTCTGTGTGGTCCAAACATGTCGTCTGTCGTTACTTGCCTTTCCTTCACGTGTAAAAGGAATCCCATAACGTTTACTAAAGCTTGATAATCACCTTCACCAACTGTTTGCTGAAGACCTTCATCTGCCAATCTAATATGATAAAATCAATAATATTATCATGATTTTTGAACTGTTAACTTACGTTTTGAATCTTTATAAAGAACAAAAACATTAAAAATTTATAAATCAAAAAGTGAATTTCTAAGATACTCAAGTCAGACCCACAACAAGATATAAAATATGAATGATTATAAACCCAATAATTAAAACCTGATTTTAGTACTTGCCTTATGAAGTTACTTAAATCGCTTAAACTTGAAGTAACAGTTGTAACCAAATGCTCCTTAAACATATTACCCCACTTTCTAATTGTATTAAGTAAAGCTTGTTTAAAAGGTCTAACGTCCACTTTAAACCAGTGATGAAATATTTCAGCTTCTTTGATGGTTTCAACTTGATTCGATAAATTTTCAAAATTATCAATTTGTTCTCTAAATTGCTCCATTTTTGGAGGAGAAATTTTAGGAGCCAATGGATCTTTGATTCCCACATACTCTAATTCGTCGCTGGTTAATTGTCTGCCATAATTTAAGAATTGGTGAAGATACTTGCCTCTATCATCTAACCATAAATACGAGTAAGTCTGATAGTTATCACAAAATACATAACTTTCCTCAATAACTTTATCTATGTTAGACAGTATATCTTGAATAATTTCAACAATATCTTGGTTATTTTTAATTTCTTCTTTGTAAGTGGAATGAATTACTTTCGAAAATCTTTTGACTATTGCCGATGTTTCCATTACATCATTTATTAGATCTGTTATTAAACTTCTTAGTCCATCTGGGTCAGCAGAATCCAATGACGGTATAAAAATTATATTCGGTTCCATTAGTTTCAAATGAGATTCGAAAAGTGGCGGTAAGTTGTTTGCCGAATCCATATGCTCATTCAAGTACCCAATACTAAAAAGTTAAGTACGAATTTATTATTCAACGTAGGTAAAAAGCAGTATCAATTCTAAAGACGCTCAAAAGGTGGTGCACCGTTTCGGAGCTTCGGCCCATCGAGCAAACACTTTGTATGCTGTGAAGCAATAGCGCTACTTAGGCTACTTTTGTGATTCTGGCCAAACTTATACATGCTCTGACGTAATTTTTTTTTTAATTTGCAGTGTAAAAAAGGTTATCCCTTGACAACTTCATTTTTATGGATCATTGTGGGGCGGGTACCGGAATGGCTTGTGCGATACTGGCCAAACTTTTTACGTACATGTAGGGGAATATTATACATGATGTGAAGTGAAAAAAGTTATAAAATTTTGAATTAGAAAAAAGTTTTCTCATGCAAGCCACTCTAATTTGTATGGAGGATACCGAATGGGCCGGTCCGATCCTGCTCAAATTCAATATGATTCTTCCTTGGACAAAACTAAAGTGAATACCGGAATTCGATCGAAGTTTTAATTTAAAAGTTACAATGTTTACATACAGACAGACAGACAGACATCCAGACGTCCGGACAGGATTTTTTTTTGCATTTTCAGACTCAGGGAGTTTGGAAACGTCAAGAAAAGTGATAAAAAGTGGGGGTAAGAATTTTTTCTCCATCACGAAACTAATATTGAGGGTTTTGGGCCTCAGTAATTCGTTACAAATAGGAACGAAAAAAATATAAAAATAGGGAACAACAAAAACTATTAAAAAAATAATTATAAACCGTCTAAAGAATAACTTATTAAAAATGCTGTAAATCTATTATCCCTGTTAGGAAATAAGTTATTTTTTCACTTTTTAAAATTTAAAAAAAAAGAAAACAAAAATCTGAAAACTTTCAAAAGAAATCGAAAAAAAATATAAAAGAAATGGAAAAAAATCAAAAGAAATTAAAAAAAAATGAAAAAATCAACAAAAATCGAAAACAACAACCTAAAGATCGAAAAAATCAAAAGAAGTCGAAAGAGATGGAAAGGAATCAAAAGAAATCGAAAAAGAATGGAAAAAATGGACAACAATCGAAATAAATAAAAAAAAAACGACAACAAACGAAAAAAATTAAAAGAAACCGAAATAGATGGAAAGGAATCAAAAGAAATGGAAAAAAAATCAAAAGAAATCAAAAAAAAAAAAGGAAAAAATCGACCAAATCGAAATAAATCGAAAAAAAAAAACGACAAAATCGAAAAAGATCAACAAAAGTCGAAACAGATCGAAAAAATCAATAGAAATAAAAAATAATAAATAAAATCGAACGAAATGGACAAAAATGAAAAGAAATCGATAAAATCCAAAGAGATTGAAAAAATCGAACCATAGATAGAAAGAATTCGAAAAAATCAGAAAAATAAAAAAAGTTAGAAAAACTAAAGGAATTTGAAAAAAATTAAAAAACAATAGAAAAAATTCAAAAACAACAGGAAACCATCAGAAAAATGAGAAAAAATACGAAAAAACCGACAAATCAAAAAAATATCGAAGGATGGGAAAAATTAGAAAAGAAACGAGAGAAATAGAACCATGAGAAAAAAAATTGAAAAATTAGAAAATATTGAAAAAGTCCGAATAAAACATGAAAAAAAATCAAAAAAATCAGCGAGAAAGGAGAATTATTAGAAGAGTCGAAAAAATCAGAAAAAATCGGAAGTAATCGAAAAAAAAACACAAATTATTGGAAAATATTGGAAAGAAATGAAGAATAAAATTGTTAAATATGGAAAAAATAAAAAAAACAAAAAAAGCCGGAAAAAATCGTAAAGAATAACCAAAAACCGGAATAATTATAAACAAAAGAAAGAAATAAAAAAATAAATGAAAAAAATCGAAAGAATTGAAATAAATCGCTACAAAATCCCAAAAAAATGGCAAAAAAATTGTAAAAAAATCCTAAAAATCAAAGGAATAAGAAAGAATGAGAAAAAAGCATTCGAAGAAAAAAAGAAATAAAAAAAATCGAAACAATGACAAAAAAGAGGAAAAATTAGCAAACATCGAAAAAATTAGAAAACATTGAAAAAACTAAAAAATCAGAAAAAAAAAACAGAAAAATTAAAAAATTAGAAAAATGAGAAAGAATCAGAAAAAGTATCTTTCTATAAAATAATTATAAAATTATAAAAAATTAGAAAATGAAAGAAAAAGAAATAAAAAAACAGAACAATGAGAAAAAATGAGAATAGATTAGAAAAAATCGAAAAAAAATCAGAAAAAACCAGAAAAAAACAAAACATCATGAGAACAGGAAACAAGTGAAAGAAAAATAATAGAAAAAAAATGAAAAATAGTTCGGAAAAAGCGAAAATAATTAAAAAAATGGTAAAAAAGCCAAAAAAACAAACGAAAAAAATCGCTGAAATCAAACATTGTGTCAATAATTTCTGCAACATCCCCATCCATTTCGTAAACTCTGTTAGACATTTTGTTCTAAAAATTTGAATTGGAAAAAGTTTTCCCATTCAAACCACTGTAATTTGTATGATGGGTACCAGAAGGGCCGGTCCGATCCTGCTCAAATTCAATATGGTTATTCCTTAGACAAAACCAACTGAAAATTGAAAACCGGAACTCGATTGGAGATTTCGTTCAAAAGTTATAGTGTTT
The DNA here is from genome assembly GCA_963243735.1 of Neocrepidodera transversa. Classification (NCBI taxonomy): domain Eukaryota; kingdom Metazoa; phylum Arthropoda; class Insecta; order Coleoptera; family Chrysomelidae; genus Neocrepidodera; species Neocrepidodera transversa. The sequence continues at coordinate 5,966,866 of OY725350.1, forward strand.
ACATCCAGAGAGACATCTAGACGTCAGGACAGGATTTTTTTTGTATTTTCGGACTCGGAAACGCCCAGAAAAGCGATAAAAAGTGGGGGTAAGAAATTTTTTTCGTCATCACCAAACTAATATTGAGGCTTTTGGGCCTCAGTAATAAAGTATAAATATAGCATCATTGTAAAAATTCAGTCTTTAACGGTCGGTCTCAATGAAATTATATATTTCCGGGCGTGCCGTAGTCTTCTTTGGTTATTACCTCCAAACGTTTCGACTGCAACTACGGCAGTCATCTTCAGTTATGTAGACGAACTACTCTTTGCAAAGTATGAACTAAAACTGAAACCTGCTTCACTTCGAAAGCGGTTTTATTTTCGCGCTCTTTAGTACTGTGTGCGTGTGCCAAATGTTGAGACTACGGCATAACAGCCCGGAAATAAACAATTTCATATACTATCTTTATTTCTAACTGAAAAAAAATAAATTAATATAATCTACAATACCTGCAACCAACTGATTGATACAAATAATTAGAAACAATATTATCAATATAATCAATATACTGAATCCATTTTTTATTGTCCTGTTTATCAGTCATCTGGAAGAGATTCATGTTTTCTTCTAGTAATTGTAAAATTCTATTAGTAGCGATTTTTATATCAGCTTTTCTTTTTTCTAATCTTTCAGCTCTTTCGTCTAAAGCCAAAAACGTGTCTTTTCTTCCGTCCTTTCTTTCGAATAATGGTTGTCGAGCAAAAGGCACAAGGATATTCTTGATTTCGTCTAAATTTGTCTGGCATTTCTGTAGACGGCCCTGAAGATTTCCCACTAGCATATGTAGTTTTATCATGTATTCCCACAAAGCTTAAAAAGGTTGATAATGTAATGAACGCTAAAATTGGTAAAACATATTTTTTTACGTTTTAATATTAAATTATATTAAAGTGGCCAGTTTAAGTGGAGCAAAAAAGATAAATTTTCCATTGAAGATGAACGATGGGGAAGGGCAGATTCTGTATCACTCCCCGAAAATATCGATTTGCAGATGAGAAAAATTTCTGCAAAATGGATACCTAAATGTCTGAATGCTGACCAGAAGCGTGTAAGGGTAGAAGCTTCGCGTTCGATCTGTACTCAGACTTGTTGTTACCACGGTTGGAACTTGGATACATTTCTACGACCCATAAATAAAGCAGCAATCGATGGAGTGGAGACACCCTGGTTCTCCAAGGCCTAAGAAGTTTCGTGTTAAAAAAATTTGCTGGAAAAGTTCTTGCTTCAGTTTTTTGAGATTACCATAGAGTAACATGATTGATTATTAGGATAAGGGTAGGAACAATAACTGGGGATTACTATTCGACGTTACTGACCACTTTACGAGAAAAAATTAAGGAAAGCAGACGCGAAAAGTTGTCTAAAGGTGTTTTGTTTTTACAGGACAATGCCTTTGTACACAAATCACATGTTACCATGCAAACAATTCGGGATTTTGGATTCGAATTACTGGAATTCCCTCCTTATTTATCAGATCTGGCTCCGTCCAAGTATCATCTCTTTCCTCAAGGGAATAAAAAAGTTTTAAAGGTCGTTAACTTTCTTAAATCGAAGAGGTTATAGAATCTGTGGAGGCCTGGTTTTCAGACCAAGATAAAACTTTTTTTTGAAAGGTCTGGAGAGGAATAGATAAGCTAGGACAGTTCTGGCGCACTTCTTATGGAAATTAACATGGGAAATCGCCAAGTTCCATTTTGGTAATTTTTTGGCTAATCCAAGGTCACTCGTGACGTTATCAGACAATTATATTATTGTGAAATAAAAATTGATCTGCTTTTAAATAGCTCTTGAACAGCTTTAAACAGCTCTTGAACAGGTCTCGAACAGCTCTCGAAAAGCTTTAAACAGCTCTTGAACAAGCCTCTAACAGCTCTCTAACAGCTTAAAACAGCTCTTAAGCAGTTGTTCGAGAGCTGTTTAAAGCTGTTCGAGAGCTGTTAGAGACCTGTTCAAGAGCTTGATCAAAATCAGGAGTGCGCCAGAACTGTCATAGCTTATCTACTGAGGGGTTGAAGGTTCGGTGTAATAAATGTATAAAATTAAAAGGAGAATATGTTGAATATTTTGACTTTCAAATTTTGTTTGAATTTCAATACATCTTTGTATCTCTATGTTTTATAGACTTAAACATGGTTGTTGATATCGAAACTTGTTGGATTGTAAAAATTCAATACATGATTTTGTTTTTTTTTTAGTCTACCAAAAAAATATCCGGATATTTCATTAAGTAAATATTTACATTTTCTGATATAGATAAGTTTTTTTGGGTTACCTTCAGATTTCCAATTTAACTTTTCTTCACCGACAGTTATCATTTTATCAATTTCCGCGATATCTTTTTCAATTAAATTAAATTCGACTTCCTTTGAAGTTTTCTTTATTTTATTGTACCAAGTTACTGTTGAATCCAAATTCGTTATATATTGCTGGTATGTTTCATTCTTTTCTGCTAATTTCAGTACTATTTCGGGTATATTAGGCTCTTCCATTAGCTTTAAATAGTGAACTTCTCTTAAAATTGCCGTTAACTGAAAAAAAAAAAAAATGAAATTGTCAATGTTCATTGCTTTAAGGAGTCAACCATATAATTAATTTATTAAAATGCATATTTTATGCTTTACCTCTGGACTAAAGTTAAGTAAAAGTTCTTTTGTTCTATAATCTCTGATCAATATACTCTTTTCCAAATTCTCCTCAATTTGTGTGGAAACCATCTCTGTCCATAAAGTGAAAGTTTCTTGTGTAAATTGTTTAGAAATTTCTAAAAAGTTTTCTGCTCTTTTAACGAGTTCACAGGCTGTAGGACTTTCTACAACTCTACAAATGAAAATAAAAACCGTTGATAATTTCTTCCTTATTTTAAGTAATTAGTTTTTTAGTATTGTATAGAATTTTAAATCTATATTAAATAAAAGTGGAATAACGTATTTCAAAGAATTTTAAACATGTTTCGAAATGTGTTTTTACACAATGGAAGTTCTACTTTATTGTTATTATTGCATTATATTTTTAATGCGGTAACCTATTAGTATAAAGGAGGGGCTCCACCAAACTGGGCTAGCATAACTTGCCGGTTCTTGCCGGAGTAAAATTTAAATAAAAACATCCATTGCGGCCACCGACATAATTTTGCTATTGGCTAAATGTCGTAAAGATCAAAGGAATTTCTACGGGGTACGCGGGTAGGTGAAGTAGGATCAGCGCGAATTCGAGTTTTCAATCAGTTTTGAATATTTTACTGAATGGTACTTTAGTTTTTTTTTGTTTTATATACACAATAACTATTTAAGTGATTTTAAGCCAAGGTCCGAATACAAAAATGTCCAAGATGATAACCATATTTCTACCGAATAGAAAAATGTCTTTTTATTGATAGAATTATAAATGAACGTAATTTATGAAACACTAGAGACAATTCAAACTCACACATTTAAAATGCCCCCTCTACCCAGTTTGGACAGTTTGGTGGAATTAAATTTAGTTCCGCGGCAAAGCCACTGCAAGCCGCGGCAAGGCTGCATGTGCCACTGGGCTAGCCCAGTTTGGTGGAGCCCCACCTTAAGGGTGATTTCAAAAAAGTCTTTCGAAATCCTGGAATTATTTTAACACGTTCGCAGCCTAGTATTCTTTCAACAGTTATGAATACTAATATTCATAATTCGTTCACTATTTAAGGAAAAATCGAAACATTTATTAGCTTATAAACGATGGTCGAATTATATTCGATCAGATTATTTCTCAAATATTGATATTTTCGTTTCCAAATCTATCCATTTCTATAACAGTACTAAACGATTTTTATATAACGTCAAAAATGCATTGCCTATATTTAAAGAACTGTCACGACGATATAGTTTATTCGCAAAGGAAGTAAGGCGAGTTTATCAGCGAATAAATTTTGACAGATTTTTTATTTGAGTCCCTGTTGATATTTCGAAAACAAGAATTTCGAAATCTTTTTGGTCGAATGACGTTTTGTTCGAATTTTTTTTGTTCGAACTCTTTCGAACACATTTTAATCGAAAAGCTACATTTCGAATTTTTTATTTCGAACCATTTTTTTTCGAAAATTTACATTTTGAATTACTTAAATTTCGAAAAGCTAATTTTCGAATAATTTTTTTCTCAAACCAGCAATAAAATGTTTTAACGCTTTCCAAAGTCTAGGTTATTTTTATTACCTACTTTTTGAATAATGATATTATTTTATATATTTATTTTCAACTAAAATAAGAATTCAACGTTTAACGATATAAAATACAAAATATAGGCCAATCTTTTTATATGTAAAAGCTCATTATCCGGTATTTCTCCATTGGAAGGAAATCTTTCCTGCAATGTATTGCATATTTCACCTAATCTACTACTTAATGATGATGATTTCTTAAGGTAGGTTGATTCGCCCATCTGACTTTTCAATATTTTGGCTTCGGTCATGTTTTACTCTTTCTTAATTTCATTTATAAAATTCCATACATTTGGTTTACTTGCCGAAATTTGTGCATATAAACCTCTGTGCCACCCTTCAACTACGTTATTGGTAATGTGATTGCCTTTTAATTAATTCCGGATAATGGAAACATTGATTCTTTTCTTGTGCTCCAATGCACAGAACCCACCCAAGTATTTTCCAAATACTATACGAATTCTTTTAGTTGTTCTGGAAAAAGATTTTCTCTCAAAATAATATCGTATCCTCTTAGAATAAATGCCAAGGCTTTTATAAATTTACAGAATATTTAAGTCCTAGGTTAATATCAATTTGTTTATGTCCCAAAGACTGTAGTTTCCTATAGAGACATTGAGAAAAATGAAAGTAGCATGCAATATGATTGACGTTTGGGAAAAGTCGTGCTATTAGGTTCTTCAAAGAATACCTATTGACAGTATTCTTTGATTTCTGGATTACCATTTCAAAATCTGTCACAATAATTTCAACTTTTGAAGTGTCAGTTAACTCTATAACTTTTGTTAAAGCCGCTTCATAAGTCGCTTCCGTTTTGTCAGGCAGTAAGATGTACACCAGAGGAACCACAGTTTTTTTTTTAGATGACCGTGTATGCTGTACAGTTGGTAAATAATTTTGGAACGTATTGAAAAGTACCACCAATGTACCACTATTTACCATTGGACAATATTTCAAAATTAATATTTTTAGTATTTAGAGTACCTATTTCAAACTGTTTGTTCCTTTGTCTTGGATACATCAGGCAATACAGATATGTGTATCTAATATAGAGCGATTAATAAAAATATACAATATGGAGCGATAAGACTGAGCAAGGTCGATAAAGTAAAAAATAAATAAATTTGTGATTCTGAATAAAAGCTTTTCGAATATAAAAGTTCGAACAAAATAAATTCGACAATATTGTCTTTCGAATAAACAAATTTTTTTTCGAAAAAAATGTAATTCGAAATAAAAAAATTCGAAATAACAGTTAATCGAAATAAGAATTTTTGAAATAAATTACTTCGAAAAAAAAAAATTCAAATTTCTTGTTTTTGAAATATCAACAGGGACTCCTTTATTTAATGATAATAAAAAGATCTTACGGATGTTGCAGTGCTTTAAAATTATTTAACGGTCCTGTGAGTCTCTTGCACAAATTCCGTGTCCATCTTAAAATTCCTGCAACTGGTGGCATGTATTTATCTAAATTAAAGTAACCAGTTTTCTGCTTTATCTCCATTTGTTCATCAAATATAACCTACAACCATCGGATTTATATATGAAGAAGTAAAATCTATATATATTTTTTTATAAATAGCGTATTCTCATAAATTGATAAAAGGATTGTACCTTGAGAACTAACGTAAACCTACTAACATTTACTATATAAGCTAGACGATACTAGGCTAACGCTAGCTTTATAACTTTCTGGAAAATTATCGAGTAAGGGATAAATTAACCTAGAATTGTCTAGTCCTTGCTCCATAAACTTCCAGGTGATACCCCATCGGCAGCCAAATATCATTTTGACGTAGGTGAACTTATGAGAGCTTAATTTTCATAACCACGAGATCAGGGGTTCAATCCGGATTTTTTTTTTAAACAAATGCAAAAAAATTTGTAACAAATTACATTTCACTTTATTATTGATAATATGTCTTATATATTTTCAGTTATTTCAATAACAATAGTTAAGTATATGAAGATATAGAAAACGATTTATATAAATAATAACTTACTTCAATCATTTTAATTTCAGCTTCCAACATTATTAAAATTTTATCATATTGGTTGGTAAACTCTTCCTTGATGATTGGTCTATCAAGAACAGAACCAGCAATGTTAATAAGCTAAAACATTTGTATGTTTATTTATTATGGAAGAATCGTCACCACTAACCAAAACTACACTTTTTTAACAATCTACGTACGTTTCGCTAACTATGTTATCATCATCAGGAGTTAATGATAAACTGTTTATCATCAACTCCTGATGATGCTAACATAGTTAGCGAAACGTACGTAGAGTTTTAAAAAAGTGTAGTTTTGGTTAGTGGTGACGATATTCTTCAACATGGTTGAAAACCAAATTATCAATTCAAAATGGTTATTTATTGTTAAATAATTCACCTAAAGGACCAGTAAGACGCTATTGATAAAATATTTCTGTATTTGTTTATTTTTTAAATCCAAAAAATTTATAGATTTTTATTTATTTATACAGCCACACTGTAAATTTACCTTAAAAGTAGTTTCCAAATTAGAACTATCTTCAAATGCTTGGCACAATATAGCAGACAATTTCATATCTAGTTCGAATATTTTATGCTTAAAATTTTCGAAATCTGTAACAAAAGCTGGATCGTCGGGATCTAGAACGTCGTAAGATTTTCCAGAAAATACAGAAAAACTTTGTTGAAATTCATGAAAAACTTCTGTCACTCTAGAACTCAAATTACGACCTGGAACAGACAATAAAGAAATTATTATTTCATTGTTTCAGGTTAAACTAAATCAGAAATTTTACACAAATTACAAAAACATTTGAAAAATTCTAAAACTACAAATTTTTTGTTTTAATTTAAAACTTCAGACTTCTATAACTGGAAGAATGTAGGCGTTAATGTAATTGTTTATTTCCTGACTGTTATGTCGTGGTCTTCTTTGGTTAGTACGTTCAATCGGTTCATCTGCAACTACGACAGCCATCTTCAATGCCGTGGACGAAGTTCTCTTCGCATCGGATCAACCAAAACTGAAACCTCCTTCGCTTCGAATATGCTGTTTATATGCGTGTCTACGCGAGCTGTTTTGGCGCGACTGGTATTTGGCGGTTTTATTTTCACGCTCTTTACTACTGTGTACAGATCTTAGGTAATGTTGTTTCTCCTTTCTATTGAAGTTTTCTTTATATTTGTATTGCTTTTCAAGTTCAATCTGGTCGTGTAATGTCCTGATGTTGCTATCAGGTCGGTGTTTTCGTATAAGATCTTGTGGTCTCCGTCTGATAATGTGTGTTCGGCGACTGCAGACTTTTCGGTTTGTCCTAAACGACAGCTTCGTTTATGTTCTGTTATTCGTATGCTAATGCGTCTCTTCGTTTGTCCTACGTACACTTTTCAACAAGTGTATGGAATTCCATAGACTCCTACTGATGTGAGGGGATCTCTGTGGTCTTTTGCTGTTTTTAGATACTCTCCTATTGTCTATATTGGTTCGTAGATGGTACTGATTTTCTTTTTCTTTAAGATTTTTATTCACCAGGATTGGTTTTCTTCTCCCTTGGGCGAGTAGCACAAGTTATGACTTCTTAGATGTATCCGTTTGCTTATAGCACTATTGTCAAGTGTTTCATTTCAGCGTTAACGTATCTTGGTTTACATACCGTTACCTCTCTGTTTACTAATGTGTTGATAACAGTCCGTTTTTGTTTCAGATGATCGTTGGATCCATGTTGTAGGTATCGATCAGTATATGTTTTCTTTCTGTATATTCTGTGGCCTAGTTTGTTTTCGGTCGGTTTTCTTCTATTTCGGAGAACTGGAATTTAGGGTGAAACATTTTGAGTGTTGAGTTATATCTATATTAATTTATAAAGAAATAACTATGGTAATAGAGTAGTAAAAAAAATATCAGGTAATCTTGTCCCTTTCAAATAAATTCTTTAGAAGTAAATCTGGTTTTTTTATAAAATTGTTGAACGGTCGCTTCTTAAAAGAATAACATCTACAAGGTTATGGGCCCCCATTGGTAAAAGAATTTTGATAGTCCTGTATTGACTATATACTTACTACCTATAAGTATGGCATCCCATAGTAGTAGTTCTCTTCCCTCAATTGATAAGCTGACTGGTACAAATAATTACAAAAACTGGAAGTTTGCAATGCAAATGTTTTTAGAAGATGAAGATATGTTGGAATACGTGAATGGTACTATAAATCCAGGTGACAAAGAATATGATACAAAGAAAGATAAAAAAGCTATGAACACACTTTTGTTGGGGAAGCAAACTCGTGCTCCATTTTTCAGAAATCGAAGACCAAACCGAAGACGAGCCAAAAATTTCATAGAAATAGTTCATACAGATGTCTGCGATCCAATGGAAGAAAAGTTGATTTTCACTAACGATTTCTCAAGAAAAATCTTTATTTATTTCCCGAGGTACAAAGATGAAACTTTTAACAAATTTATGACATTTAAATCATTTGCCGAGAATCAGTCAGGAAAGAAAATAAAAACCCTAAGATCACATAGTGGTGGGGAATTTGTAAATAATAAAATGAAAGAATTCCTTATTTTCAATGGCATTAAACATGAAGTTACAACTCCATACACTCCTGAACATAATGGTCTTGCCGAACGAGTAAATAGATCTATATGTGAAATTGCAAGTTGCATGATAAGAAATGCAAAAATACGGCTGTCTATTTGAAAAATCGAACACCACATTCTGCTTTGAGAGGTAAGATCCCTGAAGAAGTATGGACTGGAGGGCAGATTAATCTAAATCATTTGCATGTATTTGCTTGTAAAGACATGGTCCGTATTCCTAAACATAAAAGAAATAAAAAAAGGCTCTTTATGATCTGAAACAAGCTGCAAGGTCAGGGAGTATTAAAATCAATGAGAAGTTAATTGATATATGTTTCAAACAGTCTAATTTTGATCCTTGTATATATTTTAAAGTTGACAAAAATATTTTAATCTTCATTGCTCTATATGTAGACGATTTATTATTTTTTACAAATAGTTTGTCTCAAAAAAAAACTAAAAGCTCATCTTAATAATAGCTTTGAAATGCAAGATTTAGGGCAAGCAAAATATTGTCAAGGTATAGAAATTACCAAACCAGGCGATACAATTCTACTAAATCAAAGAAAAATATAATATGAAAGATGCAAAAATACCTCGTGTCCCTATAGAATTTAAATAAAATTTAAATAAATAACAAAAAAAATGAGTTACCTGATGTGCCTTATAAGAACTTGATAGGTTCACTAATGTACCTTGCTACTTGTACTCGCCCCAATATAATTTAAATTTTACCTTAAATCATTGTTATCCAAACAGTCTGAAAATGGTTTAACTGGTTATATCGATGCAGATTGGGGTAGAAGCGATCTTTTACTGGTTTTGTTTTTGCTTATAATGGAGAAATATTTTGGTGTAACCGTAAACAGCGATATGTGTCATTGTCCAGCAATACGTTGCCCTTTCTGAAGGGGCAAAAGACAGAGTCTTGTCCAGGTTGTAAGTTGGTGATCCTATGGCACTTGCATTTATCTTAAAGGTACAATATTTTTTGATAGTCATATTCTAGGTGGTAGAGCTTCCTTACTACATACTTTCTTCTGTGTCTCCTGTGGTAATCGCGATTGTTTTATCAGTTTGGTAGTTTTTCTTAAGATCTGATCTGTTGGATCTTTCGGTAATTTTCTGTAAGTATCTTAATTGACCAGATCACAAAGTTCGCTCTTGCAGCCGAAGTGTTTATGACGACTGTTGCATTTAATTTGTCTGCTGGAAGAATTATGATATTTTCATTCTCATTAAGACTTCTTCATATTACGTATTGGTGGTTTGGCTTCTCTTAGAATTCCTGCAGAACCACTCCGTAACCTCTTCTTTGATATCCAATAGATATTTTTCCAATTCCGGCTTCTATACTGGCAGTGATTTCTTCAGGTATTGTCCTGTAATAAGACTAAACTCATATTTAAAAATTTCATAAATAAAAATTAAGGAAACAAGAAACTAGATACAAATATATTTTTTTAGTATAAAACAACCAACCACCCGGTATAAATTATTTTCATACCATTAGTATACATTTTTGCAACCTTAAAGGTTAAAATAGGCGCGCGCAGACACGCATATAAATGGCACACTCGAAGCGAAGGAGGTTTCAGTTTCAAATGGTATACGTCGCGAAAAGTACTTCGTCCATGTAAATGAAGATGATTGAATTAGTTACAGTTGAAACATTTGGAAGTAATAACCAAAGAGACGATGGTACAATAGTCCGGAAATAAACAATAATACTTCTATAACTCTTTTGTCTTAATAGGCACAAACTTTTCGTTATAGAATTTTTTGTTTACTTTTTTATGTTGGATCCAAATCTGAAATTCTAATCTTAAATTTATTATAAATAAGAAAAAATTCACAAATTTTAAAACTTCAATCTCCTATAACTTTTTTATCGTAATAGGCACAAACTTTTCGTTCTGTTTATTTTTATACTCAATATAAATCTAAAATCGGAATTTAAAAATTTCTGTAACAAAAATTATATTTTACCTTTAATTCCACCAATTTCGACTTTTTCAAGTTTATTAAATTCTAAAACGGTATTGAAAAACCATTGGATAGTTTTCAGTCTTTCTAAAAACGCCTCAAATCTTTCAAAAACTAGATTAGGATGAAAGTTCCATGGTTCTCTTCTAGATTCCGTAAAAAATTGAACTAAATTTTTCTTGTACCATTTAAAAATATTCATGAATTGTTTTAGAGCTTTTACACAATAGTTAACTCTTTGCATGGCTTCATCTATATCACTATGAAAAAGAGTTGTGGGATCCAAAAACTTCTTCGCCTAAATACACTAAAATTAAAAAAAATTGCTGACTCATAGAAATAAAAAAATTACCTCTTGTATCAGTAGATTACAAATTTGTTTTAGAAGAGTAATTAACTTAGTTTGATCAAAGGATTTGCAGTTGCACCAAATTAGTACGACAACATGTAGAGTCGGAGCAAGTAGAGGAATGTTTTCGCTAAATTCTGTTTCTTCCAGAGCTTGGATATGTTTTTTTAACGGTGATAAGTAGAGATTAATATCTTGGGCTTCTGCAAGTCCAAGGACTGTATTTTTAAAAAGAATTTTAAAACAATTAAAATAAGCACTATTTGTTTTTTCTAGTACTATCGCCATGCTTTTTACTTTAGATTCTTTGAGTTGTTCGTAAATATATTGAAGATTTTTTTGGCGTTTCTGCCAAAATTCTAGTTCTAAAAAATAATTCCAAAATTAGTAGGTATTTGTTTTATTTTTTAAATTATTACCAACGGCAGGTACAGGATTCACAACTAACGGAGACTTTTCAGAAGAATCATTAGCCAATACATCATTTATTTGCGTAGACCATTTAATAACAACTCCTTCTATAGCACTTTTTAGGTATAAATCACATACTTCTCCGTTACTTTCTATAAGAGCTTTTTCCACTTCAAAAATTCTGTCTACTCCTACTGGCATGGGAAGGACTGTTTGGCCGTTAACTTGTCCTTTAACTTGATAAACGGTGCTTTTTAGACTATGTACGTGTTTATGGACGTCTTTGGCTATTACAGCTGGCCATCCTGTATGGTTTTGAGGGTTAGATAAAAGAGGAACTAAAATCTAGAAACAAAAAAAATACAATCAGAGACTTAATAATTATTTTGATAATTGGAACAAAGCACAAATTTGTGGTATTGCTTTATTAACTGGGTATAAAGAACGTTTTTTAATTGGCTTAAAAAGTAACGGTTTTAATGACGCCAATGGAATGATTCGAGGAAAGAGGAGGAAATAAAATAAAATAAAATATTTTTCTTGTAAAAAGCGAAATGAAAGTCAGGCACAAAAGTTTGTTATTGAGATTTGTTAAATTAATTATATATCAGTAATATTTAATTCCTGTGGTAAAGAGTGAATTTTCAATGATTTTTTTGAGAGAAAGGAGGGGAATTTTGAGACGAAACAGTGACAAATTTAAGGAAAAAAAATGGAAATATTATTAAAATTGAACAAACAAAGGGGTAATTTACTTAAAACGGGGTAATTTAAAAAAATCGGTGATTTAGGACAAAAAATTGATAAAATCGAGAGAGAAAAGTGGGGCAAAAGTACTAAAAAGTGACAAAATTAATAGAGAAAAGAGGGAAAATCTTCGAGAGAAAAGAGAAAAAGTACAAAAAAAGCGAAAAAATTAAGAAAGAAAAGTGGGGAAATACCTAAAAGTACCTAATCAGTAACAAAATTAAGCAAGAAAAAAAAGTGGAGGAAAATGTACTAAAAAAGTGGCAAAATTAAGAGAGAAAAAATTTTGGACAGAAATTTCAGGTAAAAACTAACAAAAAGAAAGAAATGAGGAGAAATTTTGAAGAGAAAAAATTTGAGACAAAAGTGACAAAATTATGAAAGAAAAGAGGGAAAAAAGTACCTAATAAGTAACAAAATTAAGGGAGAGAAAAGGGGAAATTTTGGAGAAAAAATTTAAGGCAAAAGAGTGACAAAAAGAAAGAAATGAGGGAACAGTTTGGAGAGAAATAACTTGAGACAAAAAGTGAAAAAATTAAGAATGAAAAGAGAAGGGAAATTTTCGAGAGAAAAGAGAACAAGTACAAAAAAAGTGAAAAAGTTAGGAAAGAAAAGTGGGGAAAGTACCTAAAAGTACCTAATCAGTAACAAAATTAAGAAAGAAAAGGTACTAAAAAAGTGACAAAATTAAGAGAGAAAAAATTTAAGGTAAAAAACTAACAGAACGAAAGAAATGAGGAGAAATTTTGAAGAGAAAAAAATTGAGACAAAAAGTGACAAAATTATAAAAGAAAAGGCGGAAAATTACCAAAAAAGTGAAAGAATTAAGAGAGAGAAAAGGGAAAATTTTGGAGGAAAATTTTAATGCAAAACAGTGACAAAAAGAAAGAAATGAGTGGACATTTTGGAGAGAAATAACTTGAGACAAAAAGTGAAAAAATTAAGAATGAAAAGAGGGCAAATTTTCGAGTCAAAAAAGAAGAAAATAGTACCAAGAAAATTAATAAAAAAAAACTTTCCCAACGAGTATCCACGAATACTTTTTCAGATATTTAATGTTAAAGTTTCAAATTTTGACATTTTTTTTATTTTTGACAGGTGACAGATGGGGAAATAATTTTGACTGTTCTAAATAAAGTTTTTTCAAGGACTTTCAAATGACATATTGCAAGTCAAATTCCGTGACATATTGCATCTGTCATTTTTTTATAGTAAGGAAAGTAAAAGTGGGGGAAAAAGTACTAAGAAATTGACTAAAATTAGGAAAGAAAAGAGAGGGAAAAGGTACTAAAAAAGTGACAAAATTACGAGAGAAAAATGGGTGAAGAGGCACTAAAAAAGTGACAAACTTAAGAGAGAAAAAAGGGGAAATTTTGGGAGAAAAAATTTAAGCCAAAAAAGAGATAAAAAGAAAGAAATGAGCGGAAATTTTGGAGAGAAATAACTTCAGACAAAAAGTGACAAAATTAAGAATGAAAAGAGGCGAATTTTTCGAGTAAAAGGAGAAGAAAATGGTACGAAGGATGTGACAAAATTAATAAAAAGAAACTGGGGGAAAAAGTACTAAAAAATTGCCCAAAATTAGGAAAGAAAAGAGGGGACTGGAGAAGAAAAATGTACAAAAAAAGTGACAAAATTAATAAAAAAAAGTAGAGGAAAAAGTATTAAAAACTGACAAAATTAGGAAAGAAAGGTGGGGAAAAAGTACACAAAGAGTAACAAAATTAAGAAAGATACGTGGGGGAATAAGTACTAAAATAGTGAAAATTAAGAGAAAAGTACAAAAAAAGGGACAACATTAAGAGAGAAAAGTGGGGGCAAAAGAAGTGCTAAAAAAGTGACAAAATTAAGAGAGAGAAGAGGGGAAATTTTGGAGAGAGTCTTTATTGAACATTGAACTGGTTTCTAACCTGAACAGAAGGTAAATAAAAAAATATTTAAACTCGTCCCCAAAAAAACACATACCAAGTGAAACTTAAAATGTTTTACAAAATAACAGCCAACAATAAATTGGATGCTGGGAGACTTGGGCCGATGCCTTATTATTGCAGTGCAATCTAGGGTTTTCTATTTTTGACTAGATATTAACAGAGGAAAAAGGGATAAAATGTTTCACAAAATAATAGCCAGCCTTGCCCATAAAAAGCCCAAATGAAATGTAAAACAAGCGAGAAGACCTTTTGAAAGTAATATGGAGGTGTAAGATCCCCCAGCTTTCAATTTGTTTCGAGATGAATTAATTTTTAAGCTGGGAGACTTGGACCAGTGCAATCTAGAGTTTTCTATTTTTTACTAGATATTTACTGGAGTAATTTATATTAAATTTCCAGATTTCTATAGGCATAACTTATAATAATTAAAATAAATAGACTAACTTACTTCATCTACGAGTGATGCCAATTGATCAATTACTTTTGATGCAAGATCGCCTGGTATTATAGTTTCAGAAGGTGTAACTTTTGAAACTGGAATGGGAGCTTTTTTTATAAAATACACACCTAAAAAAACATTATATTTACCAATATATTAGACAATTTCCTCAAAATTAAATATGACCTTTGCTTTTTAATTGAGCCAATGGAAATCCATTTGCTGCTACCAATTGTGCAGTCTGCGTTAGAACCACTACAAGTAGAACTGGATACGGTCTTTCTAGAAACTTTTTTACCACACCCTTGTGCTCTTCCGTATTCATCATACGAGTCCATTTTTCTGGTTTTAATTTTAAAGTTTTTTGAACGTAGCTACCCAAAAAATCCAACCTGTTATCTATCTGAGGAGGCTGAGCTTCCATGCTTTTCTGTAATAGACAATTCAGATTTATTGCTTTAGAAGCAAAAAAAAAACTATTAATCGAAAAAGATTGGAAATTTTGATAAAAATAAATCTAATTCTTATTTGGATTTTGGCAAAATTAATGATCAAATAATAGGTATACTTTGTTCAGTGACCCCTCACCCTTACGTTACAAAATAAAATAACTTTCAAATAATTAGGATATGTCGGAAGTAAATTTAGTCACTTTGACGTTATATTGACACTCTCTAAAACATATAGTAGATATGAAATTAGTATATTATTCAACGAGCGGTAATGTAGGTCATAACTCACGCAGATGAAGTTTGCAGCACGAGCCTCAGGCGAGTGCTGTAATTCATCAAGTGAGTTATGACCATTACCGCAAGTTGAATACTATACTTTATCTACGACTACAACAATAAATACTAAGCTGCAAGTACAGCGAAAGAACTTTATTCACAATTTATGTTGAATGTGTTTTTTAGCATGGAGTAAAAAGTCCATAGAGACGATGCTTTATATTTATTGCTAAGCTCCTTAAAATATGCCAAAAGTACATTTTATGTAAATATCAAGTGACATTACCCCCCTCAATGACAGTAATGTCAGCGAATCGACATGTAGAAAACTAGATACCTTTGTATAGTAAATATACACTCCTATCCATAACTCACTATAGTGAGTTATGAAAAGTCATAACTCACGCTATTTGTTAATGAATACTATTAAATGCTCAAAAGCAGTTGAATAATTAATATATAACATAATAGGAGTAGATAAAATATTTTTTACTATTTATGCCCGGTTTTATAAAATAGAGTTAAATATCTCCTGAGAAACAGGACTTTATTAATTTTTAAAGTATCCAATAAAAAACAGTACAAAATAATTTTTAACAATAGAAAAAAATAATTTGCAATTTTATTTTGACATAACCTGTCATCGTAGCAAATTATTTATCTCATCTACTTTTCAAGTGCTACTGAGACAAGCGCTAGTGATGACGTCACTGAACAAAGTATATTTAAATTTTGATTCGTTCTTTTAAATTAATTGTAAAAAGAAACATTTTTGGAAAAGTAATTTTGTAAAGAATATATTTGAATATCCATTATCGATCTTTTACAACATTATTCGCATCTGCTTATTTTTAGTAGACGTCAACGTTTTTTGCAAATAATGCTTTTTAAAGTTTTGGTTTCATGTAAAAAGCACATTAAGATCTTCGCGTGATATTGTCCTATTTGCCTAATTTTCGTAAATGAGTAAGTAACTATTTGACTGCCCTTTTAACTCTGAGAATCCTGTTTTAGATACTTAATATCCGTTCTAATTAGGGTTATTATATAAACAAATAATTATATTAACACCTCACAGCTTAATCTATATATGAGAATTTCTAATATAATACTTAATTTTCACAATAGATTTATCCATTTTTTTTAAATCATACTAATATTTTAAATTTAAGATCAAATCATATTTTCAATAATTTCCATATAAAAGAATGTAAATTAAATCGTCCCAATATTTTTTGATTTATGTATTACCACGCCAGTATAAAATTTCTAGAAAGATCGTGCCAACGATTACGTAATATTTTTATTCCCTCTTGTATGCTGCAACAAATATTATATCGAAAATTGTGCATATTACGAATCTTAAGCTAGAAACGTCCTATTCAAATATGTCACATCACTTTTTTTATCAAATCAAATTAAGTTTACATATACCCAGACATTTAACGGTTTTTCTATAAGTGGCGGTTAAAAGAAGAGACCGCTAAAAAGTTCAGTTCATTATTAACTCTCAATATGTAAATTTTCTAAGGTTTATAAAAATATAAGCTGTGTTTATTTTAATAATTAGCAGTGACGTCTAAATTAAACACGTCTAGTGCCGGTTAAGCAAGTGAGAACGAAAGTGAATTCGCCTCATTTCCCGGTATCTTTGTTTGGTCATTAGGGGAAGGTGGGGGAATTCTACGCACATAAGCAAAAATCACCTGTATCGTAGTTTATAAAGTGATTAAATATGTTCAAATTGGTAAAGTTAATAGTAAAAGGTTTCTTTTAAACATATATAGCATATATATAGTCAATAAATAAATTCACATTCTAAAATTAACACTTTTTACCTCTCGCCCTTCAGATAAGAGAGGTATAGGAATCATGCTAAAAATTGGGTAGTGAGTTTTCAATGGATAAACACGTTTTGGGGTCCCTAGAATACGATTTTAATATTTTCGCGATGATGTCTGTGTGTGTGTGTGTTAGTGTGTGTGTGTGTGTGTTAGTGTGTTAGTGTGTGTGTGTGTGTGTGTTTGGATGGATGTTGTAGTAACGATAACTCAAAAACTACTGAATAAAAAAATTTGAAATTTTGCATACAGCATTCTGATACCCTAGATTAGATCTGATTAGATTTTGGTGCCAATCGCTCAACCGGAAGTGGCAGTTGCTATGGGTAATGACGCCATTATTATACAAAACGGCAATAAAGTTTTACACATATATTTTGTATACCGTATAGTTTATTTTCATCTCATTAAAATTTTCGAAACTTTTGCCATTGTTGCCAGATTTGACAAAAAATATTTTTTTTCATACTTTTTTGTGTCAACCTGTAAATTTTTGATTCAAAAATGGCGAGAGGTAATGTGCTGGCCACATCAGATTTTTACTTTTGGGTTAGTGCGTAACCATCCATGTGGGTAATTTTGCGCAAAATTAAATAACTTTGATTTGTTAATAAAAAAATTCTAACTCAAACTAATCAATACATATGTACATTCTCTCACAGTGCAGTCAGCATGCGCCCAAGCTAAACAAGACACACCTTCATACCACAATTCTCTATCCTTCCAGAATTCGCCACAAACAAGGTAGATATTCTTGTATCAACATCGTCTAGTTCATCATCATCACACATGTCTTTCTCGTCATATTCAGATTCTTCCGTTTTACTATCTTCAAATTTAATCTTTTTAATGTGAGATGATTTCTGTCCTTTCTGTGGAACATTCTCTTTTATTTTTCATTTCTTCATTTTTTTGTCGGCATCAGCTTCTTTCTTCTTGTTTCTCTCCTCACTCTTCAAGTTAGCTTCTTCGAGAACTTCCTTCATTGGTGTGCCAAAAACAAGGCAGACATCCTCTTTGCTAGTCGGATCAACATCGTCTAGTTCATCATCACACATGTCTTTCTCGTCATATTCAGATTCCTTTGTTTCACTATCTTCAATTTTTTTTTTTTGTAATGTGAGATGATTTCTGTCCTTTCTGTGGAACACTCTCTTTTCCTTTTCGTTTCTTCATCTTTTGTCGGCAGCAGCTTCTTGTTTCTCTCCTCACTATTCAAGTTAGCTTCTTCGAGAACATCCTTCATTGGTATGGATGTGAGGATTTCAGATTATTTCCTTGTACACTTTCTAGCTCTTTTTGATATCACATGGGCCTTTGGTAGTAGTAATAAGTCAGAAAAAGATACATTGCATTTTGATGTTCCAGGTCTAGGATCTGTTTCAAAATTTACTTGTGAGATTGCCTCTGGTGTGATGTTGCCCATATCATTAGTAGTCTGGTCTTCCTACAACTCGTTTTCAGTAACATTCTGATCTTCCAAATCAATTTCTATTGTGACTGGACGAAACTTTTGGGCTAGCAAAAAATCTCTATCTTGGAACTTGTCTGGATCGAAGGGCGAAACAACAGCAGCAGATCGAAATCCAGAAATCCCTTTTTCCATTGTAGCGACTTTCAAATAGGCTTTCTTAAAAATTTCAGCTAACTGGAAGTTAGTTATTCTCTGATGGGGATGTGTCCTGGATTTAAATCACATTCTTTATTATAGGCTCCCTTCAGAGGTCTAATAAACGTTAGATCGAGAGGATGTAGTCTATGGGATGTGTTTGGAAGTATGGATACAAGATGAATTGAATTAGCTTTACAGTAGGAATATATCTCTAAAAAAATGTGACTGGTATGATTGTCGAGTATTAACAAAAGAGGTGACTTTTGATTGAGACGTGGGATTTAAAGTGTTTTAACCATTCATGAAATAGTCCAGCTATTACCCGATCAATGATATATTGCACCTATAGGGCCATTATTTTGAAGTTGGGCATTCATTTGCTTCCTGGGTAAAATGAACATTGGTGGAATGTACCTTTCAGCCGCACTCATCGCACAAACTATTGTAACCGTCTTTTCTATTTCCAAAGAAATTACAGAAACTATTTCTTTCTGTCCCTTCGGACCCAAAATCCTTGATATTCCAGTCTCATCAACGTTATATATCGCTTGTACCTCGGTTTTATTGAAGGCGATTATGCGATTGATACTTATCTCCTCCGGTTTTCTCAGCCTTACTTCTTGGTTTCTTTTTAAGAACAGACTTACCCAGTCTTTTCCAGCAAGTTTTGAATCTTTACAAAAATTGTTTTTGATTCCATTCATCTCAGGATATTTATACTCTAATTGTCTTAGCACTCGAATAGTTATACCATAAAACATTTTGGACATCTCTAAGATATGTTTAGTTAACTCTTTCTCCTGATTTTCGGTAAAGACAGGCTTTCGACCCAGTTTAGACCTAGACCTTTGTTTCATCCTTATTTTGTAACGAAGAGTCGCTTCAGGGATGTTGAAACTTCCCCCAACTTATCGAATTTTTCGTCCTGGGGACTTTTCAAACACATATTCCAGGCATCTGTAATTAAATAATCCAAGTTAGGTATATAGACTTATTTTTTTTTGTGGTAAGCAAGACAATTATGCTTACCTTGTTATAATATTTCCAGCTTTTTCTTATAAGAAGCTACGTATAATCTCAAAGATATCTTGATATACACTAAATTTTTTAGGCAGGTGCACGAATACTCTGCCTTCAAACCGTTACACTCTATAAGACATTTTGACTTGCGCCCATCACATCTGCGTACAATTATCCGCTGTGTAAAATTCCCTCGCCTTCCCCTATTGTGATCATTTGTAACCTTGTGTTAAATTAATATTTTAATATGAGCTCTTCACAATTAAAATCGGTTGTGTCTTTATTTAAAAACAGGTTTCACAGGTATCTTAAAATTGCGTGGTCCTTCGCAAGTCTTTTCATGTCAATTAGTTTTTCTGCCTGTGTAACTAACTAATAATAACCGTAATATAATTAATTATTAATTACGATTTAATAACTAGAATTTTAATAAAATTGTAAAATTTTATAAAAACAAACAAGGCAAAAGTTTGTCTGTTCATCAATTATTTTTAAGCGTAACATTAAGCATTTAAAATAAATCGTTAAGCAGAAACTTTGCACATAATGAGGCAGAATTAACTAGTGATCTGACAGTGACAAAATTATTGCAAATATGATTTTGATTTCAAACTCAGTAAGACGTTTCACATTTACACTTTTATAGAAATTAAACTTGTAACTACCTAAAGAAAATTACAAATACTTCAATTTTTGTAACACTATTTCAATAAAATAAATGACTAAATACCTTCTAATCAAATTAGAACAAACACAAACGAAGAAAAGTCTATCCCATCTTCGGAAACAAAGTAGGTTAACAACTAACGTTAACGAACGCTTTGAATTCTGATGTAAAACAGTGACATATATCATGCCAGAATCACGTTATTATATTCGCGTGGTCCCATCCAGACTTCATAATTTTGCCTGATCCGCTACCGTACCAAGACACGATCTTCCTTACATCAAATGACAAATAAAATATAAGATTATCAGGGTCGGTTCAGATTTATAAATTAACTTTAAAACAAATAGTTTAGATCCGGTAAGAGTTAGTTAATATAATTTTTATCTTATTAGTTCATTATTAAGTATTTACTGCTTAGCTATATTATGTTATGGACTATGCAATTTTTTAATGGACTTTAATGGTTGGTATTTTTTGGAATTCTATCAAATTTTATGTTAGTCGTCTGAGTTAATTGATTTAACACCATTTGTTTTGCAGTTTTTGATAGAGACATCTACAATCTTTTTGTGTATTTTTTTTAATATAAAATATAGCGATTTCATGTGAACTTGTATTTTTTCTATTGTTACTACTTTATATTATATTCATTTTTAGCTTCACTTTTAAACAATAAAGATGTAGTTATTAAGAAAAATTAAATAATTTAAAAAAATGCCTTTTGGAAACAAAACAAAATTGGCGCAGTCAGTAAGATTCGTGCTAGCTGCTAATAAACGTTTGACGAGAAGTAGTATTTTGGACTGTACTTTTTATGGCTTTGACCCTTAATGAATGCTTTGCAGATATAGAATTTGGACTGTTTCATTTAGAAATCATCAAAAAATAAGCCCTTAAAAGCGAGTATTTAAATAATTTTATTAGCAGATTACAATTAATCAGGAGTAGCGTAGTGCAGAGAATAAGTAACGATTTAACCCTAGCACAAAATCGTCATATACAAGGTGTACCAAAATTGTCGAGCAATACTTCTAAGGGTGATAAAACACCTAAAAATAAGGGTACTCAGATACGCTTTTGACGTATTTTTTGTCTTGATTCTTCGAATTCACTAAGGGTAGTTTTCAAGGGGTAAGTTACTCCTTTTTAGATATATTTCTCAAACGATTAATTTTTGGATGATACATCTAGAGTACCTGTTTTCAAGAAAAAACTTAATTATTATTGTTATATTTTAATATGTATTTTCCAAAACAGTTGATAACAAAAAAAAAGGGTCAGGACAGCACCAGGAATGTCATCACGAGGAGTTTCATGAGAATTTATAAAAAATTGACAGAAATTCATTATCCGGAGGTTTTTTTGAGTCGCATGTCCAGAATCTGACATCAACAACCTTCCTCACGAGTACCTGGTGCTCCTGGAGTTTTATTTAAAATTGTATCGGCAAGCCATATTTCACTTTATCAAAGTGTATCTGTATTTTATTATAAAGGACCTCGTTTTCCACTGTAATTAGTTTTTGGCGATTTGGTAAGAAATTTCAGTAAATTTTTCAGAGACTACGTCATTAGTCAGCTCTTATAGAGTATCAGGTACTCAGGGATAAAGCTTGGCATACGGGTCTATTGTAAAAAATTAAAATATTTTATCCTGTTGAAATCCTACCTATACAGACGCGAGTTTGAAACAAAGTTCAGCGATGAAGTTTTCAAACGTTTCAAAATATAGTCAGGCGTACCCCAAAGAAGTATCCTTGGCCCTTTGTTATTCATTATATATACACACTGTGCTTGGGAGCACAGTGATTACGAGCACTTTTTAAAATCGGTGCTTAGTGATTAAAATACTTTATCAAAGGGCTTAGTACTTGGTGCTCGTCAAAAGTGATCGGGAGCACTTCAAAAGGCTCGCGAGCACTCGAAAAAGCTCCCGAGCACTCCAAAAGGCTCGCGAACACTCTAAAAGTATCGCGAGCACTAAGCACTATGCCCTTTCATGAACATTTTTGAATTCACATTAGAAAATATTAGTATAATTTGGAAAAAAAAAATATTTACTATTTTGACTATTTTGAAAAAAATGATATTATGACAAAAAATAACGTTTTATTAAGTAGCAAAACAAAGGGAAGGTACTTTACAATGTCCTTCGTATGTCTGTCTGTCTTAGGGATAACTTGATATTGGTTCCTATATTCCAATTCTAGACCAGATTTGTTGGATTTTCTCAATGGATTTACTCCATTTTTATAAAAAGCCAAGAGACACTTCCGCACTTCAATAATTTAAATATTCAAAAAGTGCTTAGTGCTCGTGAATTTAAAACTCTTTTTAGAGTGCTTAGAGCTTGCGAGCACTTTTCTGATAAGTACATGTTGCTTTTAAGCACTTTTTTGAGTGCGAGCACTTTTTGTCAGTGCTCGTCACAGCTCTGATATACAGCTGAAATTCCTACTACGACACATATAACAATATTCGCAGATGACACAGCTATTTTCTCTACCCATGAGGATCCTACAATAGCATCGGCCAATCTCAAAGAGCACTTAAATTTAATAAATAATTGGTAACAAAAATGGAAAATTAAGGCGAATGAAGCGAAATCTTCAGATATTACTTTCATTCTTCACTCTTCCTACTGTTAATCTCAACCAGATAAATCTAGCACAACAAGATACAGCTAAATACCTAAGCCTTCACTTAGACTTAAAAATGAACTGAAAACAGCACATAAAAAAGAAAAGACAGGGCAAATTTACTTGAAAATGAAAGAAATAAACTGACTGGTAGGTAGAAATTAATATCTATTGACAGAAAATAAATTACTCATATACAAAGTTGTAATCAAAACGATATGGACTTGATGGAATTGAGCTATGGGGATGCGCCTGCATGACAAATATAGCCATAGTTTAAGATGTCAATCCAAAGTATTCAGAACCATAACAAACGCCCCAGGGTATATATCTACACAGTGACCTCAAAATTCCATACGAGACAAATTAAACTATGTAAATGACACGAATACTAAGAAGAGTGTGGCCATAAGGACATCGAGTAGTCATCGTTGGATGAACTCCTTAACACGCCATTATTTATAATAATTTAGACATACGAAGTTAGCTTATAGATTTAAAATCTAATTGCTAATAAAATAATATAGAATAAAAAATGTAGTTATTGTTATAAAGAGTTTTAAGTGCACGTTGTCCGGTTGATTATCACGATATATTCCATAACTTATTTCTTATGGTACTTTTTTAGTTAGCAATTTACGCCTCGATATATTTTCTCAACCAACCACATTTTTTATTCAAATCCAAACCAGTAACCTTCCCGATTAAATATCAAATCTAACATTCATTCGTTCTTTAACACTTAACTACTGATCAACAGGTGTTTAATATAAATAACAAACAGGTAATGCACGGTTTATAAACTGTTAATATATGTGTGCATTATTTGTCTATACTCAACTATATAGATACTTTTATTGCTAAAAAAATAACTAGAACTTTTCATATTTGTAACGTCATATACTATTTTAAAGTTAATTCGAAAAAACACTTGGACCTCTCAAAATAAATTATTTCCTATGCAAAAATATATTACTAAAGATCAAAACAGGTATAGGTGCAAATATATTTCGTTTGAAGAGCCTAAGTCCGAACCTGTAGATTAAAATACTAGATGATGTCGCATTGATTTTTTCGCGAAAATATCTGGAAGAATTTTGCTTTCGCGGGGGTTTTGCGATTGTAATTTTAATGGAAAGTTAATGAGAACAGAATTAATTGCGCCTTATGAATTGAACGATTAGTTTCGACTAAAATGGAATTATTTGATGTCATGCAATATAATTAAATGGGAAATGGTATTAAAAGGAGGGAAGCTATTAACAATTTTAATTTAATATGATCTTATAAATTAGATTTCCTGGTTATTAGCGCCAAGGTTATACACTATAAAAAATATGTAAAGAATACATATTTTCGTACATAAAGTAATATTTTGGTGAACATAGAGATACTATTCAACGTTCCTAAATAAAAACAGTGTCATTTTTTACATTAGATTATTAATTTAATTTATGTTTAATCCGTAGACTAGAATTATATTCTGCTGTACCATCGTACTGTTAATTATGTTAGATTTTCAGGGTTCCCTACATATATAGCAAATCATCAGTAAGTTATCATAGAGTGCCACGATAAATAATAATAATAATGGTTCTCTATCTATTGAAAAATGGAATATATTGACAACTCGAGCATTATGGTGAAGTTATGATATGTTGAGAGCTCTCAGATAGGAAATAGCACAGTAATCGAGTTTCTATTGTAATCACACACGTTTTTATTTATTTTAAATTCAAATAAAAAATGGTACTTCATCGCCTCATAGACTAATTGCCACATAAAAGGTTATTTTAATTTGTTGATAAAAACGATTTAGTAATAAATGTGATTTAAGCTCAATTCTTTTTATTATGGGTTCCTTCCACGAATAGAATTTGAAATATATCAAAAAGTAAAATATTAGGACGCCAGTCTAATTGAGTTTTTGATGTATTTAGAAATAATTAACAAAAAAACTATGATTTATTTCGAAATCCGTCCTTTATTTCTTTTTGTAGGTTTAAGGAAGTTAAACTCAAATTAAACCTTATATGTTTTATTGAAGAAAGAAAATTAGCTAATAATACTTCGGAGACTTTTTCTTTTATTTTTCTGGAAAATGGAACTTAGCTTGACTTTGTCCTTGTCATCAAGTTTCGTCTAAAAACTTCCTGGATCCGGCGGTAGCGAAAATATGTCAGCCCAAATGCAGCTTCTGATCCAGTAAGAAAGAAACTCGATCCAAAAGACTCGTTTCAAGAAAAAACTTGTCCTTAAAAAAGACTTGTTCCAAAAAAAATTCACATAAAGTAAATATAACTGACCGGTCAAGGAAGGTTGTTACCTTCACCATAATTTATATGTTCATGGTATATCTCGATTTTAACTATTTGCAATCCATTACCGATATTTTTAATAACAGATTAATTATTATTATTATTATTATTATTATTAACATAGGAGGACGTAATAATTATTTATGGAATTATTATTGTCAAATATTGTCAAAGTAATAAAAATAATATCGCTAACTCAGTAACTTCGGTACAGTCTTAATGTTTTCTTTAGAACAGTCAACAACAGTATTAAGGGGGCAAGTTCTTTAGAATAAAATAAGTATCCGACACAAGTAATAGCTTTCATACTTGCAAAAATTATATAAATTTTAATAGTATATTGAGACAATCGGTATACTTGATTCAAATATATATTTTTCGTGTTTATAAATAAAGTTTATAAAATTAAAACTTTGTAAGTTAAAATTAAAACTCGAAGTATTAATAATTCGTAAATTTCAAAAACTTTAATAAACAAATAGCATGTTTCTGACAACAAATATAAATGCAGCATAATTATTTGTATAAAACTTTTAACAAGTTATTTTTCCTCTCTGTTTCTCCTCATACAGTTAATGTACAGGGTATATCTAAGTACACACAAATATAAATATGATTTTTTTATTTTTAAGTTTCTCATGTTTTTCTCCTGTCATTAAAAAGTGCAGAACCGATGTTAATTAAAATTTCATTACAGAATATAAAGTTCAGCAAGGTCAAAATATAAATATGTGAGCGGCGCCCGCTGGTAAGCAGGCAAATGAGACTTCTAAAAAATCATACATCTTATAATTCTCCAGTTTTGAAACCGGAAGTCGCAGAAACTTGAAACTCACTTGGGCACATATTCAAGGTATGCTGAGACAGACAGACGGACAGAGCCATATCATAAGACTTTTTTTAGAAGTCTAAAACACGTAAAATTACAGCAATAAATATTATTCTAATCTCTAACTGTTATTATAATCTTGTAAAATTTAGTGATAGAAGAATTTCTCTGAAAATAGGAGGTATTAAATCGCTGACTTTTATTAAATTCATTATTTAGT
This sequence comes from Neocrepidodera transversa, assembly GCA_963243735.1. Taxonomy (NCBI): domain Eukaryota; kingdom Metazoa; phylum Arthropoda; class Insecta; order Coleoptera; family Chrysomelidae; genus Neocrepidodera; species Neocrepidodera transversa. The sequence goes on from OY725350.1 coordinate 5,993,410, forward strand.
AAATTATTCTTTATTTAGTTAAAAAGCACAAATCAATCTTACTGAAAAAAAATACAAGTTCCTGTTTGTAAATGAGATTAACTGTAAAATATTATTGCAATGAATTTATTTTATGTGTATAACAATAATGTAACAAAATGTTTCCTTACAAATAGTAAGGAAACATTTACTTAGGCCGAGCAAACCTGTGTGTGAGTTCTTATAAAATGACACCTTTTCACTGATTATTAATTATTGAAGTTATTGAATTCGGCCCACAGTGAGGCCAAAACTACAAAAAGTGGCCAAAAATCACAGTCTTCTGAATCTTATAGGGTGAAAATTTAAATATTAAAATAAAATTATAAAATTATGAATGCGTATAGAATTTCAGTTGAAAATCAACAAAAATACTGATAAAATTGTCTCTTTTGAAATAGGATGTTTTTAGGGGGGTTAAAATTAAAATAATTGATTAAAATTAAAACAATTTTAGATTTATATAGAATTCAAACTAACACTTAAAGTAATATTAGCGTAAACATTGCTGTGATGAAATTAAGTACTTTTAAAGGTGTTCTAAACTGCAATAGAAATAAGTGGGTAAGTTTTTGGGATTTAGGATTACATACATAGGAGTAATTCTTCAGATCCTCAAATAAAAAAACTACAATATTTTTTTATCGAATTTTAAATAAATAGCAAATTTTATTCTTAACTTACTTACTATTTCTTTTTGATTTACAATTACTATTTCTTTTGGTGCTACTTAAATGACTGATTTAAAAATATTTTTTTACTTATATTTATTTTTTACTTTTTAGTATTGTGTCATGCAAAAACACCGGGAAATGGGTCAAATTTAACTTGTAAGATTTGATTAAGTACCATAATTATAAATATCGTCCCCATCTTGAATTTGATAATATTAACAAAAAAATCAAAATCTCCGACCACAAAAACCCACACATGGATCCGCCAATTTGTTTTTTTCTCCAACAAGAAGTTCATAATTATATATGTATGCAAAATATCAGCTCAATCAAATACAGGGATGTGGTTGAAATTCAACTTGTAAGATTTAATTACAGACCGACAGATACACGGACAGGTGAAGCTAAATAAATGCTTGTAATAAAATTATGCATCTTCGGCACGTAGCTACTGATGAGTCCTTAAGGGACGAAACAGCTGTCTGGTAAATGGCCGGATGCATAGTTTTCAAAATTGACACATATAACTTAGAAATAACTTATTTATTTCTACTAGTCGTTAGTGAATTCATTCACTTTGAGACGGTGGGACCATCTTGCGGTTGCTCGGTAGTATCGGTTCCTTAATTCAATGAAGGAAGGTTGCGAATAGCGTATACCCATCATATATAGATGGCGTTTTGTTAATTTTCTATCTATACTATTTGAATAATGAATTACTATAATTGAATGATCATTTTGTAACTAATTTATTCGCGAGTGTTAAATATTTATAAATATGAAATCAAAGAGTAAATTATAAAATGAATATAAAAAGAATACAAGTAAAACATAAACATTCATTAACAAAATGAACACGATATTTTTTTATTAAAAAATTGATTAATTCATAAGAATCTCATCAAGTTGCGTATTACCTAAAAATAGATTTTGACCGAACGAAGCACAAAAATAATTGCCTTATCAACTGGAATCGTCCATCAGGGGGACCCAGGAAATTTTTTAATTACAATTTGTCTGAATTATCTTCGATTTTATCCCTTTACGACCAAGGCAAATGCTAGCAGTTCGCCATTGGGTTTTCAGCAGGATCCTATTGTTTATATTAGAAAACTGCCAAAAACTGATTTTAGTCAAAACCATCCTTATCTACAATTTACCTATAATATGTGTTGCCTAAATGAACTTATTTTTGAACGACTAGATCGTATTCTTAATAATGAGAAAATAAGAAAAAAACAGTTTGTGTTCCGTCGCACTCTACATATGGGTACCCTAGATCATCCCAATTATTCTCAGGATATATCGGACTAGAAATAGTTCATTCATATTTACTTTTTATTCCATAATATTTCATATTCATTAAATATTGATAAAGGCAACATAAATAAATGAAAAGTATTTATGAAATAAAAATATTTTATTATTATTTATATGAAACATAACTTAAGTAATATTAAAATATTTATACAATAATCAACATAATTTTAATTATTATCTTCTAAATAACGATCTTTCTCTAGATAATATCAGATAACGCTAAAGAATTATGTTATGGAGGACTCCAAGGTTTTTCTTTACATAATTTTACTTTTTTTATTTTATTTTCCAAATTTTACTATTAGTGACGTTGTTTGTCACTATTCAGTTCTGCTTTTATTTCAACGTTATTACTCTTCCATAATATGCCAATCATTGGCGACACTTTTTTCTTATAATTTTCCTATAATTTTCCTTATTTTTTTGGTCTGTATAAATACCCAATCTCCTCCAAGAAGAAGAACCCTACCAGTAATAACGTAGATCCCAAAAGATCGCCGAGAGCTGTTAAATAGGGAATAGCAGAATTATCTGGATCCATCCGAAACCTCCACATAGTGTGCACCAGAATATGACATACATAAAGAAGAACTAAAATTTGAATAATTCCAACACACGAGTAAGTCAACATAAACATTATATTGACGGTAACGGATCCTTCGCTGAAGATAATATCTGCTATCAAAACAAATATTATATGACCTGGGATGGAAAGGCCGATTAATAATCTAGCTGATTTTGCAGGAAGAACTGAAATTAAAAAAATTGAATTATTACATATAATGCAAGAAAAACTTTTATTTACCTCCTCGAAAAAGTGCTTGGAATGGTGTAGCCCACTGTTTGGTATGTAATGGAATAACTCCTTCGAAAGAAGTTTTATGTAACATTGTAGATATTCTACTGGCTTGTACTGATACCAAGTTTCCACCAATTCCGTTTATAATCGGTTGAAATACTGCATAACCCTTAAATTGGTCCACTGCAAGATCCAAAACTAATCCTCCAGATCTAAAACAACAAAAAAACAAATAAGGTAACGAATGACCAAAATTGGGCTTAAACGAGGACCTAAGCGACTCGTTCAGAAACTTGTTTAAGGTGCTTAGAGAGTGAACATACTAAAATTCCTGACGTGTAGGAGGTGAGCCGGAAGGATTTTTGCTAAGATCTCGAAAACGGCGCGCTGCAGAGAAAAAATTTCTGATACCAAATGAAAGCTTATAAAATTCAACACAACTTTTATTCTATACGTTTTTTTTTGTATTCCCAACCGTTAGAGCTACACGGTCAGGATTATTAAATGTAGTAGACGAAAATCGTGTTACTTGAAAAACGGGAAATTGTATTTGATGGCAATAATACTCATTATTCCTCATTCTCAATAACTCTCAAAATTGGATTATCGTTTTCATCCCCTTTCGCCGTGACGGTCCTGGCAAGGGTTCTTCGTCCATGGCACCCTTATCCACATTGGTGGGTGGTTCTTGCTGAAAGGTCTCCACGTCGTCTTCATCGTCCTCGATAATGGAGAACGGTTCAGCATTGCTTTACGGCATCCATATTTGCGACTATCGCAATCCCGGCTGTAGCGGCAGAATATTATTTGTTGTTGGTGGATCTACAGTTGTAATTGGCACCAGGGTGTCTAAACATGTTTCTACCCCTACTCTTGAGGTGGTAGCTCATTTACGAACCACTGCTGCATTTGGAGGTAGGAGCGCTGCGAATGCTGTTTATCTGCGCTTTCGGTTTGTGGAAGGGTACTGATTTCAGCCTTAGTATTTGTCACTGACCTCATAAACCATTGGAAGCGGTACTGATTGTCTTACTGGTGCCCCATACCATTTGATAAAGGTTGTAAAAGATCACTACCGCTTCCTTAATGACTTCCGACATCAAGTACAATTTTAAGAAGCCCACCTTGCTTTCCCTAAAAGTTGCAGATGTTATGTCCCAGCCGATAAATGATTGTAATAACGGAATATATTCAAATCCATTCTGTTGCGTCTCTTGGGTGGATAGTGCACTTGTTTTGGTTTTTCTTCGGCGGGGTTTCAGCAGAAGGATGGCTTGGGTGAGGGAGTGTAAACTATCAATAGGGCAGCGAGATCCACATCCTCACCAACGACAGCAGCAGAACTGTGAGTGGTTTGTTCCACAGCAGTCTTCACAATAAGGACGTCAGCATCATCGGTGACCTAGAGAGACTACATCAAATTCTCTTGAAGCTTTGTCTGTATTTTGGAGATGAGCTGACTCTTGTTGGTAAGATTTGAAAAATCTTCTTGTTTCACAGGTATAGTTATTTTGGTATCTCGCCCTGAGGTATGTCGCAGATGTGTCCCTCTCCGATACGGAAACCGGGTTGACGTCTGGTGATTCCTTCTCGCACCATGCTGCATGTTGTCCTTTTTTGCCACATTCTCCACTAGTATATGCAGAGGTGTGAGGTTTAGGATTGTTTCGGACATGTTCTTATTGCTCCTGTTATGTATATACAGGCTAGCCTCTAGACTTTCGATAAATTGCTTATCGCGGTAGCAAGGTTAGTTTTTCTATTCCAAGCAACAGCTCCGCAAGTGATGATTGGTCTCACAATAGCTGTGTATATCCACTGCAGGATTTGTGGGTTGTATCCCAAGTTTATACCAGCAAAGTTCCTGTAGTCGTTAATTTCGTGCTTATTGCAGAGCAGTTTGTTATCTAGGGTGAGTTCCAGGTATTTTGCTTCTGGTTTCCAGTCAATAATATGATGATTTTTAGGGTTGAGGTTTCTATTCCTCGTGAAGGCTACCAGAGTGGTTTTGGTGGGGTTGATGTTTAGTTCCATCGATTCTGGACAGTGGTTATAAAATATATTGATAGTTAAGACATAATTCAGATCTTTTTATAAAAATGATAAGCAGTATATTTATATTTTACTTACCCACTGATGAACAGAGCTGTTATAACTGGTATCCATCCATGTGTTAGAATGTCCTTAGTGTATTCGTTTCGAATAACAATATAAATCCAGATAGGAAGTAATATAACAATATAAGCGCAAAGAACTACTCCCAAAACCCAACCATGAGTTTCTAAAAAAATAAATAACAATAATAATAATAATAAAAATCGGCTTAGGTCAAGTTTGGTTTTTATTAGTGGACTAAGACAAGATTACAAATCTAGAAATGGACTTTACAGCTTTTATATTGTGCTCTCACCTAATACTTGCTGATCAAAGGTGAGTAATTGTTATTCTCGAAAGCCATTCTCTTCTTGAGTTACAAAAAGAGGATAACAGGTAAACAATACTCAGATTAAAGACCAAAAATTTCGATACTGACCAATTATAGTAATTGGGAAGAATTCCAGTTAGGATGAAATATGTTGACTATGAAAAATTATTAATTTTAAACTCACCGTGTATATCGAAAAGATAACTGGACCATGTAGAAAGCGTTATTAGCGAAACAACATCTCCAATACTAGCTGCCATTGGTGTAGCTATATTATCAGGATTTAATTTCAATCTATGAGCTACCACTATAACAGTTACGAGAACCAAATCTGAAAATTAAATTAATAAAATACAATAGATGATTTCGACAAAGAGTGGTCATATTTAATGTACTTACCTAATATAAAACAAGACATAGTGGCAGTTAATGTACTAGCTGTGGCTAAGAGCAAAGTATGCATCCATTCAAAGTGTCCATTTACCAAAGCTGACATGGACACGGCAAAAATTGATACTATACATGATGCTACAATTGCTTGAATCTAAAAAAAAATAACAATTCCCCAATTAGTTGTTTGATGTAACACATTGTTCTTATTTTAATATTTTTAAACCTATATAATATCTAAGTTTTTATCTTTACCAAATACTAACTTGAAAGAACCAAGAAAATACAGCTTGATCTTAAGTTTAGGCAAATATACTGACTCCTTTTAAGAATAAAGTTTTTCTATAGAAAACTATGCTAAATCCTGATAAACATTATACAGAGGTTCCAATTTATTGACTAAAACGTAATATATAAAAAATTAAATCCTTCACAGAGATTTGATTATCCTTTTCATCTGGGATTAAATCCACCGAATGATAGAGATATACAATAAATTATAAAGAGAAGTTAATAGAAATGGAATAAAAAATTTCTCCAAAAACAGAGATAGTAAGTTTTTGGAACTATACATTCCGACCATTACTATACATGTTTCATCCTTATAGGAATCATCAGGTACTTTGCTGGAATGCATATTTTCAAAAATCCCATGTACTTCAAAAATGATAGATAGTCACGACATCTATCTCAGGTTGATGGGTACCAACGGACACAGCCACTTTTTAGAATAAAATCCTTCTGTAGAAGCGACTGGCCAAGTACAACTTGGCGCCGATGATTCCTATAGGGATGAAACATGTATGGTAATGGTCGGAGTGTATAAGTTCAAAAACTTACTCTCTCTGTTTTTTATTTAATTGCGTTGCAAGGTATTACGATGGCGGATTGGTGCCAAGTCGCTATGTCTGTTGGTACGATTTTAATATTGTAACGAATTGTTGGGTCCGACACTGTTCCAGTCACTTTTTGATAAGCACCCGCTGGTGATTTGGAGAGAACTCTCGCCGTTGCAATTAGAACTTACGAGACATTTTAGGAACAGGTACAAATACCATGCGGTACGCATGATCAAATTGTGTTGTGTGCTGATTTATGTTAACAGGGCCGCCGAGAACCAATGTCAGCCAATTCTGAAAAACTAGGGTCCCGGGTTCAAGGATTTTTTATTATAGTTTGTACATCCAACATCCAACAAACAGAGAAATCATGTAAACACGATCTGTTTTTCACCGATGTCCAGTTACTAAACCGAATATAAAAGTACCATCGTCGAAGTAAAACTTTGCAGACTCCAAAACAAAAAAGGTTAAAAAATGTGCGTCGGGCCCGGTCTCTCATATATTATTTATATTTTTAGCCATAGAAAATTTACGAAGTGAAAACTCCACCCCGCACCGGCCACCCACTCACCATCCCATCCCTCTTATCGGACATTTGTTGTTTATTTTTCTACCCCATTTCTTCATTTCAGTCGATCACTGTGCGCCATTCTTGTTTTTGTGTTATTCTTATTGTTTTTTTCGTTTCTCAATTAACGTTTGAGTTGCTTTCGTTTTATTCCCTGTTAGTTATTAACAGTGATAAGGTGATCAAGTTTATTTAAAATTTTATTTCTTGATACAAAACACTGTGAGGTCTAATATTGGAAAATCATGCACAAATTGGGGTCAAAGGAAAAAAACAAAAGAGACGCGGAATGACGAAAAGGACAACAAACATTTGATAACTTTTTAGTCAAAACGACTTGTACTACACCTAGTACGTCTACTGCCATTCCTGAATCAGACATTGAAATTGAAACAGAAAAACAAAAAAAAAATGTTGTTGAAAGTCATTTCTTAAGTGATAGTGTAAATATTAATGAAGGTGAAAACGAAGATAAAGAGGAAGAGTACACTGTTGATGTTGATAAAGGAAAAGTATTGAAACCTTACGGGACTGCAAAGCCTACTCTGGACACTTATGACATTGGATCAAAGGAATCCTTGAACTTTTCGAAAAAAGATTTTACTGAAGCAATTCTCAGTGACCTGCCAAAACTTCCTAATGCTTCCCATCCAGACATTGAGGGAAATCAATCTTCAGCACTTAAGTCTACTTTACCGTTGTTTAAATAGACAACGACTTTACTAAAACGCGAAAAAGTTGAGATAGATTGCATTGTATTGCTTTCCATACCGCTTGTTTAGTAAGCTACCATTGCCATCCAGATCTGTATTGACTTGCCCTAAAGGGTATAGTGGAAACGATTACTCCTGGAAGAGAATTCATGACAAGTGTGACACATACAGCATGCTACCTTGAGTGCCGAAACTTAGAATCCTGCTTAATTAAGAATAGCCCTGCTATAGACATTGCTCTGTCAAAAAAGAAGTTGACCGCTGGAGGTTTATTTTAAAAGGATATTGCATGTGATTCTGTTTCTGGGCGAAGGAGGTTTGGCATTAAGAGGAGATTCGATTTTAATTGGCGATCCGAGAAATGGAAATTGTCTAGGAATTTTAGAGCTCATCGCCCAATACGATCCAATCTTGAATAACCACTTGGTAAGTTTATTTTGTGCCGTGCTTATAAAGTTGTCTAGGCGATTGTTAGTGAGATTACTGAGGCGAAATACTTCTCAGTTATTGTTGACTCAACTCCTGATTCGTCGCATGTTGAACAAATAGTGTTCATTTTTCGCTATCTAATACCTTATGTGGAAGATGAAAAAACAGTTCACAAAGTTAATGAGAGATTTTTAAAGTTTGTCGGCTGTAATAAAAAACAGGAGAAGCAAATGTTGATTTTGTACCAGTTGAATAAAAAATATACTGTATATGTATGTAAATATTTGGTTGAATAAATTTATATTTCCGGATTTTACATCTGAATTAAAACAAACAAAAACTGTAGCAAGTTGATTGACCCTTTAAAAGATATCTGATTTTCAGAAGTTTAGTTTTCGAACATTTTAATGAGGGTGATATGAACCCCTATCCCCAACAATTGTGAGGGGGGCCCATGTTGAAACGAATTCTATTCTGAATCCTTGGTGCACGCTTGCGCATTATTCGTTTCGTCCTAATCGGCCTACACGGGCTAGATTTCGATAGTCAATACGTCTTTTAATAAAATTAAAATAAAAAAATAATAAAGTTGAATGCGAAATGAATAATGCGCAATCGTCAAAAGGGATTCAGAATAGAATTCGTTTCTGTAGACGCCAGTGTCGACCTCTAGACTTGTGGCTCTTGACGGCCCTGTATGTAAATAAATTAATTATAGTTTTCTCAAAGTAAAAAAACTATTAAAATATTTATTTTCTAATTATTATAAAATTTACTTGACTATTACTAACAGATTTTTTTTATTAATGATTTATTATTATTTCTTATCGTAGCAAAAATCTACTTAATTTGACTTCCAATTGTTTTCTTTAATATTAAAGTATTATCTTTTAAGGATTATATTAAATTAAATGTGTTATCAATATTGATAATAGTTTTTTATCGGCAATTTGCTGCTATTTAATAAATCAATTTCTATAAGCCCCACATTTTTTATTAAAATTAAATATATTAAATTTGTGTATATAGATTATATTGGTTTATACTACTTTGTTCTGATATCTTATACAGTTTGAACTTTGGAACGGAAATTATAAATAAAAAAAATTATGATGTATTACAATAGGCAGGTTCGACATTTTTGTTTTTTAACTGAAATCGAGAGGTTTTGTTATTTAAAAACGATCAAAAAAAAATTTAAGCGCAAAATATTAATATTTACGTCCCCTATAAGCATTTTAAAATCAACGATCGGCAAGAGGCTGGAAAACGGTACCTGTGCGCGAGAGTAGACCGGTGACGTCAGTAGCCATGAACGGTTCGTCCCTTGCCCGCTGCTGCGCTGTATTCACACACATTTTACAGGATTACCGTTTTTAGTAAATTTCCTACTAAATTAGTAGATTTTTAAGAAAAATGAGGGTGTTTGATAGAATTTTAGTAGAAATGATAATAGACAGGTTCGACATTTTTTTTAAACTGAAATCTATATATTTTTCTATTATAAAACGATCAAAAAAAATTGAGTTAAAAATATTAATATTTACGTCCGCTGTAAAATTCAGTATATTTTTTAGATTTGAATTTAAAACTATATTTTATCACTATCTATCTATGAAATATTTAAGACGAGTGTCTCATCCAAATGTGACTTGTTTTTTTGGTTTTTATCGTTAAATTTTACTTTTCAACCTTATTAAATATTTTTCAATAAACCGTATTCTACCAACATTTCAATAATAAACTACAAAAATCACGAGTGTCTCATCGCAGTAAAAATATTTTGTATATACTTTAACCTGCCCGGTCGATATGTATTTTTTTTATTAAAAGAAGTCTTGACTACCTAAACTAGCCTGTGCATTAAAAAATAAAATAAAAAAAAATATTTAATAACGTTTAAAAGCAAAATATAACGAAAAAAAGCAAAATAAATGATATGCTGTATGCGAGATTCGATCCCGGACCTATCGCACCACTAACCAGCCCTATTCCACTCTGCTACTAGAGCTCATACTTACGTTTGTTCAAATTTATTATTTAAGCGAATCACGTGTCACGTTTGGATGATATAAAATATTTTACAGCGAACGTAAATATTAATATTTTGCGCTCAATTTTTTTTTGATCGTTTTTTAATAAAAAAATATATCGATTTCAGTTAAAAAAAATGTCGAACCTGCCTCTTATCAATTCTATTAAAATTCTACTATACACCCTCATTTTTCTTAAAAATCTACTAATTTAGTAAGAAATTTACTAAAAACGGTAACCCTGTAAATTGTGTTTGTATCGTGAATACACCGAAGCAGCGGACAAGGGGCGAACCGTTCATGGCTACTGACGTCACCGGTCTAGTCAATTTTTTTTGACCATTTTTAAATAACAAAACCTCTCGATTTAAGTAAAAATAAAACAATAAGAAAAATGTCGAACCTGCCTATTGTCATAAATTTGATAATTGGAAATTGCCATTTAAAAAAATATGCGTTGTGGCCAACATAACACTTTCTTTATTATGGCTTATTTTTAACTTTGTTTGCAATTTTTTTTTTTTTCAAACAAAACATAAGAAATGTCTAGTGTTTGTCACTCTAATTTTGATTCATAAACAAATCCTTCCAATAATATTTAAAACACTATTATTATAAGGGACAAGATATTTGAGAAAACATTTGAAGTCTCTTTATCAGAAAATAATCTATAATCAGTTGCAATCATAAACAAAAAGTGCAGTGTTGGCTCCGTTATAGTTTGTTTTGAACAAGTGGGTGACAAATAGAAAGTCTTAGATAGGTCAGATAGGAACAGGTAAAATATTTAAGGCGCCATAAATAAACATCGTTCTTCCTTGATCTGGTTATTTCTTGTTTATTTTTAAGTACAAATTCATGACTGTTGTTCTTTATATTCTTATCTTAAAAAAAATACTATATTAATAATTTGTGGAAATCCATTTATTTTATTGTACATAATGAATTATTAATAGTCGGACGAAGCCTACCCTGTTATATATCCAGCGCGGTGTCATAATCCATTGACAACTGATTATTTTCACTTAAAGAACCTTCAATTTTTGTCTCAAATATCTTGTCCCTTATAATACCCACATACACTACAAGTAGTTTGCAGATATTTTCGAATGCAACTCTGTATATTAATATACCGATTTGGCCAAAGTTTTGCCGAACATAAGATATTTCATACAACAGACAAGAAACCCCATAACAATAAACCAAATGGGAAAAATAAAAACAAAATAGTTTGGTAAACGCCTTTTTAAAAACATTCGTAATTTATCGTAGCGCATCGGATCTACGTCGGCATTTGGGGAAATACACCGACTGAGCAGTGTTGCTACATTTATTTTAGCAAATCTACTAATATTTTTGCCATTTACGCAAAAAAATATCAACACATTTAGGCCAATTAGACCAAGATCTAGAGATTGATACCAAATTTGGCCAATTTAAATTTGGGACAAATACTATACTCCAGCCCTGTAGCGTTTCATATTTTTCTCTATCTTCTGGTTTGTTTGTTCTTATCAATTTTAACCTAGCTTCTGCTTTTCTTTCAACTATTTTTTGGCATTCGGTATTGTATCATTCTTTTTGGTTCTTTTGGTTATATTTCCCCATTTTTCTTTCGGATCATTACGTTCCTGCCTCTCATTTTCTGTTAAGTAATTTTCAAGTTGCTCTACATATTTTCTTTGTACCATTTTACTTTTTTATTTCTGAACTTGTGACTTCTTGTTCCAAAGCTCCTCTATAAGATCTTCCATCCTTAATCGAGGATTGTCTTCTTTTGTTTATTATTATGTGGTCTATTTGAGATTTTATTGAACTGTTACTTAGCAATTTTGAAATTAAATAATTATTAATTATATATTAAGTTAAAAAGTGATTATTTTCTAATGGGATTATAAAATTAAATAAGATATCTATAATAGATAATATAATTAATATTTAATATATTATTAATAAGTGTTCTCTCAATAGATTCGTACTTATGATATTTACTCAAATCTATTTTTTTACAAATAACTTTGAAATATTAATTTTAATAATAAAATAAGCCGTGAATTATTACGGTGATAAATAATTGGCGGTGAATGTTACCGGCTACATTTCCAATGACGATTTAAAAATAATTTCTTACTCAACTTTTTTCACCGTTTCGATAATAATTTTACTCACTGTCAATATTTTAAATCAATCATTTATAGCTAGAATGATTTTTTTTTAATCCTGAAGGGTTTTTATAAAAATTAGGTTCAAGTTTATTTAGAAAAGAATAGTTTTTGTCTTCAAGCTAATTCCACTACGGAAATATGATACAAATTTCCATATTATTCAATTCTGCAGATCTTATTGGTGACAAACTACAATTTTTTTTTGAGGGATCGTACTGTAGTTTTTCTTGTACTACAGAATTATACAACTAATATCTCCAGATCGCGTTATTTGTTATACCTAAATCAGGATTTAAGTTAGAATTATTTGTTTTTTTCCGCTACAATAATTTTTAATCAATAAATATAAATGATGATATAAACTGAGATGATTATATTTGAAATGTCGTTATTGTGTGAAATAAAAATAACACTTGACGTATTACGCTACTCGGATAAATTGTTTGATGTGGATAATCTTGATATAAGTTTTATAAATTATGAATAAAAACAGTTATCAGAAATTGCGCAAATATATTAATAAAAAATAGCGATTTCTCTATCAAATATCAATATTAAAGATAAAATCAATAGTGAAAGTTATCATAATACGTAATGTATAAATTTCAATTTTATAAAAAAAAATTCTCACTTGAACTAGAAAAACATTTCCAACAACAATTTTTATCAATTCCTTTCTGTCTTCAAAATTTCCCAAATTAGCCTGAGTGGAGAGTCGAGAAGCTAGACACATGTCCAAATTTCCTTTTAATCCTAGTAAGGCGGGTATTAGTACAAAAAGAGCACTAACATCGCGGAATACTTTATATTTCTGAAAAAAAAAATACAAAATTAAAATCGACAATAATGAAAATAAATAAAAATAAGATTAAATATATAAAAAATCAGAAAAAAGTGTGTAGTGCTACTTCATTTAAATTAAATTAAACAAAGGAAATAGTTATTTACTTATTTATTTATTTATTTATTTATTTATTTATTTATTTAATCACAAATGTGAAAGGCAAGTTCAATAATGATAAAAAAATGCATTTTATACACTAATTACTTAGAATAATTTTTCTACCAAAAAATACGTAGGTAATAATTAAAATATAAGCAATTAACAACAGAGGTTGAATATTTGAAAGTTATCGTATTTAACAAATTAACGTTCTCTAGCCATATAGATAAGGCAACTGAAAAAGATCTAAGAGCCCTTTGGGCCTGCAAGAGGATGGTGGGGTCTAAGTGGGGCTTTGGCTCTATAGCAAGGTTGTGAGACCCACCGTGACCTACGCCTCTGTAATATGATGACACAATTGGTATGGGATGGGATGGAAACTTTCAAGAAAAGGACACCATTCCATGATCTCCGAAAAACTAATACAAAATCGGGTGCTAACTATGCCATCGGACAAAATGCCTGTCAGCCACAATTTCCTGAAACCTTTTGAGGTAAATATACTTGAGAGGGCAGAAAAAGTGAGGTAAGAACTCACGAAAAATCAATAAGTCTGGTATACAGACGGATCATATGAATTCAGAAAAAACATGCATTCTTACCCTAGGATCGATGGCAACGGTCTTAATGACTGCGATTATTGCTTGTATAAATGTGATGTTGCGCGAGGATCTAAGAAATAAGAGAATCCGAATGTATTTTATGCATAGTAGTAGAAAAAATTATTTGTTACATTTTTCAAGTGAAATTATTAATCCACTTCCTAAAAGTCAATTAGCGATAATCTGTTAACACAAATAAATTCATAACTTTGTTTAACAGAAAAATTTAGAATGTTTTACTTATCTTAAATAGGTATGTACAGTGTGTCCCAATCGATAAATTAGAAAAAATTTATTCTCCAAAAAATATTCTTTTTAAAAAGTCATGCATCACTTAGAAAAAAATTGAGAAAAGTATTATCAAATTTAACTACCGAATAAAATGTTGTCAAATATGATGACGGTGAGGTTTTCCTACCCCCATAGCCAAATTGCGCCATTAATCATCAGTAAGTCGCCCCGGAGCGTCACAGCAAATAATAATAACCGTCCTTCCCCGCGCAACCCTAGTAAGGGGATGAAATATAGGGAGAGTATTATTATTATTATATTCGAGTTAAATTTTTGTACGATTTTTTTAGTAAATCATGTCATATTTTTTCATCAGTTAATTTTTTTTATAAGCAATACCGGAAAATTAGAATTAATAAAAGGGGGATATTTTTTAATAACAAAAAATATATAAAAATTTTTTTACAAGAAGTTAAAGGTAAGAATTATTACAATAATAATGAAGAATTTAATTATGAATACAGCATCAGAAAAAAGAGAAAGAAGTGTGACTGAGTTGAAGTGTAGAAGAATAAAACACAGATTTCTTATTATTATAAATAATTATTATATATAATATATTTTTTGTAATATAGGAGCGCACGACAAAGGCGTATTTTATCTTTCCTCTGATATTCAATCAGTATTTAGAAGAGATATTTAAAATTAATGAGAATGGAACTCTTCTAACCGGTGAACGATTAAATAATATCCCCTATGCAGACGATATCATCATATTTGCAGATGATATAGAGTGTCTACAACAGCTAATGGACAAAGTGGTTCGAGTATCTAAACAAAAATGCATGTTCTTAAGTAAAAAGAAGAAATAAAACTGATAAATTTGTCTACTTCGGTACTTTAAGGGAAAAATCACAAGAAATCAAATGTAGGATAGAACAAGCAAGAGACGCTTTCATCAAGATGTCTAAACTGTTCAAAAGACAAAACCTCAAACTTGATATTAAAGTAAGATTCCTGCACTGCTACGTATTCTCCATATTATGCTATGGAATGAAGTCCTGGATATTGACCAAAGTAACACAAAATAATCTCAAGGTCTTCGAGATGTGCCTCTGCAGAAGAATCCTTAGAATATCTTAGGTAGAAAGAGTGACCAATAAAACAGCACTAGAAATAATGAGGAAGGAAAAGAGGTGATGAACACGATTAAGAGATGGTAACATAATGAAAAATTACACCAAATACAAACTCTTAAGATCCATACTCCAACGAAAAGAGAGTATCTGGAAGAAGAAGGACATGGTACTCAAAAACAACCACAGAACTGTTACTAGCAGTAGTCAAGAAGGTCGTCATAATTAGGCCAGTCGCCAATATTCTTGGATAGCTAGAAATTTATGTGTAAATTTATCTACCTTTTATTTTTTTATGTTTTTTTTACATCAAAAGGTAAAAAAGAACTTGATTACGTACATGTTTTTTTATTAAACAGGTTTATGGGGTTCTCATCTTATATTTCTTATGATACGATAATACTAATTTTGACAGTAAATAATTCTTTTATTTTAATAAGTTTTCAATTATTAACTTTTATTTTATTAAGAGGTATTTTATTATTTAAATTTTCAACGTTTCGATAGGTTTATGTCATCTTCAGGTTATCTACAATGTGCAGTCATAAATACATTTATTTTATTTTTTTTTTAATAAATTAACATTTGAACATGTTTAATATAAATAAAATCCTTTTTATCACTAGTTATCTTGTGTTTTCCATTATTAAAGTAATATTTTGCGAAGATAAAAATGCAAATTGTAATTTTTAAAAAAAAATAAATTTTTTAATACTGTTGAATATATTGAGCAAACTCCTGTTAACAAGCAAGGTAAAAGATGATTGTACAAAAATATAAAAAATAACTATACATACACACTCAGTCTAAATCTTTCCAAAAACATTTTTCTGTCATTTATTTATCTTTTACCTACATCTAAATATTAATAAACAAATCAATACAATAAGAAATATGATAGTATATACACATTCATTGTAAAATATATTCCCAGAAATTGTACAAAAACAATTTCTAATTAATATTAATTTAAATTTTATCATCAAGAGCGAGATTAAGTTTGCGAACCATACAATGTTTATACAATGGCTTAGGATAAAATGTTCTTAGCTTTATTTTTAATCCTCGTACATCATACGTGCGTCATTATATTCGCCACTTTAGAATATTATTTAGTTCAAGTGTAATATAGGTAGTGATTATAAGTTAACATAAAAAACACATCAAAAAATTCTAAGATTTTAAAAAAAAATAAAAGAAATATCTAGAGATTGAAAAACTTCTATAATTTCAAAAGTGTATCGAAAATTTGAAAAACATCAAAAATTTCGAAAAATTTGAAATTTTGCAATTCTTTTCGAAAATTTCAAAAAGTGAAAATGGGAAAATATTCAACAATTTCTAAAATAGATCGAAAATTTTAATAAACAAAATTATTCGTCTAATCAAAACTTTTCAAAAATTTCAAGAAATTTAAACGTTTCAAAAATATCAAAAATTTCAAAAAAACATTAAAAAGTTACTCGAAAATTTCAAAAATATTTCAAAAATTGAAGGTAAAAATTTCAAAATATTAAAAAATTTCTAAAATATGTCGAAAATTCCAAAAAACAAAATTATTCGATTAATTGAAAATGTTTAAAAAAATTCAAGGATTTTAAATATTTCAAATGTTTCAAAAAACAATAAAAATTTATTCAAAAATTGTAAAATATGTAAAAAAATTGTAAAAATTTGCGGGGAAATTACAAAATATACCAATTACGATGCCCACATCACAGCAAAGTTTTTACAAATCATTTATGAAAAACTGAGTTTTAGGAAATTTAAAAACTTCTAAAACATCAAGATTTTAAAATAAAAAAAAATACACAACAATGTCTAGAAATTCAAAAACTTGATAATTACAAAAGTATATGGAAAATTTTAAAAATATATGAAAAATTTCGCAAAATTTTTAATTTCGGGAATTTCAAAAAGTGAAAATGTCAAAATATTCAAATTTTTCTAAAATATATCAAAAACTCCAAAAAAACATTAAAAATTTACTCGAAAATTTCAAAAATATATCAAAAATTTGAAATTTTGCAATTTTTTTCCAAAAGTAAAAATTTCAAAATATTAAAAAATTTATAAAATATATCATTATTTGATTAATTGAAAAAGTTTAAAAGAATTCAATAATTTTAAACATTTCAAAATTTTCAAAAAACATTAAAAATTTATTCGAAAATTTCAAATATTTCGAAAATTGTAAAATTTGCAGAAAATTTGTAAAATATGTAAAAAAAATGTTAAATTTGCAGGGAAATTACGATGCCCACATAACAGCAAAGTTTTTACGAATCATTTATGAAAAACTGAGTTTTAGGAAATTTAAAAATTTCGAAAACATCAAAACATTTTAGAATTAAAAAAAATAAATAAAAATGTTTAGAAATTCAAAAACTTGATAATTTCAAAAGTATATAGAAAATTTCAAAAATATATGAAAAATTTCAAAAAGTGAAAATGTCAAAATATTCAAATTTTTCTAAATCTTAACACAAACTTTTTTTAGGCGTGGGCCCCAGATCTATCAGTTATTGTTGAAAAAAAAGGCATTTATAGCTTCTATATTAATTATTAGTTGAAACTTTAAATCTATGAGATAAGAAGACTTTTTGTTTATGGTATGTTTAAAAAAAAGTTTTCATTCTTACCGTTACTTTAGCTAACACAATACCAGCTCCAATTGTACCAATACCAGCTATGAAGAAGGGAATACTGACTTGTAACAATATATGGTACCATTTTTCGTTGTCTAATTTTTGCTTTTCACTTTTAATAGATGCTATAGATTGACGAGCAATATCTTTTATGAAATGAGATTCAACTGGAAACCCTCCTAAAATCATAACATTATGTATTAAGTGGAGAAAATAAAAATTTCCGCTTAAATTGAAAGATAACAGTGATATTTTAAGCTTGAATTTTCGATACGAAAGAAGCCATTTTTCATTTTTTTTATGAAATAAAACTCTTTCAAATGAGTTATCTAACACTTCGATCAGATTAGTAGTTTTCACAAACGATTTATGAAGAAATGATTACTTAAACTTATATTTTTTTGAGCGTTTCATGGTCAGATTTGAAATACCAATGAGGAACCCCATTTTGTAGTGAATTGATAAATCCGTTTTACGCTAACGTCACGGGATAAAAATTTAGGTATTTGTCGACAGAAGTACAAAATTTTACTTGAAAATATCTTACCGTAGATACTATAAACTCCCAAAGAATTTTTTTGGGAGTAACTGTCTACTAGGGAAGATTTATGGCTGGCAAATCTACTATTCCTAATTTCATTTTGGTCATGAATAATGATGTCATCTGCTATGGAAACTTTCTTTTCGTGTTTTTCGATGTCTGGCACTTTCTTGTCAGTGTTTTTATTTATTCCCATTACTGGTGTTTTTAATTCACGGTTCTATCTGTAAACAAAAAAAAAATTAGAATGAGAATAGTCCGATAAACAATTGTATGTTAATGCTTGATAAAATCTGGATTATAAAAACATAATTAAAAAGTAGACTCGGGATTTAGTTCCGCAGGGTACTGTACTCAGGCCTATACTCTTGAACATCTATATACTTCGAATAAACTATGATTACAACACTCCATCCAACACACATAGGGCCACGGTTAGCATGTGATACAATGTGGCCCTGAGAGAGATATGACACTCCCTCCCCTTCCTCTATAACTCCCCAATATTACTCTCTAAACCACAGATGTAAAAAAGATAGCTAAAGCGATAAAATATAGCGTGAATTGAAAATTGGTTTTTGCAGCTGCGCATTTTTCAAAATAAAGCGCGAAACTTTGAATTTGTCCAATGGCAAACGAAAACAATGAACTGAGCGGCGTGCTTTTCTTCTTTTTGGGTCTGCAGCTACCAGGGCTATACGGCCTTCGGATAGAACCAATAGCTTTGACGCATTTTTGACATTTGACAAGACTAAGCCTTAAATATGCAGTCTCAAAAACCCTCCATGTCATAATTGTTGCAACAATATTGCCAAGTGTACAAAGTTTATATTTAAATGACCCTTATTTGATCTGAATGCTAGGATAAACTGGAGGAAGTTGTATTTAGAGAAAAAAAAAGTCATGCGGAATTTTCCCTAACTAAAGAATTAAATAACGACAAATTTACAAATTATTTTAGCTTAACCCGTGACCAATTAAAAAAAGTACTTGAGATAATAAACATCCGCACAGCCTCAATTAATTTCTCTTCAAGTTTCTTCACAAAACACGCGGTGGCAACTGAAAAAACTGGGGTTAATGAGAACTGCGTTAAGGTAGGTCCATCGCGCATCAAGAAGCTATCCAGTGAAGATATATTGTGTGTTTTAATAGCTTGTGATAATGTTCAGTATACAATGAAACAAGAAAGAAGATCGTATGCCTATGAAATTAATAGGTTTCGGTTTTTTCCGTAATAATTAAAATATATAAATTAAATCGGGCACGTCACTGGAGTAAAATTAACTTAAAATTACGGAAAAAGCAACGTTCCTTCGAATATATGGTCAGTCGTGGGTCTTCGCCGAAAGATGGAGTCACTTGCGTATTTGTTCGCATACACAGCCGACCTTATGGTATATCACAGCCGGTGGCGATCTAGTCAGTTGCAGTAGTAGACAAAATTGGAGTTCCAGTGGCGGTCCGAGTTCAAGTTGAGAACCAGTCCAGAACCAGTCAGCGACCATTAAAGATAGAAGGGACCGAAGTTGTTACCGTACCGGAACCGCCAATCCGCCACGCCTACTTTCTTTCGGGTTTGAATTTGGTAAATTAATAAATGGTACTCAACCCTAAAGGGCAAGTAAAGACAGCCCGTCTGGCCGCTAATGATGTTGTCGATACCATAACGACCCATGTGGTATTTCTTCTCCACTGATGCTGCCTGTGCAGTGCCTTTCACATAATAAACGGAAGATGGCGTCCGAGGCAATCGGAAACTTGGACTAAGGCGCCAAAAGACCGCTTGACGACTCAAAGAACGTTACATTGGCGAACACCATACCTTGTTTCCACAACTCACGGCCCACTCCGATAAATTTTTCCATATGGAGAAATACACGTTCAATTATATTTTGGACAAAATAGAATTCTCTTTAAACAAACAGTGGTGCAACTTTTATCAATAGATAATTCTCCCTGAAGAACACCTTATGGTAAAGCTGAGGTAAATTTTTTATTTTCTTATTGATTTTGATTGACTTAAGTACTATGACATTATGAGTAAGTACTTTGAAGTGTTGAGAAATGAAAAAAAAAGAAAATTGAGGCTAATTCAATTATTTTATTATTTAGAAAAAAAATTCAAAAAATCATATCACCAATTTTGATCTGAGAAACTGCTTAAAAACTCATACAAATTTTCTGTCTACACATAAGATGTGCGAGAATTCAACGAATTACTATTGTCTGTATGAGTAGAACTAGCTAATGAAATATATTCTGGATTGTATTGTTGAATAGACGGTCTTAGTTGCGAGATGAAGTGGCTTAACTGTATTACAATATCTGATCCACAAGCAAACTCGTCAAGAAACAGTTGAACTCGACTTCAGAACCGCATTTTCAAATGCTGCAGACATGTGGCAAGAGGCTTCGAGAAAATAATGCATCAACATTGTCAAAAGTGCGTACACGTTCAATAATGACACAGCTCTAACAGGGAAACCTTTTTTCCTCAAGTTGCTGGTTATATTTTGCATTTTCGTCGGATCGCTTTCTTTTTCGCAAGTATTTCTCTGATAACGGAGAATTCGTCTGTGTGGAATCATCCTACTCTATTTTCTGAGAACCTTGTGCATGAAACACTTGACTTTCCATTTTTTCGATACCTTCCGTTGGCTCCGGTTCATTGTTGTTATTCGTGTGAGCTACTAGTTCAACGTTCTCATCTTGATGTTGTGAACTATTGTTACTCCTGAAGAGGTTCTTGACTTGACTATGCCTAATAAAAATATTAGTGACTTGAAGTGAGGCCCCTTGTCCCATATAACATTTTTTACAAACACGGAAGATCTACACCAAACTGACTGAGCGGGTTAAAGCGGAAAGCGAGAAATTAAATTCCGGTAATAGCTGATAAAAGTGGGTTTAGCCGGTTGAAGGAGGCGGACAATCACACTATGGCCACATTCGTTCATTTCTCCTTACTTTTACCCGTTAGTCTGCGGCGGTAAAGTGCGCGGTGTTGTCAAATGCAGCACAATTGTGCCAAAAGCGGCAATTTTAGCTGTGGAGTGCCACTAGAGCATGCATTATTTAAAAATGGACAAAATCTGATACTATTTCTTTCCATGACTTTTTTCGCCTGCAATGAGTTTATTATTGAATATATTTCTTGATCCAAAGATGACCAGAAATGAATTTATTCTTCAGAAAATATCAGAAATGTTTAAAATTAAGCGCAATTGAAGTGGGTGGAACTAAAAATGCACTTTACTACTTCAGTCAAATGGAATCTGCTATATTATGACGTTATAAACCACGCAGCAATGAAGATGAAACCATCAAACGAGTCGAGAAGCACCATTGTGCACTATTTTGTGACCAACTTCAGCATAGTCAAAAGTTCGCAGTATCTATCATGTCTGTGTTTCACAGAAACTCACTGTGAGTCACCTTGCCAAGCTGCACCTTAACTTTCGTCTGCGGATTTATAAGTATTATGATTTCGATGCTTAACACTAGAACAAAAGGACCTCGTCAAAATGCCCATAATAACGGAATAGTCATAAATAAAGTTAAATGCAATTTATTTTTTAATCTTAATAACTTGAGCATACCAATTAATCAATTAAGCCAAGCCCGCCTTTGATCATTCAGATTTGCTTCAATGTAGAAAATAAATTGATTCTAAGGTCAAACACATAGTACTTCAATTATTTACATTACATTTAAATGTACAGATAAGAAATTTAAATAGAAAGATTTTTTAAAGTAATCATCAATAATATAAATATATTCAAAAGTAATCAATCAATGAAATTACATTAATGAAAATTCCACTTAAAGATAGAATGTTGTTAAGGTCAGTGGTTCTCAGTGATCACAACTAAGTATGAGACATTTTCGTAGCTATACATTTTTTGGGATACGTAAACTGTATAAGAATTTATCATTAAGTAGCGAAGCAAAGCGAAGGTACTTAATGTCGACCTGCGGTGCATGTGTCCGTCTGTCTGTCTGTGTCCGTCTGTCCTAGCGATAACTCGAGAACGGTTTCGAGTTTTGGAATTCTATTTTCAGAAATCGACCTCAGTCAACTACAACTACTTGTCTGTCCGTCTATCCGTAGCCGATCTACTTGTATGCTAGCTTGCTGGATTTATTTTCAGGGCTGCATTTCTGTTTACAGAATGCCCAACTTATTTCAACAAAAATCAAATCTTACTAATTAAACTGGATAGCCCTGAATTTTACCAAATGGACTTTTGTTGAACTCCTGCTATCACACTATTCGAAACAAATTTTCATTGTTAGAGTAAAAGTTTTCTCAATTTTTGTTCAACTTAATTTAGTCGAAGAGAAAAATAATTTCCTTGGTTATGTCATATTTTTACAATTTTTCCCAATACAGGCAAAGCCAACCACGATAACCATTTTAAATGGATAACTTTTAGAAAGTCAATACAACAAAAAATGGCATCCCACAACTTTCCGCAAATGATACTGATTTAGAGAAAAATCAGGACCGGCATCAATTTTCGTAGCGTCACAAAACTTGTCAAAATTAATTCACAACCAACTAAGTCAGTGTTTCTCAAAGTGGGCGCCGCAGTTTTTATTTCATAATTAGTAAGTCTTAAAATTTTGGGAACCATTAGACTCAGAACTACCATAGTTATAATAAGTACTAAGTATAAAAATTAAATTTCTAGCTATAAATATTGACCTAATTAAGGTATTTCTTATCTACTGTATCCTTAAGACTTCTCCCACCCTTGCGCTGCATGTGCTTGCGGGGTCTCTCCCCTACAAGTGGATGAAGCAACTAGACACTACATACAAGAAAACAGGGACAGAAACAGTTACATGACCTTCACAAAACATTGGATATGTCCAACCTCAAGGCAACTCCTGACAGAGCGAACGACATCGATATATACACCGACGCAAACAAGAAATATGTAAGCTCGGTACTGGCCTTCAGCAAACAAGACAGACAAAACTGGATAGACTATACGGCGAAAGTTGATACATACGCTGACATAAACACACTCGAACTACTGACCATTCGACAAGCAATCAGACACATAAAGGAAAACATATGAACATACAAAAACACACACATTAGTATATAGACCGACTCGCCACAGTCGATTCGCCATGGCCGTTTTGCCATGACCGTTTCGCCACCAGCCGTTTCGCCACCGGCCGTTTCGTCTCCGGGAAAATGAGATAGAGATAAGAGTTCCGGGAGTAAGGAATTTTTTATTGGGATTTTCTTCTTCTTCTTTAAGAAACTTTTTTTTTTATTTCTTAAATATTGATAGTTTCCAAGTTATTTGCAAAAAACGAAACCCATATTTTTACCTTAATTTGTTAATAACTTTGCAATTGTTTATGTGCTGGTTTGAAGCTTCTGCACATTTTTCTAGATGTCATTACGAATCCAATGAGCCCTCACTCATATTTTTACTAGCAGTAACAAGAATTTACACCATATTGAACTTGTTATCCAGACTCATGGAGAATGATTATTAACTAAAGACATAAAAAATAAAATTTTTGTCACATTAAACTTTTGCGGCCAAACGTCATAGACCCCTTGCAGGGATATCACGAGCACATAACATGACAAACAAAAGACATAACCAAGAGGACAATGACAACGGGAGTTATAACAACAACTATGGACACAAGGAACAACAAGACGCAAAACATATAATTACATTAAAGGTATGCGTCCACTAGGCGGATCGGGTTGGGTCGGATCGCTTCGCAAAATCCGCCTTTTATAAATTTACATGGATCTTGAACTGCGGGTACTAGTTGTGGAGTTGAAGATGGCGCGACGGAACGGGCTGCTGAATTGGTCGCCATGGGGATTTATGCGATGGCCGCGACGGAGTGCGACGAGTCCCGACCCTTCCACTTCAAGTAATCGCAGGGCACTCGCATGGATGACTTAGTGGCAATATTAATATATTCAGCATTCTGTTATTATAATTTTCAAAATGAATGAAGAATTATTAATTTCATTACTGTCACAACACAAAGAGATCTACGATACTGGAGAGCAACGAAGAAAAAATATTTGCCAAGAAGTGTAAGGTCAGTGAAATGAAAAAATGAATTATTATTTTCAATGTGTTGTTAGCCTGGGTTCTTTCTTCTTCTTCTTCATATAATATTTGAAATAAAAAAGTTTTTCGTCAGAACTATTCATCTCGAGTTTTCAAAAGCCTCAACAGAGAACAATCTTCGAATACTGCGATGGATGACAAATACGCTCGCATCCGTTTGTCTGAATCCGTCGCTTATGAACACAATTGTTTTGCGATGCGATCCGACCCGGCCCGATCCGCCTAGTGGACGCGTACATACCACTAAACTGGAAGACGATACAACTACTGACGGGACATGGATACCTCAAACTCAACAACACTAGATTTAACTTATAGGACATAGACGAAACTTGCGACTGTCTTACAGAAACATCATATAAAACTACCAGCTCCCAGAAACACTATCCGTCAGGTGAAACTTGACTGTAATGGTACGAAACAGAGGTCTAAACTACATGCCAGAGGAGATCGACCTGACCGATAAATTACTGGTAAAATCATTGAACAACTAAAACACGACGATGACGAAGTGATCCCAGGGTAAGACAACATGTAAATAAAACTGGCAACATGTTGTATAAATTGTAAACTGTAACTGTAAAGGTTATAAAATTGTAACATGTGTGATATGTAGTAAACTTTTCATGTAATAAAAAACTTCTTTCCCAGCAAATTTAGCGCTCGAATGGGTTTTATAGACTGGGATCGCTAGATATTGGCTAGATCTTTGCATTATGCCGAAAGATAAGTGGGCAGAGCGCTTGATTCCTAAACATTTACGCCAATGGTCGAACCACAACATTTTTTTTAAATTTTGATTATTTTAATAATATTGCGTCAAATAGTAAATAACTTCCACTATGCTAAAATTAAGCGAATTCAAGATAAAAATAGTACCTATCCCGAGTGGTATTAAAAAAGGATTTGTTAGTACCAAAGTTATATATAAAAGTTGATATATCGTATCACCAATAGAAAAGTGACACTAGTGCAATATTTATATTTATATCGATATTGTTGTCACAAGTCCGAAATTTTTCTGTATTAGCTGATGTAAGAGATAATCTGTTTATATTGCTATAAAGGGAAATGACTAAAACTTTTGATTTTTGTACTTTGGTCACTTTTCTATTGCCTACGATATATTTTTTTAATTTTAAACGCTCTGTACTACTAATATTTATTAGGAAAATTGGGTCACAGCAATACATTTGTTTTTTTGCAATAAATAGATAATAGATACCCTACTTAAAACGAATTTTTAATCAAAAATTTGTAGGATCCACTATCGCTTTATGATCAATCAATAAATGATATATAAATAATTTTTTATTATAGTAAAAAAATATTACCTTGTTTAAATAAGAACGAATTAGTGTCACAAATAGATCTTGAAGTTCCAGGTTTCCTCCAAAGCTCAAACCAATTTCTGCTTGAATAAATATCTCTTCTAGAGACATATATGCTGAAATAAATAAATATAATGTAATAAGTAAATATTATTCGTAAAAATATTTTTTTAATGAAGCAATAATAGAATTCTGTACAATTAGAATAATTTATAAGATACAGGCAAAAACATACCGATATTACGAATTGTTGAATTATGACTGATTAAATCGCTAAAAAATAGTTTTTTTTCGTAAATTATCAGTACTAGTTGAACATTTTTGCTACCATCTGATTTATACAGTGGGCTACAAACGTAACTAATAATATTTAATACGCAAATTGAATGAAAATTATTTAGATCATCTCTCCCTGTTTTAATCATGAAAAGTCAAAGGATAACTAAATACATTTTTTGAGAAAAATGTGTGCCTAATATATAAGGTTCTCAAACTCTCTTCACGGTACCACTCATGTTACTAAAACCGAAATAATTAAAGCTAAAATATTTATCAGTTAAGCAGTAAAAAATATAAATTGGTCGAAAGTGTCCATTATTTATTTATCAAAATAATATTACAATGTTTCTAACTGAAACCGAATTTTCATATTTAAAAATACATTCTTCAAAGATTATAAAAGGAATGTATTTTTTTCTTGGACGCATACATCATTTTATTTTTGAATTTAGACATATATGGATTGGGAGAGATTTAGGTTTTTAATGGTAAGGTCATCGTAGTATTAACATTTGTGTCAATTACGAATCTAGGGCATAACCGCGACGGATAAAACTGCGATGGACAGATTCGTGACGGACAAAACCGCGAACGGGCAAAACCGTGAATGGACAAATCTGCGAAAGGACAAAATCGCGAACGGACAAAACCGCGAATGGCAATACCGCGAACGGACAAATCCGCTAATGAGCAAAACCCCGAAGGGAATTAACCAAGTACGGAAACAGGCAGGGTCGTAGATTCTTAACGTTACCCAAAGGGTACACAAGGATGTGATCTACTTAGCACCTCATCTTTTTTTATTTAAACAAAAACATAAACATAAAATAAAAAAAAAATGTTTTTTACTTGTCAAAACTAACCTACGCAATAGTTAACTTGTTGTCTAACTGTAAAAATTACCTACTCGCGCAATCTTCCTCAATACGCAATACTTTTCAAGATTGGTGTACGTAGACGCCAGTGGTTATTCTATGTCGCGGTTTTGTAGATTCGCGGTTTTGTAGATTCGCGGTTTTGTCCATTCGCGGTTTTGCCTGTTTGCGATATTGTCTGTTCGCGGTTTGGTCCTCGCGGTTTCGTCACTTCGCGATTTTGACTTCGTTGTTGTTCTTATTTAAGTGAGTCATGAATAATGTTGTTCTTTGTTACTGCTTTTATATTATTTTCACGAAGAACCCGGCCAAACATTTTGAGAACCAGCTCTAGTTCAGATAAAATTTTATAACGTTTATACATGTTCGGGATCGCTTAGTCATCCTGCTAGCAAAAACATTCTAGAACATACTCTGCGAAAGTAGAACAGTGTCACTCACTGTCTATCAATCTCAATAAGATAGAATTGGTCCTCTTTATAAGAAAAATGAAGATACTGGAACTTAAACCCCCTTAAAACAAAACTAAACTTAACAATAGAGACGTGAGGTACCCCATAGATATACACACGGCCACCATAACACATATGCTAACATATAGTACTGTAGTAAATATACGCAAACTAGAACAAATTCAAAGAACAACACAAAACAAAGCTATGGAACTCATTGTTAGTCTCACCACCTTGGAATCTGTATCAAGGAGGTCGCCTTGACAACTAGAATAAGACTCCGCTCGGTTGGAATAAAACCCAATGTAGGATCCGAGGAGGTGAGATATCGATTTTGGCCTGAGGCACTTGACACGCCTCCATTGCTAAAACTGAAGATGGACTCTATCTTGCCTTTCATAGGCCCTACAAAGTTATAGGTACGATTCATATTTACACAAACGGCCCAAAACAAAACAATTTTCAGGGTGATCCAAATATAAAATGAGTTACGGGACATAGTGCCAGCGCAGCTCAAACTGAGCTCACTGATATCCTAATACCAGTAAAAGAAACTACCAGAAATGATACTCTCGAACAAATATGCTCATCTATATAAATAAACACTACTCACCCTGGACAGGCAACGAATTTTCTCAGGGCTAGTACTAGAATATGACCAAGTATTAGTTGAAGCATCTATTAATAATGTGGTCACCTTAGGGTAGATCCAATGCCAAGAAGACAGCCAACTAAAATTTATTTGGGCCTAGCTGCTCCATTGGTCCAATAAGAATCTAATTAAGGATTACTCCCGTGTAAAATGAAGCAAAGATGGAATTATACAAGAAGCTGTAGAGTTGCTAGGGAGAACTTAAATTACCCTGACAACAAATGACTATGCAGAATCTGCACCTAATAACAGGCATTCTGACTGGTCACTATCAATAACGAAACAATATGAGATTGTTAGATACCGCATTCTGTAGGGACTTTGAATAAGAAGACGAAACAATTGAGCACATACTCTGTGATTGCCCGACGCTCTCGTAAACTAGGAAAATTGTGTTCAGCCAGTATTGGCTAATACAGGTCAACATAAGAGAGGCATCTCGTATCGACATTTCAACCACATACAAACTGAAGGTTGGATGACGAACTAAGAAAGGTCTTACTTATTAAGGTGAATGCACAATGGGCCTAGTGAGGTCTTACAAATATTGACGATAATATCACTAATATAAACTATTACCTTATTTTATGTATGCAAGAGGGGTAACGACTTAAAGTTATTAGTGTTATCTGTACCCGTATATATACTGCATAATAGATTGTATCTCGCAGGAACAACTTAAGTACCGATAACAACGTGCAATATTAAATTTGCGTTATATTTTAAATTTTTTAAATCGTACGTGACTAAAAAAATTAAATGATTTTATAAAAATGTATTATCAGCACATACTTATCTTATAAATTTGACAATGTCACTACCTTAATGAAATCACAGTTGAACAATTATCGATAAATTTAAATACAAATTATAAGATCATTTTTAAGCCACTCTAATTTAATTATATTTAATAACTAAGACCCAAATTCATGTTGTTAGTGTCAAAATAACAAGAAAATTTTTGTGAACTCGGCATTTTTTTATCTTGGGGAAAGAATAAAATAGAAGTACAATAAAAAGGAATAATTTTGTATTTTGACATTTAAATTACTAAATTATTTGACAACAACAAATCAGCCTAATATGAATATCGAAAATCTGGTCAAATATTTTTTGCCAAGTTTAGATGTGAGTAAAGATTGTCCAACTAAAACGAACCTTCAGCGTCACCACTTCTCAAATTTTCCCTTTGTTCTTTCGTTCCCCACTTCTTTAATTTTTAACGAAGTTGTTGAACAAAGTTTATGACTTTAGTTTTGTGTATTTTTTTTAATTAGACATTAATAGTTTACGTTATATTAATTAAATTAATTCTGTTCTTTGAATATTCATTATAAATTAGTTTTTTTTTTGGACTTACCTTTCCTTGATAAAGAGCTAGCTAGGACCACTACGTAGCCAATTTGTGACAAACACTATACTGGTAAGAAAATATCACTTTTTAAATTATCTTATATCTACTGTTCTCTTATTTTGCCTATCTCGACATCTGAGGGACGATTAAACGAATCATGCTTGATATTATTTTATGTTATCACTAATTGAACTTATCATAAATTATATTTGCTACTGTGTATCATTTACAGAAAAAATCAGAATTTAAGTTAAGATATCATGTAGGTTATAAAGATATATACAATGTGTTCAACTTGTGTAGCAAAGTACGATATCCCTATTTTTAAGAAATGTGGAAAAAATATATATGAGAAAAGATTGACCTAATTTGCAAAGCTTATTTTTGCTCCCCCAATTTTAGTTTTTCGTTGCACTCTAGCTTCATAGATTTCCTTCTTCTCAAAATCTAAGTATAGATACACGTTTAAAGACAGTTTGGATGCAAAAGATTTCCGAAAAACATAGATAACAATGAAACTTTGCTCTTACAATAAAATAAATTTTGGCTACAATGCCACTGAGAAATTTTTGGTTCTATTGAAGTCTTATTATAATTTATATAAAATTTTCTGTGTCTTTTTTATTATACCTAACTTACTTGTAAGTGACGCTTGCTGTAGCTTTTTGTTCCCGCTAATAAAAACCTTAAAGTCGAAGCGCAAACTAGAGCGATAGCGGGAGCGGTGGAGGACGCGGCGGCGATGCGGTCACATGGCTTGGTGAACAAACAAATGATCACATCAACGCGTTCAAAAATTAGTTAATTAGAGGAATCGTAGAGGTAAGTGTTAAAGTAAATTAGTAGAAGAGTAGCCACTTGAACTCACATACCCAGATCTGGGGAAAATAGAGTAGATCTGGCAACAGCGCAACGTATGAAATTAGTGATAAGTATGGCAGATAAGTCCCTAAAAATTTGGTACCGAAAGGCAACACTCCACTGTCAATAAATCCAGAAAATATAAGAATCACTATCGGGAACAGCAGGAAAGTGAAGGGGGGTAAGACGCATATCACATAGGGCTTAGGGCGTCTCTTGCGTCGCTAGATGCGATGTTGCCTTTCGGTACCAAATTTTTAAGGAATTATCTGTCATTGGTACTTAACACTAATTTCATACGGTGCGCTGTTGCCAGATCTACTCTATACATTTCCCCAGATCTGGGGAAAAATCGGGCTACTCTTCTACTTAAATTATTTTAACACAAGTTAATGTAACTAAAGTATACAATATACATACATATATACTCTTTTTTTGGAAAAAACGAAGAATTTGGGTTTACGATATCAACTTAGATCGAGAAAGTAAAGGAGAATTTACCAATATTTCAAGAATTGAGAGAAGACAGGAGAGATTTTTCGTTTATTTTAGAATGATTCTGTATCACATAATCGCCCAATCCTTACACATACTTTGTCGTGGGTAAAATTCCTACTTTACGCACTAGTACGTAAAAATTTTATGCACAAGTACGTTAAGTAGGTTACGTATTTTTTACTTAATACCTACTTATTTTTGGTAGCAGAAACAATAGAGTGTAAAGTATCACTTTACACACTTATGTTGCATAAATAACTATTTCCCACGACCGCAGGAAAGTAACATTTATCGCACTGTAGAGTGAAACGGAAAGTGGCTTTTATTCACACGAGGGTGGAAAATACTTTCCGCACATATGCAGAAAATATTGTCAAAACTGTCAGATGCATAATTTATATTTAGAAATACGTATCTAACCAGATTTACCTATCTATCAAATGCATAATTCTTATTTAGATTTACCATCACATCGATATTTTTTTGTTTAACTATGTCGGCTTTTACTTGATGAAAATCCATTATTAAATTTAAATAAATAAAACAACGTTTTAAGTTACTATGTAACGAAACTAGTCACTATTAAATTAATAACTTTTGTTATTATTTTTGTGTAAATCTTAAAACGTTGTTTTATTTATTTAAATTTGATATTTTTTTGTTACATATTTGAAAGAAACTTGCTGACAGAAATCAATGCTTCTCTGGTCATTTTATACTTAGTTGGCCTCTTTAGAACAAAATGTGGGCTTCTGTTGGTACATGTGTTGATGTTTTCAGATCCACAATGCCACTGAAAAGATTTCAGTTTTTACTAGATTATCTCAGATTTGACAACAGAAAAGAGCCATTTTAGATCACTTTATTGAAAATTGTTTAAATTCTTACACGCCGTCTAAATATCTTTCCGCCACTATATACCAAATAAACCAGCCTAAAAGTTTTTGCATTAGTGAATACAAAAACCTTTTATGTACTTCATCTAGAAGTTTATGTTGGCAAGCAGCTAGGAGGGCCATTTGAATTTAGCAACAATCAGGAATTCTCTCATTTGATAATTGGTTTAGCAGCTATCGGTTGGTTACAAAACTACTCAAAGATTATGGATTGACATCAGTGGGAGAACTAATGAAAAATAAGCGTGAAATATCATTTTAGCTACTACATTTCCATATATCTGAAAAATTTAAATTAAAAAAAAAACTAGATGAAATATGCTAAATTTTTATATTTTTTTTCTGTAAATCTCCAATTCAATAGTCGCAAGAAATTTCCCAGATCTAAATTTTTTTATTTACAAGAAATAAGTCAAGAATTACGAAAGGCAACAGGAAAATTGGAATGCTCCAGTCAGTGATGAAATAAGAATACTGTTCAAGAAAGATAGATGAAGATAAGAATATATAATACCATTATGAAACCCACTGTGACATACGAAAGTGAAACATGGATCCTAACAAAAAAAACAGGCAGAAAATCTAGAGCGCTGGGAACGTAAAATGCTGAGAGCAATCTTCGGCGGAATAAAAACATCTGAAGGATGGAGAAGGAGAACAAATGAGGAAATATACATGTTATATGGGAAATCAAAGATAACATTAAGAATAAAAACACAGAGGTTAAGTTGGTTGGGGCACATAGAAATATTAAACAAAAAAAGAATGACGAAAATGGCACTCTACATTACTCTAATGGGCAAAAAAAGAAGAGGGCGGCCGAGAAAAAGATAGATTGAAAATACGATATATAATATAAAAAACTGAAAATACGAAATTGGAAAGATAAAGCTAAGAATAGAGACGAATGGAGGAAAACAACTGCCCTGCGTGTACAAGGGATGGGTTCTGATCTAAATAATAAAAAATCATAAAATTTAACAAGCAGATAAATAATTATTAAATTTTTAATATCCTGTCCATAAAATGAGTCTCCTTTACTTTTACTTCTTCCCGCTACGTTGATGATTCGATTGGTTCCGCTTCCTACTGAAAATTTCTTCTTTATTCTGCCAAAATTTCAGATTTATGCCCCATTCTAATTTCAACTCTTCAAATGATTTTACTGTCCTGGTCTTTCATTGGTTTACCATTTTTTTTATCTCATTAAACTTACAGTTTTTCTTATACTTTTATTATTCCTTTAGTATCCATATTAGGCCATCTTATAATTTACATTTAAAACTTCTTCTCACAATTAAATATAATAAATAAATATAATTATAATATTGACAATGGTAAAATCTTATGACTTTTTTTTTCATTTCTTCCCGTCTCTAATTAATTCCACCCCTGTTTTTTTATCAAAAACCCAAAGAAAATCCTTACTTGATTCGTAAAACTTATCCCAAAATTTTTAATACTGAATTATTTTTAATTTTCATAGTTAAATTTTAAATAATTACTTTTCCAAATAAAATTTTATTTTTAGTAAGACTTCCTTTAAATAATCAAAATTGTTGATTAAAAAAATTCTTTCTTTATAAAAACCTATCAAATTTAATTTTTAGAACAAAAGTATTTATTAACGTTGGAAGAGGCAACTAGTTTCGGCATACTAATGCCATCATCAGGCCTATAATACAAAATTCCGTGTAAAGACAAAATGATGTTAACAATGTGGTTCAAACTTACCAAAAATTTTTAACATTGATAGAAAATACTTAATTAAGTATTTTCTATCAATGTTAAACATTATTTTGTTTTTACAAAGACCTTTGTATTATAGGCCTGATGATGGCATCAGTATGCCGAAACTAGTTGCCTCTTCCAACTTTAATAAATACTTGTGGTACTAGACTTTGATTTTCATTTATTCAAATTATTAAAGATTTGAATTTTATGAAATCAGTCCATAAAATGTATTTTCCTAGTTTATTTCGACTTTAAACTAGAGGAAAGAAACTCAGCAAGACAAATATGTACGAACAAGTATTTTAGACGGATACTCTATGATTTTTGTTGAATCTATTCATGTACTGATCTCACAAAAATAATCTCGTAACATAATATTTGGCAAAATGTAATGAAATAGAAAAGTCTGTAAATATTCTGACTTCTCAGTGCGGAACATTTTCGTCGTTTTGTCAAAAGCAACGGTAGTTTTAATATTTAGATATTTGGAAGTGTTAATGGATTGTCAAATATTGATTTATTACCTTGGTACCCAAGCACTATAATTCGATCTAGATTTCGAAATGTTTTCTCAAAGGAAAGAAAACCGAGACAAAAAATAAACAAACATAGAACCTGCCAAAAAACTCAAAATGTACATTATTTGGCAACATTATCGCATGGTCGTAGGAAAAATAGTGTACATCATTTGTGCGAGAGTGATTTTTCACACTCGTGTTACACTAATTCACTATTATTTGTTTAAAAAAATTATTACCTCATTTTGCAAAAAATTAATTATCATTTAGAATATTAGTCGGTTAAAATCTTGGTGACAAATAATGGATCGAACCTTTTTATTCTTTAACCGGTTTTTTGGCCCATACTGTAAAATATGTATAAAAAAAATAAGAACTGTTAACACGGTTATTCCAACAAGAGGTCTGTGAAATTTGCTGCTTGGTTCCACTGTTGATTTCTTTCTGCACGTAAGATCTATTAATATTAACGACGCTTATAATTGTTTATATATTTAAAATGCATTAGTTCTTTAACTAGAATCACTTTCTTTTAGGTGTTGTATATGGTTGTACTTAACAATTAATAGTAACGGTTCATTGTCATGAATTATTTTCGAATTAGTGTTTGTTTTGTATTTTGTTTTGGAATTTCGTTATCATCTTTAGAAGGTAGGTTTAATCTATTAATCTTAAATTGCATCCCAAAATTTTAAAATAATATTATTCCGTTTTCCAATTTTTTTTTAATAATATATTGTACATAAATCATATCATTTTGATCACACACTCTTTGATAAAGCAATGTTTTTGTAATAGATCAAAAAATTTTAATAACAACAAGATAATTTAGATTTTAAAGTATGTAACGTGCGATACTTTATATTTTTACTAAAAATAATTTTTTATCCTTTAAGATTCTTTTTAGAATTTAAAAATATTTTTATTTAATGTAATCTGCATCTGAGCTCTGTTAATTTTTTAAAATCAAGTTGTTTATTCAGATTTATTCAAAGATTATGTTAAAAAATGACTTCTACAAAATTTGAAGTTTTTTTTATAATCTTCAATTGGTTCGATTCTACGGAAAATAGTTAAAAAATTCCAGTTGAATGTTTATAACAATACTCTACAAACATGAAATTTCGGATCAAACAATAAAATGTAATTTCTGTTTTATTTTTTTTCGTACAATTCAATGGTGTAATCAGGTTTTCAATTTTCTTTAAATTTTAAACAAATTACCAACAATTATTTAAAAATTCATTTTTAAAACAACATTTTTTTAAATTTTTGATTCTGTTTTTAAATGGGAACTGTAGTTTATTATTGTATCAAAAAGTACATGTGAAAATAAATAAAATGGATACCCAATTTCGACATTTGACTCTTAATTTGAAAAAAGTGTTTTTAGT
Organism: Neocrepidodera transversa; assembly: GCA_963243735.1. Lineage (NCBI taxonomy): Eukaryota > Metazoa > Arthropoda > Insecta > Coleoptera > Chrysomelidae > Neocrepidodera > Neocrepidodera transversa. The sequence continues at coordinate 6,028,856 of OY725350.1, forward strand.
CGAAAAAATGATGAATATCTCAAGAAATTTTTAATTTTTTTTATCTTAATTTTTTTCGGTTATTGAAGATATAAAAGCGAATACTTTCACAAACGTTCATCAAAATCGAATAATTTTTGTAGGAAATGAAAAATGGAAAACGAAAAAAAATTCTTCGAACTTTTTTATTTTTCAAGTAAATTTTAATGTTAATTATACAAATTTTTTTTCATAAGGTACAACTTTGTTATTGAATGCTTTTTGATACATCAAGTTTCGTCGGAAATCGCGAAAAATGGCAAAAAAACATTTTTCACCCTATTAAAGATCGCTCAAATAAATTAAACCAACCCCCAGAGCGCAGTCAATTAAATTGTTTTAAAAATGTATGTATCTGCACTATTACAACTAAATTAAATTAACATTTATAAACAAATTTTAATTAATATTAACATATTTTTAGTTCTTATAAAAAAACCTGTTAGATTCATACACGTTTAAGGATTAACAAATTACCTGTTCATTAGAAAGTAAAAGTTAAAAGAAGTTGTATTATATTATTTTAGAAATGAAATTGTTATTGTTTGAATATTTTCGAAGTGAAAATGACATTGCCCTGGAATTATTGAAATAACAAATAATTTTTTTGTTAACTCAAATCTAAATTTTCGATCAATTTCGAAGTGAAAGTTGCTGAATATTTTTCAAATTTTGAAAACAAAATGCAAATGTTGATTTTAATTGTTAGAGACTATAATTAATAATATAGATCTTATATACGGAGTGTCCCAGAATAAATTTTTATCTGATATTTTTTTGTAAAACAACAAGACGGCTTTATATTTTTTTTATGAAATTTTTATGTTTCTGTCTATATGAATTAATCTAATATTGCAGCAATAATTACCTGTCTGTAACTTGAACCAGGGACGTACGGTAGATAGAGATCTAACATGTGTACCCCTAATTTTTATGCTACTGGAAAAAATTTGGTTTTAATATATTTTTTATGAAAGTTCTCAACAGTTTTTGAGATATCCAACATTAAATAGATCAAAGTTCAGTAATTATAAAAGTTATTCTTCTATTGTTTTCTAAAGTTTAGTAAAATTACTGTTTTTTATAAAGGTTTTGAAGTACTGAATACAAACCCAAGAAATAAAAATTAAACACAATAATATCTGGAGGACGTGGCAGTACAAGCCCAAAAAAATGTTAATATTTATAAAAAAAAATTAACACCCTGTACCCAAACGGCACAAACACCTCCCTTAGGACACCCTCGGGACGTCCGTTTTCGGATATTCGTACGTCCCGGTTACATCTAATTCAGTACTTTGGACGTCCCCAGGACGCCCTCAGGACAGATTTTGTTAATAATCAAGGAGTCCCCAGGACGTTCGATATTGGTCCTAAGTTAGAACAAAATTTCCTTCCCAGGACAGATATAGGTATTAGGATTATTTATTAAACACTAAATATCTCAAGCATCTAATTTCTTTTTAATAAAAACTTTTTTGGAGGGAGAATAAATTTATTTATTTAGACGAATTTTACAACGAACAATAAGTGAAGTAAGTTGACATTTTTCATGTCAACAAAACAGTGCTAACAATGTATATATACAAAATCATATTCATAACAATAGGACATTTCTATAACCGATTTAGGATCCTTTTAGAATCAGTATAAAACCTTTTTGGTACCACTGAAAAGCCTCTTTAGACCGTTATGGAATCTTTCTGGGATCGTTATGGGCATGGTCAAATAAAAATTACTATTATAAACAAGTATAAAAAAACAGTATTAAAATTTTTTGTTTAGTGTTTTTTCTCGTTCCGTACTCAGTTTCAACTAGGATTTTTTTTTGACTATTCAGCCTGTGCCTCGCATTATTGGCTAAATGTAATTTATCAGCTGCAACTAAAGAAATAATAAAAACCGTTAGATTTTTTAGTATGCTAGGGGAGTTACGAATATAATTTCCATGCAAGGCGGGGATCTTGTTTGTATTAGACATTATACATTATAAATACAGGACACTTAAATAATTAATTACCCCTTACCTTTATTTCAATAAACGGCATATCCAAAAAAGGTTTTTAACACTTATTTTCGGACGTACAAGAAATATGTCACAGGGAAATCTAAAATCAGTTGTCCCGAGGACGTCGTGAAATGGAATGGGACCTTCAGACCAGAATCGGATCTAAATCGGAGGTCCTGTTTGGGTAACTTCGTTAATACTCAATTTGGAGAGTGGGTTCATAAAGACTTTTGGTCCTAAAATTAAGTAAATATACTACCACTGAAGTTTGTCACCTTTATTTTGGGACACCCTGTGTATAAAGTAACATATATTTCTATAATCTGTTTTTATTTTCAGATGAAATGTCCATGTTTTCATCAATTTATTACGATCCCGCTACGAAACTTCCACTAAGACTGACATCTGTTGAGAATATGCTCATGAGTCCTAAATATTCCACAAAAAATAACGTACGTAATCCTCAAAAATTTATAAGACGAGTAGGATTCAGAAGTAACGGATGCACTTGTCATAGTTTAGAATGCGGTTGCTGTTTGGGCATCAATTTAAATCAATTTAATTTCAATAGAGAAGGTGAGTACCTACGAACATAATAATATAGCCATATACAAAAATAATTACATTTTTCCATTGTATTAATACGTACAGTATGAGGGTTTAAGTGTTACTCCATCACAACTCTTAATTAAGAATTAAAAAAACAAAAACCCTTGACTAACGTATTTGTGTATTGTGTACAGGAATTAAGTCCAAGTAAGTTGCTAGATTTTTATGAGTTAACTAATACGGTTTTGGTGCTGGTCAAAAGATCGAAATTTATATCGAACGATTTCCCAATAGAATTGCTGTAACGTGATTTTTTCAGATTATTTTAATTTGTTAGTTCCCATCTCTATTCTAAGATAACTAATAACTAAATACAATAAATTAAGCACCATGAATGGTTTTCGACTTTTTAGTTGAATTATACCAAAGGTTTTATTTGGTATTTACTTACATGTAGTCACAAAAAAAATTAATGTCTTGTCAATATTTGGTCTTAATCAATTATTTGTAGCTCATTTGGTGAAGCATCATTATTTCCTCCAATTACTATATTGTGCAGAACGGCAGCGGTTAAAATTACAGTTTTGGAATTTTCTACTGGGATACGCTTTCCAAATGATAATTCCACACGAAAAAACAGCGTTCAACATCATTTCTGCTGCGTATTTGACTTTCGTTAAATAAAAGTTCCTCTGGATAATCTGGGTTGATATCTTCAAGGGGAACTGATAAATAATTTGTGTTTCCATTTTCTAATAAAATTCCATTACCCATATCACCATTTTCAAATCTTGCTTGTCCACAGCTACTTCTTGGTTATCTTGTTGTAATATCATGTATACCTAAATCAGTATCACTTACAACCTGGACATTCCAAGAAAAATAATCTTTTCTATAATATTCTGCTGTATTTCCTCCAGGTGGTTGTATTCCCAACATGTGGATAATCAACTGCTCCAGGGGTACATGGAAAACAAGCAATATTATAAAAAAATTCCTGGGCTGATTATTTTTCTTCTGGTGATATTGGCATTTTAATACTGATTTTTGTCTGACTCACTTGCTCTATGTACTTCTATAGAAGTCAACAATAACTTTGTTACAGGTTGAATTGCTTCATTTCTACCCAATTGTGAAGCAATAAATAACTTGAGCTAACAAAATATTCATTACATTAAAATAAAACAACGAATAAAAAATTCATTTTAGGGTTCGAAACTGCCATACATTTGTACGTGCTATTCAGCTTTTAAGATACTATGGATTTTTCCATTCCTTTAATACTTGTAAAGGCAGAACTCACTCCATAGGAATAAATACTTGATGCTAAAGAACAAATACTGGAAGAGATTAAAAATAGGCCTGAAGCAAATCATACAGGTTGCCGTAGGAAGAATAAACACCGTAAGTCATTCTGAAAATAATGACAGCTGAATATTGATTTTCTATGGTGTGGTGTCATGTATTTCGAGAATAGTAACTGCGTTTATTCTAAGCTTGGGAAGACATACCTAGAAACGGCATCCTTGCCTGTTTGCTGGTGTCTAAATGTAATTGTTGTAGGGGATTACCGCTAGCCGATTGCCGCGTAAAACAAAGCGCCATATGGTATTGAATATTTTTTACTAATAACTCAACCTCATTATCTAGATGGTTCTTCAGTTTTTAGTAGTACTGCAAATGTTATTTTGAAGATTTTTCAACATATTTATTTATTGTCTTATTTAGGAGAGTTATTTTTTAATTACGGTATTACTCAGTGTAGAAGAAGTTGAGGTTCATTGAAATATTTCTGACTATAAAGATGGCTATAAAATTAAGAATTTTTCCAGTATTAGTGAGTCATAATTTTGGTTTTTCTGTTGATACTATTTCTTATTTATAATTGTTGGCTTAAATTCCTATTAAATGTTTTTTTTTTCATTGAAAACTTCCCATATTATAGGTCTATGCCCGTGTGCCTCTAGAAAGCTCTACGGTCTAAAAGCTAATAATAGTCAATTAAAAGAACGTTTTTGGGTGTCTTTTATATTATTACTAAAAAAACATTCCATGGATACCTCTTTTAAAGTCTTGATTAAAACAACCTATGGTCTTCGCAGATTGCCAAAAAAAACAAGAACACTTATAAAACTACCTAATACAAAAAAATATCATAGCGATTTTGTATGTTGTTAGTTTATTTTTTTAATTTTTGTTTTTCTGTTATAGGTTGCATGAATTTTACCTATGATCCAGATGATTTTGCCATCAACATGAACGTATTCATGAACAACAATAACGTTTTTTCTAATTCGTTCTCAGGTAGGTAATTTGTAAAAAAAAATAATATTAAAAGAAATTTTCTTGTTAGTTTAGATCATTTTGAAAAAAAAACAGTACCATTACTTATGTATGATCAGGCGAATACATTTTGCGCCTCTTAAATGACTCTATTTATTTTTCATTAATAAAATATGTACTAAAAATAGTCTTACATTTTGCTAACAACTGCCACGATTTTTCTTTCATAATTAGTTACAAAATACGTAAAAAATAATAAAAATAAACGATACTAAAATTTTAGAATCAAAAAGGCGACTTAGACTCTGACTAATCACTATACAGGGTGTATCAAAATGGTAGGTCGTACATTAATCGAGTTTTTTCCAATATTTCATGAACTGTTTTACATTTTATAATGAAAATGGATACATGGCTTTTTCATATAAAACCACGAAATCTGTACAGCCCATAAAAATTTTAGGGGGGTTTTGAACCCCTAAAAAACCCCCCAACTTTTTCTACGCGTTACAATTAAATTAGTTTTGTGACATCATTGGTTTAATACATCATTTTTGAATTTTTTTGCCTCTTTATCACTTTTTCGAAAAGCCGCAGTTTTTATCGAGATGTGGTCACTTTTTTATTATCCTTTAAAAATTTTGAGTAACAAAAAGTAAGTTATATGTTATTCGCAGGTATAAAAAATGTGTACAAATGTGTAGTATTTTTATAATAAATGTTCAAAAGTGCATCCATTTTCCTGAATACATTTACGGCACCGCTTTAAAAAGGAAATCCGAATTTTTTTTGGCTTCTGACGAAATCGATTTACACTTTCAATGATTCGATGCCTCAGTTGTTGTTCGTCGATTATTTGAATAGAATACATGTCCTCTTTATTCATAAAACCCCAGAAGTAAAAGTCAATAGGGTTAAGATCTGGATATAATCCAATGTAGAAGGCTCAAAAAAAGACTGACACAAATGTGCACAATGTGATTAATGTCTAATATTGACGTTCTATTTATAATTTCAGCTTCTTAAAATTCTTAAAATAAGATATTTTTAACATATTGGTATAAAAATCTCTTTTAACACTGAATTTTGTGAATCAGGACTATTATTTAGTGAAATTTAATGATTATTTTTATTTGTTAGCTAAAAATCCACCACCTCTCTGTATACCAATTCCCATTCCATACATACCTCTTCAAGTCGACGCATGTGTGAGACTATTCGACATCTATACTCCGGGTCAAAATTTGCATATGTGTTTGGATTTTGAAACTAGAATTCAACGAGCTTCAGTTCTAGTATTACATTTTGACTGTATTAGATTGGGTGCTGATGGAGCAGCCTTACTAAAACCTGAGGACGGAGGAGGCCTTCCGAATCGTCCATCAGTTATTATTGAAAACGAAGAAATAGATGTTTACGATGAAGTAACTGAAGTCAAATATAAAAATAAAACCATTAATAAAAATAAAAACAGTTAGTTATTTAAATTGTAAATTATTTATTAGTAATAAATTTTTAAGCACAAAATTGGTTTATAAAAAGAAATTTTTGTTATATTGCATATCTATCTTCTTCGACTCTTCCAGGGCCTCGATTCTCGACTTTATTCCTATAGGAAACCCGAAATATTACATACAAAAAGTAAGGCAATAAGTCGAATTTCCTATAGGAATAAAGTCGAGAATTAAGGCCCAGGCAAAATTATTTTTTCTTCAAAAATTATCACAATTTAAAACAAAAGAAATTTGTTAAATTTTCACTTGAAGGTTGCTTTTTAATGTAGGAGCAAGTCTATATAGCTACTTTTTCGCATAATGCCTAAATGAATCTAAAAAAAAAGAAATTTAAAATAATATTAATTACTCAGTCGTTCTAATAAAAATTAAATGGAAAGCACAATGGTTTTCAGACAGCAAAGGCATAGATTGGCTATTTATGTCTACTTATTCATTATATTAGTTCTTTAGCAATAAAAACAGTTCGTATATCCTGTTATACCCACTTATGAGGCACGCCTATGTATATTTACATGTAAAGAAAACTGTCAAATTTTATTGTAATTCCGTGTTATTTAAAAGGCGCGTATTTAAATCAACCAATAAGAGATCGAGCAGCTTATTCCCTCTTCATTACCAAAGAAATTAATTTATATGCTACATCTAAATCTATATGATCCAAGGATATGTACCTATTCCAGAGCGTGTCCATTCGTATTTTTTTGTTAATCAATATAGGATGTTTCTCGAAATTGTTCCAAATTTATCAATATATTTTAATTATTCGTGTTTTAGTTCAATTAACAAAATTGAAAAAAGTAGAAAGTGATTTTTGAAAAGCATGATACATCGTGCAGTTATTAGAAGTCAACATGCCCAACCCCTGAAGTGTAGATAACCAAAATTACACTTCCGCGTAAACAAACTTGCATATCTGCTCGTAGTTCAAACTAATTTTATTAAAGTCGTTTTCAAGTTTAATTTTTATTAACGTACATACAACAAGTAGTAAACTTCGAATTTCCAACAAATTTGAAGATTTATCCAAATGCCGAGACATTCCCAGATAATTAGTAATTTCCCGAGTTCAACCCTGCCCATCCATTGACATAGAGATATGGTAGGGTAGATGTAGCATCAGAGAGAGAAGATGTATCCAACATAAATTCAGTAAAAAAATGATGAATAAAAATTACCATACATTTCAAAATAATATTGCGCCCCTAAACCAACGATGCTAATGTATTTTTATGAGTCCTTATCCAAAGTCGAGATGTTGTGAACATGCCGATAAGTCTGTCTCTTTCATGCTCTCTCTATCCTTATCCTATCTCTATGATTGACATATACTCGTACACTTATAAAGTGTTTTTGCTAGAAAAGAGTAAGGAAGATAGGTTCGGTCTCGCGCTATCTCTTTCATTACAGGCGATTAACTCTCGGTTTAATGACAGGATTTGACAGGAACGGGGTATGAATTTTTGCACTGTGTCATCTGTGTTTCTCTGTAGTCTCTGTACTGCGCTGCAAGTGGCGTCTACTTGTCTAGTATTATTTACTACGTGTGTTTCGTGTGAATTAAATTTTTTTTTTAAATATTTAAAATGGTAAAAATGGTTCAATATTGTTTTATATGCCAGTAGACCTGATAAAGAACCGCAAAGATCTTTTCACAAGTAAGTCTATATTGAAAATTGTAGGTTATGTATATTTATAGCAACTAATTCTTATTGGTTATTATTATTATTTTATTGTTTACGAACAGATTATGCAGTGTATTATTTTCCATTTATTTTAGATTTCAACAAACTTCTTTAAATATATGGGCAAGGCGTCCTAAGTACGATACTGTTTATGAGTATATGTCAATGGGCCCATCCTTTTCGAACGCCACTGCCACTAGTATTATAAAACCTGATCATATGAACTACTGGCTGCCAATTGCGTTTTAGGTCATACACTAATAAAAAGAAGAAACTAACATATATGACTATAACCATACTTTTTAAGTTTTGAATTATTTTAAAACATGCTTTTTAGTGTTAGAAAGACGTTTATTTAAATACTCTTACGACAAATTAATTATAATATCGCAAAAAACAAACGGCAAACATGAATATTCATCTCAAACCTGATAAGGTAACTTTTTCCTTATTTACAACAGATGAAATCAAAAGAATGAGTGTCCTCAAGATAATTACACCTCTCATGCTAGATGCTTTAGGTCATCCATTACCTGGAGGTTTATATGATATGAAACTAGGTAGGAATTATATAATTATTTTACTTTGAAATATTTAAATAAGTTACATTAATACACTGCGTATTTTTAATATTTTAGGACCATATTCGGGCAAAAGTGAATTATGTGGAACCTGCAATAAAACATTCACTAACTGCCCAGGACATTTTGGATATATTGAACTACCACTTCCTATAGTAAATCCTCTATTTCATAAAATCATTGGCACAATTTTAAAAATATCTTGTCTATCTTGTTTTCATATACAAATTCCTAGTAAGTATTATATTTTTTTAATTCTTACCTCTAACTTAATCCTTATAAGAATTTGTGAAAAACCTTAATTATACTTATTAACTTTAGTTGAGACTAACCATAGAAGAATTAACACAGAAGTGACAACAGCTACGAATTTAGGTCTGGCGGCCCAAACACCAGCAGTGCGCCAAACACGTCAAACAGATATGAAGATTGTAAATTATTAAAATTTCGTTTAATAAATATGCGTTGGAATAGTTTTTTTATAAAAATTTATCTAGTTTTATCCCTTCTAAATAACCTATATCACGAAATATTTTGCCCCCTTCAAACTTACCCTTATTTGATAATTTGTTTTTACAATTCTTTAAGAAATTCAACTTTCATTTAGACAGGATAATACTACATATTTTTTTGTAAAAAAACTTCCCAGCCACATATTTATTGAACGAAATTGAATTTTTTAAAGAATTTTAAAAAAATTATCAAATAAGTTATTTAGAAGGATTAAAACTAAATACATTTCTATAAAAAACTATTCACCAACATATTTATTCTACGAAATTTGAATAATTTACTATCTTTATTTCTATTAGACATTTTTGGCGCAACGCTGGTGTTTCGGCTACCAGAACTAAATTCGGGGCTGTTGTCACTCCTGTAGAATTAACTATGATACAACATCCCCTAAGCATTTTATGTAGTAAGTTATGATAATATGTTATTTTTAGCTCATATTAAAAAGGTGCTATGTATCCAAATCAAACTTTTAAATTGTGGATTGGTTACGGAATCTATGCTAATTGAACATCAACTGACAGAATTAATTCAAAAATATTTGAATTATGAAAATATTCCACCAAAAAATATCAAACCTATTTTACAATATGAAGAATTGGCTAATACTACTTTAGGTGAGTTAAAACATAAATTGGAAAGATCAGAAAGTTATTTTATAATTCAATTTCATTGTAACCAGATATGGTTAAATTACAGACTGTGCTGAAATAGAATGCAATAAATAAATAATTTTTATTAATATTTGACTTTATCTAAGAGAAAGTGACTTTTAGTAAATGATATTTCAAATGTAATGAAATTGTAAATCTTGGCCAATAAAATTTTAATTTCAAACTTTGTCAGACTATGTTAATGTTATTACTCTTAATATGTAGATACTCTGTAAATAAAAATGCAACTGAATAGATCCTATTTGTTTTTATTTACATATTTATTTTTAGATGGTTTACAAGGAAAATATGTTTTAAACCAAAATACTGAAACTCTTCGTAATAATTTTATTAATCAAATATTAAGAGAGGTTAAGACTAAACTTGTTTGTATGTTTTGTAAAAGTAAGATTAATAAAATTCAAGCTTTGAAAAATAAAATAATTTTAGTAACCAGAAAAAATAATCCGTAAGTAGAACTGAACCAATTTTTTTTTATATTCATTCTAATCTTTTTAGAAATGACTCTGAAAACAAAGTAATTAGCCAGAAAGTTACAGGTTTAGAATCTAAGTATGTAACTCCAGAGGAATCTAAAAAATACATGAGAGAAATTTGGAAAGAAGAAAAAGAGTTACTTCAGCAACTTATTTCTGTACTTTCAGATATTAATCTTGAAAATCCTACAGATGCTTTTTATTTAGAAGTGTTACTAGTTCCACCACCCAACATTAGACCAGTAAGTAAAAAACTGTCACTAACTCATATTTTTTCAGTTATTTTCTAAATAATGTTGAGAAAGAATTGATTTAATCAGTGCAATTTTTTTAGGTAAACTTTTTGAATGGCAGAGTATTAGAAAATAAACAATCAATTACTTACAAAAATGTTATACAAAATGTAATTTTATTAAGAACAATTATACAAGTGATTCAGAAGAAAGATGATATAAGCACTTTATCATCCGCAGAAGCAAAAGTATAAAAACAATTGAATATTAACTATTTATCACAATGATTAAAAATCTCTTATTCGTATTTATTATATTTTAAGGGTTAAATAAATATAACTTTTGCATCATCACTTAAGATTATTTTTTTTAAATGAACTTTTCATAGTTAAGTACTAATAACTTGATAGCTTTTTTTAGTAAAAAATATATCATGTTTTAAAATTATTGCTAAAATGTTATATCCTTTTAGGCAGCTTATAGTTTCGCTAGAGGAAATTCTCCTTTGGAAAAACTAAACAATTGTTGGGAAGAACTTCAATATGATGTAAATGGTTTGTTAGATAAAGATAACAATCAGAATAGAGAAGGTGAAGGACTTAAACAAGTAAATATCTATTTATTTATAAATTACAAAATACCTGTAAACAGCATTTTCTATATCATATAATATAGTCATTTATTCCTGTATTTAAAATTTGTTTTAATTCAGCAATTTATAACAGATAATACAATATATTGTCCAATGAAGAAATATTTCTTAATTTTTCATATTTTTTGATAATTTTAAATTTAGGCAGTGTTTGGTTTGGAAAGTATGTATCATCAACATTAGATTTTTATAGAATGTTTTTTTTAAATTTTTTATGCAAAAAAAATCATAGCAGGCTTATTTAAACAAAAAATCTATATAGTTAAAGCCCCAAAAACCCGACTTTCATTTAAATTCATTTTGTTATAGCAATAAAACGAAATCAAATCTGAACTTCTGATTTGGATTTTTTCATTTTTTCCAAGACTCCTGAACTAAAGTACCCATACAATTATGTAAAAACAATTTCATAATGCTGTAAAAACATACCGCTTTATTTTAATTGTTAATTATTTAATTTGTAGATAATAGAAAAGAAAGAAGGTATAATTCGTATGTGTATGATGGGAAAACGTGTCAATTTTTCTGCTAGATCTGTCATAACTCCTGACCCTAATCTTAATATTGAAGAAATTGGTGTTCCAGAAGCTTTTGCTAAAAAATTGACCTATCCTGTAGCCGTTACACCATGGAATGTAGAGGAATTAAGAAAAATGATTTTAAATGGACCCAATGTTCATCCAGGGTAAGTTATACAGATTTTCCTCAACTTTTTTTATGATTATTTTCAATGTTCATTTGTCTAAATAACTAATTAGGTTATATCTGGAGTTATACAAGACAGTCATTTGAATATGTTCAAATATATGTAAAGCCCATTGGACAATAATTTACTGGCTACCTTCATTATAAGGATTATTATTATACTATTGTTTTTGATCTCTATAAGTTTGAAGATGTTTATAATTCAACCAGAAATTGTTGTTAGATACTACCGTTATCTGGATAAATTAAATATGTGTTAAACAAAATATTTAGATGATCAAAATAATTATTGTATATAAACCATAAAAATGCTAGCAGTACAACTATTATAATTTTAGCTTACTATTGTCTTCAATTAAATTAATAATAAGTGTTAGTTTTTTCCACTTTAACCCCATGAATTTCATTGAATGATGTAACTTTCAGCCAAAAGTAGTTGCCTAGCCCTTTTAAATTACACGTTGTGTTACTAGACTTGGTGTTTTATTCCCCTTAAATACACATTTTATATATGGATAACCTTGGACTTAATAATTAAGGGTTTAACACTAATATTAAAATTTTTCAACTTTTATTACATGTTCAACTGAATTTTTTGAACTCACAGTGGGAATATTATCTGTAACAGTTCTAATTAACAGCGTTCTAACGCTACAAACTAAATTTCTAGTAGCATTTCCCCTCTACTTTCTGACCGAAGTGGTGGGCGGGTTCCAGAGAATACTACTGATTCTATCTACGACATAATTTTGTCTGATAGTACCAACTTGCTCTGTTCCTTTGTTATTGCGTACGTCTTTTCTAAATCGTATTTTTATTAATCTTAATCTCTGGCTAAAAATCATAACCGTAGAACATTTTTAATATTAGAGTAATAAAATCCAAAATCAAATACCACAAATTTAATGAAAAACAAACGTTATTAAACGGACATAAATGGGGAAACGGCAACCAAAACTAAGCACTCGTTCTTAATTTCCTTTTATTTGGTAAGTTTTGCTAAATTATGTTAAATAACAATGTTCGCTGACACTGGTATTACAGGCCTGATGATCGCAGTTCTGCCGAAACTAGTTGCCGTTTCCCCATTTATGTCCGTTTAACAACGTTTGTTTTTTATTAAATTTATGGTATTTGATTTTGGATTTTATTACTCATCATTCGAGATTATGGATAACTTGTTGGAATTATTTTTAATATTAGTTGAGCGAAATTATTTTACCTAAAGTCGCTTAATTAACGAGATTAAAAAATTGGCGTATTTTTTACATAAAAAATTTTACAAATAAATCTTGTCGATTACAGACAATTTCCATCCATTTTTTCGTAATTGATAGTTTATTAATTAATTATATAAATTAGTAAACAACATTTAGCAACAAAATTAACACAGTTGGAACTGGTTTTCTCTATACATTAATTCAAAGCCGTTATATCAATTAGTTTTAAAATTATAACGGTATAAACTCAAAAACGGAATATTTCAAAAACGTCAATTTTTTTTTCAACCAAAAAAAGGCTGGAACACAAAAAAGTCGTCATTTTATATAAATATACATGAGCACAAAGAAGAAATAAATAAAAAATGAGGTGGAAATCCCACCCAACTTTCTGAACACTCCCTAGTAAAGTAATTATTTAGTCAATTATTCTTCTGAAACTATACGGAATTCGAAAAAAAGTAGTATGAAATTTTATGTTCTACAATTTTGATTTGCTGTAATTTTTCATAAAAATCCATAATATTGGCTCAAAATCTAAAAATTAATAGTACAAGATGTGCAAACAAAAAAGTTATTTTATAATCATATAGTACTTTTTGGTTCCTTTCGGATAATCTATTTCCTTTTTTCATTTGTTTTATAATTTTATATTAAACAAAATTACTAAAAGTTATAGAAAATTCTGTAATTTTGGTTATAACAAGTACAATTCTAAATTTGTAGAAACTAAAATACATCTTAAATTTAAAGTTTCATATTATCTTTAGAATGGTACAAATCCCATTTTAATCTTTACTTAATATTTTTAAAGTTATTTTATGGTATGTTTTTTAAATCTTTAGTGTTAGAATTTTATTTACCATAAACAAAAATTTAAGAAAATATTTGGACAATTTTAAAATCAATAGGTAATTAATATTTCATTAAATTTTATTCAAATTGAGAAGTAGACCTTTTTTTAGGTTTTCTGGATCAAAATGCATTAACAAAGTTATGACAACGTTGATATGTTGAGGGTGCCATCATCGGAACATTTAATACAGAAAATATTTCCTCCACCCATTCCTGTAGAAACAGTGGCTAATTTTAAGCTATTGTTAATTTCTATTAGGGCATTGTTATCTTTGACTAATGGTATGGTTTTTTCAATATTGCTCATACTGCAAATAAATATGATTTTGGTGTTTAGTCCCACTCTCTGCTCATTAATTGGGTACATATTGGCAAATGTACAACCAAAAGGTGGGTGATTCGAAATTTCAGCTATTTGTTGAAACAAATAGCCAAAATCAACTCAACGGCGAAACTTTAGAGATATTTCCAACGTGTTTCTAAAAAATTGGTCGTTATAGTAAATAGTTATAAAATAGTTATGGCAAACTTTAGATGAACCGCTACATAGGAATGCGTGTTTTCGCGACTAATAAATTATTACATTACATTCGAATACCTCTACTTAATTTAAATTTTTGTTTATGTGTATTATAAGATTATTATCACCCATTCTATTACACTAATTGTTTTTGAATTTTGGATTTTACATGTGTTCTATAGCTTTAAATATACAATAATATGAGGAAGACTTAACACCAAGTGGGTCGTATTATTAGTGATAGTATCACAAGCATATTCTGTTTTAATGAATAAAACTTTTATCTTCATTAGATTTCTTCAGCACCTTATTTAATTGGCACCCTAGTTAATTGGCGAGTATGATAGCTTACATTGTCTGTTGCAGTAACATTAACCACTATTTTTTGTAATAAGTTGTTTTTAAACTAGTCTTCAAAGAGTTCTGAGGTTTTATCCAGTGGTAATTTAAACTTTAATGTTTTTTCGAGGACAAAAATAAAGCTTTTGGAACCCAACCTTTTTCTGATCTAGCATATATGATTCGTATCATAATTAATTTGTAAGAATTTTGATTAAGATAATTGTAATTTCAGTGTTTTAAAATGCCATATTTTTAAGAGCTATCCAGTTATCTATTTGTTTCAGGGCAGTAATGGTAGAATACAATGGTACGATGAAAAGAATAAATCCTAATAGTGTACAGCACCAACAAAGTATACTAAAAATGTTGCTAACTCCTGATGATAATAGAGGACAATCTCAAGGTGTTAAAATTGTAAGTACATTTGTTTTGACAACTGACCATAAACAAATAAACTATATTTTATTACCTTAATATTTGTGATAATTAAACAGTTGTAGAGTGTCAATTAAGTCCACATTGACTTTTTCAAATTACAATCGGAAATTTAAATAAGATTGTTGCTATATTATGCATGTATGGAGAACAAGATCATGCAATTTCACAAAATATAAAATAAAGAATAAATATAAAACTTATAATTATTTAATTTTAATTAATGCATAAATCAATTATTAATAAAACATCAACTAGAGACTAAGTAATAACAAAAAAAAATAGTTATGGTGATTACAAATTATTTTTCTATTATTTATTTGGTGGGTACAAAAATGCTTTTTAAACAATAATGATAATGATCTCCCTTTTTTTGATCCTGTTTAATTTAAATAAACATTTTCCATTTCTGTAAGCTGTTTTATTTGTCATATTAATGAAAATGGTTCATCATTGTGATAACTAAAATTTTAAATCAATTCAACCTTATGGTGATTACGAATTACTTTTATATTATTATTTCGTGGTTTATTTAGGCTCAAGACCACCTTTAGGAACGTATTTAATATTTTATTTAAAACTTACAAAAATGCTTTTTAAACATTAATGACTTCTCCTTCGATGATCCTGCTTAATTTAAATAATAAATATTTCCAATTTCTGCAAACTGTTGTATTTGTTATGTTATATAAGTTAAAATGGTACATCCTTGTAATAACTAAAATTTTAAATCAATTTAAGTTTTTTAAATGGCATCATTCTTAAATTTCATGTTTTTTATTAATGTAGGTTCATCGACATTTATGTAATGGCGACATACTTCTTTTAAATCGTCAACCCACTCTGCACAAACCTAGTATAATGGCACATACTGCTCGAATTTTAAAAGGAGAAAAAACCTTACGATTGCATTACGCTAATTGTAAGGCATACAATGCTGATTTCGATGGTGATGAGATGAATGCACATTTTCCTCAAAATGAAGTTGCTAGGAGTGAAGGATACAATATAGGTATTTTTTATAATTTAAGTCACAATTCTAGAATTTACATTCTCTTACAACCGTCTAGTGATGTGAAATGCCTGGGCATTTATCTCTTAAAATTTTACTAACATTTTCATTTTTCGCAGCTTCACTTTTAATTGTATGACTGGGTAATTCAGTATATTATGATGTTTTATTTTGCCGACATTTATCATTTATTTTTAACTTACAAAAAAGTGAAAAAGTATAACTAAACTTATAATCAACTGTTTCTTCAATATTTTGCTTATTTACTCAAAAAATTATAATTTATTAACAATTAGTTTTTTTTTTTAATTTTAAACCTTTTTTTAGTTAATGTTTCTAACCAGTATCTTGTGCCTAAGGATGGTACTCCTTTAAGTGGTCTCATTCAAGATCACATGATAGCTGGTGTGCGTTTATCCTTAAGAGGTCGTTTTTTTAATCAGTAAGTTCAAATATTCAGTTTCATTTAACTATTTTTTACAATAAATTGCATCCATGCTTTAAAAAAATAATCAATTGATTTTAGAAACGATTACCAACAACTGGTGTTCCAAGCCCTATCTTTCAAGACTGGAAATATCACTGTATTGCCACCATCAATTTTGAAACCATGTAAATTGTGGTCTGGTAAACAAATCTTGTCGACAGTTATAATTAATGTGATTCCAGAAGGAAGAGAACTGATTAATTTAACTTCAGGATCAAAAATTTCTGCCAAGGTAAATATCAAATTTAAAACATTCTTTCAAACTATTTTGCTAACTTGCTTAATTATACAAAAAAACTTAAATCTACCGTTAGTTTCCTATATTCTGGTTTGATAGTTTTTCCTTTGTTTTTAATTTCTGTTGCTTTATCATGAATTTTTTCCCTCTGATCGAATTCAGTTTGCTCTGCATGACCTTTCTTTTTTAATTTTCGTTTTCCATTTTTACCAAACATATCGTTTGACCTAGTTTCCATTGCTCTTTCGATTTTTACTTCATTGCTTTATAAAATTTTTCACAGTATCTTTCATTGGTGCTTGCTCAATGGTTTCCAGATTTAATCCGCTTTTTGTTTCACTTTGCATCTCTTTCTAGTCGTTCCATTTTATCTTCTACCTTGTCTACATTCTTTAAAAACTATTTTGCATGATTTGTTGCTTAATTATATAAAAAACAAGTGTACGCTACTCTCTCCTCTATATTTCGATTCATGCATTATTATAAATGTCATATTTTTATGTAAAATAATCTAATCCATTTTTTAAATAATTGTGGACTAATTCTTGTTTTTTTAAAATGAAGTAAATATTAATTCAAAATAAAACGTCGAAAAATACTTAAAAATATTTATAAACAAACACTTTCTTTCTTTGTAAAAGGTACACAGTGTAATTAGAACTTTCATATCGAGAAATACACTATTAGGTACTGCCAAATTTGATCGTAAACGTGCACTGTTATAGATTAAAGAAAAAATACTGAGTTTTGATATCAACTTTATTTTTCTATGTAGTTTTTATCACGTTTAATTAATTTTGACGTGAAATAACGTGATTTTGGTAAATACTGAGTTTTGATTCTATAGAACTTGTATTGTTTGTGTATTTATTTGTTATGTTTTCCTAATTTTAAATCAAAAAATTGGAATTAACATATCTTATATAAAATATTTGAATTTTAGGCGTGGATGACGCGACCAGCTAAACGTTGGAAAGCAGGCGGTACACCTTTCGACGATGAAAAAACAATGAGCGAAGCTGAAGTTATTATTCGCGGTGGCGAACTTCTTGTTGGAATTTTGGATAAAACTCACTACGGAGCAACTCCTTATGGTCTTATTCACTGCATATATGAAGTAAGTTTTATTTATCAATATAATATTTTGTATAATTTAATATTTTTTAGTTATATGGAGGAACATATGCTACCCGGCTACTTTCATCATTCGCGAAATTGTTTATGAGATTTTTACAACAAGAAGGGTTCACACTTGGTGTACATGATATCTTGACTGTAGAAAAAGCTGATAGGAGAAGGTGGGAAATAATTAAAGATTGTCGTCAAATAGGAAAGGAAGCTGTAACCAAAGCTTTAGACATTTCAATTGATACTTCCAACGATGATATAGTTGATAAAATTGAGGAATTGGTTACTGCAGATCCTAAAATTAGAGCTGTCATTGATAGGCAGTACAAGTCTAGTTTGGATTCTTATACAAACGAAATAAATAGGTTCGAATATTACTTATTTATATCATTTTTTTAAAGTATTTGTCCTTATATTTTCTCTATTATTCTAGTAATAATTTAATTCTAAATTGTCGAAAAAAGTATTTTCTCTCATTAGACAATTTTTGTTGTCATTAAAAAAAAAAAAAATATATAACGGCATCAGTCAGTCAAAATAGTTTAAATTATATGGAATTTTTGAAAAAAGTTATTTTAAAATATGTTTCTATTTCTATACTACCAATTCTGACTTACATTATCAATAAATGTTTTCAACAAAATATATTTCCGGAATAACTAAAATTTGCAAAAGTTGTCCCTTTAGCTAAAAAGAAAAGGATCTGCTGAACCTGACGATATCAATATTTTCGAGTCTAGTGAAAGAACGAATTATATCATATTTCGAAAAACATTGATTTTTCTCAAAATATCAGTTTGGTTACTTACCAAATAGAAATACAATAAAAGCGATGCTTTCAATACTGAAAAAAGTTATAGAAGCTTGGGATGATAAAAAAATAACGTCGGCCACACTACTAGACATATCAAAGGCTTTCGATTGTGTGAACCATGACAAAATTAGAATATTACGGCTTTGGTGGAGATAATTTATTGTTTTTTAAACCCTACTCAAAAGATAGTTGTGTTGCCTTCAGAGGTGATTCTTCTCAAACTATTTTTTTTAAATATGGAAGTGCCACAAGGGTCCAATATTCTTCCTTATTTTTATATATACCAGCTAATGTTTGTGCAGAAATCTTAGCTTTATATGCAGATGACGCTACAATAATTAATTTTGGATAAAATATTGAAACTTTAAGCTCTAAACGCGATGAATCTGTGAGGGACGCTAATAGATGGTTCGAAGCAAATACATTAAAATTAAAAACAAAATATTATCCATACTCAAATGTAGTATAGTATTTAATAATGAATAAAACAACTCCAAGTCATACCACAATAAAATTCTTTAATAAACGACATAAAGTCAAAAGGGCGACATGTTTCGGTCTACAAGACCATCATCAGACTGATTACAAATTGGATCCAAAGAATAGAATTTAAAAAATGTATGTATGAAAAATTAAACTTAAACTAATAACATTACAAATTTATATAAAAAACAGAAACTTAAAAATTAATTAAATAACTCAATTGGAGTTATTTATCAATTTGTAATCAGCCTGTTGATGGTTTTGTAGACAGAAACATGTCGCCCTCTTGACTTTATGTCATTTATTAAACAATTTTATTGTGGTATAACTTGGAGTTGTTTTATTCATTATTGGACATTAAAATTAAATTAATATAAGACAGAAAATATAACTTTCAAATGCAATACTTGTTCAAATCAATATGCTAAACTGAAATTTTTATACATCAAAATTTAAGTTGACATTTTTAAATAGATCATTTAGCAAATAATCGAAATAAAGTTGTTTTTCAAATAAGAAAATTAACTCAGTTAACAACAGACACAGCTCTGTCATTTTACTACAGTAATTTTTATAGCCTGCTAAATTATGGCTTGATTTTATAGGGAGGTACCTCGACCTATTTTTAAAAAGATGATGGGTATGTTGACATTACCCTGTATGTTAATATATCAATGTCTAAATTTTATTAAAGAAAATGATTTGCTTACAAACGCAGATTTCCACAAATATGACATGAGACATAAAAAATCTATAACACACAATCTATAACAAAAAGAACACAACAGCCTTTTTGTCAATTCGCAATTAAAATGTATAACTGTCTACCCACACATTATAAAACTTCCGAAGAAGCTTTCTATGAATATTGGGAAATTTTTAATTATAAATTTTAGTAGGTATTGTAGTTATGTAATTTTATTCTTTCATGTTTTTATATAATTTTTTGTATTTGACAACCTCAAATGTATACAACTACATAGTTTGGGCAATAAATATATTTATTTATATATTTTTAGAACTTGTTTACCAGCTGGTCTAATCTGCAAATTTCCACACAATAACCTCCAGTTAATGGTACAATCTGGAGCTAAGGGTTCAACGGTAAACACTATGCAGATTTCTTGCCTGCTTGGCCAAATTGAATTAGAAGGAAAACGACCTCCTGTTATGATATCCGGAAAATCGTTACCTAGTTTTCCTCCGTTTGAATTTTCACCAAGAGCTGGCGGTTTTATAGATGGACGGTTTATGACTGGTATACAACCACAAGAATTCTTTTTTCATTGTATGGCTGGACGTGAGGTAATTAAAAGGAATAAAAATATCAGTAATAAGGTTTATGTTTATTTAATTTTAGGGTCTTATTGATACCGCTGTTAAAACAAGTCGTAGTGGTTACTTACAAAGATGTCTTATTAAACATTTGGAAGGACTTAGAGTTGGTTATGATATGACTGTTAGAAATAGCGATAAAAGTGTCATTCAGGTAATATAATAAGTACAAAATCACATCCTTCCAATTTTGGTCAGATTTATACTGACATTTATCAAGTTCATGTTAACTCTTATAAAGTCTGAGAGTAGTGACTATTTATTGAAAATTGAAAAACAAAAACATATAGACAAATAATGGCATGTTACTAATCGTAATCTTAACTGTTTGTGGTATGTAACCTAACCTGATGAATAGCCACAAAAAAAAACAAAAATTTAAATCTTTTTTCCACACAGGGAATTAAAAAAACAAAGCAATGATGCACTTTTTCATGAATTTGAAATTCAAAGCGAGAATGCATTTTTCCATTGAAGAAATTGAAAAATAAAGCAACAATGCATGTTTTCATACAAAAAATTGAAAAACAAACTAAGAATGCATTTTTATACACAAGAATTTGAAATACATAGTAAGATTGCATTTTTTTATACAAAAAATTGAAAAACAATGCATTTTTCTACATCTTGGACAAAAAGAGAAAAGAAATCACTTCCCTGGCAATTTGCAACCAATTCTAATTCCATCTGGATCGTTTGAGGGGGTTAAGGGGTAAACCCCCTCCAGGATAGCAAAAAAATAGCATGAAAAGAATAAAATATATGAAGAAATGTAGAAACGGACAAACATATTTGTCTAAATGTTTGATTACCTCTTCCAGGAAAAAAAGTACCCTCCAGGAAAAAAGTTATCTACGCCCTTGCTGTGATTATGTTTCATGTTGATATTAAAAAAGTGTGTTGCGATTGGAATTGAAATTTTAAATTCTTACTATAAGTTTGACTTTGTAGACGTTTTGAAACATTGGCAGAAGAAGGAAAAGTTTACAAGTATTTATTTGTAAAATCATAGATTGGGAAATTGTTTCTATTTTTAAATTTTTTAATTAAGTATACATTATTATATTTATTTGTAGTTTTTGTATGGTGAAGACGGAATGGACATATCAAAAGCCCAGTTTTTCAATGAAAAGCAGATGAGTTTCCTAGCTGAAAACGTGAAAGCTCTCTCAACTGCGAATGTTCTAGATCAAGTTAAAAATGATGAAGATCAAAAATCTGTTAAAGAACTTAAAAAAAAAGTATGGCAATCTTTCTCGAAATTCTGAAATAGCTATCATGTAATTATTTGTAGATTTCCAATTGGAAAAAACAACACGGCAATCCCCTTGAACACAGGAGGAAAAGTCCTTTTTCGCTTTTTGCTAAGTACGTCAAAGCAAAAGTTGGAGATAGAAAAGTACTAGTTCCAGAACAATTAGCACAATTGTGGTATGACCTGGATCAAGAAATAAAACATAGGTTAGTTATACTTAATTTTAGTTAATTTTCTTATATTTTAATTTTAGCTTTTTTATGGTTAAATTTGATTTACTTTTTCTACCATTTATTCTAGGATCAAATCAGTCCTTGGTAAACATTCTTAACAATTTTTTTTAAATAAAACTTAATTTTATACACACTGTGGATTAACAGAACAATTTCTAGATAAAAATCTTTGTTTTAAAATCCGTAGTTAGATGACCTTAGACTTAAATTGACTTTTGGATAAAATTTTAAGAAACAGAGGAAGGTGATTATACAATTTTAAACCTGTATATGATATACAATTTTCTACACTCTCCATTTTTTTACAACCAATAACCACTAACCACGCAGCAAACTACTAATAATTTTATTTAATCAGTAATAAATTTACGTTCGTTTGCCAGCTTCGACAAGTTCGTGCTAAGACGTTTATGGTATTTCAGTCATAGAATGATCATGTGATCGAATTATGTCCCGCGCATTGGTATAAGCCGAGTTCTGACATCATATAACCGATTAATAAGGCGAGTTTTGGAAGGATAGTCAAATTTTAAATGTAGTTTAAATGAACTTAGACGAGTTTTAGAATAGTATGACCTCTTCAGGATAAGGAGAGCTACATGATAAAGTTACAGACCCCACTGACTCATTTTTTGTTGTCAATAAACATATATTCTCATTCCCTCTCTCACATATTCTGGAATGTTCACATATATTGTTTTAGTTTTATTACCCAATGTGAACCTTGTCCTGATACCGTGGAGTCTCTATACCAACCGGATGCTAATTTTGGAGCAATAAACGAAAAGCTAGAAAAATTGATCAACAGTTATACGAAATTCGACAAGAAAAAAATGAAAAAGGAATTCCAAAATGTTATAAAATTAAAAGCTATGCAGTCAATGTGTGCTGCAGGAGAACCAGTGGGATTACTAGCTGCACAGGTAATATTTTTTTTAGATTAGCACAAAAAGAAATTTTAAATTAACTTGATTTCTATCAAAATAAATAAAATAAAAAATATAGTTTTACGAAGCCAATTATTAAAAAAAAAAACACCAATATTAATGTTTTAGTCAATTGGAGAACCTTCCACTCAGATGACACTAAATACTTTCCATTTTGCTGGTAGAGGTGATATGAATGTCACTTTAGGTATCCCCCGATTAAGGGAAATCCTAATGATGGCTTCTAAAAATATAAAGACGCCATCTATGGAAATACCATTTTTAAATGTACCTAATATGGAAGTGAAAGCTAATCAACTACGTAAATTATTAACCAAAGTTGTAGTGGCTGATGTTCTGGAATCCATAAATGTCGTTGCTGAATTGCAGATACATCCCATAAGGTAAATAATGTAATTCTGATTTTTGTTATTGAGATATTTTATTAATAAAGAAAACATTACTTTCAACGTTATTGTGTATTTTTGTTTTTTAGGCAACATAAGTACACCTTAAAATTTAACTTTTTGCCGAAAAAATACTACAGTATGGATTACTGTGTAAAACCAAAGAATATTTTAAATCATATGAAAAAGAAATTTTTCAGTGAAATGTTTGCAGCTATTAGGAAAGTTAGCAAAATTAATTCAAACATGTAAGTATTTATAATATATACTGGATAATTAATGTTATAATTTATGAATTTTATTATTTTTTAATAGAGTTATGATGGAAGATGAAATATCAAGAAGAAACGCGGCGAATAATCAAGACAGGGAAGAAGAGTCTGAAAGAAACAATGGACCTAACGAAGATCAAAATAGTTCCTCTGAAGATGACGCTGAAGATCAGGAAGATGCTAAACAATCACATAAATACCAGGAGACAAGAGATGATTTAGAACCAGAAGATGTGGAAAATCAGGGTTCAGATAAAGGTAAAGAAGTATTTGACTCAAATAGCTCAAAATGAGCTAAAATTTTGGACAATAGTATATTTAATATTTCACAGATTCTGATGACGAAGATAACTCAATAGCTACTGAAGAAAATCAGACACAATTACAACAAGATAATGAAGTAGTTGATTCTTTTAATTTCGCCCAAAGCTACTATGAAGATACACAAAAATATTTATGGTGTGAAATAACTTTTGGGGTAAGTGATACTGCATTAAATTTACTTTTTTTATAATATAATTTTTAGTTACCGTTAAGTTTTAAAAAGTTGGATTTGACTGCCATTCTAAAGGATGTCGCACAAAAATCAGTGTTATGGGAAACACCCCAAATTAGGAGAGCAATTACATATGTCAAAGATGATAAATTAATATTAAAAACCGATGGGATAAATATTGTTGTAAGTAAAATTTCTAAGCAAGATTGTAATCATAGCAACTTTCATAATTGTCAAAATTATAAGGTTTTACTCTTTATTTTTATAATAATGACAAAACGAGATTGCGACACTAATACAAATAGCATACATACAGTAAAATATATATTAACTATGAAATAATAGTACTGATAGTTATTATGGCTCTTTTGTTTAGGAACGTTTTAGTATATTTATCCATTTTCACTCTCATTGTTTATTGTCTCTAACTTTTAGGAAATGTTCAAGTTTAATACACTTCTTGATTTGCCACAAATGTATTGTAACGACATTCATAAAATGGCAGAAACTTATGGGATCGAAGCAGGTTTAAAAGTCATTGTAAAGGTGCGTAAATTTTAAATTTCATTAGAATATTATGAAAAATAACATTTATTTTAGGAAGTAAAAGATGTGTTTAACGTCTATGGAATTAAGGTTGATCCCAGACATTTGTCATTGATAGCCGATTATATGACATTTAATGGCTCTTTCGAACCACTTAGCAGAAAAGGAATGGAAAATAGTGCATCTCCGTTGCAGCAAATGTCATTCGAGTCGTCTTTGGTGTTTTTACGAAACGCAACAATAAGAGGTATTATTTTTGATAAACTATAAGATTCTACTGTAAATTGTAATGATTACGCTAGAAATTTACAGCCTTATTTTCAACTTCAACAGCTTTTATAATGAAGTGATAAATTTGGTCAACGAGGGCGAAAGCCCAATTGGGATACTTTGTGATCTCAGTCGGGCTTTTGACTGTGTTCAACAATATTTTGAAAGATAAGCTCTACAAATATGGTATGAGAAAAACAGCGTACGAATGGTTATCCTCGTACCTAGGTAGCAGGTTACAATCTGTCAAAATTGTTGATAAAGGAAAAACATATGTCTGATCTCACGGTAAATGCATAAGGCGTTACACCGGGCTTGTTGAAAAAAAAATTGAAAAATTTGAACAAGAAATTATTGGAAAAATTCCCATTTTTTGGAATCGGACTTTCTTCCGCTGACGGAAACGGTCCGTAGTCTTGAAAAATCACGCAGATTATTCCTTTTACTAGTTTTCCTTTGTGTTTTTACTATAAAAACATACTACTTTCACCCAGTTAATTAACATTTCTTTTAATGCATGCCACCTATCATCAATCACTGCCTATTTACTCCTTCCTGCTGATTTTTTTTGTCAAACCGTTTATATTTACTCAGGCCTCTGATGTTGGTAAGATTTTTAAAATAAAAAACTTCCTTAATTAAAAATATGCTTTAGTAACAAAAAAAAACCTTATTAAGAATATAAATACTAAAACAGAACTATTTTCTACAACATTAAACATAATATCAACAGAACTAGAGGAACAACTAAAACTAATATCTTAAAAAACAATTGTAAAAAAAAATATATAAATAATGAACTAGACAGAGCCAGTAACTAATTTTAATTATTCATATATTTTTATACACAGGGTGCAAAATGATAATTCAACCCTATTGTAATTTGACATTTTCTCTATTGTAATTTTACGAAACTACCAGATCTATTAAAAAATTATTCAAATTCTCGTTTTTTTTGATTGTAGGAAAACAAGATGATTTGCAAAATCCATCCAGTAGCTTGATGGTAGGAAAACCCTGTACTACAGGAACTGGTGCTTTCACTTTGCTCCACAAATCGTTTACTACAGTTAATTAGAAAACATGTTTTTTTAATGGTTATAGTTTTCTAATTATTTTTGTATTGATAATAAAGTTTATATTTTAAAAAATATTTCGTTCATTATAACCGAAACAAATCCTAACATGATTCATAATTTAACTGATTTAACTTCCATACAAATATAAAAAGGTACCAAATAAAATCTGTAATGCATTAAATTGAAAGAAATTCTAAAAAATTAAATAAACAAGTATGCAACGTTTTAACACTCAATTCTTTTTTGCTTCTTGCTTGTCCTTAGACAATTTTAAACTTTCTGAGAAATACTGGTTCGGGTGGTTTATCATGTTTGAAGGGGCTTGGCCTTGGGTACATTCATAATATTTGCTGCAAGCAATCTGGAAGTGCCCTCCACCTACTGATTCCATAACAGAACTTACACCTAAAAAAATGTATTAAAAAATATGAACAATAAAAATAAATCTTGAATTTTCCAATAATTTTTGAAATCCAAAACGAGATTATAATTACAAGTGTTTATAACCAGTATAATAACTTTAAAAATGCAATCCAAGAAGTGCTTAGATAAGAAAATTACTAAAAAAGCAATAAGCGAAGTATTTACAATAGTTCAGTACCGAAACTTTTCTAATTATTTTGAGAAATGTCATACCAATTCAAAATGTACAATAAAAAATTAATTAAAGTTATTTAAAAGTTTAATTCTAAATTTTGATTTCTTAGTAAGTAATTAATATTAGTGAAAATTGATAATGTAGTTATTATTTTTAAGAACAAAAATATCTTACTTTGCGCTCCCAGTCCATATTCACCCAATTTTTGTTTCAAAATATTTGAATCCCAGTGCTTGAATGGACAGCCATGATTTTCTCCTGGACCAATATTATTCATTATAATTTTAAGACAACTATATGGAGAATAATTTGTCATACTACCAACTTTTCCAAACGCATGACGAACATTGTAGGCGTGTTCTTTTTGGAATTTATTGTCATCCATTTGGGGATTTTTTGTAAATTCTGATCGCCAAAATTCCATAGTATTTTCATAGGATAAACCTACAATTTATTTTTAGACAAATATATTAAAAAGTGGATTTATTTATTATAAACTTATAAAAAATATTTTGCCAGAATTGTTTTTTTATAGAAAAAATTAAGAAACAATCAAAATAATTGAATAAAATGTTCAAAATTATGAAAGATTGGTTTGATGCTGAAATACCTGAAATTGATTCAAGAAATCGAGTCAGTAGGTGTAAAATGATACAAATAAAAATTATATAGTGCCGATATGCGCTTCTTCCCGGGAGTGAATGCTACCCCTTCCGGGGGTGTACATTGTACATTTTAAAATTTAATTTAAACAAAAAATTTACGATAAAGTTTTATGTGATAACCCAGTACTTTTAGAGTTATTTATGATTCAAAATGTCGAAAAAACCCATCGTTTTTAGCAATTTTTCTCGAATATCTCAAAAACATTACGTTTTATGAAAAAAGATCATTCTTATCAAAAATGAAGCATGAACAAAGAAAAATTATTTTTTTATATTATTTTCGCAATAGAAAGCGAGTTATGGCTCCTTGAAAGCAATTTTTTGTTTGACGTAAATGTATTTGAAGATTTAAAAGGTAAATAACGGACTTTTAAAATTAGTAGTGTAGCACAGAAATTAAGAGAGTTATGAAAAGATGGGTTGCTCGAATTTATGAAGGAAAATTGAGCAGTAAATTAAAATTTATCATAATCCATGAATAATTCACTTTATATATGCCATACTAATATGTTCCAGTAGTTTTAATGGTTTAGAAAACATAGATTTTGAAAAAAGTCGATTCAAATATTTTTTTATTTTATTTTAATTCTGACAAAATAAGTTTTTTCAAAACAACTTTAAAAGTAATGAAAATACGTAAAAAGTAGTTATGAACAACTTCTTTTTTCACTTAAAATTTTGCATTTCTATAGAATAAAAATTAAATGATATATGGCCATTCAAAAGTATCTTTTTCGAGCCATTTAAACTCAAACCTCTTTAAAACTAAAGGGTCCAAAAATGTACATGACCTTGTAACCAATGAAATTCTTTACAACATAATTTTCGTATGGATGAAATAGCTCAAAAGCGAACGGAGTTATCACTAAAAACAGAAATTCATTTGAGAGAAAATTAAAGAGCACGATTTTTCTTTTTAATTTTGGAGCATTCATTCTTTTGCCCATTTCCTACATGTAATGTACTAGTGACACACATATAAACACACGCAATATAATATAGAAATAAGAAAGAAACGGAGTAAATGATGAAAACCTCCTAATGGACTTTTCTACTATATGTATTCATATACATAAAAGACAGTAGTTTGCAAGGGTTAGTTATTAAAAGTGAAAACGTTTTAATATGTTTAACAGTAAAGGGATTAATTAATTAATGCCACCATTAAAATATTACACCTAGTTAAAATTTTTTTCTCATTTTCGATGTAAGTGATAATTTTTAAGGGTTCAAAATTCATAATAAATAATAAATTATATCACAAACAGTAATTTATATTTATTTGTTTTATAATAATGCCACCATTAAAGCGCTTTAAGCCGTCGAAAATATTTTTCCTCTATAATTTCATCGTAAAAGGTGGTTTTTAAGGGTTGAATCATTTTAACAATTAATAATCATAAATACTACGAGAAGATGATTCTACCATATAAATACCACAATAAGTTTTAAAGCTGTTAAATTTTTTTTTGTTAATTTCATTATGGGGGGGTAGTTTTCAAAATTAGTAATATTGTAAAATACCATAAATCGAGTTCCACAAAAAAAATAAATATTTGACCAATTTAAACAAAATTACAGACCATAAAATGCTTTAATCTATTGTTTTTCAATTTTTTAATACAAGGGGTAATTTTCAGCCCTTAAAAACAAAAAGCGCCAGTCGCGCCTATATAACTTTTGATCTTAATTCCAAATATTCAGAAAAATCGATGCAGTTATAAAGATTTGAGAGGTAAACGCAATTTTTATGTTTTGTGACTGGAGTACTAAACGAAATGGAAAATTGAATAAAAGACCTGTGGACACAATTGAAAGTCAACGGCAGTTACAAAAATTAATGAAGAGCCCACAATATCGAAAACTGTGAAAGTCGAGAAAAATACACAATTACTATTTCAAAAAAGAAAATTAATTAGTATCAAATATCAAATTCTTGCTATTTCTTTTTCAAGACTTTAAAGATGATTTTAACATTAAATACCTGATAATAACCTATAATCTACATCAAGATCCTTTTAAAGGGTTCTTCTCAATTATAAGACCAATAACTACCCTACCTCACTCCAATATGTGAGAAATTATTTAATTGGCCAGTACCCAGTAGAATCAAGTCCCGCTTAAGTCTAATAATATCAACTTAACCACCATTGTTCAAAAAAACCAATGTAATAGATGTAGGAGAAAATATAATATGAAAATAAATGGAGACAGAAAAAAATTGATATAACTGCAAAATGATATCTTGTAAAATATGTCAAACTTTATTGCTGTTAAAATTAAAATGATCAGAACCCTACATACAATTATTGGTAAAATAGATAGATATTTATAACAAAGTTACAAAAAATTTTTGGGCAAGTAACTAACGATTTGTGTCCAAAATATAGAAAATATATTCTAGAATTCAAAAAAAAATATTTACCTATGCATTTTAAGAAGAGCAGCAGTTGCAATCTTCCCCCATGTTTAAGGTGATGTGAAGTCTTCAAGTCGGTGTACAAATTTTTCATGCATAAAGGAAAATGTTGCTTAGAATGGACGTCGAGATTTGCTGGATTGATTTCTTCACTGTTTTCATCTGCTACATATGTTTTGCCTGTATGGACAATATGAAGATTTACTAATAAGTCGTTCAACCTATCGTCGTCCACGTTCGTTATACGTTGACTATAAACCTAATAATATATAATTTACGATTATTCCATTACAATTACAAATATAAATAAAAAATTTCATGAATCTAAAAATGATGCTTTTATCAAAATTTCAGGTTGTTTCCAATGTTTAATATTTCATTCAAGTTCTGTTTATGATGATAAATTGCTAATGATTAATATTTGTATACAGAGTTTTAATATCTATGTTTTTTTTGAGTTACTTACTGTTAGTGCTTCACTTAGAATCGCCCGGAATTGTGCTTGAACAGAGACAATCAAATCATTAGTGGGAATGTAAGCATATTTCCTTTCCACATATACTTTTCTGTTTTTTATTAATGGTAAAACGTCAGTAAACGCTACTTTGTAGAAATCAACGGAAGGAAAATCTCTTTCGGATGTACCTAAAAACAATGACATATATTTCAATAATTTCTAGTTATAAATTTAAATTGTGGGACTATCACAGAGAGATAAAATATTTGCCTAATAAATTTCCGCCGAGGAGTATTTAACTCAACTAGGGTCTATCGACCTAAATAAATGAGAAATACAGAGCAAAACAAAGGTGAATTTTACCAAAACTAACAATAATTTCACTCAATTAACTCTAAACTTTAAATTTTGTATATTAATATAAAAATGTACATATACATATAAAAAAGATTATTGAAAATGTGCATGAATTAGCAAAAAAAATATTCTCAATAATTAACGATTGATGTACAAAAATACCCATAAAAGGGAAATTCTCCACAAATCGGCATCACTTCTTTGAAGTGCACCTAGTACACTCCTATAAAGGTTTATTTATGAATATAAAACTAAGATATTGAAAATGCCTATAAAAATTGTTTGCTTTCTCGGGAGCTACAGCATTAAATTCTGCCGCAATTTTTCCCAATTTTTGTGGGGTTGAAACATATTAGTTTTTTTATTTTCTAACTTATTTTGGTACTTCGAAATTATATTTAATATTAGTTTGCTCTTCTTTCGAAAAGTTAACACTGTGTTGTCTTTTCGAATTCATTTTTTAAATATTTTTTAACAAATTCAAAAATAGATAAAAAGTTAGGTTATATTATAATAAGGTGAAGTTAGCAATAAGAGCTCATTAGACCTACGACTCCTACGACACAACGTAGTTCATATGTTATACATAAAACCGTATTAAAACTTTGATACAAATGGCTTCATATAAAGCTAGGTCTAAATATATAACAAAACCAAACTTAATAGTCCGTCGGTGCAAACATTCCCTAGACTCCTCATTTCAAATTATCCATTTTACACTTTAACATAGGCCACAATAGTGGAAAAGAAGAACAAAACATAAAACATAACCTCACCTAAAATTGTTTGGTCATCAAATCTACGAGAATATTAATTTTTCTGGAGAAACGTAAAAATGGGTGAAACAAATACAACTGTAAATTACGATGAAATGAAATTAATAATTGATGATCCAAACATTTTAATTGTGGATGTTAGGAATCCAGAAGAAGTACAATCATCGGGGAAAATTGGAAACAGTATTAATATACCATGTAAGTCAAAATTAATTAGAATTTAAATGCTTTTGTCGAAATTTTGCTGGATTATTATATATTAAATTGAATGTAAAAAAAACTTTGTCAAAACACACAATTTTATACGGTTACTTTTATTATTTTAATAAAAATCTATTAGTGTCTGACGTTACATCTGTCTTAAAATCTGGAGAATCATTTCAAGAAAAATTTGGAAGGGAATTACCAAAACCTGAAGACACAATAATTTTCCATTGTCAAAAAGGAGCCAGAGCCTTAAAAGCCTGGGAATCGGCAGTATCTCTAGGATTTAAAAAGTATGCTTAACTACATTTATTTTAGTGTTTTTGTATTACATTTTTTAAATTCAATGATTTTGATAATATTTCTAGTCTGTTTTGAGTCTATTTACAAAAAATTAAATGAATACAAACATTTTCGATTCTGAATAGAAATACTGTTCCATATTATAGTTGGTAAATTGTATCCATTTAAAATTAACCAAATCATTTTTGTAGTTCCAAATATTACCCAGGAAGTTATCTAGAATGGTCTAGTATGAATTGAGAGAAAAAAGAAAAGATGACAAGATTATTAAATCTACACTTTGTTGCTATTGTGGCCATATTAATAAAAACAAATCACTTTGTAGAATAAATTCACTTTGTTCTCACTGTGGCCTTAAATAAATTAATAAAACATTTTTTTTTGTAGAAATTGTAGTTTTTATACCGTAATGAAATTTTTTATAACCTGTAGTTTTCCTTATTTGTAACATAAAAAAAGAAAATTTTAGTCAATGATATTAAAAGTAATATAAAATTAATTTTTGCTAAGCCATTTGAAGTACAAAATTTCTTGCTACAGATGACATTTCTTATAAGGTAAAATGATATGTCATTGGGTAGAAATAGTATGCAGAAATTTTTGTTTTAAATTGAAGATTGATAATCAATCAATAAAAAAATAAATAAGGTTATCAAAGATTTGAAAAAAAAAATCTAAAAAAAGCAATGTTATATTGGGAACTAGAATGTTATTTATAAGAACTGTTTGGTTAATTGAGATAAAAAAATTTGAAAAAAAATAGAAGTGACAATTTGAGAAGGCAAAGAAGTAAAGGTGAATAGAGAGCGGAGAGAGAGAAATGACGGAGAAAAAAAATAAATAGCAAGAGATAGAGGTGGCAGAAGGAAGTAAGAAAAAAAAGGAAGATAATAAATTATGTTATTTTTTTTATTATATTTTTCATTTATTTAGGTGCCGTTGAACTCAGCCCAGTTGAGAAAGAGTTCTCCATATAGGAAAAATAATCCACCTTTAACCAGGGAATTATTATATCAATACATACAGTGTGTACAAAAAGTAACGTAACTTGTTAATAATTCGTTTTTTGATGTTTACAAAAAAATTAAAAAAATAGTAACAGTAAAAAAAAGGTGAAAAATATTGGAATTTTGAAAAAAATGGACAAAAATAGGGAAAAATAAGTACAAATAAGGACAAATGGGAAAAAATAAAGAAAACACAACAAAACCAGAAAAATAAGAAAAAAATGGGAACAATAGGGAAAAATTGGGGAAATATGGAGACAAAGAGGGCAAATTTTTTGAAAAAATAGTGATAAAATAGAGCAAAATAGGGAAAAATAAAGATATATAGGGCAAAATAAGGAAAAGTAGGGAAATAGGGAAAAAATAGTGAGAATTGGGAAAAAAGGAAAAATATTGAAAAATAAGAAAAGAGGAAAAAATACTTTCCCTTCTAGGAGGTGGGTCGGGAAAGTAAAATATGGAAAAATAGGGAAATTAGGGAATAAATATGAAAACTTATGGGAAAAAGTTGAAAAATAGATAAAAATAATGGAAAACAGGAATAAATAGAAAGCAATGTTAAAAATATGGAAAAAACAGATTAAAAATAGGGACAATAGGGGAAAAATAGGAAAATTTGTGAATAATAGGAAAAATCTTGGAAAGATTTGGAAAAATTAGAAACATTTGAAAAAGATAGATATAATGGGGAAATTAGAGATAAATCTAGGAAAAATAAGAAAACCCATTCAAAAATAGGGAAAAATTTGAAAAAAAAAAGAAATATTTAAAAAAGATAGATAAAATAGGGAAATTAGTAATAAAAAAAATAGTCAAGATAGGAAAAAGATAGTTAACAATAAGGACAAATAGGGAAAAACAGGAAAAAAATTGAAAAACAGGAAAAATAGGAAAAAACAAGTAAAGCTCTGTAGTCCAGGTACTAAAGAGACTCCACAGCAAAGCACGAGTATTCAGCTAGTCATTTATATATCCCAAGAAAAATACTCTAATAAAATTTAAAAGAGTTAGAAGTACTGTAATAATATGCTTAATTTAAATTTGGAATATTAATTATCAAGTTGACAATTTGCATATCTCTTAAAAACATATTTGCAAAAAAAGCTTTTTAAAAATTTCTTATTAAAAAAAAAAACTTAATTTTTACAAGAGCTATAGTTACTTAGGCTGACACGAACAAACCACCTTATTTTCAACTTAAACAGCTTTTATAATGAAGTGATAAATTTGGTCAACGAGGGCGAATGCATGCCACCTGTCATCAATCACTGCCTATTTACTCCTTCCTGCTGATTTTTTTTGTCAAACCGTTTATATTTACTCGGGCCTCTGATGTTGTTAAGATTTTTAAAATAAAAAACTTCGTTAATTAAAAATATGCTTTAGTAACAAAAAAAAAACCTTATTAAGAATATAAATACTAAAACAGAACTATTTTCTACAACATTCATAATATCAACAGAACTAGAGGAACAACTAAAACTAATATCTTAAAAACAATTGTAAAAAAAATATATAAATAATGAACTAGACAGCCAGTAACTAATTTTAATTATTCATATATTTTTTATACAGAGTGTGCAAAATGATAATTCAACCCTATTTGATGAGTTACTTGTAATTTGACATTTTCTCTATTGTAATTTTACGAAACTACCAGATCTATTAAAAAATTATTCAAATTCTCGTTTTTTTTGTAGGAAAACAAGATGATTTGCAAAATCCATCCAGTAGCTTGATGGTAGGAAAACCCTGTACTACAGGAACTGGTGCTTTCACTTTGCTCCACAAATCGTTTACTACAGTTAATTAGAAAACATGTTTTTTTAATGGTTATAGTTTTCTAATTATTTTTGTATTGATAATAAAGTTTATATTTTAAAAAATATTTCGTTCATTATAACCGAAACAAATCCTAACATGATTCATAATTTAACTGATTTAACTACCATACAAATATAAAAAGGTACCAAATAAAATCTGTAATGCATTGAATTGAAAGAAATTCTAAAAAATTAAATAAACAAGTATGCAACGTTTTAACACTCAATTCTTTTTTGCTTCTTGCTTGTCCTTAGACAATTTTAAACTTTCTGAGAAATACTGGTTCGGGTGGTTTATCATGTTTGAAGGGGCTTGGCCTTGGGTACATTCATAATATTTGCTGCAAGCAATCTGAAAGTGCCCTCCACCTACTGATTCCATAACAGAACTTACACCTAAAAAAATGTATTAAAAAACATGAACAATAAAAATAAATCTTGAATTTTCCAATAATTTTTGAAATCCAAAAGAAGATTATAATTATAA
Organism: Neocrepidodera transversa; assembly: GCA_963243735.1. Taxonomy (NCBI): domain Eukaryota; kingdom Metazoa; phylum Arthropoda; class Insecta; order Coleoptera; family Chrysomelidae; genus Neocrepidodera; species Neocrepidodera transversa. The sequence goes on from OY725350.1 coordinate 6,064,196, forward strand.
GTGTTTATAACCAGTATAACTTTAAAAATGTAATCCAAAAAGTGCTTAGACAAAGAAAATTATTAAGTATTTACAATAGTTCAGTACTGAAACTTTTCTAATAATTTTGAGAAATGTCGAATACCAAATTCTAAATGTACAATAAAAAAAAAAGTTATTTTAAAAGTTTAATTCTAAATTTTTATTTCTTAAGTAATTAATATTAGTGGAAATTGATAATATAGTTATTATTTTTAAGAACAAAAAAATCTTACTTTGTGCTCCCAGTCCATATTCACCCAATTTTTGTTTCAAAATATTTGAATCCCAGTGCTTGAATGGACAGCCATGATTTTCTCCTGGACCAATATTATTCATTATAATTTTAAGACAACTATATGGAGAATAATTTGTCATACTACCAACTTTTCCAAACGCATGACGAACATTGTAGGCGTGTTCTTTTTGGAATTTATTGTCATCCATTTGGGGATTTTTTGTAAATTCTGATCGCCAAAATTCCATAGTATTTTCATAGGATAAACCTACAATTTATTTTTAGACAAATATATTAAAAAGTGGATTTATTTATTATAAACTTATAAAAAATATTTTGGCAGAATTGTTTTTTTATAGAAAAAATTAAGAAACAATCAAAATAATTGAATAAAATGTTCAAAATTATGAAAGATTGGTTTGATGCTGAAATACCTGAAATTGATTCAAGAAATCGAGTCAGTAGTTGTAAAATGATACAAATAAAAATTATATAGTGCCGATATGCGCTTCTTCCCGGGAGTGAATGCTACCCCTTCCGGGGGTGTACATTGTACATTTTAAAATTTAATTTAAACAAAAAAATTACGATAAAGTTTTATGTGATAACCCAGTACTTTTAGAGTTATTTATGATTCAAAATGTCGAAAAAACCCATCGTTTTTAGCAATTTTTCTCGAATATCTCAAAAACATTACGTTTTATGAAAAAAAATCATTCTTATCAAAAATGAAGCATGAACAAAGAAAAATTATTTTTTTATATTATTTTCGCAATAGAAAGCGAGTTATGGCTCCTTGAAAGCAATTTTTTGTTTGACGTAAATGTATTTGAAGATTTAAAAGTTAAATAACGGACTTTTAAAATTAGTAGTGTAGCACAGAAATTAAGAGTTATGAAAAGATGGGTCGCTCGAATTTATGAAGGAAAATTGAGCAGTAAATTAAAATTTATCATAATCCATGAATAATTCACTTTATATATGCCATACTAATATGTTCCAGTAGTTTTAATGGTTTAGAAAACATAGATTTTGAAAAAAGTCGATTCAAATATTTTTTTATTTTATTTTAATTCTGACAAAATAAGTTTTTTCAAAACAACTTTAAAAGTAATGAAAATACGTAAAAAGTAGTTATGAACAACTTCTTTTTTCACTTAAAATTTTGCATTTCTATAGAATAAAAATTAAATGATATATGGCCATTCAAAAGTATCTTTTCCGAGCCATTTAAACTCAAACCTCTTTAAAACTAAAGGGTCCAAAAATGTACATGACCTTGTAACCAATGAAATTCTTTACAACATAATTTTCGTATGGATGAAATAGCTCAAAAGCGAACGGAGTTATCACTAAAAACAGAAATTCATTTGAGAGAAAATTAAAGAGCACGATTTTTCTTTTTAATTTTGGAGCATTCATTCTTTTGCCCATTTCCTACATGTAATGTACTAGTGACACACATATAAACACACGCAATATAATATAGAAATAAGAAAGAAACGGAGTAAATGATGAAAACCTCCTAATGGACTTTTCTACTATATGTATTCATATACATAAAAGACAGTAGTTTGCAAGGGTTAGTTATTAAAAGTGAAAACGTTTTAATATGTTTAACAGTAAAGGGATTAATTAATTAATGCCACCATTAAAATATTACACCTAGTTAAAATTTTTTTCTCATTTTCGATGTAAGTGATAATTTTTAAGGGTTCAAAATTCATAATAAATAATAAATTATATCACAAACAGTAATTTATATTTATTTGTTTTATAATAATGCCACCATTAAAGCGCTTTAAGCCGTCGAAAATATTTTTCCTCTAATTTAATCGTAAGAGGTAGTTTTTAAGGGTTGAATCATTTTAACAATTAATATATCACATCATAAACACTAAGAGAAGATGATTCTTCCATATAAATACCACAATAAAAGTTTTAAAGCTGTTAAATTTTTTTTTGTTAATTTCATTATGGGGGGTAGTTTTCAAAATTAGTAATATTGTAAAATACCATAAATCGAGTTCCACAAAAAAAAATAAATATTTTACCAATTTAAACAAAATTACAGACTATAAAATGCTTAAATCTATTGTTTTTCAATTTTTTAATACAAGGGGTAATTTTCAGCCCTTAAAAACAAAAAGCGCAAATCGCGCCTATATAACTTTTGAGCTTAATTCCAAATTTTCGGAAAAATCAATGCAGTTATAAAGATTTCAAGTAAACCCAATTTTTATGTTCAGTGACTGGAGTACTAAAAGAAATGGAAAATTTAATAAAAGGCCTGTTAAGTCAATTAAAAGTTAAACGCAGTTACAAAAATTAATGAAGAGCCCACAATATCGAAAACTGTGAAAGTCGAGAAAAATACACAATTACTATTTCAAAAAAGAAAATTAATTAGTATCAATTATCAAATTCTTGCTATTTCTTTTTCAAGACTTTAAAGATGATTTTAACATTAAATACCTGATAATAACCTATAATCTACATCAAGATCCTTTTAAAGGGTTCTTCTCAATTATAAGACCAATAACTACCCTAGCTCACTCCACTATGTGAGAAATTATTTAATTGGCCAGTACCCAGTAGGATCAAGTCCCGCTTGAGTCTAATAATATCAACTTAACCACCATTGTTCAAAAAAACCAATGCAATAGATGTAGGAGAAAATATAATATGAAAAGAAATGGAGACAGAAAAAATTGATATAACTGCAAAATGATATCTTGTAAAATATGTCAAACTTTATTGCTGTTAAAATTAAAATGATCAGAACCCTACATACAATTATTGTTAAAATAGATGGATATTTATAACAAACTTACAAAAAATTTTTGGGCAAGTAACTAACGATTTGTGTCCAAAATATAGAAAATATATTCTAGAATTCAAAAAAAAATATTTACCTATGCCTTTTAAGAAGAGCAGCAGTTGCAATCTTCCCCCATGTTTAAGGTGATGTGAAGTCTTCAAGTCGGTGTACAAATTTTTCATGCATAAAGGAAAATGTTGCTTAGAATGGACGTCGAGATTTGCTGGATTGATTTCTTCACTGTTTTCATCTGCTACATATGTTTTGCCTGTATGGACAATATGAAGATTTACTAATAAGTCGTTCAACCTATCGTCGTCCACGTTCGTTATACGTTGACTATAAACCTAATAATATATAATTTACGATTATTCCATTACAATTACAAAGAATATAAATAAAAAATTTCAAGAATCTAAAAATGATGCTTTTATCAAAATTTCAGGTTGTTTCCAGTGTTTAATATTTCATTCAAGTTCTGTTTATGATGATAAATTGCTAATGATTAATATTTGTATACAGAGTTTTAATATCTATGTTTTTTTTTGAGTTACTTACTGTTAGTGCTTCACTTAGAATCGCCCGGAATTGTGCTTGAACAGAGACAATCAAATCATTAGTGGGAATGTAAGCATATTTCCTTTCCACATATACTTTTCTGTTTTTTATTAATGGTAAAACGTCAGTAAACGCCACTTTGTAGAAATCAACGGAAGGAAAATCTCTTTCGGATGTACCTAAAAACAATGACATATATTTCAATAATTTCTAGTTATATGAAAATGAAAGATGCGCATTGTATCAAATCAGTAAGAAATTTAAATTGTGGGACTATCACAGAGAGATAAAATATTTGCCTAATAAATTTCCGCAGAGGAGTATTTAACTCAACTAGGGTCTATCCACCTAAATAAATGAGAAATACAGAGCACAACAAAGATGAATTTTACCTAAACTACCAATAATTTCACTCAACTAACTCTAAACTTTAAATTTTGTGTATTAATATAAAAATGTACATATACATATAAAATAGATTATTGAAAAAGTGCATGAATTAGCAAAAAAAATATTCTCAATAATTAACGATTGATGTACAAAAATACCCATAAAAGGGAAATTCTCCACAAATCGGCATCACTTCTTTGAAGTGCACCTAGTACACTCCTATAAAGGTTTATTTATGAATATAAAACTAAGATATTGAAAATGCCTATAAAAATTGTTTGCTTTCTCGGGAGCTACAGCATTAAATTCTGCCGCAATTTTTTCCCAATTTTTGTGGGGTTGAAACATATTAGTTTTTTTATTTTCTAACTTATTTTGGTACTTCGAAATTATATTTAATATTAGTTTGCTCTTCTTTCGAAAAGTTAACACTGTGTTGTCTTTTCGAATTCATTTTTTAAATATTTTTTTAACAAATTCAAAAATAGATAAAAAGTTAGGTTATATTATAATAAGGTGAAGTTAGCAATAAGAGCTCATTAGACCTACGACACAACGTAGTTCATATGTTATACATAAAACCGTATTAAAACTTTGATACAAATGGCTTCATATAAAGCTAGGTCTAAATATATAACAAAACCAAACTTAATAGTCCGTCGGTGCAAACATTCCCTAGACTCCTCATTTCAAATTATCCATTTTACACTTTAACATAGGCCACAATAGTGGAAAAGAAGAACAAAACATAAAACATAACCTCACCTAAAATTGTTTGGTCATCAAATCTACGAGAATATTAATTTTTCTGGAGAAACGTAAAAATGGGTGAAACAAATACAACTGTAAATTACGATGAAATGAAATTAATAATTGATGATCCAAACATTTTAATTGTGGATGTTAGGAATCCAGAAGAAGTACAATCATCGGGGAAAATTGGAAACAGTATTAATATACCATGTAAGTCAAAATTAATTAGAATTTAAATGCTTTTGTCGAAATTTTGCTGGATTATTATATATTAAATTGAATGTAAAAAAAACTTTGTCAAAACACACAATTTTATACGGTTACTTTTATTATTTTAATAAAAATCTATTAGTGTCTGACGTTACATCTGTCTTAAAATCTGGAGAATCATTTCAAGAAAAATTTGGAAGGGAATTACCAAAACCTGAAGACACAATAATTTTCCATTGTCAAAAAGGAGCCAGAGCCTTAAAAGCCTGGGAATCGGCAGTATCTCTAGGATTTAAAAAGTATGCTTAACTACATTTATTTTAGTGTTTTTGTATTACATTTTTTAAATTCAATGATTTTGATAATATTTCTAGTCTGTTTTGAGTCTATTTACAAAAAATTAAATGAATACAAACATTTTCGATTCTGAATAGAAATACTGTTCCATATTATAGTTGGTAAATTGTATCCATTTAAAATTAACCAAATCATTTTTGTAGTTCCAAATATTACCCAGGAAGTTATCTAGAATGGTCTAGTATGAATTGAGAGAAAAAAGAAAAGATGACAAGATTATTAAATCTACACTTTGTTGCTATTGTGGCCATATTAATAAAAACAAATCACTTTGTAGAATAAATTCACTTTGTTCTCACTGTGGCCTTAAATAAATTAATAAAACATTTTTTTTTGTAGAAATTGTAGTTTTTATACCGTAATGAAATTTTTTATAACCTGTAGTTTTCCTTATTTGTAACATAAAAAAAGAAAATTTTAGTCAATGATATTAAAAGTAATATAAAATTAATTTTTGCTAAGCCATTTGAAGTACAAAATTTCTTGCTACAGATGACATTTCTTATAAGGTAAAATGATATGTCATTGGGTAGAAATAGTATGCAGAAATTTTTGTTTTAAATTGAAGATTGATAATCAATCAATAAAAAAATAAATAAGGTTATCAAAGAATTGAAAAAAAAAATCTAAAAAAAGCAATGTTATATTGGGAACTAGAATGTTATTTATAAGAACTGTTTGGTTAATTGAGATAAAAAAATTTGAAAAAAAATAGAAGTGACAATTTGAGAAGGCAAAGAAGTAAAGGTGAATAGAGAGCGGAGAGAGAGAAATGACGGAGAAAAAAAATAAATAGCAAGAGATAGAGGTGGCAGAAGGAAGTAAGAAAAAAAAGGAAGATAATAAATTATGTTATTTTTTTTATTATATTTTTCATTTATTTAGGTGCCGTTGAACTCAGCCCAGTTGAGAAAGAGTTCTCCATATAGGAAAAATAATCCACCTTTAACCAGGGAATTATTATATCAATACATACAGTGTGTACAAAAAGTAACGTAACTTGTTAATAATTCGTTTTTTGATGTTTACAAAAAAATTAAAAAAATAGTAACAGTAAAAAAAAGGTGAAAAATATTGGAATTTTGAAAAAAATGGACAAAAATAGGGAAAAATAAGTACAAATAAGGACAAATGGGAAAAAATAAAGAAAACACAACAAAACCAGAAAAATAAGAAAAAAATGGGAACAATAGGGAAAAATTGGGGAAATATGGAGACAAAGAGGGCAAATTTTTTGAAAAAATAGTGATAAAATAGAGCAAAATAGGGAAAAATAAAGATATATAGGGCAAAATAAGGAAAAGTAGGGAAATAGGGAAAAAATAGTGAGAATTGGGAAAAAAGGAAAAATATTGAAAAATAAGAAAAGAGGAAAAAATACTTTCCCTTCTAGGAGGTGGGTCGGGAAAGTAAAATATGGAAAAATAGGGAAATTAGGGAATAAATATGAAAACTTATGGGAAAAAGTTGAAAAATAGATAAAAATAATGGAAAACAGGAATAAATAGAAAGCAATGTTAAAAATATGGAAAAAACAGATTAAAAATAGGGACAATAGGGGAAAAATAGGAAAATTTGTGAATAATAGGAAAAATCTTGGAAAGATTTGGAAAAATTAGAAACATTTGAAAAAGATAGATATAATGGGGAAATTAGAGATAAATCTAGGAAAAATAAGAAAACCCATTCAAAAATAGGGAAAAATTTGAAAAAAAAAAGAAATATTTAAAAAAGATAGATAAAATAGGGAAATTAGTAATAAAAAAAATAGTCAAGATAGGAAAAAGATAGTTAACAATAAGGACAAATAGGGAAAAACAGGAAAAAAATTGAAAAACAGGAAAAATAGGAAAAAACAAGTAAAGCTCTGTAGTCCAGGTACTAAAGAGACTCCACAGCAAAGCACGAGTATTCAGCTAGTCATTTATATATCCCAAGAAAAATACTCTAATAAAATTTAAAAGAGTTAGAAGTACTGTAATAATATGCTTAATTTAAATTTGGAATATTAATTATCAAGTTGACAATTTGCATATCTCTTAAAAACATATTTGCAAAAAAAGCTTTTTAAAAATTTCTTATTAAAAAAAAAAACTTAATTTTTACAAGAGCTATAGTTACTTAGGCTGACACGAACAAACCACCTTAAAATCGAGCATTGGGAGAAGTACTCAATTCATTCATTACCTCATGAGAGAATGTTCAATTATCCAAAAAGATCATTTAATGGAAGTTCTATGGCTAATAATGAAGAAACACATTCGTGGTAGTAGATACGACCTATGGAAGTAGAATTAATAGAAGCAAATAAAGAAAACATGTTACCAAATGGCTGAGAAACTACTATCTCAACACGAAATCTTGCTCCTTGAGGGGAAATCCCAATCAAGGTGAAAGATGAAGAAATTAATGTTTCTAAATATCGGCCATTATTAGAGCTTTAGGAGAAATCTATCGAAACAGAAAATCCTGAACAACTATAACCTGTAGAAGATCTAGACAGAACACAGCACCCTGTTTGTTCTAGGCATCAACCTGCATATTTATCAACTATAACGGATTTTTTAAGGGTGAATGTTAATATTTGAAATATAATACAACAAAAGTTAATTGTTTGATTTGGCTTATGATTTCAATCTAAATGGCATTAAATTATTGACAACATGCAATTTTTGATCAAATATATTATACAATTCAAAATTTATTAATTTTTTGTCAAGGTAGACTTGGAACCCAATATATCATATCCCAATTACATGCAACAATTTTAAGAATACATTTATAAGAGAAAATAATATTTAAAAAGACTAGAGAAAAAAAATAAATTTTACCTATAGTAGATGTTAAAAGGTCTCGTTTTAACTTTTCTTTGACTTCAGCTGGAATAGGTGTATATGTAAGATTATTTAACTGCAAAAAAGCCATAATTCCTTGTGAACTTTGAGCTATAAATCTTATTTTGAACCATTCCATTTCTCTACTTAAAAACCACTTTCGTAGATCTTCGGATCGGCAATAAGCAAGCCTTAGAATAAAATGGGAAAAATGGTCCGTTCTTCTAGCTTCAAAATCTTGCTCGGTTTGTCTAAAAAAATTAAACAATGACTAGTTAGCCCAAGTTTCATTTTAATATCGTTACAGGGGTGGCCCAACACTTAGTGAAATGCTGTTTTGTCCAACTACTAAACCGATCGCTACATTAAACGTAATTAATTAGTAAAATAAAAGTGAAAAATTCAGTTCTAAAAGGTTAATTCATTAGAAACTAGTGTTTAAATAAAATCTATATTACCCACAGTATCCACCCATTAATCTTAAATACTTTTTTAGGCCAGCTTTAACCAACTCTTCTTTAATATACATTTTCCACTCATCTGAATATGGTTTGTGACCTCTTCCAGTGGCTTCCTCTATTATTCGTAATAACTGAAGACGTTGAACAGCTAATTCTTCGAACTCGCTGAGATTAATTTCGGATCTTGGGCTCGTTTTGTACATACTTAAATCATGTGAATATTGTGAAGTAGTTTCTGCAACTTGAACGGTTCGATGCACTCTTCTCCTTCTTGCTGAAGTATCCATATTTAAAAGTAATAGTTTAAATGCAATAAAGAACTTTCTTAATAGGTAATTTTTGGTCTATATGTAAGAATAATCTCGAGCATACTTTGCACGACAAAAAAAAATTATGGTTGATCCCGCCAAAATAATTCGTATCTTCTTATTCTTTTTCGACTTCTATACTAAGATCATGTAACACCAATTTCCAACCAAATCTATGTAATTAAAATAATTAAAAAAAAGATGAAATGGGACCCTTTTTTTTGGATTTATTATTTATTGCAAATTTTTCATAGCAAAATTCAAATTCTAATTTAGAAAGTGAATGAATGCTTTTTGTCCCTAATGAAAAAGGCCTGAGATATGCTGACGATTCAAAAAGAAGAAAAAGTATTATCATATTAGGAAAACTGAATAGCCTAAGTAGCTGAGGCCTCAATAAGAAGAATACATTACGGGTTACATAGCTCAGTCACCTTAGGCTTCAAAAGAAGAAGAAATTGTCATAATATTATCATAACCTCAATAATGCCAAACTGTCAGATTATCAAAAATTAAAAAAATGATATGGCAAGTTACAATATCGTAATTTATAAATAAACAAACAGTGATGATGATAATACACGTGCTACTTATTCATGGTACCAGTGATGTAATTGTTTTAAGAGCTTATCTACTATTTTACTTTCAGGTTAGTTTATTTTAATAATATTTAAATACAGATTACTAGCTTTAAACAATATTTTTATTTTTGTTTGAAATACACAAGATAAATAATACAATGTATTGCTATTGGATTTAAATATTATTTTTTCTTTTCATGGCTTAATTAAAAATAGTGTTTTAAAAGTAGCATTGGAATTATTATTATTAACAGTTACTAGTTGTGGTGAAGGTAAAAAACAGATTCCCTTAAGTGGCTGCAGGATTACAGTAAAAAATAATTACTTAAATAACAACAATATATCACATCATTTAATCTAATATATTAATTTACATACGCAAAGTTTTAATTAATAAAATATTCTCTTATTCTATTATATATTATCTAATATTATGAAGGTATATGAAATTTTAGGAGCTAAATGATTTTCTAAAAGAATGTTAAATTTGCGATTTCCTTATTGATTCTAAATTCAAATAAAATTCTGTAAATAAGAAACATGCTAATTATAATCTAATATTGATAATACATATACAAAAAGTAACGTAACTTGTTAATAATTCGTTTTTTGATGTTTACAAAAAATTAAGTTTTAAATAAAAGTTTTAGGAAATAAATATCAGTAAGAATCAATTTTTGATTCGTACTGATAGCTTAAATTGCCTAAAAATTTTATTTAAATCTTTTTTTTTTGTAAACATCAAAAAACGAATTATTAATAAGTTACGTTACTTTTTGTACACACTGTAAAATTTTCTTATTTGTTTTATACACTACACTTAATATAAACTTATTTTTCGAGTATTGGAAGATTCATTGTTTTTTAGTTCATTATATCTTCTCTTGCTCAGAGTGTTTTAAACACAAGTTTAAAAATAATTAATGTTTTTTTACAACTATGTTTAATTCAATTTTTTAAGTATAATTCATAGAAACGCTTATATGATTATTAAATATTTATAATTCAATATTAAAAAGTTTTGAATTTTTTGTTTGTTTTATCCAAAATAATTGAAATACAGTGTGGTGTTTAGAAAGTCTTGGTTAAAAGATTTTTCTACTTCACAAAAATTTCTGTTTTTTGACCATTCGAAATACAGAAGACCAAAAGAATGTATGGTGAATTTTCATATTCATCTGATTATATTTTAATCAACATCAGTTATAATATTCAGTTGTAATTTTACCTAAAACCTAAATATTTATTCTATTTAAAAATCAAATTAATTCAGTATGCTCCTGCATATAATGATATTTAAAAATAGCATACTTCAATCAGTTAATACATCAATAACTCCTCCATTTATAGACAGGCTAAAATGCCAACTTCAACAGTAATAATCATATCACACAGACCGATTGTCGTCTCACCGCTGCGTCGGCATAAATATCCCGGTCTCTTCCGACAAAAGCGCCGCTCTTTGTTCTAACCGATTGAAACTGGTTACTAAACATATTGCGTCACTCATGACGTAGCTCGCGGTACCCTTTTCTCAAAATTTATACTCGCGGTTGTGAAATCAACCAATAGAAATTTAGATTGCCCCACTTACAGCTTGTTAACTTTTGTGCTTTACATAAGAAATCTGTCGTGCAAAGAATAAACTCCGCAAGTTATTCCCAAAATTATGACAGCCGTATATTGATTTTCTATAGTGTTGTGTCAATCGATGATAATAGTAACCTCGATTATTCTAAGCAGAGATATGGCATCCTTGCCTATTCGCTTAAAATGTGATTATTGGCGTGGATTTCTCGATCGTCAACTGCTGCAAAAAACAAGCCCTGTTGTCATATTGATTACTCGAGAAATTCCTATGCAAAGTACAAAGATTTACAATCTATATAATTACAATTTTGCAAACACATAAATTAACGGGTTCAACAAAATTCGACCGAGCATTAATTCTTTCTTTATTAGTCCTTTGAATTTATTATGTTAAAATTCCATGTATAATATTTAGTTTGAGAAATATGCAACATTTACTAAGACTTTAATAATAGTATGTATTACTTTTAAGGTAATAAAAGTGACCATAGTAAATTGAACATTGAAGTCTATGAAACAAAAGTGATATGTAAATTACCAGGAAATTTTGAATCATTGTACCATATATGTATTACAACTGTAAAAGTTATCCACTGTATTTTGTTTGTTGAATATACAGTTTAATTCTGAAACTTTTTCTTTCTAATAAATATTTGAACCAACTACCCAATATAGTCTAAACTCAAAGATTTGTGGAACAAAACTACAAAATCTCGGTACATAAATAAAAATAATAAATGGCGACAATGGATTACTTAGGAAAACTGATGGAAAAATGGATGTTGAAATAGTCAGCAAAATAAAAAAATACTATTTCCCAAATAAATCGATATTTATATAATAAAATAAGTGAAAAATAAAGCTGAATATATACAACATAGTACTGTGGAAATAATTTGGACAATACAAAAAAATATAAATCCATGCTGGTTGCAGAAAAATTAAATACTATATATCAAATATCTCATGTTTAACAAAAATTCAATTTTTTTCAATTAAATCTTCCAGAATCTTAATAGCTATTACAAAAATGAATTCTGCTGTTTTGGAAATAATTTTTGGTGGTTTTAATTTAAATTGGTCACATTGTATTGGCTTAATGTAAATATAATGGTTATTAAGGGCATTTATAATGGCCCATGTGACGTATTAATAAAGAGTTAATTCCGTTGTATATTTTAGATAGTTTGATATATTTCGTTGAACGTATATGTCGAAACTAAACTAATAATAGTTCATAAATTGTAATTCTGAAATTTGAAAATACAAAGTCGGACAATCAGGGAATTTAAAACATTGTCTAGAGCTCGAAAAAAAAATACACAGATAACTTAAGGGCATTTCCAATGGCCCATGTCACGAATTATACAAAGTTAATTCCTTTGTATATTTTAGATAGTTTGATATATTTCGTTAAAAGTATATGTCGATATTAAACTAATATTAGTTCGTAAATCGTAATTCTGAAATTTAAAAAATACAGAGTCGGATAATCAGGGAATGTAAAACATTGTCTATAGAGGCCGAAAACTTAAGACAATTACTTTTTCTCTAATATGCCGCATATTTTTTATGATTATGATCAAAAATTGGTCCTAAGAATGTAATTATATATTTTACATTACATTAATTTCTCAGAATTAAATTTATTTCTTCTTTGGTGACCTTGTACCTGCGAAAATGTAGTAATTATGTTATGGTAAATCCCATTACATATTACTCACGTGTTATGGGTACACAACTTGTTACAATCCACCACTTTGATAAACTTTACGTTTAAATTATCATTTTGTTAGCGGTTAACGTGTATACGCCGAATTTAGTATAAACATTTCTATATAAGTTTAAGGACGCCAGATTATCTGTGGTCGATAATTTTGGTCAATTCTATTGTGTTCTCTTTTGGATTAGATAATTCACTTAAGATAAGGTAATAATTATTTTTTAATATATTACATAATTTTAGAGTGAATTTCTGTTATATAAAAAATCAGAATGAGTTAATTGATAGAATGTTATGTAATTTAAAAAAAGTCCTCTAATCGTCCTATTTTTCATTCTACAGGATATGAGTCAATTTCATAAATATGTAATATATTTTTTATTTATATTTTGATTCATTGACTTAAAATAAAGCGCAAAAAAATACTTTAATCTAAATTATATAATTATAAATATTCTTCTAGCAATTTTTCATATAAATAGTTGGTCTTTGTAGTAATTCTATTTCCTAGTTTTTTAGTTTTGGCCTTACTAACACATATTGTGTGTTTCAAAGTGGGACAACTCTTGTGATCGAAAACGTAGATATTTTACTTGAGAAAATTATTAAAGAAATTATTAATTTATTTTCTTATTTATTGTTGATAAAAGTTTTGATTTTTGTTGGGAATTTCGTAGATGGCCTAGAACCATTATTTTTAAACGGTTCTTCGAATTTGGCAAAATATCATTATAAACTATAACATTTTTAAAACCTAATAGTGTAGAAAATTTTTAATTAAGTAATAAACAATCTGAAGCTGATAATTTTTTGTATCTACTTATAAATGCAAGTATCTTAATTTTTTTCACTTTTTTTAATACGTTTTTATGCCTCTCGTAAAGTAAAAGTAAAACAGATAATATATTATTTTCATTCATGAAATTTGATTTTGTTAATGGTCCGTGAGGGCGCATCTTCCTAAATAAAAACGAAACACATTATTGAAAATGTAGGGGTTAGTTAATCCCCCATTATCTTTGATTTAAAAATAAAATACAAATATTTATATGTAGATAAAGTTTAAATCTATAGACTCCTAATTGCTTAATTTTACAAAATTTTATATACTGTTTAAAAAAAACTCATTGAACATTTTTTCATTATTTTCTCGATTTTTTTTTCTTAGAAAAAATTAAAACAATTTTGCAAGAGTAGGAGCATAGATTTACCCGTTATCTCAACATGCATATTTTTTACTTTCTTATAAGTAAAAAAAATTGCGGTACTACGAAACCACTGCATACGCTACTTATAGTTTTCTCAAAAGAACCATGCTCTTAAATTATAAGAATAAGAACGGGTACCGAGCGCATTCTCCCCACTCCATATCTCGAGGTACAGAATTTTCGCAGATATCTCATTTTTCTGAGGGGCCCAAGGGGAGTATGTATTCCAAATTTAAAGAAAATTCCTCAAGCCGTTTTAAGATTGCGTAGACAAACAAACGAACAAAACTGTATTAATGTTAATATAGTAAGATTAAAAAAACTTGAAACTTTGAAACTCATTTAGTTAAAAATAATATAATAAAGCAACAATTACTGACGCATGCCATAATGCACTACATAGTACTTTTTCCATAAACTCCCAAATGATACAAAACTAGAGGAAAATTAGATTATTGTTGTAAAGTAAAAATTGGCACCACATGTAAATATATTGTAAACATTTTCGTGATCAAGCTTTTTTTGAAGTAGAAGTAATAAACTAAAACAATGTTGATTGAGAATTGTCGCTGTTATTCAAATTTACGCTAGTTTCCGGAAAAATGTAAACAATATTGTAATCGATTTTAGTAAAAATTTGATTCGAACCAATATTTTTTTTATCTCAGAAAATAATTTCACCTTAGAAAATAATTGCAGATGATTCGAAATATAAAAGAAAAATCCAAGACCATAAGGGCAGAAATACAAAAGTATCACAAAGGGAAGTTAATTCAATGGCTTATAGATGTATCTTGTAAAATGTCACCCACTGTGTATTAAAAGAACAATTATTTCTAAAAATATTTTTTACTGTCGGTTTGCTTCGAGTAGTAAATGTTGTTTTTTCTTCATTTCTTTTTAGACACAAAAAAGCTAAATACAGTGGATAATTTATAATGAAGAAAATAAATAAAAATGACCAATTTAAATGAAAATAATTTTAAATCATAATTTATCCCGGCACATAATCCAAAATAAGCTGCGTGTGCTGATGGAATAATAATTATAATAATCTCCCTATATATTTCAACCCCTTACGAATGAATTTCAGAAGTCAAAGGCTTGTATTATTTGCCGTGGTGCTCTGGGACGACTTACTGATGATTGATGGTGCGATTTGGCTTTATAGATGTATAAAACCCGGAATTGTATTATTATTGCTAATTAGGCGCAATTGTTTAAAAACCAGTCCATTTTTGTTACAATTTCGAAAACCACGTTCGGTCTTAGAGACATCCAGAAGACTTCAAGTAAAATATAATGCTAGCGTTTCAAAATGTTACTAGTGCTCAAGTAATTTCATCAAGTTACATTGAATTTTTTTCCGGGTTTTTCTTCATTTAATAAACGTTCTACATTACGTAAACTTCTGGGGTTTTTCTATCGTTTTTTTATTAACATAAATTAACAAAACCGGTTCAGGGCAACAACATCAAAGCTAACACGGATAATCCATCTTTTATTTACGAAATTGGCGGATGATTTATGAATACAAACTTTTATTTTAGCCGTATGGAATCCTAATACAGGATTGGGTGGATGAAACCAAAGTGGAAAAAACTAGACGTTTTTGTGTTGTTTTTTCAGTCTTGGACTAATTTATTGATTAAAAAAAAAATGATAATCGAGATTTAAATAATATTAATACCAATTTTCAGCTTTTCATAATTTATTTTAGAGCTGCTTTAATAATTTAAATAAATTAAGTGATTTCATAATACTAATTTAATAGTCGTGATTTTGCTGGCTTTAGTACACTTTTTGTGAAAATAAGAAAACTCAACTCAACATATTTGGTCTATATAGTTTGTATGCTCTTATTTTGGAATCCTAAATTTTTTTTTCTTTCAGATCTTTTCTCACTTGGACTGGGTTCAATGCACTTTTTATCTAAAAAAAAATCTGTAGCAAATTCTCAGTTTGCTTAATATTCAATAAACTCTTCTTTTTTATACTACCAATTTTTGCTAGATTATACCTTATATTGACGAATCTTTCCCCTTGAACTTTAAATAATTGTAAGTTCGGCTTAATATTTTATAGTAAAATGTATTCATATTTTTGAATGTATAGGTATGATTATGTTTTTTTTTTTAACCGAAACTAGTCGCCTGCTTTTATGTAGTTAATTTTTAATATATAGGTACACTCTGTAGTACTTATGTTATCTTTATTATTCATCATGATACCATTAACTGATCTGATAAAAAAATATTTCGTATCTGGTAATGCAAAATGATTGAGTAAAATCAGTTAACATGTAACATTTAGCGAAGGTACTATAAATTAGCACATCATTAAGCTGACGTTTTAGTTTTTCGATTTATAATTTTTTTTAAATAACTACAAGGTAAGACACATTATATGAATTCGTTAATTTTTTTATGGTGCTCATTAGAGATCCAAAATTAGGGGTTTAGACTGGATTTTACGATATTGTGGCCAATATAGGATTAATGCAATGAATGTTTTGATATTATCTCAACATTTTATTAAATATTATCTAAATATAAAAATTGTTTGTAACTGTTAATAAGTCACGACATCAGTGAAAGTAATTGTTGGATTTACCAACAGATGTACAATAAGCCATATCCGTTTTCGTAAATTGGGTTTACTGAAATAGAAAAGATTTTTAGTGACGATTAAAGTTTATGAGCTTTTTTTTTAAAGTGATTAAGTAATAAAATATAAATGATTTTAAATCCTCCCCCATCTAATTATTAAAATTACAAAGTGTGTCTAAAGCTTTTTATCCTTTAAATCCTCTTTGCGACATTCTTTTACTTCCACAATAAATACATTAAAAATATAACGAATCTAGGATTTACTTTAAAGAAAATAATAAGAAAAATTTTACGGTCGAGGGACCCCCATCAGGAACGGAGTTCCTTACGTTATTTTTTCCTTTTTAAAATTATAAAATGGGAAATAAATTGGAAAAACCAAAAAATGGGAAAAACCCCATAATCGACAAAAATTGACAAAAATTAGAAGAATAAGAAAAAAATGGGAAAAAGCTAGAAAAAACCTGAAAGAATTTGAAAAAATCAAAAAACAAAAAAATCGGGAAAAATCAAAAAAACCAAAACAGCGAAAAAAAATCAGAGGACTAAGAAAAAATTAGAAAGCAAAAGAAAGAATTAGAAAAAAAAATAAACCAACGAGAAAAAATGAGGAAAGATTAGAAAATATCGAAAAAAATGTGAAAAAGAAAACTCAAAAAAAGAATCAAAAAACAAGAGAAAATTAGAAGAAGAAATCTGAAAAAATCGAAAAAATAAGAAAAAAACAGAAAACATTGGAAAAATTAGAGTATATTGGATAAAACGAAAAATAAAATTATAAAATACTGAATAAACTGAAAAATCAAAAAAATTGTAAAAAATCGCAAAAAATCTAAAACTCGAAAAAAGTAACAAAAAAAACGAAAAAATCACAAAGCAAAAAAATGAAAAAATGCAGAAAATCAGAAGAAAAAAAATTATAACAATTAAAAAAAAATTAAAAAGTTCGACGGAATTGAAACCGGACGGAATTGTAACCATAAAAAAATAAAAAAATTCGAATGAATTGAAATAAATCGAAAAAAATAAGACGAATAAGAAAAAAAGAAGAGAACTCAGAAAGAAATGTAAAAACTACAGAACAATGAGAAAAAAATGTGGAAAAATTTGAAAAAACAAAAAAAACACAAAAAAACAACAGAAAAATGAGAAAAAAGCGAAAAACAAATTAGAAAAAATAAAAATCACAAATTTGGAAAAAATCCAGAAAAAATTAGAATAATGAGGAACGTGTAAGGAAAAACCTAAAAATTGAAAAAAATTGAACAATGAAGAAAAATTCATGAAATATGGAAAAAATCAAAAACAGGAAACAGAAAAACACAAACAAAAAATCGGAAAAAATCGAGAAAAGTCCTAAAAATGTAAAAAAAAATAATAAAAAACCAAAAAATCGAAAAAAGTGGCGAAATAAAAAAAAAGTGAGAAACAATCAGAAAACAAAAAAAAAGAAATAGAAAAAAACCAGAACAATGGGGAACAATTAGAAAATATAGAAAAAATCTAAACAAAAAATCGGAAAAAATCTCTCTCTCTCTCTCTCTCTCTCTCTCTGGGGCCGCCTGGAGAGGTATAATACTTTTTCCTTATATGACGCTTTCTATAATATAATTTTACAAAGTTGCATCAAAATTGGATTAATCCAAAATCTCTTTAAGAAATCTTATGAAAATAATAATAAAACTATTAAAGTAAACAAAATTGAACAAGTTTACCAACGTTTTAATTATTATTGCACTTTTTTATAAATTAAAATGAATAAATTACTAATGTAATAAAAGTACGTTTAAGATTAAATTGTTTCAAAAGATCGAAATCTTGAATGAATGTTGTAACAAGCTGATAGCAGATAAATATTTGATACGAAAATTACCTATATCATTGCCATTGTTCTGGACAATGTAAACCAATAGATATAATCTAGTCAGATATCGATTTCCTTATTAAAATATAATTATTTTAATTGTAGTGTCCATGAAAATTTTTTTTGGTTAAACTATGAGACTTTTAATAGTTGATTTTAAGCAATTATTGTTTGGTTACAAATGTAAGTTAATTATTTTATAGAATTTCAACCAGGCGTATTGCAATTTTAAACCGTTCAACGTATATCAGAAAAAAAATAGTAAGAGTACGTTTTTGTTATATTAAACCGAATACGTTTTTAATTTACTGTTTTTATATGGGATTTCCCAAAACTAGAAAAGACTGTAGACTTGGCAACATGTTCAAATATTGGTTCATTTGAACTACTACACACACAGTACTGCTGTTTTAGTACAATTTTAGTTCAATGCAATTTAGTATATTTTTTATTGTAGCAAATCCTGTAGCGCCATCTACCAATTAAAGAAATAAATTTTAGTTTAAGCTTTAGGTAACGGTAACGGTGATAAATCATTAATGATAAGTCCAAAAGGTTATCCATAAGTAGTTATCCAATGAAATACAAAGTCAAGTAATGTGGCACTTTACTTCAGGTTTCATTATCTCATCATTTATTTTATAATAGACAGAAATTTAATGTTTCATAAAATTTGCGCTAGATGTGAGTGGCGGTAGATTTTAGTGTAATCGGCAATACTGAATTTAGTACAATTTAGTACATTTTCAGCAAACTGGGTAGTACATTTCCAAATTTCAATCCACACATACCATTCCACATACGTATGTATAAGAAGTAGCCGAGGTGAACACACGCAAAGTGAAAATTAAATAGCATTTTTTAGTACTATTTTATAAAAATTTAGTGTTTTTTACACTAAACGAAATTTTATTACCGTGGACCGTTTGCCTCTATCTCTTTTCGTTGTTGAGTTATAAATGCGGAAAGATGGACAGACAGACAGACAGAGCCGTGTTATAAGACTTCTCTCTAAACTTTAGGCTTTAGAAGCCTAAAAGCGACAGCTTTACTTATTCAATGCCTTTTTGAAAACGAAAAGCAAGCAGGTTCTAGCCGACTGGCTGTTAAATGGCGTTTTTTTAAAACTTAGTTTGAAGTTGAAAACCGGAAGGCTTGTGCCGAACTAAATGTGTGTGAGAAATCCTTAATTTTTGTTTGTTTACTTCTTATTTTTCAATTCTAAAGAAATTATCGAAAATTAAAAGAAACGGGTTATTAATCCAAAATAGTGATTGTGAAAATATATTTTATGGAATTTAACCGAAAATATTGTTGTGTGATAGCATAAAATTTAACATTTATCAATGTTTTCTTTTTTTTTCATAATTAGATGTTTGTTGAATAATAATAATTAATTAAACAAATAATAAATTTATCGACCAGGATCAATAAAATACGCTGAGAACAAGTGACAACTTATCTCCTCAATCTTGACAAAACGCCGTTCTTTCATGAGTCTTTTCAATTTTTGGGAAAAGTAAAGTCGCAGGGGGTCAAGTCCGATGAATATAGTGGCTGAGATATGATTAGGGTGTTTTTTTGTCCAAAAAATCACGAATAAGCAACGCTGTGTGACCAGGTGCCACAAATCCGGGCGTTGTTTTCTTATTGCTTCATGCAAACGGCGCAGAACTTGAAGGTAATATTTCTTATTGAACATACGACCTTATGGCAAGAACTCACGAAGAAAACAGGAAGCAAAACATTCACATTTAACGGAACTTGGCGTGCTTTTTTCGATCTTCACTCTTCTGGTCGCTTCCATTGGGATGATTGAGCTTTGGTTTCGACGTCATAACCATATACCCATGTTTCGTCACCAGTTTTGAGCAAATCTGGATCTTCGTTGACTTCACTCAACAGCTCGTGAGCGATTCTCATGCGACGATTCTTTTGGTCAAAATGTAGCAATTTCGGAACAAACGGAAAAAATGTATGGCATGAGCCAACCGATATGCAGACATCCTCAGCAACTTTTCTTATAGTGACTTGACGATTCTCCATAACAATTTTCTTCACGACTTCAACGTTTTTATCGGTTGTTGACGTGCTGGGGTGTCCAGAGCGGGCATCGTCGTTATCATTTTTTCGGTCTTCTGTGAAAAGTTTGTAACACTTATAAACATTTTTTGCTTAAAGTAGACTCGCCAAATGCCCCAGTCAACATTTAAAGCACTTAATTTTATTTTTCACACAAAATGTAATACAGATTATTTAATCCATTAATCCAACAAGTTAAGAATGCAAAATGAATGATCGTGTCAACATATGTTGGGAACATGTGTACCAACATGACAAAATAAAAAAAATTGAGAATCAAATATACGTAGCCCGCGAAATTTGAAGTCACCTTTTATTTTGGAACAAACCTCTTTGTAAAGCTAATGAAAACGTGTTAATTAAATAAAATGGGTTAAAATGTAACGGAGCATGAGGTATATTCTGTAACGTTTTAGTTAATTTTAACCGCTAGGTTAAAAGTTATTTATAACTATGCGGTTAAAATTTTAACCCAAATGTCAATTTTAATGAAATATGCCATGCAGAATATAAAATGGAAAATAACCTCCTGTTATTTTTATAGCCTAGGATTAATTTTAACCGAATTTTTACTGAATAGATCCCCATCTGGGTTATATATAGGTTATAGCTGAGCAGGCAACTTTTAATTCCCGAGATAAAGCCGAGGTATATGAAGCTATAATATTCTCCTTATCTATAGTTAAAATACAATTTTTACCACTACTCACAATTGAAGTCATGAGATGATAAAGGTGTCATGTCGCATTTTTATGGGTTTGAGAAAATTGACAAAATGCGTTTTGTATTGGAACTTTTTTCTTTTACATTTCATTTCGATGACTGATACGTCGTTTTGTTGGTAAATTATTTAATTAATAAAAAAACGCAGATGTACTCTTAAAGTGTGTAATGAAAATAAATGGGAAAATTGTTGTCAAGCGCTTTCGACTGGTTAATTTTCCCATTTATTTTCATTACACACATTAAGAGTACATCTGCGTTTTTTTTATTCATTACCAAGTGTGTACACATCTAACGAGTATCTTTTGGTTACCTTCATTAACTATTTAATTATTTTTGTTCATATTTCTATTTTTAAAAAAGTGAAAATTTTTGGTGTCCCAAGGTTGAATGCTCCTGGAACCTGCTTTCTGTATATTTACTTCTAAATATGGGGTAAACGGGTCTAAAATGGTTTTGTATAAGTAAAGTACAAACTGGTCAACTTGAAACCACTTGACATTATCGCGTAGATTAATGTTTACATGAGAGTATTTTACTTTCCCGACCCACCTCCTAGAAGGGAAAGTATTGTGAACGAGCTAAAAAAAAAATTCGAGATAAAAACGGAAATCTCCATTTTCGGGTCCCCTGAGACGATTAAGACCATTTCCAGATGGAAGTCTGTCTGTCTGTGTGTGTGTGTATGTGTGTGTGTGTGTGTGTATTCTTCCACGATAGAGGCCACACGTTTAATCCGATCGAGCTGAAATTTGGTATAGGGGTTTGGGTTACCCGTCGGAAGAACCCATTAGTTTTTGTACGAGATCTGTCAAACGGAAGTATCACTATCAAAAAATGACAGATGCAATATGTCACGGAATTGGACATGCAATATGTCGTTTGAAAGTTCTTGAAAAACTCTATTCAGAACAGTCAAAATTATTTCTCCAACTGTCACCTGTCGAAAATAAAAAAATGTCAAAAGTTGAAACTTTATCATTAAATATCTGAAAAAGGATTCGTGGATACTCGTCGGGAAAGTTTTGGGGCGACACAACCGATTTTTTTGTTTTTTTTGTATAAATGAAGATTAGCAGGAAGTGCATCAAAATTATAAAAGAAATGCTGCATATTGAGGTATACACTATTTTAATGTTTTCTTAACACGTTTTCAATGCTTCCAAAGTCGCGACAATTTGGCTTGCAATGTATGCATCTCTCCACTTCATTCTTTGCGATAGTATTTATTTTCTGCGATACATATACTCCTGACCTCTTTTTCTCAAATATGGTGCTTTTTTACGAATCTAGTTGTTTGGATTTGATATTCGTTCCTTATAGATCATCAGCAGTAACATGTTCTCTTTCTTCATTAGTAGTATAAGCTATATACAGTTTCATTTTCCGTTTTATTTTTTTGTTTCGCATCCTCATTTGGTTCCAAGACTACAGTTTTACTTTCATAATCTTTGTAATCCTCTGAAATCTCATAAATAACTCTACGTTTAACATTTTCTCCATACAATTATTGATTCAGCAACATCTTCGTCATCGCTAGAAAATATGTATTCGCTAATTTATGTAACACTTTTTTCATCGGTGCTCGCATTCATGCCTGCAACGAAATCAAATGACATTTGTCATTATGATAAATACATAAGAGGTTTTTACAACCTATTTGAACAGTTAGAGCAGTCATGTAATCTAATAAGATAAAAAGTACTTCACTAATACACATAAATAGTTTCCTTTTGTTGGACCCTATTGATTTGAGATAAAATCTGATCTGATCTTACTTTCATTTTTACACAACCATTACTTACCCTCATTGGGAGATTTACTTCTACCTAACAACTTAAAAATTTTACTTGTACGAGTTTCCATCACAAACAGATAATATTATTTCTACTACATTAAATACAAAATTAGGCGTTATTCCCGAGAATACTGAAACGTAACCTCAGATATAACCATTACACCTCCCTTCCATCGATAAATCATTCTAACGGTTGTATGAATAAAGATGTCATGTCGCAAAAATTGTAATATAGCACCTTTAACCACTTGGTATTTAACTCGCTTCCAAATTATTTCTAAAATAATCAAAATTGAACAATACATTTTTTATACAGGTTAAATATATACCAGATATGGCCAAAAATTGAATTATCTCAATTTTTGAAAAAATGCGACTTAACACTTTTATCATCTCATGTCTTCAATTATATATGTTTGTTTCTAACTACGCCACTGCGTTTGTATACAAAATATTGTTTTCTTTAATTAACATAGCAAATATACTAAACAAAAAATAACAAAATGAAAACTTACAAACTTGTATGCAATGAAATCGTACAAATGATTTTTATATTTCGATACAGTATTGGAAAATGTATCATCATTGGTATAATTGAATTCGACGAAGAGTTTTAAAAGAATTCATATATTGTGACTAACCCTATATGTATGTAGAGATAAAAACTTTATAATATCTTAAACTTAAATTAAGGTCAGTTCAATATTGTAATAATTAAAACTATCGGTCCACATTGTACAAAACAAAAGTTACGATTTCTATTTTCGTTGAGATTGACGTTATTTTATTTGTGAGGTATTTTTAATTATTTTTAAGTGGATAATGGGATTGAATGGAAATAATATGGAATTGTCTTTTAATGGTAAAAACGGGTAAGTTTTTTTTAATTAATTTAGTTTTAATCATTTTATTAATTAGTGCATTTTTTAAACTTGTTTTTGAATTTTTGTAATATTTTATTTGATAATTTTTAATAACATCTATGAATTTTTTGATTCAAGAAGTGCTTTTATAGATTTTTTTTGTCTTGTCAGAAATTAAACGATCAGTTTATTTTGATGCCAACATTATTTCTTCTTTGCCCAAAAACTTTCATCATTTTTGGCATGTGCGTCATACTTTCATACGAAACAAATAAATAGTCAATCATAAATTAATTAAGTAAATTTCTTATTAAAATTATTTTTTATAACTGATTTTATATATACATTTTGAAATATTAATCTCCTATATATAGTGATTTTCAATCTTTATCAGATAGAATTTATCTCATTTATGTTGGGTTCATAAAGTACTAAATTAAAAGTAAAATAGAAATTTAATTTAAATAAAAATTATCTTGTAGTTCTTTATTTATCCTTACATGTCCTGTCTTACTTTTTATGACGCTTTTAGTTTATATTTTAGTTCTTGGTCTCTTCTATTTTCTGTCCGGCTCTTTCTATTCTTTTAATATTTGTAAAATAAAATTTTCTTGAACTTGGTGCATTTTTGACGTTAGTATAATCAATTAGTACTGTTATAGAAATGGATAGATTTCAAAACGAAAATAAAAAAATAGAAAAAATATCAATATTTGAGAAATAATCGACCATCTCTTATAAGCTAATAAATTTTTCGATTTTTCCTTAAATAGTTTTGTTTTAAAAAACTGAACTCGTTAAATTCGAAGCTTTCGGATTTTATTCGGAACATCAATCTCCGAATTCAAGTATTTAAATTTATTTTTTATTCGCTTATAAACGAGGTCTTGTTATATTACCCCGATAAATTAACTCCTAAATAAAAATGTTCATTTCACAATGTCATTTTTGTCACTTTGACAGCACTAAAAACGGTATTCGCTGTGTGCTAAGTACATGGTGGTAGTCTGAAATAGATCGTAGTGCCCGAGGTGAAATCTGTGTGTTTCCTTGTAATAAAACTAGAATAAAAATCTGATGTGGCCAGCACCTGACCTCTCGCCATTTTTGAATCAAAAATTTACAGGTTGACACAAAAAAGTATGAAAAAAAATTATATTTTTGTAAATCTGGCAACAATGGCAAAAGTTTAGAAAATTTTAATGAGATGAAAATAAACTGTAGGGTATACAAAATATATGTGTAAAACTTTATTGCCGTTTTCTATAATAATGGCGTCATCACCCATAGGAACTGACACTTCCGGTTGTGCGATTGGCACCAAAATCTAATCAGATCTAATCTAGGGTATCAGAATCCTGTATGCAAAATTTCAAATTTTTTTATTCAGTAGTTTTTGAGTTATCGTTACTACAACATCCATCCAAACACACACACACACACACACACTACCCCAAAACGTGTTTATCCATTGAAAACTCACTACCCAATTTTTAGCATGATTCCTATACCTCTCTTATCTGAAGGGCGAGAGGTAAAAACTAAAAAAAGTTCGAACCAAAACAGAAAAATCGAAACATAAACTGAGAACTGAATTTCGAATCCAAGTCAAGTAAAAATTAAGCTCTACTTAATAAAATAATATAAAAAATAAATCATGACCGTTCCCTAAGCAATAAAATAAATTCTCTTTTTTGTAGGTCCATTTGTTTTTGCACATGTTTTAAAGTTTATGGATTTGTAGGTACTTGCAAGATGCTTTAAGGGTTTCGTATCCTTATTTTTTCAATAAGAAGTAAACTTATTTTTTCCAATTTCTTATAATTATTTTCATTATGTTTTTTCCATCAAATGGAAAATACGAATACAAATGCATGTTAGCCAAACAATGTATAACATTTAGATTTTTTATTTAATTTTTAATCAAAAATAACTAACATTTTAATAGTTTTATCGCTTCGTCTATTCGTCTAAGTACTCAAGTAGCAGATAGTTACCAGATTTTAGATTTCGTAGATGTATCGTAACCTATGCAGACCTTTTTTTATTATAAAAAAAAAAAAAATGTTTATACTGCTTGTTAGTTTATTTTTCTCGGAAATTCAGAAAAAAATTCTGAAGAAATATGAACGAGACCATAAACAAGACTCTCGGGTCTCGCCGTATGTGGTCTCGGTAAATAATTTTCAAAAAGGTCTCGTGTCGCTCTCGTCTCGGTTTTACGAGACGAGAAAAGTATCGTTCTCGTGTGAAGCCCTATTTTCCACTTCAAAATGTTTAATGTGTACTCCTGATCCAGTCTATTTATTACTAATTAATTAGTTATCTTTGCAAAATCGAATATGCACTAAGAGTTATTTACTAATGTATTCCTACAGTATTTCCAAAATTCAGAATATTTGTACGAAATATTCCCTGTATAATACAAAATTCTTTAATTAGTGTTGTTTATATTTCGAAGTCTTTACTAATACTGATAATACATAATCGCCATAATATAAGGTCAGTTCATTACCACATTTCATATTTTGCACTAAATAAATAAAAATGATAATTTAGGTATTAAAAATTGTGGATTCAGATCGCATTTGTAGAAATAAGTCTGTCAAAAAAATGGGATTAATTAAAGCTAATGTTGGATTAGTTTTAAGTGAAAATAAAAGTGAAAATTGGTAAGTATTACATTTTAACGTTTTTATGTAAAGTAAAAACACAAGAGCTTTTTTTATCGCATAAATTTTTCTTTGTAACAAAAAAATTTGCCTCTTCTCTTTGTTCGGAGATGCTCGGTCTGTTTTCTATCTCAACCTTCCTGTGTCTCACCTTGTTCTTCTTTACTTGTCTCTCCTTTCTAAGAGTACTGTACTTTCTTCCAAATCTTAGTCTTCTCTGTCTCACCTACTAGTTCATTTCCTGTCTGGTCTTCGAACTATTTGTTATTTCCTTGTCTTACTCATTTATATAAATTATTTTCTATATTGACAATCCATTTAATATTTTATATTTAAACATTACAAAATTCCTTTTGTCTGCCAATTCAAAAAAGTTCCAAATTCCAAAATTGACTAATCTTTTCATTTTTACTTGATTATATTTTTTTCTTTTCCAGATATATTTTGGTTGTTGAACCTTTTTTTATTTTAAAAAATTTTTATTCTTAATACTTATTTTTTAAATTTGATAAATACTAGGAATACTCCGCTGGTATTTAAAACACTATACCTTTTTTGTTGAATTACTAAACGTACCTTACAGATAATTAATACAGCTCATCTTTTTCTAGTTTACTATGGACATTTTTCTGTTAAGATTAGCCAAAATTTTAAATTCACGAATCTGAGAATTCTAATTAATCCACCGTTTGTAAACCATTATATAAATCACTTGAATGGTGTCGTTAATCAATCGGTGTTGATAGATTTTGGTCTATGAGACGCCATCGAGAGACAAAACGGAAATATAGACAGTCCGATAGAATCATTGCTAAGAGGAACACGTATCGAATATTGTTACCCTTAGACGTTATTCTCAGCAGGTGACATATTCGTATGTGTTGGAACACACTATATAAACATACTTATCATATCAAAGACATAATAACAAATCGTTATTAGTACCTCTACTCACGCATATTCATTAACTGCGATAAGGAAAATCAACTAAGCTAGTAGACAATGAGTATCGTTAAATATATCATTTTAATCTGCATGGTTCAATAGACTGTACAAAATAACACAGACAAAATATAATAAAACGTGGTTTTATATTATTCTTTAATAATAAAGTAAAACAATGTTAAGAAAAAACATTAACAACAGATATAAAATTGTAGCGATTAACATTAAATACTGATATATAATAATTTAAAGGTTTATGGTTTTCAGCTTCGTGCCTGAGATTATAAAACACTGTAACAATGTAACAATTTTAATATTAAAACTGATAAATCTGTGAAAAGTATACATTAAGGTTGTGACTCAATGTTTACAATTGTGACCGTCAATCCAAAACTAATATTTCTTTTAGTTGTTCAAATTTTAAACGGAATTTTCCCACCTTAACTCGTAGCATTTTTCTCCGCACTATTCTACGCAAAATAACTTCCATTCAAAATATTTTTATAGTATTGTAGTCGTTTTTAACGGTTTTTTATATTCTGTAACAAATCATTAAGTCCGGTTCTGCTCCAGTCTTCTTGAAAACGCTGTTCGCCGAATATATGGGATTGAGGTGGAAATTTCTAGACACAATATTCTTACCTTCGCCGAACGTACTGGAACACGCAAATAGATATAAATGGGGTGGACTGATCAGGCCCAAATAATAAAGTCTAAGAATACGATAAATTAAAAGTTGTTTTATGTAAATAAGTTTGTTATAGTTCTACTGAATGTTTAACAAATATTATAATACTAAATTTTTTATATTTATTTAGCAATATTTCCGTCTGATTTCCACTCCAAAATACTTTTACAATGTTGAAGTTGTTTAGGACATGCAAAAATCTGGTAAAATTAAACCCACTCAATTGTTTTATTTTAATTACAAAAAATAATAAGTAAAAACGAGAGAAATAATTTCTGATAATAATGGACTTGCCATTATCTGTATAATTTTAATTAAAATGTGACCAACGCTCAAATAATTCTATAAATAATAAACCCAGCAAACTAACAGTATCCAAGTAGCTCAGCTACAGATAGACGGACAGACAGTCGGTTGTAGTTGACTTAGGTCACTGAAAATAGTAAATCGGATAGCTAAGGTGACCAGTTATCGATTGTTGAAAATAGAATTCCAAAATTCGAAATCGTTCTCGAGTTGGAACCGACATACAGACGGACAGACGGAAATTAAAAAGTCAATAAATAGTTTCGCTTCGCTTAATAATATACAAAAAGGCTCGATGTGGAAAATATATCAGAAATTGAAATGATCGAGTACCAGAAAATATATTTTTTTAAAGTCCTCCAGGCAGATGCGAAACGTTAAAACATATATGAGTGTTTGGTTAAAAAAAAAAACAACCAATTAAAAAAAATGTATGTCGAATTGTATGTTGCCATTTTTGGTCATCTATCATTATGTGACTTGGATAAATAAAAATCAGGTAACAATAATTTAAGAATAAAATAACCGGAAATTGATGTTTTTTATATTAAATGTCAAAGCACTGGTAAAAAAAATTAAATGTGGTCCAAGTTTTTAAGAAATCAAACACAAAGTCAAGTACCACAAAAATTTTACTTTAATTTGAATTGCGACTAGTTTCGGTAACATACCATCATCAGGCCCATAAATGCAAACTTTTTATTGTATATCCCTAATGTTTGAACTTTCATGTTCTATTAAAATTTTTGTGGTACCTGACTTTGTGTTTTATTTCTTGAAAAAAAAAATAATTGTATATAGTTTTTTGATTAGAAAATTCCAAAAAAAATCTGAGAATCTTAAAATTTTCTAAAATATTATATTTTATTATAGAAAAAACTATTAGTTAAGTAAAAAGTTATAAACAAAAATTTTAAATTGGTTTTGAATGAAAATAATGGCGAAGGAGACATTTTTATTGTAAACAATTCCAAAAAAAATCTGAGAAATTTAAAATTTTCTACAATATGATATTTTAGTACTTAAGTTAAAAATTACAAATGAAAATTTTAAATTCGTTTAGAACAAAAATTGAGATGAGAGATTTTTATTAATTTATTGATTGGAAAATTCCAAAAAAAATCCGAGAATCTTAAAATATGATATTTTAGTAAAAGTTAAGTAAAAAATATAAACAAATATTTTACTATAAAGAAGCTATTAATTAAGTTGAAAATATCATACAAAAATTTTAAATTTGTTTCGAACAAAAATAAGTGCGAATAAGAGATTTTTATTGATTTATTGATCGGAAAATTCCAAAAAAAAACTGAGGCACCTAAAATTTTTCTAAAATATGATATTTTAGTTTATAAAAATTATTATTTAATTTAAAAATTACAAATCAAAATTTTACATATGTTTCGACTAAAAATAAGTGCGAATGAGAGATTTTTATTGATTTATTGATTCAAAAATTCCAAAAAAAAATCTGAGAATCTTAAAATTTTCGAAAATATGATATTTTAGTATAAAGAAACTATTAATTAAGTTAAAAATATCATACAAAAATTTTAAATTTGTTTTGAACAAAAATAAGTGCGAATAAGAGATTTTTATTGATTTATTGATTGGAAAATTCCAAAAAAAAACTGACGCACCTAAAATTTTTCTAAAATATGATATTTTAGTTTATAGAAATTATTATTTAATTTAAAAATTACAAATGAAAATTTTACATTTGTTTCGACTAAAAATAAGTGCGAATGAGAGATTTTTATTGATTTATTGATTGAAAAATTCCAAAAAAAAATCTGAGAATCTTAAAATTTTCTTAAATATGATATTTTAGTATAAAGAAACTATTAATTAAGTTAAAAATTTCATACAAAAATTTTAAATTTGTTTTGAACAAAAATAAGTGCGAATAAGAGATTTTTATTGATTTATTGATTGGAAAATTCCAAAAAAAAACTGAGGCACCTAAAATTTTCTAAAATATGATATTTTAGTCAAAAAAATTAGAAACAAAAATTTTAAAGTTGTTTTGAATGAAAATAATGGCGAAGGAGAGATTTTTGTTGGTTTTTTGTAAAAAATTTCAAAAAAAAATCTGAGAAATATAAAATTTTCTGCAATATGATATTTTAGTACAAAGAAACTATTTGGTTAGAAATTACACACAAAAATTTTAAAATTGTTTCGAACAAAAATAAGTACGAATGAGAGATTTTTATTGATTTCTTGATTCAAAAAAAAAACTAAAAGACTTAAAATTTGCTCCAATGTAATAATTTAGTATAAATAAACTATTGGTTAAGTTAAAATATACACACAAAAATTTTAAATTTGTTATGAATGAAAATAAGTACAATTGAGATATTTTTATTGATTTATTGATTGGAAAAATCCAAAAAAATATCTGAGAAAATAGTAACGGAAGAAGCCTTGTAACAACAAATTTTTAAGTATTGTTATAATTGATTTATACCTAGTTTATAATAAAAATAAATTAAATGTTTTTCATTTTAACCGGTATAATAAATACCTTGGTCATAGCTTATTTATTTGTATTACTTCTAATTTATTAATTATTAGTATTCAAAAATAGGGAAGTTTATTTAAAATATACCTAATTTTCTTTAATACGTTAATCACATTAAATTTAATTAAATTTTATTAAAAAAAGGAAGTACTTAAATCAATTAAGCGTAAAAATTAATTGAAGCGATATTGGTTTTCGTTCTATAAAGGTTATAAACACAAAGAAAAAAAATTATAAACTGTACCAAACGATGACTTGTAACCTCGGAAGTATTAGATGTTATAAAATACAGAAATAGCAACAATTTTATTCAATCTTTTCATTCCAATACAACTTTATAGTTGTTTATAGTTAGTTTTCATATAACAGTGAAGTGAAAGTAAAAAATTGACGTGCCAAAATGCTGACAAGATTCAAAGAGTAAGTCATGGTTCTTTATAATTTAGACTATAATTTTTAATTGTATTTGTTTTATATTGTACTATAAACAAATAAAGATTCCAAAAAAACGGGTCTAGTTTTTTGCTAATATCACAAAAATTAAAAGCGTTAGAAAATATTTAAAAAATGAATTTTAAAGAGGAAGAAATTTACAAAAAAAGTCTGTCTAAATAATTAATATTTTAAATTTAATGCTAAAAATAAAGTTTTGTATTGTGAGCGCAACGCAAAACCAAAAATTTTCTAAGTACAATTTTTTTTATAGTATTAAAATTTAATTTAAAAAATTATGTTGCCATCTAGTTAAAAATATTTTGGCAAAAAAATGTTTTTACTTTTTAAAATTTACTAAAATTGCTTGATTTATTTTTTATAAAATATCCAAATGTTTTAAAAATTATGAGTGAACATACCTGGTACTTCCCCAACTTAATTTAAACATTGACCCACAAATATCAGTAGCCTTAGTTCGTCTCCTTGTAATTATTTGATTAACAGGAATTAAAATATTATTTTTACAAGCACTAGAGTTCAGATTTATATCTTATTTATAAGGAAGTTGACCTGGTTTATAATTAATTTATTATTGATTCGGCGAATCTAATAGTTCTTTGAACAGATAAATTATCGTTTCAATAAGCTTCAAAACTTTGAAAAATAACACAATACCTTTATCTGTAATTTTAAAACAAATTTAAAATTCTTGTTTATAATTTTTTACTTAACCAATAGTTTCTCTTTACTAAATTATCATATTTTAAGATTCTCAGATTTTTTTTGGAATTTTCCAATCAATAAATCAATAAAAATCACTTATTTGCACTTATTTTTGTTCAAAACTAATTTAAAATTTTTGAATGAAATTTTTGACTTAATTAATAGTTCCTTTATACTAAAATATCATAGTTTAGGAAATTTTAAGTTTCTCAGATTTTTTATGGAATTTTCCAATCAATGGATCAATAAAAATCTTATTCACGCTTATTTCGTTCGAAACAAATATAAAATTTTTGTGTGTAATTTTTAACTTAAATAATAGTTTCTATATAAACTAAAAAGTCCAAGTTTTTTTTTTGAATTTTTCAATCAAATCAATAAAAATCTCTTATTCGCACTTATTTTTGTTCAAAACAAATTTAAAATTTTTGTATGAAATTGTTTACTTAATTAATAGTTTCTTTATACTAAAATATCATATTTTACTAAATTTTAAGTTTCTCAGATTTTTTATGGAATTTTCCAATCAATAAATCAATAAAAATCTCGTATTAACACTTATTTTCGTTCAAAACAAATTTAAAATTTTTGTGTTAAATTTTGAACTTAACTAATAGTTTCTATAAACTAAAATACCACATTTTAAAAAATTTTGGGTATATTTTTGGACTTTTCCAATCAATAAATCAATAAAAATCTCTTAAATAACACAATACCATTATCTGTAATTTCAATAACAGATAATAAATTTTCGACTGTATTTGCAGCACTAGTAGTAGCTTAATTAATAGTTGGACAAAACAGGATAGTAATATTAAAAAACTAAAAAGTAACAAAATATAAAAAAACCATTATAAAAAACAAAAATTTTGACTCAAAACCGGAAAGAAACTTATGAAATATACGTAGGTAATAAAACTCTAAGTCGAGTACAACATAAAATATATTGAAGAAAATTTTTTTTGAAATGGTTGGCAACTAGTTTCGACAAACTGCCATCATCAGGCCTACAATACATAGTTCTAATAGTCGAGAAGAAACAAAACAACACAACTATAACTTACCAAAGAGAAATTTGACATTACTTAAATATAGTATTGATTAATAAAATTGTGTGCGCACTAAAATTAGGGAATTGAAAGGAAAGGAAGGTTGTGGTACAGGAAGTGAAAGGGTAAGGTGAAATTATTTAAATTTAAAATTTTTGAAAGCCATATTGCCCTCGGAGTAAATTGAAGATGGCAAATACGATTGATGAGTATTAGGTGAATCCCAATACCAGTTAGGGAAAAGAATGTCGGTAGAAAGTGCCGCCTGTACTGAGAGGTCCAAACCAATATTTTGCATGTCTGGAGACGGAATTATATGCCAAAAAGCAGTATTAGGCCTTTATGGGGCAAATCATACTGTATTTCAAGTAACATCAAGTTTGTTAACAATTTCAATGCGTTAATAGCTAAAAACAGCAACATGTGGTTGGATGTACTAGCTGTGACTAATATCACATCACAAAATGGTGGTTTAAAATTGACACTATGCGTAGTAAAAATAAAGTTAAAAATTTTTAAACCTGTTTAAACACGTTTATGCACAAAACTCGCAGGAGAATGCCTCATACTCATTACTTTCGATGCCTGCAGAAGCTTCGTAAGCCCAACCATTACAATACTGGCAGCTTATCCATCCTTCCTCTGATTTTGAATTTGAATACGATTCTTGTTTTTTTTTTAGTTTTGGCTTTCTCAAGAGCCTCCTCGAGCTCCATCTTATAAGATGTTGATGCAAGTATCGCTGTTTTCCCCTCCTTTTGTCATTAGATTTGCACTTTCTTACTTTCTGTTTGCCATGAGGAACTGGAATAATAGCTTGGGGAGTAACAGACAATATTTCGTGTCGTGAACAAGAAGAAGTTGCATTTTTATAAAAGTGTTCAGTAGAAATAGAAGTACAAAAAAAATTTACCACCTGTAAGGGTGTTTTAGGTCTTAAAGGCGTTACATGAGATTGATGTTGAATTTGTTATCTTGGTGTTACATGTCTGGAAGGTGTTACATGTCTCGGAGGTGTTACATGATTGACTTGTTGGGGCTGACCAGCATTTTCGTTGTTTTGATTTTCAACATAGGATCTGTTGGTAGTATTAACTGGTTCAAACATCCAGTCTGGAAACAAGTCGCTATTTCACGGATTAATGCCAGTTTTTGCCAAATCATTAACAGCTGGATGCTGCAGCAACCATTTTTGAACTTCTGCAGTTTAATAAGTACTTAGCGGTGACATAAAGCTGACATCCAAAGGCTGTAGGCGGTGTGTTGTATGTGGAGGAAAATACAACATTATTGTTTCTAGTCATTTCAATTGTTGCTTTACTTTTTGTATGAGTCGAATGTCGATCTAAAATTAAAAGAACAGGATGCTCCTTAGTGGGATCTGAACCCGGATGAATGGTAGTAAGCTGGAGCCTCATCTAAGAGTTCTGGCTTTGCTCTAGCCCTATAAAAAACAAAAGTTGGCGGCATGAAAACTCCTGTAGTATTCATGCATATTTTTACGGTAACTAAAATGCCGCGTTCTGCAGACGACAAGCAGCCTACTTGTCGTTTTTCACCGTCAAACTGCCGGTTTCGTCAACATTTTAAATTCGGTTAGAACTTATTTTGTTTTTCTAAGACTTCAGATAACAGTGAGAAAATTTATTAATAGAAGGTCTGTTGTAGCCTATAGCTGTAGCAAGTAACGTAGGTTCTGGAGTATGTTCAGTTTCAGATTTTGATACCGTTTTAAGAAACCTAAAAGCCAAGCCTTAGCGGCTTTCTTTTTTTTGATTATTTAATTTAGACAAGCTCAAATGCCAAACTTCGAAGCTCATTGTAAAGCCAAAAAGTCGCGCTTACATGGCCAAAAAATGTAGTACTAATTCATATTCCTGTACTGGTGTAAAAACTAGTTTATATCTCATTAGTCCTTTTCCACCAGAATTTTCTAAAGAAAGTTTACCACTTTTCACTTTTTTCAGTATGGCTTTTAAAGTTTTGCGAGAGGCTTCATATTCTTTGGAGGCTTTTAAGTATCCCATACTTCTTTTTATGACTTTGATTACTGCCTCTCCCATACTCTCTTCCGACCAATACTGTCTGCAGAGCTGGGAGTAACGAAACTAAAACGTTACTTTTCAGTAAAGCGTTACTAAATGTAACGCGTTGCTAGTAAAATTCGTTACTTTTTAAAATGGCCGAAAAGTAACGGAAAATGCTTTACTTTGTAAAAGTAACGCGAAATAGTTACTTCGTTACAGTAACGCGCTACTGTAAAAGTAACGCACTACTAAAAATTAACGCGTTACTTTAAAACTAAGGTTTTTCTCTCTTTTGTTTCTGCTGTTTGATATAAAATAATGTTTTTATTGTTTTTTTGTACCCCGTCGATTTTGCGTGCCACTGTATTCTGGATAGCATTTAAAAAAATCCAGCTTAATCATACAACTTTTATTTGAAAATTTTGTTTGTATGTGCAATAAAAACGGCGATAAATGGTGAGATGGACAATAAAAAAACGAGAAGACATGGAACAAGAATAATATTTAGAAAAGTAACGCGTTATTACTTTAAAAGTAACGCGTT
Source organism: Neocrepidodera transversa (assembly GCA_963243735.1). Taxonomy (NCBI): domain Eukaryota; kingdom Metazoa; phylum Arthropoda; class Insecta; order Coleoptera; family Chrysomelidae; genus Neocrepidodera; species Neocrepidodera transversa. The sequence goes on from OY725350.1 coordinate 6,100,098, forward strand.
ACTTTTGGAAAGTAACGAATAAATCGTTACTTTAAAAAAAATAGGTAACGTGTATCTAACGCGTTACTTTTTAGCAAAAGTAACGGTAAAGTAACGCGTTACTTTTTTATGAGTAACGCCCCAGCTCTGACTGTCTGTTACTTTTTCTTTTAGATTTGCACATTTTGAAAAATCTGTAACAAATATTAATTTTACTTTACAATCAAGTAGACAAATCTAGTTGGACAAAACGCAATAGTATCCCATTTTGACCACTGAAAACTATTCTATTTTGCGCAACTAGTATTTAAAGACAAGAGAGACGTCCTATCGATAACAAACAAGTACCACCCAAAACTTACCACTGTAAAAAAACAAATATGGTGTACAGAAAATAAAGCCAGACAGTATTTTTCATTACAATGTGTATATATCGGTCTCAGTAGCACAGATCGTTGGCTATCGGTCATATTCATTTATGACTGTTTATATGCTAGAGCCAACGTGGGTTCGTGCCTCGTATCTGGCAGTGAAATTTTAATTTAAAAATTTCAGTGTTAAATATTTGGCTCGAATAGGTGAATCGCATTGAATATTAATTTAATTAATCTTTAATGTGGAGCCTAGATTTTCAATCCCACTGTGCCGATGATGGTTGTGAGGTTTTCCGGGTTTTCCTACACCTATAGCCAAATGGCGCCATCAATCCTCAGTAAGTCACCCCGGAGCGCCACGGCAAATAATAATAATAGACGTCCATTCCCCGCACAAGACATTGGCATTCTGGGGTTCACTTGTAAGGGGGTGAAATGTAGGGTGAGTATTATTATTAATTATTATTATTATATGGCTGGTATTGACAGAAGCGATCAGATGGTGAATTATTATTCGTCTAAGTTGATACAAAAAGGTAATGTTTCACCTATTAGATATCGCAGTGTGGAACGCATTTTTTATCAAGAAAATACATAATACCACAACAAAATTACGTTATTGAAGTTTCGAAAAGATATTATAACGAAGTTACTTGATATTCCAGAGAATCTAAAAGATGGTAGAACATTAATAAAGAGAGGAACCATGCATGGTGGAAAAAAGCGAAGAGTTAATGAAGTTCGAACTCAAAATACTCTACAAACTGACATTCACTTTCCAGATCAGATTCCCAATCCTAAAAGTGCGACAAAATCACATTTTATGCTATTGTTTGAGCAGTGGAAATATAAAAGAAACGAAATTTTTGGGCAAGACTTTCTTGGATCTATGCATCACGCCTTGTTTCGAAAAATTTCACTCCTAATAATTTTTGTAGGTAAAATAAAGATATTTTTTTCCTATTTTATGTCAAAGCGGCTGGTATTTTTTTTGTCAAAAAACCTCTTACTATTACATAACTTCTGTATAGAAATTCTTTATGCTTTTCTAATTGCCATGTATTATGGTGGTGTGTTTCTTAGCTCTTCCCCAAATGTGATTATGTCCGGTAATTTTTATCAGGGTAATTTTTTAACTGCATTCAAATATTTTATTCTTTTTATCAGTGTACTTATAATTTCTAATCTAACATCTTAACTTATTGCTACATTAAATATCTCTTTAAAAAATTTTCTTATCGAACTGTTTTGATTTTATTATCAATACTTGTCTATACTCAGTAATGTTTCTTTAATGTGGAAAAACAAATTTAATAACAGTGTCAGTCAAAGATTATCTTTGGTTAGTGTAGTGTTGTTTATTTCCACAGTGATTTCTTGTGTTATTTTTCTTCAAAATGGTGAAGATTGGCGAAGGGGATAATAAAAAACCTCTTTTAATGAGAAAAAAATTTAATTCTTACCAAAGGTATTTTTTTTCTTTTATGGAAATGTTATAGGGACTATAAAATATTGTTCAAAAGATATTCTATTTTATTCAAAAATAAAATTAAAAAAGTAATTTTTTGACTTAAAATAACTACTTTTTCCCCATTTTTAAAACACACAACAAATAAAACAAAATCAGCCAGACCAGAATTTCTAAGCTAAGCTGCTAAGTTTCTGATGTTGGTGTAGTTTTACTCATAAAATCACGCAGATCAAATCTGGAAGCACTCATTCTTCAGGCGCAACAAATTGTTAAATTTAAGGAAATACGATTTTTTATAAATATTTGTAATCGGTGATTACTTCGTACGGAATATTTAAGGATTCTTTAGTGCATTTTCACAGATTCCTTAAGAATTTTAAATGATTGCTCACGATGTTTTCATCCATTGTACAAGGATTTTTTAAGGATATTTTTCTAAGAGATTATTTAAGAATTTTTAAAGGAATTGTCGATTATTTTTCTAGGATTTTTCATGTATTTTTCGAGTTTTCTAGGACCTTCTAAAGTTTTTTTTTAAGGATTTTTGAGGAATTGGTTAAGATTGTTTGTGTTTTATTTAATGATATCTTAATAATTTTATAAGATTTTGTAGGAATCTGAATTTTAAAGATGAACGATTTTTTACGGGTTTTCAGAAATTTTTCAAAAATTTTTTACAACTTAAATTTTTTCAATTTTTCAAAGTTTATTTACAACTGTTCAACTTTTTCAATTTTTCATGGATTTTTGATTCATTTTTCGAGGGGTTTTTAAGAACAAGAACGTTCTAAAGTTTTTTTTACTAATTTTTTAGGAATTGCTCAAGATTGTTTGAAAATTCTATAAAGATTGTAACGATTTTTTTCTCTAAATTTCAAGTTTTTATAAGGATTCTTTCGAGATTTTCCAAGGATTTTTCAAGATTTTTTTTACAATTGTTAATTTTTTTTATTTTTTACAAAGTTTTCATGTATTTTTCATGTATTCCTTAGATATTTTCCAACGATTTTAAACATGATTTTTTATAAGTTTTTCAAGAATTTTTCTTGTATTTTCAGTTTTTCAAGTTATTTTTAAAGGATTTTTCAGGAACTGTTCAAGAATGTTTGAAGATATTATTTCCGTATTTCTTAGTAATTTTAAAAGATTTTATAAGAATCATTTTTTTTTAAACATCATACGAATTTTTAAGGAATTTTCAAGTATTTTCTAAAAATTTTTCAAGGATTTTTTTACAATTCCAACTTTTTTATTTTTTAACTGTTTTTTCATGTATTTTCAAGTTCTTTAAAGAATTTTTCTGGAACTGTCCTAAATTGTTTGAAGATATTTTTGAAGATTGCACAAGGATTTTTTAATTGTTTTTTAAGGATTATTTATTGATTTTCCAAAAATTTTCCAAGGATTTTTTACAATTTCAACTTTTTTATTTTTTCAAGGATTTTTCAAGTACTTTTCCAGGACTCTTCAAAGACATTCTGAGGTTTGTTTTAAGGATTTTTTCAGAATTTTTCTGGAATTGTTCAAGAGATTTTTTAAGGATTTTTAGATATTTTTCCAAAGATTTTTTAGAACTGTTAAATTTTTTAATTTGTCAAGGACTTTTTACAACTGTTCAGTTTTTTCAATTGTTTAGGAATTTTCAAGGACTTATGTTTTTTTATGTATTTTTTATTAATTTTAAAAGATTTTATAATAATTTTAAAATAATGAAGATTTCTGAAAAATCGTACGATTTTTAAGGATTTTTCAATTACTTTTTTTTTAGGGATTTTCCAAAATTTTTCAAGCACTTTTTATAACTGTTGAATTTTTTCAATTTTTCAAGTATTTTTTGCAAATGTTTAATTTTATTTTTCAAAGATTTTTCATGTATTTTTCAAGGATGTTTTACAACCATGTAGTGTTCAATTTTTTAAGTATTTTATATGTATTTTTCGAGGAGTTTTCACCAATTTTCTCTGTTTTTGTTTAAGGACTTTTCATGAACTGTTTTTAGATTTTATTTTTAGGATTTCTTATTAATTTTAAAGTATTTAATAAGAATTTTTAAAGATTTTTTAAAGATCATACAATGATTTTATAAGAAGATTTCAAAGGTTTTTTAAAGATTGTTTAGGTATTTTTCAATAAAATTTCAAGCATTTTTTACAACTGCTGAATTGTTTCAATTTTTACAACTGTTTATTTTTAATTTTTTCTATGATTTTTCATGCATTTTTCAAGGATATTTTACAACTAGTATTTAATTTTTGAAGCATTTTCATGTACTTTTCTAAGAGTTTTCAAGGACTTTCTACGTTTTTTTAAGGATTTTTCAGGAAGTGTTCAAGATATTTTACAACTATTCAATTTTTCACGTATTTTAATGATTTTCTAAGATTGTTTAAGGGTTTGTCAGGAATTGATCATCACCTCCCCTAAAGGGATAAAATATATTTACTATTAAGAGTTCATTGGTTGTAAATGCCTCATTATAAAATAAACAATAACAGATCCGTACTCCTGTTTTTGATATAGGTATATTTTTACATGACACATACATTGCTGATCAAAGACGAAAGGGTCATCTGAAATCGACCTACCTGATAATCGAAGATTAAAACTAAATGCATATCTGCCTACTATTTTCGGTTTATAATCACAAATTGTTGATATTTTAGTTAAAATAATAGACCTTTTACTGATAATCTTATTGGAATAGATAAAAAGTCAATGAAATATCTTGAACTTGACTTTATATTATATAAGAAATATGCATAGACCTGATTTTCCAATTTTTAATTTGATGACTGTAGTTTTCTCTAGGGGAAAGGGAAGGAATTATAGAAAGTTTTTTGTTCGTAATTTGATCGTCTAAAACTTTTATAATAAACTTGATAATAAAACTCATCATTAATTTTTAAATGAAACACCCTGTATAAGATCTGTCTATATATACTAGTGTTCCCTAGACATATCTTACATAGCTTTCCATATATTCGATTTTATAGATTTTTTCACAACCAAGTAATTTTTGTGCTATATTTTTTTAAACACTCCAACAAAAATTATCATTTGTCGTTTTTTAAACAAAAACATTTTTATTTAATTCTGAAAATTGTCGTACCTGTAACTTATTTTTTTCTCGTTTCTTATCATTATTGTAATTTATAAACATAAAAATATGCGCAAAAATTAATTTGTTGTGAAAAAATCTATAAAATCGAATATCTGGAAAACTATGTAATGTAGGTATAGGAAACACTAATACAGATATATAACGGACAATGTATTCTTCTAAATAATAAATGAATCTTATACAGAGTGTTTCATTTAAAAAAATGAAATATGCCAATTTTTTTGCGTTAGGATTTTATTCAAACTTTGACAGCACTGTTGTATAAAAAAATAGAATTTCATAAGGCAAACGACAGTACGTTATGATGTTTACTTTTTATAAAAAAATTTAAGCTACGTTTAGATGAAATTTAATTTTTTCTTGATGGTGAAAAAGTGCAGTTTAATTTTAAAAAAAATGTATAACTCAAAAAATGTTCAAGTTAGGTATAGGAAAGTATTAATAAAAGTTGTTCAGAATAAGGTAAACATTCCTAAAGTTGCAAAATATACAGGGTATCCATTAAAAAAAAACGAAATTGACACCAATTTCCGGAATAACCGGAAGCAGCAGGAAGTAGCAAAAGGATATCAATATTTTCATTAAATAGTTCACCCTTCCAAATCCCTATATTCCAATTTTCAGTTTTCAAAGATCTTTACTTCTCGATATTCCGCACCCTGTATAATATAAAATAATAACAAACACAAATAATTTTTTTATAAATGCACTTAGTAAAAATGAAAATGAACTTATAAGAATCGGTATTTGTCCTTTATTATTAACTTTTGGCTGCCAATTTCTTGATAAGGAAATTCAAAGTCAAAATCTTGAATATGGAAATAATTAAAAAGATTAAAGAACAATAAAATATACTTATGACCTGTGAATTGAAAAAAAACATTAAACTTTGTAAATATTATCTAAGTACAAGATTAATTTAAAATAGCTTGTACATTAAATTATTCATCGACCGGATATAAAATAATAACAATTGTTTATCATAGCTATAAATAATTATAACTATTAAAATAAATTGATAACTATATATTGCGTCATTTTGTTTCAGTATTATGAAAAATGATGGTGGAAAACATTCAGGACTCTTAGTAGAAAGGCCAGTTTATCAAATAGAAGAATTAAATAGGGATTACGAATATGAAAAACCATATCACACATGTAAGTTGTCTAGTTTATTATTATTTTTATTATTATTGTAGTATTTGTGGCAGACAATCCTATAATAAATTATTTCCTACGACTCCTCTAAGAAAATATCATTGTTATGGTTAATATTTTTTTTTTCATTATAGTCATTAATATATTATTCGCTCTTTGAAATAAAACTCAGTTTTTTACAAGTTGTAGCAAAAAATATTTATTTTTTTGTAAAAGTTGCTTACTAAATCTTAATGTTTTTTTAGTGAAAGCGAGATGCAGAAAAGCCTGCCAATCGGTAAAACCATTATCCTGCCTTAGAGAAACAATACCTTTATTAAAATGGTTACCTGAATATAATTGGAAGAAAAGTTGTTCCGGTGATATAATTAGTGGTATAACTGTTGCTATTATGCACATACCTCAGGTTAGTATTAATCAATAAACACATTTATTTAAACTACATTTCGATGATAAACTGAGTGTCCCTATTTTTTACGTTGTATTTTTTAGAGAATCGTTTTCATCCCATTCAATTTCCCTTATTTAAGCTATTATATTCTGCTTCATATTATCTAAGGTATTTAGTTTTTTCCCAAGTATTTCATTCTTACTTACAGTGGCGGATCGTGACCTCACAAGATGGCGAGGAAGGATATAAAATACTTTATAATTTTGGAAAATTCAATACTTTTATTTTTCTATGTCATCTAACCTAAATTTGATTAATCTTGATCAAGAATTTTAAAATAAATTTGTTTCTTAGTCGACATTTCGATGGAAATTCATCAAAATAACATTTTTGGTATTGGGTATTACTGCTAAATTCGCATATTTTACTTAATGTGTTTTGTAACAAATAAAACAAAGAAAAGATCGTATCCGTTTGGTGAAGTATGATCTAAAAAAATAAAGTACAGGAATCTACAAAAACATTTTTTAAACCATGTTCCTCTCTAATAGATTTGCCATCATAATATATTCTAATAATTATAAAATTGAAGAACTCAAGCAACTTATTATTATTATTATTAACGATAGGATAGGTTGGATGTGATTGGGGCGTCAGCTCGCCCCTCCACTGCGTCCAGCAGAGCCCTACTTTGGCTCAACCCTATGGGTTATAATTCACCATACAATCCACACCTTCTCACCGAAGTCTATGGTTGATTTAGGTGAATTTTCCTTAGAGTCGGTAGGGTCCAGCTGTACGAAACCAAACATACGAAGCCTATTAATTTCCAGGCAGGACAGCTAACCCAGGAATATCTTTCCAGTGTGCTGGAGAGTTTTCCTCTCGACCCATTTCCGGATAGTGTCTTTAACACTGTTTTTGGCTATGCCAAAGAATGGTTCTGGCCCAAATAACTCGGATTCTGCACTTTTTCTCCCAAGAGTGTCGGCCTTCTTGTTGCCCTCTACCCCTACATGCCCAGGTACCCAGAGTAGGTTTACTCTCTTACTGGAAGTAATGCTATCCAAGGATTCGATGTATTTCCACACCAGCTGCGAGTCCAGCCGGTTGGAGATCAGTGTTTTTAAAGATGTGTGGCTGTCCGACAAAATGTAGATGCTTTTGTTGAGAAGAGGATGGTTTGCCAATTTTATCGCAGAGACCTCCACCTGATAGATGGTAGCATACTTGCCCAGGCCGATTGTGATGTCAACTCTGGGTTTCCTGCTGCACACCCCGACTCCCGCACCTCTTGGCGTCTTTGAACTATCTGTGTACAGTAAAGCCGTCCCGGGAAAGGCGTTAAAGGACTTCTGTATGTGAGTTCTGGAGAAGAGCACATTTGAAACCATTCCGAGAGTGTGAGTGTCTCATAGCCTGTCCCCATCGATTTGACCTCCTGCTCCAATAGTATGTGGAGAGGAGTAAGACCCAGTGTTTTTTCCATTGCCGCTTCGGGATAATTGACATGGCGCCTATAATGGCCACACAAGCTAGTCTCTGAAGTATAGATAATTTAGCCGCAATAGACTGGAGCTCCTTCGTCCACCAGGCTACAGCGCCATATGTAACCATTGGGTTTATCACTATTTGATAAGTGTGGCGCCGGCAAGGCTCTAAGAAGCAGCCTAGAAAAAATGGGTAGTTCGTTCCTCTGCTATGATGAGGGGTCTTACTCACTACAGACACAGACTAAATAACTACAAAGGCGACAGTGAGAGAACGACAATTTTAACAGTGAGAGAAGATATATAATAATTTAAAACCCAAAACACGTGGAATTATCTTTCTTGCGCATGTCTAAACATTAATACTAGCCATTGATGCCAATATGATTTGAACTGCAATATAATTGGTCAATCTCACCGATTTCATATCTCGTTACCTAACCAATGGCCTTAAAATGATCACTTTAAGTTGGTCACAGTGGTTATTTCAGTGTTTTTTGTTTTAATATTTGTTTTGGCTATTATCAATTTGATTTGTGTTAGTTCCTGATCACTGTTTAATGATATTCAGTTATATTATAATTTTAGTCAATTATACATTAAAAATTTTAAACTTATATAAATCTATTAAAGTACCCTGTATCGCTTTAAGATGGACCGTATTTCAGAAAAATTTTCTGTTGGCTTATTAATTCATTTTAATTGCTTGATAATCGAAATATTAGGTACATTATGTAATTTTCTAGAAAAAATAGGTGAACCAAATTAAAATCAAAGTTGTTTGTTGGAAATTAATAGTTAATACAATATGATTTGAGTGTACCTAACTCAAAATTATTTAAAAAAACGAAAGCCCCAGTGTGGACGGTCGATATTGACGAATGTATAATTTATGACCATAACCATAAAATATTGTTAAATGTGCTAAGGGCAGGTAGTTTATTACAATCGACTTTTATAATGAGTTTCAAATATCTATTCTCCTTACTAGAATGATTTAAATATAGGTTAATATTTATTATTTTAACAACAAAACTCGTAATACGGTCCATATATGTCCTATACAGCTGTCCAAGCTTTGAACAAAGTTGAATTTATGGCCGGATCAATTAACTGACGCAACTGAGTGGTACGAGTTCACCCAAATTATCTCTGGAGACATACACAATCTCTCTAGTCAAGAAATGATTCGATACTGAAAATTCCCGGCATTTTTTTTCTCCCTTAGGTAAAAAAGACACCATGCAAGAATCTAATTTTTTAAATTTTTAACGGGTAAAATACTGGTGAGATTTTTTTCCGTGACAACCAGACAGTAATTATTTTTGATGTGGTGTTTTTGCATTATTTAAGAACACGTTTTTATTTGCAAGTGCTTTAGAGTGAGAACTTTGTTAAAATGTAAGAAAGGGGAGATATGTAGGTGCTTCTATAAACAATATCAAAATTGGAAATGATTTTAAAAAATACAAAAATATAATTGTCATTTAAAATTTAAAATTTTTTAGCGCTAATAACATTCATTTAATCATATTTTCCCAAAAAATAAAATCAATAATTAATTAACTGTGTTTTGTTATTTTTAGGGAATGGCATATGGAATGCTGGGTAATGTTCCTCCTGTGGTTGGAATATACATGGCATTTTTTCCAGTTCTAGTCTATTTTATTTTTGGAACTTCTCGGCACGTCTCTATGGGTTAGTACAAAAAAAAACATATCTTAAATTTAAAATAACGAGTAGTTTACGACCAGATATTAGCACAAATCTCTCAACTCTGAACAGTTCTTAGATACAGTTTTAACCAAAATATATGACATTATATTAATTTATATTTTCGCGAATAAATCGTTTATAAATTCTACGCCAGTTTTAAAAATCTTGTTAAAAGTACTTCAACAAGTAAATCCGACCCTGTCTTATTGTGTGTTTGTTGCCTCCACTACCCTGTAATGGCCAGGAAAATATATATTTATCATCGCGTTAGTCTTCGCCGAAAAGTACAATTGGGGAGCTGAATGAACCCAACCAACATCAGGAGGGCCCGCACTTTTAAAGTATTAAAATTTCTGTACTCTCTTCTAGTTGTTTTAGGATTATGCTAGGATGATAAGTTAGGCTTAATATTATTATTTTGCTTGTAAAATTCTAATTTGAACACATGTACTTATAGGCCCGATGATGGATTGTAACCGAAACTAGTCACCTTCTTTCAAAACAATAAAACTACTTATTTCTTGAATGTGAAATATCTATGTCGTTTGAAACTTGCATTTTTTATATTTAGGTACTTTTGCGGTAGTGTGCTTAATGACAGGCAAAGTAGTTAGTCAATATACAACAATAGAAATAATGCAAAATGGGACGCAACGATTTCTTATACCTGAGAATAGTGCTTTGGCTGGACCAAATGTACCGCATTATACAAATGTACAAGTAGCTCTAACAGTTACTTTCACTGTGGCCATGATACAGGTATATATATTCAATATTTTTTTAATTGTTAGTATTTCCAGTAACATAATTTTTTTTATACATTATATATTTTTATGTACAAACTATAACCATTCAGAAACGTCAAATTTGTACCCGTTTAGATAAATAATTTTATCCATAATCACTTTATAATTGAAGTTATGTCCACACTTATGAACCAAATAAAGTACCTCTTTATCTACTAGTGGAATAATGAAATTACTTTATTCCACTAGTGAAATAATGAAATATAAGTAGCAACCATTCAACACCTGCCGATATTTTTGTACGTATTTTCAATGCTCTTAGAGCAAAATGTCAAAGTCATTTTTTGATGAAAAATTTCCGATTCTAAATGAAGGTGATTATGGATAAAATGTTATACTGCATGCCTGTTTTAGATATATTTTATGTTATCTAAAACACTTATAAATAAATAACTTATCGTAATATGTAAATAATATATTGTAATTTTTAAATACTTTTTTTCAAATAGGAAATTACTGTAATAATATGATAATTATTGATAATTATACTTCAAAATCTTTACTATATGAAGAGTATATTTTGGTTTCTAACCCATTTTTTTTTATTGTTAAAAATATGTTGCTGGAAATTTGAAAATTGTTCGTTGAACGTTTATATTTTCTGCAGTTAGCTATGTATCTTTTAAGACTTGGATTAGTCTCACAACTGTTGTCTGAAACGTTGGTTAATGGTTTTACCTGTGCATCAGCCTTTCAAGTAGTTGGATCACAGCTGAAGGATCTCCTAGGTTTAACTATTCCAAAAAGAAGAGGAAATTTTGCTTTTCCTCTGGTGAGTAATCTTAACAATATATTCAGTTTATTTTTTTACATTTCTAACCAGCAGTTTCTTGTTTTTTTTTTTGCCATTCGTCCTTTGCCATTTATTATCTCGTAATAACCTTTTATGATAATCCTATCGAAGGTATAAAAAGATTTTAGGAAAAACAAAAATTAAATTTTTTTTTATAAAATGTATATTTATAGTTTCAACTATATTTCACTAAAGTAATTAATTAAACATAAATTTATACATCCATTCTTTTACTTAAGGTTACTTTTTTATAACATCAATTTTTAAATCTAAATAGGAGAAAAAAGGGAAAATTATAAAAAATAGGAAATAATATAGAAAAACAATGAAAAATTGGGTAAAACTTTGAAAATATAACAAATTGGGCAAAATAGCGAAACAGAGAAAAATGGGGAAAATAGTTAAAAATACAAAAAAAGTAGGAAAAAATAGGGAAAATATAGATAAAATAGGGCAAAATAGAAAAAAATAAGTACAAATAGAGACATATGTGAAAATAGTGAAAAATAGGGGAAGAAATAGTAAAAATAGGGTCAAATAGGGAAAACAGGAAAGTATGTGAACGAAGCGCCACTGTACCTCCCAAATTGATGTACGCCCCTTATGGTTGGGCATTTTGAGGTGATTTTTTTTAAAATGTTCGTCATAAAATTTCCTATCGATCCCTCTTTCTCGATTTTTGCTTCATGTCTTCATTTTCGCGGAATTTTACTCCAAAAATGGGTTTCGCACAAAAATGACCCTACGGAACACGAGATTGAGATTTTGCCGGAATTTTGTATGGGGAAATGCTCGTCTTGGAAAACCCTACAAGAATATCCACTTAGAATTCGGGGAGAAATTTTCCATTGCCCTTAAAATGGCCGCAATCATCCAAACATTTTCGCATATCAGAAATCTGAAAACTGGGAAAGTATTGGAAAAAATTCTCGTTCTCGTCTGACAAAAATTATTTGTACACATTCGGGGAATCCGCAAAAATTTTTCCAGAACTTTTGGGCATATTTTTGGACATTTAAAAAAATCACCACATACAGAACTTTTCCGAATTTTCCTGAAAAGGGTCAGAAAGGTTCCATAAATGATTTTGAACACTTTTTTGGGAATTCAATTTTTTGACAAAAGTGGCCATTTTGGATACAATAGTTCATTAATGAGAAATGATTGATTTTTCCCAGAATTCTAAGTGGATAGTCTTGTAGGGTTTTCCAAGTCGAGCATTTTTCCATAAAAAAGTCCGGCACAATCTCAATATCGTGTTCCTTAGGGTCATTTTTGTGCGAAAAATCTAGTTTTTTCCATGCAAACCCATTTTTGGAGTCAAATTCCACGAAAATGGAGACCCGAAGCAAAAATCGAGAAAGAGGGATCGATAGGGAATTTTATAACGAACATTTAAAAAAAAATCACCTCCAACGGCCCAACCTAAGGGGCGTACATAAATTTGGGTGGCACGAGACTTCTAAAAAATCATACATCTTATAATTCTCCAGTTTTGAAACCGGAAGTCACAGAAACCTGAAACTCGCTTGGGCACATATTCAAGGTATGCTGAGTCCATTGCAAGGTTTGCTGAGTCTCTATCTGTTGTGGTTCCTGAGTTATAGCGCGGATGGACAGAGCCGTATCATAAGACTTAAAACAATAAAAAACGGAAAAAATAGGAAAAATAGAGAAAATAGAGAAGAATACGCAAAATTATAAAAAAAATGAGGAAGAGTAGGGGAAAATAGTGATAGATTTTAAAAAATACTGAAAAATAGGAAAAAATAGGGGAAAATAAAGAAAATAGTGAAGAATATAAAAAAATAGAAAAAAACTAGGGATAAGTAGGAAAAAACAAGAAAAGCTCGGTCGTCCAGGTACTATTCTTAAAGAGACCCGTAGCAAAATACGGGTATTCAGCTACTAATATTATATTTTCCCAAACTATAACTATAATAAAATGTTAACTAGTAAGATTTGTGCTTTGTTGTATTATAATTTATATATTGAACATAATTTAAAATAAAAGTTATGTTTGTTTTAACGTTTAATATTTTTTAGACAATTTACGACTCTATATTAGCAGTTCCTAAAGCAAATGTTAGTGCTATGGTGGTATCTCTGATTTCTTGTACAATATTAATACTAAACAACGAAATCTTAAAGGTAGGTAATTAATATTTCATTTTTATTTTAATAAATAATAATTATATAATATACTTTTTCCTTATTAAAAAATATCGTGACCATTAACCAACAGTAAAAAAAAATACTCAATGTAGGTACGTTTCCTTATATCTAACCAACTGAAGGAATAAAACTAATAATCTTAAGAAAAACAAAGTATATAATAAAAATATGAAATATCTTAGAGAAGATACTTGTACAAATCAGTTTATTGAATTAAAATGGTACGTTTTATTTTTATTTTAACCAAACAAAAATAATTTTTTATATTTTTAGCAACAAACCCATAGGCGTACTTTAAGTTTGTGATTAAACATAGTCAATTTATCAGTTTCTAATTTTCCTGTATTTAATTTTAATAATTCGACCGAAACTTTTTTATCTATATTTTCTAATGCACTTTGTGTTTAATTAACATAAATTATTGTTAATTTTAGCCATGGTTATCTAAAAAGACAACAATACCGTTTCCAATAGAACTCGTTGCAGTCGTGATTGGAACCGCAGCTAGTTACTATATGAATTTTAATACTACATACAACATGACTTCAGTTGGATTTATTCCTACAGGGTAAATATTCTTAGTTACAAAGCGGTAATATTGTTTTACGAGTGATCCTAAATTGTATTTTTAAATTAATATTCAAATCATAATTAACTTGTTTCTTCTTAAATAATCTTGTAACCACTCGGGCTGAAAATCAATCCCATTAGCCTGAAGTGTCTGTGTACCAAATATGAAGTCAATCTGGATGTCTAGAACGGAAGATAACGTGTTGACAGACACACACAGTGACATACGGGATTATATTATTATTAATTTTCTGCTTCGCTATTGAAATTCAATAATTATGACATTAAAATTAATTAACCACGGATATCTTCTTTCTTACATTGTTTAAGGTTTTTCTAATTATTTTATCATTGTTTGTTTTTTTATTTATTTAAAATGAAGGTATTTAATGTAGATTTTGATCTTTGTCATCATTTTAAAATTTGACCGTTCTATTGGATAAATATTTCAGATTTTTAGTTTAAATAATTTTTCAGGTTTCCCAAATTAACACTTCCAGCTTTCGAACTAATTCCTGATATTTTCCTTGATTCATTTATAATTACTATGGTCTCATATACCATCACTATGTCAATGGCATTAATTTTTGCGAGGAAATTATTGTATGAAGTCGATTCGAATCAGGAACTATTTGCATTGGTAAGAAAAAAATTATTTTTTTATACATTTTTTTACTGTTGTTTTTTTTAGGGTATGAGTAATACTGTTGGATCGTTCTTCTCGTGTATGCCAATCACTGCTTCTCTATCAAGATCGATGATACAACAAACTGTTGGTGGTGTTACTCAATTGGCTTCAATTGTTTCTTGCAGTATTTTATTAGTAATTTTATTATGGGTTGGACCAGTCTTTGAAACATTACCAAAAGTAAGTGCTCATTTTTTTTATAAAAACGTATTTCTTGAGAAATAATCGGCGTTTTATTAAACTAGTAATGCTCGTTTCTAAAATCTTGTTGATTTCCACACAATACTTTTTCCTTTGATTATATATTATCTAGATCGGCATTATTACTATTTTACATCTATAAGTTTCTTTCGAACAGACGCCAAAGTATATATTTTTTTTTTTTGAAAAAATATGATACACCTTTTTCGAATATTTAGCTCCAAAACTAGAGAGGACATGGAAGTTCCCGATTATCAATCAAAAAATCGATTGATTGAACTAACACAGAACAATTCGTTATGATTTTTTAATGGAAAAATTAATAATAATACTCGCCCTACATTTAACAAATAAACTGAGAAAGTTGTAACTTTCTACAATGAAATATTTAAATACACTGAAACGATTTGTAAATTCAAAAATTATTAGTTTTAAATGCAAAAATGTGCAAATTTTATTGATTTCTTATGTGAAGATTCCAAAAAAAACTGGAAAGTTTGAAATTTGTTACAATGGGATATTTTAGTATAAAGAGATGATTGGTAGAGTATAAAATTATTTTTTTTATTGGAAAATTTCAACAAAATATCCGAGAAACTTAAATTTTGATAAAATGGGACATTTTGGTATATAAAAACGATTAAATTACGAAAAATTTAATTTGTTTTTAATTAAAATTAGGGAGAATAAAAGATTGATTTTGATTTTTCTTAATGGGAACATTTCAAAAAAAATCTGAGAAACTTGGAATTTTTTCAATCAGATATATAGAAAAACAGTTGATATTTTTTTTTTAAATTGATATATAAGGAAGAGACTTTTTTTAATTTCTTTATAAGAAAATGAAAAAAATAAATCTGAGAAACTTCAAATTTGCTACAATATAATATTTACTATAGACAAACTATTGGTTAAGTTAATTTTAAATAACAATAAGGCCGAATGACAGTTATAGATTTCTTAATGGAAGATTCCAAAAGTAACTAAAAAACTTTAAATTTTCTAAAATATTATGTTATAGAATGGAGAAACTATTAGTTGAGTTAAAAATTAATTAAAATTGTTTTGAATTAAAACTAAAATCACAGGAGAGAATTCTATTGATTTTTTAACAGGAAAATTATAAAAATAAAATCTGGGAAACTTTAAATTTGCTACAAAGAAGTATAAAGAAACCTGTTTTAGCCAAAAATTTACAAACAAAAATATTAAATTTAATTTAAATGAAAATAAGTGCGATTGTAAGATGTTTATTGGTTTCTCGATTGGAAAATTCCCAAACAAATTTGATAAACTTAAAATTTGCTAAAATGTAATAGTTTACGATAAAGAAACTATTAGTCTAGTTAATATTTACAAACAAAAATTTTAAATTTGTTTTGAATGAAACTAAGTGCGAATGAGAGATTTTTGTTGATTTATGATTGGAAAATTCCAAAAAAAAATCTAAGAAACTTAAAATATGATATTTTAGTATAAAGAAACTATTAGTTAGGTTAAAAATTACACACAAAAATTTTTAATTTGGTTTGAACAGAAATAAGTGGGAATGCCAGTTTTTTATTGATTTATTGGTTGGAAAATTCCAAAAAAAAATCTGAGAAAGTTAAAATTTTCTAAAATATGATATTTTAGTATAAAGAAACTATCAGTTAAGTTAAAAATTACACAAAAATTTTTAATTTGGTTTGAACAGAAATAAGTGAGAATGCCAAATTTTTATTGATTTATTGATTGGAAAATTGCAAAAAAATTTAAGAATCTTAAAATTTTCTGAAATGTAATATTTTAGTATAAAGAAACTATTACTTAGGTTAAAAATTACGCACAAAAATTTTTAATTTGGTTTGAACAGAAATAAGTGCGAATGCCAGATTTTTATTGATTTATTAATTGGAAAATTCGGAAAAAAAATCTGAGAAACTTAAAATTTTCTAAAATATGATATTTAAGTATAAAGAAAGTATTAGTTAAGTTAAAAATTACACACAAAAATTTTTAATTAGCTTTTAACAGAAATAAGTGTGAATGCCAGATTTTTATTGATTTATTGATTGGAAAATTGCAAAAAAAAATCTGAGAAACTTAAAATTTTCTAACATATGATATTTTAGTATAAAGAAACTATTAGTTATGTTAAAAATTACACACAATTTTTTTTTATTTGGTTTAAACAAAAATAAATGCGAATGTCAGATTTTTATTGATTTATAGATTGGAAAATTTCAAAAAAAAATCTGAGAAACTAAAAAATTTTTAAAATATGATATTTTAGTATAAAGAAACTTTGAGTTAAATTAAAAATTACACACACAAATTTTTAATTTGGTTTGAACAAAAATAAGTGCGAATTCCAGATTTTTATTTATCTCTATAGAGAAACTATTAGTTGAGTAAAAAATTATACCCAAATAATGTTTTAAATAAGCGCGAAGGAGATTTTTATTGATTTCATAATTGGAAAAATTCAAAAAAAAAATCTGAGAAACTTAAAGCAATGTAATAGTTTGAGTAGCGAGAAATTAACTTTTCTTTGAGTATATTATTTATATAACGAAAAAATGTCTTAACTGATCATTATTTTACAAATAAAAATAACCAAATGTTTTTCCTTTTAGTGTGTATTGGCAAGTATAATAGTAGTAGCGCTAAAAGGGATGCTCCAACAGTGTACATCAATTTTAAGATATTGGCGTTTAAGTAGATGGGATGCTTTCGTTTGGATAATAACTTTTGGCGTGACACTTTTTATTCAAATAAGTTACGGATTAGCAGCGGGTGTAGCCATTTCTCTTTTGAGCATATTTATACAAGGATATAAACCATATACTTGTCTATTAGGCATTGTTCCAAATACGGATTTGTATTTGGATATTAAGAGATACAAAGGGGTAAGTAAACTATTCCAAATATTAATATAGTTTTGTTTGTTTTTTGCCTTTTTGTCTACGCGATATCAAGAACGGCTTAAGGGATTTTCTTGGTTCCTAAAAAAATGAGATATATATGGGAAAATTCTGTACCTGATATAAGTTTGCATGATTTTTTTTTAAATTTTAGGCCAAAGAAATAGATGGTGTAAAAATCTTCCACTATTCAGGAGGTTTGAGTTTTGCATCTAGATCTAGTTTTAAAGATTTACTTATCAAAAAAACAGATATAGATGCGGCAGCGGTACTTAGAAAAAGAGCAAAATTGACTGAAAAAGGAATGCAAGATGACGAAGAATTCCTTATGAAGTGTATAGTTTTGGATTTCTCTAGTCTTACTTTCGTTGATCCAGCTGGGGTAGATTTTCTAAGGACTTTACAGGCTGATTACAAGCAGCTAAATATTTTATTATTAATTTCTGGATGTTCAGGTAATTTTACCTAATATAATTTATTATTTATAGTAACAACAAAGAAAGTTTATGCAAATTAAAGTGTTCATAGCACTTATAATTGCTCAAACTCTATAGAAACTTTAGTTGATGTAATATTGATTGCATATAATAACATCAAATAAATATGATTTTTTATTTACAGGTCCAGTGTTTGAAGTGATGCATAAATGTGATGAAGTAGAGAAAAAAGAAAAGAAATTTTTGATATTTCCCACTGTCCATGACGCAGTATTATATGCCCAAGTCAATGTTTCATTAAAAGAGAAATAACTTTTCTTCAACGAGTACTTAGTTGATGCCAAAAATTTTATTTATTTCGTGACAAATTTAATACAATAAGTATTAGAAATTAAAATGAGAAAAAATAATACGAGCCTGACAATATTCCCTCATATAAGGAAGTTAAAAAGAATCAATTCAAATTAAATTTTTAGCTATATTTTATTAAGTTAAAACCTTCTTGATTTCTTGAAATACTTTGACCAGATTATTTCGTGGGTTGTTGCGAATACGTTTTTTCCCTGGGTTGTCTTGTCCACTATGTTTTTGGCCATATTTGGGATTCTTATTCTCGGACTCTATTGAATTAATAATGTTATTTCCTAGGCTGGAACATTTTGCAACAGGAGTGATGTTTGGACCATTCCCTGTGTATGATATCTAAATATTCCCAGTCTTTCCTGAAGTTGCCACTTGTCGCATTGTGGTCTTTTACTTCCTTGTACTTTCCTAACAATACTTTCATTCTGTTCATTAACTATTCAGCAGAAAATGTATCTCCATGTGTTATCTTCCTGCTTTTTGAATCTCTTAATTGAGATCTCCACTTTTCGCATGGTTCTATGAGCAGTAAAGTTTGTGTAATGGTCCACTTAACTCTACCTTCAGCTGTTTCAGATGCAGCAACTTCATTAGAATTAATTGAGGTTTCTGAAGTGCTAGGCTCTAGTAAAGGACTAGTTGAAGAGCCTGATTGTATGTAGACAAACTCTTAACAACCAGCTAAAATGTAAAACAAAGTTTATTGTGAATAATTTCAATTTATAAATACCTAGATAACTTACTGTTTTCATTAAACCAAATATGCTGCCTATCGTCTGTTTGCAGAATTTGTCCTCATTCTGGATTCAGATATATATCTGATTCCTTTTTACCCGAAATTTTCGGTTATGCACAAATAATATTAATAAAGGTTCGTGTTCTACTCCATCTAGCTAGACAGAATGAATAGTTAAACTGGAATGAGTTTTTAGACAAAACAAAACGAGCCAAATTCAATAAACCGGAATCGGTTTGGTCACGGCAAAACGCACCCTGTGAAATAAACTAAAACCAGCAAATAGTTCGTGTAACGGACGATTTAAAATCTAATGGTAGGTGACGTCGATTCCTAAACATGGGTTCCAGCAAGTGCCTACTAGGAAACGAACTATAAATTTGTGAATTTTTGGTTTCCCTTTGCCCGCAAAGGCTTAAGAGTCAGTCCAAAAATTTTAACCTTCCGAAATTAGAAATAAAGAAATTTTATGGTTATCTCAATATATTCTTGAATATTGTCAATAAAAAAGATTAAACAATGTGTCGCGTTCTATAATCGACGTGTTATTTTTTTAATTGACTGTTAATAACAGAAATAAATCATTTTGCAGTTTGTAACACTCTCTCTTAGAATATTTATAACTAAAAAGACATCAGTTTTTTAGTTATATATTTTTATTAAACTGTCATACACAAATATATAAAATATAATTTTTCCTGGTTTTGTATCCCAACTTAGACTGTAAAAATAAGAAACAGAATATTTAAAATCGGGTTATTGGTAAAAAATGTACCTCTAGCATTTTATATTTAAACATGCATGGTTTAAAGCAGATTATAATGAGGGAAATATTGAACCTCGTAAATCTAATCGACTATTTTGTATATACGAAAAAAAATATATGAGAAATATCAATACAGAATTTTTATATGAAAAACTTTGGTAAAAATATCAATACAAAATTTCTTTGTTACTTAAATATGTTATAGATATATTTAAAATAGACTCGAAAATTTGTGTGATAAAGAAAACAAATTTTATATATTTTTAAATATACATGCTTGAACGGTTGTGATATTTTAAAAAAAATTATAAAGACATATATAATACATGTTTGTTATATAATTTATATAATAATTTCTGCTTTATATAATATGGTAATTTTTTCTTGTTGTGATATTGGAAATGAGCTTAAATAAAATTTCTAAATCGTTATCCGAAATTTATTTTATAAGTAGGAAATCTAAATTGAAATATACTGAAAAATAAAAGAATTTGATTTTATGGATATATATTGCAACCTATTTTTTTAAATTCTATGTCCCTAAAAGTAACTTATTATTTTTGATTTTTATGTATAAAAGAGAGCTTTTATATTGAGTTTGTCTGTTAATTAATTTATTAATTAAATTTGATTGAGTTTTGAAAATTATCTGATCGTTTCTTAGCTTCAAAAGCATAAATGTTTCGACATGTAAAAAATGTTTTTAATTGTAAATATGTACAATCTTGTTAATTACTGAAAATAATGTTATTAATAAAGTTTTTTTTTCAAAATATTTAGTTTTTCTTCAATTGATATTAGATTTAATGTCTAAATAATAAGAGTCACACGACACGGTGATAGATGCCTCAGAACTACTCCCGGAAAAAGACTGTTTTATTGAAATAATTAAGTTGTTTTTACTCACAGCTGAAAGTATATTAGATACTTTTTGGTTCATTTAATAGTTACTTTTACTTTAGATACTCCTTAAAAGTATCTAGTATCTTTTATTTATCTTTATAAGTATCTTTAGATGCTAAAAGTATACAAAAAAGTATCTTGGATACTCTGAACCTGAGAAATAGAAACTTTTTCATGATCCGACAAACTTCGACCTGCATGTCGGGCAGGCGCGTGCTGGGGCGATTTTAGGGCCCGGAGAATTATTCCCTTACAGGGCCCCCTCTACGCCTTAACATTTTTATGCCATTTATTTAAATTAGTTAATCGATTAATTATAAGACGCAGAAGAGTTATTAAAACATTTTAGATGCTGATACACAATAATCAACATTGGTTATTAAGAAAACAATTTTTTTTAAATATTTAAACAAATGTGATACGGCGATAACGTAAGAAATGAATATTTAATAAAAATTCAAACAAATACAAAAACTTAACAAAAATTCTGAAAATCGAAAATACGGCAACTATTACTACTCTAATAGACTTTTGAACGGTTCTGGCACAATTTGTCAATAATATCCTCGCAATAATATCCTCGCAAGTAATACCAATCATTATATCAGATTCGTACGCCATAAGAAATAAGGCTTCCAAATTTTCCTGCAAAATACAACCTACGCAGTCTTGTTTTTAATAATTTTAGTTTCGAAAAATATCTCTCACACAAGATACCTGCGTGAGTGATATTTTAAACAGAAATTTATAAACAGAATGTAATTGTTTAAATTCAACAGAATATAAATTATATTCACATAAAACCTTGAAAACGCAGGATATGCATGGAATATCACTCTTTCATGTATAATTCCGAGTTGCAATAAATCGATTGGGTACAAAAAAATAATAACAACATTATTTCACATCAAACAGCAGAAACAAAAGAGCAAAATCCTTAGTTTTAAAGTAACGCGTTACTTTTTTAGTAACGTGTTACTTTTGCAGTAACGCGTTACTGTAACGAAGTAACGATTTACCCAAGTACCCAATTACCGTTTCTTTTCGCCCACTTTAAAAAGTAACTAAATTACTAGTAACGAGTTACATTTAGTAGCGCGTTACTGGAAAGTAATGTTTTAGTTTCGTTACTCCCAGCTCTGGACACTAATGTCCCATTGACCATATTGGTTTACTTGGACCAGCCCTGATGAAAACATTTACTGTTACCTATATATCCCATATGATGTATATGTGACCCCAGTTTTGGGTAAAGAATTTGGTTTTGAGAATTAAAGACTGATGTTATGAGAAGTCTGCATTGGTAAGATATACTGTGGAAAAAATATAGAAAGATTTTCTTTCATCTTCTCGAATTAGCCGTTTGGAATTCCTACAATCTTTACAAAAAAAGAAATGGTAAAAAGTCCCCCTTGAAATATAGACTATCCCCTGTGAAATAAATGTTTGAGAAGTTCCATAGAGACAACTTACTTCCACTTCTGGCCGTCCAAGTAAATCTCCAAATCCTCTTCAATTGTTCCTTGCTAAAAAATGTACCAGAGATTACCATGAAAAATGGACATGTTTGAAAAATGGTTCAAAACAGTTTTTTTGCCTATATTTCCTAGGGACAAAAAGAAAGTTTTAGTTTTATGCAATTTTCCGTACCATTCAAAGAAATTGCCATTTTCTAGAAAAATGGACAAAACCCCGAATTCAATATTGATTGTATGAAAAAGACATTTATTTCAAAGATTATTTAAACCATGAACTTCTAGAAATAACCAATGCTTTTATATATTTTTATGACAAATATGTTCTTGGGTACATTGTTGAAAACCACAGAGACCATCATAAAAAAGGGCAGTGTAAGGATATTCATTTTTAAGACTGTATTATGACTGTATCCTCTCATAATGTTACGTTAAAGTAGATGATATGGAGAAAACTACACTGACAGTTCTAGAATAGCAATTTTTAGTTTTTTCTTTTTGTCTGTGATATAATAAAATATTAAAACCAATCAAATATTGATGATCTGTCAGATTTTATACATATAGTTAAACTGTTTTTGAATGTTTTGTATAAAATCGATCAATGGCGTGGCAATTCTAGAACAACAATTTTTTGTTTACCCCTTTTTTTTCTATGACAGAATAAAAGAAATAAATGCCTATTTTAAAGATCCTATTAGATTTTATATATACAACTTTTTAGACTGTTTCTGAATGTTTTAGTTATAGTATAAAATTCATCAATTAACTGACAGTTATAGAGCAGTAATTTTTAATAGATCCTTTTTCTCCATGACAAAATAAAAGACTAAAATCTAAAATATTTGCCTGAACTATTAAATAACTGTCAGATTTTATACATACAATTTAAGGTCGGTCTAGACATAGCGACTTATTGAACGACTTGTCGAATCAGAAAAAAATGTATCAAGTAAAACGTACGTTTTGTCCAAACGTAATGAGGTTTGAAGCTAAATCGATAGACTGAAGATCAGGGCATCATTTTCTGATAATTGAAGCCACATCGGAACATTATCATTTAATTTTACTAAATTTAATAAATACACGTAAGTTTCAACACACATTCTCAAATAATTACGCCAATCATCAAGCTCACTACGAAATTCGTTTAATAATCTAACATGAGCATATTCGGATCTCTTCAATAGCCATTCCCTGAATCAATTTGTTCTTTGATTTTTTATTTTGTTATTCCGAAAATTTGCTTGCAATATAAATAGCATAAATTGACCACAGTACTACTTCTTTCCATGGCGATCGTCGTGAAACTGAGAGTACGTTTTGTCTTCCATGACCGTTTTATTATTTTATTATGCGATTACTGTCTGAACCGGCCTTTAGACGGTTCCTAAATGCTTCATATAAAAACCGTCTATGAAGTTCTAGAATAGCAATTTTTGGTTTTTCCCTCTATGACAGAATAAAATTAAAATAAATTCCTGAACTATTAAAGATCTGTCAGATTTTACAATTCTATCAAATCAGGTATGATCACTTTTAATTACTGAATTTACACTTAAGAAATAAATATTCCAATGAAGAAAAAAATGTAATATTTAAATACAACAACTTGCTTTTAATGTTTTATCAATATTCCTGATTATTAAATAAAATAATAAAATACTAATTATTTGAATTTTTTCAGTATTATAAAAAGTATCTCTGGAAAAAGTTCTGAAATGGTTATTGAAAGACCAGTCTATGAAATGGAAGAATTAAACGCAGCTTATAAATATGAAGAACCTTATCCACATTGTAAGTTTTTTCAATACATATACCAGAAAGTGATCAATCTCTACCACAAAAATAAATCAACTCAATTAAAATTAATTAACTAAATAAAAATCGTCTCAATATGTTTACGTTTTGAATTAAAATGGGGTTGGCAACTATCTTTGCAATCAAGGAAAAACGTTTTTTTTCATGATTAAAAAGAAGCGTATTTTAAAAGTTTATTGTATCTTCCTAACATATATTGTATTATAGACCTGATGATGGCGAGATATCGCCGAAACTATAGTTACCATCCTTATTTTAATTCAAAACGTAAATATATTGTGTTTTATTATCTCATCTGCTCACCACATTCGAGCCATGGATAACTTTTTTTGGACTTAATTATATTTTTAGTTAAAGCAAAATGCATTAAGACATGTAAATTAATATTTTCTAAGCCCAGTTTCAAAAAAACAATACCTTTGTTTGACTGGTTTCCTGATTATAGATGGAAGCAATGGATTTTAGGAGATGTCGTTGCTGGTATGACTCTTGCCGTACTCCAATTGCCACAGGTTATATTTTACTACGTTTATTTTTTCTACCAAAAACTTTTGTTTCCACATTTTTACTCGGATCGAGTCAGAACTTTAAAATTCAGTTCCGTAGGAATATAAAATGTTGTAAATGCGCGTCAACAAACAAGATAGAACTATAATAGGTCGATACTGTATTATTTTAGGAAAATACTAATTTTATTGATATTTTATTCCTTGATAAGTTTTTTATTCTGACCATAAGTCTAGGACGAATCAACCCCGGGTATATTATATTATTATTTTTTCACCAATTTTTAATGGTATTTTGTTTCGTTTTATTGAATTTTATTTTCCTCGTCTGCCTGTGCATGTTTATATAAAACGATAAGGCACACTTGAACGATTTGAAAAACTATTAATGTCCCGATTTAAATCCCAAAAGATAGAATGTTAAAATATTGGAAAATAAATCTTTTCACGCCTAAATATTTAGGGAGAACCAAAAAGAAGAGATGGACCACACAAGATTATGAAAATGTTAATTCAAACTCGGCATAAAAACAGGGTTGAAGGTGGCAGAAAAGACCAATCAAAAATCAAAGTTTAAACTCAGTAGGGTTGTCCATACAAAAAACAAAAAAACACAATAATAAACGAGCGATATTTGCCAATAATGCAGGGAGAGACAAGTGCACGTTGATAACTTTATGGTATTTAAACGTATTGAACTTTTCGTACATATTTTTTGGTAATTTCCAAGTAATGGGTATTCGTTGGATGGAGCTTTTATATACTTCAAAAAGGATATTTACAATTTATTACTAATTTATTTATTGTCAACACAATTGGTTAATAATTTATAATTAATATATTCATTGTGATGTTGGTTAGGTTTTCCGGGTTTCCATTTAGCACACAGTAGTATTCCTTAATGAAAAAAATATTTTTTGAGATTTTTGTGTTTTGATTTATGTTCACTTATCACCAAACTTTAAAAGAATTTCTGGGGTTATTATAATTATTAATTATTATGCCGTTATTAGTACTACGATTATTAAACCCAACAAAACAAAAGACGATCATGGCTATTGGGGTAAAACGGCCACAGGTAAAAAAGTATAAAATTCATTGTTAAATAAATAACAAAGGTAATAACTGTCTTGCAAATAGTAATACACAGCCTGGGGGGTAGGGGGGGAGGACACAAGTCTAAAATTAACTTTTTTCTGTTAAAGGCAATGGCATGTGGAGTATTGGCCGACGTTCCTCCTGTAAATGGTATCTATACATCAATTTTTCCAATTGTAGTCTACTTTATATTTGGATCCTCTAAACACATTTCCATAGGTAAAAACAGTTTTTTTTAATGGTCAATAAAATATAACTGGCATGTTCTGGCTACAAACATAAATCAAATAAAAAATTAAATCAAAAATAATATATATTTAATGGTTTTTGAAATGACCAAGGGGGAAACTTTATCTCTTACAAAAAGTATTGTCTATCAGAAAAACGAGTACTCTCGGTTAGCTTGAACAAAGAAGGTTTCACAAAAAAAAATTAAAGAAACAATATATGGGCTCTACGCAAATTGTTAACTTGATAATTAAATTTATTTATGTTAACAACATCTCGACTGATGATGCCTATAGAGGCAGAAACAGTCATATCGAAGAGTAGTTCGAATAACTTAAAATTAATGTTCATTTACAATTTTATATATCAATAAATTAATATAATACACCAAAGATAAATAGTTGGTTTTTATTTACTAAAAAGATAATTACTTCAATGAAAAAGCACTTAATTTGTTACAGGTACATTTGCTGTAACTTCCTTAATGACAGGAGCAGTAGTAACTGAACATATGTCAATCCGTACAGAAGCAAATTTAACAAAAGTTATGCTTAATCCACATTTGCCACAATACACAGATGTAGAAGTTGCTCAAACAGTTACATTTACAGTAGCCATTATAGAGGTTGGTAATAAAATTAAATATACGAAAAGTTTTACAAGAAATAATTTTTTGTTCTTCAATGTTAATCTTTTAATTTTTCTATTAAATCTTATTTCCTTCTTTATTATCTCTCCATCAGTACCATCTTCTCCTATTTTTTGTTACGGCCATTATGTCATTAGCATTTTGTTTTTAGGGTTCTTTATTAATCTATTTATAATTTTTTTTTTGGTCACTACCAAGTTAAACATAGTGAATAGTGAATATACCTGTCTAACTTGTCGTAAATTCTTCACTGCCTCCTTTTTGTGTTTTGGTCCTAACCAGTTTTCTCTTCATCGTCATCTAAATTGATTAATCATATAACAATGAACAAAGATGAAAGAATTACCATTTACCTGTTCCTGTCCCTCTTATCTACCCAACATGGGGCACTTGTTTCGTTCCTACCTGTTTACATCAGCAGGTCCAATCTGCTAAATATTCCGCATGTTATTACTTGTAATATCTAATCCCCTATCAATTTTCTTCCATTTAAGACCCGATAATACTTCACTTTCGAATTAATGTTATCCGTCAGTCTTATTTGCTTAAAATCTTACATTTCTAGTAAAACAATAACCTTTGCTCCAATTTTAATTTTCATGTTATTTTAATTTAAGTCTATATACGGTTTAACTTGATTGTAAGGGCGAGCGCTGTTTTTTAATTTTAAATTAAAATTTACTGTGAAGGTATAATGTGTTATATTATAGAAACTAGCTGCCCACCCTACTTTCTGCCATTAAAAAAAATTATTACATCAAATATGATTAAGAATCGATAAATGTTTGGAAAAATCTACTACGGCAGTTGACTTGTTAACATCGACCAATCTTCATCGAAGGACCAACCATAAAAATTATTTTAAATATGAAACTGTGTGTCACTAAGTCATATTATTATAAACAAAAATACGCGTAATAAAGTGAAATGTAAACAATATTCTCTCACCCATTTATTATATTATAAAAAAGAGATACATATTGTTTTTAACAATAATCAGATTAATTGAAAGGGTTGTCACTCATTATTCGCACTTCTAAAACTAGGTACAATACTTTTGTGAAATCTCAGAAAATATTGTAATAAAGTAATATGAACAAATATGACTACTGCAAGAAATGTTTGCTTAGTCAATGGTAAAAAAAGCATAGCCGTAGCTGGTTATGTTAAAACTCGACTGCTCTCTCCGAGAATTAATGAAACAGTGATAATTTTGATCGTCTTTACCCAATCTATAAATCCAGGCCAACTATGCGCCATGAGATAAATTTAATGACTGTCATTGGTTAAGAATTAGTGGTATGGTATGATTTTATGTAACGGTCGATTTGACACCTTTGCAAATATAGAATAAAATTTTAAGACAATATTCGTATAAGAGCGACCGAGGAAGGTAGAGTTATAATGAAGACAGAGTATTGCGAAAGAATGTTGGATCTTTCTAGGAATTGGAATGACGTAGATATGCAAGCTGTGACTTGAAGAAAATCATTAGCCATTTGTAAAACGGTGTTACAAAACTATTTTGGATATGATATTAAATATTTATTTTTAAATTTACCCAAACAAAATATACATTTGTCCTATAAACTTAAATTAAATATTATTTTTTCAGTTGTCTATGTATGTTTTACATCTTGGAATAGTCTCACAATTGTTATCTGATACATTTCTCAATGCATTTACTTGTGCAGCTGCCTATCACATAGCAAACTCACAAATTAGAGATCTTATTGGAATCCCTACACAGAAACGAAGAGGAAATTTTGCTATTCTTCTGGTAAGTATTATTGGACTAGTATTATACCGATTTCTTTCTTAAGTAAATTAAAACTCACGTCAGCATCTTCAATCCGTGCAATCTGTGCTTTTACCTTATTATACAATATTTGACCAAACTTTCTGCCACATAAGATAGCACATATTCAAAGAGTCAGAGTCCGGTTTGTTTGTGTATTAATTAATGACACTTGTACCTATTATTAGTATTATATTAATGAGTGAAACGCCATTTGACATGATCTTTTCTTGCAGACGATATATGATATTTCGATAACAATCACAAAAGCAAACTTTGTAGCTATGGGAATTTCGTTGGCTTCTTGTACTTTTTTATTACTTAATAATTTTTTATTTAAGGTAAGTCCGATAATTTCACTTATTATTTATACAATGATGAAAATATACCGTCCAGAAAAAAATTAAACTCGCTTGTTGCACTTTTAAATTTTCTCTTTTTTAGGACCGACTTAAAAACTAAAATTTAGTTCTCCGATTACGTGTATTATAGTAATCATTTATGTAGTTTCGTATTTTTTTAGTTTCTGGGACATACTTCCATCATTGTAGATTTTATTGACACGGTGTAAGATGTAACGAAGTTACTTTCATTTCCGTAATAATTAAAATATTTAAATTAAATCGCGCACGGCACTGGATTAGAATTAATTTAAAAATTATGGGAGAAGCTTCGAATATAAGGTCAGTCGTACCAGTTGAATCTCCGCCCGACAGATGGAGGTATTCGCGTCCGTGCTTCTTAGACACAGAAATTCAATCTCTTGTCAGCAGTTGCTGTGGCAGTCCCAATTCTAGTAGCAGTGGCAGTCCCAATTGGAGTAGCAATGGCAGTTCCAGACATTCAGAGACAGGCGCAGTGTTACCAGTTGGCGCATACTCATACGAATTCCGCATAATTTAAGAAGCATGCGTATAATTTCTAAATCTGAATTAAATCGCATTATTTGCGTAATTTTCCTTGTCACCATTATGCTTTGAATGTAAACTCGGAACACTACATTACTACTAAACTATCACTGTCGCCATCAAAATAATTTCCGCATTGGGTTTCAAAGAAGAAAACTTTACTGCAATATTGCAATCACGATATGTATTAAAAAAAGCTGTTTCGGGATTTATGCGAATATTTTGCACGGATCTGCTAGGCTGATTATATTGTTTTTTCGTGTTACGCAGCGTAGGTACGTTTTTTTAGTACTTTTTTTTGGTCTTAAAAATAAAAAACAATAATTTTTTTGTATAGGTATTTACTGTCCTTTTTCTAATTTGATTTATTCAAATCAAAATCTCCTTATTTTTATTCAATTGTAACGGAGTTCCAGAACCGTCATCCGACTACCACGCCAGCCCGGAATACGTGCCTGTACCGTCCGATAAAGGAAATACCCAGGTACTAAACCCAGTAGCTAAGTGTCTTGTCGATGTCATAAGACTTCTGGAGTATTTTGTTTCCACTGACGCTGCCCGTGCAAGTGGCCTTCGTAAACGGAAGGTGGCATCCGAGGCAATCCGAAACTAAGGCGTCAATAGACCGCTTGATAGCGAGAAGAGAGCGTTTGAAAGAGATGCGTTTACTTTACTTAATATGTATTCATAAATGTCAGAGACATTTGTTGATATTTAGTGATTTTTACCTCTCGCCCTTCAGATAAGAGAGGTATAGGAATCATGCTAAAAATTGGGTAGTGAGTTTTCAATTGATAAACACGTTTTGGGGTCCCTAGAATACGATTTTAATATTTTCGCGATGATGTCTGTGTGTGTGTGTGTGTGTTAGTGTGTGTGTGTGTGTGTGTTAGGATGGATGTTGTAGTAACGATAACTCAAAAACTACTGAATAAAAAAATTTGAAATTTTGCATACAGGATTCTGATACCCTAGATTAGATCTGATTAGATTTTGGTGCCAATCGCACAACCGAAAGTGGCAGTTGCTATGGGTGATGACGCCATTATTATACAAAACGGCAATAAAGTTTTACACATATATTTTGTATACCCTATAGTTTATATTCATCTCAATAAAATTTTCGAAACTTTTGCCATTGTTGCCAGATTTACAAAAAAATAATTTTTTTTTATACTTTTTTGTGTCAACCTGTAAATTTTTGATTCAAAAATGGCGAGAGGTCATGTGCTGGCAACATCAGATTTTTTTTTCTTATTTCTGAAAATTATTACAATAATTTTTTACATTTATTTCGTAAAAAATAAAAAAAATCCGTACCTACCCCGAATTGAATATAAATTTTTTGGACCATACTTAATCTTTTAAAAAGAAATTTTAAGTTAAATGCTCGCCAACCTCCATGAATAGCATATTTGTCTATTAGATGGGACGTCCCGATGAATAGACACTTCCTTTTTTCATGTTCCC
Source organism: Neocrepidodera transversa (assembly GCA_963243735.1). Lineage (NCBI taxonomy): Eukaryota > Metazoa > Arthropoda > Insecta > Coleoptera > Chrysomelidae > Neocrepidodera > Neocrepidodera transversa. Next base: position 6,131,095 of record OY725350.1, read on the forward strand.
TTCCGGAAAAATTAACGCTTTATAAATTTTTAGCCATGGTTATCCAAGAAAACAATCATACCGTTTCCTGCAGAATTAATTGTTGTTTTAATTGTCACCATTTGCAGTAAAATTTGGAATTTCAATAAAAATTATAACGTTACTATAGTTGGCACAATTCCTACAGGGTAAGCTTAAACTAGAACTGGAAATTTATATCCAAAAATCTAAATCTTTATTAAATTTGTAGCTTTCCAAAATTGAGTAATCCCAAATTTGAACTTATTCCATCAGTTCTATTAGATTCTTTTATAATAACAATTGTAGCTTACGCTATTTCAATTTCATTAGCTTTACTTTTCGCACGCAAATGTTTGTACGAAGTGGATCCAAACCAGGAATTTTTAGCTTTGGTAAGTAAGTAATATTCAATAATAAATTGATATGGAACACTCGGTATTTCCGATGTCCAATCTACGAATCTCAGTCCGGGTTGGGTTCACACTTAAATAAATTTTAAAAATTATAAAAAAAAATTACAATTTATTTAAATTTTTAATGTTCCTTTTCTACTCCCTTCGATTCTTCTCTTTCACTAATGTGTTTTCTATTAACCTGTTTCTTCCTTCTTTCTGTCACTTTCCCTGTATTACTTCCTAGTTTATATTTGTATATGTTTTCCAATTTTCCCTGTGTTTCTATCTCTCCATTTAATTTAATCTAAATTCCATCATCTTCTTATAGTTCTTTATTTTATGCCTCTTTCTTGTATATATATTTTTTTTATAATACTATGAATTACCTTCATATAGTTTATTTTTTTATTAAATATATATCCATTAACAATATAACAATACAAATTTCTTTATATTTCCCTCTATAACAAATTTGTTTTCTTTTAATTTTTCTGATAAATTCCAAAAATTAAATTATCAAAAATTCCAAATTAACAACAACATTTTCTCTTTCTATCTTACTTGATTATTTTTTTTAAGTTCCAAATAATAAGTCAACCAGGACTGATCATCCTAGATATGACGTCTGAAATGACCTGACATCTTTATATTTAAATTTTCATATCAAAATAGATACCACTAGGGCGAAATGGGGTTTCTAATATTAATATTTACTTTTGGACGGGTAAGGAAGTGGTACAAATCCCAAAAATGCAGAACTATTCATTGAACTATTATAAACACAATACAACAAGAAATAAATATAAAAGTTTCATTGTTTTTTTTGGCTTCATTCTAAAAAATGAGGGGGTAATCCCACCCAACTTTCCGAACACTCCTAGTAAAGTTTAATCGATTATTTTAGTTTTTCTGCATTAAAATACATTAATTATATTACCTATCGAATGGTATAAATCCCATTTTATTATCTTCAATATTTTTAAAGTTATTCAATTTTTTTTTAAACTTATATTAAATTTCAAAAAAAAAATGAGGAATTCTACAATTTTTTGAATAAAATTTTGAAAAAAAATCACAATTATAGAGTTTTTTACTACAAATTTAAGGGTAACTTTTTTAAAAATTTTAATATTAATTTTAACCTTAAAACAAATCAAACCTATTTTTAAATAATTTTAAAATCAATAAATAATTAATAACTCATTCAATTTTATTCAAAATTGGAAACAGACCTTTTTTTAGGTTTTCTGGATCAAAATGCATTAATAAAGTTAGTTTAAAAAACAAAAAAAAAATCAAATTTTTTTCCAAAAATTCATGGGTAAATCCATTGAATTGTTTAAATGTTTTTCATTTTTTGCTATAACTTTTACAAATACTATATGAAAATTATGAAATAATTTACACACATAGTACTTTTGGATCCTTTTCGGATATGCTATTTACTTTTTTCATTTATTTTATACTTATTGATATAACAAAATTACAAAAAATTTAAAAAAAATTCTTAATTTTTTCTATTATAATTACAATTCTAAATTTTAAGAAACCAAAATACATTTAAAATTTAGAGTTTTATATTATCTTTCGATTGGTGAAAATCACATTTCAATAACTTTAATATTTTAAAAGTTATTCAATTTAGTTTAAAATCGTAATATAATCTTACATTTCTTAGCCAATTTTTTAAAAATTCCAAAATTTTTGTAAAAAAATTTTGAAAAAAATTATAATTATAAAATTAATTATTACAAATTTAAAGATATTTTTTTTAAATTTTTAATATAAAAATTTAACTAAAAAATTATAATTTAATAAAGATAAAAATTAAAATAAAAACTAGCGGCGAAACTATGTGCAACTTGAAAAAATAGTCATGACAAAATTTATAGAAAATTTTATGTTCTACAATTTTGATACCATGTAATTTTTCATAAAACTCCATAATTTTGTCTCAAAATCTAAAAAAGTCACAAAAATGTCAATATAAATTTTTTTCACGCCCTCTAGCGGCGAAACTATCAGGAATTCAAAAAACCAGTAATGACAAAATGTGTAGAAAATTTTATGTTCTACAACTTTCATATCCTGTAATTTTTCATAAAAATGCATTATTTTGGTTATTTAAGAAAAATATGAAAAAAAATTACTTTTTCATATATCTGGCAACAATGGCAAAAGTTTTTGAATATTTTAAACATTCGAAATTAAACTATAACGTATAAAAAATATATGTGTAAAACTTTATTGTCATCATGTTAGGTAATGACGTCATCACTTATAGCAACTGTCACTTCCGGTTGTCCGATTAACTCCAAAATCTATACAGGTCGTCTCCTTGTTACCCTAAATATGTATATAAAATTTCATCTAAATCGGTTTAGCCGTTTAGACGCTATCGTGTTCACACACACACACACAGACACACAGACACACACACACACACACACACAGACACACACACACACACAGACAGACATCATGCTAAAAATGGTATAAATGGATTCAGGTGACCTCAAAACGTAAAGATCCGTTAAAATCTGGGTATGGTCAAAATATCATGATCGCAATACTTTCCTTCTATACAACTCTGTTGTTCGGAAAGTAAAAAGAGTCCTTCACTCTATTCTGCAGGATGGGGTACTCGAGCTTACAAAGTTCATTACAGACTCGTCGTCGTCAGTATATATCCCCGCACATGAGTTGTGTTGTGAGCCCACTTTTTTCACTGAAGGCATGAAATCCAACTTTCAGATGAAGATATTGGTCATTGCAATATAAACACAAAGTCTCTGCTCTTTCCTCAGATTCCTCAGAACTGTCATCTTTTGTTTTTTGGAATAACTTCTCCCTTCTTTTCTTCTGGCCAGACAGATTCTTTTTAATTTTGTTTTTTTTGTACTTCTCTATTGCTTCGGTCAGTTCTTTTTGATAAGGAGACGATAAAAGAATAGCAGTTTTGCCTATTTTTCTTTGCACTCTTTATTGGTTCACTAGAAGGGTCAGACTTCCAGGGATATTTGGAAGATGGTTATTTTGAATGTCGGTTTTATTTTTCATCGTGACTTTGATAGATGGGGTTGAGGTATTATTATAAAAAAAAATATTTTCTTGAGGCTCATTGACGTAGGTGATTTAGGCTCATCGACTGGAGTATGATCTGATTGTGTTTCAAGCTTAGGATTTTTGTATATGAGACTAAATATTTGGTGAAATAAAATAGAAGAGCTACGAGACGATCAATAATCTAGAGATTCTACTCATATAAAATTAATGAGGAGTACATTGAAATTATAACTTTTCACTAAACAAATATATGTAAAAAAGTAAATAATATTCTTTCAACAGGGATTGAGTAATATTTTTGGTGCATTTACCTTGTGTATTCCATCGTCTGCTTCTCTATCCAGAACCGTTCTTAGATACAATGCAGGAGGACAAACCCAGTTAGCTTCTGTTGTATCTAGTATTATTTTAGTAATGGTGATATTATTTGTAGCTCCACTATTCGAAGCATTACCTAGAGTAAGTAATTAAGTTTAAGTATTCCAACTTGGTTTAAATCTTGTAAATTTTTTTAGTGTATTTTAGCAAGCATAATCGTCGTAGCATTAACCGAACTTCTTTTTAAAGTGAGATCAATCGGAAAATATTGGCGGTTAAGTAAATGGGATTTTACAATATGGATTGTTACCTTCTTGGTAACTTTTATTGTTCATATAAGTTATGGTATAATGGCAGGAATTATAACATCGTTATTAGTACTTTGTATTCAGGGATTTAAACCTTATACATGTATTCTTGGAATCGTACCAAATACAGATTTGTACTTAGATGTTGAAAAATATAAAATGGTCAGTATGCAAATTGTTATAAAAGTAAAGTTAAGTTATAAGTACTTTAAGTACGTCTTGTCAATTTTTGAAAGTGGTCCATTATGGTTCTTTATTTTAATTAGACTTCTTTCCTTAAAAAATCGATATAGGGATTCTTAAATAGCTCTAATTTCTCTCATGATACCTACTAAAATTTATAGCTGACTTTCCGCTTTATCTCTATTTAATGATTTCATCCAGTACTGTAGTTCTTTATATAAGTAAAGTTATCTACTAAGTTTGGTATGCCAATTTGTTTAACAAACTTCCTCCATACGAATTAACATAAAAATTCTGCCTATAGTTTAATATTATAATGATCTCTTTCTATCTTCAGATTATTCATGATCAACGCAACTTTTCTTCTCATCTAGCCACAAAATATTATAATCATCATCCAGTCTCTTATCTTAAAATTTAAAATAAATATTTTATAAATTGTACTCATTGCACCATCAAAAAAATAAAAAAAAAAAAAAACAAAAAAAAAAAAAAAAAAAATCTACAAATGTAAAGCTGATTTTTATTTCTTATCATCTCTCGCGCTTATATAGACAAACTGTCGTCAAGTATGAAGAATCGCTCTTTCTTTCTGTTACTCTCTCAGATAGGAAACGCTATATATTTTTTTGCTGATAATTTTAGCTTGAAAATACTGGAATTTAACTCATGTGATTATCTAATTTTTTTTTCCTTTTAACAGCTTTAATTTTTATCAGTAAGAACTGCAAATGGTTGTTCCAAAATTGTTGTCAATTTTTTAAAAAATTAATTTCAAATTCTTTAATTTGGATAATTTGTAAAAAATATTCCTCAATATCTTATTTAAATCTTCTTTTGAATATTTTAGAATACGTAACATTGTAAATATCTTATTTTTTGTTAAAAATCTAGGACCTGTTCAAATACCTTTTATTGAGATAATTTTGTTCAAGAATTTTTTCGAATATCTCAAAACATCTCACGGTATCTAAAGAGATATCTCAATTAAAGTTTTGTCAAAAAATTTCCGAAATATTGATTATAAATAGTTCTCAATTATTCATGAGTGCACGCATTAGTCAGACAAGTTTTAATTATGTGGTTCCCGTGATTAATGAATGTGGGCAAATGAAATTGGGCACAATTTTTCTTAGCGAATTATGCTTATACCGCCCTGTGGTCTTTCCTTTACAGCAAAAACTTGATGTAATTACATTATTTTAAATTGTCTTTGCTGACTTGCCCAAAATATCTTGATTCAAAATTTAGGGCCGTCTAAGTTACGAGATTGAATAATTAAGAATATCCTGTTTAAAATTTGAAGAAAACCTGTAGTGGTGGATGGTGGGGAAATCTAAAATGTCTGTTTATTTCTTAATTCATTCTTATTATCATATTTTTAGGCTGAAGAAATTGATGGAGTAAAAATTTTCCATTATTCCGGAGGACTTAATTTTGCAATAACTAACAATTTTAAAAACTCGCTTACTCAAAAAACAGGTTTTGATCCAATAGCAGTGTTAAGAAAAAGGGCCAAATTAAATAAACGAGAATTACCAAATCAGGAACTTATTAATACAAATATTGTTATCCTAGATTTTTCGAGTGTAAATTATGTTGACGCTGCCGGGGTTAATTTTTTAAGGATACTATGGGAAGATTATCAACGGATAAACATTCAAATGATGATTACAGGATGTTCAGGTAATAACTTTTTAACTATTTCATCTATTATCATTCAAAATAAACTTTTGAATCCATTTTGTTAAAGGTCCTGTATTTGAAATGATAGTAAAATTCCACAGAGTTCAGAAGACAGAAAAAAAAATCTTAATATTTCCTACTATTCACGATGCTGTGTTATATGCTCAAGTTAATATTATTTTTAAAAATAAGTAAATGTTAATGATTAAAAATGTTATAATATAAAAGTATTATAATTACTGTTTTAATTTGAAATTTTATAATTTTGGTAAGTATTTTTTGCTAAAAGTAGCAAGCTATCGGAATAATAATAAGCGGAAATTGTATTGAAGAAGTACCAAATCATAAATATCCAAAAGATTATGTCACCAGCTCGTAGATGAGTTGACTGGAAAAAATTAGAACAATTTTTAGTAGGGCCAGAACCAACGCGCTGCATATTCTGAAAGATTGTAATTTTTATCAAACAACCATGTCTTGGTCTGGAAATTGATTAGAATATAATATTCACTTCACTTTCAATGTGCCATTTTTGTGTTGTGATATATTTATCTTACTATTTTTAAATAGTTCAGAAAAATGGAAGAAGAGATGGTGGAACTGATTTTAGGAAAATTTTTGCTCACAGTGGACAATTACACCGCACGTCTTTATAGTTCCCTTTTTAATTCTTTTGACAATGAAAAATAATCATAAGTAATTGATTATTATGTTCTGAACATATCTGTAAACCATTTTAGATGATATATTTGCACAGCCATATCTTCAACAATTCACAGAAATTGAAGATAGTCAAAATTGAGTGATTCAAAAAAATAAACAATTGCCAAATGGGGAACTTGTTATCACAAATAAAGTTCTAGAACCCAGAGAGAGGCTAATAAAGTGGCCACAACGTATTTTTTAGCTCTACGAAAGAAACTAAATTACAAATTTTCTGATAAATGTACAGCCAAAAATTCTATCTGGTTAGAAATTGCACAAAGTATAAATGCAGCTGATTTTTCATAAAATTCACAACACCAATTTTAATTTGAGTTTTTATCGAATTTAGAATGACAATTGGCGTGCACGTAACATTTTAAAATGTAACATTTTTCGGTTCAATTTTAATGACAGTAAAAAAAGGAGAAGGTTGGGTCCAATGTGTTAGATGCAAGCGATGGGTGCATGGTATTAATATTTATATTTTGTTGTAAAAATTGTTTTGATATATAATTAGAAACACTTTAGACAACATGTTTGTACATTTTTGGCGAGATTTTCCTGATTTATCGATTATTTATGGCTAATCAAACCTTGAGTATCTCATTCTAAGGACACTTCCCCTATCAATCAAAAACGGCCAGTTTGGTTGTTTTTTACTTTTTTTTTATAGAAGTTTTTATTGTCACAGTATTTTTATAATTCTTCTTAATTTTTTTCTGGATTCTAAAGTTGCTTTATTTGCCTCGTTTTAGGCTGGTTTCATCAATCCACTCTTTTTAATTTTCTGTTCTGAGATTTCATTTTTGTCTGCTAGTCTTGTTTCTGTTTTTGTTTTGTATTTATATGCTTCTTTCCTTTCTTTCAATATCCTAACGTCATATCATAATTTATTTATACTGATTTGTATAGTTTTTTTTTAAATTCCGTCATGACTAATATCTGTTTATCTACAACTCCTACAGTCCGTAATTGATTTTAAATATTTTAACTAAATAGGGCATGTTACGAAATAATTTAATTTCTTCGTTAATTCGTAGTAAATTTTAGATTTATCCCAGTCTTCTCGCCAATAATTTTTTTCCTGGTTATCACTTTGCAGGACATTATAATAAAAATTGGATAACAAAAATGGCAATAGGTCATATGCATACAGTTAAGTACCTACTTTTTACTCACATTTTAGAAGTGGCCGTCTTGAGTAGCGACTCTAATTTTCGTATGCATAAATAGGAGTATCCACTCCGACTTACTCTTAAAAATGTGTTTAGTAAGTAGACTCAACTACATGAAAGGTCGAATATGTACGTGATAGCCGAATTTATGCTCATTTATCAGCCTACCAAGGTCTATAAGGTCCGTAGAACGACACGTGAAGTAGAATATCATTCTTTATATCGATTTGATAAAGTTAACGTTCATTGGATAATCAATCATTTTCTTGACGGTACTAAAAAAAAACCGGGGGTGTAGCGAGTGAGTAAAGAAAATAAATAAATAAATAAAAATAAGGGTTTTTTTACGGTATGTTGGCGATCCAGGATTCTAATTTGACGTAGAAGAAGATATTGACAATATCTCGAACTATTACCAACGTCATGACGAGGATTGCGAATGTTTTAATTAAATTTCGATCCTTGTATGAAGAATTGCAATAAGTGGCATGAAAAGTTTAACTTTCCTTCAGTTACTGGTACTATAGACTATATCCATGTACCCATTGTAAAACCATCTAATCATAGAAACGAATATATTACCAAGAAAACTTTGCTGGTACCTATCAACGTGCAGGAAACGTGTAATGTAACTGACAAATTTACTAGTGTGGATGCTTCCTGGCTGGGTACTATATACGACTCTAGAATATGGAAAAATTCGGCAATATACAACATCATATAACGAATATGACTAGTGTGGTTTTATTAGGAGTCTCTGAGTATGGTGTAGCTCCCTGGCTCATAATTCTTTTTCAAGTTGTAGATATTCCAGAGCGAAGATCATACAATCGGTTGTTTACCCGAGAACGAATTATATAGAGTGATGCTTTGGGCACTAACTTACAAATAAGAGTGCCTCCTCTCATACCTCCATTGTTTGTAACAATTTCGAGATGGAGTAAACACTCATCATCAGGAGTAGATATTCGCTACAAATTAGACTGGCTACTTCTTAGTGCCCACTCATTTTTATGCATCTATTGTTACACACGTACAAGATAATCATTAGTTTATTTTATAGGTAAAGGAAAGTTTTACAAAACCGAAATAGTTAAATTTATTTTTAAAATGTGTTCTTTAATTTTCAAATCCTGGCGTTAAAATACACCCAACTACTCTTCCGGTATCTCTATTGGACCAGCTGGCGCTGGGGCTGGGGTTGTAGTTGTAGTTGTCGTAGTCGTAGTCGTTTTCGGTGTCGTCCTCTTCTGTTTATTATATTCCTTAGTACCTAAAAATAAATATGTTTTGTAAACAAAAAAGTCTTAATACGAATGTGAATAGTTTTATTTATTTTAAAAATTATAAAATACAAAAGGCGCTACAAAGTTCTAATCTGATCTGATATATTTTTAAAAGTTATTATATGACAGTAGTTCCACTGCAATGGAGAATATTGATAGTTATAAATATCTAGGGGAATTATTAACCAATTTAAAATGAACAAATATAAAAAAATCTTACAGTCGACATTATAAGCTAGAATAACATAATTGAGGAACTTGTACGACTTCCTAAATGATATTAGAACGTATCTGTGTCCTGGGCCACCAACTGATAATTCGGTATCACCATAATATGATCCTGGGTATCCTCGATAAATTTGGATGCACGTAAACGGAACGCTACTGTCTAGAGTTACCTACAAAGATAAAAGATATATTTCGATTTTATAAAACACTTTATTTAAATGGTTGAATTAAAGTTTGTGATTTAAAGTGTAAGTCAAGATTGGCCAGTAAAGTTTATATAAGTTAATATCGATAAAAGAAAAATTCCACCTAGACAATCTTCTCTATCAAAGTACAAAATACGACACTAAAAGTTGAAAATAAAATTAAATATGGTAAAAGCCCATTACTTAATCTATGTTTAGGGAGATGTCTGGCTGAATTCCCATGAAAGTCGAGAAAATACAATAAAAACGATTACAATCAGAGAAAATACATAATAACACTTGTAGCATTCACCGAAAGTTAGGAGAAAGATATATAGAAATACGATAGCGAAGATAATATAGAATATCTATTATTGTATATTTTAATATTTTATAATCTAAAAATAGATTTAAAGTCAACACAATATTATTCCGTCTGTCTCTCAGACTTTTTTCTGTCTACTTGCAATATACAGTTAACAAAAACAAAATACATAAGCGACTGTTGCTATGCAAGCTTATCTTTCTCTTATATTATTCCTTCATTATAAGAGACAAAAAATATAGATATCTTTCTTCCCGCTAAGATTCTGAATTCAAGGCTACATACCACGTCACATGTCTCCTACCAATAAAAAACCACCAACCCTACTCTCCGTTAAAATTCAGAGCACACAATCATCAAATCGCATCCAGATAGTGAACAAATTCAGTCATGCATTCAATAGAGCAAAAAAGTTTCTTCAAATAAGTTTTCTGAGTTTTCATAACAAAACAATATAAATAGTTTTTACAGTGAGTGAAGTGATTTGAGTACAATTTAAATATTTATGTTTCGGTTTCATAATTTAAATTAATGTGCTGCTTTATGATTTTTCTGTTCATGTTCGTACTTGGAAAAAATGGAATAAAAATTACATTTATATTTCAAATACTGTTTTTATTTTAACATTCATATTGGTTTAACTTCTACCTAAGAAGTTTGGTCCTTCGAGAAAATCCAAGAATTTATTTTATCACGCTCGCAGTCTAGTGTTCTTTCAACAGTTCATCTAAAAACAGATACTGATAGATCCAAATTGTAAATCTGACTATCAAGACCATTGACACAGATAAATTTGTGATTATTTCATATACTATAACAATAAATATAATATGGTAGAGAGAAAGCAAACGTTCAGTCAGTTATTGTTGTAATAGCATGCAGGAAACTTGACCAGTTCTTGAAGTTGGTAAGGTGGATTAAAAATTCCTTTCAGATTGTCTTTTAACCCATATTGGCGGAGAGCTGTCGAGTGGCCTAAGCATTCTATAAGAATGTATTTAGCAGTTTTGGTAATTCTCACAGAACGGCTGTTCATCGAAAGTCATCAAATATTTGGGTGTTAATTGGGTGCATCCAATACGTAGTCGGCGTATCAGACTTGTCTGTCGTCTAGACATTGGTGTAAGATAAACTGGGTCAATAGAAAGTTGGTCTTCATGTAGTTTGGATTGTGATCTACTCCATTGATTTTGCCCGTACAGAGTGCTTAAATTGCGATTTAAGGTCTTTATAGATTTATACTTTTTCTATGGATAAGTTGGATAAAGTGACTTCTTTGGCTAATCTATCGGTTTTCTTATTTCCAGATATGCCAATATGAGAAGAGATCCATATCAGAGTTGTGGTTGTCCCTAAAGATTAAAATTGGTTGGACTGATCGCGTATGGCTTGAACTAGAGGATGTTTGGTGTAGGTATATATTTATGATTGAGCGGATGGATGACAGCTAATCAGAGCATATTGCCACTGTATTATATTCTGTGATTAGGGATTTGAGGCCCTAAACATCTCACCAGTATGGAAACTGGAAAAAACTGGTGATATAATAACGAGAGCGCAACCTACACCATTTTCACTTTTAGAAGCATCAGTGTATAAGATGCTCTCAAAAATTTCCTTCCAGTCTCTACTTTAAGGTGTTTATTTGGGAATATGTTAGTTGCAGGTAACTTTTTGTTCCAAATAGGGGTAACAGAGAAAGGTGCAGGGGTAGTTTCAAGGATATTGATATTAGAAACTAGAGGTGGTAAAATATGAGAGAAATTTTGTGTTCTACTGGGAGAGCAAACATTTTGGGCAGAGATAGACTATATCATATAATAAGTTGAATTGGAAGGGTTAGCAGAAATTCTGGAAAAGTATGACATTAAACGCTGTTCACGCCTTACTGAAATTAGAATAAGCTTCTGGCTGGACTAGATCTTAAGGCGCCTAAGCAAATTGTTAAAAAAGTCTTGTGGACAGAATTGAGTATTTTTAGCGTGGAATTGGAGGCGGACACGTAGATAATAGAGCCATAATCCTAGAGCGTATTAAAGATCTGTAATCCTTCAGAACTGTTCCTTGTTGAACTCCCCATTGCTTATGTGATAGTTTTTTAAAATGTTCATTCTGCTGAGACAATTTCCTTTCACGTCTCTAATATGCTGTTTTCAAGAAATTTTGATGTCAAAGAGTCCCAAAATTTTATTATGATTGGCTGATGTAGATAATATTTCACCATTAAGAGAAATATTTGGAGTGATGATGTTAGACGGATCAGTGACAAGAGATGACTAACTGCTTCTTGAATAAATGTAGCAATTGAAGAGAGTTTACCGTGAGAATAAATTAGAAGTTCATCTGCATAGAGAGGAAACTTTACTGGAAGCGGATATTAGAACAAATATCATTTAAAGCAAGAATGAAGTGGGTTTTGCTTAGTACAGAGCCTTGAGGAATACCATTATCTTGTGAGAAGACAGGTGCGGTTAGTTAAAAAGTTTTCAATAAAGGAAGAAATATTATCAGAAAATTGGCATTCCTTAAGTTTGTATAGAATGACGGCTATAATTAAGGGTATCAAATGCGTTCTCTATATCGAATATTGCTGCTAGGACATTTTGGTTTTTGTTGAAACCATTGAGAATATCACTTTTCAAGACTACAAGATTGTCCATGGTGTTTCGTTGCGGTCTAAATCCGCATTGACCTGATGATAGAACATTGTGTTTGTCCAAAACCAGATAATTCGTTTATTGATAATTTTCCCCACATTCTGCATGTTAAGGAAATAGGCTGGTATAAATTAAGATCACTGGGACTTTGGTTTTGCGTCTAAATCGGCAACATGGTGAATGTGCACTATATCTTCGGGAATTCCATTTTGATCCAGGTTTTGTTGTAAAGGTCCAATAGCTTGGAAATTCTAAATGTAGATAGATTTTTGAGTAAAAGAAAAGGAATTTTATCAGTTCCAGCATTTTTGCAAGTAAGAAGAGCATGCAGAATGGTAGATATAGGAAAAGGAAGAAGATGTAAGGGTATATTTTTTGCATCGTGCTTTTGTTTTTTGATTTTTAATGGAAGTGAGCAGCCACGGTGAAAAATATTAAAAGCAGTAAACTACAAAAAATCTTGGTATCTGGATGGAATACGCCAGAATCTAGCTAAAAACAAGCGAACAGCAATATTATAAACAAACGTTTGCGTTTTTTTCAAATAGTTGCTTTGTCATATACTGATCTATACTTTATGCAGTCTATGTCTCGTTCCATGAGCTGTACAAGAAAACGATCGTTTGATGATACAAAAAGCGACATATTTTCTATAAATATAATATAATTAGTGATATAAAACAAATTGTAATGTAAAGAGAAAAAAAATAAAAAATCTTACTGAATAAAATCTTGGTCCGGAACGGCTAGTCTCATATTCAAGTCGTTTAAATAAAACTGGTTCTAATTCTTTGCAATAATCACATTTGCCTGTTGTTATAGAACCTGTCCAACCCGACCCATACCCTGTTGACGAATCCCATACTTTTATTGTACCTTTATTTTTAGAAAAATTGAACAGTGTTGCTAAATAAATCACAAATAAAAATACACCTTTCATTGTTTTTTTTTAATCAAGTAAACTTATTCTTCTCTATGCACAATCACTCTAACAAAAAATATTATATAAAATATGTTAAAATTAAAAATGTAATTAATAGTTTTTAAACAATGAGGCTTATTTTTCGATACAATGTGGCCATTAATCAAACGAATTTTAAACAAAGTTACCTAATTTCTAAGTATATAAAATTCCAAATTTTATTATGTCTGCCGAAATATTTTTTATATTTGTTTATGGAAAATTATTTTTTGTTTAAAAAAAAAATCGTAAAAATCAGAAGAATAAACAAAAATTAAAAATCATAAGAAATAATTAAAAAAAAAACGGAACAATGAGACAAAAATGAGCAAAGAAAAAAACGAAAATATCAGAATAATACGTGGTATTATGGATTTTTTTACCCAGTTATATTTTCTCTTTCTTCCTAATTTTATAGCAACTGGAAAGGATTGTATAATTAAAGATTTTAAAGTTATTAAATTGGCGTTCCACAATACGTAAAAGTTTTATGAAATTTACTAAACACTATTTACGAACCGAATACCAAGGTGCCTCTGTAATGTCACTTAATATTTTGTGAACAAAGTTCTTTCTCTATACTTACATCTTAGTATTTATTGTTATAGTCGTAGATAAAGTATAGTATTCAATTTGGTCATAACCTATATTTCTGCTCTTTAAATAATAGGCTACTTCCATATGGTGAAAATTTGAGGCACACTGTATAGGAAACAATTTTTTTCGGTAGAGTTTAATTTATTATCTTAGATAATAAACATATTTAAAAAATACCAATTTACAATCGTATATTAACAGATAAAAATAAATAGAAAAAAAATTAAAAATATAATCAAATAATCAAAATCAAAATTTGAAGTCTTAATTATAAGTCAAAAGATATAATTCAGTGTTATTTTTTTAATTAAATTTTAAATGTAGAAACAAATTTCAAATTTAGAAATAAAATTTTAAGTTCTTTAAAGTAAAAATAAGCCAGAATTAAAATTTCTAAATTGAAGTGAAAATTTCAAATTCAAGAACCCAAATTAAAATAATCAATTTAAGGTTCATAATTAATATATTGAGGTTGGAGTCAAGATATGGAATTTAGTGTCAAAATTTAGTGATTAAAGTCATTTTTTTTATTTACAGTAAAAAGGTAGAGCCCAGACTCATGATTTAAAATTTTTAGTTTAGAGTTAAGATTTTAAGGGGCCCGCACACTTTCGTCTCGCCTAATATAGAAACTAAAAATATGCGGTTTTTTCATGCTATTTAAAATATTTTTTAGTAGAAAGCGTTTATGCTACTTTTTCAAATTTATCTAGAGCAAAAGTTGATTGGTAAAAGCCGCAGCTTCTTATCTTTAATATTAAGGGAGCGCCCGTCCAAAAATCATTTTAGATAAGATAACATATGATATTGGCGCCTCTTAAAGTATTTTTTTTAGCACAGACTTTGAATTTTGGGTTCAAAATCAAAAAAAAATTAATTTTGAGTTTTGAGTCAAAATTTCGAACTTAAAGTCAAGATTTCAGATTTATAATCATAGTAGGGTTGATAATCAAAATTTCGGGTTTAGAGTCAATATTTCGAAGTTAAAGGCAAAATATGTAATTCACAATCAAAATTTCGTGATTTTTTTTAATCGCAGTAAAAATATCGAGTCCAGAATTAAAATTTGTCTGGAAATTGGAAAATTTGGGAAAAACAGAAAGTGCTTTTTTTTTATATAAACTCAAGAATATTACTTACCATTAGAACGATGGTAATTCTTTTTGGGCTCGTTATGGTCCTAGAGAAATATTCAGCACAAAAATCCGCGACAATAGAGAAGAACAAAAGTGTGAGAGTATAATTAAGATGTTTCAAAAACTAACAAAGTTATAACAATTTAAAGTTGCGCTCTGCGTTCCGTCCGATTCAGTGGCCTGACGTCATCTCTCCTAATTATAAACCAAGCGACGTATTGCGCTTCTTTATTCTCATTATTTCTCGCATTTATTTAAGTCAAGTAAAATTACGTTTTTTGGATAAGTGAAATATACCCTCACCGTTTTTTTATATATAATAAGGGAAGCTTAAATCCGGATTTGCGGATTGCTATGTCGTGACTTCCGGTTGCCATATTGGAAAACGTGAATGGTTCCATATCTAAGAAACTGCTTATTTTTGCAGAAAAGTTAAAAGGGCCAAAAATCTTAAAATAAAATTGAGACAATTTTTTTTGTTCATTGACTCTTTAAACGGTTTTAAGGGTGGTTTCACCCGCTAAAGTTAACGGTGAAAAAATCACTAGTCTTTTTGAAGGTTTAGTTGGCAGGAAAAAATTCGAATGCATATAACCTAGAAAAATAATGTCCCCACAAAATGAAGGTGTAATTAAAACCAAAAGATAATTTCATTATCTACATTTTTGGTCCTTTGAATTTTTCTGCGAAGGTCAATAGTTTGGATATATGGAGCCATTCACGTTTTCCAATATGGTGACCGGAAGTCACCACATAGTAATCCCAAAATCCGGATTAAGCTTAACTAGTAGCACTCTATCAAATATAAAAAAATCGGCGAGAGTATATTTAATTTACGAATATGGCTAATATGGCTAAATAAAAAAGTCAGACATGCGTCCGTCGTGTTGTGGCATATAAGTTTTTTGTAGTACGGCGCTTTAGCTATGCGGAGACCTGACGTCAGACGCACCAAAATCTGGTCTAAAAAGCAACAACTTTAATATTATAGGTTTCCGTTATTTATTGACCGATTTTAAATTTTTTTTACCGATTTATTAGTTTTTGTCTATATTTTAGTTTAATGTAAAAAGATATTACATTATCACTACCATAAAAGTCGGAAAATTCTGAAAATTCGGACAAACCGTAAAAATCATATTTTTTGTTTGCACTTTTCATCATTACTGACGATAGGAATGATATATTAAGTTGATTTTTTTGTTTTACATTCATCTCGCATATATTTCCCATTGGAGTACTTATGAACATATATCTCCTCAAATTGAATATTTTTACTTTGTTTATATATTTCCAATAGTTTTTAACAAATGCACAAAACAATCACACCAACAAATTTATTGAAATTTTGACAAAACAACATTTCTTGGGTCAGATAGTATTTTTATAAATACCTATAAACGTTTTATTAAATTTATTGTGGTCTATTCGAGAAAAATTTAATTATTTGTCATTTTCTCCTCATAACTGACATTTAAATAAAAAACTAAAATAAAGAGTAGAAGAAATATTAATATTTGCTTTATTATAACGTTACATAAGAAGTTGTTTTAATATACTTAGAATAAACTACATTTTTGCAAAATTTAAGAATCCATCATTCATTGGGTATTGGTGTTGTTTCTGTTACCTGCATCGACGATTCCGAAGTGGATGTTGATGCTACTGTTGTCGTTGTTGTGGTTCTTGCCGCTACTTCTTTTGCACCTAAAACATAAAAAAAACGAATATACACAATTTTCTAGAAGAAGTAGATGAACGTTACAAAATTCCATATTATTTTCACATTCTACGTTTCTATATGAATAGTTGCAACTGAAAATAAATTTTGTGCAAAAAATTTGACCTGTAAAACTAGTAAAGTGAAAACGGAAACTCGATCGAAGCTTTCGTTCGAGAATTATAGTGATTACAATCGGACAGACAAGATTTTTTTAATTTTTGGACTCTGGCATCTCGAAAACGTCGAGAAAAGTGATAAAAGTGGGGATAAGAATTAGTTTTTGCAATCACGAATTTAATACTGAGACAAAGAGAATTCTATATGTGAAAAATTATCTTTCTTTTATTATATTAGAAAAAGACAAAAAATAAATAAAATTTTGGAATATTTAACTTATTTGTTTCACTTTTTAATGTGTTGCAAGAGGTTTAATGAAAAATCAAAGAAACAATTGTGATTCAAGAAATTGACTAAAAAAGAAAAAATCAACTTATACATTGAGGTCCTAAAAAAATAAATTAATTTTCGCCCTAATTAATGATATGAAAAGAAAAATCCTGAAACAAGTCGATTTTTAATTTTAAAACAATTTTTTTTTACGTAACAAGAGACAAATAAAGAAAGGGGTCATGTGACATTGCATTTTAAAGGGTTTTTAATTTTTTATTCAGCAATATGGTGGGTTTTAATTTTTGGACATTCTTTATAAAAAAAAAGATAAAGTCAAGTTGTCTTTTTTTCGGGATAAATTGGTCGCTATAAGTATGTACTTTTCATATTTATCAATTTGTTCGTTTTAGTCTATTTTTAAAATTCGTCTAATTCTACGAGTTATAAACTAAAAATGTAATACAATTATTATTTTATTGCATATCTAACATAATCTAACGAATTTTGAATTGTTTTATATATAGTAACTATTCCGGCCCTGTGTAAACAGAATCTTGGTGACTCAAGAATAGTACGCGAGAAATCCATCGACTATTCTGGAAATATTTTATTAGTCGTGTTTGATATAAATTAGAAGTTGTATTACTTAAATAAATTAGTTATAAATGATTCTTACAGTTTGTAACATAAGCCATAACGAGAAAATTGATATAATTTTCTGTATTGGTAAATACCAATACTGCGTAAAAAGATGATGCTCCACCAAGAAGTACACAAACCTCTCCATAAAATTTTGCATCTTCGCTTTTGACAGCTATAATGCATGTAAATCTTCTTGAAGTATCAATTGTAAGCTAAAAATAAAAATCAAAAATCAACTTTAAATGAATACAACGAAACAAATTTATTGACATTATCAACGTAATTAGTTACAAATATTAAAGCTCAAAAAACAATAAATTTTATGATCCAAAATGTTATCTATGATCTCAAATGTGGTCCAACAATGAAGAAATAAAAATTTAATGTCTAGTACCACATAAATTAATTTATTTAATGAAGATGAAGGTTGGTAACTAGTTTCGGCATACTAATGCCATCATCAGGCCAAATGATTATAATATCAAAGGAATAGAATTTAAAAAAAATTATACTTAGTACTCGTGACAATTTAACCGCGCACTTAAAAAAGTTTCAAAAAATTTTTAAAACTAAGATTACTATGCGGTACATAAAAGTAACGTTGTAATAATAAAAAAAATAAAAAAAGTAAAAAAATAAAAATAATAAAATAAAAAACTAATAAAAATTTGTAACTATTTTTTATTATTACAACGTTACTTTTATGTACCACATATTAATCTTAGTTTTAAAAATTTTTTGGAACTTTTTTAAGTGCGCGGTTAAATTGTCACGAGTACTCAGTATAAAAATTTTTTAAATTTTATTCCTTTGATGTTATAATCATTTGGCCTGATGATGACATTAGTATGCCGAAATTAGTGCAACTTCCATCTTCATTAAATAAATTAATTTATGTGGTACCTACCAGACATTGAATTTTTATTTCTTTAATAAATTGTATATTAATTATGATGATGTCAAAAAATTTAACGAAACGGTGATCTCTTTTACCATTATGGCATGTATGTAAATTTTGTTTTTGCTAAAATTATAGAAAATTTTAGGGACTAGTTTGTATGGCAGGTACCGGAAGGGCCAGTCCGATCCAGCTCAAATTTCCTGTATAAAACTAACTAATAAAGTGAATACCGAAACTCGATCGGAGCTCTCGTTCTAGAGTTATATTGTAAAAGTCTCATAAAAATTTAGATGAATTTCCACTGAAATCGGAAGTAGCAGAAATATTTATTTACATTAATGGATACATATACTTACTTGATAATATCTATGGTATTTCCATTTAAATTTCCATGTGACATATTTAAATATAACTGGTTCTACTTCTTTACATTTCCTGCAATCTCCTAGTTCTAAACTTTTTCGCCAGCGATAGCCTCTTCCACCAGGTCGAGCATCCCAAACATCAAATGTAGTTGAATAAGGAATAACTGCTAAAATAATTAAAATAAGGCATTTCATATTTTCTCAAATCAAGTAAAATAATGAATATTCTATGTAACAAACTACTTATTTAAGTTCGGAATGTTTTTTAAACATTTTTTTATTGATATTTACTTTATTCATAATATGACTATTAATCAATTGAATTTCAAACAATGTTATATAACTATACTAGATCCTAACATTTAAAATAAATATAACAATTTTTGCACTTTAATTTCAGCTGGTAAAGAATACAAAGTAGCTAAAAAACTTTTTTGTTTGGAAATTGATGTGATACCCACTTGATGGGATTAACATCGTTAATAGAGAGATAATAATCGAAATACATTTTCAGCTTGGAAAGATATTTGACAAATACTGTATAAAGATCCGTTTTCCACCTTCAAATCATTTTTCCAGAAATTCGTTTATATTGCAACTAAAAATATGCCGTTTTTTTTTCATGGTATTTAAAAAAATTATGAGAAGAGCGCTTCTGTGCTACTTCGATCAAATTTATCTAGAAAAAAAGTTGATAGTCGTATCACGGTTACTAAAAATAATTTAAAAAAGTACCATAGACGCGCTCTAGAGAATAAACTACAGAATCGATTGGTGAAAACCGCAGCTTTCTATCTGTAATATTAACGGAGCGCCCGTCCAAAAACGACTTCAGGCAAGATAACAGATGGTATTGGCGCCTCTTAACTGAAACAGCCTAGAAAGAGGGAGTTGCCAAAAGAAAACCAACGAAAACAATTATAGTGATCAGTTCCCACGTTTAAAAAATCTTGCCTTAGGAATGTTTTCAATGAAGTTGATTACACCAATTATATCATGCAGCTCCTCACTGAGATGTTATTCGGCTAATGCATCTTTATTTATCCAAATCGTATTGGTCGCTTTTGCTGGATGCGAGCTGTAGAACTGACTCCATCAGTGTAAAATCCAACACATTTTTTTTTTAACCGCCGATATGCTTACAGCCTAAAATATCCTCAAGATAAGTCAATAACAAATTTGACATATCACTAGTGTTAGGGTTTTGCCTTGAGGGGACACATTTTTGCTGCTTGAATTTAGTCAGTTTCCCAATGAAAGTTTTTCAAAATGACTCTTAAAGGACAATGGGCATTTTGGGCCCAATCTCAACAGCAATAAAATATATGTCATCAGAAAGGTATTTTTATATAGAATAATAGACACTTAAAGCCAATTGTGCATTTTTATACGTATCCGTATACATATACCTATCGAATCGAAATACGTTAACGGGGAAATAAGCCTCCCAAACGTATACGGAACCTTCAAATGTCATATATTGTAGAGGTTTTGGGTAGACAACCAACAATGTTTGTCTATGGCTGTATACTTTAAGGTGCTAAGGCATCGGATCATTTTATTTGGGTTGGTGACACTGAGATGTTGGTAGGAATGAAAAAGAAGAAAAGGGTTGGGGGAATTTTTGATTATTATGCTTTTAGCCATTGAGAGATAGAGTATGTTTAGGAGTTATAATTTTATGATTGTTTGTGAGTTTATTTTTGTGAAATATAAAGAAATACGATCATCTTCGTTTTATTTGATACGACGCCCGGAGACCCCAACAATATCAACTTTCAAATATCTTGAAAATTATGGTTTTATAACAAAATTTTTGTGTTATTGTTGTGTTTGGATTTGGATATTTAATTATTATAATTGTAAATATCATATTGGGCTTTCTCAGAAAACCTCTGAGCCAGTAAATTGACTCTTTCCTTTAGGCTTCTCTCTGAGAAATTCTTTCCACAAAGATCAATCATATCCCAGGCAACCAGATGACGTTAATAACGTTAACCAGACGTCACTTTTTGGTCGATTTAGGGACGTCTTTTTATATCACGTTTTTTAAACGTTTTATATACGTCACCATTAATCACGTAAGTATTATAACGTATTAAAGACGTACATTAAACGTTTATCACGACTCTGGAGGTTATGTGACCAAATAATTATTTTTTAATTTTTTACATAATTTTTACAATTGATTACAAATTAGACAAAATATTTTGTCTAATTTGTGGCCATCGCCTAGGATCTTCAAAGGGATTCTGCCAGACCACTTCCCTTAAGACATACAAATCGTCTTCAGGAGAATAGAAGAGACGTTTTCTTTTAACAATTATCCCTCCTGCCGACATTATAAATAACTATATGATTCGGTCTAATATTTAGAAAAAAACTTTGGTTATAAATACTTTTCTTCACTTGAATACAGATCCTTCTCCGGATACGTATACCGAAAGGGTCCATATCGATACGTAGCCCGTAACACATATCTGTCACCGTATCGAGTTTGCGCATGCGCATATAGATACGGATAAGGATATGATTGGAATTTCGACTTGGCTTTAAGTATCTAATAATTTTAATTTAAAAACGTACCTTCGGTACCGCAGTCCCGAGTTATATGGATTTAAAGTTATAGGATTATTGATTTAAATGACAGGTTTATAATTAAAAAACGTGTTCTTGACCAGTCTCGGAATTTTGCCAGCCCTCGCTATGGCTTGGGCGCAAACTGGTAATTATCTCTTGCCTATTTTAAATATCTGCATTTAATAGAAAGTGTACCTACATCTGTTAAAAGGGATAAATCACTAAAAAGATATTCCGAATGGAACGTACGTCAGAGATTGTTGCGAATACCGTGGACCTCCCTGTATATACAGGATGAATCACGACCGACGCCACGGACGAAATGGAATATATTCGTAAACTTCTATTGCAGTGGTATTATGTAAGTCAATAAGGACTACCCTTTAAAAATATTTATAAATATACAGGGTGTTCCAGGAAAGTGAAACATATTTTGTTTAAATGGAACATTTTTTTTACATTTTTAGACTCGTCCTGAGAAACTGATTCAAAAAAGTATTACACTACACTACACGGATATTTTTTTTATTAGTTATATAGAGTAATACTAAAAAACACCAGTTTGCTCTGCCATGATAATTCAATAAAAAGTTAAGATTCATTATCTGAATTTTCAGAGCTTGAACCTAAATTGGGGATTATAATAATGAGGTCAATGGAAGGTAAAATACAATATTTGTTCTCCTTTTTTGTCATCTCAGCTCTTTCGCAATTTGTTACCAACCATAATCAAATAATAGAGTTCAAAAGTCATGAACACATTTTGATTTTTGATTTTTTTTTGTAAACTTATACTTTATCTCAAGCTGGCTTATGCTATGGGCCACCTTAAAATATGACAAGGTGTACCTTAAGACATACTAATAATCAATAAAAATGCAATCATACATATTCCTTTATTTGGAAAAACTATAAAAGTAAATAAAATTAGCCCATATACATTTCAGTATCATCAAAATTGATACCAAATGATATGTAGGACTGTTGTTATTTGGTACCCCTACAGTTGATTAAAGGTAGCAAAACAAATTTAATATCTTTTTTTTTAATTAAAGCAATATCTTCGATCAGGGGAAATACGAAGGAGTTTTTGATTTTAGAACTGTGGCGCAAAAAAGGTAACTTCAAATTCAGAATCTTGTATTCTACTTATTTTTCCTACATAGAACACAGTTTTTTTATCATTAAATTCTACCAATACGTAAAAGTTTACATCAGGCTGATCTGCATTTGCATCTGATGAGTCTGAACCAAATGATACATTCTCAGAATCAGAAGTCGATTATAGCACTTGCTGATTTTTGATTGAAACCAATTGTTTTTTTTTTGTTCCAACCAATTGTCTTTTAGTTCTTTTAGCTGCTTGCAAGGATGCATTTCGCTTCTTTTCTTTTTCTTTCTCCTCTATTTCCAACTTTTCAGGTGTATCTACCTTTTTTCCTTGGCTTCCTCGATTTCCTTGAGTGCTTTTGGATACCTGAACAATTGTTCTGAGCTTTTAAAACTACCTAATTCCTCTTGATCAGTTTCATGCTGTTCTAAAAGCTCCTTACTGCAGCTTGCTTATCCAGCAGCAATGTCCCATTTATTCTGTGGGTATTCTCCAGCAGGAATATCAGTTTTATCCTGTGTGGGTTCCTCTTTCTCAGTGAGGCTACTTTTTAAAAAGTCACTTTTGTTAAAAATATTTCTATCAAAAGGAAATATGCCACATTTTTTGAATCCTGATTTAATGTTGCATAAGGTCATCGTAACAGATGTCCGGGGTTCTGCATCATCTAGAAGGCTGTAGCTTGCTAGAACAGTGTGGCGACAACGTTGTCTTTTACTAAATTCAAAGTTTCTACAGAAAAATGACTCTCATGATTGTCTAAAATTAGGAGGGTTTGAACAACTTCCAGAATGATGTATAAAATGATTTATAACGGACACGAACCGTTCACTGGACATACATTCTGATGGATTTGCAATGTCTAAAGTTGCATTTAACATGTGAGACTTAAAATTCACTCTGGGAATACCTGGCGGTTAACATGTCCCTGAAAAATATACATACATATGTAGTGAGGCAAAGCAATAAAAAAATAGGACTAACCAGGGTGGAATTTCAAAAATAAAAATAAAATATACACCTATGCACTAATTAAACAGCATGTTGTTACTAATACTTCCCGTTCACCACTTGTAACATTATTGATTTGCTTCACTCCTTTTGGAGCTAAAATTTTGGCAGACTTTTGTAGGTTTAGTTGACTTTTCGTCAAGGTTAAAAATCCGTGTGCCCTCAGCAAATCCATTACAATGCTTTACATCTTCTAAGTTATTGAAAAAAAGGTCAACATTGTGACGATTAAAAGATGTAACTTTTGACAAGCTACAGCCTTCAGGTTGTCGAATGCTTATCTCTTAATAAACCCTTGTAACCAATCGAGTCCAGAACTTTAGTTTTTTTCCACGTTTCAGCCATATCAATATTATTGTGTACACAAAGTTCATAAGCCATTTAGTATCATATTTAGGCTTAAAAGACAATTCACTGAGCAATTGCTTTATTTTCTTAACATAACGCGCTAATGTTTGGTATTTCACACCATGATTATCCGCTGCTTTTCTTAGACTTGATCTTCAGATTATATAAAATTAAAACCAAAATGTCATCATTAAGATATGGAATTAAAAAAATATATTGAATACAATGAATATTATGGGCTTCCTAGAGACAAGTTTTATCGTTGCCCAAAACAACTGTCTCCATGAGGAATGTAAAATATGGAATTCGATAATTTCACAAAAACCGACAAATAAGAGGCCATAAGCCAGCAATATGTTGAAACAATAAGTGTATTTATTTTGCACTTGGATCAGTTCAGTTGGATCACTTTTAAACGGGTCAAAACTGACCACGCAAAAATACAAATAAAACGAGCCCAACCAAAGCAAAGCAACTGACGTCGTTCTGTTTCTGTCAATTATCATCTGCGACTGGGATCAAAGCACCAAAAAAAGATCATTCACTTGAAGAATTTTCTTCCTCAGATGACGAATGTATCTAGGAAAAAATGTATTCCTAAAATTGAACATTAAACATTACACCGTATATATAGACGTCTTTAGTATCGCCTTCCATTTATCCAATATCTAGTTTTTTAATTAGCCCCACTTTTTTTAGGTTATTGTAACGCCGTTAATTACTATCAAATAATTCTGCTTCGGATCATTTTTGAACCATTTTAGCGGGTGGTGCAGCATCGGTAAGGGGGGAGGTGATCAAGATCATTTTTGATTCAGATGAGTTGCAAATAAAACAGTGAAGCAAGTGATCTAGAACTGAACTGAACTGATCCAAGTGAAAAAGAAATACAGCTAATATCTATTTGATCAACTGCACCATTTAAATTTATAATATAGTGTTTCTCCGGTATATTTATATTATGTCAAAATTAAGCAGTAAAAAAATGTACCTGAACGACTGTTGGTTAATTGTGCGATTTGCCATTGGACGGAGATGTCATGGTGCACCTCTCTCAAGGTGGCCCACCCTCCCCTACTTTCTATAGGGGTAGGAGGAAAAAATATTTTTATATTACGCACTTTTTCCACCAAATTTGAACTTC
This sequence comes from Neocrepidodera transversa, assembly GCA_963243735.1. Classification (NCBI taxonomy): domain Eukaryota; kingdom Metazoa; phylum Arthropoda; class Insecta; order Coleoptera; family Chrysomelidae; genus Neocrepidodera; species Neocrepidodera transversa. Next base: position 6,156,521 of record OY725350.1, read on the forward strand.
ATTATAACTACTTATACAGTCTATCATAGGCATACAATTATTTATAGAAATGTTGTACATAATATTTAAATTTCTAGCGAATAACTGGAATTTGTTGACTTTTCTATTAAATGTTTTTCGCTTTTTGTTACAAATAAAGAACAACCCAAAAAACAGACGGATAAACTTTTATTCTTCCACTCGCTATCAGCTAGTGATAAAAACTTGTATCTACTGTCCGTTTATTCGCCAATTTAGCGGTTCCTTCGTATTCGAAGTGCATTCACAGTTATCGCATATCTGATCTTTGCTTGCAGAAGTACAAGTTGCAATTTGCAATTCAAGATGAATCGTTGGCAAGGACAGGTAGCTGTTGTTACAGGAGCTAGTGCTGGTATTGGTGCATCAATTGCTGAAAAATTAGTGGAAGAGGGACTTAAGGTAAGTTTTTTATAATAAAAAAATGTTTTTTTAATATTAGGTTTTTTGGGATTGAATTTACATGTTTTTAAATTTGTATTTTAAATACTTTCAATGTACTTAAAAACATAGTTAAATACATACGTTTCATTTGTATTTACTGTGTATTTAAAATACATTTTTGTGTAAAATTTTAAATACTATAGTTAATGTTTAAATTCAATATTTATCGAAAAGTTTGAGATCATTCGCATGCTTTTTTTTACCTGGAAACAAAAATTTCAGTAATTTCGGATTATCCCTTCATGCAGACATTTATACGTTGCGGACCGGCGGTTATTGTTTATTCCACAAATTGTTTATTACCCTGTGTGTATATGTGTCTCTAATCTCTATGATCTATTATTTCTGGATTTCTCATTGGCCATGATTTCGAAATAAGTGATGGTGTAAAATTCATTATTTTATAAATGTTCTTGTATAGAAAACAAGCGATGGATAGTGACAGTGCTAAGTTGCCCTCTATTTTAACTAGTAGAATTTTTGAAGTAACATCATACGTGCAAAAAAAAATTACAGCAAAGTAGGGTGACAGATAATGCGACTAGCATTTAAGATTTTTTCATACAACAAAATAAATGAGATCGAGTTTCAGTCTCATTTAGAAAATAACAATGAAGGTGAAGATATTGTAGAGTTGAATTTTTCTCAGGTAGTTGTAGAAAATGATTTTGAAGAAATAATTTCTTTACCGACTCGCTCTCATATTTTAATTAAGTATTCTTTGGTTTTAAAACCATTAGCCTTAGCTATTGATTTTTTTGCAATGTAAAAAACAATTTTATATGGGTTTTATATTTCCAACAATCTTGCAACTTTTGCACAGTGAGGAATAATTAATTAATTTAAAGTATTGCCCAGATATAAGAAAGGGTATAATTACAGGCGTAAAAGCTCGTTATTTCCATAAAGTTTTAGATTTTAAATAAGCACTAACTCAACCATATATATTCTCAACATTACATTTATTCAAATTAAACTAGATCAGTAAAGAAAAATAGAGCAAAAAGTTCTTATTTATTAAAGAACTATTGGTCACCGAAGTCAATTTGTAGGTATTGTTAGTAAAAACTCTACCCTCGAAAGTTATTTGCCACAGAATTCGGCATTAATCGAAATTTTAGCATATTTAAAGTCTCCCACAAAAGAACTTTCTTCATTAAAAATGTATCCAACAGTTCTCAAAATGTTTCATCGATACAATGTAATTTTGCCATTTTCAGCTCCTATCGAGAGGATGTTTAGTGAAGGTGGACAAATCTTAACACCACAAAAAAATTATCAGATGAACATGATAATTTGTTACTTTTAAGAAGTAATGTAGATATATGGCTTATTTCAATTAAATATACTTATTTATGTATGTAAAAATATTTTTTAGTTATTTTTTGTAAGTAAATAAATTGTACCTAATTAATTTGTAATATTAACCAAAATAAACTTTTTTATTTGTATTTAAATACTTTTTAAATACAAGAAAAAAGTATTTGTATTTAAATACATTGTTAAATTAAGTATTTAAAACACAAGGTAAATACATGTTTGAAAAAGTATTTGTATTTGTATTTAAATACGGTTTTCAAAGTACTTTTAACAACACTGATAGGGATAATATTTAATAATACCGCAAATTAACGACAACATCTCAATATTAATAAGGCGAATAAATTATTTATCTACTAATGGAAAGAGTAATAAATAAAAAAAATGTGACTTAATTTTAGTTTTATCTTTTTGGTCAATTATAAATGAACTATATAGTAGTAATACTTTATGGAGTACAAGAGACTGTAAATCTAGATACCAGCACTTATCTCATCCAATACATGCCTTTAAGTCGTCGTTAGTTATTATATTTAAGATTTTTTAATTCCGATAAAAAAGAAGAATATTTGAAAGTCATATTTACAGAGAATCAATATTTTATTATAATAACCATGGACAACAAAAAATAATAGTTATTTGTGTACTAGTGCAAAAAGTGTATATTTGTTGCACGATGTATGAAGTTTGCAACTCAAGTCGAAGTTGAGAGCTGCAACATGATGTACAAATTTTTTCTACGATCGAAATAAAATTGTTGGTTCAAATTTCAATTAATGTTATTTTTTGCACTAGTGGAAAAGGTAAACTTGTGGCACAGTAGACAGCGCAAAAAATAACGACTATTTGCATGATGGTAGAAAACATATTTTATTTAACATTTTATTAATATCGTTACTTTACAATTTCTCAGTTATATTACTTTTATTTGTATTTTACTTTCCTGGTCCCATCAAAGTGAAAGCATAGTGAACTACCAAAAAAAATTCGAGATATCTATGGTAATATCCATTTTGAAGTCCCCCGGTAGATTGAAACCATTTTCAGAGTAAGGTCTGTCTGTGTGTCTGTGATAACTGCCTAATGGTTTGACCAATCAAGCTGAAATTTGGTATGATGGGTTGATGTATGCCTCGAATGCGACCATTAGTTTTTGGTTCAAATTGGTACAGTATAAGGTCCTCCAGACCGACATTGAATGAACCTGTAAGATTTTTTCCTTTTTTTTTTAATTTAAAGACAAACAATACACTTTAGTGAAAAATACAAAGTTTTAAAGCAGAAAATTTCCTACAATTTTTGTATCAAACTTTTTCACGAATTTCCAATAGTTGCGCCAGTACAGAGCTCGAAAAAATGTGCATGTAGTTTTTTCCAAATTTTTAAGACAAACAATGCACTTTTGTGCAAAATTTGTAGAACACCAAATGTCTTTTAACGTTTATATTTAACTTTTTTTTCGAATTCTCCATAGTTTCGCCGCTAGAGAGCGAAAAATATACACATTTAGGTTTTTCTTTTTTTTTATTTTGAAGACAAACAATGCGTTTTAGTGCAAAATGTTCTAGTGCAAAGTTGTAGAGCATAAAATTCTCTCCAACTTTTGTATCAAACTTTTTCCCGAACTCCCAATAGTTTTCACCCATGATTTTAGGATATCATAATTAGCTATATAATGTATTCCTTCTTGTACTATTGTTGTTTTTTGCCATGTTTTTGGCTTTGTTTTGTTTTTTTTTTTACCTTTTTTTCTTTTTTGGCTTTTTTACACCCTTTTTGCCCTTTTTCTTGCTTTTTTTAGTTTTTTTCTCTTTTTTGGACTTTTTTGAGCTTTTTGCCTTTTTTCCTTTATATGTTTCTATTTTGCCTTTTTGCTTCTCTTTCCTTTTTTTGGTATTTTTACCACTTTTTTGTCTTTTTTTTGCCTTTTTAAACTTTTTTTTAGTTTTTAATTTTTTTGGAATTTTTTGTCCTCTTCTGACCCTTTTTGCCTATTTTGGCATTTTTTCCTTTTTTCCTTTACTTTCTCTTTATTAGGCCTCTTTTTCTTTTTGTTTTATTTTACGTTTTTTTGTTTTTTTGTTAGGTATCTTGGTCTTTGTCTTTTTTTGCATCTTTGCCTCTTTTTCCAATTTTTACAAATTGTACTAAGATTTTTATCGTATTTTTGATTTTTGTCCATTTTCACTATTTTTTTTATAGTTTTAATTTTTGCTGAAGTTTAGCAATTCTTTATCATTTTTAACAATTTTTTGGAAATAATTCGTTAACTTGTAACCCTTTTTAGTAACTTTTGTCGTTTTCAATTTAATTAAATTTTGCGCATTTTTGCAATATTTACCCATTTTTTTTTCAGCAATTTACTTGATTTTTACAGCATTTTACTTTCCCATTCAGGAATTTTCGTATTTTTTAAATAAAATAATCCTATTCTCCACAGAAGAGCCGGGAAAGTTCTGAGGTGACACAGCCGAATTTTATTTCTTGTTTATCATTAATCTATTTTTTTGAATAACCCAGAATGTTTCTTTTATCAAAATATTAAATAATGTGTTTTTGTTCAATTTCAAAACATTACTTCATTGTTGTTTCAATGCACGCAAGAAAAGGTCAATCATTTTGATCTTTTGTGACTATTATATTAGCCAAATTAGCGGCTTCTTCAATAAACGTATTGTATTTCATTTCAAAAATTATTTTAAGCAATATACAGGTCCATCCATCTTAAAAATCAAATTTATTATTGAAATTGTTTATTTCCGGGCTATTGGAAAATAAGGAAAAAAATTATAAAATAATGAAAAATAGGAATAAAAATTATGAAAACTACGGGAAAAAAATATTAAAAAATATGGAAAAAATGAAAAATGTGGAAAAAAATGATGAAAAACATGAACAAAAAATGAAAAATATTTTATTATATTATATTACATTTATTACTTCCAAATTAGGGGCCCCACAATACTATCCTGAGGAATACAATATATAATTGTTTTTTCATTACTTAGATTATATTATTTATAAATATTTTTTAATTTATATCCATCTGTAAATTTTAGAACCCAATAATAATCAAATTAGTGAGATCTGGTATTGAACTGATCAACAAATAGACCAGGGACAATCATTTTTGAAAAAAAAAATTCTTAGGTGTATGTGGATGGTCGGAAAATTTAGGGTAAATTATAATTAAGTTAAGAAAAGTCAAGACGACTCAGTAAAAGTTCCAGAAAGGGAGTGGGGTTAGCTAAATATACATTTAAAGGGTTGTAGATAATTAAAAAATCTACATGAAAATTAATCTTTTTCATGAATTTCAACGATTATTTGAAATAAAAAATATTAAAAGATTAACTGAAAAATTCGATTATGAAAAAGGCGTTTTTTGGTTTTTGCATTGTTAACGATATTTTTCCAAACAAGCAATATATTTTTTTCACGTCATCTTAAAATCAAGGTTTCAACGAAAACAATGAGCAATGATAAAAGTAAAAAATTTAAAATTGGTAAACTAACTTTTTCGGTCGAAAATTAGATTTCTTTTTAATTTAAATTCGTATAAAATTGAAAAAAAAAATTTGGTTTGAAAAAATTACAGCTTATTTTAAAATCAAAAATGATTTTCACCAAGTTTCATAAAAACAAAATTATTTTTGCGGGAGATAAAAATTAAAACCGAAAAAACGGGTTTTATCGTTTTTATCCATAATTTTTATGTTATTTTGGAAAATGATGAAGACATAAGTTTTAGATTTTTCAATTATCTACAACTTTTGTATTAAACTTTTTTCGATGGGATGCATATTTCAGCTACAAATGGTAAAAAACCAGCATCGACCTCCCTTCCGAAACTTTTACTGAGTCCTCTTGATTTTTCTTAATTTACTTATAATTTTCCATGAATTCGGGTATTTAAAATCGATTTGGCTCTGGTTCCAAAATGCTATCACAGGTTCAAAAATGTTTCATTCAAACTATTTCACAATTGGTAAATTACTTTGCATTTTTAGGTTGTGGGATTGGCTAGAAGAAAAGAAAGAATAGAACAATTAGCCGCTAAATTAAATGGCAAAGAAGGAAAACTTTTAGCTGTACGAGCAGATTTAACAAAAAAGGAAGAGGTATTAGAGGCTTTTGATTGGATTGGCAAAAATGTTGGACCAATTAGCATTTTGGTTAATAACGCAGGTCTTGGTCGCAAAACAAATCTTGTAAATGGTATGTAAAATAATTAATTACTAATATTAAAAATTTTTACAGTTGTACATGTAATGATAAAATCCACACAAGAAGTGGCGATAAGTGAGTGGGGATTAAAAAGATGGTTTAACAAAATTGTAGGTCATAAATTTAAGCATTTTTATGTATAAAATTAAGTAACAAAAATGATCTTTAAGGGAGTTAGATGGTTTTAAATCAACGAATTAAAATGGATTTTTTTGTTACTCTAAAATAATTTTTTTTCCATGGAATTAGATATTAAATTTTACAAAAAATACAAATGGATACACATAAATAACAATAAACGTCGATAAAAAATATTTGTTCAGAATTTGCTCAGTTAAATCCAAACATAAAATTTAATAAAAAAAAATGTGCATTGTCCGATAAAAAATAGTTTTGGAATCTGGGTAATAAACGACTAACAAAAATATTGCGATTTATTTTATTAATATCTATTAATTATATTAAATTGGGTTGGACCAACAATTTTGGAAGCTCTTACCTGGATTTCAGTCATCTTGAATCCTATTATGTTTAAGTAAGTTAAAAATAAATGAATTTAAACCAGTTTAATTAAAGCAGCCAGGAACCAGTTAAAAAGGAACCACAAGGTCCGGTTTATCTTTCGAGAGAACATTTTTTTTGGGTACCTATTGCCGAAAGTGATGGAGACAAAAATCAAACTAAATTGTTTTGTGCATAAAAAAATTAATTGTTTTTAAAAATATTGGGTTTTTGTTGTAAAATTAGTGCAAAAGTACGCGTACAAAAAGCAATAGACCATTTTGAACATTTTTTAACTTAATTAATTTTTTTCAGCTCTGGCTATTGGTTGAAGACAAAAAGTTTCAAAATAAAGTTAATAAATCAGAGTCTTTTTGTTAATAACTGAATTTTATCGGACAAAAAAATTGTGGAGATTATAACGCTTTTGAAAACCCCATATGAAACGTGGTTCTTAAAGTACTAAATATTTTTATATTTTCATAAAAAATGCTAAAAAGTTTTAGAATTACATAAAAAAGTGATATCTAATAATTTTTGGTAAAAAATGACGAATCTTTTAACGTTTGTCTGTCGCTGTTCTAGATATTCACTATTACCGCGAGTTTCAACATAAACGATGGTATTCTCGAACAAAAAAATAAGCTATTGCAATAAAAATTTTAAATGTTCCGGAAAAAAGTAAATAATGACTAATTTCTTATCAGTTTCTAGAAATGTAACAGATAGAGATATTTTATGTGATTTTAATAACAATGGACGGAATAACTTTAAAAAATTGCATAACAATTTTTGGTTTGAAATGATGTCTTCTATCTATTTCTTTAATTACACACCCTGTATGGGGTATATATTAAATTGAATTATTGTGATCAGATAAAAAACCGATCATGAGATTTTTATTTTTTTAGATTTTCAGATCCAAAAAATTTTGTAGCACGATTTTTTTTAAACTACTAAAAAAATTTTAACCAAATTTTCGCTAAATAATATTTTGGTTATACTTTTGGTGGCGTGGGCTTTGCGAACCGTGGGATTTACGAACATATACCTGGCATACTCTTGATCAGTTTATGGGGACCGTGGGGTTTGCGAAGTGCAGGTAATTTTTTTGTTAAGTTAAATTTGTATGGGTTTTATTTTTGTATTTTAATAAAACAGCAAAATATTGATGATTTATTAGTGGTAGAGAGTAGTAAAATTATAAAAATAATTCAGTAAATGTTTTATTTCAGTTATTTTTTCACACATAACTTTTATATAATTACCTAGATATTTACACTTTAGAAAAATCCTGCACACTTATAATTTTTTTTTACATTTTTGCAGTCCTGTCGTTCATCGTCAAATTGCATTATTATTTAATATTTTGTGCGTTAATTCAACAACAATAACTTTTACTATCAAATTTTTTATGACTTTCTTTGAATTTGATAATTATGTGCCCACTGGAAAAAAGCTGTTAGGATCATAAAAAAAGTATTACAATAACATATAAAGTTTATTAATCATTTAGGTAAATCAAAAAATTGCCGTTTTAGCCATTTAGTCATCGATTATTAATAATATCTATCTTTTGAACTTTAACATTTTTAAATAAATTTAATAATATCATATATTAGTTTTACAGTAATAATCTTAAGTGTGTTCGCAAATTCCATCAATGATCAGCGTTTTGAGTAATGCGTGTTCGAAAAGCCCACGAAAAAGTTTCTGTTCGCAAAGCACACGTTCGCAAGTCCCACGTAGCTATAACTCAAACTGATTAATTTTTAGTAACCATCGAGAAATGTTAACGGCAATTACAATGCGGTCAAAATTAAAAAAAAAATGAGAAAAAATAATTAATGGGTCAAATTTTAATAAAGATGAAGGCAGTAAAGTCGTATTTTTTATCACGTGTGTGGAAATTATTTGTCGAGACGAAAACCGAGGCAAATAACCGATTGACTATCTAAATTTTCCCCTCTTTAACTTTTGAATCGTCATGACATAAAATAACGAAAATTGGCATATATAAATTAAAAGTTTAAAAATAATATTTTAATTCTTTAATTTTCGAAAAGAAATGGGCAAACTATTTGATCAAAATAATTAAATTAAATTTGACTATATATATTTAAACAAAAAAAAATAATCTGCTCTGATCAATGAAATGCAGTTGTAAAAAAATATATACAGGGTGTGACACGACTAGTTAAAATTTGTTATACATTGAAAACAGCTTACACAATATTTATGAAAATTTATATACAAATGTTTGTCGTTGTGCCACGTCTAAATAAAATATTTTCAACTTTCGGTCTATACAGGGTGTTCCGAAAATAACGATCAACTTTGTTATTTTAAATTGAACATCCTGTATTTTTTAAATTTTTAAATTCGTCTTGAGAATCTGATTTCAAAATCCTATTACACCTACATTATAAAATTAATAGTTTTGAAGTTATAAATAATTGAAAATCGCATTTGTTTCAAGTTTAACACGTTGGCGGACATATCAATATAAGTTCGCAACTAGATAAGCCATGCTTTTATGATAAGAAAAAATAGGACTGTTATGACAGTCCATGTCGCTAACATCGACAAAAATGAAGTTGTGGTCCAATAACTACCGGCTGATATTGCTGCTGCTGTACTGGTTGGAACTAAATTGGAACCTGAACGTGCAAGGACTACAATAGTGAACGATAAAATAAATAATTCTATCTGAAAACATATTTATTCATGAACGATAGAAAACAAAACAGGGGTACTTTGCTCTTGTAATCTCCATGAGGTAGCCTTCTTCAGCTTATTCCTTCTGCACTGAACGCATCTCAGGAAATATGTTTTGCTTTTGAAATTTGGTGGGTGCGGAATTTTTGCTTGATAATGGTAGCCCCTTTCTACTGTTGGTGGAAGGAAATGCCTCTTAGGTGATTTGGCGTAACTTCTGCCTTTGTTTCTATCCTGTGGTACACCGATGAGGAATCTTATCAGAAAATCTCTGAATGAATTTTATAAACTGTATTTTCATTTTCTTGTCTACTTTATATTTATAGACGTAGAAAGAGGTCCACTCAGCAATATCCAACAGATGGAACATAACTTTCTGATACTATCTCATAGCTTTCCTGGGACTAGAATAGTAGGCTATCATCTGATCACAACGGTCAACGCCAGACATGTATTTATTATATTTGGAAATATGCTAAGGTTATATTTTTTCATTTTCTATACCGATTCGATACAGTGAATAATGAAGGATGGAAAGCTGTGGTGATAAAATAGACGTCTCGCTTGTCTTTCAATTTGAATATATAAATATTGTTTTGACCTTTCCAAATGTGATGCACTTTTTCCAGTTTAACCTAGACAATTTCTTCATATACTCCTTTAATATTCTTCCTTAATGTACCTGTTGTATGAGTTTTTCTATTGAGTAAGGTGTTGGACATTCCTATACTATTATAATAGTTATCCATGAACAAATTATGTCATTTATCTAAGTATGGTTGCATAAGTCTCAAAACCAAAATTTCCAATTTAGATTTGCTGGTGTTTTCTTGTATATCCTAATATTCAAGACAGATCCATCAATGGTACATAATTAGTAATGTTTTATACCATACTTAGTTTTTTTTCCTTTTAAGTATTGTCTGAATTTCAGACGTCTTCTAAAAAATAAAAGAGACTCAACCAGAGAGATTTGCTCACAAGGATACACATCAGATTGACTATTGTCTACTGTAAGTTTCATCAAAGGGTTGATCTTCGTAAGAACGTCATCAGATTTTCATATGAGAATGATCTTATAGAATTTCTTGAATGTACGACCAGACATTTTACTACTAAAAATAAGATGATAATATAGTGGGTCGAGAGTAAATATCTTCCGTAAAGAAGGAAATTTAATTTGTCCTCCTAGAAGACTAAAACCTATAAAGATTCTGAATTCTTCTATGTCTACCTAGTGAAAATTTTAGCTTCTACTACCACGATTTAATAATTTTGGAATTTTATAAATATTGTTTTAATACAGGCATATACATGATTTAACATTATTCCAAAAAGGAACCTCTGCATTTTTGTAAATATTACATTCTGTATATTTTTGAATTTTTAAATTCTTCCTAAAAAGACTGTTTTAAGAAATTAGTAACTCTAACTCCAAAATGATTTAAAATCTAATAAAACTATTTGTATTTCCCTATTTTAACTTTTAAGGGAATCACATAAGTCGTTTTTAATATTTTTAGGTAACATTGAAGATTGGTCCTTGGTCCTGGATACCAACGTCCTTGGTTTGGCCATCGCAACTAGAGAAGCTATTAAAAGCATGCAAGAAAACAACATTGACGGTCACATTGTCAATATCAATAGTACTGCAGGTCATCAAGTACCATCGATTCCTTACAATAACGTTTATCCTGCTTCCAAATATGCTGTTACAGGGCTAACGGAAACACTAAGAAAAGAACTAATTACTCTTGGAAGTAAAATTAAAGTTTCGGTACATATCAGATTTGGATTAAGTAATTTTAAATTAGTAACTTTAGATTTAAACGCTTTAGGTTAGGTTCTTTCACTTCAATCCTTAAAATAAGAGTTTATTTTTGTAAATTTAAATATTATACAAGTTTGAAACAATTAAGGTCAAAAAATAAATATAAATATTTTAATCTCACAAATAAAAATTATATAATGAAGGAATTCTCTATTTAAAACTTTTCTATATTTTTTTATAATATTTATTTTAGAGTGTTAGTCCAGGCTGTGTAATGACCGAAATATATGAGGCAAATGGATTTACTGAGGATGAAGAAGTAAATAAATTGTTAAAAATTGTGCCTTCACTTCAAGCTGAAGATGTTGCCAATGCTGTGTTGTACGTTTTAGGAACTCCACCTCAAGTACAGGTATTATATTTATGGTGTCCGGTAAATTCACCGCCATCAATTCACCGCCGTCAGTTCATCACCGTCAGTTCATCGCCATCAATTCACCGCTTCAGCAATTCATCGCCTCATTAATTCACCGCCATTAATTCACCGTGTAATCAATTCACCGCCTTATCAATTCTGCGTTGAAAAATTTAATACTTGATATACTGATACTACAAACAAAATTTAGCAACATTTTTAAAAAATAATATACAGGGTATTTCGGGATTTCATTAAATTTTTAACCCATCTAAAACCCGTTTTTATGTATTCCACTTTGTTTAATATTTTGTGTGTGTAATAAAGAAACTCCCTCTGAAGTTAGATCATTAGTTAATTTCTAACCCACTTAAAAACCCCTCAGTGTAAGCCTATGAGTTTGATATTTTGGGAAATAATATAAGTTGTTCTACTAATTATTTCTGCAAAATTTTGTTTGAATCTGATGTCTCTTTCTTCTTTAAACAAAAAGATTTTTAAATTTTTCGGCGGTGAATTGATTAGGCGGTGAATTAATGGGCGGTGAATTAATGGGCGGTGAATTGATGAGGCGGTGAATTGCTGAATTGATGAGGCGGTGAATTGCTGAATTGCTGAGACGGTGAATTGATAGCGGTGAATTGACGGCGGTGAATTGATGGCGGTAAATTTTCCTAAAACCTATAATCATATCGGAAAATTTGTCGAAATGTTTATCTGTAATCACTAAAAGTTTAGAATCTTGATCTTCTACTTGCTGTTAGGCGAGTTTAATATCGCCGGAGTAAATCGGTGTCGGTAAACTGCAGTCCGAATTTTCACAAATGCCGAATTGCAGTATAATGTTTTGGTTTACCAGCCAGTTACATAAAACTTACAAATTAAACTCTAATTAACACAACAACGTTAAGTACCAATAGGCGTCTCTTAAAAATCGTTTTAGAAATCTATATTTAATATTTCTCTTCATTTATTATTGTAATTAGAGAAAAATTTAATCCCTAGTGTTGTCGAATAATTATATCAACAATGATTCCGGAACTAGATTCACTTTATTTTATTTTTACTTTATGTATCTCTTGAAGTTAGGTTGGGATGTTTGTGCAGAGAAATTTGGAATCTGATGCAATATTTCCACCTCTTTGGACTGTTTTTTAATGTCTTTAACTTCCTGAACTACCAATAATTCTGAATCAGTCGTTATTTTTAAATTTCCTTAGCAGTTTCCTCAGGTTGTTGGTCTCATACATCTGTAGCAATATCGGGTAATAAGCTGGATACAACATATTGAAATTTAGATTTGGAACTTGATATATGAACACCCCTCTGTTTTCTGTAGTACCAGTATGTTGTTGGGACCTGTAGATTTACCTATAAACTACTACGTAATGTGTTACCAGTGTATAAATCTCTATAATTACCACCATTTTTCTAAGTACCACTCTGTTTCGTTCTCCTCGCCTCTTAAGTTAAACTATTTTACCTTCTTGTACCAGTGCGCGCACACGCCTTTTTTAAGTATTTGTTGCCACCAATCATGTACTATAAGCACTTGCTCTTATTTTTAATAATTTTTGGCCTGATGATGACGGTTATGCCGAAACTAGTTGCCGTTCCCCCCTTTTTGTCTTCTTAACTACGTTGTTTTATTATTTTGAATTTTATTCGACCACATTTGAGATAATGGATAACCTGTTGAAATTAATTAAGTTGTATTTATACAAATGCTATAAGTTATAGGATGACAACACTGCAGATCTTGAAATAAAAACGTAGGCTGGTGACCTCTTTATGATGTTTAATTCAGGTCAAGTTAAACATGGCTTATCGAAAGCGAAGCCTGGATAATTATTAATAGAAATTTCTTGTACTAATTATTTTTTTTTTTTTTTAGGTAACCGAACTGATTGTAAAACCTTTAGGAGAGTTTGTTTAAATTTGGATTACGTATGCCAAGTGTCATAATAAAAATTAAATGGATATGTTAACTGAATTTATGGTTTTTACTTCAACACCCAATATTAGAGCCTGGTGCTATGCAGCCAAGGAAAATCGTCAGTTAATCTCAAAGTAAACTACTTTTTTACTAATATAAGATCTTCGATTACGGTAGTTTGAAATTTGATTTTTGACTGGTCCTTTCTGCTAACCACGTTTTTTGCCGAGTTTGAATAAACATTTTTCGGTGCTACCATGTAGTATTTATTTTTGTATAAGCACAGACATCTAAAATGTCCAATATGTCTTGAGAAAAATGAAAATGAAGACGAAATAAAATATAATTAAAAATAATGAATTTTGACAATACATAAACCCAGACAGATCATGTGGTTTGAGAAAATCAACGAAGTCTAAGACGAAACAAAACACATTAAATATAATGTGTTTTGGCTATATCTCTAAAATTCCTTGGAAGATATTAATATGATATATCCGGGGTTGCTTGGTCACAGTACTAGTACGTAAATAAATAAAGAATGTACCACAAATTTATAAACTGCTGGTGGTAAGTTGTTATTTGTTTGTATTTAACAAAGTGTAGATATGTGCTGCCTAAAAAAGAAAATTTTGTTTCCTTAGTAAACAAAAGTTAAAGAATAAAAATGGTTGACTTTTAAGCTACTTAATGAAGGAGAGAAAATAAATAAAGCAAAATACTAATAGGAAAAAAACTAAGCTTAGAAAAAAGGAGAAAAAAGAAAATAATAATTTTGAATTTCTACTACTGTGTATCTATTAGAATTCTAATTTCTTTTCGATCTATAGGGAGTAAGAAATTTTTAACGTTTTTTATATAGATTTATTGAATTAATGCCAAATTTAATTTCAAATAGCAAGGCATTTTTATCCAAAGTTTGGATATTTAATTGTCGTTAATTTATTTTTTACGACATACATCATTTACGTTTTTTATTAACTAATAATAAAATTACAAAAAGCTATTTATTTCTATTATTAAAAATCTTAGCATTTAATACAGTGTTAATTATTTTAACAGATAAAATTAATATTCTCTGGGGTGTTTAAAAATTATCTAATAAAATATTACTTAACATGAACTATAGTTAAAGGTAATTATATTTAATATACATTTTTTTATTTTATTATAATGCACAAGAATTGTGAGTCAAAAATTGCTGTTTTAAAAGTGTATTAAAAACAAAACTTCACTAAGTTAAATTTTTTGCTTAAATTTAAATTATATGCGCCAAATTCTTTCCTTCTGTCAAAACATGTTTCCCAAAGGACGAATAGTTAGCTCATGAACCTAAAAAATATAAAATAAGCAAATCATGCAGTTTAAATAATTCATTTTTCTACCAAAAAATATAATTGTATTGTACTGGGTGTCCCATTATATTCTCCCTTATTTAAATTTATAAAGGTAGAACCGTGTGATTTTCTGTCACTTTTGAATATGCCAAAATAGAAACAGCATCTCAAAAAAAAATTGTAAACCCATTTTAACGGAACACACAGTATATTTTTTGAAATCTTGAAATATGATAAATAAGTAAATCAGTTTCAAATAAAAGCCTGTAAAATCATATTCCAAGGACAGAACATTCATTGAATTACATAAGTAAAAAAAAAATTTTAATGTAATTAATTTCATTTCCGGTATAGCCTAATAAAATGTATGACCCTACTTAAGTCTTTAGTTAACGAATATCGTCACCACTAACCAAAACTACACTTTTTTTAACATTCTACGTAAGTTTCGGTAACTATGTTAGTATCATCAGGATTTTATGATAATCATTATTCCACAGTTCAAACGGTACCTATTATCGATTCTTTTAGTTAGCTTCGGTTCCTTTTAGTTTCCCTTTTCTGTTCCTCCTTGGGTGAGAAGAATTAAAGTACACTAATGAAATTTTAACGTGATTTATTTAAACAAAGTAAAATGTGAAACGAAAAGAATTAAAAATGAAGTTTAACAAATTTACAAATGAATAAAACTGATCGACACTATAAAATTTTGGCAAATTTCAAAAACACATGCATAAGAGAAAAACACTAGATTTGGACAGTTGAATAAAAGAACTAATCTGTGGGGGTCTCGTCCGTTACTGTTACAAAAAAATATAATATAATAGGTTGCAAAATGGCACCAAAATTACATCCTAAAAAGGTAATGTCTCTAGTGAATCAACCCCTACATTTTTAAACCCAAAACAAAATTATTCTTTCTTATTTTTACCAGTTTAGGGAAGGCAATTCTCCCTACTTTTTCCTACCGATAAGGACGCAAGAAACAAGAGATTTCTCCTTCTATTTCAGAGGTAAACAAAAAAACAACAAAAAATTAAAATGTACCAACGTTTAGATAATTGTTAGTAAAATCATTAAATTCTCTTACCGCGTGAAGCTCTCCTCTATTCCTTTCCTCTGTTCTGGGAAGATACAGTCGAAGTCGACGTTTACTGTTATTAATTCCTTTGTAGACAGCAATCAACCGACAGAATTATTTTTATTTTCTTCTTCACCAAATTTACAGTCAGTTAGTTTTATTTTGATCAATAACTTTAAATTGTACCACTTAATTAGCGTTAAAGAAAAAAAATTGGCACTTTTGGACTGGTACACTAAAGACCTTTTCTTGTTCCAGACTTTTTAAATACCCCGTTGAATTCATGACTCGTTAACTTTTTCATCTCCACGTCCTTCGTAACCACGTCGCGACATTCAGGTGAAACCCAATGGTGTCGTACCGCCTGGCTGGTTGGAGATACTATTTTTTCCGTGATTTTGATTGGTTTTCGCGTTGTGTAACAAAACATAGCCGAGTACTCCCTTCTTTTCATTGGCCAAAGTTTTGCCAACAAATATGCCACGTACCCAGAGGCAATCTAATACTTTTAAACGTGTCCAATTGACGAAATTCAACCTAATGTGTTTTTCAAATTGCGACATATTGTGACTACTGTTTTAAAACAAAGAATTTTTTTAACTCCTGTGTACTAAATATCGTACGTTGAGTTTATGACCTGACCTCGATTGCTTTGTTAGTAAATTTAGAATGTTATGGGGTAGCCCACTTTATTATTTAGTACGATATGAAAATGTTATTATTATTTTTATTTTTACTTTCTCTGTGTTTCTTTTGTCTTTATTACAAATAAGAGTGCTCATTAGCTTATAAATCCAGAATCAGATCAGATTGGTACTTACTTGAACATGTGGTGCTGTACCAAGAACGTAAATAACACCTTCTGCAATATCATCTGGTTTTAACGTATTCATTTCCTGTATTGATTCTTTAGTTCCATCATTAGGAAAACCATCTTGAAATTCTGTCGATACAATTCCTGGACTGAGGCTCTAAAAATCAAGTTCAAAAATTGTGTGAATAATTTAGAAAAATATGAAAAGTGTTTTAATAAACTGACACAAAACAAATTATTAGAAAATAATGAATGGACAAACTATTACAAAAAAATCAAACCAAATATAGGTATATAATTTTTCCAGGAAAGAAATAAAATAAAATTCAAATGATATACATTATTTATTTACTTACTGTTACTTTTATATTGGTTTGATTATAACACAATTCTTGTCTTAAACTTTCCGTGAGTGCTGTAACGGCAAATTTTGATGCTGGATAAACATTAAAATTTGGCGTCGGCATAACAGGAACGGTATGACCAACAATGCTATTTATATGAATAACATGTCCTGCAATTTTTTTCTGTCTCATAATTTTAACAGCCTCTCTAGTGCAAATACAAAGCGCCATGACATTCACGTCGAAAACTTTACGCCAGTCATCTGTAGAGCCCTCTACAAAAAAATAATTTTATTGATGTTATTTCATAAATGTAAACCTACCGATTAAATTTGTAGGTCTAGTCAATCCGGCGCAATTGACCAAAATGTGAATAGGTCCAACGTTTTCTCCAATCCAACGGAACGCTTTTAAAATGTCATCTTCTTTAAGGACATCGCATCTTAGGGCAAAAAGTTTTCCAGGTTTATCGGTTAAACTCCTTGAAAGATCTTCAATTTTTTCGATTCGTCTTGCAATACCAACGACCTAAAAAATTGTTTATAACATATAAATTAAACATAATAGAAATATCAAATCCAACATCTTCTCATAAATAATTTCACTCCAGGTAATATCTAGAGGATATAAAAAAATTGCAGGCAAAAGGGATAGCTTAAAATAAAATAAATTTTTAGATGACTTTACTTACTAATACTCCTTTTTCTACTAGGGCTTTTGCAATAGCTGCTCCAATTCCGGAGCTAGCACCTGTAACAACAGCGACTTTTCCTACCCAGCGATCCATTTCTAAATAAAAAAATCAATGATTGTTAAACATGAAAGAATTTATTCTTAAACGAGATATAAGCTAAAAAAAAGTACAAAAAAATTAAATTTGATAAAAATGATTTGGTATAAACAGGTGAAGAATAGAAGAGAGATTGGGCGAAGGGCTCCACGTCAAAGAATGGTATGACAAAGATTGTAAGAAAGCAATAAAAAAAAATTCGGCAAGACAAGAAATGTTAGATAAACCTGTGGAAGTTATAAAACGAGAAGGAGAAAACTATAAGATATATTTATCAAGATTCCAAGAAGAGGAATGGTCCCTACAAAAATTGGTCAGTTTGGAAGAATAAGGAAGGAGAATTAATGAGGGAATCAATGAGAAAGTAGACAGATGGAGAGAACATTTTAATGAAAATGAACAAATAGGAATAGACAAAAGGCAAATAAGATTCTGTAAGTTGTAAGTCGGAAAAAAACTTGAAAAATGTAAACATTTTAGAGCCTAAAAAAACTATGTCTTCCCTCAGTTTCCGAGGATGCTGATCACGATGGTGGCAGTTTAAACATTTTTAGAATTAACCCCACCCTTCCAAACAACCAAAAACCACCAAAAAGAGGATACGCCGTCTCATACCGACAAAACCTGCGTCGCCCATGTTTTCGGTGGTATTCATTTAAACTTTTTTCGAGTTAGCCCCACCCTCTAAACGGATAAAAACAACCCTATAAAGGAGCTGTGGTGCATTTGATATTTTAATTTACGTCACAACCAATAGTAAAAGTCAAGGTAGAAACAGTAACTAATTGGTGGAAGTTCGAAGATTGATAAGAAGTTTGGACGATTTTTAGTCACCATGGAAACCACAAAAAAATTTTAAAAAAATTGCTGAATGACTTCGTAAATTTATTAACTGTGTTGAACCATTCATAATTATCTTTATAAAATAAAAGCATTCTTTTGAATGAAAGATTAAATAATTTTTATTAAAAATACACAACCAGAGAATCGTCCCCTACAGGTGAGAAACCTGCTTCACCCCCCGTTTTCGAGGGTGCTGAACAAGATGGTGATAACGGATCTTCTTCCCGAGCAAACTAACCCCTCAAACGGCCAAAATCTCTTCTCTTCTCTGGTGAATTTCATAAAACCGAGTATCAAAGAGGTAGTTTTTGATAGTTTGAGGGATTAGTTTGCTTCGGGGAGAATATCCAGCATCACTATCGTGTTCATTATCCTTGGAAACGGGAGGTGAAGCAGGTTGTGTCGGTATGACAAGGCGCATCTGCGTTAACCTCTTTAGGGGTGGCTTTTGGCCGTTTTTAAAGCCGCCATGCATCCTTGAAAACGGGGGAGGGGGTGCCGAACACATTTATATAACTCCTATTACTTCCAGATTAAAAAAAGTGTAAGGACGATACGTTGGGAGAAGAATGGCCAGCATAAACACTCACTCATAGGAAACACTCTGGAGCAAATAAACAGATAGGAACCGAAGAGCACTCAGTACAAGACCAATAAGGAAACTACCATAGCTCAACATGAGGATTCTTCGAGAAGATAAACTCTTCGTGACGAGCTCATAGATCTTATGGAGGATGCCCCTCTGCTCATCAGGTGATCCGCCCCCAACTGACGCCCATGCACTCCGCTTGCATCTCTGAGTCTCCCTCTTAAGTTTTATAATACTTTTAAATTTCAGTATAACACCCCTTCATAGTAACCCTGAAAAGAAGTATTTACTCCCACAACAGGGTTCAAAGAACATATCAACAAACACATGATTAATTTTGACGTTGAAGAATATGACCACCACTAACCAAACTGTTTATCATCAACTCCTGATAATGCTAATATAGGTAGCGAAATGTACGTCAAATGTTGTATAAAAACTGTAGTTTGGGGTGACAATAAACAAAAAGTTCCAAATTCCTGCTAATTCAAGTTTTGAAAGATTTTCATAAAAAAAATCGGTTGTGTCACCCCAAAACTTTCCCGACGAGTATCCAGAGAGGAATATTTTTACAGACATATTGCAAGTCAAATTCCGTGAAATATTGCTTCTGTCATTTTTGACAGTGACCCTTTTGTTTGACAGATGTCGTACAAAAACTAATGGGTTCTTCCGATGGATAACCCAAACCCATATACCAAATTTCAGCTCAATCGGATTAAACGTGTCGCCTCTATCGTGGAATAATACACACAGACAGACAGACAGGCAGACAGACAGACAGACTTCCATCTTGAAATGGTCATAATTGTTAATAGAATCTTATTAGTATTGGGAAAAATATTCCAGATCAATATAAATTTTTTCCATTTTATTCCTTCTCTTTGATTTTTTTTGACAAGATTTTTTAAGGTCTCTTGAAATTTACAAATGTTTTTAGATTTTATATTGTTGATTTTACTCTTTAAATCCATACCGGTGTATGTTATAGAAAAGATAAATGTTATTTCTGATTGGGATGAACAAGGTCAACAGGTAGTCGAAAAACAAAGAAAATAATAGACCAAAGTAATGATCGTAACTCTTAGAAAAGGAAAATTGAAGCAAGGACAATTCTTAATTACAGTCCAACATTTGATTATATAAATAATACAAGGTTAAAAATTATTTATAAAAAAAAACAAATAAAATAATAATAATTGTATATAAATACCGGTAAATTTATATTTTATAGCTACTAATTAATTAAAAATTTTTGCATAACGAATTTTGAAAAATTGTAGAGTCTACAGAACAAACTACAGAGGAAACAATCATAATATAATTTGGCAACACAATACTTTCCTTAAAAAAAATTACAAGTACTACGAAATAGGCAGGTTCGACATTTTTCTTTTTTTTTATTTTAACTCAAAAAAAATTTGAGCGCAAAATATTAATATTTACGTCCGCTGTAAGCATTTTAAAATCAAGGATCGGCGAGAGGTTAAAAATCGTACCTGTGAGTGTGACGTCAGTAGCCATGAACGCTTCGCCCCTTGCCCACTGCTGCGCTGTATTCACGATACACACACATTTTACAGGGGTACCGTTTTTAGTAAATTTCCTACTAAATTTGTAGTTTTTTAAAATAAATGAGTGTGTTTAGTAGAATGTTAGTAGAATTGATAATAGGCAGGTTCGACATTTTTTTTTTTACTGAAATCGATATATTTTTTAATTAAAAAACGATCAAAAAAAATTGAGCGCAAAATAATTATATTTACGTCCCCTGTTAAATTCAGTAGATTTTTTAGATTTGAATTTAAAACTATATTTTATCGCTATCTATAGTATATTTAAGACGAGTGTCTCATCGCAAAAAAATGTTTCGTATCATCCAAACGTGACACGTGATTCCCTTAAATAATAAATTTAAACAAACGTAAGTATGAGCTCTAGAAGCAGCATGGAATACTGCTGGTTAGTGGTGCGATAGGTCCGGAATCGAATCCGGCACACAGCATATATTTCTTTTTGTTTTTATCGTTATATTGTACTTTTAAACGCTATTAAATATTTTTTTTTAATACACAGGCTAGTTTATGTAGCCAAGACTACTTTTAATAAAAATAATACCTTTTTTTTGATTTTTATCGTTATATTTTATTTTTCAAGGTTATTAAATAGTTTTTTATTTTTTTTTAATACATAGACTGGTTTAGGTAGTCAAAACTTCTTTTAATAAAAAAACGCATATCCCCCGGGCAGGTAAAAAGTCTGTACAAAATATTTTTACTGCGATGAGACACTCGTGATTTTGGTATTTTATTATTGAAATGTTAGTAGAATACGATTTATTCAAAAATATTTAATAAGGTTGAAAATTAAAATATAACGATAAAAAGCAAAAAAAAGATATATGCTGTGTGCGAGATTCGATACACGGACCTATCGCACCACTAAGCAGCACTATTCCAGGCTGCTACTAGAGTTCAAAATTATTATTTAAGCGAATCACGTGTCACGTTGTTTGGATGATACAAAATATTTTTTCTGGGATAAAACACTCGTCTTAAATATACAATAGATAGATAGCAATAAAATATAGTTTTAAATTAATATTAATATTTTGTGCTCAATTTTTTTTTGATCGTTTTTTAGTAAAAAAATATATCGATTTCAGTTCAAAAAAATGTGGAACCTGCCTATTATCAATTCTACTAAAATTCTACCAAACAGCCTCATTTTTCTTAAAAATCTACTAATTTAGTAGGAAATTTACCAAAAACGGTAACCCTGTAAAATGTGTGTGAATACAGCGCAGCAGCGGACCAGGGGCGAACTGTTCATGGCTACTGACGTCACACGGTCTAGTCCCGCGCACAGGTACCGTTTTCCAGTCTGTCGCCGATCCTTGATTTTAAAATGCTTACACCGGGCGTAAATATTAATATTTTACTCTCAAATTTTTTTTGATCGTTTTTAAATAACAAAATCTCTCGATTTCAGTTAAAAAACAAAAATGTCAAACCTGGCTATTGTCAGAAGTTGTATATTATTAAAATAGTGAGACACAGTTTGCGTTTTAATTAGTAATGAGCAATATTTAGTATTTTACTATAAATTAAATATATTAATAAAATCAGTGATGTAGTTTTAAATGTCAATTTTAATAGTTAAATTTTTTTTTGGTAATTATTCTCACGCATAGTATTTATACATTGCCACATCACTTTTTTTTAAAATAATGTTAAATCTTCCAGTATCAATTCAAATTTTAATTATTAATTATTATAAAGATATAATTACAACAATGATCATTTAAAAATTTAACAATTAAATTAACAATGTTTTTAAATATATTTGGAATAACTTACCTTAGTTTTTTGTAAAATAAGACTGTTAGTATCAAGGCACAAATTTATTCTGTTGTTTATATCAACCTTGACTTCTGATTTAAATATATATTTTTTAAATAACCAGTTTGAATCGCTGATTATACCTTGTAAATCATTATTTATTATTATAAATTTAATAATTATGCAATCTGCGAGAAGTGTATCCGACAGGTACAATTTTTCGTTTGAGGAAAAATCAATCCAAACTGTAGATATTATTTCATATGAAGGTATACTGCCTGTCACCGATACCGCAAATAACTGAATATACAGTTATTCAGGTATAGAAAAATACAAATTGATTTTTGCGTTCCATGCTATACAGTCATGAAATGAGAGACTTGAATAAGGATCAATATTAGTTTAAAATTAAATAGAGAACTAATTACTTTCCCGATACATTAATATTTTAGTATATTTTGTTAGCTAATTCGTATTGCGTTCAAAAGAAAAAAAACTTAATATCAGACTTTCTTATTTGTTGATAAAATAGCCATAAGATGTCAAAAAGGATTACATTTTTTTAAATGATACATTGTACATAGTGGGGAGCAAACCCTAAAACAGCGTTAAATTTCTATAAAGCCTATATACAATCAATTTTTTATAACGGATGTATTGTATGGATCTGCTAGTAAGACAACACTTACTTAATTTTTTTTATATTTTTACCTATTTTCTCTACTTTCTCCTATTGCTATTCGCTATTTTTTGCGATTTTTCCCATTTTTCTATATTTGTCCATGTTTTTTTATTTTTCTATATTATTTACTATTTTTTATAATTGTACCTTTTTCCCCTATTTTTACAATTTTTCACGGAAATGCACTACGACATGATTTATTTAATGGAATAATTGCAACAAACTATAAGTAGGATCGAAAAACACGATTAAACAAAAAGAAACAAAACAATAAAGGTAAAGTGTGGACCATAGCAACAAGGAACGTTAAAAGTTTAACAGGGAAGAAAGAAGAATTAATTGGAGAGGTTGAAAAGTGTAATCTGGATGTTATAGATATAATAGAAATTAGGAAAAAATTACAGGGAGAAATAGAACTGCATAACGGCCATGTTATCTTCTATAGTGGTGTGCAACCTAATGATAGAGCCAGGGAAGGAGTAAGTTATATCATACCGTACAAAAAAATTAAGTATATAAGGCGGTTATAAGCTGTCGACGAAATAATATTATAAATATTATTATCTATTATAGTTTATACTTTTCAAATAGGTACTTACTTTTTAAGGTGTAATCCTCTTTTTAATTTTTACTTGGGAACGGATTTGTTATTCTTTTATGTTGTAATGTCCAAAATTTTTGTAATACCTTTATACAGCCCTAATTTTGATACAGCAAATAATTTCATACAAAATTAATTCTCATTAATTGTAGGTACTTGTAAAATTTAAAGCAATAACAAGAAAGGTAAAAAACAGGTTTTATTAAATTATATAAATACTTTTCACATTGATTATTTTGTTTAATTCTTCTGATAATTATAGTTGCTTCATCTATTTTTTTCTTTAGTTAGTAACGCAACTAACTTTTTATGCTTTTTTCTAACATATTCTTTTTCAGTATGGGACATTGAATCTTCTTTGACAGATAAGAAAGCCAATTCTGGAAAAATATCTGGCATCCTTTCAACATCTACATCTCTCCAAGTTTTAAAAGGTAACCCAATTGCTGTTAACTTTTTTTGGTTACTAAACATTTCCAGTGACAAAACATCTAAATTTTCTCCGTAAATGGTTAGGGATGTTAACTTTCTGAGTGGTTTTAAAGCTTCTTGACTAATAGATCTAAGATTACTGTCTTCAATATATAATTCTTTAAGATTTAACATATCAGTAAAAGAATCTTCTTCTATAGTTGCTATAGAATTATTAATGAGTGATAACGTTTTTAAATGATGTAATCCTTTAAAAGTATTTTTAGTAATGTGTTCAATCTTTACAAATGTTATATCAAGTGATTTTAATTTTTTAAAATTATAAAATTCCTTATTTTCTAAACGTAAGCCACTAACTGAATTTAATGTAATTTTTTCAAGATTACTACAATCTGCAAAAGTAGAATTATCTGGTAACACAGTTCTTTTAAGCATTAAGCTCTTTAATTTATTAGAATTCAATTCAAACTTTTTCAGTCTGCTATCACGTATAAATAAACGCTTTAAGTTCGTAAAATTCTTGAGAATGGAAGATTGAAATTCTCCAGAGACGTTCGTAAACCCCAAATTATCTACATCAGTGTTATTAAAGTTTTCTACATCTTTAAATAGAGTATCATTCGAGATGGTCATATTATTGCACAGCCAGTCGCTATAAAACGTGCTATGGTCATTTAGGTATAAACATCCAGGAGTAACTCTGTTAATGGATATTGACAAAAATGTCCACACAAGTAATATCAAATGGAAACTAAAATCAGATAAAAGTGTTAAAATAGGTTAGTTTAAAAATGGTTAATAATTAGTTAATAAATGCACTTTTTTAAGTTTTTCGAACAAAATACTATTTTTGGTGAACGCTTATGATCTAGAATCTCAGATTGAACCAGAACCCGATAAATTCCTTTAAAAATGGTGTCTGAACATGGATATTTTTTCAAATACCAATAAATCCAGAATCGAGCTAAATACGATAAATTTTTGTAATGATAATGACTCATCTATTATTTATTTATTTTATTTTTTATTTATTAATTTTTTTCAATATACAACAGGGTAGCCCCACTTACAAGATAAGGTGAAAAACTATATATCTACGGAAATTATTAATTAAACATTTAGAAATTTACAATTTTACATAGTAGATTATATATAGATGTAACTGAATGTACACAGAAACAAAACTTTGTCAAGAAAAAAAAAGTCTACACTCATAAATCTCATGAACTATCTAACAAATGAAAAACGTAATTAACAGTTATCATAGGAAAGAGAAAAGTAAAGAAAGTTTACTCCAATTAATTTAAAAAGTATTGTGACGAACCAACCCCCGGTATATTTTTTTATTTTTTTTTTTTAGCAATTTCGTCTTTTTTCGAGAAATTTTAGAGGGATAACCAAAACATATTATATTATTATTATATTTAATGTGTTCTGTTTATCTAGTTATCTAAGTCAAGTTGTTTTTCCCAAAAGACATTCGTATGTCAGTACCTGTTTCTACAAAATGATAATAAACACTTGAACCATTTGAAAAAATATCCCAAAAGATATAATGTTGAAATATTAGATAATAATTCAACGTCCATGAGAACCAAAAGAAGTGATGTACCACACAAGATTATGATGTAAAATATTTACGTCATTAACTCGGCATAAAACGGGGGGTTCGCAGCTCAGACAAGGATCAGTCAAAAATCAAATTTCAACACCGTCATCAAAGTTCCGTATTCAGCGCCGAGGCGACGACGCCAATAATTATAACAAACAGTTATACTATCTACCAAATGAAAAACATTAGTAACAGTTATCATAGGAGAGAGAACAGTAATGAAGTTTACTCCAAGGAATTTATAAAAAGTATCTTTTTATAAAGGATGTGCTAGAGTTAAAAATATCGATGTGAGATTCAACACCAGAATAATTTTGAATCATTAAGGAATATACATTAGTCCTATAGAGATATTTTGGTAGAATACTTGATTAAGACTTGAAAAGTTTAGCAAGTTTGTCATGACAATACAATGTAGTTTATTATTGACAATTTTGTGTAAAAAAGAACATATTGCATTATTCACCTTCTCAGTAAGCTGTATGTCTTAATCCAATTCTAAAAGTATTCTTGAGGAATGCCTCTAGTTATTACAGTTACCATCAGTAGCGGGACAAACAGATTTATGGAAACGTCTTTGTATGACATTGAGTTTAATTATCTACCGTAATTTGAGCTAGATTTTTGAATAAATTAATTTAAAAATTCAAATTTCTAATTATTTGAATATGCCTCCATTACGTTCGTGACGTCACTTATGTGCAATGAAGTTACCGTCAAGAAATTAACTGCAAATGTGCAAAGAAGAGAATACGAATGAACAATTACAGATGTTAAATTTCACTTATACAGAGAAAGATGGAGAAAACCATTATATGATAATTGGATAAAGATGAAAACTTGGACCTATCCACTGTGAATTCGCATTCAAAATCGAGAGAGATCAATAGATATTAGATTCCGCTGTTAGATAAAGAAGACGACTATTTTAACCAGATCAGGTAATAATTTGCTGTTTGGTACATAAGTGCTGCACACAAGTGTTCCTATAGAGCTGGTTGATGTTGATAATTTTCCGTGTTTATTTGTATTTGTACAGATACGTAAACAAAGGTAAAAGTAAACACAATTAAAAACATATTGACCAAACGACACTTTATAAGCAAACGTCATCTATATTTGAAAGCGTCAATTTTATTTAGAGAAACTGGCCCACGTTAATATTATGCTGCAGCTATTGCACATAAGTGATATAGGCGCACTACAAGTTGCATAGATGCAGTAATTTTTAAATATCAATTTTTTCATGTTAAATTAAAGAAAAAAACAGAAAAAACGATTTTTTCATAAAAATAAATTCATTTTTTTCTCAAATGATGTAAAAAAAGATGGACTAATATTTCAAGTTGAACTCCCCATTGAAGAAATCTGAACGTTATAAAAAGGATTCCAGATAATGTATGTAAAGTAAATGTATTGCTAAAAAAGCATTAATTTAATCAATATGTGCTTTAAATGATGTTATTTTAAGGTCAAAGATCTCTTATAACTTCAGCTCGTGTTAATACAATATCGTTTACTTTATAATTATATGTTATTACTAAGTCTCTTCTACAAAATGATATAACACTACATTTACTAGCATTAAGTGGCAATTCGTTCTCTGAGCAACAGTCATTTAATAAGTTAATATTAATCTTGATGTTTTCTATAATACTATTAACAAATAATATGAAAAGAAGAGTGGTCCTAAAACAGAGCCTTGCGGTACTCCAGAAGTTTTATAAAAAGGATATGATCTGTGTCCCAGGTACTGAACAGATTGAAGACGATTTGACACATAAGGTTGCATCAGAATATCAAAAACATCTACTCACAGATGGCTACAGCGCTGTTATAGCAATTGTGATATTTAAAATACACTGACATAAGAGCTCGGAAAAGTAGTTATTTTGCCAAGTAATTATGTCACTTTTCTATCAGTTATGTCAATTTTCCGGCAACAACGCACTTTCCGAGCTAAAAAATGATCTGAAAACGCATTTTTTAAAGTGGCAGTACATAACAAATTGTTGTGTAAAGGTACTACACAATAACAACGACAAAAGGGCATTAGCATCTATCTTAGTTAATAATGGTCCAATTTTATTAAAAAAACACTTCGTATTTAGGACTCTTACATTCAATTCTTTAAGGAAAATCATGCAGCAACGACAAAAAGGCCCTAGCGTCTATTTCCATTACTAATGGTTCAATTTAAATGGAAAATTATTTGTATTAAGGAGAGA
Organism: Neocrepidodera transversa; assembly: GCA_963243735.1. Lineage (NCBI taxonomy): Eukaryota > Metazoa > Arthropoda > Insecta > Coleoptera > Chrysomelidae > Neocrepidodera > Neocrepidodera transversa. The sequence goes on from OY725350.1 coordinate 6,184,565, forward strand.
GCATACGTTACTCACGTAAAGCAAAATAATGCAAAAGGGCACTAGTTAAGTACCTATATCATGGTTAGACTTAAGGAGTAAAGGACCTAAATATTTTTACATATTAGTATTATGAAATAAAATTACTTGTTTTCAGGCGTACAGGATTCAAATATAATTGTTAGAAAATGCTAACAATTATGAATTCCCATGTCTTTTAATTTTCCAAGCAGCAGGTTATGATTAATTTTGTCGAAAGACTTGGAGAAATCAGTGTAGATTACATCAATTTGATTTCTCCTATCAAGTGCCTCAGATATAATTTATGTCTTAAAAAATAAATTAGTGATCATAGATCTTATTGATATAAAACCATGCTGATTTAATGTTATAATTTGTCGCAGTTTAAAAGATTTAAAAGCTTGAAAATTGTCTAAATTTTTTAACCCCATATGTTCCACCAGATGGAAATATTAAAATAAATTGTTGAAAATGACCAATAAGTCAAAACGTCTTTTGGTTTCCAAGTGGTTATGGGTGTGTATAAAGTTAGCATCCCATATTTCAAATTTTAAAATTTTGAAAGTTGTTCCAAACTATTCGAAGTTTGTACTAAATTGTTCCAGAAAATTATTCCGTATACTTAAATACGAAGGCCGAACAACTCAAAAAACAATTTTTAGAGCTAGCCCCCCCATTATTTTCTTTTAGATTTCTATTTATTGTACCAGATTGTTCTAGTTCTTCTGAACATTGTACCAAATTTTCATGTGTTAAAAAAAATATTTCAAGGCCAAATCAATATAAACCGAATGGGTCCAACACCCCATTATTATTTTTGTTGTATCAGATTGTTCTAGTTCTTAGTATTGTTCCAAATTGTCATGTCTTAAAAAAATTATTTCAAGCCCATAATCAATTAAAACCATTTAATTAATTTTTTCTTAGAAGATTTTTTTGTACCGGAATTTTCTAGTCCTAAACATTGATCCAAATTTTCATCTTTAAAAAAAAATATTTCATGTCCACATTCAATTTGAAACACCATTTAAAATCACTCTACATCCAGAAAAGAAAAGACTTTAATAATTTATTTACAGATGAAATATTTGGAAGGTGCAAAATACAAAGTGACAAATGGTTTAGCAGAATTGGGCAGGACAGGACATCAACAAAGCATGTACAAAAATAAATAAATCAACTTTTAATTTAAAAAAAGTTATGGTTAAATATTAATTACACAATAAATGCATCTGAAGGAGCAAAAAAATAACTCTCCTTTCAGTATACCAATGAATTGTACAATTTTGATTTTTTTTATAAATAAATTTTTTTACAGGTTCCAGAGTGGACGATGGGGTGATTTTAATAAAAAAGCCAGTCTCATTAACTTTCAACCTATAGCGAAATTTTTGGATGTTAATAAATAATACTCACTTAGAGCAAATCCAACCAAAGAAAAAATAATGTTTCATATCGACCTCCGAGTATTCCTATAAAAAAATATAGGCTACTCTCGAAAAATTTAAAAAAATAAATAGAAATAATGTCAGTGGAATAATTTAAACTACATCAAATACATAATAAAATACAATTGCAAGAACAATGCTTAGAAGAAATTAATTTACGAAAATTGTTTATGTGCGATTATCTAAACATACTTTATAGTTTTAAACAAGGAACAAGTTAATAAATTAAATTAAACAACCATAAGATTATAGTACAAAGTGAAAATAAATATTGATGTTACCAAATGAACGGAAAATAATTGGCACTTTCATTGATTTAAGAAGTCCATTGATCTAAGAAAAAAAATGCTTTATAGAATAACTATAAGGGATAAATCCTAATGATATGAAGGCTATATAGAACAACTTTTTGTATTTTTAAATTGTGTTTTGATTGCTAGTAAACAAGAAAACACAACAAAATTTAAAAATAGAAAATACGTAATAGCCACGCCAAATAATAATAATCCTCGTCCCTTCCCCGCACAAGCCTTTGGCCACTCTAGTTCACTCGTAAGGGGGTGAAATGTAGGGAGAGTATTATTATTATTATTATTCAGTCTTGAAGTGATTATGTTATTTTATATTGTAATGTTTGATCAATTGTAAATTTGTACTTACTTTGAATTAAACATTTTGTAGAAAATGTAACAATTTAAAATTTTTAGTTGTATATATACCAAATTTTTGATAGTAACTAACTCCTTAAGCAATGCTTATCAATTTTTACAATTATTATTATTGACCCCTGATCATAATTAATTTACTGTAAATGAGCGTGTATTTATATGGATAAAATTTCTTGTGCAATATTGCACAATCATCTTTATAAACAAAATGTACCATTTAGTTGCAATTTTTTCTGTAGCAAATTTAAATTTAACTGGCGAAAAAATTTAAAATTATAAAAATGAAAAGATAAAAATCATAAAAAAAATAGTTAATCCGTCTATTTTATCTAATTTATAGAGTGTCAATTTATATCTATTTTGCAAATAGAATTATTTAAGAAAAATGGGTCAAAAAAACACCATTTATTTTATGAATCAGTTACGTTGAAGTTTATGTTTTATCAATATCTAGTGAAATAAAAGAGAGGGCACAATTTAGCAGAATTTAAAAGATCAAACAGATACTTTTTCAAAAGGTTATTATATCAAATTAATAAAAAAATCAAACATCTATTATAGCAAAATTTATCAAAACCGTAAAAAATCGAATCGTATTAAAACAAATATTAAAGAATCAGATAGATATTTTATCAAATTAATAAAATATCAATAAACTAAAAAACCAGAACGTTAAAACTTCAAATAGTTAATACATCAAAAACGTATTTTTTTTTATTTCGATAGTGTTCATTCTGCTTTATTAAATTCTGATTAAATATATTTCTGAACAAGTAAGATTTTGTTGTTATGATGGTTTGAAACATTAAATTTTGTTAAATAGACTGTTTAATATAATACAATTTTGGTAAAATTTATGGACCCAAATAAAACGTGAAAAGTTTCACAAACAGAAAAAACATTTATTACATAACCCTTTTGCGGTCACCCTTAGTTAACTCGGACCAACAAAAAAAAACAGATAAAACAAAAAAAGGTCATTAAAATTCGAAGAAGCACATTGTATAATAAGAAAAAACAACAAAAGCAATAACTATAAAGATGTTACAAACTAGAATTTGTATGGTAAAGTCTAAAACATGGGGTAACACATAGTGGCATATCATCTGGACAAAAATATATTGATTCCCTACGAATTCTTTTACCAGTTCCATAAAGATAAATCCAGCAAGTAGACAAAAAATTTCTTGTAATATTTTTTGCCCCGCTTGGGTGGAAGGGAGTAATCTGCTAAAGGCTGGTCAACACGATCTACCCCTCTCATGGTGTCATGGAGAAAATAGGGCAAAATAGGGAAAAATAGGAAGAAATAGGGAAATTAGAAATAGTGAAAATACGGAAATTAGAGAAAAATAGGGAACAATATGGAAACATATGGAAAAATAGTGGAAATATGGATAAATAATGAAGAATAGGGGGAAAAATGAATAATAGGAAAAAATAGAGAATAATAGGGACAAATTAAGAGAAAAACAGAAAAAAATTATGAAAAACAGGAAAAATTCTAGAGACCCTCAAACGGTGGTGGTGCACCGTTTCGTTACTTCGGCCCACCGAGCGAACACTTTTTATGCTGTAACGCATTGGCGCTAAATACATGTACGTAATTTTTTTTTAATTTGCAGTGTACTAAATTATTCCTTGAGAACTTAATTTTTATGGATCATGGTGGGGCGGGTACCGGAATGGCTTGTGCGATACTAGCCAAATTTTCACATACATGTACGGAAATATTATGCATGATGTGAAGTGAAAAAAGTTCTAAAAATTTGAATTGAAAAAAGTTTTCTCATACAAGTCACTTTAATTTGTGTGGTGGGTACCAAAAGGGCCAGTCCGATCCTGCTCAAATTCAATAGGGTTCTTCCTTGGACAAAACTAACTGGGTAAAGTGAAAACCGGAAGTCGATCGGAGCTTTCGTTCAAAAGTTACAGTGTTTACATTCAGACAGACAGACATCCATACATACGGACAGGATTTTTTTGAATATTTGGATTCAGGGAACTCGGAAACGTCGAGAAAAGTGATAAAAAGTGGGGTAAGAAATTTTTTTCGCCATCACCGAACTAACATTTGGGACTCAGTAATATGAAGAAATGGAAAAAATAGGGAAAAATAGAAAAAATGAGAAAAATGAGGAAAATAGTTAAAAATAGGGAAAAACAAGGAAAATAGTTAAAAATAGAGAAAATTGGGAAAAATGACGATAATAGGATAAATTAGGAAAAAAACAAGAAGAAATAGGGACAAATGTGGAAAAAAGAGGAAAATAAAGAAAACCGAAAAAAATATTGCAAAACAGGAAAAAATTGAAAAAAATTGACAAAACAGAAAAAAAAAACAAAAAAAAAAGTAAAAACTGGAACAATAACAAAAAATAGAAAAAATAGTGAAAAATTAGAAAAAATTGGGAAAAAATAGGAAAAATTGGGAAAAAATAGGAAAAATAAGAAATAAAATATGACAAAATAGTGAAAAATAAGGCAATTTAGGGGAAAATAAGGAAAAAAGCGATAACAGGAAAAAATAGAAAGTAATAGAAATAAATAGGGTAACACAGGAAAGAATAATGAAAAACAGGAATAATATGAGAAAATAGGGAAAATAGTGAAAAAATGGGAAAAAATTGGAAAAAGATAGAGAAATAGGGAAATTAGAGATAAACATAGAAAAATCTGGAAAAAGATAGGAAAATAATGAAAAACACTTCCAACCCTCCAATGAAAAAACCTACCGTCAAGCCAACAGAATTCATTGAATTCTTGCAAGGTAAGATTAAAACTCTCGAATAACTCAAGACTCCGTTAATTTTTGAACCAAAGTGTTATACATTTTTGAAATCAGTGTTTCAATAGGTTTCAAATGAGGTGTCGCATGATGCACTTTCTCATTTAAAAAAATCGAAGGGGTGACACCCCCATGAAGAGGGATTATGTCAGGTTCGAAACTTTTATGTCATAACATACTAAGTTTAATATAAAAATTGACCTGTTTGAGCTGTTTTCTTAAGATATAAAAATAGAGTAGTTAGTAGGGGGGGGGGGGGGGTAACACTTATTCCACCGCACTGTATAGTAGAACTGATAATTTTTATATGTAAAAATATACATTTTAACTCCGAATTTTATATCATATGATTTTTATTTAACTTAATCCAAAAATTTACTAATTAAATATTATGGTGGTAGCGAGAAAGTAAAAATTAGGGATTTATTAAAAAATAATATTATTTAATAGTTATAACAATTTTCCTATTTTTTTTAATATTATTTTTTCTAATTTACCTACTTATAAATTATAAACAATCCGGACCTGGTGTACAAGGTCACTCACATACTATGTAGGGTACGCTACTTAGGAATCCATTATGGCGTTCCATTCATAAGTTTTGTTTACAAATGAATGACACGACCACAGAGTAAAAAACTACAGAGGCCACAGTGAGACAAGGAAACTTTTATCTTGCGCATGTCTAAACATTAAAACTAGTCATTGATGCCAATATGATTTGAATTGCAATTGGCTATCTCACCGATTTCATGTCTCGTTAACCAATGGCCTTGAAATGATCTCTTTAAGTTGGCCATAGTGGTTATTTCAGTGTTGTTTGTTTTAATATTTGTTTTAGATATTTTAGTCAATTATACACATTCTTAAACAGTTTGGCAATGTCGCGTACATGGCAATTTAAATGCCAAGGTCAAAAAAAAATTTGAGAGGAAAACAAAGAAAGTTGACGGAGTGTCGCATCTCATATATGATCTCTGCTACGACCAATCAAATATTTTTCTATGGAAATTTAATTATACCAAGTTGGTAGAACTGTGTATTAAGTTGGTGGCATTGCACTTTAATGTTTTGACAGCTTCGTGACATTTTCTTGTGATATTTTAAATTTTTGCTAAATACTTTATTAATCAGACTTGTTTACACCCTAAATTATACATTAAATTAATGATCGAAGATTATATTTTACTATAAAAGCTAAGATTGGTTCTGATTCATTATGAAACGGAAATATTTTGTGTTTGAAAGGTGCAGCATACAAAAGGTAGGTTTATTTTTTAAAATTTTGAATTATTTCAAATTGGATTTTTTATTATCTTAGTGGAGTTAGTTAAATAAATATAAAACATATTAATTGTAAACTAACTCCGATGTAAAAAGTTTTATTGAAACCTAACCTAAAAAAAATAATTCTGCGTAAAATGATTAAAAAAATACGTTTAGTACAATATCAATATATCTGATTTTTCTTATTTATTTTGTCAAAAATACCAATTCGACTTATAAATGTTTGATACTCTGTATGTAAAAACTAATTTTGTTCTATTCAATTAAATTCTGTTGTGAAATGCTTTCTTCTATTTCTTTTTATACGGTTGTACCACTGAAATGTAGATGGCGCTAGATGTTCATAAGTTTAGTTTCATTAATTTAAATATTTGTTTTTATAAAATGTCATATTTATTGTAAAAAGGACTCTAGATTTGATATTGGGAAAATATTTTCAATATTCTAATGATATTTTACAAAGATATATAATACCCAAATAATTAAAGAATATTGGTCAGTTTCTCCGGTATTTATAATATATTGAATTTCCATATAATATCGAAATATATTTTGTTCCATTTTTTTCCCAATTCGGTACGTTTTTAAAAAAATTCAGTACAATTTTAAAAATCGATGTGGTAACGGTGCTAGCAAACTTAATTTAGAAAAAAATTCTTTTGCGTTCTAGTTATATGACAGTTATCATTTTAAAATAATTTTAAACTTTAGTTACTCTTTACTTTTTAATGTGGTTTACAAATTAATTCTCAAAACTATGTTTATGTTGTTTACGATATTCAAAATTTGATATTATTTCTCCCTATGCGCCGCCCATGTCCGCGAGCAACAGACTGGATGGATAGTGGATGTGGATATCAAAAGGACAGGCCGAAAGGCGCCACGCCGCTTATTTTATTCGCCTTATTCAAGGTTTCAATATCACAAAAAATTCGGGTGTTGATTTGTTGCTAATGCTAGCCTCAAAATTACATAATTTTTTAATTAAGTAAAGTAAACAAACGGAAGTTGCCGACAAACACTACAAATTGTTATAATAGACAACTTAATTAACGTTGTTATATTTTTATTTTAATTTTTGTATAATTTTGAGTGGTGCTGTGCTTAGTGGTGAGTAGTTTATCAATATTTTTGTGATGTTAATTAGATATAAGTAGAATTTAACATTTATTTACACTCAAAGAGAGAAAAGATACATTTATTTATCTCGATAAATTTCTAGGTTAGGTTTAATAAATTATTTTTCAATTTTAATTCCCAAGCTAAATATCTACATTGTAAATGTATATGACTGTTTTACTTATCGGTATTGAAAAACATTTTATAATAATATATTATTAAACGAAATTAGTAAACGATAAATAATAAGGTCAAAGAACAGTAGCGTCTCCGATATATAGAATTAACATATTATACGCTGTTGCCATAGCCATAGGCGGGTTAAAGAGTTGGTTGGAGGAACACAATCAACTCGGTTAACATCATAATTAAAATAAACTACTTTCATATGAAGAAAATCATTTAGAAAACCATTCAAACATTATTTTTTTTAAATCGAGTACATTCCAGCCAGCTTTGATTTTAATCAATTTTGAATTTTATTCAAAAAATAAAACGCCAAGTCAGTACCATATAACGTGTATTACAATTAGTTAAAAGGGAAGATGAAGAAGGCGTCTAGTTTCGGCTAAAGAGCCATCATCAGTCCAATAGAAGTATAACAAACAATTAAATTGAAATATATCAAACAACCGCGCGGTTGTTACGTCATAATAATCATAAGTGTGGTACATGAAGAAAAACGAAACTACTAAACAATAAAATTAAAAATTAAACGGCAGTAACAAAATTTTACATACATGCCGGTACTGGGCTGTAAAGTGCATGCATGTAAAATTTTGTTACTGCCGTTTAATTTTTAATTTTATTGTTTAGTAGTTTTCGTTTTTTCTTCATGTACCATTTATAATTATATAATTGTTTGATCCCTTTTAACTAATTGTAATACACGTTGTGGTACTGATTTGGCGTTTTATGTTTTGATTAAAATACTTGGACCACATTTGAGACATGGATAACCTCTTTGATTTAATTTTGAGTTTAGTTTATTTAAACATAATACCTGAAATGTATATACTTTTAATTTTCTTAGAAAGGATACTACGAATATCGCGATTTATGAATATTTTTGTTTCAGTAATCCAAGATGACTTGCAGGGTTGTGTTGGACAATCCAGGAGTGTATCATCCTGGCGACTCGGTATTTGGAAGGGTAGTTTGTGATTTTCATAACAGAGAAAACTTTAGAGCAATTAGGTGTAGATTTCGTGGAAGAGAACATACTGCCTGGACAGAAAGAGAAAGTTACTATGACAGTTCGTCCAAAAAAACAAAATATCGTACAGTACATTACAGTGGTGATAATAAGTTTTTAGCAGTTAATATAGACCTTGTTGGAGAAAGTAAGAATGATCTTTAAGTTTGTATTTATTCTTTATAAGATTTTTGATTCTTTCTAAACGTGTTCAACTTATTTTTTTTATTTAGATAATTTGTAAATTAAATCAAAAATATATACTACAACTGAGACTAAAAGGTATTTCAATAACATTACAATAGCTTAAATTATTGAAAATAACATTCATTAAAGCTGTTAAATGATCACAAAGTTTAGGAAAAGAATTTGAAAGAAATTTTAACGAGGTAATTAACATTTATCGAAGATTTACAAGTATTAAAAAATATTTTTGATTTAATTTGCAAATAATATTAGTCTGACGAAGTTGTTTTACAAAGAAACATATCACTAATCATTTATTAACTTTTTGTTATATATTTTTCGTGATTATATTATAATGGATTTTCATCAAGTAAATGCCGACACAGTTAAACAGTTCAAATTAATTAATATTTTTTGTTTTTTAGGTTCTTTACCTCCAGGACACTATGAATATCCTTTCTCGTTTACATTTCCAAGATACAATATACCTAACCCATATAATGGTAATTATGGATACATTAAATATTACATTAAAGGAAATGTTGATATACCATTTGCATTTGATTATGATGATGAAGTTACTTTACATTTAATTGCTCCTATTAATTTCAATGATATTCAATCTACGTTGCAACTGGTACGTAAAAAAAACATCAATTATAAATATAAAAATTCTAATTTTCTACTTTTATCTCAACATATATTTATATCATAGTTGTATATGTAAATCGAAATAATTATTATCTTGCAAATTCTAATAATTTTTTAAATATTTATTAATGAGTTAATATTTTGTTATTTAACAGAAAATTATAGTCGAATATTTATTTCATACTTTTCCAATTTGGCCTGTGGATAACTTTTTGGTTAATATTTTTAGGCATTTAAATTGTAAAAATGTTTATCTTTTTGGATTTAATACTTGCAATTATGTCTGTTGACTATTTCATTATTACAAAAAGGCAGCATTTTATTATCCTTAACAATTCTTTGAATTAAATTGTTGATTCTTTTTCCCTAATATAAATGACGTATTAACTATGATTATAAATATATTTAATAAACATACTAAATTATGCATTATATGTTTTTATTGGATATTTTGACTAGCCTACTGAACTAATTGTATATTTTCACTATTTTAGCAACCTGTTTCTTATCAAGATGAAAAAGTTGTATGTTGCTTATGTTGTGCTAGCGATCCAATTACCATGGATCTTGCTTTGGAAAAAGAAGCATTTGTAGTAGGAGAAGTAGCAAGAATTAAAGTGGATGTAACCAATATGTCAAATGAAAGTATCGAAGCATTAAATTTGACATTAAAAATGGTAAGTACAAAGATTTTATGAGACTGAGATTTTAAAGTTTATCTGAAGACTTATATGTAATACAGTATCATCCTACAAATAGACTTTAATCTAGTCTAAATTATTAGAGATTCTAAGTTCATTTAACAATATATTATTTCCAAGACAAAATATTCAAATTGTGTCCCATAAAGAGTGGTAAACATTTTAACTTCAAGTTCTATGGCTCAAATAATAATTTTTACTAAAACTGGACTGCAATTTTATTAATTTTATGGAAACATGAATTTTCTCATTATTTCTATCAGCAGAAGTAGCATCTTCCCTCTCAAACTTATATGGCACTATTCTAATCTTCATTTTGATTCTTTAGTAAAGTTTCTTTTAATCAAAAAATCACTATTTTTTTAGATATCTAGATGGCAAATAATAATAGCCAAACCCTTTCCTTCCCTGTACAATCGTTTGGCTTCTGGCGGTCACTCACAAGGGGTGAAATATAGAAAGAGTATTATTAATAAAGATGTACAATATTTTGACTGTTATTTTTATTTTTTGAAAACGTATTTCATTTATTTTTAAATTAATTTTGTTATTAGTCTCTTTTTTATTAAATCACTAGTAAAACAAAAGTATTTTTTCAAAAAGAGTAAAATATTAGTATATTTTTCTAGAAAAATAATTGTTTCACAAAATTCAAACTGAAGATTCCTTAATATTGTGCATCATTTTGTTTGCTAACTTTTGTATTTTTTTTAGACCATTGAATCAAAAACCACTAGTCCAAGAACGAGTCACAAGTACGATTCGGAACTTATAGCAGTAACTAGCGGTACTGGAGTTGGGGCTCACGGTCAGAGGGTTTATTACTTTGATTTCGCCATACCTTCTTCAGCTGTGGTGCCAAATTTTGCTGGATGTTCCTTATTTAGCCAATGGTGTGTTTTGGAAGTAAGTTATAAAAATTTTTGATTTTCATTTAAACAAAAATAAAAGTAATAACTTCTGAAATTAAGTTAGTCTTTATTTATATTATATGTTTAGATCTTTCTGTTTGGTTTTTGAGCTAATTTAATTGTTTTACCAACTTTTTTAAAAGTATTATTTCTTTTTGGCAAGAAATTTTAATTTTCCTATATTAACTTCACCACAGTTGTTATTTTTGGCTTGTTTTTAAACCAAATTTCATGAAAATATACTTACAAAAAGTTCTTTCAAGTTAGTAAATATTTACCAAATTTTAGACCATATTTAATCTAGATGGTTTCTTTTTTTATAACACAAAAATAATACCAAATTTTAGACCATTTTCTTAAATTATTTGACACTAAAAATGCTCTTATCTTCCAAAATTATTAATATATGAGTATCTTCATATAGTGTTTGATATTATGAGAGATTTATGGTCATCTAGAGTTGCAAATATTACATCACATTGTTCTCTTCGATATTTAACCATGTTGCATTGAAATATTCCATTATTGTGAACTTTTGTGAAAGCTTCTTAAATTTCTGCTTTCACCCCTTCTTATTCCACATTTTTGCATATAAACACTTATTTTTTCTTTCATATTTTGTTGTTTTTTGCCAATTCTCACCAATCAGGCTAGTTAATACTACGAATTTATTAGTAATCTCAACTCCTTTATCTTAGATTCAACATAAAGTTTAATTGTTGATTTGCTTACCTAAAGTTTGATATTTTTAACGAGAGAAATTTATGTATAAATCAGTAAAAATTCAATATTTGTTAAGATTATAAAAACATCTAGTTTCTATGTTTAATACTTAGTAATTTATTATAAGTTTTATAGTCTGTAAATGTTTCATTAGGCTGAAGGTGTGATTCCTGGTTGCCATACAAATTTAGATGTTGATACAGGAGTTAAATTGGGTCACATTCCTATTTTGGGAGGGACAGCTGCTCCAACTTATGTTCCAGCGTCTCAAGCACCTGGTGGTAAGATATTTATTTTTCTTTTATTTAAAATTATTTTGGTTTATGCTCAGTCTCGACATATAAGAATTCTTTTATTTTTATTAAAAAACAAATAAGTAAAATTAAAATCGTTAATTTAGGATCATTTCCTCCACCACCTTTATCAGAACTTCCACCGTACCCTCCAGATGATAAAGCACCACCTTATCCCACGGGTCCTTCGTCCTCCATTGTACTAAATGGTGATGACATACACTTTGCTGGTGTCAAGCCACCACCTCCCAATAAAGCATTGTATAAACCTGTTCCTGTACATGGTGAACCTTCATCTGCAAGCGCCCCTCTAGAAGAAGAAGCTGCTTCAGCCCCTTCGAAAGCACAAATGGCTGAGGAAGAAGGCTTTGAATTACTTGATGGTAAGTGGAAGCCTATTAAATATTAATTATTAAAATTTATTTTAGTATACCAGAAATTACTGAAAAAATGAAAGTTTTTTAATTTTGATCAATACATTAATTTGATTAAGAAATATATTTATGGTGGGTAGAAGAACTCTTATTATTAGAAAGAGTACTTTAAATTATAAAAGCAGGAAAGCTAGATTGGTTTTTAATGGACATCTTGGATATTTTTACTTAACTGGACAAACAACAATTTCGATAGAAAATTCAGCATATTTTTGTTTTTTGTTGATTGAAAAATGCTTTTTTTTGTATCAATTGCACTCCATCTTATAATACTAAACCTTTATGGCATTTACATCCCTAGTAGTTCAGAACCATATAAATATTTATTATTACCTATATTCAAATTATTTTTCTCTTAATAATATGTTTAGTCATCTAAAAATAGTATTTACATTTTGAAGTAAAAGTGCATACACTTCCACCTTTTCATGATTGATTATGGCCTCAAACATCAATATCCAGACAAGAATGTACTTAACGTACAATAAAGTATTAATGTGTAAAATTAATCATAAAATTCTGTACTTTTTCATTACTTTAAAAGATTAAATTGAACCTGAAATTACGTGCTTTTAATATTTCAAGGATATTCTTTGTCCTTCATTAAATGTGAAAAGTTTTTAAATAAAATATAAATCGAAATATATGGAATTACGTTTATTTACAAATTATAATTACTACTAAAAAATTTTTTTGTAAATCCCTGTGCAAGGTTCTAAGAAGTTTTGGTAAACAATATTCTTTGTTACGCAATGTTCGATTTTTTAATAAAAATATTTAAAGATTGTCTTTTTTGCAATCAGTAAAAAAAAATTTATCGGTATATACCTATATATATTTTATATGTATGTGTAGACATTCCGATCCGGCACGATAGGCGCAATTTTTGTCCAATGGACACCAAATTTGGTACAAAAATTCTTTGGGGCAGTAATTCGTTGCGTATTGCAAATGGCCATTCTACCTCTAAAAGGGTGAGAATTGGGGGTTGAAATCTCAAAAAATTCATATCTCCGCCATTTTTGAAAATATAAAAAAAGGTCATTGGTCGTTTTTTATGCTGAAATTATTATAAAATTAATTTATCTGAAACTTTTTTTCATCCAACCCACGGGGGTGGAACTGAAGGGGGTTGAAATTCAAAAAAATTACATCTACGCCATTTTCAAAAATTTTAAAACATGTCACAAGACTTTTTTTATGTTCCATTTCTTATAAAACTAATTTGTTTAAAACTTTTTAATCCGACCCACGGGGGTGGAACTGAAGGGGGTTAAAAAATTTATATCTCCGCCAATCTCCGGTTAAAAGGATATGTTTTTTATGTACTAACTGTCCATCATAAATTCACTGCGAAATAAATTTTCTTAAACTATTTACTTAAATAAAATTTGCTGAAGATTCTCGGTCAATCGTCTTAATTATCAAATTATATGTTTCTATTGATATTTATTATTTATTATTAAATTTTACTTATGTAAAAATTTTTTAGACAATGATGACGAACCTCCACCACCAAGTTATACTGACAGCACTAAAGATCCGACAGCGCCATCTGCTCCGCCAAAGTAAAAATTATTAAATCTATAATACACAAAAGCTGAAGTTTGTTTATAAAATGAACAAATCTAAATATGTACAATGTAAGCTTAGCCTTGCTGTTTTTACTTGTTAATTTTTTTTATTTTTGCGACAACAAATTATTACTAGGTGAATTATACAACATCTCAGTAAACAATTTGTAAGTCATAAGAAACTACTTCATAGCAGTGAAAATAGGTCTTAACAAAATTTGTGTCAACTGTTACAGTTTACTGACCTGATTAAAATGTGTTTTATTTGGCCCACTTTCACTGAATTCGGCAAAAGCATTTGGAATTTGTATGTATATATTAAGACAGCTTGTAACAATTTATATTGTATATTATTTTAAAACTTGTGACAATTATTATTACATTCTTACAATGCAGGAGGCATTAAAAATAGGTGGTGGCTTACCAACAAGACAAAAAATTTGATGTCGAAAATTTAGTTGTGGCCACAATGGACCCCCTTACAGTAAAGGCAATAAATTTCATTCTGATGATTCAACTGCAATTATAGAGGAAACAGACCCCATTGCACTTACAGTAAGGGTTCAAATAATATGATTTTGGTAGTGATCAATGTACATTGACTAAGTTTGATAACGATTTTCGCTTTATAAGGCAAAGACAAAAATTAAGAAATCGTCATTTACGAATTAGACTAAATAACATTATGAACATTTGAGATTTTTTTTTCTCAGAATTTGTTTTTTGTTATCATAACATCTCTTTAACTGGTCTGTTGACCTACTACTGAGGTGGCATATTCATTTGTTATTTTTTCCCATGCCTTATTTTTATCGCTGTTAGCAACAGCATTTGTTTTTTTGTTTTCTAAAATATTTTTATATTTTATGGCAATATTAAATAAATGAGTAATCTCTCTAGGACTGAAATCTAGCCCCTCTTTTCCGCTTTGTCCCTTGGCTTGCGCTGTTTACGTTCATTATCATACTTTACTCCTTGTTATCACAGAATATCAAAGCTAACTACTTCTCTTTTGTAAACAACTAAACGAAAATCATAGGGTAGGTACATAAAAAATAATAATGAAGGTAACCAAAAGTTACTAGTTAGGTGTGTACACACTTGGTAATGAAGAAAAGAAACGCAGATTTGTACTCTTTTAAGTGTGTATTGTAAATTAAGGGGAAAAAAAAATGTCGAGCGCTTTCGGCTGATTAATCAGCCATCTTCGGGACAAAAGTCAAAAATTTTTCTAATATTGAAGAGTAAAAAAGGGGAATACCAAGTCAGACTAACACATATTTATCAAAAGCCGCAAATGGATGTATTTTTCGGCTTTTGATAAATATGTGTTAGCCTGACTTGGTATTCCCCTTTTTTACTCTTCAATATTAGAAAAATTTTTGACTTTTGTCCCGAAGATGGCTGATTAATCAGCCGAAAGCGCTCGACATTTTTTTCCCTTAATTTACAATACACACGTTAAAGAGTACAAATCTGTGTTTCTTTTCTACATAAAAAAATGTCTTGATGCAAGTGACGCCACATAAAAATTCTATAAATCTCTCCACCACCTTACAACAAGCAATAATAATGTCATTACTTGAAAATATCTTGACCATAAAAATGAAGTATTAAACTATTCTGCGCAAACTCCGAAGATACATATTTAGATTCAGTTTTTTGCGCTCTTTTTTAATATGGAAACAAACATTTTAAATTCAGGAATACAGTTGTTTTGGGGATGACCAAATTTGTACATTTTTTGTGAAGTCGGACCTGAATTTTGTTTTTATGAATGTCCCAAAGGATTTGGCAACATATGAAGAATATGTAGCCCAAATACAAAAAAATATACAGAGTGGATCGTAAGGTATAGGCCATTAAAAAATGTACAAAATGGATAAAATACCCTGTATCTCGGTTATAAAGACCGCTATGGGATTTATTTAGAATCACCTGTAGTTAAAGTATGCCCGTTTCAAAATGAAACACCCTGTATACACATTGATGTACTCATAATAACTATGTACAAGAGTGTTTTACAACTTAAAAATATAATAATTAAAGTTTGGTATGTTTTTACAAGAAAAAAGTAGATTAGATGTAACTCGAAATATGTTTCTTTTAGTGTGTAGCTATTTTTATTAATTATTTTAGGGTAACTGAAATTTAATTTTAATATTCCTAATAGCTTTTGCCGAATTTATAAGATACAATATTTCTTACGTGCCATATTTAAGAATATCTTAATTTTTTGGTTTATTTAAATGATAATATATTTTTGAACAAATGATAAAGGCCTAATCAATATAAATAATATTTATAAATTTACTTATGCTCCAATATTTTTATAATTATTTTTGATATAATACTTACAACAACATTTTAGAATATTTTTTAACAAATACTACCTACTACCTCAATTTCGTACAATGACATAATAGTAGGTACTTAAGTATTGACAAAAAACTCTTAAGTATTATTAGAAATATTTTATATTTGTTTGTTTTTGTTATAAAAAATAGAAGGCGAGTGGATCAGTAACTGTACTGGCTCTATCAGCTACTTACCCAATTGTCAAATAATTATGCTTTCTATTAGTAGACCGTAAACATATCTTTAGATATAATGCTTCAGCTATTTTAATTTGAAAAGCTTAAAAACATTTTTTAAGAGCGTCTTTCGAATATCTGATCGATGTCTATTATTTCATTCATGTTACTGATGTCTTCAGTACATTATTCATCAGAGCCACTTTCATATATTCATTCATATTAGACAAAAAATAAAATTTCGCTTGATGTAATTAAGTTAGATTATTTTACAAAAATACTTAAAAATATTTAAAAAGAGGCAAATTTTTCATTACAATTATCACAATTGCTTATTTTTATGTGAATTGGTGATTTTTATGTGAATCGGTGATTTTTATGTGCATTGGTGATTTTTTTATGTAAATTGGTGAATTTTTTAGTCTAGGAACAATATGGTGATTGTTATGATTGTAAGAAGTTGTTATTAGTAAAGTTATTATAATTTAAATTGAATTCTACAACATTTTTATTAAATATTTTTTTTAAGTTAATAGTACACCAAAGTAGAGAAGAGATTTTTTTCAGCTCGGGATAGTTTTTGAGACTGAAAAAAATCATCTCTGTCGTGGTTTATTACTATTTTTTCCACTACTAGAACATTTAATCATTTTTACAATGATTTGACATTTCTTTATGTTTTTTCATTTTTCTTTACTACTATAGGAGATAATGAAAAACGTAGGTTTGCGACATAAAAATTATCTTAAATATAATAAGTGATTTCTGTAGTATTCTTAGCGCTGATTACGGGAAAATAGTAAAAAAAAATCCATCACGTACAGTTTTCTTAAAAACGACATGTCTAGTTCTGACTACGTAACAGTTTTTTTATTATATTCATCATTTTTAAAAATCCGAGCATAATGCCATCTTCATGTGAAGCTTCAACCTTTTAATTGGGTACTGTTGGACATTCAGTCTAATTAAAAGAATGCTATGAAAATCTTGAGCTGGTCTTCAACAAAATTTTGTATTCAGATCACAAATGGACGATTTGAAAGTGATTTCCATGTTTCTCGGCCAACAGAGTGGTTATACTAAATTACATTGCTTTCTCTGCGAATAGGAAAGCATGGCCAATGAGAAAAACCTTGCAGGTTGACGTTAAAACTGTTCAACGGGAGAGTCTTGTAGATCCTAAAAAGATATTATTTCCACCACTTCACATTAAATTGGTTTTAATGAAGCAATTTGTGAAGTTGAAGGAGAATGTTTACATATCTTTGTGAGCAGTTTCCTGTATTATCCCAGGCAAAACTAAAAGGAGTGTTCGTTGGACCTGATATCCTAATTTTGACAAAAAAATGGTTACAAGAGAAAGGGCAGCGTGGTTGTCTTTCAAACTAGTTTTAACAAATTCTCTGGGAAACAAAAAAGACCTGAACTACAAGGCAATCGTTGGCAGAAGTTGGATTGTAATATGAGCATAAAAGTCAATTTTTTCTACTCACAACTTGACTACTTTCCTTCAAATATTGGTAATGTTAGTGAAGAACAGGGCGAAAGGTTCTGCATAGAGGAAATGGAAAGAAGTTACCGAGGAAGATGGAATGTTAACATGATAGCGGATTACTGCTGGATGTTAAAAAGGGACGATTCTCAACGTGTCTGCAGCAGGAAACCCATTAAAAGAAGTATTCATGGTAAACGCAAGGGGGTAAAGGGGGTAATTACCCTATAACTGAAATGTAGAAAAGGACCATATTTGTCTAAAAATTTGATTCTATGAGGAATTTTGACTAATCAGTATTACACATTTTTCAATATTCTGTTGTGATTTTGAATGTATGGCATCTTTTACCTGTTTAATAAAATTTAGAACGTAAAATTTGCGTTAAATTTATTTTTACTCTAAGTACATCCCTGTTTTGTGAGATAATCTGATGTGATAGAAAAAAATGGATTTTATTTTTTATTTTGAAGTCAGCACTGGAGAATACAAAGAAATCAAAATATAAAGAAAGGAAAAAAAAATTTTGAGACAAATTTATCTTCTATATTGACATTTCCTTATGGAGAAAATTTTACTTCTCAATTCGAACATAAATAATGTTATTTTCTAAGATTAGTAGTGGAAAAAATTTATTATAAATTCCAAAAACATTTTCAGCTTTACTAAATCATCATCCAGCTATATGAACCCAATAGGTCAATGTTATAAGTCTACGTGCTTAATTATTAATTAAAATGATGTATTTTAATGTGCAATCTATATACTCGTTAACCTTTTGTTTTAAAAAATGGTTAATTTTATAATAAGGTTTTTGTAGACGTAATCGCTTCCTGAATATAAAAAAATATGTTTTGCAGTTCTTCGCTATTTATAACTATTGTTAATTAAAAAAATTAAAACTGCCACTATTGCGTTCAGTAAGCGGTTTGTTTGTGATAATATCACTTAAATTGGTTTTAGTTACTGTATTTGCCATTAGATGGTGGTACAGTAATTATTAACAATAATTGCTTTTATATGTAAACCAATTGTTTACACATTACACAATTAATATTTTTTCAAAATGAAAATATATTTATATAATTCTTTTACTCGTTCTATTGAACACTATATATAAAATATTTATAAATGTAGCTTTTTCCATATAGGTAATAAAATTGATATAAAACATTTGCACTAAGATTAATTTCAAACATAATTATGTTCCTTAATAAAACTAATAGCAAATTTTTTTTAAATTATAGAAAAAAAGGAAGAAATCGTTTTTAACCTTTATAAAATTTCTGTCACCATTTCAAATATTGGGGTTAGTTATCTCGTGTAACTTTATTAAATATCTTCTGAATATTCTAGAGGGATTCACTCTTAAATTGTGACAAGTTTAAATATTTTAAATTTGATGGCAAAACATTATACAAGTTAAAGTTCAGTGAATTTTTTTGGGATTTAGTTAATCGAAATTTATGTTTTCTTAGATTTTCAGCTTGTCTGGTATTATAGTGGTGGATATCAGACTGCTTAAGTAGATTTGCACTATTTTTGTGAATTTCGAGAACTGTATTAAAAATAAATAATGATGGTAATGTTATAATAGAAATTTTTTTGAAAAGTGGTTGACAAGTGCTCACGATAACCAACATTTGCTATAATTCTTATGACTTTCTTTTGCATACGAAATACTGTAATTGCTGCTGATGATTTACCCTAAAGAATAACTCCGTAACCTATCTGAGAATTAAACAATGAAAAATATACCATTTTTAAACATTCAATATTGGTAACCAAGGCCAAACGCCGAAACAAAAACAACACACTAGAATTATCTATTAAGATAGAAAAAAAGAACTACACGGGGCAGGATAATTTTTGAAGTCAAATAGATCAATAATAGAGGTAGTAGGAAGAGACTATCACATTGTCAGCCACGCTTGTAAAAAAATCATTGAAATTGTCAGATGATATGTTAGTAAAATTAGAACTAGTTTGACTATAATTTCTTTCAAATTATCAAACTATTTGCCAACAAGTTTTCGACGTATTCCCAGAATTAATTATAAATTTGTTGTATTCGTTAAACTAGTTATTGTGTCTTCCGATTTCAACATCACATTTTCAAGTTTTCATCACATAAAGCGCATTATATTTTTTTTGTTTGTCTAGTGAATTTTCTTTACTTTGATTTTTTCTTTTCTTATTTATTTTTGACATTTCTTCTATTAGTTCGTTTTTCTAATTTTTTTACTATTTTTTCTTTCCGATTCGTTTCTCTTTTTTTCTTATTCTAATTTATATCTATTGTCTTGTCTACTCATCGATATTTATATACTATAAAATTAATACAAAATGCTAAACTAATTTATTCATATCATTTATTTAAAATTATTGAGTATAGAGGTTTAAAAAAATAGTGTAAATAATTTTCATGCAATTACACTGTAGCGGCTCTGTGATTCTTCTTTTCTGGCGTATTGGGCTTGGCTTCTTGTTCTTGTGGCAACTGGTTCCCCGCAGTTTTTCTACGCTATAAACAAATATTTATTTGTTATAAAAAATTGGAACCAAAAGTTAAAACCCGGATTACATAAATATAATAACAGTGAAGCAATTCAACTTCTGATAGTTATATTGGAATATCTCGTGGTTAGTGAGTTATATGTGCTCAGATGACAAAAATATATACTTTATTGTCCAACTAAAAAACTGACAGCTTCATTAACAATTAAAGAAGTAGGGACGTTAAAGGTGTCGGTTTAGTAGTTGGACAAAGTATACTTTTGTCATTTGAGCATGTCAGGGTTGCCTGACCAATTTGTGATTAATTCCTCACATTTGTAAGTATTTTCACTAGTCTGTGACTAAGTTTGTAAGTAAAGGGCAATTGTGGGTAAAATGAGAGTAACCGGAAGGTGTTAAAATCACTTTTAACTTTTGAAATTCTGCTACGCAACTGTTTAGTTTCCTTTTTTCTCAACAACGGCTCGCATGTGTGGTGGGGACATCTCCCGCGGTTTGATCACCCCTCCCGCCAAGGTGAGCACCGTGACAACCCTCTCTTCCACTTCAACTGTTGTGCCGTGAACATGTAAATTGATATAGTGCTTCATAATCTACCTGTGTATGGTTTTAAACCTAAAATGTAATGTCTAATGTGTGGAATTTAAGGTAACAGATCTTTTCCGTTTTATTACAAATATGCCAAGACCGCGGGTCTATCTTATAATTAATCAATCATATGGATCATCGTGCATGAGAGCGGTGTTGCCAAAACTAGTAGAACAATGAAGAATTTAGAATTTCTTAGGACATGGTCCAGGATATACTCAAGGAGAGTTCCTCATATGGACACCCTTTTTTTGTAATTATATCCGTTTTATATGAGCTGTTGTTAAATGTATTGTGCTATATTCGGAACTATTTATGTCTTGTGCTTCCTTTGATTTAAATGCACTGTATCAAACATTAGATATTTAATTGGTGTTTGCTATTAGATGAACTTTATATAAGGTGGTCCTTCGCATTCTTTTATTCGACCACGCGATAGCGTATGTGTGATTTTTTGAACCAAACTTCTATTACAACAAGTCCACAAATCTACTAATTGAATTCACTCTGATTCACATAGAAGGTCAGCGTATATTTTTGCTAACGGAAAATAGGAAAAATTATGATCTATACTCTGATAAATTGTTAAAACCTTTTAGTTTTCAAAAATCTTCAATTTTCAGGATTCAGATGCACATCGTCCTCTATTGGTTTTTTAATATAATAGTATATGCATTGAAAAAGAGTATAATGGTTAAATAAGATAGGTGCCTATATGATTCGTCTGTTACAACACTTACTGTCAGTAGATAGAACGTTCATTAACTTTAAAGATTCAGTAAGTAAAGGTAATGACGTTTAGAATAAAACTTCACAAGTTCATATCTTGTATAATTGTCACAATCTAATCGTCATTGTCGTTAGTTACAGAACCTTTAAAGTTAATGAACGTTCTATCTACTGGAAGTTAATCTATCAAGTTTTTGCTTGTTAATAAAAAACTTAATCTATTTTTTTATCTGTCTTTATATTGATATTTGGAAGATGTGAGTAATTTGTGAGTAATCCGAAAAAGTTTTGAGAGTAAATCGGCTAAGGCTAGTTGGCAACCCTGGAACAGAGTTCGTTTGGCATGAACACTGCTGATCAATATAATTGGACTAGAACTTCATATTAGTTTTAAATTTATTATTATTAAATGACCCTAATAGCACAAAGACGTTTACAAAACGTACACACCCGACCGTCGGGACGTTTTAAAAACGTTCGTTAAAGTACCCGAGAACGTTTATAAGACGTTTTTCTCTAGTACAAATGTCACAACTTGTAACGTCATATAGAGGTCGAAAAAAGACGTTTTACAAACGTTACAAAACGGACTAAATAAATGGTTCGACAAAAGACGTTTTTAGACATATTTTTGAACGTTCACTTAGATTTTTACGGACTCAAAAACACAACATATTTTGAACGTTTTTTACAGTGGATATAAAAATGACTTACAAAAACGTTTAAAAAACGTAACTTTCTGATTTTCTGAAAACATACTTTTGAACGTTTTTACTGGTGTATTTAAAATCGACTCAAATAAAACGTTTTAAAAACGTCCCTATTATGGGTTTATAAGTAGTCGTTTTTTTTATCGTACTCGTATAAAACGTTTTATTTTTAATTTATGAGTTTTGGACGTTTCTTGCAGAAACGTTTTATTTTGGTCCTCCTACGTTATGAACCATAAAAAAGTGTCAATCGGAGCTTTTGTAGGGTAGAACAGTATAATACTAGAGCAGTAAAGAAAAATGACTAGTTGACTAATTGATTTTTACATTTAAAATAAACAAATAAAACCAATGAATCACAATGCAGTTAAATTGTTTATTAAAAAATATAAATATCTTACCTTGTGATGTTTTTTCTCATCAATATCAACATTTATCTCTTGGGAAGTTATCACTGATATCAAAGGTTTCATTTCATCTTCTGAAATCAAAGCAAAGTATTTATTTCACAGAAAAATAAGAAATAATCAAATACCAAGTTATAGAAAATAAAAGACGGAAACATATTTTTTTTTAAATTTACCTTCTAATAAAACCATATAATACCTCTCCATATGTTGTAAAAATTCCATTCCATTCTTATTAGGCGGATATGAATTTATATTTAACAATTGTCTTTCTTCATTCATTAAATCCACTCGATCTAAAATAAATAGCCAATAATTTATATTAGAATAAAATAATAAGAGATTCGACAATTTTTTTTTATTGTACAATGATTTTACAATCTTAGTAACATTATAATGTCAGAAAATTAATTACATTAAAATTAAATCAGATATGAAATAAAATAAATATTACACAAAAATTCCTCTTTTAACTAATATTTTCTTAAGTTCCTTACAGAACCTTTTAGATTCCTTAGGGTTCTTTATTATTATCCGTAAATCTTTGAATTTTTTTTCCCAGTATAAAAAAGAATTTTCAGTAAGGAACTGGAAGAGTAAAGTAATATGAATATCGAGTGATAGAAATAATATCAATTTTGAATTATATAGTCCAATAGGTACTTTAAACTAAAACTATACTAACTGAAAATAATTATGGAGATAATTACGGCGGGGTTGGTGAATGCCCTAATCTGAAATTCAAGTGCGAAACAATTTTAATATTAAAAACTAAAATATCACACTTTTTATTTCCAGGGGTATTCCAGCTTTTTCCAAAAGATAATCGATAATAATGCCTATATAACAATTCGGATTAAAAAGTAAATCTTTATTTTCGATGGGAATATTCTTATAAAGTTCGGTTTCAGATCGTTGTTTAGTTTGCATTCGAAATTCTTCGTAGGCTGAAAAAGTAAATTTTAACTTAAATTAACTGTTACATTTTACCTTACTGATATAAGTGAGGGTACAAATCATATCTTAAAAAAAATAAATATTCAATAAAATATTTATATACAAATATGTGTGTATAAAAGAGTAAATAAAATGTCAAACTGACATGTTTACAAAATTTTTAAAGGCTAAGTTGCAACACGAATATATGACAAAACCATCACTTCTCTTATAGAAAATGGCTTTGGGCCAATTTTTTTTAAATTTTAGTATGTTGTAGATCTTGACGTTCTGATTAAACACTAATCCTCTAATTACTCGTGAACCATTCATCGAGCGTTCTGGAGTGACTCCTATGTGTTGTTTTGTTTACTGATTCATTGATAACAGGTAAACAATATAAGCAAACTAATAAAGAAGAAATGAAAATGTTCATAGGAATTAATCTACTAATGGGTATAAAACACTTTCCAAGCTATAAGGACCATTGGATAACCTCACCAGACCTGCATGATCCATTTGTCAGTCGATGTATGCCTTTACATCGTTCTGTTTTTGGCTTCTGACTTTGCCTCCAAGAGGATGTCAGAATTTTGACAAATTGAATAAACCGCATCCTTTTATCGAGGCTTTTCGTACCAATTGCATGTTTGTCTTGATCCCAATCAAAATTAGCAGTTGACGAGTCAAAGATTAAGTTCAAAGGACGAAGCACTCTAAAGCAATTTTTATCCCAGAAACCTGTAAAACGAGGATATAAAGTTTAGATGAAATTGACCAAAGTGATTACTACTATGATTTTGAAATCTATACCGGGAAGATAGGAAAGAAACAAATTTGGGACTCACAGAATAAGAAATCATTTGGTATTTTTTGATAATTACTTTAATTCTGTGAATTTGCTTACTACACTGTTGGAGAATAAAATATACGCATGTGGTACAGTAAATCATAAAAGACGCAAACTTCTAACTTAACAACTCAAAACTGACTGACTGCTTATGGAGGTTTGTTAGTAGTTCAGGTATATCAATGATAAAGTGTAAAGACAAAAGAAGTGTACATATTCCCCATATAGCACATGTACGTCCATTGAATATTCATTGGATATACACAATGGATATTATGGATGTCCATTGAACGTCCAGTTTTATACAATAATATGTCCAGAAAATGTCAATACCTCCACTGGATTTATCATCTTATGGACGTACATACGGAATGTACAATGGACGGTAAAATAGAGACGTTCATTAGATGTACATGAAAGACGTACAATGAACATTCAAATACTCCGATGAATGTACATAGACGTCCAAATGACCAGCTAATGTACTCAAAGGTTCAGATTACTACATACAATGGATGTCCATTCGAAACGTCCAATGGATGGATGTTCGTTCGAGACGTACAATGGAGGTACTTATTCAACACATCGAAGATGGATATCGAATGTCCTTGGACATCCGGCTACTACAATTTGGGCATTTAATGGATGTACTTTGTGTTGTCTCAGTATGGATAATTCACATTGATCTAATGTTTTACATCCAATGAACATACACAAATGTACAACTTCTGAATGTACATTGTACTGTACATTCATTGGACGTCAATTTAAGGTCCATTGACATCCATTTTAAGTTGTGTGCTGTATGGGTTATATCAAATTATATTGATCCAAGGCAGGTGACAACCGTAAAGCGTAAACAAAAAATGGTACTACTATGGATGTTGCATATCCCAGTATGGTTGACATATACAATAAATAAAAACATGAATTTTGTGGACAATTTTGACCAACTTCGATCTACTTATGCTATAGACAGAAAATCGAGAAAATGGTGGCAAAGAAAATTTTTCTTTTTCATAGGAATAAAAAAAAATGAACTATAAGGAATTTCGAAGATAATTAATTCAAGAATTAACTGCTAAAACTGTTGTCAATAAAAGGTGACTTCCTCTTGAACCCAGTATTTCCATTAAAAAAATCTGATGTGGCCAGCACATGACCTCTCGCCATTTTTGAAGCAAAAATTTACAGGTTAGCATAAGAAAGTATGAAAAAAAATTACTTTTTTGTAAATCTGGCAACAATGGCAAAAGTTTCGAAAATTTTAATGAGATGAAAATAAACTATAGGGTATACAAAATATATGTGTCAAACTTTATTGCCGTTTTGTATAATAATGGCGTTATCACCCATAGCAACTGCCACTTCCGGTTGTGCGATTGGCACCAAAATCTAATCGGATCTAATCTAGGGTATAAGAATTCTGTATGCAAAATTTCAAATTTTTTTATTCAGTAGTTTTTGAGTTATCGTTACTACAACATCCATCCAAACACACACACACACACACACTAACACACACACACACTAACACACACACACACTAACACACACACACTAACACACACACACACACACACAGACATCATCGCGAAAATATCAAAATCGTATTCTAGGGACCCCAAAACGTGTTTATCCATTGAAAACTCACTACCCAATTTTTAGCATGATTCCTATACCTCTCTTATCTGAAGGGCGAGAGGTAAAAAACCTAATCAACCAGAAAGTGTTCGACTAACCGAAAGTTTGCACTAATCTATGTGCAGTACAAAAAAAAATGATATAAATTGGATGTGTAGGGTGCGTAATGTACAATTATGTTTAGGAAATAAGAAAACATGTTTTCAGTCGTATCAAAGAAAATAATAGTTGTGAGTTATAGTGGTATATTTTATGTTCCACCACCTATTTGCCTCATGGGGGGTTAAAAAATTTTTTTGACTGTTTTTTATGTTAGTTCATTCTCAGAAATTATGTTTCAGTTAAATTTGTGTTTGTATCTGAAATAAATTTTCTTGTACCTCTAGGGCAGTAGATCTAGGCATACTTACTCGTAAATTCCCTAAATTTATAAAAAAAATTGTTCTGTTAGCAACACTAGAATGAAACGCAGTGTTCAATCCGTTATATCCGAGCAGTTCATTTTACTGGGAATCCCCGACCATAGATAAACAGATTATCTATCTCTTTTTAACATTTTATTTAAAAAGAGTTGACGTTATTTTTGACGAAGCGGAACAAACTCAGCTCATTCTTAGTTTTACATACGTGGACGCACTTAAAACGAGATTCTGGACATAAACCCCTTGGTTGTTTAAATATACTGTTTTTACAACGCGGGGAGTGAAATTAGTACTTTAGTCCCGTTTTTGGTATAAAATATACTAATATGTACCTTGTGGCAGTCATAGCTACAATCTCGTCTTTTTTTTATCATAAAAGTAACAGAAAATTCCTTGTATAAATTTAAATTTAAACGAAAATACTTCTTGAATATTTCAGGACTAAACAAATTACAAAGTATGTACACATAATAAACAAAGAAATTCAGTATTATAATTAAACACGTGAACGGGAAATTTAACTTGCGCTCAATTCAAAAGGTAGATATTTTCGGATTCCTTTCTTTACTTTAATGCTTAATTAAACATAATTGACTCGTAAAATTATAAAATCAATCAAGCGAAAGTTATTAGGGATGTGTTTCTCAAAGAACTCTATTAATCAATAATTCACAAATGAATGATTTTTCTTTGAAGAACACGTAAAAATTTTAATGATTAGAAGGTACCTACAGTTGCAAAAAAATTTACAACATTTATTTTAGTTAATATATTGAAATAAGAATCCCCCTTGATAAGTGAATTCCATTCCTCACCTGCAAAACGATTCCCCAATGGGCTGGGTTCAGGAGCTTAAAAAAAAAATTAACAATACATTAAAAAAAATTAATAATTTTATTTAATTATTTAGATCTCTTCTCTTGGCCTATTGATATTTTTTTTTTAAATGTATACTTTTCTTCTATCTGCCCGTATATCTTCTTATATTAGCCATTCACCTTCAAAAATTTATATTCTGCCTCATCTTCTTCTTCTCCTTGCAGTTCTTTTTTGTATTTTATTATTTTAATGTTAAAATAAATATTGCTTACTTTTATTTTTTTTTATTTCCTCCTTTTAATATAAATATATCATCACAAATTCCCACTGTCCATCATTCAAAATCTATTTTATAACAAACTATATAAACTTAGTTTTTTTTTATAAAAATTTTTTTTAATCTGACAATCTATATATCAATACATCAACAAAATAATTCAATTTTTTTTAAGCCCATAATTTTTACCCACAATTTTTTTTTTTTTAATTTTTTAACATGATTTTGATTGATACCAACCCAATGACAAATCATTCTACCTGATAAGAAATGTCATTCAACCTGTCACAAAGAATTTCATACTTCACATGGCTTAAGCCCTATTCATATTACCAAACTTAATTTATACTTTATATCATTTAGTAAAATTTCTTTTTAATTTACATTTTTCTTTTTAATGTTAAAAATAAAAGAATACTGTTAATTTTACTTCCAATTACTATTCATTTTTTTTTAACTCAACCAACCCTTACTTACTATATATAATATTTTATAACAAATCATACAAATTTCCTAACACTTACCCAAAATTACACGGTATACCAAATTTCATAACAATATTTTTTACATTTTTTATTTCAAAAAATTATATATTTAATACAAAAATGCTAACTAAATATATCTAGAGTCTTATAATAAACATATTTAAGACCATCATTTTCAAAAAGAAAATCTAAATGATTCCAAGTTGCATTAGGCATATGAACAATTGCTCTAGCACTAGGAGTACGATTAAAAAAATTCTGAATCTGCAGCCAACAAGAAAAATAGCACACGAAATGTTTTCCAATTTATAATCGGGAGGGCACTGTAATGCTTATAGTTGTTAAGGCCGTAGTTGAATTATCGAAACTGACAACTAGTAATTTCTTGACCATGGGGACTCTGGCTTGTGTAAGCGCAGCCCACTTTGGGCCTTTAATGAATAAATATTATTTAAACTTATTAAATATGAAAAATAAGAATTGAAAAAAATCAGGCATCTACCGGATATATTTATTTTTATTATCGCGATTTTTCTATTCGTTAATTAACAATTTTTTCCTACTTGAACATGAACATTGTCAGTGCGATAATTGTTAAATAACAAATCTGATTTTTTTCCTTTTTTGGACCTATTTTTGAAAGGTCTCAGAAGAGGACTCCCGTTGGAAAAATGAAAAAATTGTTATTTTTCACTTTGTTATTAACAATTTACTTAGGTTAAAAAGTAAAAATCTTGATTAATCATTGAATCAAAATTTTTTTTTCATATTACTGTTGAGACTTTTTTTATCATCAGAAGTCATATGAAAATGATTTTTTTAATTTTTTATTTCTTATTGCTTACAAATGCGTTGTTTATAAGATAATTTAAAATTTATTTTTTTTAAACATCTTTGATTCAAATTATGATTTAAAAAAAAAAACGTTCCTCAAAAATTTCTTTTATTGCTTAAAAACGTATTTATTAATTAATAATTTTTTCAATCACCTGTAATTATTATTAACTAACCATTTTTTTAAATCATAATTTCTCTTGCCTTTGATAACTAAAAAAAAAGTTTTTATTTAAATTTTCATTGTTTATTTAATAAACAATTAATTTTTTTCTATATATTTTTTTTTCTACATAATAAAACAAAAACAATCATGTTTTATTTTTTGAGAAAAATTATTTATATGTTAAAAAAAATTGTTAATTAACAAATACCTACGTTTTTAAGCAATATTTTTTTTTAAATTATCTTATAAACAACGCATTATTGTAACAATTTTGTAAACAATAGAAAATAAAAATTATTAAAAATCATTTTGATGTGACTTCTGAACATAAAAAACGGATCAATGGTAATATAAAAAAAACTTTTTTTCAATGATTAATCAATATTTTCAATTTTTAACCTAAGTAAATTGTTAATAACAAAGTGAAAAATAACAATTTTTTAATTTTTCCAACAGGAACCTCTTCTGAGACCTTTCAAAATAAGCTCCAAAAAAGGAAAAAAAAATCAGATTTGTTATTTAACAATTATCGCACTTTTATATTCTTAATTGCATAATTATAGAGGGAATTCCATTTTAAATTTAAAATAACTTTCAAATTAGGTAAACCTTCAGAAATCACAATTTAATTAGCATCTTAATTTTAATAAATTTCTGTAAAACAAGTTAATACTTGTAGTCCAAAACATGTTTTGATAAATTTTCCGTTGTATCAAATTGTATTTTAATAAATTTACCGGATACGGAATTACCAAAAATTGAAAAAATGTAAATCACTTTGTAGTGGGGGATTAAAAAAAAATAAACTCAAAATATATTTAAATAAAATTTATTTTAGTTAATAAATATTTTTTGTTCTATTTAATCTTATTTTTCAATACATAAATTAGGAATTATATTTTTTATTAAAAACATAAATAAAATACAAAAATCCCTGTTAATCATATATAGAAAGAATTTGTATAATCTTTTCATAAACAATTGTAGGAGCGTCATTTCCAAATAGAAAATCTACATGATTCCAAGTTTGAATAGGAATATTATAAAGTTCTACAGCACTAGACAAACGAGCATAAAGTCTTTCTACATCATAATTCGCAGCCAACCAATCGTTGGATCCGTACATAAAGTGAATAGGACACGAAATCCTTTCCAGTCTATAATCAGGTGGACTGATAGAATTGTAATGCATATAGTTGTTAAGAAAGTAGTCGAATTGTTCAAAAAAGCCACTGTTCACCTCTTGACCATAATGTACCAGTTGTTTTGTTGCAGCACCTGCTGGGTAATGGGTCATTAACAAAGGTACGGCACTATCGTCCATTTGGTTTGGGCTAAAACCGCAAATGGCAAAAAGGGCGTTCTTGCAAAGTGCCTAAAAAAATATTTATTAATTTATTAATACAAAAGCGAGAGAAAAACATTCATCTGTTTGAAAACATTTAAAAATTTTTTATCAAAAAGGTGAAGTGGGGCGAAGCACGCAAGGTTCTTCTCCTAGTAACTATTTTTTAAAGATTTTTTTCGTACTTTTGTTTTTAGCACCACTTTTCTCCCCTTTTTCCTACTTGTATTTTTGTCAAATTTACTCGGTTTTTTACCATTCTTGTTATTTGCCCCATTTCACCGCTTTTTTACCATTCTTGTTATTTCTATTTCTCCTATTTTTTTACAACTAATGTTTTCACCTATTTTTTACAACTATTGTTTTTACTAGACTTTTTTTCTTCCTTTTTTTTCTTCTTATTTATTGCCCCTCTTTTTTCTCATATTGTGTTTATTTCTTCTATGTATCCCCATTTTTTGACAACTATGTTGTTTTTTGCCCTACTTTTTTAAACTATTGTTTTTTGTGCTACTTTTCCCATTCCTGTATTTTGCCCCAATTTCCCCTTCTTTTCAAACTTGTGTTTTTTGACTCATTTGTTCCCGTTTCTACACTCTTGTTATTTGCTCAATTTTCACCCCTTTTTTAACTATTGTTTTATGCCGTAGGGTAGTGCTGGACATAGGGGTAAGTTGGGCAAAAATATTTATTTATTTATTAATACAAATTTTTACTAATAGAAAACGCGAGAGAAAAATATTCATCTTTTTAAAAACATTTAAAAATTTTTTATCAAAAAGGTGGAGTGGGGCGAAGCACGCAAGGTTCTTCTCCTAGTAACTATTTTTTAACCATTTTTTTCTCACTTTTGTTTTTAGCACCACTTTTCTCCCGTTTTTCCTACTTGTATTTTTTGCCCCATTTACCCGCTTTTTTACCATTCTTGTTATTTCCATTTCTCCTATTTTTTTACAACTAATGATTTCACCCATTTTTCACAACTATTGTTTTTACCCCACTTTTTTTCGTCCTTTTTTGGCTCCTTATTTATTGCCCCTCTTTTTTCTCATATTGTGTTTATTTCTTTTATGTATCCCCATTTTTTGACAACTATGTTGTTTTTTGCCCTACTTTTTTAAACTATTGTTTTTTGTGCTACTTTTCTCCACTTTTTTTCCACTCTTGTATTTTTCCCCATTTTCCCCTTCTTTTCCCACTTGTGTTTTTTGACCCATTTGTTCCCTTTTCTACATTTTTGTTATTTGTTCAATTTTCACCTCTTTTTTTAACTATTGTTTTATGCCGTAGTTTAGAGCTGGGCTAGTTGAGCATAGGGGTAAGTTGGGCAATCGAAATATCTCCAAAACTATACACCGCATAGCGCGATCGCTAGTGACGTGACCACTTGTCAATCAGGTGAAGTACACGCGCGTTTTGTTTAAATTATGATAAAAAAGTAAAAAAAAACAGGGAATGGAAATAGTTCTTCTGTACAAGTAAAATATTATTAGTTTTCAATCAAATCAAGTAAGTGTTAATCATAAATTTTGTATATTCATAATATATATGAAGGATAAGAAGGTTTGTCATAACCTCACATTTGTCTTAATTTTTTTGGTACAAAAGTAATGTACGTGTTTTATGTTATTTCAGAATGTGACCCATATTTTTGTTCAAAATTATTTTAGATATCGAACCCCAACCGTTTAAAAAATACCGGTTCTTTCTGAGTTCCTTGTCTTGACAAATGTTATTTATGAAATAAATAAAATTAAAAGTTTTGGAATTACTATATATTTTAAGTTCATTTTTTTAACCTGTTGCTCAGGCACGGATCCAGCAGCTTGGTTTTGGGGAGGGGGCGATTTTGGGTAATTTTTA
Organism: Neocrepidodera transversa; assembly: GCA_963243735.1. Classification (NCBI taxonomy): domain Eukaryota; kingdom Metazoa; phylum Arthropoda; class Insecta; order Coleoptera; family Chrysomelidae; genus Neocrepidodera; species Neocrepidodera transversa. The sequence continues at coordinate 6,217,161 of OY725350.1, forward strand.
ATGAAAAAAAGGGAATTTATAATGCACATGCGTAACAGTAAAAAGAGCGCAATTTAATGTGTTTAACTTTTTTATTTTCGTGAATTTTTTAAATTTTTTTATCTATTTTGGGGAGGGCTAGCGCCCCCTTACATCCGTGCTTGTACTAATCATTTTCATTCAATGAATAATTGAATAATCTGTAATGAAATGAGCTACGAATTTGGGACATCACAAGATGTACTGGGACATCAAATTATGTAGAACCCAAATCGGACCGGAACCCTTAGTTTATTTGGATCCGGGAGGTACAAAAAATTATATAGAAAAATTATAAATCTCTAACATATAATATATTTGTTTGAATTTGTTTGCCTTTCAGTTTTCGCCAAATAACCAGAGTCAAATTCATATATAAAATATAATATAACTTACCTTTCCAACTCCTACTGAGCAAGCAACGTCACTAAGCAGGTTTAGAAAACCAGAATTCGGCGCAAATTCATACTGTCCAACCATTTGGAACAAGATGTCAAGAGGAATTGTTCCTAAGCTCATAATTCTCATTAAAGGACTGAATAAATGATTCATGTAACCAATAGGTGCTAAACTGATATGTGCCTTGATTTTATTGTTATATTCCGGTTTTTCAGATGTCATTACATAGAACGTCGTTGTGCCTAAAAAAATTCAAATTTAGTTTCCTGCATATCATAACCAACAAACTTTTCAAGTTTTCAATTTTTTTTTCAACAATACAAATTTGTACAACCGTAATAAACAAACAAAAAATAATGGGTATATAATCATAAATCTGGTACGCTATCTTGAGTCGTCATTTTGAATTTATTAATTTTGACAAAAAATTCATAATCTTCAACCCTAAAAACATCCACACCAATTTTGTTTTCAATTTTTTTTAACAATACAAAGAGGTAATAATAAAACTCAAACCTACCAGAAGAAATTTATTATTGATGAAGTACTTTTCAGATATTTAATGTTAAAGTTTAAAATTTGACACTTTTTTATTTTTGACAGGTGACAGTTGGTGAAATAATTTTGACTGTTCTGAATAGAGGGCTATTAAATGAAATAATACAAGTTAAAGTCTGTGATATATTGATTCTGTCATTTTTTGACAGTCACACTTCCGTTTGACAGATGTCGGACAAAAACTAACGGGTTCTTTCAACGATTAACCGAAACCCATTTTATTGAAATTGGTTCAAATCCATGAAGTAATTTTTCAGATATTTAATGTTAAAGTTGAAAACTTTGACAGGCGATAGTTTTAGAAATAATTTTGACTGTTCTGGATAGAGTTTTTCAAGGGCTTTTAAATGACGTATCGCAAGTCAAATTCCGTGACATATTACTTGTGTCATTTTTTGATAGTGACACTCAGGACCGACGGTGGTACTAATTATCGGGTCTAGCGCAGAAGGCAACTTATTATTTTGTCCAAATAAAAATTCACTCTTTCGGTTAATGTGATAAAACAACTCTGATTTTGCATCTATATAACGACAACAACGAGTATTTACGATTAACCATTTACCATGGCCTGAGTCTGCACCTGGATCTTTAAGCCCCATACCCAGTAGTTCATATCGGGAAAACGATAACCATCTTCGGGATAGAAAAATATCAAATATAATCAATATCAAGCAAGATTAAGGAATTAAGAGTGTGAGTAGTACGTGTTTGTGTGGGAATTGAAATTGAATATTATTGTTTTTTTGTTGTTACCGCTATAAATATTGTTAAAATGAATAATTTTGTACTCTAAGCTATCGTTTTAGATAATTTAGTACAGGTTCGACTCGAAGCCGCCAATATTAAACAGAGACGATTAATAAACAGAAATATTTATGAAACGTTAAGTGACGAGTTGTTTATAAATCATTTTCGTTTAAACAAACAAGCATTTGACGATCTAATGGAGCATATTGAGAATATTTTGCTACCACCAAGCAGAGTTGGAGAAAAAGTTTTAGTAGCTATCTTTCCTCTAAGAAGTTTCTTGTTATTTTTTAAGAATTCTACAAGGAATTTTTTTGTTCTTCACTCATGAATATAAAATCTAGCAAATAAAAATTGAACAAATAACAAATAACTCACAGTCAATAATGAACGATAATCCACAATAATAAGGTAATAATTATTGTAAATTGTCTTCAATCTGTTTCCTCAAAAATGTAAAATGTCAAACATTTATTGATATCAATGGCAACTGATATTCATTTCTGCCAACTAAGATGTCTAAAAACCCTGGTGTACCCACTGATTAGAACCTTTTGGGAGTACCACCTGTTGCGTTCAATAGAACTTACATGAATTTTGTAAGATGGCGCTGTTTAGAATTATTCGTGTCCTAGCCATATATGTAATACTCCTATATCGCCAGCTTGAGAGAGAAGTGTGTCGCCGATAGTAGAGTGTAGACGATCGTTTCTCTCCCACGCAGTCTCGGATAAGTCATAGGCGTCACAGCTGTAAAATCTCCTACGTTTGCTTAACTTACCTTTTCTCTACGTTCCTTTTTCACCACGGGACACGACGCCAATGCAATTTATGTATATGGGCATGCGCGTTGGCACCCAATTCCGATCTTGCATCTCAGGAGATGTGGGATTCGATCCCCGGACCCTCTGCACCAGCTACTACGGCTTTGTTTAAATATGTTCAAACTTATTATTTAAGCGAATCACGTTTCATAATAAAACAAATATAAATTAGTGTTTCTCCTCGTATTTTAACTATTAATATTACAGAACTAAAGTATACACATTCACTAAATCTCATAAAGAAAATGATTTAAGTCACATCTGTCAAAATTATTGTTTAATATTTTGTCACTTGGAACGCTAGTCGTGTGTCGGGTGACCTTTCAGTTGCACGTCATACGGCATCTATCTCGCTTTATCGTATTAAGTTGAAAGAAATGCAAAAAAAGTTACGTCCACTATAAATTTTAGATTATTAAATAACTACAATTGACACAATACAGGCATTTCATTGGCTGCCGTTTGCTATACGTCATGGCCTCATAGTCAAATTGAAATATTGAACACGGCTCTTTAGCTATTTTTGATAAACGTCAAAGTGTACGCCTGACAGTTTGAATCAGAACAGTACTTCCAGTACCAGTTGTCTTGTGTATTGTCATCCTTATTTTATTATTTATTGAGATTGTTTTGATTGGTGTTTGGCTTGGCTGGGTTTAAAATTTTTCTTAACTTATGAATATTGTTTTTGATTATTCCTGTGATATTAATACAAAAATGAAAAGTGTGCATGGTTTATTACAGGAGTGTATCGTTTTTTGGGTTTTTTGCGACCCCGTACGAAATTTTTCTCACTAAAAGATATTTAAAAAAAAATGAATTTCCCAAATTTTTTTTATTTAAAACGTCCCTTAACAACTTTTTTTTAATTGTAAAATCTATTTTTCGACAAAATCACAAGGACTGACAAAGGAGGATTTGGCAACATGGCGACCGGCTGTCATTTAGCATAATAGTATACCGGAGTGCTCGAAATAGACCACAGTTATCCACGAATACTATTTTTTTTTATTGTTACACTTTAAAATCATAAATACTGGTATTATTACTACAAAAAATGGAAATAAAGAACTAATAATGTAAAATGGTTAAATTCGTGATGTCATCAGTTGTCATCGAATGATAAATAGAAAAATTAATTTGCAATCTGTCACATAAGATTTATTGTTGTCTTATAAAAAAGAATACGACAAAGTTCATCACATGGATGGAAGAGCAAAAGGTATTAATTTGAACAGCATTTCCTCTAATTTAAAATACCGAAGTTTTAATATTTCAAACAATACTTTTGGCGCTAAATTAAAAAATTATGATTGTTAAATATTTGAATAAAGCTTTTAAAAAATGTGTTGGTAATCTAATATTTTTTTTGACGTTACAAGGTACTCCTGTCAGAATAATACTAAAAAGGTTATTTCTGCCACAGTATAAGACTACTATAGTAGCTGAATTCTATTTGCAGTCGGATCAGTTCACTTCTAATCTAGATTACTTCAGATACAGTTTTCTTTGTAAAATAATCGGAATTTATCCGATCTGGATCACTTCCCATTTACCAAGGTTGCTCCACCCGCAAAAATTGTTCAAAAGTGAACTATAGAAATGTTAAGTACAAGGGGTAATTAAATTGACATATATTATCATCTATAGACCAATCCAAGATGCTGTCAGATGAAATTCAAGTTGGCCGCTGGTAGGCACACATACCGTTAAGTACAAGGGGTAATTAAATTGACATATATTTGGTGGTTTGCACCGGTGAGATTAAAGTTAAAGTTACCACTTATTCACAAATTAACTTTGCACGGGTATATTAAGTATTAATTAAAGTGATAACTATTAATTAAAGTTAATCCTATGAAGAAATGAGGATTAGTGGTTTTCTAACCTATTTATTAAAGTTGTCAACTTCAAAAGTTAATTAATAAAATGAATGCGCCGGCAATAGACATGATAAATTTTATTAACGATATCGAAATAGATGACAATGAGTTAGAACCAGATATATCGGAATCAATAGAACATTGCGTTCCTAGGCAAATCTATGAAAGGGCCAATTTAATCAAGTGGATAATTCTACATTTCGAAAAAAGTTTCAGCTTTCGAAAGAAACAGTTCAAGAACTTCTAATGGCTTTTCCAAATGATTTCAAAGTCTTTATTTTCAATAACATGCTTGTATTTTTTTATAGAATGAAGTAAATTATTTTTCCTACGATCACTACCCAAAGTAGGCTTTTGCACACTCAAATCTAACCGCAAAGTTGACGTTTTCCGTGATCTGTAATAATTTGACATTATTGTCGCTCTAGCGCGTACTTTTCCGCTCGCCTGTTTTCATTTACAATAAACTAAAGAAAGGTAGTAAATAATAGGTATATTAAAACAAAATGTAGGGCAGTCTGAATATTTTAGTTGAAATATTAATATTTGAAGATATTTCGAACGAAATTAAACTTTATTTTATAAAATTTATCTAGTAAAAATTAAACAGTCAGAAGGTACACCTAGATACACCTAGGTACACCTATATGCAATAGTGATTGCATATTTAAGTACCTACTTACTATTTTGTGCAAATAGTAGACTATGAAATTAATGAAACGTCATTATTTCATTTTTAGGTTATGAAGTGTATTTTCATGTTTTTTTTTTAATTATTTGTCTAAAAATAATGTGATCGTAGAAAAAATCTTGTGTGCAATTCGAGCAGAAAGTGCTTTGCCGCTTTCGGCAGATTGCCCGCGCTCCGCTACGCGTCGCGCGGGCAACTCTCTGCCTCAAGCAGCAAAGTATCACTTTCCGCTCTTAATACACAAATAGCTATTTTTCCTCATCAGTAAAATTTAGGGATCTTTGACGCTTTACTGGTGGCGAGGGTTTATGAATATTCATTTTGAAGGAATAAAACTTGGCAACAGCACGCAAATTATAAAAGACCCTATCAAAAGCTATCAACATAGTTACAAACGGAAAATGACCCAAACAAATTCATAAAATATATGACAGACAGAAAAAAGGTTAAAACACAACATGCAACGCAATTTTCACAAAGACACTAAATTTCACGACTACCAACCAACGTACATATTTAAATGCTAATCTTTAATTACGTAACCAACAAATTATGCTCTTCGGTGCAAAGCATTTCAGATTTAATTATTAGTTAACATTAACTAGAGATTACTTAATTATAAGTTAATTTCTGATTGGTGCAAACCACTGTAGGTCATATATTTATACGTTGTTTATGTTTAAGGTATAACCTAAAAAAAATATTTACCTATTTGGAGAAATATTTATTTATTACGAATGCTTATTCTTCTTTTTCCCTATACTGTGGTTCTGTGTTAAGACATGCGTTGTTGCCATATTTACAAATTGGCTTAACAACTGAGATTTTAATAATAAATGTCAAACTTCTCCAGTTCTTGGATTTTTCAGTTAACAATTGTTAAATATTCGGGCCATTTCAGGCAGATGTAATAGTTTTAAAAATATTAGTGATTTATTTTTTTTCCATTTCAAAGAGATTTCTTGCATTAAATATGTTTAATTTATTAATAATTTTAGCCGTTGCTTATACACCCTAAATATCAAGTAATTTAGAATTTCACACAACGGAAATTCATAGTTTTAATATAAAAACAAATTTTCATTTTCCTCTCTTTGATTTTCAAGTTTTTGAAACATAAAAATTGTTTTCATGAGAAACCCAAAACACCCATTTAAAACGATACTCTCCTTTAATTCTCATTTTCTACCTCTAAACAATAAAACTAGCCTTTTATCACTTATTTTTTTAAATATTAGATACTTTATACGTGATCTATTTTAAGTACATTCCTACTTTGTCCATTAAGGCTGATACAGCTTTGAAATTTCTCTTCTCAATATGACATCGAGGTCACGAAACTAGATTTTAAAATATCAAAAAAGCTACCCGAGAGTGGTACTGCTGTTTGTTATGCTGTGGCCGTATACTTAAATTGCGCATCGCTGATTGGTCGGCGTGGAATATTTGCGAAATAGATTCTAGATAAATCGAGAACAAAATAAAAGGACAAAGTGATGCATAATTTACATCGCTTAGTAAAAAGTTGATAATTTTACTTATACATAATCGGAAATATTTTACGAAGCTTTTATTATAAATTCGGTAACTCGTATTGTGTTTTTTGTGCGTGTTATTATTTTCGTAAAGATTTTGTCGTATATGAACATTCGTAAATAGCATTTGATAGCAAACCGGATTTTTTTGGTACGTATTAGTAATTAATTTTTTCCTGTCATTTTTTTATGAGAATCTAAAAATAATATCTCAATACTTTTCGTTCTTATTTCGTAAAATATATGTTTAGTTTAGACATTGGCAAGTCTTATATGTTTATAAAAATATAGAATTAACGCTGATAATTTTGATTTATAGGAATTTCGGCCTAATCGGAGTGATCCATAGAAGTAGAGTTCATTAAATCATGAAAATATCCAGGGTATGTAGTTATTATTTATACTTATGTTATTTATTATTGCGAATTTATTAATTTAGAAATACCTACTGAAAACTACTGTATCAATTAGTATTAGAATATCATAAATTTTATTTTGTACATAGTTTCACTTATTCCAATTCATAATTGATACCTCTGATACAGTCTCTGTAATTTTTGATGAAATGTAATTTTTTTATTTGGAATTGGAATTATTGAAATATGGAAAAATTTGGAAAAAAATGATACAAATAGTGATACAAATAGAACAAAGACCGAGAAATATCAAAAAATAGGAAAAAATAAAGAAAATGCAAAATAGAGATGTTGAAAAAATAACTATTCGTTCTTCAGTAACGATTATTAATTTAAAATGTAACTGTTACTTTGATTACTATAGTCAGTAGAATCGTAGATGAGATAGACTGAATGAAAATTGAATAGTAAAGAAAAATATGTAAAAATAAAGGAAAATAGGGAAAAATAGAGAAAATAGGGAAAAACAGAAAAAAGTAGAGAAAATAGGTAACAATAAACTGAAATAGCGAAAAGAAAGAAAAATAGAGACAAACAGGGACAAAATAGGGAAAAATAGGGAAAAATAAGGGAATGTATAAAAAAATAATGAAAATTAATGCAAAATTGGAAAAAAAGGAAAAATTGGGAAAATAGAAAACAATAGTGAGAAATAGTAAAAAGTCATGAAAAATAGGGAAAATAGGAGAAAAAAGAAATAGATAGGGACCAATAGGCAAATAGGGCAAAAAAAGGAAAAAGTTGGGAGAATATGGAAAATGGCGTAAATATAAAGAAAAACTTATATGGAAATATGGAAAAATTGGTAATAATCGATACAGATAGGCACAAATAGGAAAAAAGACCGAAAAATAGGGAAAATAGGAAAAATAATGAAAAATAGGGACAAAATAAGAAAAAATAGAAAAAATAGGAAAAAGGAGAAATCAGAAAAAATAGATAAAAATGTAGAAGTGTAGGGAAAAATAGGTGAAAATTGGAAAAAGTGGGGGCCCCCGACCGCATGAACTTTTTTCCTATTTTGTACCCTTTTTCATTGTTTTTTTCATATTTTTCCTATTGTGAAAAATAGAGAAAAATAGGGAAAATTGAAAAAAAAAGAAACAAATAGAGACAAATAGGCAAAATAGGGGAAAACAGGAAAAAAGGTGTAAATAGGAAAAATAGGGGAAATAATAAAAAACATTGAAAAACTGAGAAAAATAGGGAAAATATGGATAAATAATGAAAATATGGAAAAATTTGTAAAAATAGATACAAATAGGAACGAAGACTGAACATTGGGGAACATAAAAAAATAATGAAAAATGGGGAAAAAAATAGAAAAAAAAGAATAAGGAGAAATTAGGAAAAAATAGGTAAAAATGAGAATGTGTATGCAAAAATAGTCGAAAATTGGAAAAATTTGGAAAAAGAGATACAAATAGGAACAAATACGGAAAAAATGGGAATATAAAACAAAAATAATGACAAATAAGGAAAAAATAAGAAAAATGAAGAAAAAAGGAAAAAGGAGAAATTAGAAAAATGAGGAAGAGTAGGGAAAAATAGACGAAAATTGGAAAAATTTATAAAAAGATATAAATGGGGCCAAATAGGAACAAAGACGGAAAAATAGGGGAAAATAAAAAAAATAATGAAAAATAAGAAAAAATTAAGAAAAAATAAAAAAAAGGAAAAAGGAGAAATTAGGAAAGAATAGGTAAAAATGAGGAAGTGTGAAAAATAGGCGGGTCTCCAGACGACCGCATAAACTTTTTTCCTATTTTGTACCGTTTATCATTGTTTTTTCCCATTATGACAGATAGAGAAAAGTAGGGAAAATAGGAAAAAAGAAATAAATATGGGCAAATAGGCAAAATAGGAAAATAGGGAAAAATAGGGAAAAAGGTCTAAATATAAGGAAAAATAGATACAAATAGGGACAAATAGTAACAAAGAAAAAATAGCGGAGAATAGTAAAAAATAATGGAAAATAGGGAAAAAAATAGGAAAAAATTGATAAAAAAGGAAAAAGGAGAAATTAGAAAAAATAAATAAAAATGAGGAACTGTAGGTAAAAATAGGCAAAAATTGGAGAAAATGGGGTCTCCAGACTGCATAAACTTTTTAGTATTTTTCTTTATTTTTGTCTATTTTTCCCCGTTTGTCTCTATTTTGCTCTGTTATAACTATTTCTCTTTATTTTTCCGTATGTCCCATTCTTTTCCCCATTTTTCCCTATTTTTTCTATTTTTTCCAATTTTTTTTATTTTTCCTAACTTTCCATTATAAAACTGCAATAATTTTACCGTAAGCGTCGTATTCAATATTCCACCTACCAAAGAATACATATCAAGAAGAAAAAATATATTTTTAAGCTTTTGTCAATTTTGTTGATCTGCTTAGTTCGTCATATACAAAATTAAAAAAAATATTTTTTTGTATTTTTCGTTATAATTTAAAGACTAAGTGATTTTTTACATATATTTGCTTATTTTCTCCTAAATATGCAACTTCTTTCCGTTCAAATGACTTAAGAATTACATGAAACTTATATTACTACCACTTTTATACTGTTATCCATCCAAAAACTTGCCACAATTTTTTTTGCCTTTCTACCATAAAAGAAATACGTATTCATTGATTCTACTGACCATGCAAAAATAACCGTAGTAATTAAAGTAACTGGATAAATTTTACTGGAATATTATTCAGAAAATACAGAATAATTCATATTTCTTTTAAAATTAATAATAGTTCATACTAATGTCTATTATTGCATATTTTAATATTTTATATTCTAAAAATAGATTTAAAATCAAAACAAAATATTATTTCGTCTGTATCTCAGACTTTTTTCTGTCTACTTGCAATATACAGTTAACAGTTGTGACTGTTGCTATGCAAGCTTATCTTATCTCATATTATCTCAACATTATAAGAGACAAAAAATATAGATATATTCCTTCCCGCTAAGATTCTGAATTCAAGGCTATGCACATACCACGTCACATGTCTCCTACCAATAAAAAACCACCAACCCTACTCTCCGCTAGAACTCAGAGCATAATCACTCTCTCGCATCCCAACTGTGAACAGATTCAGTCGCATTCAATAGAGCAAAAAAGTTTCTTCAATTAAGTAAAATGGTGCGTAATTAACCAAGTTTTCATAACAAAACCATGTAAATAGTTTTTACAGTCAGTGAAGTGATGAGTACTATTTAAATATTTATGTTTCGGTTTCATAATTTAAATTAATGTGCCGCTTTATGATTTTTCTGTTCATGTTCGTACTTGGAAAAAATGGAATAAAAATTACATTCATATTAAAAATACTGTTTTTATTTTAACATTCATATTGGTTTAACTTCTACCTAAGAAGTTTGGTCCTTCAAGAGAATCCAAGAATTTATTTAATCACGCTCGCAATCTAGTGTTCTTTCAACAGTTATAAATACTAATATTCATAAATCGTTCAGTAACTATTTAGATCGTTACTGAAGAACGAACAGTTACTTTTGCAACATCTCTATTTTGTGTTACGTTACAATATCCCTACCGCAAGCGGCGTTAAAGAACTTGGTTACAAACAGAAAAAATTGGGAAAAATATTGATGCAAGCCGCGTTAAGGAACTTAGTTATTATTAGTATTTAACTGTTTTAATATATTTAAAATATGTAGCATTATTAAAAGTCAAAATTAATTACCTTGTGAATGTCCAATGTGAAAGAGATTCTGAGATCCAGTTTTTTCTAATATATAATCAATAATACATGGGATGTCAATAATTCCAATTTCATGCCAACTGAATTGCCAAAATTCTTTATCATCTGGCGACAAGCTAGTGTGGTTTTTCGAGTACAAATTTCCTCTAATATTTCCCATCCAAACGTCATAACCTGCATCAGCCAATATATAACCTAAACCTATAATAAAAAAATCAATAAAATGATATAAAATTGCAAAATGAAAAATAAAATATCAAAGTCCAAAGAAAAGAGTTGTTTGCATTAAATTAAAAGTTTATCATATCATTCAAAGTTCCATAACAGTACGCCAAATTGTCATTATAAAGTTAATTAAATTTTTATGCAGCTACTATAAAACAGATACATTTTATAAACACGTTTAGGGTGCTTAAGTGTTGTATTATATTTGATTTCATATTGTTTTGATCAACTTACTCAAAATTAGAAGACAAACAAACCGCCATTTTGAAACATATATTTTGTATGATATTTATAAGTAAATATTTAAAATTATTGAAAAATATAAGCATTCAATGTGTTTCTTAATAAAATATTGTCCTTTTTTTAAATGCCTATTTTTGTTTAAAAGCCTCTTTGAACTACTGGTTATTTTTTCTAAAATCCAAAAAGTCCTTCGGGGCTGCATATTTTTAAGGCATACAAAAACATTATTCACAATAATATTTCTTGCTATAAATTTTGTACATTGTCGTCTTCGTGAACCATAACACAAATATATCAATGTCCAATAATATATTTCGCAAGTTCTAGGGGATGAAAAAAGTTTTTAGACAAAATTTGTAGAAAAAAATTAGCTGATTAAAAAGAAATTTTTTAATATTTTGTCTGTGGAACGAGCTAGAACATGACAAAATCAATTTTCACTAAAGTTTATATTTTAGAGTATTTGCGTTCGAGAAAATCACCTTCCCGATGGTAACCAGAAATATATAAACTTGAACAACGATAATAGGTAGATTTTTTCTTCGAAATGTACCTAATAAATTTAAAAATAAATAGCAACAAAATATTTAAAATTTCCACTGGCATCTTCATATTATGATACTTATACCTATTTATGTATTTTTATTGAAAATGAAATAAAATGACTCTAACCAGTTAAAAAAAAGGAGTGAAATGACAGATTTACCTGTCAAATTGCTATCTACGGATTATTCGATTTTATTAAATATTGGTCAGTTTTGTGTAAGGAATTATTATGATAAGCCAAGGGCCGTTGGACCGGGCCACTTAATAGTATCATAAATCGTTATAGATATTGAATGTTTATATAAGACACTCTTGAAGAGGCAAGAGGGAAGCAAGTAGAGACTAAACATTCAGAGAGAATCTGCCTGACTTGGCACACGTGTTGAATATTATTGAAATAAAGTTTAGTTCATGAATCGAGTATTTTAATAAGAGACACTTACATTTGGTTCGCATTGTAAGTTATAATTTAAACTTATTACTAAAATTGCTTTAAAAAAATAATAAATGCAAAAACTAAGTTACCACACTGCTTCCTAAGAAGTTACGTAACATAACAAAGTGTTTGACAACTGGTCAAAAAGTCGCGAGAAATGGAGATAGCCAGCCAATCAGCGAATGTACACGTCAAAAAAGACAGGCTTCACGGGGCCTCTCGACTAATGTGCAATACTACGTGGTCACAAAAAAAATTATAACTGGTCAGTGAAAAACGAGTACCACTTAGCAGCGGTCGAAATAGGTACCGTCGCGGCGTAAAATCTCACCGGCGTAAAATCTCACCGGCGCAATCATTTTCTTTGTGTGTGTCAACTCGCAAACGGATAGTGAGCAATAAAAAGAAAATTTTGTTTCGAGTGCGACAACTATAGTGTGTCAAGGATTAATCGAGAGAACTCAGCTCGTAGTAAGCGAAGTTTATTTCTTTTACTAACACTGTCAAACATTGAAACATTTTGGTTTTTTATGTTATAAAAAAGTACCTCAGAAAAAAATGAGGAAAAGCTCTGGGTTTCTGGTCTTAATTTATTATAGTTAAGCGGATAAATAGAGAGAATTTAAAATAAGGGACATTGCCCTCCCGTTAAGTAAGGGAGTAAGCCACTAATTTTTATTATTATTATTATTTGAGCCCCTCGTGGGGAGCTGTCAAATTTGTTAGAATTATTTGCTATAATTTTTTTAGTCAGCTTATTTTTTTTAATTATTATTCATAGATAAAAATCTTCTTAAGTTTAGTTACCGTTAGTAGACTACTTGTATCTCTTGTCAGATTTAACTTAGAGAATTTTTGACATCTAAGAGTCGTATATACTTTATTTGTAATTACTTAATTTTTTGTTATTATTAAGTCAGTAAGGCCAGAATCCGTGGGCACTAAGTCACAAAAAAAATTTTGATGCTATCTGCAGTATATGTTTTTTTTATATTTTATTACTGAGGGGATCGTGATATTCGCGATAAGTTGGGTTCTTATTATAATTATCAGTTTTCGCGTTGAAAGTTTTTTTTTTGTAAATTCAGTCAGTCAGTTTTATTTGTTTTTTTCTTTTATAATTTTTTTGTATAGATATTTTTTTTGTTGTTAAATTTTTCATAGTCTTGTTTTTTTTAAATAAACACAGTAAAATTTCATTAGCGTATTTTAATTTTTTCTTTCCCAAGGGGGTTGTAAGGGAAAATAAAGAAAGAGTAACGACTTAAAATATATCAGAGAATCAAATATTTAGTAACAAAAAGTGAAACTCTCCCCATCCCCCAAAGTCCTGTCTGTAAGGTAAGGACTCTCAAACACCGCGAGAGTACGAACTACCTTTTCAACTGAAGAGTGGCCGTTCCCGTCCAGAGAATTCAGCAGGGAAGCGCGTCCATCTCTTCAGAGCCTTGACTAACGCTCCAGGCCCTCTTTACCTCTCGCCCTTCAGATAAGAGAGGTATAGGAATCATGCTAAAAATTGGGTAGTGAGTTTTCAATGGATAAACACGTTTTGGGGTCCCTAGAATACGATTTTAATATTTTCGCGATGATGTCTGTGTGTGTGTGTGTTAGTGTGTGTGTGTGTGTTAGTGTGTGTGTGTGTGTGTTAGTGTGTGTGTGTGTGTGTGTTAGTGTGTGTGTGTGTGTGTTTGGATGGATGTTGTAGTAACGATAACTCAAAAACTACTGAATAAAAAAATTTTAAATTTTGCATACAGGATTCTGATACCCTAGATTAGATCTTATTAGATTTTGGTGCCAATCGCACAACCGGAAGTGGCAGTTGCTATGGGTGATGACGCCATTATTATACAAAACGGCAATAAAGTTTTACACATATATTTTATATACCCTATAGTTTATTTTCATCTCATTAAAATTTTCGAAACTTTTGCCATTGTTGCCAGATTTACAAAAAAATAATTTTTTTTCATACTTTTTGTGTCAACCTGTAAATTTTTGATCCAAAAATGGCGAGAGGTCATGTGCTGGCCACATCAGATTTTTTTAGCAAGGGATAAAAACCCAACCATGCATCAAACTGCTGCGCAAGCGTGGATTTTAAATTTTAAGTTGACACTTGTGACTGTTTATTTTCTTAGACAATTTTTCCCATTTACTTTTTTATTTTTTACTTGCTCTTAGTTCAGTCATAGTGTGCAGTGTTATTATAAACTCAATTAAACTTTAAAATGGCTGTTATGTGTATAATATGTGAAAAAGTGTATAGTTATCAACGAACATTAAATGCACATATAAGAAAAGTGCATCAACAAGAGCCCAATGTTGTTTCTTATGAATTTAATAAATTTGAACATAAATGCTTGGAAGGATGTAATATTTCATTTGGAAATATCAAAACGCTAAGGCAGCATTTAGCAGAGCAGCACAAATTCGGCGTAGAGCAAGAAATTATTGAATTTCCAAATTGTGAAGGTACGGATTTTTAAAAAGTCTATACAAATATAATACTTTTATACAAATATAATACTTGGACCTTTGTCTTTTAGAATTTACCTACTGGTTGACAAACTTAAATAAGGATTCTGTACAATACGTAATAAACAATTCTAAAGAACATCGAGAAGTATAGTATAGTAGTATAGTATAAGGCTACAAAACATCATATTACTATTGTAATCGTTCAGGTAATAAGTTTGTGTTTGTAAGTTTTATTAGTTTCCAAAGTGATTGGTGTACCTGTCTTTAAGCAACTATTTAGTACAAATGTAAACTTCTATTTAATACCTACCATAAATTTGTTTCAGATTCACCTTTTTGAAATCTAAACCCTTTATATTATTTACCTAAATCCCATATAAACTATTATGTTCCAAAAAATATTAAATTTTCACGCACAAGAAATAATAAATCAAAGGTGTTACCCAACAACAGAAAAAGAAAACTGAAGTCACAAGGCTCGTGTAAAATAAATGTATCTTGTACAAGTGTTATTATAGTAGTTAAAAATTTACAGACAGGTACATTACAAGTAACATATCATAAAACACATTATGGACATGAAAAAGAAATTCAACACATTCGAATTGCAAAAACTGGGGTAATATATTTAAATATAACCTAAATTTTACGTATAAAATGTAATTTTTATAGATTC
The DNA here is from genome assembly GCA_963243735.1 of Neocrepidodera transversa. Lineage (NCBI taxonomy): Eukaryota > Metazoa > Arthropoda > Insecta > Coleoptera > Chrysomelidae > Neocrepidodera > Neocrepidodera transversa. The sequence continues at coordinate 6,232,556 of OY725350.1, forward strand.
TACATGAAAATGATGCAGTTAGTGTGGATTTATGGGCTGAAGAGTACAAGAAACATAGTTTTTTGTATTATAAAAGACAAGGTGAAGATCATTCTGTTCTAAGTTTAAATGATATTTGCTTAGTATTTATGAATCCCTCTCAGGAGTATTTATTAAAATTATTTGGCAATAAAATAATTTGTGTGGATAGCACACATGGTCTAAATAAATATGATTTTCAACTAACTACAGTTATGGTTGATGATTATGGAGAAGGTTTTCCCTGTGCCTGTATGTTCAGTAATAGAACTGATGTTGTAACAAATGAAATATTTTTTGAAATAATCAAAGCTCGTGTAGGTGTTATATCACCGCAAACATTTATGACTGATATTACTACAACATACATAAATGCGTGGAAAAAAGTAATGGGCGAACCAAAATACAAATTATATTGTAGTTGGCATATTGACCGTGCCTGGCAAAGTAATCTTAAAAAAATTAAAACCCAAGAAAAGAGAAGAAACGTTTATAAAACATTAAAATATTTACAGTGCACATTAAATGAAAGAGACTTTCTTAAAGATTTTAATAAAACTATCGCATTACTTTCTACTGATGAAGATACTGTAGAATTTAATAAATACTTAGAAGAAAACTATTTCAGCAATTGTGACAAATTTGCATATTATTTTCGGAAAAATGCTGGTATAAACACGAATATGCACATTGAGTCTATGCACAAAACAGTAAAATATTTTTATTTAGAGGCTAAAAAAGTTAAAAGATTAGATAAAGGAATTCATGCATTAACGTCTTATATTAGAGATAAAATAATAGGAAGAATTATTAAAAACACAAAGGGTCTGAGTTCAAATCATATTAGTGAAATTACTAAAAATTATAATAGCTCTAAAAGACATAACTTTAAAATTGAATCTCAGGATAATATGTGGAAAATTGTTGATAATACTCAGATATATTTCATTTCGCAAAAAAATAATCTTCCCACACCATGCTGCAAGTTAGATTGTGCATACATACATACCAATGCACATGTGTTGATTACTGTATCAAATATACAATTTGTGAGCATATACACAGTATTATACCATTTAAAAACTGTAATGCCAACTTACATGAAACTGCTAATGAGAACAATATAGAAGAAATGTTTGTTCACATGAAAACTGTTGGGCATAATACGGAGATTACAAATTTAAGATTAATATCTGAAATTAAAGGTTTAGCGACGCAGTTTATGAATTTTGATTATAAAGACTCAAACGAAAATATGTTATTACATGTGAAAAATACTATGAAAAATTGTTTTAATTTGTTAGCGACTAATACTGATTCAAACAAAGATGAAATTTGCTTTCCTTCTAACAGTGACAATCAATCAAATGAGCCACCAAACAAAAAAATAGTAATAGTACAAAAAAGAAACGATGCCGAAGAACTGAAAAAATATCAAAACCTAATTTGGAAGAAACTCGAAACATAAAGAACTTTTTAAGAGGAGAATTGTTGGTATCATTTAGTAAAGAAAACGACCATGTTTATTAATAATTAGTCAAAATCGGAATATAATGTATTTGTCCAACATAGACATATTGTACTAGTAAGTAAAAAAATAATAAACTATTGTTTTTTTAAGCTTTTTAATTTACATAGAATGTTTTATTGGTCTCTGTAAATATTTGATATTTAAAATTTAGCGCTGTTGTGAACATAACCTCAATAATACATTTAAAATTCGTTCACGCTTGCGCAGCAGTTCGATGCATAGTTGGGTTTTTATCCCTTGCTCTTTTTTTTTCTCCTAGGAGAGTGGTGACAGTACGCTGCCGGATATAGCTTATTACACTTGTAACCATAGGTAACCTTAAAGTTTTTTTCTAGGGGTTATTACACTGGTGTTTTTTTATTATTGGTTATTACAATAAGCCATGCATTTATCAGTTTGTAGTTTACTATCAGTAATTCTTTCTTTACATACCTCTTTTGGGGCCAAAAATAATCCAATCCGAGGAAGCGCATAAAAGACCATGTTGTAAGTAGACGACCTGTCCATTGACGTTGTTATTTTTTCCATGTGGTATCCTATGGATATTTAAAATATATCCATCTTCAGTCGTTACATAATGGCTTTCTGAAGGGTAGCCCTCATTTTTTATTAGCTCTGGTACAGCCACCCATGGGACAACTATAATAATAAATATATATTATGCAATTTTAAACATATACATTTAGTAATGAAATGGAAAAAAATAAAGATTCCAGATCTACGTATTAAAATTTATTATACATCAAAGATTATACTTAAAGTGAACATGATCAACAAAAACAAACTGCATTTTTAATAAGTCGTCAAAAGTTGGAATAAATAGTCGTACCTGGTGAATTACTAATATCAAAAGTGTCACCCACAACATCTGCAATAGTTTCTGGAACAACTTCGATAACTCCTTTTATTCCTGAATTAGCACCATCAATTGAACTTTTGATACTATTTGTGAACACGTCTAGACCGGGTACAAGACCGGCATTAGTTGTGCAAGTCAAAACCATAATTAAAAAAATCGTAGGAGTCATGATTGACAGAATTATAGATTTGAGTCCTAGAATCAAAAAAAATATACACAGGATGTCTAAAATTGGAATCAGAAACCGTAAGAAATAGAGAGGCGGTTATATTGGAAAAAAGTTAGTTTGGAGAGCATAACATTGGTGGAAAAAAAACTACAGGAACTTCACGAGTTATACAGGGGAAAACTAAAAATGCTATTTTTGTTTTTTTATGCATATAATTTTTATTTAAAAAAATATCAGAAAATAGAAAAGAAAAAAGTTTTATTGTATCTCAAATTTGCTTCTAAACTATACTAATAAATCTTTAATACGACGTTTCTTGCCTTAACAGCATATAACAAGTTATTTTTTTTACATACGGTCCTATCTTTTTTGTTACAAAAATTGATAGGCTGTTAAAATTCAAATTTAGTCGTATATCACACTTGTCACTTTAACGACGCATTATCTGAAATAACTAACATCATCAGTGACAATAATTTTTAATTACGGTCCTGTCGTAGTTCTTTTGTTATCGATCCGCCCAATTCGATGAGGCCAACTCGATTCGGCCAACTTGATTCGAAGACATCTCGACTTGATCCTAAGACAACTCAATCCCGGTTATATTATTATACCTATTATTAATAATTCGTTATTTTTTTGTTTTCCTTAGAGTTTGTAAAAAATGCAAAATCTATATAAAAATGTATTTTCATTACAAATCGGTTAAATCAATATGCAATGTAAAATAGGGAAATAAAAATATTTGTACCACTCTAGTGCTGCCTCTGGTGCATTTTTTTAAATCTTCAGAGGAAACAGGCTAATTTACAATAATCTCAGTTTATGAAAAATCAGTGAAAACATTGTTTTTCTTTAAAATATATTGTTTTAAATTTTTAAATTAATATTTACTAGCATCGAAATTTTTTCTACTTACCACGACCGGTTTTGCGGTCGTTACATTCGCCGCGCAAATCTCTATTTCATCATTAAATTAAAAGTATTAATAATTAAGATAGAGTTTCCGACGTTGAAACTTTTTATTCCAAAATTTTACCCTCGTTAAGAATCTTTTTTTAAAATTTCCGCAGCTCTTTTAGTCCTTGAGATATATGCAAAAAATTAGATTCATTTTGATTGGAATTTTTATTTGCTTATAACACACATTTTTCTAGACATCATTTCGAAAGTTTTTATAAATTTTAATACAGGGTGTCCCAAATAAGATTGATCGGTTTTAAATGTAAATGCATAGGGTTTTCGCTCATTGTTTTCTTTTTCCCTAAAGTTTTTTTATGAAGTTTATTTACATTTTGATCCAAATAAGTGGAAAAAATAAGTATTATTTTAAATAGTATATTTTTATGGCGTTCGGTTAGGTTAGTTTAATATCTTTTGCTTACCTAATAACAAAGACATTTGAGTTTTCAAGAAACACTAAATTTACAAAATTCGTTTAAAAAATTTAAATTTCGCTTGCATATATGCATTGAAGAAAATGTTGGCCACATACAGGATTTATTGTAACTTTTACATTCTTTATTACTAATAATCATTTTATTTTTTACATTAAATTTTTCATATGTTTTGTTGCTGAATAAATTTTTGGTTAGATTTTCTAATTTTTATGCCAGTTATTCTATAAACAAAAATGCTGTGATTCTTAAAAACTCGAATATCTTTGTTATTAGAAAAGAAACAGCTATTAAACTACACATTTTTAAAAGGAGACGAATCGGTCTTTTGAATGCCATCAGAATATACAGGGTGTTTCATTTAGTAGATCACCCTGTATTGACAGGATAAAATGTAAATAAACTTCATAAAAAACTTTTAGGTAAACGAAAAAAATTAGTGAAAATTCGATTTCTGCCAACTACTATGTATATCCAAAAAATATGTAAATCTATCTGTAAACAGTTATTTAGGAAAATGAAAAAGAACAGAAAGTTTTGGGAACAAATCAAAAAATAATTTTGAGAAAATTATTAGTAAACGGGCTCTCTATTAGAACAATAAAAATTGTAAAAAATATATACGTACTTACTTAATTTTAGTCTTTGTTGGCAACACATTTATCATAAGAAAATAATAATGAGCTATCTTTCTAAAATTACTTACTTCAATATTTCTAAATAACGTTACACCACTTGTAGTGTTAAAATTATAACAACCTTTTTAAAATAAACAATTCAATTATTACTTTGATAGTTTTTTACAATTAAGCGGAAGAAGAATTCGCATCACTCATGGGCTTTACCAAATCTCAAGGACTACCCAATAATTTAAATGATGATTTGCATATAATTGTATTTACAATAGTTACATCATTTCAATTACATTGAATACATCTTAAAACCCAGGCCATTATTCATTTTTGTTTACACCTTTTTGTTAATTATTTTATAAAACCCAAAATTTGTTATCAATCTATTAAATTATGTACTTCCAAGCTATTGTAATGCTCTTTGTGTCGTCACGGAGTCTTTTGATGCCTTGGTCCAAGTTTCGTATTGCTTCGGGCGCCACCTTCCGTTTATAGTGTGAAGGCCACTTGCATCGGGCAGCGTCAGTGGAGAAAAAATATTCCAGGGATCGATATGCCATCGAAAAAATCAGTAGCGGCCGGAAGGGCAGGCTTTAATTGCCCCAATGGGTTGAGTATACACCAGGGTATTCGCCGCTAAATCTCCCTAACTAATTAAATTTAGTCAAAAAGTAAAAAAAACTGTTTTTATTTAAGTCATGGAGACTATACACTCAAGTGGAATGGTCTATGGGTCGTTTCTCGTTTCAAGCGTTGATGTAAACATTAAAAATGGCGAGTTTGAAAAGATATAGCAGAAAATAGGAAAAATTTTAAAATATAGGAATAAATTGATCAAAACAGAGAATATAGGAAAAATTTGAGCTTCTCATACCACTCCAACAGCTCTGCTCCTATCGAAAGTTTTCTTTCAGATTTTACTTCTAGTTAAGTTAGATTATGTTATCGATATATGAGGAAAAATGTATAAATGACTGTTGAATATAAACTAAAATTAATTTTACTAAACTTATTTAACATAATTATGTTTACCTGAGGCAGTGTTCTGAGCATCTGCTTTAGAAACATAAGCTTCAACATGAATATTTCTTTCCAAATCATATAAAGTTATTTTTTTTGTCGCCATCTTTAACTTTTAAAAATTGAGTCAGGCCGATGTCCACTTCGACCCACCGTTTCAGATGAGTCGTTGTGAGTTTAGCGTGAGCGAAAATAATGATATCATGAGTGACGTTTTTGTCGCGACCATAACGACCATGGTCGTCATGTGGAACGGCTGAAAGAACATTTTGAGCATTGTGAACGCTTAGTGGAAGGCACCTTTAGTGACATTGTCAATGTCAAACTTCATAACCGTCACATGCGTATTTTGACGACTTTTCGATTATTACTTGTTTTATATTTTATTTGGCAATAATGTATTTAAATATTGAAGGTGTTAAAATGTTTACATATGAGCATGACGCTTTTTAAATATTTTATATGTGGAACCCGTGATAGTAGATTTCATTATGATGTTTTTCATCGACATAAAAAAAACATTATTCGCACGTATACTGGAAGACCTCTACACTACTAACAAATCAGTGTCAGTTTTATTTATTATTTACATATTATAAATAGACTAAAATTATCTCAGACACTGGATGATGTCTAGAGATATTTTTTTTATGTTCAACCAATTGGTTAAATTTCATCTTGGTCACGTGGGAGACAATCATTTTTCAATCACTTTGTCTCCCAAGCTTCCACATGCGGCGCATGTGCAAAAAATGTCTGAATTTGATAAATAGGAGACGGTTTGTTTTCAGAGATTATAATCTGAAATAAATTAATTAACCTGTCTATTTTAATTTATTTTATTAAAACAAATCTTGACTATCTAAATCTAACCTGTTTATTTTAATTTATTTTATTAAAAGAAGTCTTGACTATCTAAATCTAACCTGTGTATTTAAAAAAAAGAATTAACTTCAATCTATTTCGTAAAATAACTTCCATCTATTTCTTGAAAAGTAAATAAAAAAAGATATCCTCACTTCTATATGTAACGCATACAGTCCACCACTAGACAACACCGTATCATTTTGATGAATAATCAAACTTTCAAGTTAACGTACAAATATTAGACAGTCGGACCGTGCGCATGCGGACGCTGGCTCTCTAGACAAGCTTCATTTGCTCCTTCAGCTCGACCTATTTCTAAAGCTCTGAACCGGTACTGTCAGCAGTGTTGCCAGATCTAAAATGGTCAAGGCGGTAGATTTTCTATATAGAAAACGGTAGATTTGGATTTGACAACGATAGCAGTCATATGACGTCATAATTTCGTTTCGTCATTAGGTAAAGCACACACAGAGATATAATTTTGAGGCAATTTAAGTTGGCAAGATAAATTGCTCAAAATTATCTCTCGGTCTGTGTTGACCTATTCATAGTTTTATCGATTATGCACTTTCATTTTTTTTATTTTATTTTTGATACTAGATACTAAATTCTAGTAACTCCCTGTGTTTTTAATTTTGCGGTAGAATTAATAGTCTCTGCGGTAGAACTGTAGATATAATGTGAAAACGGTAGATCTACCGTAAAAACGATAGACCTGGCAACACTGACTGTCAGCTAGATCTGGTTGTCGGCTCGAGCTCCTACTTGAACTAGTGCTTTGCTCCGGTTAAAACTAAAAACCGGAGAATTACCGGTCAACACAACGACCGGATATCTCCGATTTTTTATATTTAAGAGGTGTCATACGACTTTGCGTAAAATTATTGTAAATATGACCTTCAGATCGTCTGAGCGAAATAAAAGCATAACACATTTCGTTCGAGTAGTCCTTTGTAAATGACCGCCTATCGCCCCGGCTGACAAAAATATGGTACTTTAGTTAAGTTTATTATATTTTACATTTTACTTGACTCCGTAGCTTTTCTTTAATTTTTAATTATTTATATCAGGGTAGAGTTTACATGAAATTTTTATTCTCTCGACTCACCATCCGAGAAGGGAAGGTATATTGTGAACGAGCTATAAAATGTTGTCTATCTGTGTTTGTCTGTGTGTATTCTTCCACGATAGAAGCGCTTGAATCGGTGATGAAAAATGCTCCAAAATTCAACTTGCAGGGGTTCGGCAAAAATCATTTTTGAGGGTATAATTTTAGATAGACTTTAACAATTTTTTATTATCAACAAAGGCAAATGTATAAGTGAGGCATCTCTCAGAGTACTTTTTTGAAATAAACTTTTTTTTGTGAGATAAAAAATAATGAATCTGGTCCATTTTGCCAATTTTTTTTCTTCAATTTTTTCTTAAAAATTAAAAAAAGTACTTCGAGAGATGCCTAGATCCAACCTTTCTTAATCCAAAAGTAAAAAAATATCTTGAATTTTTTAACCACAATCCGAGTAGTTTGATTTTTGCTGGACCTTGTTTTACTAATAATCGCATTAAGGTTAAACCCCTCTTAAACCGATTATTTTCTGGCAAAACTATTTTGTAGTAAGGTTTTACCAAAAAAATAGATAAATAGATGATAATTTTAAACTCTGCTTGTAAATAAATAGGAAAAAATAGAACAAAAATAGGAAACATTGGAAAAAATAGAAAAAAATGGAATAAATAGAAAAAACCAGGAAAAATAGGAAAAAATGGGAAAAAAGATAAAACTGTAAAAAACCTGGAAAAACAAAGAAAATAGGGAAAAATGCGGAAAATAGGAAAAAATAGGAGAAAACATCGAAAAATAAAAAAAGTGTATAAAATAAAAAAAAACAGGACAAAATAGGAGAAAATCGGAAAAATAAAAAAATAGAAAAATATATTTATTCACAATGCAATGAATTTGAACTCCACATTTGATGGAAGAATTGGATACAATTGCAAAAAAATAGAACAAATAGGGGATAATCGGAAAAAATAGGACAACGTAGGAAAAAATAGAAAAAACTTGGGGAAACAGAAAATAGGAAAAAACACAACAAAATGAGAAAAATGAGGAAAAAAAAACAGAAAAAAAGAGGAAAAAACCTGGAAAAATAAATAAAAATAGGGAAGAAAGCGAAAAACTGGAAAAAATAGAAAAATAGGAAATAATTGTAAAAATACGAAAAAAACAGGAGAAAATAAGAGAAAAAAGGAAAAATAAAAAAAAATAGGAAAATATATTTATTTCCTATTTTTTCTTCGGCTCGCCTCCTTCCACGTACCCATCCTTATGTATAATGTTTTTGTTTTAACGTAATCAATATTCTAAAAAATATTTTCCAACAACTGTTAGTATTTTTTTCTTAAATCTGTATTAAATTGTTTTCGATACACCAAAATTTTCAAAGTTTTTAAATAGTTTTCTTAAAAAAATCTTTTTTCTTAATGAAAAAAAAAAAATCTTAAAAACCTATATTTAACCTTTGTATATTAATGAAAATTAAATGTTATACTTACAAATAGATGAAGAATAAAACACGAAGACAAATCGACAATTACCCTTCAATGGAACAACTAAAATTAACCTCCATCGATATATTTAAGCAGTCTTGAAATAAAAGAAAAATGAAAAAAACAACCAAACTATTTAAATTGGATTTTAATGTTAAAGATTTATTTACACCAAGATTTTGTTATTTGTAATAACAATCGTTTTTTAAAAAATATGAACGATTGTTATTTAATTTTTATACAATCAAAGTTAAATCATAGTTAAACAATTACCGATAAACAGAATCAAACAAATAAATCCTACCGGGACAATTGTTTCAAGTCTTTTAAGGGAAAAGTGAGACTACATAGAGACTGGTGTCATTTTTTTTATTTAAAATGAGCGCGAAAAGTAAAAGAGACGGTTCTGTAATCTGCAAAAGCTCCAAATAAGCTCCAAATTTCTCGTGACATTTCTCATGACATTTCTCATGATACTTCTCATGGTATCCGGTGTGTGCGGGGAAGTGTTTACAAACATCAATAGGAGTGGCGTACGCCCATGGAACTTCCCACAATTAACGTTTAGAATTTAAATAACTCAATAATACTTAATAAATGTCTCGGCCATTTATTAAACTCTCGAAGAATTAATTGCGATATTGTTTGTTTACGTGTTTATATATAAACAAACTTACATCACAACGTGCTGTGCTGAGATATTGACTTCAAGAGAAGGATGGAACATTCTTCTTAAAAACTTTAGAAAAGATGATTGACAGATACATGTATAAAGAGGCCGATATATAGTAGTCAATCTGATACATCGAAACCAATTTGCATAAAAAACTAGGAAGTCCTATCAGGATGCGATTCATACGCTGGCGCTCAAGGCGGAACAAGCATTGGACTGTCAAAAAATCGCCATAGCGGTATTTGTAGGCATAGAAGAGGCCTTCGACTCGGCTTCATACAAATCCATAGTGGGTAGACTTCATGCCTTAGCATAGGAATGTTTACAGTACTCTTTACAACGTAAGAAGGGAAGTGGTGCCAGGTATTTGATGAGCTTCTTAGCGAGCTAGAGAGAATGCTTATACGTAGATATTTTACGTATAAGCATTTTCTGACGACGCAGGGAATTTTGGTACATTTGTATCTGATAGGATGCAATGGGCACTCAACATTGTAGAAAGATGGTGTCGGAAAGAGGGAGGAAAGAGCCTAAACATAAAGCGAGTATCCATGTGGGGAAAACGACTAAAATTGACAACAAAGCTTAAATATTTGAGGTTTATACTAGACATTACTAGATAAGAAATTAACATTTTCTAGTCATATAGGCAGAGCAACGGAAAAAGCTCTAAGAGCCCTTTTGGCCTGCAAGAGGTTGGTGAGGGTCTAAGTGGTGACTCTAGCCGGGAATGGTGCTAGATCCATCTCAGGGTTCTAAGACCTACCAGCTGGGCAAGCTACAGAGAGTAGCATCTATCTGATTACAGGGGCTATGAAAGTTCTGCTGGTGCTCCCTCTGATACACCTAGTGGTGGAAAAAGAGGCAGCCTGGGTATAAACAGTATGGAATGAGAACTTTTAAGGAAAGGATATCATGCCATGATTGCTATCGGACAGAATGCCTGTCAGCCACAACTTTGTGAAAGCTTTTGAGGTAAACATACCTGAGAGGGACAGAAAAAGTCAGATCAGGATTATGGAAAATCAATCAGTCTGGTCCAAAACAGATGACGCACAGGAGCTGCATTCTATCATATGAATTCAGGTAGAACATGCATTCTAAACCTGGGATCTATGATAACGGATTCCAAGCGGAAATTACTGGGAGAAATGCTTGTATAAATGTGATGTTGCGCGAGAATCTTAGAAATAAGAGAATCCGTATACTCACAGATCGTCAAGCATCCCTCAAAACAATGAAAAGGATGAAAATACACGCGAAACTACTATTAGACTGCAATAAAAATCTAAATGCCCTGGCAGAACCTAACAAGATAAATCTTGAATGGGTGCCTGGGGATCAGGGCATAAAAGAGGCAGATCGCCTGGCTGGTAAAAGAACCGATAAACCATTAATTGGACCGAAACCCACATGTGGTATTTCCTACCCCTGAAAGGGTATGTTGGAGAAACAATTAAAGTCCACCCAAGAGCAAAGATAATCTATACTGTTATTAGTGTAAGCAAATTAGTTCGAAAAACAAGGAATATAAGAAAAAATTTATAAAGTTTTGAAAATTTGGTTATGAACTCTCAGTAAGGACCCAAATACAGATCCGAAGAGTTCTCATTTCTCCGGTGCAAGCTTCATCCGTTTTTGCTCCAAAAACTACCCCCAATCGTAACCTCGGGGTCTTTTTCGGCGTTTTGCTCGTAAATTGCAATTTTTACGAAAAAATGTTACGGACATTTTTATATTCTCCATTAAATTCTCTATCAAAATGCTCCTTACTATTTTTTGCGTATTTCCCATCCAATGCTCGTAATTGACCTTGGAATATAGGCATAATTTTCAGCGCGAAGTGAAAAATGAGCCCAGCGCCGTTTTTTGCGGCGATTATCTCTAAAAATGTTAGTCTAGGCAAAAAAATGTACAGAATCGAAATTAAAGATCAGTTTTTTCTTTACAAGGTACCTGTGAAATAAGATAATTTTTTTATACCTATGTATTTTCTGTTTTTGAATCTTAAGTAAATGTACTCGAGGTTTTATTGGTCAACTGATGAGCACATTAGAATCAGCAGATATTTCCACTTTCGCTGCTACCGATGATGCCGACTTGTTAATTGTTCAGACTGCGATCGACGCAGCCAACAATTTTTAAAAATCTGTTGTTGGGCAAGATATTGATTTGCTAACACTCCTCATCGCTCTTTCTCCATCGGACAAAGACATTTGCTTTTTGAGAGATGCTCAAGGCAATACTAAGAAAAGGGCGTATAGTTCCCATGACTTATAAGTTTTGAAGGGTTGCAAAGATAATATTTTATTTGCCCATGCGTTTAGTGGCTGCGACACCACGTCTGCCTTTTTTGGGAAAGGAAAATCGCAGACTATAAACTTAATAAAATCAAGAAAGGATTTATAAGAAGTGGTTGAAATATACAATAATCCTTCATCGGCGAAAGATGACATAGCAAGAGTTGATGAGAAATTTACACTTGTCTTATACAAGGCACCCCGAAAAGAGACATCTTTGAATCATTACCGATTCATTTCATTTCATAAGTTAGTTGGCCAATCCAGTCACGCAGCAATTTTGCCTAGACTACCATCTACATCTACTGAATTAGCACAACATTCATATCGGATTTTTCATTCTAATTCCAGTGGTTATGACTGACGCGCCAGCTCCAACTTCAATTCTTCAGCTTATATCCTGCGACTGTAAAAAAGGATGTGGAAAGCGATGTACCTATGTAAAAGTTGGTTTGCGCTGCTCCATAATGTGTTCCTTGTCATGAGCAAAGTTGTTTCAATTCGATCGAGGAGGACTACTTTGTAGAGGAAAATTAATAAATAGATATATTTTATTATTGGAATAGGCCCACAGGGGAAACCACGTAAAAAACGCGCGCAGAGCTCTACCACAAAGGTGGTGTGGAAAGGGGTCAAAGTACAGAATGTATAAATGTAATAAAATCATCATATGAACACTAAAACTTGATTTTTATATGCCCATTGTAGAGAAAAAACTCTAATTTTGATTCTATACATTTTTTTGCTTAGGCTAAAATTTTTAGAAATAATCACCGCAAAAAGCGGCGCTGGGTTCATTTTTCTCTTCGCGCTGAAAACTATGACTATATTCCAAGGTCATTTACGAGCGTTGGGTGGGAGATACGCAAAAAGTAGTAAGTAACATTTTTATATAGAATTTAATGGAGAATATAAAAAGTTCTGTAATATTTTTTCGTAAAAATTGCGGTTTACGAGCAAAACGCCGAAAAAGTTTTTTGAGCAAAAGGGGATGAAGCTTGTACCGGAGAGGTGGGAACTCTTCGGATCTGTATTTGGGTAACTACTAAGAGTTCATAACCAAAATTTCAAAACTTTTTCTTCTAAAAAAGCTAATTTTAAAACACTAATGCCTAAATAGACGAGGCATACTAGGCCTAGAGTCTTAGTGCAGGTTGGATCTCCCACGCCAGATTCATCTAGAATAGAAGCTCGAAATTCCTGTGTGAGAATTTCTTTTCTGAAACGCTTGTGTCACTTTGGTTTATGCTCAGAGCAATTCCGCTACTCGTACTGTGATTTTTTCGGGGCTTTCTGGAAATTTTTGGACTTTTTGTAAAAACGATTTCCTCAGGAAATTAGGTAAAAAAAACTCGAAATTTCTGTGCCAGATATTTTTCCATCGCGGATTGCCCGAGGTCGTTCGATCCGTTACAGAAACTTTTTGTTCCGCCACATTTGTACGGCTCAGATATTTCACCTCTAAATCTTGCTGCTGATACTCTACAAACCATCAGAATTTGATTAGATTTTAGATACTCAAAATTCGTAAAAAAGTGAAGAGTTAATAAAAAAAGACAAAACTTAATTGAATAAAATTTATTTTATTTAACAAAAATAAATTTACTATCATTTTATGATTTATTTAACGCATTTCATAGTTTATGTCATTTACAAAACAAAGTTCAAAAATCATTAATACTTAGAAAGAATGTCTAAAATTTTATTGAAAACAACTTTAGGAGCATCATTTCCAAATTGAAAATCTAAATGATTCCAAGATTGATTAGGAATATTATAAATTTCTTTGCCATTTGGCAAAAGCTTATATAGTCTTTCTACATCATAATTTGCTGCGATCCAGTCATTGGATCCATAAATAAAGTGGATTGGGCATGTAATTCTATTCAATTTATACTGTGGTGGACGGATGCTGTCGTAATGAAGGTAATTTAAAAATCCGTAGTCGAATTGTTCAAAGCGACCACTAAGAACTTCTTGACTATAGTGGGAGAATTGCAGTGTTGATGCGCCTCCAGGGTAGTGGGTCATTATCAATGGAATGGCACTAACGTTCATTTGATTCGGACTAAAACCTGCTATGGCGAAAAGGGAGTTTTTGCAAAGAACCTAAAAACAAATATCAAATCAAAAAATTTTTTCATCAATATATTATACTAGTTTATATTAATTATATATAAAGTTCCATGTAGACTCGTAGGTAACGCTAAAATCGGCTTCTAAGTTGACATCATAAGTAAGGCGTAAGGCAGCCATAATAACTATATATCACGTTGCTTGTTCTTTTACAACAATTTTCTCCTGTCCTATAATAATTTAACTTATATAGAATACAATATTTCTTACCTTTGCAATTCCTTGTGAGCAAAAGACGTCGGTAAATGCGTTAAATAAACCAGAATTTGGCATGTATTCATACGTTCCCATCACGTTAAGTGAAGTTTCAACAGGTATTTTTCCCAGGGACATAATTTTCAATATAGGACTGAACAAATTATTCATGAAACCAACAGGTGCTAAACTTATATGCACCTTAACTTTGTCATTATACTCCGGTTTTTCTGATGTCATTACATAGAAAGTCGTTGTACCTAAAATAGTTATTTGTTTAACTAGGCAGAGAAGTAACCGATTTACTGCCGCGACTAGTATTTCATTGCCGAGGAAAAGCTGAGGCAATGAAACTAGCCAAGGCAGTAAATCTGATTCTCTGCCGTGTGAAAAATATAATTTTTTCTCCGATTGTTTGTACAGTGTGATTAAAAAAATCAAATTAAAATGAAAACTTTTTTATAACGGATACAACTCACAATTTTTAATATTTTTTCTAATCGTATGTTATAGGTAATAATTAAATCGTATTTTATAATTATTATTGTCGATTAGACCTTAAATTGTATACATAATAATATCTACCGAAAAGTAAGACACCACTGTTACATTCAATTTTCTTTATCAATTGATTGTATTTTTCCGAATTATTTAGTTGAAAATCGCCATTTTTTATTCGTTTATCTTAAGATTAAGTTGTTTGGAGAACAGATTAATCTGTGTGTAGAGATATAAAATTATTTTTTAATGCCTAGGCATTTCATGTAACTTCTTGAAACTAAGTAATAATAATTAAATAGTAATTAAACAGTATTGCCAGCACTTTAATTAGTTCTTAAATAGTGTTGATAGCAGTTGAATTTGGTCCTTCAGTTACTGGTCGATGTCAACACGTCGACTGTCGTAGTAAATTCTTCCAAACTTATATCGATTCTTATTTATATTTGTTCAATCGGCATATGCCAAACACTGATGATTTCGGTTTAATAAAATGCCCTTTCTGTTTAAAATACTTTGCCTAATTACATATTTTAGGGCCAGGTTAAAAAGTCTTATTGAGAGTGGGTTGACTTGTCTCAGACCTTAACGTATCTTAAAGCTTCACTGGTTCTTCCTTTATCTTTTTCCCTATTCAATGTGTTTTGTTACATCATTTTCAATTAGTTTGCATGGCACTTTTAATTGTTTTAAAACCATACTTAGTTTCTTCCTTCTTATACTTTCAAAGTTGATAATCCAATAACAGAAATCTTCCTAATGATTTATAACCATATTGTCACAGTGATCGGTTTTTACGCGATTTTAAATTATTAATCACTCCTAATATTAGAGTTAAATATCTACCAACTGCACTATTAATGTTAAAGTTAATCTTCGTTGTTAAAACATTCAATAGATGCAAAAACTTAAATACAAGTCCAAAGTACAATATTCAGATTATTATTTTCTTTCTCGTCCAAGAAATTAAGTAGCAACATTAGTATTTGTCCCGAATAAATATATATAATAATTTACCTTGTGAATGTCCAACATGATAAAGACTAGAAGAATTAGTTTGTTCTAATATATAATCAATAGTAGTTGGAACGTCAATAACTCCCATTTCGTGCCAACTGAAGTCCCAAAATTTCTTTTGTCTAGGGGATAATGTAGTGTGGTTCCTGGAGTATAAATTTCCTCTAAAATTTCCCATCCAAACATCATAACCTGCATCAGCTAAGACGTATGATAGACCTATAATTCAAAAAAATATTTAATAAAATTATAAAAAATAAAATAATAAATAGACGTAATAAATTCAGTTGAAATACGAAACGTGTATATTTACAATTAAATCCAATAAGTTATCCATATCTCAAATGTGGTCAAATGTCAAATAACTTAAAAATTTTCTTATTTGTTTATGCTAAATCCAAATCAGAAATCAGAATTTTAGATTTTACACAAATTAAAAAAAATCACAAATTTGAAAATTTCACCAAAAAATAATTCCACAGAAAACAAAAAAGATGAATAAAACAAATGATCGATAATGAAGAAATAAAACAAGCCAAAAATGTTATAAGTAGGTCAAAAAACGACGACATATAGAAGACAGAATTAAACGAATCGAAGAACAATTTTAAATAAAGAATTGAAGAACTTTTATCAAGAAGTCAAAGAAAATAAAGAACAAGTAAAACAAAGAGCCATATGTATAAAAAACAAACAAGAAAATATAATAACAGATGAAAACGAAATGGTGCAAAGATGAGAAGAATAATTTAAAGAAATATTAAATACAGAAAATTAGGAAGGGCAAATGAAATAAATTACAACTCAAAATGTGCAAAATAACAAATACATACTGCCAACAATAAGGGAAGAGATTATACAGCAACAAAAAAATGGCAAATCCCCTGGAGAATTTGATAGAGTCAGAACTGATCAAATATGACAGAGACGCATTAATAACAAAAATCTCCTGACTAATATATATGGGAACAAGAGACAATGCCAGAAGCGTGGGAAATGGCAATAATGGTACCAATTTATAAAAAAAATACAAAATAATGGCAAAAATTATAGAAAAAAGGTAAAGGAATATTGAGAAGAATTGTTTGGAGATTACCAAAGCGGGTGTAGATACGGAAAGATATTATCACTCTAAGGCACCCCCAAAGATTGGGATACGAATACTATATACCAATTTATGCCATTTTTATTGACTTTCAAAAGACTTATGACATTGTTTAAAGAAAGCACCTGTATAATATTATGAATGACCTTAACATACCGAAAAATTAATACAGGTCATCAAAATGACGCTGGAACATATAAAAACGAAGATAAAAGTGGATCAGAAAACATCAGACAGTTTTGAGATAAACACTAGACTTAAACAAGGAGATACACTGTCTACTACGTTGTTTAATATTATATTATAACGGATAGTACGAAAAAGTGGAATAAACAGAATGACACATCTGTTGTCATACACGGATGTGGTCAACATCAGAAAAAGAGCTTAAATCTACCTGCAAAGCTGTTATGAATATAGCAAACCTATGAGTTACTGAAGAGAAATCAAAATTTATGAAAATGACAGCACCACAAAGGAAAGAATCAAAAAGAAATTTTTCTGTAGAAGTAAACGGACAAAAAGGGTAACGGAATTTGAACAAGTCTAAATCTACGTCTATCTAGATGTAGTTATCAAAGAAGATGGCAATGGGGAGAGGAACGTAGAAGAAAGTTTAGCGAAAGGAAATCTTAATAAATTAATAAAGTCAAAGAAAGTTTCTAAAAAGAACAATTTACTTCTATACAAAACAAGTATAAGAACAACAGCACTATATGGAAGTGAAACATAGATATTAAATAAGGAGGAAGAAAATAAAATAAATAAATGGGAAACGAAAATACTTACGAGGGTATTAAGGAGGAAAGAAGAAGTATCGTTAAGAATAAAAAATCAAGAGAATTTATTACGAAGAACAAGAAATAAGCAAAATAAAAAGAGTGGGATGGCTGAGATATATACAGAGAATGCCAGATGCCAGAATGACAAAAAAAAATGATAGAAACAGATCATACAGGAAAAACTAAAAATGGAAGACAAAAGAATGTGGTAAACTGAAGCGATAGAAGACCTAAGAGGTTCAGGACTGGAAGGCGGATGCAAGAGACAGGAAAGAGTGGAAGAAAACCATCACCAAAGAATGGGCTTAAAAAAAAGCCTGCGTGTAGCATTACATACAGGGCTTTTCACGATTAGACGTTTCTGATGAACCAGGCAACGGACCAATTTGAAAATTTGGTGGTATGCATAAATGGATATGATCTATTGTCGCTTCTACCAGAAAGGAGTAGTATTAAGACGATAAATTTCAAAACGGTGTAAGGTAATACATGAGCTTTCTTACTTTAGACTCAAATTTTGATTGCCTTTTACAGGGTGGTCAAAAAATACAGATACTTTAAGTCTTTTTCCATTTTTATATTTCCAAAATCTGCCATCAATTTTAGATTGACTTTGTTCAATGATTTCTATTTCGAGTTAAACGGTTCAAAACAAAAATTGTACTGGTTTTATTGTTTTTTTTTTATCAGTAGTAGGCTTTGGAAAAATTAATAATCCGATTTTGTAATGTCAAACTTTCGCTCCTGGTGTATGTTCAGATTGTGACTGCCATTATAAAAAATGTCAAGATTAGGTTACAATAATATTTTGAATTTATTAATAATTTGTGGTGAGTGCAATAATATAATTGCAAGTAGGGCATGTCGAGTAATTCATGAAAGGATAATACTTCGTTCTGAGAGATCATGAACACTAATCCGAAATCAAAACATGGTGCTCTCAAGTACCTCAAATTTCTGTTATTGAAAACACACAAAATTCTTCCTAATTATTATCAAAACACTACACTGATTTATTTGTTTTCAGCACTTTGTACCGAAAAAAAACTACTATTTTTCACAAAATTCACTATAATTTGAATTTTTGACAGATCACTAAAGTTGCGTTAATCAGCTGACAATTATGTCTGTTATTATTTATTTATACAATATTGGCAAACGTGACTTCGTGATTCTTAGTTTGACTCCTGTCCTCCTGAATCATAAAAAAATGGATCTCACAATAAAATTAAGGAGACATTTTTATTCTTTTTTTTTTAACGAAAAATTGTTTGTAAGGTTAAAATTTGGCTTAGCGGAAATCAGTTATGGTAACCGTTACCATGGTAACTTGTAAATAAAAATCCAAGTCCAAGTTTGCAGAAATGTTTAGTTACGAAATTAGAAAATTTACTGGAAATCTGTTATGGAAAAAAATGAACATCAAATGGCACATTTATGTTATACCTTGTCCACTATTTAAATTTGATCATGTTACTACTGTGTCCACTGTATTGTCAAATTTAAATAGTGGACAAGTTAATAAGTAACCTGATGGTACCGCCTTATCCACCATGTTGTCAAATTTAAACAGTGGACAGGGTAGTAAGCAACCTGGTTACTGTCTACCTATAAACAATATAAATTTTTTTGTGTATTTGTTACAACAATAGCAATTCAGTAATATGGTTATAACTTCATAAAGCGGCGCCGCTGCAGTCCAGTTTTCCAGAAAAAAGGTTAGTGATTTATTTTGAACTTGCCGTGGATTACTTTTCTTGTTCATTTAAATATTGAATCGGCGAAATAATTCTCGTCCACAAGTTGATAACAATGACAATGAAATCAGTCTCTTGGGATTTTTTATGCTTTTCCAAATGCTTCTTTATACTACGTTGAAAAAGAAATAAGTATACCCTATGTAACAATTTACAGTATTTTCAGTAAGCACATATGGCATCCCTATAACTTTTACTGTGTTCAACATGAAAGAGACCGAAGAGTCAAAATTTGAATGAATGCTACATTGGATGAACATTTCCTTAACAATATCATATGAACAGATGAGGCTAAGTTTGCAGAAAATGAGGTTTTTAATAGACACATTATTTGGTGCCAAAAGATCCTCATCTTGTTCGTGAAAGGGGTTTTCAAGAAAGATGGCAATTAATTGTAACATAAAAAACGACTCAATTTTTTTATATCGAGTTTTATGATGATAATTTAAATAGAACAATATATGAAAATCTACTAAGAAATAGAATACAATGGGCTACATTCACAGGTCGGAATTTTAACATAATGGCATATAAAAATCATTAAATGAAGAACATATTTACTAATAAATATTTCCGTTACTGCCAATAACAAGCATATTTCAAAATAATGCCTTTTTACTTTTAAAATATTTAAGATCCCGCCCTCCTCAATATCCAATCACATAAAAGCGCGGCAGTGCCACGTTGCCAAGTCTAATCATTCAAGTTACTTCTCTTTTCGTTTGGTAAACGTCTTTAGTCGTATTTGTGTGACGTTCTGGGTTAAACTTACTTTTTACCTCTCGCCCTTCATATAAGAGAGGTATAGGAATCATGCTAAAAAATGGGTAGTGAGTTTTCAATGAATAAACACGTTTTAGGGTCCCTAGAATACGATTTTAATATTTTCGCGATGATGTCTGTGTGTGTGTGTGTTAGTGTGTGTGTGTGTGTGTGTGTTAGTGTGTTAGTGTGTGTGTGTGTGTGTGTGTGTTTGGATGGATGTTGTAGTAACGATAACTCAAAAACTACTGAATAAAAAAAATTGAAATTTTGCATACAGGATTCTGATACCCTAACTTAGATCTGATTAGATTTTGGTGCCAATCGCACAACAGGAAGTGGCAGTTGCTATGGGTGATGACGCCATTATTATACAAAACGGCAATTAAGTTTTACACATATATTTTGTACACCCTATAGTTTATTTTCATCTCATTAAAATTTTCGAAACTTTTGCCATTGTTGCCAGATTTACAAAAATATAATTTTTTTTCATACTTTTTTGTGTCAACCTGTAAATTTTTGATTCAAAAATGGCGAGAGGTCATGTGCTGGCCACATCAGATTTTTTAATTTGCAAAAGTGTCAAAGTTATTTAAAATGAATGTAGGATTTTATAAAGCAGATTTTACTAATCTTCCACGAATATATGGAGACTTGGTGGATGCGTTTTATATTAACAATTTACAATATTTTAGTTTTGAGATGAAAAACGGAAAAACATAAAGATAAGTATCACATTTTTTTGTATAAAAGAACTAATGTAAAGAAATAATTTTTGTATTAAAAAAAATGATACACTTCTTAATTTTTATGTAGATATTTGAAAAGTTGATATATTTTTAGTCTGAAAATCTTAGAATCTGTAATAATAATAATTAAATGCTTAAATAAATTCTATTCAAGTTGGATTTTGTTCGTTTTAATTATGTCCATGTTATTAATTTTAAGGTCATCGAGGGATGCTTATGGAGATAATGCAATAAGTAATGTGCAGTTAAAGCGAGAGCATGATGTATGAATTGTCATAAAGTTCACAAAAAGGCATATACTGTGGAGGTAACTATTAATGAACATGTATCTTTTTGTGTCTTCGAAAGTTCATCATCTGATGTGCTCTTTGTCATACTGATTACAACGGAGGAAGTACTAATTGGGGAACTAAAAGTTGAAGAACATGAAAAACCATAGTTTTACAAAAGTAAATTTTTGAAAGGGAAATACATTTTAGTATTAAGATGAAAAATATGCAATACAGACTTAATTAATCAATAATTATAAGGCTCACAAATAAATTTTCAAAATATAAAAGTTGTTTCACAAAATTCGCAAATAAACCAAAACTCAACTCTAATCAATTACCAGATTGAATTGGATTTAATAAAGTTAGGTTACGTTAACTGTCACATTGGTCAATGTTATTGTTAGTTATGTTAGAAAGACGATAAAGATGTTCAAATATTTTCTAGTGGGATAGAAAAAGATAACAATATAATCTCGTGTTATAAGAGTACCACCGGAATAGACTGATAATTCTACAACATAGCAGCAGATTAAGCAATTTTATTGGTGTTACGTCACTTACCATTTTGACCACACTTTTTCAATTTCAATATTTTTTTTCTGCTTTATTTGGGACATAAACAAGTAATTTTTCACTAAAGTGTTTATTTTATCGTATATTATAACCCTGAATTTTATCTCAGTATGATTCCAAATGGATGGTGCTTCACCCATAGTTCTCGTATAGGACCTTTTCGTTGGCCTTTTAGAACACCAGACGGTAATCCATTAGATTTTTGTATTCGTATGCTTACTAACAGGATGACGTTACGAGCCGAGTCAGCATGACAGCTAGAATTTCCGCGTGAAAATATAAAAAGTCATTTTTAGAGCACTATTCGGTTTCAAAATTTTTTTATAAAAATTATAGTCGTTCATTATTACCTTAGGATTCATTTAAGGCACTTTTCAAAAAATTCCCAATGCATAAAATGATATTCTATGTAAATGTTAACATATATATTAGTTTAAAGTTTAATTATTTTTATACATACTTTTCTTGGGGCCAAAAATAACATAATCGGAGGAAGCGGCTAAAAGTCCGTGTTGCAAATAAACAACTTTTCCATTGCTGTAACCATTTTTTCCATGGGGTATCCTGTGAATGTTTAAGATGTATCCATCTTTAGTTGTTATATAATGACTTTCTGAAGGGTAACCTTCATTTTTTATTAGCTCTGGTACGGGCTTCCAAGGAACAGCTGCAATAAAAACATAGTAATGAAATAAATAATATAATTTACAATTTACAAATTTCATTAAATATTTTGGTTTATAAACCTTAATAAACATATTATATTTTATTAGAAAGTCAACTGTAGCTGATATTGGTATAAAAATTATTATATTTAGTCAGATTTTTCCAAATAAATATAATGATAAGAAAATTTAATATAACGGGGTCAAATCATGTCAGATCTCATATCTAATATGATCAGTCCTGACTGAAGTATTGTTTGGCAATTTTAATAAAAAAATTGAATCAAGTGGGAAGCAGAAAAAATTTTTTCAATTTTTGAAGGGATAATTTTTTGAATTGTCATAAAAAAGATGTAAAAGGAGCAGGTACTTTTCTTATGGCGATTGGGCCCCGGGCCGATTTTTTAAAAATTTGGTACACATATAAAGGGGGTGAAATGTAGGGCGAGTATTATTATATTTCTTGAGTCATACGAATTATTTTTACTCATTGCACCAGGACTCTAACAATACCGGGTAGCTCAAAAAATTGACATTAACTGAGGTTTACTCTACTAATTAAGTTAGTAATTTTCTGTTTATAAATACTTACTTTATAACGTGAAATATAGTCTACGATGTATTTAATTTGAATTTTGTGGAAAGTAAACCTCCACGTTGCGGGACAGTATCATCGGAGGGTGGATGAACGATATTTGAGATAGGGCTCAATGTCCTAAATAAAAGTTGTAAAGAGCGATAAAAACTATCTTTCAAAAATAACTACCAGCATACAGAGTATCTAATAAATCTGTGACTTATCCAATTCATGTATTTTTAATTAAAACACCCTGTATTTTTTACGTTTTTAAATTCGTCCCGATTTTAAAAATTTTAACATTGGCTACCCTAGCATAAATTAACACATGATCCATGATCCATAATCCATGATAGACATGACAAATGACTCATGACCTAAACTTTACACATGTATGATGTGTTCTTTAGGTAATACCGTTTGTCCCATCAAAAACAGAATTTTAATAACAAAGTTAGACCCTAATGACCTTTTGTCTTTGGTTCTGCGTATGATTTTTCTTCTGCGACACATTTCAAATATACACATTAGAATTCCTTTGATTAAATTTTATAATATCAAAAAATGACTTTTTTCTACAAGCGAGCGGAAAGTTGTACTTTTCCGCACTAGTACGAAAAAGTTACTTTTCGCACTGATTTTATAAATGCTAAAATGATTAAAAAATTAATTCTTGCTTGGTTACTATGATTACTTTCAGCCTAATGTTTTATTTATTAAGAAGCACTAAGAAAATTTTTGTTTCATGACAAAAAAATATTTTTGCTAAATTTTTTTTTTAATTCTAGGCGCTTGCGTAAAGTATCTTTTCCCCACTTAATTGCATGCCCGAACTCCGCTTCGCGTCGTTCGGGCAACTGCAATTGCGTGGGGAAAAGTATAACTTTCCGCACTTGTTAGGAAAATAACTATTTAAGTATCGGCTAAAGGAAAGCAAGTTTAAATAAAATCGATTAAAATAAAATAAGCACAAGAGTAAGGACTTCTTTTTTAAAACAACGTGTATATTTGTTTTTACGAAATTAAATTTTAACGCATTGTTTACTATATTTCATAATAATAATAATAATAAAAAAAGTAATTATTTATGAATAGAATATTACTAATTTAAATTAAAGAGTAAAGCACAGTCAGTGTATTGAAAGTCATTTTTTTTGGACCATCCTGGATGCTTAATCATGATGCAATTCGGCCCGGGACCCAACCGCCATAAGAAAAGTGTATTTTTCTTTGTTAACAGTTTTGGTTTGTAAAAAAAAATAAAGAGAATTTATTAAAAAAATAAATATAGAAGTAGATTAATAGTTATTTAACCAACAAGTGTATTAATAAAGGCGATTAACAATCGAGATAATTTAACGCGTTAGCGAAGCGAGCGCGTTAATGTTCGAGATTGTTAATCGCCATTTTAATTCACGAGTTCGTTACAGAACTTTTCCGTTGACCGTACTTTTCAAAAATAAAGATATTTAAAACATATATAGAAGACAATCTAAAAGCAATCCTCCAAAACAACCATAATAAACTTTTTAATTGATTCTCAACTAATAAATAGCATCTAGAAAATAAGTGTGAACAATAATAAATGTAATATACAACACAATGCTAATAGCCCTCTGTGGTTGAAAAAAAAAAAAAAAAAAAAAAAAAAAAAAAAAAAAAAAAAAAAAAAAAAAAAAAAACGAAATTATAGCAATAAAATACATAATGACATACAATGTCAGATAGTACTAAGACAGCTACTTGATTTCAAATGTCACTGCCAATGTATAAGAGCGGTGTACATTGGGTTACATATAATAAAATTGTTGATTAATAGAAAATCATTCATTAATAGGTGTAATTAATCAACGATTTTGAGTGCGTTAAAATACATAATAAATGAACGGTCTACGGAAAAATATATAAAGAGAGATGAAGCATTAACATAAGAACCAGTAAGAAGATACACCAGGTAGAGGAAGAAAATAACTAAAAAGTAATTGAGGTGACAGGAAAGAACAGAAGATACGTCAGGTAAAAAAAAAATTAAACTGTGAGTTAATACAGGGAGAGACAAAAAGAAGAAACAAATCAATAGAAGTGACACTAGTGAAAGGGAAGAACCGAAGAAAGTAGAAGATGTGCCAGGAATATAAAAAAATTAAATAAATTGTATTTTTTTAAATATTTTTTATAGATTGAGAATCGTAGATAGGACATATGATCTACTGGGTGGTCCATATATAAAATATATTCTAAATGTAGGTAGTAGATAAAATTATATTTTAATATCCTTTAAAAGGTAGTAATAAAATCCGTTAGCTAGAGCATTTTAGAGTTTTCGAAGAAAATAACTCATATAAAAGGGTTTTGTCCGTCCGTCCGTCTGTTAGCCTGATTCAACTCGAGAGCGGTGATAGATAGAGTTAAACGGACAACGCCAATCGATTCAGCATTGTTAAAAATCCCAAAAATGATAATAATCTTTCACCAATTTTTACTTTTCCGCAACTTATACCATATATATTGTAGTATATAGGGTATGTACCTACATAGAAATTTATTTTCGTAACTTTAAATTTTCGAAAACTCGAAATTACGGCAAAAAATATTGCCGTCTTTCACTTTTTTTGTAATGTACATTTATTAATAACTATTTATACCTGGCAATTGTTCGATGTCAATAATGTTTCCCAAAGAGTCTGTAATAGTTTCTGGAGCAGTCTCCAGGAATCCTTTCAATCCTTGAAAACTCGCTTCGAAAAAACTACGGATATCAAATAGATTGGCATTAGCGCTTATAGCTAATCCCAAAATTAAGAACACTCTAAAATTCATGGTTGATGGAACCATAATTTTTTTTACCCTGAAATTAAAAAAATATACGAGTTTATAATATGTACATTTAAAAGTGATTCTGGTGGAAAATAAGTGCTCAATAGTTGTGAAAATTATGATTTTGTAACGGGTAATTCCCGGCTCTTAAACTGTATGTGTATAAGGTAATAAAGCACAAAGACAGGTACCACGAAATTTAATTATAAAAAAGTACTAGCAGGCAACTAGTTTCGGTTACTAACCATCATCAGTCCTAAAGATACAAACGTTCGCAATTAGTCATGAAATATAAATAATGTAAAAAACCAAACTTACCAATTTTAAGTACTAAACAGGGAAAAAATTAATCACATAAGTGAAAGACCCATTAAGGGTAGAAAGTAAATTAAATAAAATTAAATATGATGGTACTTGAAAAATTATGAAATTTTTAAATAAAATGAGAAATATTAATGACAACAAATTTAAAGCTATTTAAACTAGAAACAGATTGCTCCCTAGGACGGTAGCAGATAGATCAATATCCCGGAAAATGAGAAGTAAATTTAAAAATACCCACCCTACATGGGGGCTCAAAATAATCGAGCACTCGGTGGTCATAATGGTTAAAACTGAAAAATTAATCAAATATTAATAATAGAAAGTAAGCACGTGCCAGAACACACTTTCACCGGCGACTGGAGAAAGTGACATGACATATGACAGATGACAGAAAAAAGAAAGTAACACCCTACATGTATGCTTAAATAGACTTGATTCTTTTATGCTGTTATTGGTGCGAATCTATCAAAATCAGCTCTAAAACGGGTAAAGCGTCAATTAAGAAGTTATTGTTTTTCCATTGTCTGAAATTGATTGTTGTAGTACCTAACCTTTAATTTTTAGAGTTAATGTGGTTTTAATTTTTGCATTTTTATTTTCAATTGCCCAGTATTTTTGTATTTATATTTTATTCAATATCAAATTTGGTTATGTTGAGAACAGAGCTGGGACTAACGAAAATAAAACTTAAACTTTTCAGTAACGCGTTACCGAGTGTAACGAGTTACTAGTAATTCGTTATTTTTTAAAGTGGGCGATAAGTAACGATAATTGCGTTACTTTGTAACGCTTGACTTTTTCAGTAACGCTTTACTTTTGAAGTAATCAATAACGCGTTAATTTTGAAAAGCAACGAATAAATCGTTAATTTTTACTTTATCGACCCACCTCTAGAAGTGAAAGTATTGTGAACGAGCTAAAAAAAAATTTCGAGATAAAAATGGAAATATCCATTTTGGGGTCACCTGAGATGGTTAAGACCATTTCCAGATAGAAGTCTGTCTGTCTGTCTGTCTGTGTATATTCTTCCACGATAGAGCACACATGTTTAATCCGATTGAGCTGAAATTTGTTATGTGGTTAACCGTAGGAAGAACCCATTAGTATTTGTACGACATCTGTCAAACGGATGTGTCATTATCGAAAAATGACAGTTGCAATATGTCACGGAATTTGACTTGCAATATGTCATTTAAAAGCTCTTGAAAAACTCTCTTCAGAACAGTCAAAATTATTTCTCCAACTGTCACCTGTCAGAAATAAAAAATGTCAAAATTTTAAACTTTAACATTAAATATCTGAAAAAGTATTCGTGGATTTTTTTTCAATTTTTACAATTTTTTTACAATCTTTTCCAATTTTGTCAAATTTTTTTTTCAATTTGTTTGTGAAATTTTTGAGTTTTTTTGAAATTTTTGAGTTTTTTTGAAATTTTTGAGATTTTTTGAGGTTTCTTGAGATTATTTGAGATTTTTGAGATTTTTTGAGGTTTCTTGAGATTATTTGAGATTTTTGAGATTATTAGAGGTTTTTTGAAATTGTTTGAGATTCTTTGGGACTTTTCAGATTTTATAAGAATTTATAGATTTTTTTGAAAATTTCACACCGCCATTTTTAAGCCAATCAGAGTCTATTTTTTTATTTGGTTACCATGGTAACCCAAAAAATTTCCGGAAATTTTCATCCTCCAGGGTACCCTGGACGAAATTTTTATGTAAAAATAATGATACTTGTAATGGGCTTGATTCATATAAGACTTTTTGTTTACTTTTTGTGCAAATCAAAATTAAACAATTACTGTGAAATTTTCTTACCGAATCCCCCACGATCTTGAATTAATAACCGGAAACTTTTCCTCGTACACGATTTTTTAAGAAAATCGTGTACTCGAAAAAAATTTCCGGTAATAATTCTAGGGAGATTACTAGTGTTTTAAGATTTCTTGAGATTTTTATGAGATTTCTTGAGTTTCTTTCAGATTTTTTAATATTTTTTGAAATTTTGAAGTTTTTTAAGACTCTTTGAATCTTTTGAGAAGAGTAAGTTTTTTTGAGGTTTTTAAAGAATTTTTGAGATTAATTTTCATTTAAACTTACGTAACAAAATGCAAAATAAAAATTCATACATTGATCTGATCATTACAACTGAAGATAATTAATTTGATAAAGGAAAATCCAGAAAATTATCGAAAATTTATAAGTGGATATTTTTTAAACAAAATTTTTTTCAGCAAATTCCTGAAATACCTGTAAATTAATTTTGTGTTTATAAGTTATAAAAAAATAATCCGATGATTTGAGGGCGGTTTGTAAAATAATGACCAAAAAGTGATACGAGCCCTTTTATTAAATATTATATGAAAGAGATATCGTTAAAAAACGAATAATTATATTTCGTGGCGCTTTACTCTGTTCTGGGCGGAATAAATTGGACTTGAGGGTAGGATTACTTGAAAAAAACGAACGTTTTTCTGCAGACGTCACGAAAAATCAAACTTTCGCTATGGTTCATTGGAGCGAAAAAATGACACCGCACAGAACATACTGAAAATAGCCCTGGGTTAAAATGTTTGATACACGGACAAAAAGTCTACATGGGTGCGAGATGCGAAAACGCGACCCTCATGAGTTACAGACAATTGAAAATCACGATTTTTTCAACTTTAAGTGATTGCTCCAACCAAACGACATCAAAATAGGATAAAACGGCTTACATATCCCTGAGTTCTACTTGATGGCATAAGAATAAAATATATAAAGGGTAATCAACGTTTATAACTTTAAAACTATTTAATTTATAATATAGGTGTAATAAGTTTCTGAAATCAGATTTTCAGGATCAATCAAAAAATGTAAAAAAATACAGGGTATTCCATTAAAAAAATTCTCATATGTATCACTTTCCTGGAGTACCCCGTATCATCAACAAAATTATTTTTAGTTTGTTGTCTTTTCTGATATAAATCTCGCTGCGAAAACAGATTTTAATAAATGGTTAGTTTTTGCTATACAAACCGAAGCGTTACCGGTGGCCCACCCTGTACATATAATATAGATGATATATGATATAATATATGATATTGACAAATGTATTACAAGGGGAGGTTATGAGAATTCGTATAAATGCTCAGTTTCATTTTTCTGCTTTCGGCCAAAGCAACTCAGTTTTTATCAGCATCCGAGTATAAACATTTTAACCGAGGCCAGTTTCGTGTTTCGTGCGGGGTTCTTTACACAAATTATACAGAAAGTTTTACTTGTTTTACTTTTCAGACGATCTTTAACCCTTTAACTGCGGCTGTCGTATATAAATGATTTGTAAATATTTTAGTGTGCTGTGGGCATCGTAAATAAACAATATTGAATATTTTGTTATTTCTTTAAAAATTTTTATACATTTTTACATATTTTACAATTTTTTCAAAATTCTTACAATTTTTGTAATTTTTGCTATTTTTTATATTCCTGAAATTTTTAAAATGTTTAAAATTTTCTGATTTTTGGATATTTTTGCAATTTTTGCAATTTTTGAAAATTTCTGATAATTTATTAAATGATTTTTGAAGTTTTTGATGTATTGTCGAAAATTTATTAAAATTCAGTTTTTTATAAAATTTTCGATTTTTTTTTGAAATGTTTGATAAATTTTTTGAAGTCCTTAAAACAGTTAATATTATTGTAGTTAGAATTTTAAAATTCTCGGTATTTTTAAACTAAAATTCTCGGAATTTTTATAAAATTTTCGATTTTTTTTTTGAAATGTTTGATAAATGTTTTGAAGTTTTTAAAAACAGTTAATATTATTGTAGTTAGAATTTTATAATTCTCGACATTTTTAAACTAAAATTCTCGGACTTTTTGAAATTTGACATTAATATATTTTGAACTTTCTGTCACATTATCAAAATTTTTAATTTCTATATATTTATATTTATTCATTTTTTAAATTCTCGAATTTTTTCATATATTTCTTAAAATTTAGTTTTTTTTGTATTTTTAAAAATTATTAGTTCGCGTTTATTGATGTTTTATTTAAACTAACTCAAAATTCAACTAATGCCAATGTAAAATTTTACCCGCAGTTAATATCTACGTAGGCGACTTTGGGCACAAATTTTACTTGATTTTTATGTTAACAATACTTATCAAAAAATTTTATTACATTAATATTCGTAAAGTCTATCTAATAAGCGGCTGCAAAAAAAAATATTATACAAAACACGATCAGAAAGTGATTTTATAGGACTCGCAGGATCCCAGGACTCGCCTACTTATCCCGTATGAATTATTTTTAATGCTAATATTTTTTTGCATATTTCAAATATATTTAATAATTAAATAAAAGATTATACTCACAAAAATTACGAAAAAAAATCAACAATTACTTCACTTACTGTTTAATTAGACTACTAATTAAAATTAACTTTAACCAACTATTTAAATCAAAATCCTGAATCGATAAAAAATTGATAAAAACTAATCCAAATTAATAATTAAACCGGGGTAACACATGCTTTATCAAATTAGATTTTATTTGGTTATAAGATTAACACATTGTTCGCCGGAACTTGATTTTTTTGGCTTGTGGGGGTCATTGTTGAATACCTACATTTACTGTTTAAAACTAAAACTGCGTTTCTATAAAAATTATTGATGATCAATGTGTTTAAGTATTTTTTACACGAAGACCATGATTAAGTAATTTGTAAAAATGCAGTTGTTTTTTATTTGGTATTTATACAATCACAGTAAATCTTTTATCAAATATGTTATCCAATGGATAAAATCAATCTACTTTGATAAAAGTTTACTTATAAATGGGATCGGAAAAATATTAAAATTTAATCTGTCTGTTCCGTATAATGTTTCGGATAGCCTACTTGACCTAGATCCCACTGTAAAAAAATCCGTAAGCAAAAGACAATGTAGCAATCCGGATAGAATGGTAGAGGGAAGCATGTATTAGAATCTGGCATCAGGGCTCCTATACCCAAGTGGTAGGGAAGTGGGCGAAAATGATTTGAATTTTTTTCGGCCCATCCACGGAAAGAAGCAATGCAGCAAATCACACATGGGGGTTGAGGATATCTTACAGACCCTATATATGCAGTTGTTACATCGTGGAGGGCATACAACCGGAAGTGGCCAAATCTGTTTGGATAGAAGTAATAGAAATGGGTTCTCTGGGCACCCAGGATCACAAAAATTTCACTTGAAAAAGAAAAATTGTACCGCACAACATGGTGTCCAACTCGCGGTGTGAAAAAACTCCTAATTTGGTGCTATCAATCGAAGGTAGCCACTGGTGGCCTAAAATGCGATTTATTACATCGTAATGGTGCACAGGCTAAGGGGTAAGGGGGGTAGAAAAGGGGCGGCGGTTTTCAAAGCTTTGCCCTTCGCTAGAAAATGAAGGTTTTAAAATTTGATCATTTTTGTACCCATATCTAACAAACTAACAAAAATCTCGATTTGCTGCATGAAAGAGCGCCCTCTGTCTTATCTGCCATGGTGCATTCGACATTTCATAAAAAGGTCTACAATACTTTTTATCAGTTGAAACTCATGTAGATCTTCTGATAAAAATTCTTCCAAAATAGGATTCGGTGGTGAGAAACAATTTAATTTATCCGCAAACATTCACAAACAGGTACATACAACTTTTTACCAGAAAAACTGAGTATAAACTAATAAAACATCATGAAATACAAAACAACCACCATCAATTTCATAAACGTTAATGCGTCTAAGTGAAAGAGAAATACTACAATAGTCCTATCTCTTTTCAAGCTGCTCCTGCCTCACAAACGACGATTTATTTACACGCTCGACGCCTTTCCAGTTGGGTACCATTCAGTTCTATGGGTCAAACCCGTCAGGAAAGAAGATACAGCAAGTTATCTATGCAACCAGGATTACAAAAAAAATTTGCCCCACAACATGGCTCCCGACCCACACAGGGATAAATAGTCCACATTTGGTGCGACTAATTGAGGGTAGCTCCTTGTTGCCAAAAATGCGATTTGCTGCATTGTAATATGGGGTACGTATGGGCTAAAGAGGGGGCCAATAAAGGTGTAGCAAGAATTTTCAAAACTTGGCCTGTCGATAGAAAACAGAGAATTTAAAATTTGGCCATTTTTGTACCCATATCTCTTTGAGAACGGTGGTAGATAAGACAAAGAGCGCTCTTTCATGCAGCAAATCGAGATTTTTGTTAGTTTGTTAGATATGGGTACAAAAATGATCAAATTTTAAAACCTTCATTTTCTAGCGAAGGGCAAAGCTTTGAAAAACGCCGCCCCTTTTCTACCCACCAGGGGCTACCCTCGATTGATAGCACCAAATTAGGAGTTTTTGCACCCCGCGGATTGGACACCATGTTGTGCGGTACAATTTTTCTTTAAAGTGATATTTTTGTGATCCTGGGTGCCCAGAGAACCCATTTCTATTACTTCTTGCATCTTCTATCCAAACAGATTTGGCCACTTTGTTACCATCCCTTTTGGGTTGTTTCTCTTTGGAACACCGCTCAACCTTCTATGGTACTCCAACTGTTAAATTTTCATATTTCTTCCTAAGAAATACTTTTTTGGATTACCTTCCATTATCATTATAATAAACTTGTTTTAATTTTGTTCCCTCATGATTTTGAGTTTTATTACCTCATCGTTCGACCACATTTGAGATAATGGACAACCTATTATAATAATAGTAATAATGGAGGTCGGGCTTGGACTGTAAGCTCAAATTTTTTACATGCGCATGATAGTGCCACTGTGTGATAAAAGTTACATGCCACTAAATCTATAAATTGAAAAGAAATACCAAACATATTTAAATTTTTATTTTATCTACTGTCCTTTTATCATTTATTTAATAAGTTAATTACATATTACGTTTCATTATTTAAATTCTATAGTTTCTGTAATTTACAAAATAAGTATTCGTATTTTAAAAATCATTCATGATACTTAGAAAGAATGTCTAAAACTTTATTAAAAACAACTGCAGGGGCGTCATTTGCAAATTGAAAATCTAAATGATTCCAAGCTTGATCAGGAATATTATAAAGTTCTTTACCATTTGGCAAAAGCTTATAAAGTCTTTCTACATCATAATTTGCTGCGATCCAGTCATTGGATGAGTACATAAAGTGGATCGGACACCTAATTCTATCCAATTGGTACTCTGGTGGGAAGATACTTTTATAATGAAAGTAATTTAAAAATCCGTAGTCGTATTGTTCAAAGCGACCACTGAGAACTTCTTGACTATAGTGGGAGAATTGCCTCGTTGATGCACCTGCTGGGTAGTGGCTCATTATCAATGGAATTGCACTAACGTTCATTTGGTTTGGACTAAAACCTGCTATGGCGAAGAGATAATTTTTGCAAAGGACCTAAAAAAATTAATCTTTTATAAAATTAATAAAAGATGTGCGAATACAAATTCAGTTTCATCAATAAGTTTGTCTTAGATTATGATTCAATAATTTCCAAGCAATCACAAAAACACTTAACAAACTACCAATAATTAATGTTACGAAAAAATACTTGAAATATCCATAGAATTATAATTTATAGTGACTATAACTCGTTTCCAGTTACGCAAAATGTCCCATACATTTGACCGCCATTGTTGTTTATGTCCTCCTCGCAGTATCGCAGAAATTCCAGTGGCATTACTTGAAATGGTCAATGGGGTATATTACTTCGGTCCGGACCGGAAGTATTAAAATCAAAAAAAAAATTGCAATTTTTTTTTGCTTAAAATGACTTTTCTCGACGTTTTCAGCCACCCACAACACGACTAGGTGAAAAAAAATTTCATGTCCGTCGGTCTGGATGGATGGATAGATGGATGGATGGATCGATGGATGGATGGATGTATGAGGAGACGATTTTTTAAAAAAATAGAAAAAACAGGCAAAAAGTCGTAAAATTTGGTAAATAATTAAAAAAATCGGCTGTGTCACCACAGAACTTTCCCGGGTCAGCTGTAGAGAATAGGATTATTTAATTACAAAATACTAAGCATTACATTAATTTATGGAAAAAATTTTAAATTTCAAGCCAATGGTGAATACGTCTACCGAATTGATATTTCAATGTTCATATGACATAAGCAGGAGCATGCGCACAATATATAGCACACTGCTACAATTAGGATCTCCTAAAATCAAGTGTGAGAACTATTGGAAATTCTGAAAAAGTTAATTACAAAAGTTGTAGAGAATTTTATGCTCTACAACTTTGCACTAGAACATTTTGGACTAAA
This sequence comes from Neocrepidodera transversa, assembly GCA_963243735.1. NCBI lineage: Eukaryota > Metazoa > Arthropoda > Insecta > Coleoptera > Chrysomelidae > Neocrepidodera > Neocrepidodera transversa. The sequence continues at coordinate 6,267,083 of OY725350.1, forward strand.
GCCTATTGTTTGTCTTCAAAATAAACGAGAGGTAAAAAAGGGCAAAAAGCCTAAATATGTATATTTGTCGCCCTCTAGCGGCGAAACTATGGGAAATTCGAAAAAATGTTAAAAATGAAAGTTAAAGAAAAGGTTCTCTACAACTTTGCATAATAAAATTTTTGCACTTAAGACCATTATTTGTCCTCAAAATTTGAAAAACTGCGGGAAACTTACATAAGAATTTTTGCTCGCCCTCTATTGGCGCAACTATTGGAAATTCCGGATAAAGTGTAATATAAAAATTGTAGGAAATGTTATTCTCTAAAACTTTGCACTACAACATTTTACACTAAAGTGTATTGTTTGTCCATAAAATTTAAAAAAAGGTAAAAAATCTTACATGTGCATTCAATCAATGTCGGTCTTGAGGACCTTCTACTGTACCAATTTAAACCAAAATCTAATGGTCGCATTCGAGGCATACATCGACCCTTCATACCAAATTTCAGCTTGATTGGTTAAACGGTTCGGCAGTTATCGTGGAAGATTACACACAGACATATAGACACACAGACAGACCATACTCTGGAAATGGTTTCAATATTCTCGGGGGAACACAAAATGGATATTTCCATCCATATCTCATTTTTTTTTTTGTTCGTTCACTATACTTTCCCTTTGATGGGTCCGGGAAAGTAAAAATTAAGAAAGAGGAAAAAAAATGGAAACAATCGTAAAAAATCGTGAAAAATCATGACAAATCTTAAAAAATCGAAAAAAAAACGTAAACAAATCTTAAAAAAAATTTTAAAAAAACGTAAAAAATCGTAAAAATCAGGCAAAAAGTTATAACCAATATTTTTAAAGCAACTCAAAATTTGTTACAAAAAAATATAGAGAAGTCTACGATACTGAATATGAAAAAAATTGGCTGAAACATTTTCTTCGAGTTTCTTTGGTCAAAATATTCCATGATAAAAAAGTAAATTAAGTAAATATTTACATTATCTTTTTAATTTGCAACTTTGTTAATAAAGGTAATTAATAAGTTAAACAACAACGGATTTTTCTCTTTATGCCTGCGCGGGTCTTAAAATCCACTTTATAGCCCGCACGGGCATAAATACACCTTTATGTAGTTGGTCATTAAGCAATAAAAACACAATATTGAACTGGTATGACATAAAAACTGTTATAAACAATAAAAAAAGATTTAATCATTATTTTGTCATGACAACAAACTTGTCGGCTTGTTTATAAATAATATATAAACAAATAACGTAAAAGTGTCATTATTAAATGCGAACATAGCAGTAATAAATCATTTGTTTAAAAAAAGTTTTTAACAATTTTTTTTGGATATTTCATTTTTTTTAACTTTAAACAATTATAATAAATAAAACCAAAAAAATTTATTAAGTGATCCTGTTAAGTATTTATATAAGAAGGGCTTTAAGAAGCAAAAAAATACGTCAATTATTTAAACTTTTATTACCCCATTAGTGAAAACGGAAGTTGGAAAAAAAATTTGTTATTTGATAATTGTATAACTTTTTGGAAAATCAACATAAAAATCATTTTTCCAACGGGGCTTTATTCTTTCAAGCGTTCAGATGACAGCATAATTTTTTCAAATTTTTAAATGATATTTAATACTATAAAAAATATTTTATGTGGTGTACTCTTTTTAGTGCCGGCGTGTCTATATTGCAACAACCGCTCGGAGCCTCATTTTGGAATTTTTTTATTGAAAATTTCCTGTTCTTTAACATTTTTTTTTTATTTCTTAACTAATAATGGTTTTTGAATTATTAGCGAAAAACTAAATTCCTTTTTTTATCTTAATTTGTTAATAACAATTGCCATTTTTTACATGTTGTAAAATCCTCCAGATACATTTTTTTAGATGTCATTCTAAAACCAATATATATCGCTTATATTTTTAGGAGCATTATTAAAAATATTACCACGTTTTTCAACTTGTCAACTAGACTATAATTTACCTTATACAGAATACGATATTTCTTACCTTTCCAAATCCATGTGAGCAAAAAGCGTTAAACATACCAGAATTTGGCATGTATTCATACATTCCAATCATGTTAAGTATAGTTTCAATAGGCAATTTTGCCACGGACATAATTTTCAATATAGGACTGAACAAATTATTCATGAAACCAACAGGTGCTAAACTAATATGCACCTTAACTTTGTCGTTATACTCCGGTTTTTCTGATGCCATTACGTAGAAAGTCGTTGTACCTAAAATAAAAACAATTTTATTTTATAGTTAGTACTAGCATTCCACTAAAAGCAAGATTTTACCTAATGGGGTGCTTGCATGATTTTAGTTAAATGGGCCATTAGAAACCTGACCAATAAATATTTAACCCGTATTTTTTAATTTCTTTTGATTAAAAGCTGTGACGATCAGATCAGTTAAAAAATATACGAAAGATGGCGCTACTCTAATTTATCTGAATTCAGGTTACAGCCGACAGTTTTCTTTGATGTGACGGCAATATAAACTAGTTATAAGGTTGAGACGTGAGTTATACGTAATGCAAGGTAATGCCAACAGGTTGTATGCCGGCCGTTGCCCAAAGGTCAGGAAATGTTTATTGTTGTATTTGCATATATAGGTTATTATCTCTTTGAGAGGGGTTATTCTTGATCTATCTATCTCGCTTCCTTACAAGGACCTCTCTTTAATTTAACTTCTAATTATGTAGCTGCTAGTCCTAGTACTATGCATCTTTGTATTATAGAATTTAGACTACTATTTAGATGTTATTGTAAAATAACCATCAACTTAAAAAATAAAAATTATATTCTATATTTTACCTTGTGAATGTCCAACATGTAAAATTTTAGAAGAATTAGTTTTTAGTAATATGTAATCAATAATAGTTGGAACATCATGAATACCCATTTCATGCCAACTAAAATCCCAAAATTCCTTATCAAGAGGGGTTAATTTAGTGTGGTTCCTCGAGTATAAATTTCCTCTAAAATTTCCCATCCAAACATCGTAACCTGCATCAGCTAAGATGTACGACAGACCTATAATTCAACAAAAATATTTAGTAAAAATAATAAAATAAAATTCAATTGATATTTGATAAAATTTGTACATTTACGATTAATTAGAAATTTTCTTATTTGTTTACAGTTAAAGACGCAAATAAGAAAAAAATTCAGGAATTTTAAAACTTCAGACTCTTACAACTTTTTTTGTCCTAAAAAGCACAAACTTTTCATAATACAATTTTTGTTTTGTTTTTAATGCTGAAACCATAGTTTAAATTAAAATTTTAAATTTTACTCAAATATGAAAAAAAATTCAGAAGATCCGGGTCAGGAACTATTGATTTGATAGGAAATGATAATTTTGTCTTCGAAGGATCGAATAATTTTTAAAAGAGAACGATCAAAAATTTATTATAAATTAAATTATACAAATTTTTATTTCTAGAGAAATTTTTCCTAGTTTATTCATTGTATTAGAACAAGCGCCTCTAGATAAGTTGACCTGATTTGATTGGCTGACAAAATAGGAGCGTGATCTTTTGTAATGGCCGTTATGACTCAACAAGCACATTGTCACTTATAATCTCCGTAGAGCATGAATTATTGCCGGAAATTTTTTGAGTACATGAATTTTCTTTAAAAATTCATATACGAGACAAATTTCCCGCAATTAATTCAAGCAGGTGGGGGATTCGGTAAGAAAATTTCACACCGAAATATTAAAAAAATACTAGGACAATGACAGTTTTTAATGGTAAATTTACTATAAACGTCAAAAAATTTCCAGTGTAATTTCATGCTCCTTTACTCCAAGAACGAGAAAAATTTCCGGAAATTTTTTAGTTACTATGATAATCATACAAAATACAGGCTATTAATTGGTCGAAAATGTTAGGTGTGAAATTTTCGAACAAATCATTATGTCAATAGTCTTCGTCTCGTATAAGAGCAACAGAGAGGTAGGAGTTAGAAATAAGACGGAAACTGTTGCGAAGGCATGTTGGAGTGTTCTGGAACTTTTAATGACGTGTATTTACAGGATAGGACTTGCAGAAAGGTGGTTTAATGTGTTTCCCATTGGCATATACTCATGGACATGCCCAGCGGTGAGAATTGTGCTATTTTGAGAGAAAGAGATGAAACGATGGTTCCGTACAATCTTTATTTCTCTCCTAACAGTATCGTATAGATAGGATGTTAGAGATAGCGCTAGCCCGAACCTATACGTCATCTTACTCACTCTTTTCAGCAAACAAATATTACAATATACGGTTGGACACGTCCATGATTATATGTCAATTGTGTTTCCTTTGTTGCACATACTAATTTAATGATTATTTTACAATAAAATTGGGGTGTTTTTCGACTGTACTTGTTGTTTTGCAAACTAACTCATTTCATATTTTTTTTGGGGCGCTGATTACAAAAATGGGGGTTAAAACTTGCAGCAATGGTTGAACCACCCCTAAAATTGCAAAAAAACACCCCTAAGTCGTCAAATTCTGTTGTTGTTTCGGCCCAATTAACTTCTGAACTTTTCTGTGAATCGCAAAAATCGCTCGTATCCCATTGATTTTCAGTTTCCTGAATCAATATTACTGGCTCAAGTTTTAATTCTATTTCCTCTTCAAAATCTTGCAATTTTAGGGGTGGTTCAACCATTGCTGCAAGTTTTAACCCCCATCAGTGCCCCAAAAAACATATAAGACGGCTTAGTTTGCAAAACAACAAGTACAGTCCAAAAACAACCCTATGTAGGGGTGTTTTTTGCAATTTTAGGGGTGGAATAGTCATTTCTGCCGTTATTGGGCCTATACACTATTATGACAGACAAAAAAATAAAGTGTGATAGATGTAATCGACATTAATGAACTCTATAACTTAGTTAGCTCTGAAGTAGGTTAATAATTATTTTCAGTTTTTCCACAGTAAATCAACGCAATTTTGAATAAAAAAATTAAGAAATGAATAGAATTAAAATCTCACCTCGAAACACAATAGTGCAATATTGAGTAAAAAGGATGTAAAACGATGGTAGACAGCTAACGCCATCTACCAATTGGACACGGTGTCACTTATTACTTTGGCGCTAGTACTAACTGGAACCGACAGAAAGCTCATCTCCAAAGGTTATTAAACTCCAAATAAGAGTTAAATACTTGAATTTGATTAATGTGGTCAAATGAATAGAATTCAAATTTCACCTCGAAACACAACAGTGCAATTTTGAGTAAAAAGGATGAGACACGGTGTGGATGCATAAAAATCAAATTATTACAACTTACAAATATTTAAAACTTGTTTGGGGTTTCATAATCTTTGGAAATTGACCTTTTGTCGGTTCCAGTACGTACTGGCGCTTATTAAATAGGCCGTACCTTTTCCCATTGGTAGATGACATAAGCTGTCTACTATAGTTTTACATCTTTTTAGAGTTTTCGAAAAAAAAAAATCTTATAAAACGGTTTTCTCCGTCTGTCTGTTAACCTGATTCAACGGTGAGAGATAAAGACAAACGGACAACGGCAATCTATTCAGCATCGTTAAAAACCCCAAAAATTATATTAATTTTTTACCTATTTTTACTTTCCCGCTACTTACATAATATATACTCTATTATATAAGATATATACTGTAATAAAATGAATTTTAAATTAAAACGTATACACCTGGTATAAAAAAATAAAAAAATCAAGAGAGTAATAAAATATTGGTCGTCAAATTTGAGAATTTTTGAAGAAAATAAATTTGATTAAATAAAAGGTATTGTCAAGAGAAATATAAAATTATAAAAAAATAGATCCTATATAGAAATTTTTGGTAGAATGCTAATTAAATAAGCAAAATTACCTACTTTAAATAATTATTAAAATATTATAAGGAAACGGTGATTTTAGAAACTGAGTAGGTTTTGTTTCATTGGGTTTTGAAGAGGCATGAGACGAGACTTTGGAAAGATGTGGAAGGAAGAGGAAGAAGAATTATGTGCTTAATTGGACAGACAGTATTTGTTCATCTATGGGTAAATTATTTATATACAATTTAAAATTACTAGTAATATTGTGACAGTAGTTATTTTTGTTAATCAGTGTTAGATGACTCGATTTATATAAGTATTTATGGGTATCAAAAATGAATTTTTAGGTTAAGTTTATAGGTAATATGATAGATAGTTGATTATAAATTTAGAAAATTCTAAATACTTAATAATAATTGAAACGAAAAAAGGACAATTTGTTTATTTAATCAAAACTATTTTGAACCCAAAGCCGAGATTAAGAGATTAAAAAAAATTAAAAGAAAAGAAAAATTTAAAAACTTAATTTAAATTTAAATTGACCAGTATTTCATTACAATACCTATAAAGAAATTTGTTTTCGTAACTTTACATTTTCAAAAACTCTAAATTACGGTAAAATATTGCCGTCTTTCACTTGTTTAATAAAATTAATTGTTTTTTTAGCTACAATAAAAGTTGATTTTAGTCAATAGAGAGTTCTTGTATGAACTTTACCCAAAACATTTTATATAAAATTCACTTGGAAATTGGCTTAAATTTTAACCTCAATTTTAAGACTATGCCGAAAGGAATGTTTTTAAACATACCTTGCTTGGGACCAAAAATAACAAAATCTGACGAAGCGGCTAAAAGGCCGTGTTGTAAATAGACAACTTGTCCATTGCTGGAACCATTCTTTCCATGGGGTATCCTATGAATGTTTAAGATATATCCATCTTCAGTTTCTACATAATGGTTTTCTGAAGGGTAACCTTCATTTTTTATTATCTCTGGGACTGGCACCCAAGGAACAACTATAATAAAAAATAGTAATGAAATAGAATCAAGCATCAATAGAGAGATTTTATAAGCAAATAATAAAATATAATTTACAATTCATCTAATTAATTAATTATTTTAGCTTGTAAAATCTTAATACTAAAATGATAGATCATGATCATGAAAGGTGGAAAAATCAGTTAACTAGAGTTTTTTCTTGTAATTTACATATATTAATAAATATTTATACTTGAAAATTGTTCGATAAATTCTCCCACGGAATCTTTTATATCTTCTGGAGCAACCTCGAAAAATCCTTTTATTCCTTCCAGACCGCCTTCAAAAAAACTTTTGATATTAGCATTAACGGTGATAGCTAATAATGAAATTAAGAACACCTTAACTTTCATTGTTGATGGAACCATAAAGTCCTTTGTACTGAAATAAAAAAAAATATTTTATGGGTTTTCTTATGTTTTTTATAATTAGTGTATTGAGGATAGATGAGGATAAATGGTGTAGTTAAGAACACATTTAATGGATATAAAGACAGTGTGACAGTTTGAAGTAAAGTAAATCAATAATTTGTAGATGACCGAAAATATGAAGAATGGGAAATAAGAAAATGTTGGAAATGTTAGGAAAAAATCTAGTTTTTGACATTTTTTTTGTAGACCAAGTAAGTGAGTCAACACAAAAGTGTAAAAAACTTTTGAAAGCTAAGATTATATAAATTATTATCAGATAGATTTTGGATGATGCACTGAGCAAAATCGCTTTATACAATTTTTGTATTGTCGTGAGTTAATAACTGTTATACAATATTATATATCCACAGATGGATAATCGTATAAGTACGAAACCTCCTCATATCGTTGCAAAAAAAAAAATTGTTCTGCATTAATCTGTATAATAGTTATAGAATATTACATTTGGGAATAAATAACGTTTTAATGGTATACAAATATCATATAAGCTTTACAACACAAGTTGAATATAAATATTATGTAACAAGCGAATAAAGGTTATATCACTTATTTTAGGAGCCGCGGAAAAGTTGCATACATGGAAACTTATTGTATTACCCTAATAGACTGGTAAAATAAAGGGAATTAACTGCAATGTATACTTAAAATTAGCGCCCTAATATGACCAATCAAAGGAGAAAATAATTTCCTAGTTCGCCATTATTGTGTAATTTCGTCATTCGTTATTGTCATTTCAGGGGTCGAAGTCCGATCGCACCACTTTGGCTTACTTATTTCATTTTTTTAGAGTTGATATGTTTAGTGTAGTTTAGTGAATGTGATCTTAGAATTTGAAATGGATTTCTTTAGGTTCCCATAAGAAATATTAGATACATTTGACGGTAAGTGTAATTAATAACTTGTTTTAAATTGGCCCGATCGGCGTTTCTTAATAATGGAGGGTTCAGAGTTGAGCATTACTTTGTTTTTTTCGCATATTATGCAATTTTTTTATTTACTTGTTTAATTTATTTAAATACATTAATTTTATACAGGGAAAGAATTATTGGAATAAGTTTTTTTATACAAAATACAGTGTATCCCAAAAAGTCTGCACCATACGGAAAACTTTTTCATTGTTAATTTCTCAGAAAATTTTATTCTTGATGAAAGTTGGTGCATGATATATTATGAAACGCAATATAAACCACATAAAAATAAAAAAAATTGTACGATATACGAGAGAGGAAAAGAAATATAAATTGGGCTCTAAAGTACCCTTATTTTTACAAACAGAAAAAAACATTACTTAAAAAACTTGTTTAGAATCAACATTTATTAGTAAATATGAATTCGAGTTTATTATTTAAATTTTAATTTCAATTTATTTTATTTTAGAATTTTCGGGGTACAAAATCGTGCCCAAACTTCACCATTTGTTGCACTATGGATTTTTTATGTCAAAAACTGAACTACCTAAAAACTTTTCATCGCTACTGTACGAAGCAAAACCCAAAGTCTAAATTATCATCTAATGTAGTTGCTTCCAGAGTTAAGATTACTAAAATTTAGCCATTAAACATCAGTTAGTGCAATGCCATAAGTTTATTGCTCAAAACGACTTTCAACATAAAACTAACTCAGAAAATGTTTATAGTAGACAGCAGTAGTGATGAGTTTTCTGATCTGAAGGAATTTTTTTCGTCACAGGTAACTTTTAATTTTGAAAGGTCTATGATTATTGTAGAAAAGGCAATAATTCATAGCACTTCATACAAACTAGGTGATATAATACTTATAGATCATAAAAAAATTTTTTTGGAAGAATTTGTAAAATTGTACTTAATAGTGATGAAACTGGCGTATTTTTTATCATTTATAAAATTATTTCTACATTTGATCAGCATCTAATTTATTATGAGTTAACTGATACTGTAAATGTGAGCATTAAAAATAATTAGCTACATATATTTAAATCTGTTACTTTTGTGTTTTGTTTTATTTTTGTTATTTCGTTGTTTTTTTATATTAATATACAAACGTATTTTGATTTTTTGATTCAAAGTTTCATTTAATAAAAAAAAATTAACTAATCAGTTTGTTTCTTTTATTACCTGATTAATCCATATTTTACATTTTTGACTGATCATATGCTTTGTTGTGTAACTATTATACAAAAATTCTTTAAAATGATTAGATTTAGATTAATCATTGTATACCCATTATAATACATATAAATTTTTCAGCTCTTATATGCTTGGAAAATAACCTTCATATGCTTAAAATGTAATCTTTATATAATATAACATATAACCGCTACATTCTTAGCATATGACCTCTATACGCTTAGTACCTAACGTTTATATGATTGGTATCTAACGTTTATATGATCAGTATCTAGTGTTTATAGGCTTACCATATAACCTTTACATGCTTGGGTAAACAATGTGATATTATTCACAATATATAGCAGAGTCAGTTTTTAGAAAAAAACGTTGTATAAAAAACAGTTCATTTGTCACAAATAGTATACAACTTTTGTATATTGGTTATAGAGTTTTCGTGTAATGGTTAATTTATTTTCTCTCAGTGTGGGCAGTTGGGATTTGTAAAGGAATATTTAGCAATGTTATGTTTATATTAAAAGGAATAAATAAAAAAAAGTAAGCAATATTTATTTTCAACATTAAAGTAATGAAATACAAAAAAAAACAAATGGAAAAAATCTAGTTTAGGGCGACATCTCAGATTTTGAAAATTTTTTTTGTACACTAATTTGTGGTTAAGAAACACGAAAATGTGTAAAAAAAAAGTTGGCGGTGTCTTACCAAAAAAAAGGTATGAATTTTTGAAACTATCACAAAACCAGTCTTCCCCAATTTTTTTTGTAACATTATCTCTTTTTAATATTTGCTTTTTACGATTTTTTTTCTGACACAAATCTTTACCCAATAAGTTACATGGAAATTGACCAAATCTTCGTGAATTAATACAGAAATAAAAAATAATTTATTGAAAATCTTAAAAATTGTATTTTTCAGACGCATTTTATTTTTTATGTCATTTTACTTTTATTGAATATTCAGTTTATCCTATGTTCTATACAATAGGAAAAATATTCATCTTCTTTTAATATCCTTTACTTTTTTAAAAACTACTTCTTCCCGATGAACTGATATAGATCAAAGTTTATTATCGTGTTCTTATCAGCTTAATATCAATATCTCTAATTGTTACCACATTTTTCAATCAAAAATTACCTCCACGTCTAATTATTAATTTTTTCGCTAAAACTTAGGTTTACTGGAAATCTGTTATGGAAAAAATGAACATCCCAATTTTTCCGTGAAATATTGCTTCTGTCATTTTTTGACAGTGTCGTACAAAAACTAATGGGTTCTTCCGATGGATAACCCAAACAAATATACCAAATTTCAGCTCAATCGGATTAAACGTGTGGGCTCTATCGTGGAAGCATACACACAGACAAATACACAGACAGACAGACATACGGATAGACAGACTAAATGGTCTTAATCGTCTTAGGGGATCTTAAAATATATATTTTCATCTTTCTCGAAAAATTTTTTAGCTCGTTCACAATACATTTTTTCCACATTCGAATTTGAAAAAAACATCAAGACTACATTTTTTCACAAAAATTTAAAAAAACAACAGAAGCAAGAATGCGTTTTCTTGCACACGAATTTGAAAAAATAGAAATAAAAAACATATTTTTCCGCAAAAAAAAACTAGAAAAAAATTCAAAAAGTATTTTTTCACACACGAATGTGGAAAAAAGCGAATGCATAAAAAACTAGAAAAAAAAACAGCAAAAATGCGTTATTTTTTCACACGTACATTGGGAAAAAAGAAAGAATGGATTTTCTGCATGATAATTGGAAAAACAGCATACTTTTTTTACACAAATTTGAAAAAAAAATAAAGCAAGAATAGATTTTTCCTTATTTAAATTTGAAAAAATGCAAAGTGCATTTTATCTCACACAAATTTAAAAAGAAACAAGCAACAATGCATTTTTCTACACGAAAAACTAGAAAAACAGCAGAAATTCGTCTTTCACACATGAATTGGAAAAAAAGCAAAAATGCATTTTTCCACACAAAAAATTGAAAATGACAGCAAAAACACATTTTTTTTTAACAAATTCGAAAAAAAAACCAAAAGCAGAAATGTATTTTTCCACAAAAAAAAATTGGAAAATATAGCAAAAACCCATTTTTTCAAATATAAATGTATTTTCTCTCCAAGGAATTTGAAAAAAAATTGGTTGTGTCCAGAGACGAATACTTTTTCAGTTATTTAGTGTTAAAGTTTGATATTTTTTTATTTTTAACAGGTGATAATTGGACAAACAATTTTGACTCTTCTGAATAGAATTTTTCAAGGGCTTTCAAATGACGTATTGCAAGTCAAATTCCGTGATATATTGCATCTGTCATTTTTTGATAGTGACACTTCCGTTTGACAGATGTCATATAAAAACTAAAAAGTTCTTCAGACGGGTAACCCAAACCCCTATACCAAATTTCAGTTCAATCGGATTAAACGTGTGGCCTCTATCGTGGAAGAATACACACAGACACACAGACAGACAGACAGATAGACTTCCATCTGGAAATGGTCTGAATCATCTCAGGTGACCCAAAAATGGATATTTCCATCTTTAGCTCGAAATTTTTTTTAGCTCGTTCACAGTACTTTCCCTTCTAGGAGGTGGGTCGGAAAAGTAAAAACTTTATAACATTATTACATTAATTCAAACGAAAATATATCTGATAAAGAATTACTTACCTCTATTTTATTTGATTAGGTCGAAAATTTACTTGAATTGATAGGAATTCAAAAGAAAGTGCTGTCGAATTTTTTATAATAATTTTTAAAAAAACTCTTTTGATAACGCAATGACAGTTGCGTATAATTAATTTGGAAGAATTCCTAAGATCGTCTCAGAGGTCATCGCGTTTAGTCTTCAATTGTTTTTATTATCTACTACTAGTAAATAATAAAAATTATCTACTTGTACCAGAGAAATTTAACTTCTCGACTCGAACACAGCATAAATAATTACTTTTTTAATACTAGTAGTGGAAAAATAAATTTTCTTACTTATCGGGTTTTCGCTTTTACCCCTCGATATATAAAATTCGAATTTATTTTAGGGGAATAAAAGAATATACAAAAAATAAGTAGAAGTAGAAACATAAATCTAAAAAAACTAATGAACATTTTAAATGGTTATAGAATAGTTGAAGAAAAAGATAAGTAGCATGTATAAAGACGGATGAATATTTTAAAATTATACGAAAAGTAATAGACAACAAATCATCAAGAATTAAAAATAGAAATGATAAAAAATTAGAAGTGCAAATGATAAAGAGGGATTTGATAAACAAATAGAAACAGAAAAAGATGAACGAAAATATGTCATAGCTTTGATTTAGTAGACTGATGATCAGATATAGCTGGTACAAAGCAAAAATGGAAGCTAACAAAAAGTTAGATAATAAAGCAAGCCGAGAGAAAACTAATTATTGGATTGAAGGTAATAATAAAAGAAGAAAATAATATGAGAAAAATAACAAATGATAAACTAAATCAATGAGACACAACAGAATAAAGATGGAAGTGATTGATAAGTATTGAAATTAAATAAAAAGCAGGAAGAGTTTAAAGGATATTTTTTTGACAGAAATACAGAATATTTCATGGGGACAATAAATATAATGTAAAACCACAAAAATATCAGGAGTAAAAGTAAAAAAAGGAAATGGTGAATAATTTTTGGAATATGGAATCGGAAGGTTCATAAAAAATACATGAGGAGAAAAGTGAAATTTAAGAAATATTATTATTACTGGCTCTTAATTTTTATTAAAACCTTTTTAATTCTATTAATTATTTTTAATAAAATATTTTTTCCATTTAATATTAAATAAAATAAAAGATTATACTTACAAAAATTACAAAAAAAAATAACAATTACCTCACTTATTCTATAATTGGCACAACTAATTAAAATTCACTATGCATACATATTTAAATAAAAATCCTGTAACGATAAAAAAATTGATAAAAACTAATCCAAATTAATAATTGCACAAGCTTAACACGTATATTATCAAATTAGATTTAATTTTGATTATAAGGTTAACACATTGGGCACCTTAGGGCTTAAAATTTTGCATACAAGATTCTGATACCCTAGATTAGATCTGATTAGATTTTGGTATCAAACGGGCAACCGGAAGTGGCAGTTGCTATAAGTGATGATTACTAAACTAAATGGCAATAAAGTTTTACACATTTATTTTTTATACATATTGTTGTCCGATTTATAAAAAAGTCAATTTGTAACAATGCAATTATTTTTTCAAAAATCCATTATTTGGTATTTATACAATCACAGTAAATCTTATATCAAACATGTTATCAAATGTATTAAAACATTCAACATTGATAAAAAATTACCTATAAAATGGATCGGAAAAATATTAAAATTTTATCGGTTTACAAGCTTTCTAATTAAGATTCCAATTTGTTTGGTTTCTACAAAATAGTTTTATTAAAAGTTCAGTTCTTTGAATTTTCTACCGGAAAACTTCAAATATATTCAAGAATTTTATTGTTGTTAAAAAAAAACATCGGACACCATAAAATTAAGGGTATATTTTCAGTAGACCGAAAATCAATAGACCGAACGCTTTTTTCGCGGAATACCAGTAGACAGAACAACCAATAGACCGAATAATCAATGAATGATGGACCAATGATTTTGTATAAGCAGGTTTGATTTGGCCAATAATTTTTTTTTAATAGTAAAAAAGTGATTTAACAGTTCAGTCTTTTAATAGAGTGCGTTCGGTTTATTGGGATTTGGTCTAATGCTAGAGGGTCGGTCTAATGGTTTTTCTATCTACTGGTAGTCAGCCAATTTAAGTACATCCATGCAAAATTAGTTATAACATACTGGGCGTTATTCGAATTTTAACAAATAGTTTTATATAACCGCAAGTAAAATTTAAATATTAAAAACATCACATCCTTTTCTATAATACCCGGTATTATGTCAGTCAATGAATCGTGCTTAGATATGTGAAAAAAATCGGCTGTGTCATCCCAGAACTTTCCCGACTCTTATGTGGAGAATTGGATTATTTTAATTACAAAATACAAAATTCCTAAAATGCTGTAAAATGAAATAAATTGCTGGAAAAAAGGGTAAATATTGCAAAAATGTTCAAAAATTAATTAAAATGAAAAACGACAAAAGTTACTAAAAATGGTAACAAGTTATTACAAATAGTAATAAGGTAAAGAAATATTTCCGAAAAATTGTTAAAAATGATAGAGAAAAAAATTAAAACTATAATAAAAAGACAGTAAAAATGGGCAAAAATCAAAAATACGAAAAGAATCTTAATACAATTTGTAAAAACTGGAAAAAGAGGTAGAGATGCAGAAAAAGACAAATAAAGCAAAAAAGGTACTTAACAAAAGGAAGAAAATCGGTCAAGTGCGTGTCGGTCTTCGCACATTTAGGGTTCCGTACCAAATGTAGAATATAAGCCAGCTGTGCAGAGGCAGGATTATTAAAGGACTTTAAAATTTTAATCTAATAAGCCAAAAATACTTGGTAAAAAGATTTAAAGAAGTGAAAAGAAAAATTAAGATTCCAACTACTGAAATCATTTATTAGCAAAGCAACATACTTTTGATTAAAATTTTGAAATTTTGCATATAGAATCTAAATCCTTCAAATTAAATCTTTTAGAAGCTCTTGAGATAAACAATTTGGGGTACGGAACCATAAAAACGTAAAATAAAGCAAAAAGGAAAAGAGGCTTACTAAAGGTAAAGAAACGGAAAAAAGGGTAAAACAAAAATCAACAAAAAGTCCTAAAAAAGCCAAATAAGCCAAATTAAAAGGAAAAAAAAAACAAAAAAGGCCAAAAAATGCAAAAAAAAAGGTCAGAAAAGGACAAAAAAATCCAAAAAACTTGAAAAGCAAAAAAAGGCAAAATGTTTTAAAAACGTCAAAAAAAGAAAGAAAAGTAAAAAGGCAAAATAAAGACAAATAAAAGAAAAAATGCAAAAAAGCTCCAAAAAATACCAAAAAAAAAATTAATGAAAGCAAGAAATAGGGCAAAAAGGGGTAAAAAACGAAAAAAAGGTAAAAAAAGTCAAAAAACGGCAAAATGAAAGCCAAATAAAGGCAAAATAAAGACAAAATCATGGCAAAAATAACAAAAATTGTTGAAGAAGGAACACATTATATAGCACACTGCTACAATTAGGATATCCTAAAATCATGGGTGAAAACTATTGGGAGTTCGGGAAAAAGTTTGACACAAAAGTTGTAGGGAATTTTATGCTCTACAACTTTGCACTAGAATAGTTTGCACATTGTTTGTTTGTCAAAAAAAAAAAAGAAAAGTCTAAATGTATATATTTTTCGACTTCTAGCGGCGAAACTAAGGGGAATTCGAAAAAAAGGTAATTATTATTGTTAAAAGAAATTTGGTGCTCTACAACTTTGTACTAGAAAATTTTGCATTGTTTATCTTAAAAATTTGGAAAAACTACGGAAACGAGAGGTAAAAACACATGTACATTTTTTGCGCCCTCTACTAGCGCAGCTATTGGAAATTTTGGAAAAAGTTTGATACAAAAATTACAGATACAGACCATACTCTGGAAATGGTTTCAATCTTCTTGGGGGAACTCAAAATGGATATTTCCATCGATATCTCGAATTTCTTTGCTCGTTCCCAATACTTTCCCTTTGATGGGACCCAGAAAGTAAAATGTCAAATTGAAAGAATGGGAAACAATATTGAAAGAAAGATAGATAAGATAAAAAAAGTTTAATATTTTAGTTGTCAATTTAAGATTTGTGATAAAAACTATGATATATGTATATAATTTCTCCACGACCATTACTGAATGTATGAATTCCGAAATCGTTTTAATAATAGAATGTAAACATTCACACTCTAAAGTCTGAATATTTATTCTAAAACACTTGCTTCTTATGTATTTTGCATGTATTTTCATTCTTTATCAAGGTAAAGAATGGATTTTCTGTAATCGAACTAAACGATATGGATTGTCACTGTTAGATATAAAGTGGCGACGGTAATAATTATTTTCAAACAAGTTTTAATTTAAACAAAATAATTAGTGAAAAATCAAGTGAAGTAGATATAGAATTTAATAATATCTTAAATTGCAAATTATCAAAAAACACCACTGCACCAGATTTTAATTTCGGTAAGTGTAACACTATAAATATTAATACAATGTAATACAAATATGTCAACAAATAACTTGTGTTCAGATTTAATTTAATTTTGATTTATACTTTTTGACACTATAAATATTAATACAATGTAATACAAATATGTCAACAAATAACTTGTGTTCAGATTTAATTTAATTTTGATTTATACTTTTTGACACTATAAATATTAATACAATGTAATACAAATATGTCAACAAATAACTTGTGTTCAGATTTAATTTAATTTTGATTTATACTTTTTGATCGTGGAGAAAATATAGTCTGTTACTCGGTCAGAATGAAAAAATTCGACACTCGTGGTTCCTCACACTCGCTTTCGCTCGCGTTCGGAATTTTCCACTTGTGTCGAATTTTTCATTCTAACTTTGTTACAGAATCTACTATTACTTGAATATTTGGTTGGCTCTTAGGAAATATTAATTATTATGTATGTACATTTAATATTCATGTTCAAAATCGATGATGTATTCACTATATACTGTCAATGCATGCTCTGTAATTGGGTTTATGACCTGTAGAGTATTTAAAAAAAATAAATAAATAAATGAATCGGTACAAAAATGACGGAGGAAACTAAGATCGGAAATACAGTTTTTAACATGTAAATTCCCATATCTCTGTTTTCCAAAGAAGGTCAATTTTGGCCCAAGCCTTTAGGCAAACGAAGATTTACATCGAAACATGAACCCATTTTAATTTTAGACATGGAATCACCATATTTTTCTTCTTTTCCTGATTTGTTTAAAATAATAATTTTGTTTTTATACAAACGAAAAGGAAAAGTACAACAATAATAAAAACTCGAGATCATACGTTACGGATTTTATAAAATACCCGTAGAGTTTTATTATATTTAAATTCAAATTCCGTTGTCTGGATGATGCCTACTGGAATTGTATCTTCTAACATCAAAAATTAAATAAATGGGGAAAAAACAGCTTTCCAGTTTCGAAATTGTTCGTGAAAGTTCGTGAAAGCTTCAAACGAGAGCACGCTTTCCACAGTCAGTTGTGCTTTTAGCGTGCTTTGAGCCACACGGACATTTCCTCCAGCTTTCTACTTCATCTAACTCTCTGTGTACACTCTCATGCAATAAACTTTTTCAACTTCAGGTAAACTTTTTATGCAATTTAAAATTAATTGTAATTGTACTTTAATTAAATTCTAACATTTTTAAGTTGGTTTTCGCGCCTGAAACTTTGTTGGAAAAAGTTTTTATTTAAAGAATACGTAGTGATTAAGTCAGTGGTTGAATATTTTATATTTAAAGAAAAGTTTATCCAATTTAATGTGTTGATATATCTAAAAGGTAAGTTCTTTATATGAAAATGTGAATATATATTTTTAAAATGTCATTTTATAAATAAACAAAGTTTCAATTAAGTCCAAAGAAGTTGTCAATGTACCATAAAAAATTTATATAAGTTGAATATTGAAAAAAGCGACTAGTTTTGGCGAAATTTCGCCATAATCAGGCCAAAGTATTAATGGGGGGTTATTTATAAAAATAAAATTAAAATAAATTAACTGCTCATAACTGACAACAAATATATTAATAAGAGGTTGTTTTTTTAATTTAAAAGGTAAATAGTACATTAATTACCTCAAAGTTTCAATTGACAAAAATAATCATTTTCTAATGGAAAATTAATGATAAATACGTTTGGTAGAATTTACAATTATTTTTTTTTTTAAATAGTTATAAAACTTTTTTAAAAAGAAAATTTTACTTTAATACACTTATTTTTAGGTTGATCATTCAAAACTTTGTTGGAAAAAGTTTTTATTTAATTAGTACAGAATAATTTAATTAGAAGTTACATTTTAATTCATAGAAAAGTTTTTGTGTTGATATTATGTCATGAACCTGAGTAAATTAAATCATAAAACTTGTTTAAAAGTTTGTTATTATATCATATGATAAAAAGTTATTTCAAATGTGTTGTTATAGGAAGCTTATTTTAATTTGTTAGTTCCCAACTCTATACTAATATAACTAAATATCGTTTTTACTTCAGTGTTAACCAGATTTAACTAATTTATACGTTAAAGTGATACCATGATTTTTACTTGTAATTTTATTATTCAATTTGTATATTTTTTTACATCGGCCATATAGTTACGCTGGTTGAAAAAAAAGGAAATATATTTATAAATATCGCTTTTTGTTATTAAAAATCATTTATTAAAATTACCAATTATTCTCAATTGATTTATGATGATATTTATTTAATCTAATTTAATTTTTAAATTTGTTATTAATGAAATATAAATATTGTTCTAAAATTTTTAAGCGCACGTAGTTCAGTAGATTTTTTTTATGTTTCATAACTAATATTATTTTCTTGTTTGTTTTTTGTTTTTCATAATTATAATACTTCAATTTTCGGACGTTTTGTTAGCAATTTTGCAATATTTCTTTTTCACCAAATACAATTTAGAGATCTGCACTGCTTTGCAGTAAGAGATCGTTTAAAATCGTAGAAAATCACGACACGCAACTCTCGACGATTTAATTAAGTTAAAAGTGTTTTTCTCGTGTAAAAGTTTACTTCTGTGGAAATTAGGGTATCTATTTCCAGTATAAGATAAAATATTGTAATTGCTGGCTTCGGAATTTAAATATTAATTTTTTCGACACGATATTTTTAGAACACAGAGCAAACCCTATTTATTTTTCAGAGTTCTCAGCTATGCCTTGTTTTTCTTAAACAACTTGTATAATAAAATTTCATCTACATAATGTAGAAAGTACTTTTTTTTAGTTGTTGGCTATAAATTTCTTTTAATTTATTTGTTTAATTTATGATCTCTCTTTTTTTTAAGACTTTTTTCGCCTGTTTTTTTAGAGCTAGTATTTTTGTGACGCAATTTTTTTCCTTTTTTTTTCGAAACTTGTGTTTTTTGCCCAATTTTTTCTCTGTTTTTTTTTTACACGCAGTATTTTGGTGTCCCATTTTTTCCTCTTTTGTTCAAACTTGTGTTTTTGGCAACTTTTTTTCCCGCCTTATTGGGAAACTTTTGTTTTTGTCCCATTTTTTTTATCTTTTTTAAAACTTTTGTTTTTTGCCCATTTTTTTCCCTGTTTTTTTTTACACCCAGTATTTTGGTGTTCCATTTTTTCCTCTTTTTTCAAACTTGCGTTTTTGGCAACTTTTTTTCCTGCCTTATTGGGAAACTTTTGTTTTTGTCCCATTTTTTTATCTTTTTTAAAACTTTTGTTTTTTGCCCAATTTTTTCTCTGTTTTTTTTTTACACGCAGTATTTTGGTGTCCCATTTTTTCCTCTTTTATTCAAACTTGCGTTTTTACCAACTTTTTTCCCGTCTCATTTTTACAACTTTTGTTTTGTGCCCCATTTTTCCTCTTTTTTCAAACTTGTGTTTTTTGCCCAATTTTTTCCCCGATTTTTTACACCGAGTATTTTCGTGTCCCATTTTGCCTCTTTTGTTCAAACTTGCGTTTTTACCAAGTTTTTTTCCCGTCTTAGTTATACAAGTTTTATTATTTTTTGCCCCATTTTATGCTCTTTTTTCAAACTTGTGTTTTTTGTCCAATTTTTTACCTGTTTTTTTGCACTCAGTATTTTGATGTCCCATTTTTTTCTCTTTTGTTTAAACTTGCGTTTTTACTTATTCCCGCATTATTTTTACAACTTTCATTTTTTGCCCCATTTTTTTTCTTTTTCCACCTGTGTTTTTTTGCCAATTTTTTTCCCTTTTTTTACATCCAGTTTTTGGTGACCCATTTTATCCTCTATTGTTCAAACTTGCGTTTTTAGAAACTTTTTTTTCCGCCTTAGTTTTACAACTGTTGTTTTTTTGCCCCATTTTCTTTCTTTTTTCACTTGTGTTTTTTGCCCATTTTTTTCCGTTTTTTTTTTACACGCATTATTTTAGTGACCCATTTTTTCCTCTTTTGTTCAAACTTGCGTTTTTACCAACTTTTTTTTTCCGCCTTAGTTTTACAACTTTTGTTTTTTGCCCCATTTTTCCTCTTTTTTTAAACTTGTGTTTTTCGCCCAATTTTTTCCCTGTTTTTTTACATCCAGTATTTTGGTGTCCCATTTTTTCCTCTTTTATTTAAACTGGCGTTTTTACCACCTTTTTTCCCGCCTTAGTTTTACAACTTTTGTTTTTTGATCCATTTTTCCTCTTTTTTCAAACTTGTGTATTTTCCCCAATTTTTATCCCTTTTTTTACACCTAGTATTTTTATGGCCCATTTTTTTACTTTTTTTTTCAAACTTGCATTTGATACAAACTTTTTCCCCGCCTTAGTTTTACAACTTTTACTTTTTGCCCCATTTTTGTGTCGTACTATATTAAGTACTAAACGAGGAATTGATCACAAAATGTCAAAAAACCTATTAGGGGTAGAAACTAAGCAAATTAAATTAAATTAAATATGATGGTCCTGGAAAAGTATTAAAGATTTTTTTTTAAATTGAAAATTTAATCGAAAGAACAATTTAAAAAGATACAAGTTGGCAATGTTTAACTGCACCTAAGGACAGCATTGCCACTGCCAGCCCCTAGGAAGCAATCCGTATTTTTTCAATTTTTTCTTTCGATTATATTTCAAATTTTAAAAAAAATTCTTTAATTCTTTTCAAGTACCAAGTTTAATTTAATTTACTTAGTTTCTACAATTAATAGGGTTTTCCCATTTTGTGATCATTTTTTTTCCTCGATTAGTACTTAAATTTGTGGTGCCTGACTTTGTGCTTAATTTCCTAAAAACTTTGGACCACATTTGAGATACCTTTGGGATTTCTTATTAATAATTATTTAAAAATACTTATTTTTGTACAACTAACCGTGGATTATTTTAAGATTATTTTAAAAAGGAACCTTGTTTCTGTAAACTAATTGCTTTTTGTTGGCTTTTTTTTTAAATAAATAATTATATTTTTAATCATAATATAATTTTGCATACATAGTTAAAAATAAATAATAATAAATAACGAGAAAATATTGTTTTTCGCAATCTATTTATTTATGCCATTGCATTAAGTAAGCGAAATAATTAAAATTAGTTAAAGGTCTCCCTATACATGAGTTGTTACATGTTGAACTACTATAACTGAACTATTGACAGGGTTATTTCCGATTTCCTGGCCTGTTCGCCTCATTGAACGCAATCTTCGCTAAGTGCAATTTCGGTAAAACCTCTATTTCAGTCAAGTTTGTTTTCAAAATGTTTAAGTAGCTGAAATTGCTTTTCGCTTACATTTCAAAAGTTTTTTTTAATACAATTAACCCAGAAAAATATGGATTATGCCATTACTTTTTACTGTTTATATGTAGAAGAAGTAATTGATTTTGGTACCGAAGAACAAACAATATAAAAGACTGTTTATTGAAATATTAAAATTTTAGTATTTGCCAAAAATATCCTTTTATTATTGGGAGGGGGGTTTGACTGCGGATTTCCACGTTTAATTATTAAAAATCGAAATAACTCTATGACTGTAACATTTAGGTATAGGGAAGTAAAAGTATTTTGTAAGTATTTTATGAAAGTTATATAAGATACGGTTCTATTTGAAATAACCGAGAAAATCATGGCCGCGAGTTTTGAGACACCATGTATACAAACTATTAAAAACATGAAAAACTAGACAACTACGAAATTATTCTAGCCTTGAGGTATTAACTTGCAGTTGTTGATATTAAATAATACAGGGTGACGATTTCATTAAGATTTTCACATAAAAATCTATGTTAACAAAATAGGGAAAATGAGTAAAATTCAAATTCAAGGTAATATATAGGGTGTATCAATAAAAAGAAACATAGCTTGGGTAAGCTGCAACTTTATGAAACATTCTGTATATTAAGTAATAATTTTAAAATGTTAAACTTGACTCTATCTATAATTTTTATTTAAAACTTTTTCGTATCCCTCAAAACAACGGAGATATTAAACTCTAGAGTACAAATTGGTAATAAAAAATAAGGTTTCAAAATATTGACAAATTTTTGATGAACTTTATCTGGATTTATAAATTAGCTGTTAATTATAAATTATACTGACAAAATTATTAAACACCAATAAAGACAATAAAGAATTTCTACCTAAAAGTCCCAGAAATTATCTTTAATGTCCTTAACAGGAATTGAAAATTCTTCACCCTGAATTTTCTAGTAGAAATTAACTTTTACTCTAGGCAATTACCTTTTATAAAGTCTTTAATAAACGGTTGAGATATATTTTTAGATATCAGTGAGATATTGTGAGGTTATAGTTGAGGCTTCCCTATATTCCTAATTGAGCAATTTTTTCAAACCATATACACATTTTTTTATGGAATCACAAAACGACAAATTAGTTCGTTAGTAGACACGTAGATTATTTTTTGTCAAAAATTCAATTTGGCTTTGCATTTAGAGATGACTCAATGAATACTAATTTTTAATAAAAAAAAATTAAAAACAATACTGCATCGGTTGGAAAAGTTAAGATAGGGACATATTGTTAGTAAAGGAGCAACACCCATTCTTCCGCATTCCTTATATTAAATCTGTAACGCTCTTTGCATCGTCAATCTGTGTTTTGGCGCCTTCGTTCAGGTTTCGGATTTCCTCGGGCGCCACCTTCTGTTTATAGTGTAAAGGCCACTTGCACGGGCAGCGTCGGTGGAGAAAGAATACTCCAGGGCGTTTATGGTATCGACCAATGCGTTTTCGGCAACTTGGGCGGGCTTTACTTGCTCCACTAGGTTGAGTACCTGGGTATTCGCTGCGTTGCTGGTTATGCTCGTAGTTATGAAAAATAAGAAAAAATAGAATCAGTAAATAAAAATCCAATTAGTACGGTAAACAGCTTTATTAATAACCAAAATAATACAGGAGGTGGGAAGGAGGAAGGGGGAAGGCGTGCAACAAGTTTTAATATCAAAGCAATATCTACAGGGGCAGTAATACGGATAAGTTAAGCAAAACTAAGCGGGGTACGGGGCGAACTCTAACAACGCTAGGTGCGGAGTGAAGGGGAACTACTAACGAACTACGGCGGTAAGCATAACAATTAGGTAACCGGAAAAACTATATTCCTACTTTTGACGGATAGTACAATGTAACCGAAGCCACCAAAATATACTTCCCGTTGAATTATTTCGTCAACGAAATGTACAATGTGACCGAAGCCACCAGAGAGTACCTTTCGTTGAATCGTACCAACGAATAGTACAATGTGACCGAAGCCACCAGCGAGTACTTTTCGTCTGTCAAATCGCGGCGACGGAGAGTACAATGTAACCGAAGCCACCATAGTGTACTTTCCGTCGTTTCCTTAAGACGGTACTAAAGCCACGGCGACCGAGAGCACAATGTAACCGAAGCCAATAGAGTCTACCTTCCGTCGTTTAAAAAACGGCAATACCAAGAGAAACTCACCAGTACATAAAACTAGAAGTCTCTGCAGTCTGCAAGGAGCAAGCTCGGAGCTAAATCCCGGTATACCTTAAGGCTCGATGACACGGAGCGAGTTTACAAGCTGATAGTTGGTGAATTCACTAGCTGCTAGTAAACTCGCTCAGTGTCATCATGGTAACTAGCCAACTAGCAGATTATAAACTATCTGCGAGTAAAGTTGAAAGGCGGGCTACTTTACTCGCTACTAGCTGGCGTGTGAGCTTGTTAGCTAGTAAACTAGCCGTGTGTCATCATAGTTGCTAGTGAACTAGCTGCAAAAAATAAATAAATAAATCAGGGATTCCTGGTTTCAGTATCTAAAACACTCGCTGGCTAGTTGGCTACTGAGCGAGTGGAAGGTTTTATGTGTCATCATCACTATCCCACTATCTCACTCGCCCGCTTTTAAACTGGCCAACTAGCAGCTTGTAAACTCGCTTCGTGTCATCGAGCATTTACTGTTCGTGGTGTCTAAACGGCTCAAGCGCAAGTGCCCATCGTTCGGACGGAGTGTGAACTTTTTACACTACGGATCGCGTTTGACCCTATATTCGGAGGAAGGTCGCGGTGTTTATTCTATTTTTCTTATTCACGGTGCATTGTGATTTTACCTATTTACGATCAATTGCCCATAGTGATATTTTAATAAAAATTATTTTTAATAATGGATTTTAGAGGAAAGCTAAATATAATACTTATTTTGAAATGTAAATATAAAACGGATCTATTATTATTAAGAAAAAGTAATAAAAACGGGGTTAGGGACTTTGAAAATATTGATAAATTAGTAAGTTTGTTACAAATCCCATAAGAAGACGCAAGGATCAGTTCTGGCAAAATTGCGTTAGTTCAAGGTCACGCAACACGGCGCAGCGGATTGAGACCTTATCAAAGCGGATCGAAACCTGGTCAAAGCGATCAAAGGTGGATAATCGACGACATGGAGAAAATTAACAAACAATTGAAAAGAGAAGAGAATAAATGTCAAACTATAAAAAATAAATTTAAGATTATATAAACAAAGTGTAGTCCAACAAGATGTCTTTTTAACCCGATTGAGTTTTATAATAAGTTGTCTATACCACTTTTGGTTAAGTCTGCATCCGCTTTGGTTCAGGTCACCATCTGTTTTTGAAGAGGTCTCGATTCGCTTTTGATTAGTTCTTCCGCTTCGACAAGGTCTTGAAGCGCATTGATCAGGTCTCGATTCGCTACGCCGTATTGCGTGACCTTGAAATTAACTCAGTTTTTCCATAAAGGACCTTGGCGGTTTTTTTATGAGATTTAACATGGGGAATGATGAGAAATGGATGCTTGTTATTGAAATTATCAATAAAAATAACAAGGTATATGTGATTTAATTATTCATCTGATTGACCTATTGGCTCCGCTAATGATATTGCCTTAAAAAAAATAATATTTATATGCGGCCGTCGTTTTTGTCGTTTATTTGTCGTAAAAAAGTTCGTAAGTTCGTTAATTTAATTTTCGCTTTTTTTTGGTATTATATTCACTCTTTTTTAGGACAATAAAACGTCAAACTGTTGCAAATTATGGGATCTGCATCTACAATTCATATTTATCTTTTCAATATATTCCATCGTTTCGATATTGAACCTAAAACGTTTTAGAAATATATATACATGTCTAGATTTCAAACATATATAAACCGCAAATATGTTTATGAAAATGATATCAGTATCGAAAATATGTGTCAAAAGGTAGCAGTTCAATGGATATTGATATTTTGTATTACTTTGTGATATTTAAATAGAATATAAAATATTTTTGAGTGAATCAATGCATGTATATATAGGGTGTATACATAAATTATTACCTAACATTGCAACTGGAAAAATACCTCAATCCGTGTCCTACATCCTCTTATTTTTAAACAGTTACTTTAGTGTACTAAATTATATTGTTTTCGGTCTTTTAATATTTTCGAAAAAAAGTATACTAAAATACTAAAATACATGTACAGACATTATAATTAAAACATTTTTTTCACAAACTTTATTATAAACTGTAAAACGTTATTTTTTATTTGTCGATAAAAGCGATTTAGTAATAAATGTGATTTAAGCTTAATTATTTTTATTATGGGTTCGTTCCGCAAGTAGAATTTAAAATATATCTAAAAGTAAAATATTAAGTATATTAAAAAAAAATTTTGGACGCCAGTCTAATTGATTTTTTAATGTATTTAGAAACAGTTGACAAAAAAACTATAATACGTTTCAAAATCCGTCCTTTCTTTCTTTTCGTGGGTTTAAGGAAATTAAACTAAAATTAAACGTTATATTTATTTTATTTTAGAAGAAAATTTAATAATCCTTCAGAGTCTTTTTCTTTTATATCTTTGGAAAATGTGACTTAGCTTAGTTTATGGCGTGTCTTCGAGTTCTTCTAAAATTTCCTGGATCCGGTAGTAAAAGATGTCAAAAACTTGTTCCCAAAGAAAAAAGGACCAGTTCCAAATAAAAACGTTCAGTCCCAAAGGAGAAAAAAAAATTGCTCGTTCCAAAAAAAGACGTTCAGTGTCAGAAAAACCTTAAAAGTTCACATAAGACAAAAATCTTATAAATTACCAGATTTCGTGGTCTCTGTTAAAAAAAAGAAGAATATAAAACAATGATAATATTAATATGAAATACAAAAATTTTTAGATCAAAATAGGAAATATAAAATAATCAAAGTGGATTAAATTTTAAGACAATCTGTAAAAACGAATTAAAAATAGATTTTCTTTTTGTAATTGAGACGGAAAGAGCACCACAAACATAAGATCATTTATATTATTATAAAATATGAACTTTTAAGTAAATATAACAATACCGGCATAAAAAAGAATTAACAACAACAGTAATTAAAAGTTAAAGCGTCAAAATAATTAAAAATGATAACAGGAGACATAAGTGAATATATAATAAAATATAATAAAAACTTACCCTATATGTATAACGAGGAAAAAAAAATAAAACTTCAATAAGCGACACAAGTGATATAAAAGCCAATTATTATGGCTGAAGAGGCAAAGAAAGAGAATTGTTAACATGGGAAAGACATTTTAGTGTAATACCAAGAGGAGAGGGAGATCTTGAGAAGGGATACGACGCTAGGGATATCAAACGAGTCTGAAATTAAGATATACTGAGCGGAGGAATAATGAAAATACAGGGTGGCCCAGAAAAAAAACGTAACAACTGACAAAAATGAAAAAAAAAAATTTGGACGCCAGTCAACTTGATTTTTTTGATGTAATTAGAAACAATTGACAAAAAACTACGATATATTTCAAAATCCGTCCTTTCTTTTTTTTCGGGTTAAGGAAATTAAACTCAAATTAAACGTTAAATTTATTTATTTTACGATAATAAATTCCAGAGATTTTTTTTCTCTCAAAAAAAAACTTAGCTTTTCTTGAGGTTGAGGTTCTTGTGGTTGAGGAAAAAAATTTCTTGGCCCAAGTAAAACTAACTGTCCAGAGGAAAAACTTTTTGTCCCAGGTAAAACTAACTGTTCAGAGGAAAAACTTCTTGGCCCAGGTAAAACTAACCGTCCAGAGGAAAAACCTTCCAGAGGAAAAAACTGTCCAGCATAAAAGGACCAAAAACCCCTACAAGATGATGTGGAGAAAAAAAAATTAATCTTCAGTAAGCGTCACAAACGGTATGAAGTCAGTTATTTAGACTGAGTAGGTAAAGAGAAGAACATTATTAACATGGGAAAGACATTTTATAGGAATACCAAGAGAAGAGAGGGACATGACGCGAAGAAATAAGAAGGGGATATCAAGCTAGTATGAAACCATAATCTATTGAATAGAAGAATAATGAAAATACAGGGTGGCATAAAAAAAACGTAACATGAGACGCATTAGTGTGATCGAGGTTGAAAATGACTTTCTGTCGAAATTTAAATATACTAGATGTTGCGATGGTCCCAGTAAGAATATAATTTGGAAATATCGGCTATTTGTTGAGCGATTTTGTAATAAAAGAATCGATACAGTGATTAATCGCTTATGAAAAGATCAATTTAAATGATCGAGAGTCGTAGATAAAAAGATCGATCTTGTGCATAATCGATTTAGATAGAACATCCCTAATTTCGTAGTAACAAATTAAAATTTAAAAACGATTTTTCTGCTTGTGGACTTTTTACTTGTGATAAGGATTTTTCATTCCATAAAATGAAACATTAATTTTTTTCTTCTTAATAGATTACGAAAATATTAAAGAATAAAAAGTTTTTAACTCAACGAGGGTTGTCGGTTCTATATTTTGACAATGAAAAAGATTAATTGAAAAATTGTTGGATTGTTTTTTCACCTCTTCGTAAATATGTAATGAGGATAAAAAAGTTTAATTGCCGTTTTACATAAAAAAGTGATGTATTAAGTTTTCTTAGATTTTGATAAAATTGTATTGAATTGATTTTTAGTTTTTTGTTTATTTACACAATATATCAACATCTATAAACTGTACAGAGTGACGCAAATTTAATTGGGATTTCGTAAACCATTATAAATAGAAAGTTGGTTAACTGGGAAAAAAGATTTGTATTTTCATAACGAATTAATTGATTTTTTCAAATTTAAAATATCAGTTCTGATTTCCGAGATATTTGGGATAAACCGAAATTGACAATTTTCGTTTTATTTCATTAAGACCTTTATTGTTAAAGAAAAAACTTTAAGACCAATTTCGTCAATTCTCTTTATAGGAAATCCTACCTTAAAGTAAAATATATTAAAATATTGATTTGTTATAAATTAAAAGAAAGGTTGTTTTTATTACAATGGTTTTATTCTAATTAAATTGGACATGTATAAATCTAACTAAATCTACCGGATGTTAAACTAAAGCTACAGGATGTTAAACTGAAATATAATTAACTATTAATAACTAACATCCTTATCTTACCACTAAATCTCCCTCGAGGAAATGAAAAAAATATATAAATATATAAAATATATTTTATTTTCTTTATTCACAATGATAGAACTTTACCCTATTTTTATGAACTTCCACTAATTTATTTCCTAGGTCTAAAATGATATTTAGTGAATTTTCTTCTACCTTAAATGGACCATTATAAAGTGGTTCTAATTTATTTTTCCCAATATTTCTTAACATATACTATATTTTACAATTTTTGTACCTAAATTAAACGCGGATTTTCATTTAAATTTAGAGGTTACTAAATTGCTTTCTGCGTTGTTACATGCTTGTTGCAATCTATATTTTAATTCTAAAGGATAAGACAAATGTTAAATGCACTTAAATCATTTTAAACGATAAAGAAAAACTACAAAGAAGCATATTTACTTGGTTTTTCCCATGAATAAGTGATTGGGATTTTAAATTAAAATAAAAAAAAGACCAATTTTCATCTATTATCTAAATAATAAAACCGTATATATCAACATATTTAACCACCAACCCTTAAGCTATTCACATGAATAATTTAATTTGAGTTCCAGAAATCAGTTTACTGTAAACAACCCCTGGATATATGTAAACTTAGAACCAATTACAACGAAATATTTTATCAAAGGACCACCTCCTTTATAGGCAGACGATTTGCTAACAAATTTATATAAACATCCAGATACAATCAGACATTTGAGAACCAAATTAATAATGATTTTTTTTAAAATATTTATATAAAATGTACTACAAAATATATACATAGAAAAAATATTATTTGAATTAAACAAATTTTATTTGAATTAAATAAGTCAAACAAAATGTGTTATTTGTTTTAACAAAACTGTTTATTTAAATATCCAAAGAAATGATTTTGTTAAGTGAAAGCAATGTGTTCTTGATTAAAAAAAATGTTTTCTTGATTGAAAAAAATGTTTTTTTGATTGAAAAAAATGTTTTAGTTAACCTTTAGATCTCGAAGTTAAAAAAATTACATTAAAACCGAAGAGGGGTCATCAAGGTCCCACAGTTCGTATTGATTAAATTTTGCTGTCTGGGTTTAAAAATTTGTGTCAGATATAACTTTTTTAATGAAAAGTCTAGGAATATATAATTATTTGTTATATCTCACAAAACATACAAAAATGTGTAACGGTTGCAGTTTCCGGGTATTTTACCCGAAATTCTGGTATTATATATAAATAATCAAACTGGTAAAACCGGGTATTTTGACGCTTTGGCTTTTTTGGGATTCAGTACGCCATCTCTGTCTAAATATGAAATTCTCAAAGTTGTCGGTGCGTTTTTGATTGACACTAGCTCGCACACAGTGCACAAAAGTGCTACGTGCCTCAATGTCAATGACAAATGCAGTTTCTCCTTAACTTGCCTTTTCCTAATGCGTCAGTTGAAACAGTCTTCAGCTGTTTAAATAACATCAAAACAGAAAATAAAAACAGGCTGAAGACCATTGAGGCATTTCTGCATACAAAACAGGGAGTCCAAGAAGCAAGTGGTCCGATAAAATTTGAACCGTGTAAAAATATGTTAAATTCCAATTATGGCCAAAATAAAGTACTTAATCGCTATTAAGGATTTTATTTCTTAATTTTTACCTTTTCGTATCTTCCCATATTTGAAATAAATAAATAAGAGGTAGATAGGTAGGTACCTAATTATTTATTACTTATTAATAAAGTAGCTGATGATTTTCTGCTCCTTAGTAATGTTCTGGTGATTTTCATGCTGAAGTGCGTATAAAACGGCATATTCTGTCATATTGGTGTGGGTAAAGGAGAATTTCAGTCCGACAACACTGGTTTTTGTAGCTAAGAAGGAGTTGAAACAAAAGACCGCTTAAAAATTCATTAAATCAGTACTTCACAAAGGCAAATGTTATTCACTCGGATACGGACAAGTCGGCACCGGGACAAATCGGAGTAAAATAACTTATTGGCGAGTTTTTTGAAACTTAAACCAAATAGAGTAAATTGCCAATTAAATCTAATTCTATTTTTTATTCACATGCCCTGTAACGAATTTACTAATATTTTTAATTGTCTAATCTCTGTTCTTATTATTTTTATTTATTAATAATAATTTTAATTCCGTCCTTACATCTAAAAATAATTAATATAATTAGTTTCTCCCTAATATTTGTCACAATTAGTGTATTATTAAATCTTCGCGCCCGGCCTTAGACCGTAAATGGCTAAAATCAAGATGCAACGTGAAAACGAAAAATGCAAATAAACACCGCGACCTCCTGTCGAACATTTGGCTAAACGCGAACTTCATGGCTTGCGATTCATTTAGTCAGCTCCATAGATCCGAGCCGTCTAGAATAGGATACTATCGGTGAGAAACAGTTACGGTTCAAGAAAGTAGGACTGTGAGTTTTCCTATTGTACTTTCTGATTCTCATTTCATAAGAATATGTTTCTTGTTAAATTTATTTTAAATACCGTGGTAGTACGATTAATGACTTTAAAATGGGATTTTGCTTGCCGATTTATAATACTTATATACACTTCATTGGGCATTTGCATGCATTTGTTTCACCGTTTTCTCACGCATTCATTCACCGATTTTCACATTCATTATTTCACCGTTCATAACCGTTTGGCTTCATCTACCTGTTTTGTTCACCGCTAGTTACACACCTTGTTTCCTTCCTGCATGGTTTTGTTTAAATATTTTTTTAAATACTGAATAAATGTGGTTAGGTTAGGTTTATACTAAACCTTAGCGACTTACTGTCAGTAGATAGAACGTCCTTTAACTTTAAAGGTTCTGTAAGTAAAGGCAATGACGTTTAGAATAAAACTTACAAGTTGATTTCTTATACAATTGTCACAATCTAAACGTCATTGTCATTAGTTATAGAACCGTTAAAGTTAAAGATCGTTGTATCTACTGACAGTTAGACTATTTAAAAAAAAAAGAAAAATGCAAAACATATAGATACATAAAGATTAAAATAATAGGTTATGTTATACTGAAAACTAAAAAATAAAACGCTGTGACTAGCAGTACATAGGAAGTACGCATTTATTTTGTACATGGGCCGTTCCCTGCGTTTTAAGGTTTACAAAGTATGAAAATATGTGGGCGTATCTGCTTGATAAGTTTGATAATATTTCTGTCATTTTCTATTTTTCGTAATGTGTATAGTACCGGGTGATTCATTTAACCTGGAATTCTGAAATATCTCTCAAAATACGCATCGTTCAGAAAAATGTGCCAAATCGAAACTTTAATACACATGATGTGGTGGGGGGGGGGGGGCAATCGTAACATCATGAATAGCCCGGCGAAAAATACTACGGCGAAAAATACCTACGTGTTTTTTGATTCTTTTGATTTCTGTTCGATTCCTTGCTATTATAACGCCATCTGTCGCGAATCGAAAAAAAATTTTCAAAGAAATCCTACGTAGAATTAGAATCTGACATAAAAAATAGGGAGACATTTAATTTAATAAGAACAATTTTCCTTTTACGTTTTTAGTACCTACTCTCCTATTTATTCTTCCTCTGCAGTTACCTTTTCCAAATCAATACTTTCTCCTTTTCCCTATGCCTTCTGTTTACATCTCCTCATTTATATCCTAAATTTAACTTTACTTATTCTACCCCACTATCATTTCTTACTTGTCATCAGTTCACCTCTTTTTTTTCTTTCTTATCACGCCTGTACCCATTCTCCATCAAAATTGATAACTTAATTTGACTATTTGTACCACCATTTGCCATTATTTTTATTGCTTTATCAATATTACCTTCCCCCATCCTTTGGGTAATGAACTCGAATGTCATTTGTCACTTCCTCCATTTTTTAGTAGATTCATGCTATTTAATTTTATTCTCTATTGCGTTTAGTGTATTAGTTTCAAGTCCTTTTAGGACCATGTTGTTATTGTTTGATTTACCTTCGCTTCTTCAAATGGCGAATTCTCTTGACGTTGATGGGGTTCATTCGGCTCCTGAACCGCACTTTCCTGCGACGTGGTTTGGTTTTTAAAACCAGTCCCTACCTTATTTTTACTTTATTAATTTTATTTTACTAGTTTGTATTAAATTTAATGTATGCCACGCTGTGGTACATGTCATCTTCTGTTATGCTGGAGGCACATGACTTTACGAAGGTGTTAAATTTTTTATCTTAAGCTTGTGTGTGATTTCTGATGATTGACAAGTGATATATAACGACAATGAAAATTCATAACACCTCTTTTAATAACTTAATCAGTATTCAACCCTAACTTTCAAGTAAAACCACTCTGCATAATAAGGGCTTAATTAATCATAAACTGAAACTGATTGTTTAATCGCTAAATATTCAATTTACTCATTTAAATGCAAATAAGGTGAATAACGAAATTAATGAAAGTGTCTGAAATTGTTTCCATCATTACTACCAAAATATTCTATGTTTTGATACATGAATATATTAAATATGTATGTTAATTTTTGCTATTTTATAAGAAACATATTTGCCACAGAATACGTGTTGAAAAATTTTTAACAAAAAATAATATTTTTTTTAGAAAAGTACAGGATTGCCTAATGTAATATTGTTACAAAAAAAGTTATTATCTCAAGTAAATATTAACAAAATGAGATCCAAACCACTAGAATCTTGTGTTCAAAACAGTGATTTTATTGTTGTTTAGTCAATACCATATATACATTGTTTATCCTTTCATAAAATTTTTCCTTCGAAACACTTATTCAAACAAAACGTTTGAAATGAGATATTATCTATTCTGACATTATATTAAATAATACTGCGGTTAACTTTTATATGTTTTCGCTTCTAGTTATGCGAAGAGAAAAGTTATAAAAAGTTATAAAGTAATTTGAATAAACTTAATAACTATATAAAATTAATTTAGCTCATTTTATTTATTATTATGGTATAATTTCATGCGCTATTAATGTTACAGACTTGGTCGGATTTTTCAAAGTAACTTTTAGTTCTAATTTTCAAACAACAAAGTGAATAAATTACTAAATTAATACATAATTGCTCGCTTTGTTCGTAAATTTTTGGCCGTGTGTAACGTGAATTTTTCCATGTTATTTTAACTTATTAGTTCCCACCTCTATTCTAAGAGCTCTTTCACACGAAGATACTGTATGCGAGATACGCGAATCTGAGATACAGGTTACACGTACAGTCAAATAGAACTATCGATACCGAATTTGTGTATCCCGGCAGCTTCAGCCGCCGGAGGCTGAATGCGTATGCCACATACAGAATTACCATTACGATATATGGACTCATTCAGACACGAATACTTTTGCAACAGAGACGATATCATAGACGTAGAAAATTTTTCAGTACAAATTTAATTGCTTAGGTTGTTATTACTTAGCGCTATAATAATAGCTATGGAGCATAAAATTTTTGACACCACTCCCTTCAATTCTTCATGGTACACATCCAGTCAAAGAGTAGACATTATCCCCAACCCTACATTCTCATCCCAGTCTATTGATTCATCCTCTATCAGTCATTCTTCATCCATTCGTTCACAAAGTTACTTTCGTTCATCTACTACTACACTTAATGCATCACAAATGCCATTCAGTCCTCTCACCTCATTCTATAAAATCAGCTGCCACTTCAACAGATGGATCCATTGTGGATCTTCTAACTATCAAGGTGAATATATTTTTTATATTTGTACTAAAACTACTTTCATTAAAAATAATAAATTCTAAACGATCGTATAATTATTTCGTACCTTAAAGTCATGGACAGTCGCTATTTTAATGATATTATTACAGAGAATATTATAAGTTCTTTTGGATGAACCCACAAATTACGCCTTTTAACTGTTTTCTTTTTTTTCTTAATATATACCACAGTATAATACACTCTTCTAGATCCATAATTCAAACATCTGTGAACGGCACTGCAACTGTTTCAGTACCGATTAAAGAGATGCGTGAATTCGATACTGCTGTCCAAGTTTTCGACCGCGATTCTGTATCTCAGATTCGCGTATCTCGCATACAGTATCTTCGTGTGAAAGAGCTCTAAGATTACTGAAAACTGAAACGGCGACTCTGTAGGAACAAGTCGGCGCCGAGACAAGTCGGAGTAAAATTACTTATTGGCTATTTCTTGAAACCTAATCAAATGGTGTATTAATCTAAAGGTGCATCCAGACCGGTGCAACAAACAGCGCAAAACGTTCGCGTACGTTGCAATACATCTCGGTTTGGACGGGAGCGCGCTCACGCCTATTCGTTCGCGCGCTGTACATCAAAGAAAATTTGTTTGTTTGTGCGCGTTAGTTTGGACGTGGAATTACACAGCTGACGAACAAAAATGGAAACATCAACGAACACTGACAAACAAAAAATTGTTGCTGCAGTTTAGACGTTATGCACGCTCACCCGAATGCTTGTTGCAAAATGTTTGCGAACGTTTTGTGCTGTTTGTTGCACCGGTCTGAATGCACCTTAATACTAATTTTTATTCACACGTCCTATTGATCCTTGTTATATCATTTAACTTTACATTGTTCATGATATATAATGAACGTGTAATAAAAGTTTCAAATTTTCCCAATGATCGGAAAAAAATTAATAATCAAGAAATATATATACTGTGAGTTTCAGAATAAATTTTTTTAATTTTCTGAATGGTAAAAAATTACTTTTTAATGAATTATATTATATAATAGTTTGTACAATTTTATAACTTCAAATAATAAAGGCCTTTGCAGCATAATTATATATTTTAATAATGACAATAAAAAGCTCCTCTTATTTTTTCAAAATATACTTTTATATAAACGAACTTGTTGGAAATAAGCTCCTTAAGCAAAGTAACCTATTCACAGCACGATATATTCTCAAACAACAATTCTATAAGTTACCCCAATCTTGGCGTTTCTTTTCTAAGCCTTTAAAAGTAAAAAAAAAATATTTCTAATCAAAACACCGCTGCACAACCATGTGGAACCATTAGGATAAATTTAATTGAGAAGTTTACCATTTTTTCTATAAATGAAACTGAAAATTAAAGCAAAACTGAACAAAAGTGTGAAAGTGAAATTAATATATCTCAAAACCTAACAGAGTTATAACATTTTAAAGTTGTTGTTTGACTTAATAACTTTGTTCCGTCCTGACGTCATGTATCCTAATTAGTATACGAGACCCGATAATTGTAAACAAAGCGACGTACCGCGCGCTTCTTTATTCTCGTTATATCTATTTATTAGTCTAAGATGCACATCAAACAAAATAGGTTCATAATGCAATCTTCTACAAAAGAGATTTTATTGTTCGAAAATGTTCAGGGCTGTTCCCTGAAAATGAATTCAAGTTGGTGAAGTGAAATAACTTGCTACATTTTTTAAATCAATAAAACAATAATTGAACTCTTTTATGCTCATTTACACCTTTTCCTTCTCATTATTAATATTATTATTATTATCATTCCTATTATCACTATTATTATTATGTGTTTTATACTTTACTAGCTTTTGTACGCGACTTCGTCCTCGTTCATGTTGGAATAAATAAAAGTTTCCTTCTTATATCTGTTTCCTTCTCCTACTTTTTAAACTCTGTGATGAATATTGTATTGAATATTGAATATCTTGAAAACTATAACTGGTGATAGACGCTTGAAAATTGATACGTAGATTCTGCTAAAGAAATGTATTTTGAGAGAGGTCCAGGAAAACTACACAAAAAATATGCGCTTAAAAATTGGTATGTATATTTCTTTTGATAAAAACAAACACGTACTTCAGTTTTTGATAAAATTGATTTGAGATAAATAATTTATACTTTCTCTCCTATTTCTAATTAAATTACTTGGAGACAAATAATAAAAAAATCGGTTGTGTCGCCCCAAAATGAGTGTCCACGAATACTTTTTTAGATTTTTAATGTTACAGTTTAAAATTTTGACAATTTTTTTATTTTTGACAGGTGGCAGTTGGAGAAATAATTTTGACTGTCATGAATGGTTTTTCAAGGGCTTTCAAATGACATATTACAAGTTAAATTCTGTAAATATTGCGTCTGTAATTTTTTGATAGTGACACTTCCGTCTGACAGATGTAGTACAAAAACTAATAGGTTCTTCCGACGGGTAACCCAAACAACCCATATACCAAATTTCAGCTCAATCGGATTTAACGTGTGGCCGCTATCGTGGAGGAATACACACAGACGGACAGACAGACAGATTTCCATTTGGTAAAAGTAAAATTATGCTAAAAACATATACAATGAAATGCACAATAATATATGAAAAGCAAAAAATAAGCTAAAAAATGATAAAAATTCTAAAAAAAGCAAAAAAAGTTTAATAAGTGTTAAAACTAATTGTAAAAAATGTTTAAAAAAATGCCAAAAAAAATCTAAAAAAAAGTTTAAAAAATGCCGAAAAAAGTGAAATAATGCTAAAAAATAATAAAATAAAAAAAAATTAAAAAGATGCCAAAGAATCTAAAAAAGTCAAAAAATGCTGAAAAAATCAAAATAATGCTAAAAAACGTTAAAGATGCAAAAAACCCCAAAAAGTAAGAAATACACAAAAAAAGCAAATAAACGCAAAAGAAAATAATACAAACGTATGCAAAAAATGCACAAAAATACATGAAAAGCAAAATGAGATAAAAAATGACAAAAATTCTAAAAAAAAGCAAAAAAAAGTTTAAAAAGTATTAAAAGAAATTGTAAAAAATGTTAAAAGTATTCGTGGATACTCGTGGAAAATCGCCGGGAAAGTTTTGGGGCGACACAACCGATTTTTTTGTAATTGACAGTTGGAGAAATAATTTTGACTGTTCTGAATAGAGTTTTTTAAGGGCTTTCAAATGACATACTAGAAGTCGATTTCCGTGACATATTGTATCTGTTATTTGTTGATAGTGATACTTCCGTTTGACAGATGTCGTACAAAAACTAATGGGTTCTTCCGACGGCTAACCCAAACCTACATACCATTTTAAATAAAAACCTATATGCATTACCCATACAGAAAAAAAAAAGTTGTAGAGAATATTTTTATCTACAAAAAATGATCTCTACTATTTTTCTCGTACTATGCACGGTTCACGAGACCTCACAAAACGTGTATTTCAAGGTGGCGGCTGACGCTCGTGCCCCTCGTCCTGCTAACTTGAATTTACTTTCAAGGGACACCTCTGAACATGTTTCAACAATAAAATCTCTTCTGTAGAAGATTGCAGAAAAAAGTACCTGGCTCTTGGACTATATTTTATTGTGTGACAGTTAATAAATTACGATGAAAAAAATTAAATAAAATTAAAGTCACACATGCGTCAATCGTGTTGTGGCATTGAATAAAGAGTTTGCTTTATAGTACGGCCCTTTGGCTATGCGGATATGTGACGTCACACGCACCACAATCCACGCTAAAACAATATTTTATTTCTCGGATATTTATTGAACGATTTCAAATTTTTTTTTACCGATTTATTAGTTTTTCTTAATATTTTAGTTAAATGTGAAAACATATTAGATTATCACTACCATGAAACTTCTCCATTGTATCATAGACTTTTATCTAGCAACGTGACCCCTCTCTACTGTACCAACTTTTTGCCTCTTGAGCAAAGTTACCTCTGGTGAGCAAAGCGACTCCACTCTACGGTATTCTATAATTAATTATTGTAATTTTATCATGTAATTTGTTAAATTGGTCTAAACTTAATGCTAATATACTACATTTAAGTCCAAAAATTGATGTTTATAGCATAAAATAAATTTCTGGAATACAAAGCTCAAAAGCTTTCCGTTTTATAATTCCTAAACAATGTAAAAATAAATATTTAATGAAAGTCTTAATGTACCATTGCAGCGTTTCCGGATGGATACATTTTATTAAAAAAAAAATGTTATGAGTTCTTTGAGAAACATTCTAGCAAAATAAAAGCATCAGCATTTCAAACTTTATTTTCTGTGAAATATCTGTCATCTTTTATTAATGATGTAACGTTCAGATTTTACTTTTAGTATTCGTTCTTTCATGCTCTTTATGAAAAATGGATAGATAATTTATGTAATATATAAAGCTATATTTATTACAAACAGAATTGAACAAAAAAGTAGATGAAAATAAAAGTAATAAATAGTTCTACGTGTTTTATGGTCAATCTAAAAAAATAAAAAAAATAATTGATGGAGACAATCGACAAGTAAAAATTTATTTTAAGAAAAAATTCTATGAAGGAAATTTTGAGAAAGTCGAGATATCGAGAAAGTACTTATTAAGCTTTATACTTGGGAAAAAGTGTTTTACTGATTTTTTGAAAACAGCATTGCCGAAAACTTAAGAAAATTCTAGTCTAGATATATATATTCATAATTTTTTTTTGTAATTATTTCCGAATTTTTAATTAATTTTTCCGGGGGTCAACTTATACCTTAAGGTGGGATCATATATTTAATACGTAAGTAAATTATGCGCAGCAGTAACGCCAAAATGGTACTAGCGTCTATCTTCGTTACAATTGATCCAAATTGAACCCGGAAATGGCGGTATATTATAAATGTGAGGTGGAATAAATACATAAACAAAAATTTGTTGTATATACATATCCTATTTATTGGCAATACAAAAAACAGACTTCTATATACGCTCATATTCTAATAACGTTTTTTTTTATTTGTTTCAGAGTAGCCAGGCTCAACAGCTTCTAGAATTGGTGGTAAGCTTTATCTCATTTTTTATTCTTAGAAAAATTATTAAGTGACAAGAGATTTCGTTTGAAAAATCGCTGTCGACATTATCGCCTATTCTCAGAATTTGTTGGGATATTGAATATTTTTTTTCTGATTTATTTCATAGTAAACAGAAAAATTAATAGATGATAAATCAGAGTACAATATGAGGGATTGTTATTTAAATAAAACAAAGTAAAAAAAAAGTAGAGAAAAAACGATCCACATTTTTATTTATTACATTTTCTGGCACTGAGATACATAGTAATATTACATGTGACAGGTAAACATAGAAATTAAATGAGCAATACGTCTGAGTTAAGCAGGAACCCGCAATGATTAAAATAAGATAAAATATGGTGATAATGAGTATATATGCACGCGTTGTTATCAATAAGATAAGAAAACATGGTAATATTCTTGACAAATATTTATTGCGTAATTTTTAACTTTAAAAATGATTTCATAATAAAAAAGAATTAATTTGGTATACTATAAAATAATATTCACGGTAAAATATTTAAAAATTTAAAATTGGTTTATTTACTAAATTAAAAATATTTCCGCGCGTTCAAATATCAAAAATATGACACTCAGAAACTGTTTCAAATTTTTCTTTACGTATTGAATCCCAAATAAAATACCGTTTGTGCCACCTAAATCCGACTACTAATAACAAAGTTTGACGCCAATGTCATTTTGTCATTCCTATTAATTATAATTTTTGGTTTATATTTATGCTATGAGATGTCCCAAATACAATACCGTTTGTCCCACCTAAATCAGACTGTTAATAACCTTTGGTCGTTTGGTCTTTTGTTCTACTTTTGATTTTTATTTAAATATATATTCTGAACTACTTCTCTTAATTAGGGATTTGAGTGTCAACGTTCAGAATGGCAGATGCTGTCTAAATAAAGTTAATGATGGAAAGTTGCCAGTGTTTTCAATTAATGTAGCAACTAATCAGACGAGATACAAGTTGAAGCTTATATGTCAAGATGGGACCGAGGGTGACGTTGAGTTACTCTAACAAAGACTATAATATTCATCCCTACTTCTTTTATAAATATAAGTTTTTATTACAATTATATCCACAAATATTATATTTAACAAAGAGTATACCTAATTTTTAGGTTTTATCTTCATCACTGTGATATAATATAT
Source organism: Neocrepidodera transversa (assembly GCA_963243735.1). Classification (NCBI taxonomy): domain Eukaryota; kingdom Metazoa; phylum Arthropoda; class Insecta; order Coleoptera; family Chrysomelidae; genus Neocrepidodera; species Neocrepidodera transversa. Next base: position 6,307,906 of record OY725350.1, read on the forward strand.
CTGTAATGCAGATGGCCTAACAGTCCTTAAAATAAAAACACCACCTGTCTTGCTACAGTTAGGGTCTGCAGATTGTATTTCATCGTCTTCAAAAAATGTTTTAGGTCGTTTGTTGATATATGAGTTACATGTTGTACATTAACTTCAGCGGTAGTTGCCATTACTTCTGAAATATATTATTAGTCATTTAATAAAAATACATATTCATTTTCAATAGATAATTTTAAAAATTATTCATTTCTGAATTATTATATTTAACTAACCTTCTGGATATGCATCCCTTCCAAACTCAGTAGTGTGGCATCTACGTTACAATTTTTAAATATATGTTGGTAATATCGAACTAGCTACAAAAAAACCAGATATAGGTGCAAAAAGTGAAAAAGGTTACATAACCCGACGAACTATCCGAAATAATTGCCTAAATTGGAAAATAAGGAGGTTAACAAACTTTAAACATTAGCCATAAGGTGCTGATCATGAAATGTGGGTGCAGGCCACAGGACGTAACAATAAGCTAAGAAAAAAGAAGACGAAGAATTGACAATGACATGTTTCAATAATGACAGTAAGGGAAAGTAGGATTAGATCGAACTTAAAGAACAAACCAAAACAAGAGGATAGTAAATAGGGGTACTGGAATTAATGGTAATACCCCTTTACGTATGAAACATCCTGTAGATTTGGCGTGAAATCTTATAAACAAATACAAACCAAATTAGTGACAAAGAAAATAATTATGTAACAAAGTAAAACTTTGAGTATATAATACGAAAAGGATATAACGCATCTCATCCTCAGGACAACATAATCACCGACGAAAGCTGATAATATACAAGTTTCTCTATGATACCGACAAAGGGTTCTTCCTATTAGCGAACAAACCTAACTAGAGAAGTTATTCCTTTTCATTCAACTTCATTATAAGCCAGTTATTTGAGTCTTCGAATATGGTTTAATTTAATATGACGTCAAAGGTTTGATAACAAAGTGGAAACATGAGTAGAAATTTTTTTTTATTATCAGTTGCGTATAGAGAGGTTTGATAATAAAGTGGAGATATGAGTAGAATTTTTTTTATTAGTAATTGCGTATAGAGGTATATACATAAAATTGTAAAATAAGTTATACTTTATTAATTAAAATTTTATTATGTATCAAATAGTTAAAGATTTTTTATTTTATCTTGCGTCGTGTCCTGTTATTCTTGTTATTTTCCTTTCTTGTGTTTCATCAATGATTAGATCTAGATCAATGATCAATCATTAAGTGCGTTCATTAGCGTATTTCCAGATAAGTAAAATTAGGACAATAGGGTATTAGACTAAATTCGAAAATATATCTCATAGTAAGCGTATTATACATGTAGATTATTTTGTTCTGAAAATAAACATCTACTTCCTATACCGAGAGAAAAGCTGGGAGTAGAAAATGTAGGGAGCTACTTTGGGAGTAAATTTTCTCTTGATTTCAAGAATAGGTACACAGGAGAAAAATCTTTTGCCAAAACGCTTATTTAAACTCAGGCCAAACGATTACGTCATTACGCTAGACACGTGACTACTCTCGAAAGTGACAAATGAGAAATGAAACAGTGACAGGTGACACCATCAAATTGAAAAAAATATAAGGTGAATTTAGGTGAACTACCAATTCGTACCCTTGGTTAAAACTTTGGTTATTAAAGAAATGTTACTTTGAAATGTCATCTTGGAATGCGAAGGGTATGACAGGTACGCGCCTAAACGCAACTCTCTATCCATGTCAAATGTCAATAGTGCCAACACAAAACACAACAGGCGAATTTGTGATTTAAAATTACAGCAGTTTAAAGTTATTTATCATTACTCATTACACCTACCGTTTAGAAAAATGTTTGCCATTTTGATATCATTCACTTCTACCTGAATAACCTCCCCTTCTATATTCAGGCTTAATAAATATCTTTCCTTTTCCATTTTGACTTTAACTACATTTTTAAAATAAACTCACACGTTTGCTCGTGTACTCACCTTTAGTGACAAAGTGACATATGTCAACCAAAATTCACCCAGTTTCAAATTTAGGTTTTCTTTTTCTACATAATGAAACAAAAATAACGATGTGTTATTTAAAAAATAATAATTTATTTAATGGCAGAAAAAAATTATTAATTAAGAAATACGATTTAAGTAATAAAAAATTTTTTTTAAGGAACGATTTTTTTTTAAATCATAATTTGCGCATCAAAGATTATGTTTCCAAAAAAAAATTATATAATCTTATAAACAACTCATTTGTTCAAGCTTTTTAATTTTTAACTTAAGTAAATTGTTAATAATAAAGTGAAAAAAAATTTTTTTTTTAGTTTTTAAAAAAAGGTCCAGAAAAGGAAAAAAACTCAGATTTATAACAGTTATCGCGCTTACAATGTTCATTTTCAAGTAGGAAAAAAAAATTAATTAAATAATTCATAATTAATAGAAAAATTTCGATAAAAATCTTTTGACCGTGAAATATTATTCATAAATCTATCCAATAGATGGCCATATTTTCAACCTTGTGGGAAAATTATAAATATTGGTCCTACAGTTCCGGCAAGTACAATTTCTTTTTTGGGAAATTACCTCCTCCTATTGAATCATTTTTGAAATTTGAAAAATTTCAAATAGTTTTTGATATATTTGCAAAAAACTAAACCCCATTTTTATTTTTCAGCTAATTATTTATAACTTTTTCAATTTTTGAAAGCGGTTCTTGATTTTTTTCAAAAATCGTCTACACTCTATTCCGAATCAAAATGACATCTCGTTCATATTTTTTGGAGGCGAGGAAATAGTTTGACCCAAAAACCACTTGCTGGCTGGACTATCAGTTTTCAACTATAATTAGATTTAAAATTTATTATAGATTGAATTGAAACTTTTAAATACAGTGAAAATGGAACAGTACCGTACTTAGATTTAATTGTAATTTTTGAATAAAAGGACTCAAATTCTAAAGCAAGTAATGGATTTTTAGCTTAAAATTTGTACTAAGAATGTATAAAAACTGTTTTGATTTCAATTTTTGTTTACAGCGTTTCTGGAGGCGGCCTTAATGCATGTCTTCCTCCAAACCCAAATCTATCCATATATCAGTTTCGTTCTAAAAAAATCTTTTATTGTAGATAAATATAACTTTACCAATGTGAATTATAATTATATCTTTTTTATTTTGACTTCGTTTCCTTCTATAAAGCAATTTTTCTACTTACATTTAAAAGTATAAATTAAAGCAAAAAATACGGTTATTTCTCAAATATATCAAATACATCAATAAAAATTATTTTAAAGCCAATTTACTAACTAAATCTGTAAATATACAGCACAGCAAAAAATACAGATATTTCCAAAATACATCAATTAAAACTTGCCGAAATCAAATTTTTTATATTTCGTAAATATACCGAAATATCAATAGAAAATAATTTGTTTACTAAGGAATTAACTCGTCAAGATGATTTATTAGTGTTAATTAAAATTATAGGAAGTATATACATAATCAGTAAGTGTACTAGAAAATACATGTCTAGGAGAACTATAAGACAAAATAATAATAATAATAAAAAAATAAACCCCATATAATAATTGGCGCATGATAATGTTGACTAAAAAAATCAAAACTCAGTAAGAGTATAAATAAATAAAATAAACAATATAGGGCATAAATAATTTAAGAAGGTAAAATTACAGTTTACACATTTCGGTGAATAATACTAAAATATAGAATATTTACTTTGTTTTAATTAATTTTTAAAAATTTTTATCTATAATAAGAGTTGATAATTAAAAAAACGCTTGATGTTAAAAAGAGGGAATTAATTACAAAGAAAATCAGATAACAAAGAAATATCAGGAAGCTAACGAAAATAATAAAAATGAAAATCAAGAACAAATTTAAAACCATATAGAAAATAAAGAAGAAAATGATAGAGAAGTGGAAAATAATCAAGAATATTAAACACAAAATATAAATAAAGATTCAGATCAGGAAAGAAAAGATAAGATCAAATAATGATAGAGAAGAAGATTGCCGAAGTAGATGGAAGGACAGAAATAACAAATTATGGAGATGAGAAAATATACCTCATAATGGAAATGCTAAGATAGATATTAGAAAATGGATATTAATATATTAGTATAAAAAATAAGAATCAATTCAGAAAAATTAGGGAAGGAAATAACAAAATGTTAAGAAAATTACAAAAAAATGAAGAAATTAGGAAATATTTAAAGCAAGATATTTTATAGAAGGTAGATGAAAATAATTACGTAGAAAACTGTAACTGTACAAATAAAAGTACAAGATTACATACAAGAAACTGGAAATTAAAATTAAGAAAATAAAAAAAATTAAATGAAAAGTCATAAAACACATATGGTTAAAAATGAACAAACAAAATCAATTTGAATATGCATACAAAAAAAAAAGAAAGAAATGAACAAGAAATAGGGAGTATAAAAAATTTAGCATTAGAGAAAAACAAAATGAAAATACATGTTAAGATATTTAAAGATTAGAGCACGGATTAGAAAGCGAGAAAGAAGATAAAAAAAATAATGATTTAAATAGAACCGATGATGAAAATCATAATAGTAAACAAAATAAAACAAGAGAAAAGTAAAAAAGACAAAGGTAACTTTAGAGGAAGAATTGCAGATGATATTAATAGAAGATATGAAGAATATTTAAAAATAATAATCATAAAAGATAAAAAACAGTGAAAATAATTGTCTAAGAAACAGAAAAAGGGAGGATCATCAGGAGAAAAATGCCAAAGTTATTTTTACTCGAAAAGAAAATAAAAATAATAATAATCCGAGTTTTATGAACATTCAAAGGAGTTTGTAAATTTAGACAAACAAAATATATTGGGATTAATTTATACGAAGAGAAAAATTGGGAATCAAAAAGTAGATACTGGATGGGAAACATCATTAGTAAATGAGGGTATTATATTACAAAATCAAGAAAAGAAAATATAATTTAAATCCCGAAAATAATACTAATTGGAGCAACTGGAAATAAATTGGAAAGTTTTATTTTTGATACATAAATTATAAATTACTGGTATTTTTTTTTAATTGAATATAACAACAAATAGATCATTACAATTTGACGTTTATCAATAATTTATTAAGGGTGATTTTTTTTAAATAAACAAATTAAATCTCATATCATAACAATTTATATTTATATAAGATTTTTGAAGCAGAAGGATCTAGTTTTTTGCGAATAACTCAAAAACTATAAGCATTAGAGTAAATTTAAAAATAGATTGTGGAAGGGGAAGTTTCAACTTTCGGAATTTTAATTTATTGCTGAAAATGTGATATCGCTGTCATAAAACCGACAATGGCATGTAAACAATTTTTTCTACAAGCGTGCGGAAAAGTATACTGATGTTTCTTGATGTTAGCTTTTGTGTTTTTTCCGCACGCTAGTAGAAAAAATAGTGTACCTAACACGTGCGTAAAGTGACTTTTCCGCACTTGTTAGGTAAACTACTATATAAAAATTATAGTATCATTTAGATACTTAAAGGAAAAAAATTGCGACAAAAGAAAATTCTATTACTGATTTTTCTATTATTAATTAACTAGAAATTGCTGAACAAAAATTACTTAAGACAATTTGAATTATGGAATATACTAAGTGAGGTTATAACATTGCAATGTTTTTTTGAGTTATTATAATTTACTAGTTATTAATTATTAAATATCACCATTTTTTTGTTTTCATTTTCAAAAGAAGATAAATAGTTGCAAAAGTGTGAATTTTTTTTAAATTTTTCATTAGAAATTATGGGTGCAAGAGAATTTATTGTAAAATTATAAAAATAAAAAGATAAAAAGTTAAAAAAGTGTTAATTTTTTCAAAATTTTAGATGCAAAAGAAAAAGAATATAAAAAAATCATCCAAAATTGTTAGAAAAAGAATATTTATTTTTATACTAGTTCAGATATTAAATGATTATGCCATTCTAAAAAAGATAAAAAGTTGTAAAAGCGTGAATTTTTTCAAAAATTTTTATTAGATGCAAGAAAAAATGTAATTAAAATAAACAAAAATCACCCAAAAATTGTTAAATAAAGAACATTTATTTTTTATACAATTAGAGATAATAAACGAGACTTTTGCTATTCAAAAAAAAAAATGAAAAGTTGTAAAAGTGTGAATTTTTTCAAAAATTTTTATTAGATGCAAAAGAAAAAGAATATAAAACAACAAAAATCACCCAAAATTGTTAGATAAAGAAAGACCATTTATTTTTTATATTAGTAGAGATATTAAACGAGACTTATGCCATTAGAAAAAAAGATAAAAAGTTGTAAAAGTGTGAATTTTTTCAAAAATTTTTATTAGATGCAAAAGAAAATGTAATTAAAATAAACAAAAATCACCCAAAAATTGTTAAATAAAGAACATTTATTTTTTATACTATTAGAGATAATAAACGAGACTTATGCCATTAGAAAAAAAGATAAAAAGTTGTAAAAGTGTGAATTTTTCCAAAAATTTGTTATTAGATGTAAGAGAAAAAAAATATAAAATAACAAAAATCACCCAAAATTGTTAGATAAAGAACATTTATTTTTTATACTAGTAGACATATTAAACGAGACTTATGCCATTGGAAAAAAAATAAAAGTTATAAAAGTGTAAATTTTTTCAAAATTTCCTTTAGAAATTATGGGTGCAAGAGAAAATGAATGTAAAATTACAAAAATTTCCAAAAATTATTAGATGGAGAAAATTTATTTTTTATACTAGTTAATATTTTAAACACGAGACTAATGCCTTTTGAAAAAAGAAAAAACTTATAAAAGTGTGATTTTTTTCAAAACTTTTCTTTAGAAATCATGGGTGCAAGAAGAAATTAATGTAAAATTACAAAAATCACGCGAAATCGTTAGATAGAGAACTCCTATTTTTTACTACAGATATTGAATCGAGATAAAAATTTGTAAAAAATTGAATTTTTTTAAAGTTTTTTAAGTACATTAGTTGGGGTATAAAACAAATAATAGTATATGTATTGTACGACCTGCAGCGTGTTTCCTGTAAAACTAGAAAAAAAGTGAGAAAAACCCGGAAAACCCTGTTTATCCATTTTCTAATTCCGCTCATGTTATATTAAAATGTAGTAATCGTGGGTCTTAAAAAATGGTGAAAATTTCACGTCTATCCTTAGGGAGTTTCGTCCATTTCCACTACCAGAATGGATATCTTTGGTTCATTCTTAATATTGTTCAATTGTCAATATCCCAGCGTCCTGAGTTTTTAGACACCGAACAGTTTTTATTAGGTCGTTAGCATCAAGAAAATCTTTAGGTATCCACAGGTGTCTTAGGGCGACATCTTTGGAGGGTAATGATATGCATGTCCCACGAGTAAACTATTGAAGAGTTTGTAGCATGAGCAAAGTCAGTCAAACGATACCATAACACACCCATTAAATGAACTAACCGGAACTGCAATCAAATTGAAAAATGTAAATAATTGTTCTTTTATTATAAATATTATGAACAAATAATTTAGTTTTCTATTATTATTATGTAAGTTTTTGTTGTATAGTTCTTTCGTTGAAGGTTAATTAAAAATTATTGATTAAGTTACCTCGGTGATTTTAGCACACGGCCGGCCAGCACCAAGCTTATACCAAAGTAATCTTGGCTCACGGCCGGCCAACTCCAAGCGGCACTTTTCCACCACGGTCAAATACTTTCACAAATTCATTCTGCCGATTTGGGGTCTACTCATACAAAATTTCTCGTTTTATTAATTTGTTTCCATTTTTTGTGTCGTTGATAATAGGCGGCCAAGAACGAAAATTAGCTGATTACATAGAGAAATGGAAGGGCCATTCAGACAAAATGTTTCGTTTATATAAATCACCCGCAAAGGGCCACCTCCAAGAATCTAAAATTAGATTTTCGTAGCGGTCGAACAATTTTCAATATTTTTTTAGGGGGTTGAGAATAGGCGGCCAAGAACAAAAATTAACTGATTACATAGAGGAATGGAAGCACTATTCAGATAACATTTTTGGTTTACATAGATCTCCAATAAAGGGCCAACTCCAAGAATCTAAAATTAGATTTTCGTAGTGGTCGAACAAATTTCAATTTTTTTTTTCTTGGGTTGAGAATAGGCGGACACGAACAAAAATTAGCTGATTAGATAGAGGAATGGAAGCAGTATTGAGACAAAATTTTTCGTTTACATACATCTCCCCGAAAGGGCCAGCCCCAAGAATCTAAAATTAGATTTTCGTAAAAAAATATTGAAATTTGTTCGACCGCTACGAAAATCTAATTTTAGATTCTTGGAGGTGGCCCTTTGGGGGAGATGTATGTAAACGAAAAATGTTGTCTGAATAGTGCTTCCATTCCTCTATCTAATCAGTTAATTTTTGTTCGTGGCCGCCTATTCTCAACCCCCTAAAAAAATGAAAATTGTTCGACCGCTACAAAAATCTAATTTTAGATTCTTGGAGCTGGCCCTTTCGGGGAGATATATGTAAACGAAAAATTTTGTCTGAATAGTGCTTCGATTCCTCTACGTAATCAGTTCATTTTTGTTCTTGGCCGCCTATTCTCAACCCCACAAAAAATGTAAACAAATTAATAAAACGAGAAATTTTGTATGAGTAGACCCCAAATCGGCAGAATGAATTTGTGAAAATATTTGACCGTGGTGGAAAAGTGCCGCTTGGAGTTGGCCGGCCGTGAGCTAAGATTACTTCGGTATAAGCTTGGTGCTGACCGGCCGGGTGCTAAAATCACCGAGGTGATTAAGTTGTTATTTTCTTTTTTTCGTTGTTATATGATATGAAGCTCGTAGGAAAAATTTTGTTCCAAACACGTAAGCGAAGTGCTTTTTCCGTACGCAAAACATATCCGAACTCAGCTTCCGTCGTTCGTCTAACTGTATTTGCGTGCGGAAAAGTAACACTTTGCGCACTTGTTAGGAAAATAACTATTTCTTTATTTATCATAAACTTCGCATTCATTTTTAGATTCATAACAAAAAAAAATTTTACCAATGTAATTTTTTTGTTGATAAAATTCGTTTGCCATTTATTTCTTTGGATTAAGAGTTTTTATAGATTTTTTTTTAATATCCGCTTGCGTCGATCTACATTGAGCTTTACTGTCGTTTTTATTTCTTAATTTTAATACCCAATAAAGAAGTTTTTCCGCTTTTACCAAGTATCGGAAGTGTATCAAATACATACGAGTTATAAAAGGGTCGTAAATTTTATAGTACATTTATTTTCATTTGGAAAAAGTTTGGATAAAGATTTCTAACAAGCATAAATTGGTTTACAGTCGCTGAATTTTTATTAATATTTATGAGAAAAGGAACGGAATATTTATGAAGCAATTTGGATTTCTTTTATTGTTAAAAATCACAAATTTCTTTTTTTTTCTATTATCACAAATACAAGAAATTCTTAAAAACATACCGCTTATGGTATATCAGTTAAAAAATAAAATGTCATGCTATTATCGTAAAACTATCAGCCTGGATTTAATAGTCTACCCTTTTTAATATCTACAGGATGTCCAAAGTTAGGTTATTAATAATCAATAATTGAACAAGAAAAATTAGGGGTAACATTTTTTCCTGTTTAACCCACTTTCTACGCCACTGTTAGTTTTTCGTGTATTTTACGGACTTATATAAATATTTGTTAAAAACAAATAATATTATATACAGGCAACCAATATATTTTATTATCAGTAAATTAAGAATAATAAATTGTGTGTGATTATTTTAATCGCATGTTATAAATGTGGATCTTCATTTGACTAACTACAATATTTATAATGAGTGAATTATTCATTACTTAATTTCAGTTAGTTGATTTGAAGATAACCATAGACTTTTTGCCTCGGAATCGCGAGTTAATCTAATGGTTAGTATTTTGTAATTACAATAGTCCTATTCCCTATAGCCGAGCCGGGAAAGTTCAAATACAAATTTTACAACTTTCGAATTTTTTAAAATTGTCGTATTATTTTTTAATATTTTTTGAAACTTTTGAACTATTTTGAAATGTTTAAAATTTTTAAAATACTTTTAACTAGACGAATGTTTTTGTTTTTTGATATTTTTGATATATTTTAGAAATTTTTGAATATATTTTCGTAAAAATAACTATGCTGTAATGTGGGAATCGTAAATAAACAATTTTGTATATTTTGTTATTTCCCTACAAGTTTTTATACAATTTGCAAATTTTTTATAAATATGAATTTGACAATTTTCGAAATGTTTGAAATTTTTTAATAATTTTTTGAAAATTTGACAATTTTTAATAGACGACTGTTTTTGTTTTTTGAAATTTTTGATATACCTATTTCACAAATTTTTGAATATTTTCGTAAAAACGATGCTGTAATATGGACATCGTAAATAAACAATTTTGTATATTTCGTTATTTAACTGCAATTTTTTACAAATACAAATTTTATAATTTTCGAATTTTTTAAAATTGTATTATTTTTTAATATTTTTTGAAACTTTTGAACTATTTTGAAATGTTTAAAATTTTTAAAATACTTTTAACTAGACGAATGTTTTTGTTTTTTGATATTTTTGATATATTTTAGAAATTTTTGAATATATTTTCGTAAAAATAACTATGCTGTAATGTGGGAATCGTAAATAAACAATTTTGTATATTTTGTTATTTCCCTACAAGTTTTTATACAATTTGCAAATTTTTTATAAATATGAATTTGACAATTTTCGAAATGTTTGAAATTTTTTAATAATTTTTTGAAAATTTGACAATTTTTAATTAGACGACTGTTTTTGTTTTTTGAAATTTTTGATATACCTATTTCACAAATTTTTGAATATTTTCGTAAAAACTATGCTGTAATATGGACATCGTAAATAAACAATTTTGTATATTTCGTTATTTAACTGCAATTTTTTACAAATACAAATTTTATAATTTTCGAATTTTTTAAAATTGTATTATTTTTTAATATTTTTTGAAACTTTTGAACTATTTTGAAATGTTTAAAATTTTTTAAATACTTTTAACTAGACGAATGTTTTTGTTTTTGATATTTTTGATATATTTTAGAAATTTTTGAATATATTTTCGTAAAAAAAACTATGCTGTAATGTGGGAATCGTAAATAAACAATTTTGTATATTTTGTTATTTCCCTACAAATTTTTATACAACTTGCAAATTTTTGACAAATACAAATTTTTCAATTTTAGAAATATTTCAAATTTTTTAATAATTTTTTGAAAATTTGACAATTTTTAATTAGACGACTGTTTTTGTTTTTTGAAATTTTTGATATACCTATTTCAGAAATTTTTGAATATTTTCGTAAAAACCATGCTGTAATGTGGACATCGTAAATAAACAATTTTGTATATTTCGTTATTTAACTGCAATTTTTTACAAATTTTCGATATACTTTATCGAAATTTTTGAATTTCTACACATTTTTAATAATGTTTTTTTTGAAAATTTTGGAATTTTTTATAAATTTCCGAAATTTTTAATTTTCTTAAATCTCTGTGTTGTTTTTAAATTTTTGAAAATTATTACAATCAAGTTTATTAATGTTTTATTTAAATTGGCTCAAAATTCAACTAATTTTAATGTATTTTTCAATATTTTTGTGCCTAGATCGTTCAGCGCTGCTACAAAATTTTACCCGCAGTTAAAGGGTTAACTACACCACGTTTGGTGCAGGTATAATCCAAACGTAAAAATTTATGAGTATAAAAGAGTCGTATAAAACTCGTCATATCTGATTTTTCTTTAATAATACCAAAGTAATAACCAGTTTCCTGGAAAGAAACATATTTTAATACCCAGACACATGTTACATTTTTTTAAATTAACATATTTTGCATATTTAAAATGAAAAACGTATTATAAAACATGAAACTTATATACTTTTATATTACAAAACTTTTACTTACCAAATATTTAAAGACTTATTCATTAAAGTCTACTAAAAGTTAAAAGTTTATTTGTATCCGGTGATATAGAGGTACAAGGATAAAAATTTAAAAAAAAATTCATTAAACTATGCCCTTTTTACAATATAAAACTTTTTGTAGTCAACACCGCTACGCATATGCATTATAATTTTACTGAAGGGGTACCCCTTGTTTCATTAAAAATTACCCAAAATTGCCCCCCTTACCAATCAAGCGCCTGGATCCATGCAAATGGCTTCCTCTGTCAGACCTATTGTATTCATATGTTTTAGAAATAAGTTTAGACACTCCTGAATTTATTGGGACAACTTAGTTGTTTCAGTGTATCTTCTGCTCTACTTTTATTGAACCGTGCGCAGACAATGGCTAACTGGTAGCTGGCTGCTCATTTTAGAGAAGGTCACACTCCATGTCATTGACCAATGAAAACAGGCCCGTAGCCGGGTATTCACCGAACCGATATTGTTGATATGCACTTTAGGACTTTTGGCAGTCTGTCTGACTGAACAGATGGCTGCAAAGCTAAATCTACAAAGGCGTATAAAAAGCGTATCCAGCCACCGTATAATTTCATGTTTTGGTATTGGCAACACTGCCCACAATTATTCTAACACTCTTACAATAAAGATCTGTTTGTGTTTTGTACTAATTTAAAATTGAATCAGCACTCTGTTCGAGTAAAATGTGTGAATATTCCATACATCAGTCTTCCAATGGTTTCAATGATTTTGCTATTTTTGAAATAGCTTTAGCTAGCTTGAAGATTACACTAGCCATTTCACTGACATCCAGAGCCGTTTGCTCTCTACTTTTTAATTCAGCAGATTTTTCCAGTTAGAGATGATTACTATGCTGTTCTTTTGGACAATTTCTCTTTGAATGGTGATACACCTTGATCTGCAGAGCTCATTTCTGCTATCTCATCTTTAAATTAGTTTCTTCTAAGTCGGGGGTCATAGGTTCAGCGGAGGATTCTGGTATTTCAACATCTGGATCTACTTCTCCAGGGACTCAATACCCAATGATATGAACCCATCCGAAAAGTGTTATCAGTCTATTTTCAGTATCGTTCAAGTCTTTGTATATATTTCAACCACCACCTGTCTGGAAAATTGCCTTAATATTTTGAAGTGCCTTTTTCTTTGTTTTAGTTTTCCATTCATAAATAAAATATTAAAATTAAACCACACAAAAAAAAATTGGCATTGATATTAAGACTATTTTACTTATAAAGGAGTATAGGTACAGTCTCCACTGTTTCTTTTATATCCTGGGCCCATTTGAAGATTTTTTCAGGAGGTCAGTCAGTTCATACCATTTTGTATCCAATTCACCTGGATTTAATGGGCGAGTTTTACCCGAAATAATCATTGGGTTCATTTCCAAAAAAATTATCAATTCCATTTGGTTTTTAGTAGTCTTCTTAATTCACTGTTTTGATAACATTATTGTTATACCAGAATTGAAAACCAATCTTGCTATAAATGACCGAACAGAATACAGAATAGGGCTTCGCACGAGACGAGATAAGGCGATAATTTCAAAAATCTCGTCTCGGTCTCGTCAGTCGAGAAAAAAATAAGTCTCGTTTCAGGTCTCGGTCTCGTCTCGTAACCGTTTGTCTCGTCTATTCTAGTCAAATCTCGTTATTACTAGAACTTATTTCTAAGATAGTACAAAACCAGGTACTTATTAATTCTATTGTTATTTATAAATGCATGATTATTTATTTATTTTTGTTTTTTTGTTTTGACGTTACTAAATCATTATCTATACAAATTATAATTATAAACATATTGAACTTAACGTCTAACTAATTACAATTGTTGAATTTGAACTGGAGAGCGTGTTAATGTTGATTTCGTTAATCCTATTTTCAATAGAATTGAAAATGTTATTTAAAATGTTTTATTCTGCATACATACCTTCAAACTTCAACAACAAATGTAGTTTCTATTTAGCCTTTAGGTACCTAAGACTTATCTGGGTCATAAAATTTTATTACCCTCAAACTGTTTGGAAGTCCTAAAAAAATCAAAACACATTGAGGGTGTCATTTTGGGTCAAGGACATCTGGACGTCGCCGTTTCGGCGTGGTCAATTCGGGGTGGCCATTTGGACGTCAGGCCATTTTGCCGTCGGCCGTTACGTTGAAATATGAGAGGTATTGCATAGGATTGGGATAAATGCTTTAATTTGTTCAAATAACTATCAAAATTAGATTTTACTGGCATTTTAGACTTTGAAAATTTTTTTTGAACAATTTAAATTTTTTTCTCAAAATATACATCGTTATAATTGCCACTGATGAAAAGACAAATAAGAAAAATGATAAAACAAGAATTTTGAAAAATGTAAAATTTGAGATCCGAATATTCCATTAATTTTCGGTCCGACGATTCAAACTTTTCTGGATAACTCCTACTTGCTCAGATTGTACAGAAAAACTAATGAAATTTTCGGAATCCACAGTATTTTTTCTTATTATTTTCCGAATTTGAAAACTGAGTCTTAATATGTTATTTTTTTATGCAACTTTGAAAATGACTTTTGTTAGATTTTAGTGGCATTTTAGCCTTTGAAAATTTTCGAAATTTTTTTTTGACCAATTTCAATTTTTTTTCTCAAAATATACATCGTTATAATTACTACTGTTGAAAAGACAAATAAAAAAAATGATAATACAAGAATTTTGAAAAATGTAAAATTTGAGATTGGAATATTCCATTTTTTTCTTTAATATTTTATAGACATTTCATTTTAGTCTTCCTTTCGACACGAAAACAGTTTTATTATTTAGTTATAATTATAATAAATATAACAATTATTTAAAATTTATAAAAATTTTATTCTTAAGTTTGCTAAAATTTCCAACGGCGAAATGGCCGACGTCTAAACGCCCCCCCCCCGAAACGTCCCATTCCCTGTCATTTTATATAAATATTTCACAGATGGTTACGAGATTTTAGATTTCTTAAATTTATCATAACCTATGCAGACCTTTCTTTTATTATAAAAAAAAATAAATGTTTATACTGCTTGCTAGTTTATTTTTCTCGGAAATTCAGAAACAAATTCTGAAGAAATATGAACGAGACACTCGGGTCTCGCCGTATGTGGTCTCGGTATCGCCTAAATAATTTTCAAAAGGGTCTCGTCTCGGTTTTACGAGACGAGACGAGACGAGAAAAGTTTCATTCTCGTGTGAAGCCTTCAGCAATGTTTGCAAACAGAGTCGACCTGATTATATACTATTAATTCTTTTAGGTACAATAAAAATTACAATATAAATAGTAAACTTATGATATGATATTTTACAATAGTTTATTAAAATTATAATACATTATTTTTTTTTAATTTCCCAATTTTTAACAAAAGATATTTGCATAATTATTTTCTGTAGCAAACAACAATAATGCTTCTGACTAAAATCAACACGCCAAAAGTTAATCCAAAATCTTTAATCCCACAGGGAGATTAATTACTTCCTCTTTGCTGTTCGGTTCGGCCTCTTAATATAATATAGTTAAACTTTTCAAAGGGAGTTTTAGAGGTATATAATTCCAATACGAGGTGAATGTAGACGGTAGTGAAATATAGACTGTGGGGATATAGGAAGGTTTAAGCCATATGGATTTGGATCTTGTTAACGACGTGGGTCACTTGCCCTTAATACCCATAACAGTTTCCATACGTTCGGTTTCATTGAATTCAATACTTACTAGAGAGAGTTAGGCTTTCATATTACGCCTTATACCAATTCAAAAGGGAATTAATAATCTCGTAGAAAAATATAGATCCTAGAAAAATTTGTATAAAAAATATAAATTGCGCTAACAGTATAACGCACCAAAAATTAGTATATGTACATCAAAGAAAATGTTTTCTTTTACCTAATAAGATATCGCAGTTTTTTTTATATAAATTACTTATAAATTTTAGTGAAATCATGCAACCAAAAGCAAAAAGAAACAAAATATATTGTTTTACCAAAACATAAATATATTGATTATGTAAAATCAAGAATTTAAAATAACTATATCACACTGTATAAAAGAACCAGACCTTAAATGTCAATAAAATAATCTCTCATTATTGGTCAATAAAAAAACTCATCTTTTAACAACATAATTTGTCATGGGAAAATATTAAAAATGCAAATAATTCCATTATGTGCAAATACTGAATAAATCATTTCAAAAAGTAAAATTTTCATTCAAAAAAAATCATTTTAATGTGATCAAAATGATTCCTGTAAAATATTGATAATTACATTAAGGAAGTTTTTATAAAGTGGTTGCTAAGAGGAAACTATAGGAGGTTGTTGATTGATCACATACAGGGTAAAATTAATTAAACTTGGATTTATTTTATATACAGGGGAAGGAAATATTCAAAGTAAAAGTTGTTTCTTTTTCCGGGAGAGAGCGATAGGTAGTACTTCTGGTGAGCTCTCCCGTCTTACGTCACTTCGACGCGTAGGGTAGGGAAAATGGTCGGGAAAGTAATGACTTTTGGTTTTTATCTTTCAGAATTGGTATCGAGCGCTTGTTTGGCTATTTTTCATTAATTGACGAT
Organism: Neocrepidodera transversa; assembly: GCA_963243735.1. Classification (NCBI taxonomy): domain Eukaryota; kingdom Metazoa; phylum Arthropoda; class Insecta; order Coleoptera; family Chrysomelidae; genus Neocrepidodera; species Neocrepidodera transversa. The sequence goes on from OY725350.1 coordinate 6,324,495, forward strand.
TATCATATGTAATACAACGAGTGGTAACGTGACTATCGACAATCGCAAAAGTAATTTCACGAAACATGTTGATAAATATTAATTTTACGAGTCCACAGGACGAGTGAAATTATAATTTGACAACACATTGAGTGTATTAACTTATGGAATTATCGATAGACTCGATACCAAGAGTTGTATTCATTGGATTATATCACGAATTAATGACATTTTAAAAATTTTACACTTCAATTACAGTACAAAAGCAATGACAAAGATGATAGCATACCTACTAGATTTTTAGCATTAAATGTACCAAGTGTGATTATCAGTTGTTAGTCAAGTACATGGTGCATGATTATCGATTATTACTCAATAACAGTATAGGTCATTATTACATTATGAATGATATAATCGATAAAATTCATGATTTGTATTTATTGATTTTTATTGCTGATCACATACACTAACGCCCTAGCAGCACATACTCAGTTTGACAAGTAAAGTCTGCACTACCGGCCATCAACTGATTAGTTGAGACCATAACTACCTCTGGAGTATTTTATCTTCACTGACCCTGTCCGGAGCAAGTGGCCTTTACACTATAAACGGAAGGTGACGCCCGAGGTAATCCGAGATTTGAACCAAAGCGTCAAAATGACCGGTAACGACTAAAGATAATTAGTTAATAAAAAATGTATTTCATTAAAACAAAAAAATGGGCTCCAGCTAGTTTTTTAGTTTTTGTGACTTAAGTAAAATAAATAAAATCTTTGATGGTAAAACTCAGATCCAACTTTTACCGATTTCTGGGACCAGAACCGTTCTGCGGGATCAGTGGAAAAACTAAAAAAGAAAGTGGAAATTAAAGATCCAATTATTGGAAAGATTCACAAGGGATGTGGCAAATTTACTACAAACAAAAGAAATCTAAAGACTGTATTCGCATAAAAAAGATAAAGATTCCCCATACTAACAAAACCCTTAATAGAATATTTGAAGAAGCTTGGACTGGTAGAAAAGGAAGAAAACACATTTTGTAAGATAGAAGAGAAACAGAATGTACCTCTTTGCAGACCCCATATACTTTATAAACGGAAAGAAGATATGTCAAATTTTCTAAAAGGAATGGAATTAAAGCAAGTACTTAGACCTTAGTTACTTAGGCTTTAGAAAGGTTATTATATCTTATAGGACGCTGTGTTTTTATCCCTAAAATCACACAATTTCTTCCCAGAATTATGCTGCTCCAAAAGTAACTAAGCTATGTAAGTTGAATCGCAATCCTTGTGGGAAAATACCATGTAAAATCACGAAATTAGCAAAAATTGGTTAATTGAAGGTTAATTAGTAATACTGGTCTAAATTTGACAAGATCTGATCCGCTTTTGATCAGATATTGATCAACTCTTGATCCGCTTTTCATCAGGTCCTGATCCGCTTTTGATTAGATTCGATCAGGTATTGATCCAATCTGAATCCAGTGTTACAAAAGTTAGCCCAGTGTTGCCAAGCTATAATGACTTCGCTTGAACTGTCATAGCTTAATCACTTATAAATAATACCAGTTTCGTCCTCAATTGAATGTTCTTTTATACTATTCTTTTCGAGTAACCGCACCCCCCAAAAAGGCAAAAACCGAAAGGGGTAAAACGCGGATAAGACGTCTTATACCGACAAAACCTGCGTCACTCCAAGACGTTTAAACTTTTTTAGACTTTACCCCACCCCCAAAACGGTTCAGACCGATACACCGTCTCATACCGACAAATTTGCGTCAGCCCCCGTTTTCTAAAATGCTGAACAGGATGGTGATCCTAGATCTTCACCCCGAAGCAAACTAACCTTCAATCGATCAAAAAATACCCCTTTGATACACGGTTTTATGAAGTGCACTGGATAAGAGAAAAGTCTTTGGTCATTTGATGGGGTAGTTTATTTCGAGGAAAAGATCCAGGATCACCATGGTTTTGGTTCTGTTTAGGGGGTGGGGTTAACTCTGAAAGCATTTAAACCGTCGCTATCGTATTTAGTTTCTTCGAAAATCAGGGGTGACGCAGATTTTGTTGGTATGAGAATTCATATTCGCGTTTTGCCCCTTTCGGAGCAGCTCTATATCGTTTTGTGGGGTGCGGTTAACTTGGAGACAGTTTAAACCAACGCCATTGTGTTCAGCATTCTCTAAAACTGGGGAGGGGCGAATTCGTCTCTTTAGGCTCTGAAAAATTTACACTTTTCGAGGTTTTTTTCGATTCACATAATTACCAATTTAATTAGGACAGTTAATGTATTGAAATCCAATTTTTTGAGTCACCCTGTATTTTCAGAGTCATGGTGCAATGAGCAAAAATGATCCATATGAGTCAAGAAATATGTGTATCATTTTTTTTTTTAAATCGGCCTGGGACCCAATCGTCATAAAAAAGTGCATGGTCCATTGGTTGTTTCTGTAGCACCTTGTTTTCTTTATTTATACAAAAATCTCTTACTTTATTCACTATGTATAAAATAAATCTTTCATCTTATTTTTCTTGTGATGTTAGAAAAAAATTAAAATTAATAAAATAAAGAGTGTACGTATATAGAAACAAGCTAAAAAGCAATTTCGCAAATTCAGTTGATATAAACTTAACTATTAACTTTAGCTAATCTTCAAAACATCGACAAGACTTCTTTGAACTCGAGGTCTTTGTTAGAATCGTATAAAGGCAATGGTTCGCTGTAAATCGAATTTCTTTTTTCCAAGCAGCGGGCATATGAACACGAATTTCTACATGAAAGAAATGTTATTTTTCATCTTAAAGAAACTTTTCATGTACTATAACAGCGTGCGCCACATTGATTTTCAATAAAAAAAATTAGCTAAAAATTAAAGAAATCAGATTTTGGTGATTAAAATAAAATTATGGTTTTAATTATTATTATTACAAAATTAATTAATATTATTGGATGTAGCAAATCATTATAACAATTATTTTTGTAATTTAAATAAAATACTGGCTGAAAAATTATTGTTCATGAATAATTTCCTAGAAGATAGTAAGTACCTAAAGAAAATAAATTAGCCTCGCAATCAAAAGGAACTTGACCATCTGAATACAGCAAGTAGAGGGGTAAATCAGTGGACCTAAAATTGTGTCCTGCGGCACCTCTCAAGTTTTTTTTTGTATGGTAGGTATTACAAAAATGTCTTAAATATAACAACAGTTTTGTGGCGAGGCGCTTTTGGACTACAACTTATTGTCTAAAATCCCTGAGTGAGAGAGAAGGGAAGAGAGTCGCGGAGTGGGAAATATATAATTCTCAGCAGCTGCACACACCACACTTTATTGATGATTTTAAGTATTCCGGCTTGAGGAAATCCACACAGTAAATCCCCGCTTGGCCTCCCCTACTTCGATTTTTACCTTGATCACAATAATTTTTAGGTGCATGTAGCATAAGAATAATTAATAATGAGAGCCTTAGTTGGATTTAGCAAATATATGACTCCATTAACTATAAAAATAAATACAGGATTTGATCGATACTTATGTCGAAAGCTTTTTAATTTGAAAATTGTTGGGAATCAAATGCCTTGTTGATGGAATTCTGATATAATATAAAAGATAATATGTAATTACAAAGTAAAAAGATACTGTAAATTTCTTTGATCAAACTAAAACTGCTAAACTGGCTTAAAATCCTTTCTTTAAAATGTAATTTTCAGTTAAAACAAATTAAAAAAATGTTGGCTCGTTTTACCTTTAAAATATTCACTGTGCTTTTGTAGTTAGATTCACCTCATGCTAAAATATCACTTTTCGCATAGCAGCCAATTTCAAATATCTACTCGACATTATTTCCAATTTCCATTATCGACAATATGCAGAACTTGCTTCTGCAAATATTTAATGTCTGTCATTTACACAATTTGAATACAAATTGTTTCCTAAATGTTTGGGTCAGTTGAAAGTAGATTTTGATTAGATTATTTTTTTTATAAAAAAACAAGTAAGTTCAGGAAATTTATAGGTAAAAAAACAAAAGTTTCAAATTCTGAATTCGAAGATTAAAATTAGATCCATTTTGAAAAGTAGACTATAATAAAAATTTCACACCTAACATTTTCGACCAATTAAAAGACTGTATTTTGTATCGTTACCATTAACAACTAAAAAAATTTCCGCAAATTACACTGGAAATTTTTTGACGTGCTTGAATTAATTGTGGGAAAGGACCCCTCACTTCTCTTATGGAAAATGGCTTTCGGTCAATTTTTTTTAATAATTGAGTATTTACGTAATTTTGTTTTAATTTCAATTTCTTGAATTTTTAAGAAAACTGATCAGCTTATCTTGAATTTGTTTATGGGAAAATTTAGTCAAAAGATTGGTATTTTAAAAATATAATAATTATATATACAGGGTTTACCAAAAAATCAGTGAAGCTGCTTTATTTTTAAAATGAGTATAATATTGAAAACCATTAAACATCAGTTTTGATAAATTCCTAATAACTTTCAAACAAACGGCCAGATTTTCTTGAAAAAATTATATACTTTTCCTACGACCACCTATGAAAATTACAAATAGTACAACTGTTTTGATATTTGGAAAGTGTCTCATATCAACATACATGAATACCAGCCGTGTGTTATAATACCACGCTGCGTGTTATTATAACGCACACTTGAATGAATTATTAAAAACAATATGCTACTTATGTACATACATAATAAATTTTACTTACCATTTTAAAACAGATCTAATAGTTGCTTGTTATTTTCCTACGACCACCTAATAACTAAAATGTTTTGGAATATTATTTTAAGGTTATAACTGTCCATATGAATTATGAAACAACTTCAGTGTAAACGAATCTATTCAACACATAAGACGTTTGTGTATTGTGTGTTGCATACATTCTTAAATTTATTAATAGTTTGTAATTCAAAATTAATTTTAGGTTTAAAATTGCAAATTAAAGTAAAAAATGTATAAAAATTATTTAAAATGTTTTTTTTAATTGGCTTGGTGCTAAGGTTATTTTTTTTATAAAAGTGAAATATAAAGTAGGCTTATGTCAAAATTTTAAAGAAATTACTGTTTCTATGTTTTGTGAATTCTGAACAGAATAATTAGGTACTTTTATAATAGATATTTTTAAAGTTTAAATTATTCTACTTTATATCAAATAAACAAAAAATTTAAATTTCGATTTCTTACATAAAAAATGGAAGTTGATAGTGATAGCGAATGTGAATGTATACCACCAGAAATAATCGTGTCATATGAGAAAACCCAATAGACTATTCTTAAAATATTGTTGGTCGTAGGAAAAATAGTGTACAAAACTCATTGGAAAGTGGATTTCATGCACTCGTTACGTTCCGCACTCGCCGCTAGACGGCTCGTACTGAATTACCACTCGCGCGAAATATGCCACTTTCCTCACTCGTTATGTAATATACTATTACAGGTCAGTAGTCAAAGCAAAACTGCACTATGTAAAGTTTGAATAATTACATACGGACCCGAATGCAGGGCTTTCAGATCTGATTTTTTTGCAAAATCGCCTCAATTATGCTGCTTTAGTAATACAGTTGTAACAGATTTGCTGCTAAAATAGTAACGCATTTACTATTACTGTATCCGAGAAACATTGTTTTTTATATGTGTACAGGGGGTTTCAAATTTTAGGTAACTGCGATCTATACCGGGTGACACAGGATCACCCCTTTAAACTTTTTTATTTATTAGCCGATTTTAATGAAAGTTTAAATGACTATAGTAATAGTAATTTCTGATTTTCTGACATATTTATTCAATACGGCCGACTTCTTGTTCCGCCGGAAATGGCCAACAATTTTGTTTTTTAAATGGAATACCCTGTGTATTTTGAAAACTAACCAAATGTCAATTTGACAGAACTTTAATTTTTTGAAAATAAAATATTTTTCTTACTGTTCTGTGCTAAAATTTTGAAATATCAATTAAAGCAAAATAGCAACCATTTTTTTACCTAAACTCATTTATTTTAATGTAACCCCCTGACGCCCATTTCAATACGAATAAAATGATATGCTATACACCTACTGGGTGTATACCACTTACTGTTAGGCATTTTAGCAAAGTACACTGAGAAAAAATATTTTTCTCAAAAAATGAAAGTTCTGTCAAATTAACATTTGGCTAGTGAATTGCATGTATTTTGATCCGTAGAATCCAAATTTATCCAAATTTATCAAAATATACAGGGTGTTCCACTTAAAAAACAAAATTGTTGTTCATTTCCGGCGAAACAGGAAGTCAGCCATCTTGAATATTTACGTCAGAAAATCAGAAATTACTATTACTATACTCAGTTAGACATTCATAAAAATTAGTAAAAAATAAAAAGTTTAAATACTCAATTATTGAACTTTAACCATCAATATTTCGAAAACTGGTCATAGGATTGAGTTGAGACATTTAATCAGAACGTCAAGATCTACGACATACTAAAATTTTAAAAAAATTGGCCGAAAGCCATTTTCCATAAGAGAAGTGAGGGGTCCTTTGTCTCGTACATGAATTTTTAAAGAAAATTATCCCCTTCGCTTCGCGATTCGAGATAATTTTCAAAAAATTCATGTACTCAAAAAATTTCCGGCAATAATTCATGCCCTAGAGGATTATAAGTGATAACTTTTTTTGCTCTAATTATTTTTTTCATTTCACAAGTAGATTCCATTGGACGTCAACCGTAATACCAGTTTGTCATTGTATGTATTAGATATTATTACAATTTGTTGTATATAAAATGATAACATACATAAATTGTTTAGTCGTCCTTTTATACCCCAAACAAAAGAGCGTTCCTGGTGAAATTTATTTGATGCGTAAATTTATATTACATGGCATGTTGTTATGGACAAAATGGATAGAAAGTCTGTTTTTGATTGTTTACACGTGAACATATTTTCCGGAGAAATGTGACTACGAGATTAAAATAAGTTTCTCGGATAATTACAATGTTAAATTATGTTAAATAAGATCATATGCCAGTATTTTTAGTAATTAAAATGTATCTTAAATAAAAAGCGCAGGTATAACTTATTCTATTAAACCAAAATTAACAGTTACCTATACCGGGAAAAAATATCTTATACATAGATTAGTTGACAAATTTAAAAACCTGTTATTGAAAGTACTCCAACAAGTAAGTCCATCCCTGCCTTATTGTGGGTTTGTTGCTTCCACTACCCTGTAACGGCCAGGAAAAATATATTATCCCTTTTTCAAACCTTAAAACCATTCCATATTCTTCCTCTTGACGTGTTCACTTCTTGTTCCTTTTCCTGCGTTGCAAAATTTAATAGTAGTTTAAGTTAATAGTGTAAATTAGTTTTTAATAGTGTAGTACTCCTGGAATCTGTAAGTACAGTTACCAATTATAAATTCACCAAACTCGGCCCACGAGTTTACTTGTACCGCCATAAAAGGCATAATTATAAATAGATTTATTTATCCATCATAAGTAGATAGTCTACGTTCGTTCTACCGCCACGTGTTAGAGAGAGAGGTATAGGAAATTCAGCGTGTCAGAAATGGTACTTCAGCTCCATCTGGTCTGGTCTAGTCTTCAACTACATCTGGTCCGGTCTTCAGGTATTTCTGCTATCGGTCACAAAAATATGTTGACTGTATTAAGACGGAATTAGCACCCCATGATATTCATAACAAAAACTATTAATTAACTAAATGTTCGATAGATGGCGATTAGGTGTACTTTCTGCGTAAAAATTTAAATGTTTATTATCCTCCAATAACCTTGCTTGGTTACCAGATGTAACGACCGCCGAATGGTTTTGATTTTGAGTGAATTTGGGATATTAGTGACATCAGGTACCTAAATAGAAAATTTTTATGACACCATTAAACTTGCCTGGCCCAAAACTACTGACCTATAATCCATCTTTAAAAAATTTTTTTTTAAATTTTTTTCTCCAAATAAATAACCTCGGTTTGATTTATATTATGATTTTTTTCAGTACGTACCAAGTCTTTAGTTTTGCCAAAATTATTTGTTAGTTACAAAAATTTTATTTGTTCTAGTTTTTTATCATCTTTCTGATTTTTTTTTTCTGTTTTTGTGTTTTTTTTTTTCGTTTTTCAATATTTTCTCATTTATTCTGATTATTGCAATTATTTGTGACTTTTTTGGAATTTATTAGCGAGTTTTTGCAATTTATATCAGATTTTTTGAATTTTTTCATTTTTTATGATAACAGTTGTTTTTTGGTTGTTCTTTGATTTTTCTCGCTTTTCACTCATTTTTCTGATTTTTTTTCAGCTTTTTTTTTGATTTTTTCGTTTTCTAATTTTTTCTCATTTTTTCTTATTCCTTTGATTTTTTATGATAATATTTATATTATATTTTACAATTTTATTTTTCATTTTCTTGTTTTTTTTTTCCTATTTTGTCTGTTTTTTCGATTGTTTTAATTATTTCTCATTTTTTTTCATTTTTATGATTTTTTATTTTTTTACTTTATTTTTATTTTTTTCAATTTTTTCCAATCTCTCCTCATTTTTTCTCATTGTTCTGTTTTCCGATTCTTTTTTTTATTTCACTGATTTTTTGCGATATTTTTGTGATTTTGTTGAGGTTTTTTGCTTTTGTTTTACTATTTTTTGTGAAATGTTTCGATTTCTTGCTTTTTTCTGGCTTTCTTTTTCGTATTTTTGCGATTTTTAGCGGTTTTTTTCGGTTTCGTGATTTCTTCATTTTTTCAATATTTTACAATTTTATTTTTCATTTTTTTTCCCAAAATTTTCTAATTTCTCTTTTAATTTTTTCCAAAGTTTTTTTTTAATTTGTTTTCAGATTTTTTCTGTTTTTTGCAATTTATATCAATTTTTTTGAATTTTTTCATTTTTTATGGTTAAAGTTATTTTCGGTTTCTTGGTTGTTCTATGGTTTTTGCGATGTTTTTCGATTTTTCTAACTTTTTTGTCATTTTTCTGTTTTGTTATTGATTTTTTTTCGATTTTTTCTAAATTTCGTTTTTTTTCTCATTGTTCTGTTTTTTTTTCTATTTTTTTCGTGTTCTAATTTTTTCTGATTTTTCTAATTTCTTTGATTTTTTATGATTATTTGAGATTTCTTTGTGATTTTGTTGTGGTTTTTTTGCCATCGTTTTACGATATTTTGTGATTTCTTGTGTTTATTTCCCCCTCAATTTTTATGTTTTTTTTTTTAATTTTTTCCGATTTTTTCGATTGTTTTAATTATTTCTCTTTTTTTTCATTTTTATTTTTTGTTTTTTTTTTCTGTTTTTTTTAATTTTTTTTTTTAATTTTTCCCAATATCTCCTAATTTTTTCTCATTGGTCTGTTTTTCTATTCTTTTTTTTCTCATTCTTTTTATTTCATTGATTTTTTGCGATATTTTTGTGATTTTGTTGCGTTTTGTTTACGATTTTTTGTGAAATGTTTCGATTTCTTGAGTTTTTTTAGGATTTTTTTTCATTTTTTTTGCGATTTCTTCATTTTTTCGTATTCTACAATTTATTTTCCTTTTTTTCCCAATATTTTCTAATTTCTCTCTCAATTTTTTTGAAAGTTTTTGTTTTTTGTTTTTATTTTTTTTTCCCGGATTTTTCTCTTTTTTCCGATTTTTCTCTTTTTTTTCAAATTTTTTGTCTATTTTTTTTTAATTCTTGTGTTATTCCTATTATTTTATTTCCCATCTCCTGCATTATTTCTTCTTTCATATCATCAATTTTCTTCGTATTTTTATCTATTTTCTCGCCCATATTTTGCATTTATTTTTGATTATTGTCCTATTTTCTTCCCCATATCTTGTATTTCTTTTTGACTATTGTCCAATTTCTTCCCCATTTCTTGCATTTCCCTTAATTGTTCTTCTTTATCTTCCTTTCTATTATCTTGCATTGTTTTTTCAAATTTTTTACTATTTTCATCCATTTTATTCATCTAAACTTGTTCCATCATATTCTTCTAGATTTTGATCCTGAATTTCTATAATATCATCTTGTCCTATTTCCAAATCTTCCATTTGTCTAATCTTTTTTCCCCCTCTTAAATCCATTTAATTTTTTAAATTTTTTTTACTAATACTTATTATTTTCACTACTACGTATACTTTTTTTTACTATTCCACATTGTATATTGTTAGTTATAACACAAATGTCACTATTTAAGAAAGTTATTTAATTATTTGTCAAATTATTTAGTAATGTGTAATAATATGTTAAATGTTCTTACTTTTCAGTTAGTTTTTAAGAATCAACAATTGTGGTAACAAAAAGAGTCTTACCAGATTTTTTTAATCCTTCCGGACCCTGCACTACGTTGTTGCAATCAAAACCAAAAACCAAACTCAACGTTAATCAGCAATTTCTACTAATTTTAGAAAGCCCCACGTTGGCTAGCGACATTTGTAATGATTTACGATATCTCAATTAGGGTGGATTCTATAACATTTAAAAAAATAATAAATATTAATTTGTATTCCATTTTTCTCTTCGATCTCCTGTATAGTTTTTATTCTCTATTTTGATCTGCTATTCTTACTAACTCTATTATCTTGATTTACTGGTCTAATTTCTTCCTCGTCTATCTCTTATTCCTTAATTTTTGAAGATGTCTTCTTATATGCTAATTATTTTATTTTACAATTTTCGTTTAAATAAAATTTTGTACGTTTTATGTACATATTCATATTCCAAAAATAAAATATAAAATTCTCTTAAATTGACAAAAGTTTGTTTATTATTTTTTCTTTCTCTCTCTTTTTTTTAATTAAAATTTTCTTACTAGATTAATTAAAAAAAAGTCTTGCCCTTAACATTTTTACTTAAATTTTTTTTATATTATTTCCAATTTTTTTTTTATTACAATTATAAAAATAACAATATGCAAAAAAAAATATACCAATAAGATTCTTTATATTCTACAATTGTTGATTTAAAATAAATTATATACCAATTACCATTAATAAATGCTTAAAAATCAAAACTTCTTTAATAATAAACTCTGGTTATAAAATTCAAACAAAACTCATATTCTTATTTATAATTTTTAATTTATTTTTAAATTACTACTCTAGCTTCTTAAGTGAATTTTTTGTTTACCTTATTTATTATTTCATCATGCCTAATTAAGTATAAAAAGTTTTAAAAGAATATAAAACCAGAATTTTAATGAAAATACGGTGCGTTGTTTGAATAACCGTAAAGTTTAATGTATGTTTTTAAAGTCGTATTTTTTCTAGCTCTAAGGCACTATTAAACTTTTTATTACTTTGGTTTATTAGAAGAAATAAGCTCACATGATATTTTATTATAAATAAATTGCATTATCTATTTACATGCAGTGAATACGAAAATAATACTTAAAAATATTACACGGGTTAAAAACACTTTAACATTAAACACAAGAACTATACGCACTACAAAATTTATAGGTCTATTAAAAAAACGTAATCAGAATGACATTGTTCACGGTGGTTTTCATAGGTGACTTGATATCTTTTTCCAAATCAGGGTGTTGTGAAACTACAGAAAATAGTTTGCTTTTTTTAATATTCCAAGAATGGGAATACAAGAAATAATGTACAGACTCCAAAAACAATAAGGTTGCTCCTAGACACGAGAAGACGATTGGCGAAAAAAATTTTGAAATCGTATGACTGGTTCTTGAGTTATTGCCTTCAGATACGTCCAAACCGACGGACATGAAATTTTTTCAACTTTATTGTAAGCAAAACAAAATTTCTATTTTTTTACGATTTTAGTACTTCCAACTGCACGGTGGTGGCCCGGAAAAATAGCGGTGATATGATTTTTTTGAAAATTCAACCACCTCCTTTCACCCATGAAGTTCAAATCGAAAAAAAATTCAATTGAATTAATTTTATAATAATTAGAATATAAAAAATCTAATAACTCAATATTTTCAAAATGGTGGAGATATAAATTTTTTTGAGATTTCAACCCCGTCCAGTTTAAAAAAGTTCCATACAAATTAATTTTATAATAATTAGTATATAAAAAAGTGTGATGAACTGTTTCAATATTTTCAGCAGACATTATTTTTTTTGAAATTTCAACCCCTTCCACTCATGAAAGTCAAATCAAAAAAAGTTTCAAGCAAATTAATTTTAAAATAAATTGGACATAAAAAAAGTATAATGACCTGTTTCAGTATTTTTAAAAATGGCGGAGATATGTTTTTTTTGAAAATTCAACTCCTTCTAGTTTCCACCTCCTTACAGGTAGAATGTCTAAAAATAACAGGGTTTCTCTCCTAGACACAAGAAGATGACTGGTGAAAGAATTTTTGAAATCTGACGACTGGTTCTTGAGTTATCGTCTCCATATACATCCATCCATCCATCCATCGATCCATCCATCCAGACCGACGGACATGATTTTTTTTCTCACTTAATCGTGTTGCGGGTGGCTTAAAATGTCGAGAAAAGTAATTTTAAATAAAAAATTTCATTTTTTCATGATTTTAATATTTCCCGTGCGGCTCGAAGTAAAAACATATGAGTTTTTCCGTATTTTATTTTAATAAATGTATAATTTTTACAATTTGAAAAAAATTGGCTGAAAGTGCTGGATAATAGACAAAGATTTTTCAAAGCCAGTTTTAGTAAATGGAATAACTGGAAGATTAAAAAATGGAGATCACAAACCAAATGGTTAGATACGAGGGGTGTAAATTATGGATCCGTAGACCTGTTGAAGCCCAAGTCTGAATCACAACGTTGCTCAAAATTAATTTCAGACTGTTTTACTTGAAAAATCACTTGGGATAATCAAAATGATTCCAGCAAGTTTAGACTTGTACTAAAGGCTCAATTAATGTGTACCTGCTAAATTGGACGCTGCGTTGCCAGTTTTATTACTCAATTTATACACCTCATATAGTAGAGCGGAATTTGAAAAAAAATTATTATATCCTATTCTATTCCATCTGAATCTGGTGTGGGAAATCCCACATGCATTAAGGCTCTAGACCAATTGTTCCCCGTCAATTTTCACATCATACCAGTACTTTTGACAAAGTTCAGAATAGTTTCTCTTTGGGTTCAGGATACTGTACCCAAAAGTGCCATTCCCTTTCCCTGTTCAGGTTCCGACAATATGAAGAGAAGTTTCGTCATCTTCCTCACATTTCCTACATACGGAATCTTCCCATATCCTTATGAGGTACAGGTATCTTCTGAGCCGACAGTGCCATGTCATTGCACCTTGCACCTAGTGCAATTTTAAGCTTAAGCTTCTGCCTATTTAGAGTGTCTCTGCTCTTGGGTGGACCTTCTATAAGTACTTTGGAGTGTCTTACTTCCGAAAGTTCCATGTAGTATACCCGGGTCCTTACTTAAATATTTTCTATTTTAGATTCAATGAACACTATGCTTAACTAATCATGTACTTATATTAAACTTAATAAAGGCTTCACTTTCTCCGCTAATTTTTGGAATGTGGCAGTTGGGATGGGTTCCTCTTGGTTGCGGCTTAGCTAGATAGTGGCTAGTAAACAATGCTTTATGCCGAAAGGTCGGAAGGTGGAACTGCTTTTATTAAAACCCAAAGTAGATCCAAACAGGAGCATATGTACGTGGTTTTTTAGGTTATACATAACTGATGATATCGATTCAGGTCAACCATAAATTATCTAAATTAAAAATAATTGAAAATAAATCATTCATAAGTTCTTGTATTAAGGTTTCCTATAATATATATCGCTGTCAAGTTAAAAAAAGAAATATATCTTTTACGAGATTGGGAAACGAAGAATGCGAAACATGTGAAAGTATGAAACTTCATGGACATAAAGAAGACAATCTTCAGGTAGATTCTTGGAAAGTCCATATTGATTTGGCTGTACCAACAACACGCAAAGGAAAATGAGAAAGGTAATTCTTATTTTTCCGCTGATTTGGAAATAGTCATTATGTTGCCCAGATTGGACACCTTTAAAAAAGTTTTATTTACAAAAAGGTTTTCAGTTTACAATGAGAGTTTTGTGCATGTGGGCAAAAAAGCCTCGTACAACTATTGGCAGTTCTTTGACATAAGCGGATAAGTGGAATAGACCCAGAAGACGTCATAAGTGCCTTCTATGTTTTTGTAAAAAAACAAAGAGACTCAGAGGCGATAACGATTTGCCTTGATAAGTGCTCAAGCCAATACAAAAATTGGTTCTTTTTCAGTCTTCTTGTCTACATTTTCATTTCAAATGACATAAATGCTAAGGAAACTATCATTAATTATTATGAAGCAGGACATACATGTATGCCTGCTGACAGCTTCCATCATCAGGTGGAACTGTAATTGAAAAAGCAAGTAAAAAATTATGTCTTTTCGGACTTTGTAGATGATGAATAAAACGATACTTTAATTAGTTAATAATTAGTAATAAATGTGGTTTAAGCCCAATTCTTTTTAAAAATACTTGTAGATTATGAGAATTTGATTCCTATGCATCCAGGTCGTATACCGGACAGCTGTTTCGTCCCTTAAGGACTCATTAGCGGCAATGTGTCCAGACGCATAGAAATCAAATTCTCAACTCGAAATACACCAGTACAAGGCTGAGTTAGAAGGTGGTAGATGGCGTTAGCTGTCTACCTGAGAACAACATCCTTCTCAATTCTTTTTATTATGGGTTCGTTCCCCGAATAGAATTTGAAATATATCAAAAAGTAAAATATTATATAAAAAAAAATTTGGACGCCAGTCCAATTAATTTTTTGATGTAATTTGAAACAATTGACAAAAAAACTATGATATATTTCAAAATCTGTCCTTTCTTTCTTTTTGTGGGTTTAAGGAAATTAAACTCAAATTAAATGTTATAATTGTTTTATTTAATAAGAGGGGAAAAATAACTTTCAGAGACTTTTCGTTTTTTTTGGAAATTCAACTTGGCTTGGTTCTTGAAGTTTCTTCTCAAGTTTCTAGGATCAGTAGAAACGTTGGTCCCATAGGAGGAAAAAAAACTTGCTCGTTCCAAAAATTTGTTTAGTAAAAATGTTGTTCCAAACAGCTTGTAGTCCAAAAGAAAACTTGCTCCAAAAAAAGTTTGGTCCAAAAACCCCAAAAGTACACATAAAGGAAATATAAGACAATAATTCTCTAAATTACCAGATTTCATGGTCTCTTGAAAAATAATATAAAACAATGATACTATTAATATGAAATACATGAATTTTTAGATCAAAATATGAAATATAAAAACAATCAAAGTGAATTAACTTTTAAGACAATCTGTAAAAACAAATTAAAAATAGATTATCTTTTTGTAATCGAGACTGAAAGAGCACCACAAACATCAGATAATTTATATTGTTATAACAGATAAGATATACACTTTTAAGTAAACAGGAAAAAAAAAATATACCGGCATTAAAAAGTATTAAAAATAACAGTAAATAAAAGTTAAAGCATCGAAATAATTAATAATGATAGCAGGGGATCTTTGTGAAAATATAATATAATATAATAAAAACTTACCCTATATAACGAGGGGAGGAAAGGAAATTTTCAATTTGCAACACAAGCGATATAGAAGCCAATTGTTTAGACTGAAGAGGCAAAGAGAGAGAATTATTAACATGGGAAAGATATTTTATAGTAGTACCTAGAAGAAAGGGATATCTTGAGAAGGGATATCAATCGAGCTGAAATTAAATATACCGAGCAGAGGAAAAATAAAAATACAGGGTGGCACAGGAAAAAAAGTAACATGTACCACAAGCAAATAAAGGTATCGTTGATGTAAAAAACATGAAATATCAAAATTTTTATAATTGTCTCTCAACAAAATCTCAAACAACAAATCAGTTGAATTTATCTGAGAGATATTGTACAGGTAACTGCTCATCGAGTCCTAAAGTATACTATTCTCAATTTGAACTAAACAATTGCCAAGATTTTCATCAACTAAAAGCAACTAAGCCGAATGGTATGAAATTATCGGCGAAATTAAGTGGACCTCGTAAATTTCCATTAAGTAAACAGGAAAACCTTTTAAATAATCTGAGTGAGTTTATGCCAGAGAACAGAAAAAAAATTCCACTAATATTAATAATAACTTCTATCATATACCTTTATGTAACCATATACCTTCATATTCTGTTAATTTTTTTACGAGTACGTATTATGTTATTTCTTTTTAATTTCTGTTTTAGATTTTACTCACGTTTCTTTCCGAATTTTCTATCCAATTAACAATCTCTTAGTAATCCCAGTTGATAATAATTGATAATTAATTTTATATCCATCGTATATTTTTTTGGCAATATTTTTTTTTGATATATCCTCTAGTTTGCAGTATCAACAAATTTTGGTTGTATCCAGTAAAATAAGAAATGGAATATATTTTTCGCTCTGGATATTTTGCTGTATTAATATTTAATTGGTTTCGTAGGATTTCATCATTTAATTAACATTATCTACGATCGTGACTCTTTCATCCCACTCATTTTTATTGTGATAAGAACTTAATTAGCAGCGCCATTCTTTACATTTTTTCCCGATTTCACTGTTGTTTATTTTTAATTATTAAATCCAAAATATTAGGAAACATGATCCCACTTAAAAAAAATTATTAAAGCTTCCATTTACATAACAAAATTAAAAGGAAATTAACACATACTGGTTGTTTTTTATTTTCAATTAACTGTCAAAACTTGATTGATTAGAAAATAAATAAAAAATACTGTGGGGGATAAAAGTTTGTATTTTACCGACATCCCTCGATACCAATAAATTTATGTAAACTTGATGTGAATTGACGGATTAATTTAAATATTTTCAACAAACATGCCGAAAGTTTTAAAATAAATTCCGACCTCTACACAATGCCGTAAAAGCTCATGCACAATAGGAGTTTTAAAAATATTTAGAAAACTTTAAATTAAATAAAACGTTTAAAGAGAAATATTAAAGTTTAAAAGTTAAAAAGCAGTTTACCAGTTATTTTAGCAGTACGTATACCATAATATATTATAATGTTTTTATCTTTATTTTTATATATTATATTATTATTATTTTAATTAATTTAATTCTGACAAAATTTTCCCCTTTTATATTTTATACAATAGATTGTTTTATTTAACCTTTTCTGTTTACCTGGTTTTATATAAATAATCTTACTTTTATTTTGTAATTAAAATTTTACTGTTGGGCGAGAGCCTATTTAAAATATAAGAAATGTTTATATGTAATTTTTTATATTTAAAAAATATATATTTTTATTTCCTTTGAATAGAAAACAAGGTGGAGTTCAAAAAATGAGGCTAATCGAATCATTCAAGAAAAGTTATATTTTATAAAAAGAAATAATTATAAAATTTTTAAATTACCGAATGAAATAATTATTAACTCACTTTTTTATATACAGGGTGTTTCGCGAGTGACTGGCCAAACTTTACCAGGTGGTAAAGGACCATGAAGTGGTTTCATATCGGCTATTGTCGTGTCCCAAATATCTTTTGTTTAATATATACAGGGTATTTCCGTTTATTTTTAAAAATTTCAATTGTCAATATTTTGTTGCTCTAATTTGGACCAAATTTGGTATGTATATTTTAATGTGGGTAATCTATCAAATTCTGTACCGTAAACAACAAAAGTTATTTTAACGCCGTCAAAAAAAATTTTTTTTACTAAGTATACATATTCACTCTTGTATATGAATTTTGACAATTTTTGATATCGATGAATAAACTTTAATAATAACTTAAACAAATCAAACTCTAAGAGTACTTGGCACATTTATAGTAATTCTAGTTTTAATTCCGGTTTTAAATAAAATTTACGTACGTACCTGATTAAAAATCGTAGAAATATTCATAAAAGTACACGATAGGTGAGGAAACATTTAAACTCTTACCAGAACAGATTAATTAGTCATAACGGTCCAGTTCCGTGGCCCACTAGCTCACCCGACCTTACCCCTGTGGATTATTTTTTTATGGGATTATTTAAAACAAAGAGTAGCTGATCCCGAAATGATCAGATCTGGTGTAAATAATTTAGTGTTAAATTCAAGAAAATTGCATTTAAATTGGAGGTGGATATTTCGAAAACTTCTTATAATCTTGTTAGCTTATATTAGGTTTGTTTTTATGTATTAATTTTAGTTAATTTTTTTTATTTATTATGTAACATAATTTTAAGTACTTGTTTTTTCTCGGTTATTATTTTTGACGTATGTTGACAATAGTAGTAATACAATTAAAAGTGAGTTTTATTTCCCAAAATTAAAGCTTTTATGAATATTATTTAAAAACGGTTAATCGTAACATTTTGGAATTAAAACAAGAATTAATAAAAATGTGCCAAAAACTCTGAGAGTTTGATTTGTTTACGTTATTATTGTAGTTTATTAATACATATCGAAAGTTGGCAAAATTCATATACTTTGTAAAAAAATTATTTTTTTGACGGCGTTAAATTAAATTTTTGTTGTTTACGATACAGAATTTGGTAAATTACCCACATTAGAATATACGTACCAAATTATGTTTAATTTAGAACAACAATATTGATAATTGAAGTTTTTGAAAATAAACGCAAAGACCCTGTATATACTAAACAAAAGATATTTGGAACATAATAATAGCCGATATGAAACAACTACATGGTCCTCTACCATCTGGTAAAGTTTGGCCAGTCACTCGCGAAACACCCTGTATATTTTTTTAAATTGTACTATTGCTTTATAGAAGTAATGATTTATTGCCTATAAAAAATACATAATTAAGTCAATATCTGATCAGATATTATTAACCTAATCATAAAACTATAAACAACTTGAATTTGATTTTTTAATTATGGTTATAGTTGTTCTGTGGTTTTTGCGATATTTTTCGATATTTATCGCCTTTTCTCATTTATATTTTTTTCTGATTTTTTCGATTTTTTCTCATTTTCCCTCATATTTTGTTTTCGATATTTTTCGTTTTCTTGCGTTTTTTCGGCTTTACAATTTTATTTTTTATTTTTTCCCAATATTTTTCTCAATGTTTTCCCATGTTTTTGTTTATCTTTTTCTTGTTTTTTCCGATTTTTTATCATTTTTTGTTATTTTTTCCTTATCTTTTCTCATTTTGTTCTCATTTCGTAGTTATTTTCGAAAATATGTGAAACTAAGCACAGCATTATGTAGATAAAGGGTGAATTTTTTCAAAAATGTATTAAGATACCAGATTTAAAGAAAATTAGTTTATGAACTTTGAAATGGCGCCATTTTGGTTTATTCTTAACGGAACTCAAAATTTCATTTGCGGTATAGACTAACAAAACTCATGACCCTTTAGTGAAACCCGCATCGAAATACCATAATTGGTTCGGAAGATACAAGTCCTCAAATTGTAGAAAAATACAGTGAGACACCTGGTATATATAAGCGAGGGTCCAAGAAAATGGATACGGCCAGCTTGCGCCCGACCACCTTGCGCCCTCTCATTAATTCAGCCGGTTTGCGCCCAAAATTCTAAAGGTACATGACGGTCGACCGATTTGCGCCCGTAATAAATCATCAATCCGTATCGCATAGCCGTTCAAATCATAAGAATGAGAAAAAATGAGAAAATAGAAAAATGAGAAAAAAATGTAAAAATTAGAAAACAAAAAAAAAATGGAAAAACAAAACAATGAGAAAAAATTGAAAAAATTAAAAAAACCGAAAAAAAATCGTAAAGAATGATAAGAATCGATAAAATCTGAAAAAACGACAAAAAAATAGGAAAAAATAATAAAAAAAGAAAAAAATTAAAAATAAAAATTGAGAAAGAAAATAGAAATTATTGGGAAAAAAATACATTTGTAAACTACGGCAAAAACGAGAAATAATAAAAATTGTAAAAAAGACGAATAAAAAAATGCGAAAAATCACAAAAACAAACGAAAATAAAGCCACGAAAAACGCAAGAAAACGAAAAATATCACAAATAATCGCAAATCACCCGCAAAAAAATCGCAAATAATCACAAAAAATCAGAGAAATGAGAAAAATTAGAAAGCAACAGAAAGAATAGAAAAAACAGAAACATTTAAAAACTAAGAAAAAAAAAGAAATAATCATAAAAATGAGAAAAACCCAGAAAAAATTAGAAGAATCGAAAAAATTACAAAAAAAAAACAGAGAAAATATCACAAAAAATCGCAAAACAATCGCAAATAAACGCAAAAATCACAAAAAAATTACAAAAAAATCGCAAATTATCACAAAAAATCAATGGAATAAGAAAAAATTAGAAAACAAAATAGAATAGAAAACCAGAACAATGAGAAAAAATGAGGAAAGATTATAAAAAATTGAAAAAACAAAAAAAAACAGAAAAAAAAACAAAAAATGAATAAAAAAACGTTAAAAAATTAGAAGAACCGAAAAAATCAGAAAAAATCGAAAATAATAATAAAAAAAAAACGAAAAACTGTGAAAAAAGAAAAAAATTAGATAAGAAAAAAAAAAAAAAAAAAAAAAAAAAAAAAAAAAAAAAAAAAAAAAAAAAAAAAAAAACGAAAAAGAGGGCTCAAAAAACGCAAGAAATCGAAAAATACCACAAAAAATCGCAAAAAAAACCGCAACAAAATCACAAAAAATTCCAAAAAATCGCAAGTTGTCACAAAAAATCAAATGAATGAGAAAATTAGAAAAAAAAAAGAAAAAATATAAAAAAAACAGAACAATGAGAAAACAAGAGGAAAAATTAGAAAAAACAGAAGAAAAAAACAAATTTTATTTTTTGGATCTCTATATTTTAACACTTTTCCTGATAAAAGAAATTGTAACTAACAAATAATTTCCACGAAAGTCAAGAATGGTACTGAAACAAATCATTATAATATAAATCAAACCGATGTTATTAATTTGGGGAAAAAAATTTCAAAAATTGTTTACTGTACAAATCAGATTTAGATAAAAATATTGAAAAAATATTGAAGATACCTAACATTCACAGGCGAGATTATAGGTCAGTAGTTTTTGGCCAGGCGAGTTTAATGGTGTCATAAAAATCTTCTATTTACCGGATATCACTAAAATTCCAAATTCCCTAAAACTAAAATCCAGCGATCATCACATCTGGCAACTAAGCAAGTGCAATTGGAGGATAATAAACATTTATTTTTTTCGCATAAAGTACATCTAATCGTCATCTATCAAACATTTAGTTAATTAATAGTTTTTGTTATGAAAATCATGGGGTGCTAATTCCATCTTATTTTATAGTTTTTGGATACCTTTACTTCTCGAGATCTTTCTATTAATTATAATTTTATATACAAAATAAACTCTAAGAATTATTACGGTGAGCGCAAAGAGGCCATCCAGCAGGTACCTTTAATACATTGGGCGAAAACTGGCTGAATTAATGAGCGGGCGCAAGCCGGTCGGGCGCAAGTTGGCCGACACCGTTGCATAGTCCAAAATATATATTATATATATATATTTTTTTTTTTTGAAAAACATAGTATAATTTTTATATATTACTACTAGTATTTTTATCTATTAAATCTTGTTTTTAACATTTTGTAAATATTTTATGACATAATTTTAAAAAATTAAAAAAAGCTAACACCCCAGTTTTATTTTTCAGTTATATTTTTTTTTGAAACATCCAATATACATTACTACTATTATTTTTTATCTATTAAATCTTATGTTTTAACATTTGTATCTTTGTTCGGCATATGACATACTAAAATATTAACATATTATTGGTTAAATAAATAAATTATTTTTATTGACATTTAGTGGACCTCTAAACATTCCAAAATAAAAACTCATAAGGTCGAGGAACTTTTCCATAATATTGAATTTATGCTTATAAACGAAATGTAGGTTACGGAAAGCATCAAATAAAAATCGCTCTGGAATGCTATAATTTTGTGAATATTGAATATGTCGGTCAGCCACTGGTAAAATTTGGTCGTTATAAGCAAAGCAGCTTTTTACTGACTTTCCTCTTAGACGGTCAACGGAATAAATTAATTCAACTCGGATTTTCGATGAACTTTAAAGTTCTTTACTTATTTTCATACGTCTGTCTGTCAGTATATAGAAACATAAAAAAGTAAACAAAAAATCTGATGTAGCCAGGTCATAGTCTATCGCTATCGTTGAATCAAAAATTAACACAAAAAAGTATGAAAAAATTGACTTTTTAGTAAATCTGGCAACAATGCCAAAAGTTTTGAAAATTTTAATGACACAAAAATAAACCATAGTGTATACAAAATATATGTATAAAACTTTATTGTTTAGTAATGCGAAAATGTCAAAATCGTATTCTAGGGAAATTAAAACGTATTTATCCATTGAAAACTCACTACCCAATTTTTAGCATGATTACTATACCTCTCTTATCTTAAGGCCGAGAGTTAAAAATTATGTTACCAAAAGCTTGTGACTATTACGAAAAAATTATAAAGATCTAAATTTTTTTTAATGCATTTGTTAATTTTTGTTTTGGTATTTGATTCTAAATTTTAAAAAATTGAATATTTTGAAAATAATTTTTGTTTGGAAATTAAAAATTCCAAATTTGGATCTATTTTCAATGTATTTGTTCAAAATTTGTTATTTCTTTAAATTTTGTTTGGGCATTTGATTCTAAAACTCAAAAATTTGAATATTTTGAAAATATTTTTTTTTTGGAATTTAAAAATTCCAAATTTGGATTTTTTTTCATGGATTATTACAGAATTTGTTATTTCTTTAAATTTTTGTTTCGTGTATTTGTTTCTAAAACTTAAAAAATTGAATATTTTGAAAATAATTTTTGTTCAAAATATAAAAATTTCAAATTTGGATTTTAATTTGAATATTTTGAAAAAAATATTTTTTTGAAATTTAAAATATCTAAATCAGATTTTTTTTTAAATATTTTCGTTCATTATTTATTTCTTTAAATTTTGGTTTTAGTATTTGATTGTAAAACTTAAAAAGTTTGAATATTTTTAAAATAAATGTTTTTGGAATTTAAAAATTCCGAATTTGTATATTTTTTAAAGTTTGTTATTTCTTTAAATTTTTGTTTTGGCATGTGATTCTAAAACTTAAAAATTTGAATATTTTGATAATATTTTTTTTGGAATTTAAAAATTAAAAAATAGAATTTTTAAAATAGATTTATTATTTCTTAAATTTTTTTGTTTTGGCATTTGATTAAAAAACTTAAATATTTAAAAAATATTTTTTTTCGGAATTTAAAAATTCCTGGATTTTTTAAATGTTTTTGTTCAAAATTTATTTCGTTTAATTTTTTGTTTTGGCAATTGATTCTAAAAGTTAAAAATTTGAATATTTTGATAATTTTTTTTAAATCGATTTTTTATTTCTTTAATTTCTTTGGTTTAGTACTGATTATAAAATATAAAAATTTAAAAATTTAAAAAATATTTTTTTTTGGAATTTAAAAGTTCCTGGATTTTTTTAAATGCTTTTATTCAAAATTTATTTCATTAAATTTTTTGTTTTGGCATTTGATTCTAAAAAAATTATAAATTTTTTTTGGAATTTAAAAATTCCAAATTTGGATTTTTTTTTAGGATGAATTTGTTATTTCTTTAATTTCTTTGTTTTGGTATTTGATTATAAAACATAAAAATTTAAATAGTTAAAAAAAATTTTTTTTTGGGAATTTAAAAATTCCTGATTTTTTTTTAAATGTTTTGTTTAAAATTTATTTGTTTCAATTTTTTGTTTTGGTTTTTGAGTCAAAAACTTGAATATTTTGATAATAACTTTCTTTTAGAATTTAAAATTTCCAAATTTTCATTATTAAAAAAAAATTGTTGTTTGAAATTCTATTTGTATTTGTTTATTGACCAACCCAAATACCTTTTTATAATTATTATTAATGAGGTGCTCTGGCACACTGTTAAAATGTTAAAAATAATTTCATAAATATTGATTTTTCAAACCAACAATTACAATTTTATTTTAACTGTTTACCTCTAATTATCCGTTCACCCTTGGAGTCACTTTTAAAAATTTTTTCGTAATTTTTTTATATTTATTAGCATTGTTGCTAAAAATTAAAACAAATTATTGATAAAATAATTAACAATTTATCAAGTGAGTTATGACCATTGCCGCAAGTTGACTATACTTTATCTACGACTATATTAATAAATACTAAGATGTAAGTACAGAGAAAGAACTTTGTTCGCAAAATATCAAGTGACATTAATCCCATTAATCCACTCAATGACAATAATGGTCCGTTTTGGCGAATCCACTTGTACAGAACCACCTTAGTACTCAGTTCGTAAATAGTGCATAGTAAATTCCAAAAATCTTTTCTGTAATATAGAATGTGAGGCGTTGCCAAATTAATAATTTTAAAATCTTTTAATTATACAATTTGACCAAAATAAGTTGAACTGTGATATGTGCAGTGATTTTTTTATAATATAAATGTGGAGCATTTATTTTATAATTTAAAATCTGTATTATAAATTAAACATAAAAGTAATTGATTGTGTTTCGGTATACTAGGGATAATTTGTTAAATATTCCCAATAATATTTAATTAGGCAAGTAGAAATTACTACTAAATGATTATTTATTTATTTATTGGTTTAAAGAATTAAAGCTGCGCAAATTCAAAGAAGGATCGCTAAACAATTTCGTTATTAAAAATTCTCAAAATCCTCTCTTTCTTCACCGCCACTTTCGCTAAAATAATAATATAAATACATTTTTTATATTAACATGTTAAATCAGCAACTCGATCTTGTACTTTTTATAAATCGATTGATAGTTTTCCATTTTCAGCTTAATTTTTCGCATATTGAAAACATTATATTTATATATAATTACACAAGCTTTAGAATTTATATTGACAACACCGCACTAAATTCTTAAAAAGCGAATAGTCTGAATGCTCTCGTTAAATGAGCTCCGTGATGGCGGTGGTGGGGTGAAAGTACTGCGCACCTGTCCGCAGATTGTAGATTCCTTTCCAGTTGTTATAAAATCTTTCTAACAATTTCTACGCTAATGGAACGTATTTATCGGCTTTAAATTTTTAAAAAATTTACTGCACACTATTTAAATACCGAATTATTGTAGGAGCGCACTCACGCTCTGTTTGTTTATGCAAACTATTAATTATTCAAAAACAGTTGAATAATTAATATATAATTTACTAGGAGTAGATAAAATTAATAATAACACATCAACTTTACTTAAATATTTAAATATTCCAATTATTTTCTTTTTTTATTATTAAATATGTCATGATGATTTCAGTGAAAGACATGAGTTAAATAATTACTGCAGTGAAAAAGCAAAAGCTCTAGTGCAAAATATAACCGACGAGAAAAGGTTAAATTAAATGTATTTCAAACGTGATGGAAACGACCAGGATATTTATGAAAACGTTGCTTATAATATTTGTCACCTCTTAGACTATTAAGTAAGTAATAAATATTACTATTTTTTTGTAAAATTTAGTATTCATATATTGTAGGACGTTTTTTTAAATTGTTATTTAACTTCTAGCCATTTATACTTTCAAAATTAATTACACGCGACAGGGAGAAAATATTGACTAAAGTGCAGTTTATACCACTTATTGGAGTTATAATGTTTACGTCTAGTAATTCATAAAAATGAGCTATAATTCGTTTTATTCAGTATTACCCATCGTTTATTAGATATTTATAATATTGGTATATAATAATAATAGTCGCAGTAAAATGGGACTACATAAAAATACGTTTTCCTACGATCACTACCCAAAGTAGGCTTTTGCACACTCAAATCTAACCGCAAAGTTGACGTTTTCCGTGATCTGTAATAATCTGACATTATTGTCGCTCTAGCGCGTACTTTTCCGCTCGCCTGTTTTCATTTACAATAAACTAAAGAAAGCTAGTAAATAACAGGTATATTAAAACAAAATGTAGGGCAGTCTGAATATTTTAGTTGAAATATTAATATTTGAAGTTATTTCGAACGAAATTAAACTTTATTTTATAAAATTTATCTAGTAAAAATATAACAGTCAGAAGGTACACCTAGATACACCTAGGTACACCTATATGAAATAGTGATTGCATATTTAAGTATCTACTTACTGTTTTGTGCAAATAGTAGACTATGAAATTAATGAAACGTCATTATTTCATTTTTAGGTTATGAAGTGTATTTTCATGTTTTTTTTTAATTATTTGTCTAAAAATAATGTGATCGTAGAAAAAATCTTGTGTGCAATTCGAGCAGAAAGTGCTTTGCCGCTTTCGGCAGATTGCCCGCGCTCCGCTACGCGTCGCGCGGGCAACTCTCTGCCTCAAGCAGCAAAGTATCACTTTCCGCTCTTAATACACAAATAGCTATTATGTATATCTAGAAGGCAGCGATTGTATATATTTGCCGTAAAGTAAAAAAAATTACATAATTTAAAAATCAAGCCTAAAGCAAAAGCAAGCAGTCTGTACATGTCATAGAATTATATCTGATAGAGAACATTGATAGGGGTTACAAAGGGAAAATAATCCTAATTTATTCCAACATCCAGGCAGCCCTACAAGCTCTAGCATGTAAATAAATCAGATCAAAACTTATCTGCAACTGTATACAAACCCTTCTTCTTCTTCTTCTTCTTCTTCTTCTTCTTCTTCTTCTGCGAAACCAAAACATAAATGAGTTCCTGGACACAAGGGGATAACAGTCAACTAGAAAGCAGAGGTTCTGGCAGGAAAAGCCTCAGCGACTAAATTTACGGGCCCCGAACCGGTATTTTGCATTCCGAAATACCCTGTACGATTCTGGCTGACTAATGCCCGTATTTATAAACGGTACTCAAACTCGTACTCGAGTCGAGTCTCAAGTTGGCGTTGACTTTTTTAAACCAATCTCCGGCAGTGCTCGGCAGAGCAAGAGTATTTCAGTTGAACAACAATAGTTTTCGTTTTCCACCAGTGGCAACACTGAATTTATCAACGCCCGATCACAGAAGATAAACTAATACAGAAGCGAAGGTTCCTGATGTAACGGTGGTCAAAATTTGAGTGCCAGTTGAAGTTTATGCCGCTTAATACACTTGGAAAACTGATCAAAATTTGTAAATTCGTCTATCTAGACATACGAATTTTAAACATTTTTCCCAGTGTATTAAGCGGCATACACTTCAACTGGCACCCAAATTTTGGTCATCGCTACATCAAAAGGGCCGACAGGAACCTTCGCTTCTGTATTAGTTTCTCTTCTGTGGCCCGATGTTGATCCTAACCATATATTTTTGATTTAGCGGGTTTCTTTTAATTTTTCCGTGTCAGTTTTGGTGAATTTTTACATTATTATTATTCAATTCGATCGATAAATAAGTCAGCAGTTTATACTGTGAAAGAGAAAATGCTTCTAGCTCACCTCGTGAAGGAAAATGAGGTAGTTGAAAACAGAAAAACGGGCGCTACTTCAGTAGAACAACACTCATGTGATTGTCGCACTCGCCTTTGGCTCGTTCGACAATATTCACATTCGTGAAAAAAGTATCACTTTACACACTTGTTGCATAAATAACTATTTAGTATTATATCGGATTATAATTTTATAGTATGTCTTTATTTATTTTTAACTGTTAACGTTCTTTCAGTTATCAACGTATATTTTTTTGTATTTGTTATTTTAATTTTTTTATAGGATTTACAAGTAACTCTAAACATTTTAGTGATATTACCAGTCTAAATAAAGTTTATGGTAAACAACCGTAAAATATTTTAGGAGATTAACATTGCAAGTTGTATGCATGGCTCTGTATTCATAGCCATCAGGCTGCGAACTGCGCTAGGTTTAATAAACGTATTAATATACTTAGGATTTGCCTCCAGCACATTAACCACTAATGAGATTGTTTGAGTTACGTCACGACTTCCTTCCTCAATCATTTTAATTACCGGTAATAACACCGATACGGAATGTTCGCTGCACTAAACATGATGCTACACTATTGGCCATTTTCATTATCGTGATTAATTCTTTTCATGCATTAAAACTACCAGGATCAATAAGGATCTATTACCCATATTTATTAGAAGTTTAATTTTAAATCAAAACTGCGCATATTGGCACAAATCCAACACGAACATTTCTGACAAATTTAATTTGCACCAATTTAAAAGTATTAACATTTTTAACATGCATAAACGGACTCGTGAAAAAAGTTTACCCAGCTTGAGCCAATTGATATAATTTTTAATTAGATTCGTTTATTTCTACCTACGCTTGAACATAGAAGTGACTAGCAGAAGCTGATGAAAATAAGTAAAAAAAAATGTTTTAATTAAATCAAACTTTTGCTCGGAACAATTTATAATGTGCTAATGGATAATAATATTTTTAAATTTATATTCAAATCATATTTTCGATAACTACAATAAAAAAATAATGTGACGTGTATATTACATCGTCATTGTAAAATTTCTAGAATGACCGTTCCTATGATTACGCAATATTTTCCATCTTAATATTAACAATTATCTCTTTCGCTCTTGTATGCTGCAACAAATATTATATCGAAATTTGTTCATATTCATATGTCTCAAATTAAGTTACATCCCAATAAACATATGAATGTTGTTTTAAAGTGAAAAAATAACCCAAGATGGAACGTTAATTTTTCGGGAAAATGTCGCTCAATTCAACGTTAATTTTAACCAAATTTCCAACGTTAACTTAACTATATTCAGTAACTAAATTTTAACGTTTACCATTTCTTTTGATTAGTCTGTGTTTAGTAACGTAATATAAACGTTTAATACAGGTATATTATACATATTGTATTTTTTAAGTTTTAATTTGTTAAAAAATTTGGAAATTAAAAAATGCTAAGAATTTTAAAATTTCGTGTAGTCAAGAAGTTGGTGAAAAATCGGTTAGAAAATTTGGTGATCAAAAATTCAAAAATGCTAAAAATTTTAAAATTTTGTAATCGAGAACGTGGTGCAAAATTTGTTGGAAAATTTGGAAATTACAAAAATGCTCCTAATTTTAAAATTTTGTGTAGTCAAGAAGTTGGTGAAAAATCGGTTAGAAAATTTGGAGATCAAAAATTCAAAAATGCTAAAAATTTTAAAATTTTGTAATCGAGAACGTGGTGCAAAATTTGTTGGAAAATTTGGAAAATACAAAAATGCTACTAATTTTAAAATTTTGTGTAGTCAAGAAGTTGGTGAAAAATCGGTTAGAAAATTTGGAGATCAAAAATGCTAAAAATTTTAAAATTTTATAATAGAGAGTGTGGTGCAAAATTTGTTAGAAAATTTGGAAAATACGAAAATGCTACTAATTTTAAAATGTTGTGTAGTCAAGAAGTTGGTGAAAAATCGGTTAGAAAATTTGGAGATCAAAAATTTAAAAATGCTAAAAATTTTAAAATTTTGTAATCGAGAACGTGGTGCAAAATTTGTTGGAAAATTTGGAAAATACAAAAATGCTACTAATTTTAAAATTTTGTGTAGTCAAGAAGTTGGTGAAAAATCAGTCAGAAAACTTGAAGATAACAAATTCAAAAATGCCAAAAATTTTAAAATTTTGTAATCGAGAGCGTGGTGCAAAATTTGTTAGAAAATTTGGAAAATACAAAAATGCTACTAATTTTAAAATTTTGTGTAGTCAAGAAGTTGGTGAAAAATCGGTTAGAAAATTTGGAGATCAAAAATTTAAAAATGCTAAAAATTTTAAAATTTTGTAATCGAGAACGTGGTGCAAAATTTGTTGGAAAATTTGGAAATACAAAAATGCTAATAATTTTAAAATTTTGTAATCGAGAACGTGGTGCAAAATTTGTTGGAAAATTTGGAAAATACAAAAATGCTACTAATTTTAAAATTTTGTGTAGTCAAGAAGTTGGTGAAAAATCGGTTAGAAAATTTGGAGATCAAAAATTCAAAAATGATAAAAATTTTAAAATTTTGTAATCGAGAGCGTGGTGCAAAATTTGTTAGAAAATTTGGAAAATACAAAAATGCTACTAATTAAAAAATTTTGTGTAATCGAGAAGTTGATGAAAAATCGGTTAGATAACTTGAAGATAAAAAATTCAAAAATGCCAAAAATTTTAGAATTTTGTTATCGAGAACGTGGTGCAAAATTTGTTGGAAAATTTGGAAAATACAAAAATTCTACTAATTTTAAAATTTTGTGTAGTCAAGAAGTTTGTGAAAAATCGGTTAGAAAATTTGGAGATCAAAAATTCAAAAATGCTAAAAATTTTAAAATTTTGTAATCGAGAACGTGGTGCAACATTTGTTGGAAAATTTGGAAAATACAAAAATGCTACTAATTTTAAAATTTTGTGTAGTCAAGAAGTTTGTGAAAAATCGGTTAGAAAATTTGAAGATCAAAAATTCAAAAATGCTAAAAATTTTAAAATTTTGTAATCGAGAACGTGGTGCAAAATTTGTTGGAAAATTTGGAAAATACAAAAATGCTACTAATTTTAAAATTTTGTGTAGTCAAGAAGTTGGTGAAAAATCGGTTAGAAAACTTGAAGATAACAAATTCAAAAATGCCAAAAATTTTAAAATTTTGTAATCGAGAGCGTGGTGCAAAATTTGTTAGAAAATTTGGAAAATACAAAAATGCTACTAATTTTAAAATTTTGTGTAGTCAAGAAGTTGGTGAAAAATCGGTTAGAAAATTTGGAGATCAAAAATTTAAAAATGCTAAAAATTTTAAAATTTTATAATCGAGAACGTGGTGCAAAATTTGTTGGAAAATTTGGAAATACAAAAATGCTAATAATTTTAAAATTTTGTAATCGAGAACGTGGTGCAAAATTTGTTGGAAAATTTGGAAAATACAAAAATGCTACTAATTTTAAAATTTTGTGTAGTCAAGAAGTTGGTGAAAAATCGGTTAGAAAATTTGGAGATCAAAAATTCAAAAATGATAAAAATTTTAAAATTTTGTAATCGAGAGCGTGGTGCAAAATTTGTTAGAAAATTTGGAAAATACAAAAATGCTACTAATTAAAAAATTTTGTGTAATCGAGAAGTTGATGAAAAATCGGTTAGATAACTTGAAGATAAAAAATTCAAAAATGCCAAAAATTTTAGAATTTTGTTATCGAGAACGTGGTGCAAAATTTGTTGGAAAATTTGGAAAATACAAAAATTCTACTAATTTTAAAATTTTGTGTAGTCAAGAAGTTTGTGAAAAATCGGTTAGAAAATTTGGAGATCAAAAATTCAAAAATGCTAAAAATTTTAAAATTTTGTAATCGAGAACGTGGTGCAAAATTTGTTGAAAAATTTGGAAAATACAAAAATGCTACTAATTTTAAAATTTTGTGTAGTCAAGAAGTTGGTGAAAAATCGGTTAGAAAATTTGGAGATCAAAAATTCAAAAATGCTTAAAATTTTAAAATTTTGTAATCGAGAACGTGGTGCAAAATTTGTTGGAAAATTTGGAAAATACAATAATGCTACTAATTTTAAAATTTTGTGTAGTCAAGAAGTTGGTGAAAAATCGGTTAGAAAATTTGGTGATCAAAAATTCAAAAATGCTTAAAATTTTAAAATTTTGTAATAGAGAGTGTGGTGCAAAATTTGTTAGAAAATTTGGAAAATACAAAAATGCTACTAATTAAAAAATTTTGTGTAATCGAGAAGTTGATGAAAAATCGGTTAGAAAACTTGAAGATCAAAAATTCAAAAATGTTAAAAATTTTAAAATTTTGTAATCGAGAGCGTGGTGCAAAATTTGTTAGAAAATTTGGAAAATACAAAAATGCTACTAATTTTAAAATTTTGTGTAGTCAAGAAGTTGGTGAAAAATCGGTTAGAAAATTTGGAGATCAAAAATTTAAAAATGCTAAAAATTTTAAAATTTTGTAATCGAGAACGTGGTGCAAAATTTGTTGGAAAATTTGGAAATACAAAAATGCTAATAATTTTAAAATTTTGTAATCGAGAACGTGGTGCAAAATTTGTTGGAAAATTTGGAAAATACAAAAATGCTACTAATTTTAAAATTTTGTGTAGTCAAGAAGTTGGTGAAAAATCGGTCAGAAAACTTGAAGATAAAAAATTCAAAAATGCCAAAAATTTTAAAATTTTATAATCGAGAACGTGGTGCAAATTTGTTGGAAAATTTGGAAAATACAAAAATGCTAATAATTTTAAAATTTTGTAATCGAGAACGTGGTGCAAAATTTGTTGGAAAATTTGGAAAATACAAAAATGCTACTAATTTTAAAATTTTGTGTAGTCAAGAAGTTGGTGAAAAATCGGTTAGAAAATTTGGAGATCAAAAATTCAAAAATGCTAAAAATTTTAAAATTTTGTAATCGAGAACGTGGTGCAAAATTTGTTGAAAAATTTGGAAAATACAAAAATGCTACTAATTTTAAAATTTTGTGTAGTCAAGAAGTTGGTGAAAAATCGGTTAGAAAATTTGGAGATCAAAAATTCAAAAATGCTAAAAATTTAAAAATTTTGTAATCGAGAACGTGGTGCAAAATTTGTTGGAAAATACAAAAATTGCTACTAATTTTAAAATTTTGTGTAGTCAAGAAGTTGGTGAAAAATCGGTTAGAAAATATGGAGTTCAAAAATTCAAAAATGCTAAAAATTTTAAAATTTTGTAATCGAGAACGTGGTGCAAAATTTGTTGGAAAATTTGGAAAATACAAAAATGCTACTAATTTTAAAATTTTGTGTAGTCAAGAAGTTGGTGAAAAATCGGTCAGAAAACTTGAAGATAAAAAATTCAAAAATGCCAAAAATTTTAAAATTTTATAATCGAGAACGTGGTGCAAATTTGTTGGAAAATTTGGAAAATACAAAAATGCTAATAATTTTAAAATTTTGTAATCGAGAACGTGGTGCAAAATTTGTTGGAAAATTTGGAAAATACAAAAATGCTACTAATTTTAAAATTTTGTGTAGTCAAGAAGTTTGTGAAAAATCGGTTAGAAAATTTGGAGATCAAAAATTCAAAAATGCTAAAAATTTTAAAAATTTTGTAATCGAGAACGTGGTGCAAAATTTGTTAGAAAATTTGGAAAATACAAAAATGCTAAAAATGTCAAAATTTTATGTCATCGAGAAGTTGGTGAAAAATCGGTTAGAAAATTTTAAAAATACGAAAATGGTAAAAATTTCAAAAGTTTGTTTTATTCGAAAAGTTAGAAAAAAATCGGTTAGAAAATTTGCAGATCAAAGATATAAAAATGCAAAAAATTAAAAAAATTTGTGTAATCTAGAAGTTGGTGCCAAATTTTTTAGAAAATTTGGAAAATATAAAAATCCTAAAAATTTAAAAATTTAAAAATATTATATAAATCGCTTAGAAAGTTTAAAAAATACAAAATGCTAAAAATTTCAAGGTTTTATTTAATTAAAAGGTGGTGAAAAATCGGTTAAAAAATTTGAAAAATACAAAAATGCTAAAAATTCTTAAATTTTATGTAATCTAGAAGTTGGTGAAAAATCGGTTAGAAAATTTTGCAGATCAAAGATACAAAAATGCAAAAAATTAAAAAAAATTGTGTAATCTAGAAGTAGGTGCAAATTTTTTTAGAAAATTTGAAAAATATAAAAATCCTAAAAATTTAAAAATTTAAAAATATTATATAAATCGCTTAGAAAATTTGAAAAATACAAAATGCTAAAAATTTCAAGGTTTCATTTAATTAAAAGGTGGTGAAAAATCGGTTAAAAAATTTGAAAAATACAAAAATGCTAAAAATTTTTAAATTTTATGTAATCTAGAAGTTGGTGAAAAATCGGTTAGAAAATTTTAAAAATACAAAAATGGTAAAAATTTCAAAAGTTTGTTTAATCGAAAAGTTAGTAAAAAATCGGTTAGAAAATTTGCAGATCAAAGATACAAAAATGCTAAAAATTAAAAAATTTTGTGTTATCTAGAAGTCGGTGCAAAATTTTTAGAAAATTTGGAAAATATAAAAATGCTAAAAATTTAAAAATATTATATAAATCGCTTGGAAAATTTAAAAAATACAAAATTGCTAAATATTTATAAGTTTAATATAATCATGATGTTAATGAAAAATCGGTTAGAAATTTTTAAAAATACAAAAATGCTAAAAATTTCAAAATTTTATTTAATCTAAAAGTTGGTGAAAAATCGGTTAGAAAATTTGTAGGTCAAAAATACAAAAACGCTAAAAATTTAAAAAAATTGTGTAATCGACAATATAAAGCAAAATTTGTTAGAAAATTTTAAAAATAGAAAATGCTAAAAAATTCAAAATTTTATGTAATCGAGAAGTTGGTGAAAAATCGGTTGGAAAATTTCTACATCAAAAAAACAAAAATGATAAAAATTTAAAAATTTTGTGTAATCGAGAAGTTGGTGCAAAATCGGTTAGAAAATTTGAAAAATACAAAATTGCTAAAAATTTCAAAATTTTGTGTAATCGAGAAGTTGAAGCAAAATTTGTTAGAAAATTTAAAAAATACAAAATACTAAAAATTTCAAGGTTTTATTTAATTGAAAAGTTGGTGAAAAATCGGTTAAAAAATTTGAAAAATACAAAAATGCTAAAAATTTAAAAACTTTATGTAATCGAGAAGTTGATGACAAATCGGTTAGAAAATTTGAAAATTACAAAATTGCTAAAAATTTAAAAAATTTATGTAATCGAGAAGTTGGTGAAAAATCGGTTAGAAAATTTGAAAAATACAAAAGTTAAAAAATTTCAAAATTTTATATAATCGAAAAGTTGGTGCAAAATCGGTTAGAAAATTTAAAAATACAAAATGCTAAAAATTTCAAGGTTTTATTTAATTGAAAAGTTGGTGAAAAATCGGTTAAAAAATTTGAAAAATACAAAAATGCTAAAAGTTGGTGAAAAATCGATTGGAAAATTTCTAGATCAAAAATACAAAAATGATAAAAATTTAAAAATTTTGTGCAATCGAGAAGTTGGTGAAATATCGGTTAGAAAATTTGAAAAATACAAAAGTTCTAAAAATTTCTAAATTTTATATAATCGAAAAGTTTGTGCAAAATCGGTTAGAAAATTTAAAAATACAAAATTGCTAAAAATTTCAAGGTTTTATTTAATTGAAAAGTTGGTGAAAAATCGGTTAAAAAATTTGAAAAATACGAAAGTTCTAAAAATTTCAAAATTTTATATAATCGAAAAGTTGATGAAAAATCGGTTAGAAAATTTGAAAATAACAAAATTGCTAAAAATTAAAAAAAATTATGTAATCGCCCAATTCGTTAAAAATCGATTGATAAATTTAAAGACCTTTCATACACTTATGTGGATTTATCCAAATTAAGTATAATAAGGTCGAAAAATAAAAAAATAGATTTACAAAGTTTAGTAACAATTTTATTGATTGAAATTATTATCATCTATTTATAATCACTTTCCTTATCGTAAAAATATAATTAACTTGTCTAATAGTATGAGATATTGAGCTCTTATTATTTTGTGATCTAATTATTAGATAATGGCATTTCTTGATTAACTCATTAACGCTAATTACATGGGTTGGGGCGGACATCTTTTCTTCTACGCAGATACATAATTTATTTAAAAATAAGCCGTTATCACACCGATTTTAAAAAATAAAATTATATCCAATGTCGGTACAAAATTTAGGAAAAAAAGAATTATTAATGAAACTTTCTGATTCACAATTTGGATTTAAGGAAGGAAAATCAAATCAGGAGTCAAAAGGTTTAAAGCTAAATTGACCTCAGTTTTATTGAGTCATTCAAAATTTGTTCCTGTTACATTAATTTAATTAACAAAAAGGTAAGTAAAAAAATCAAATCTTCCATGATGATAGGTTGGCCTTAATTCGATAATTTTATTAAAGGACTTTTACCTGTGATAGATGCTCCTTTATGCAAAATGTTATAATATGATATAAAACCTGACACCTTAAAATGACTCTATATTTATTGGTATTGTTTTATTTAAGTATTTCATTGCTTAGAAGTCAATCGAACTAAAAATAACTTAATTGTGCCCCTAACTGAAATGTTTGGTAAATATAATTCCCCAGTAGAGATTGCTACTTACATTGAAAGTCTGAAATGTGTAAATAACGACAAGATTACTTCTATAAGAGCAAATAAGATTGAGCCATTCGTAACTATTGTCTTGAGTCGATTTACTGGACTGTTAACCAAGAATTTGTAGTTTGCTTTAGGGTTATTAAATTATACAGGGTGAAAACATATATATTGGTAAAAAAAATCAGTCCTGGCTAACTTATTGTTTGGCAATTTAAAAAAATCGGTTGTGTCGCCCTAAAATTTTCCCGACGAGTTTCCAGGAGATATTTAATGTTAAAGTTTCAAACATTTTTTATTTTTGACTGGTGACAGTTGAAGAAATAATTTTGACTCTTCTGAATAGATTGCTTTCAAATGGCATATTGCAAGTCAAATTCCGTGACATCATGCTTCTGTCATTTTTTGACAGTCACACTTCCGTTTGACAGATGTCGTACAAAAACTAATGGATTCTTCTGACGGATATCCCAAACCCATATAGCAAATTTTAGCTCAATCGGATTAAACGTGTGGCCTCTATCGTGAAAGAATACAGACACACAAACAAACAGACAGACTTCCATCTGGAAATGGTCTTATTCATCTCAGGGCACCTCAAAATGGTTATTTCCATATTTATCTCGAAATGGTCTTATTCATCTCAGGGGAGCTCAAATTGGTTATTTCCATCTTTATCTCGAAAAATTTTAGTTCATTCACAATACTTTCCCTTCTCGGAGATGGATCAGGATAGTAAATGTTAAAATTAATCAAGTAGTAAAGAATAGTATATTCTGTATCTAGAAGTAAACGCAATACATTCCGGAACGATAACGCAAATTGTTGTCTGAGGCGTTAAGCCGAGGCCAATAAGTTTTGAAGTTTGGGAATGTCCTTTGACTACGAGGTACACATATTTTTTTTTTTGAAATCGCAATTAACATATCATACATTAAGGAATTTTTATAAATGCATAACAATTTTTGATTATTATTTCGATTATTGTTGTGACAAAACGGATAGTGATGATGATGTCCAGGTATACGGGATACCACCAGAGGTATAGTTTTTAGATTCTCAGTTTGAGGAGGTTGAAATCAATCGAGGTTGTTACATTTATTTTCTAAAATGTTCTCGTTATTCCAGTAAAATTTTAGTTAGTGACGCTGTTAGACAGATAGTGTATTTTTTTTTCTAAATATATCGTTATAAGTGTATTAGTGTTATATTATAATTAATTAGTTCCACCAATGATAAAATTCACGTTAAATATAAAAATTCGCCTTATGCATGAAAATTTTAGTAACTTGGCAACAGCAGGTCTTTGCGGATAAATACAATGGGTTATAAATCTTTTATACAGTTGTTTCTAAGGGTTTGTTACTATCGTAAAACCACTTCTTGGAAAAATTGACCATAACTTTTCTACGAACAGTGTAACCCTCAAGTCGGGTATTATAGGGGTAGTGTGTGTTAATACTAGTTTATTAAAATTTGTATAATCAGAATGGCGTTTTGGCGACCATTTGAAACAGCATTTCGAGATGATGTAATGGTGGAATGTATTGAAATAGCGCCGGAAATTGAATTGGCACCGCCAAATGAATTAGTACTAAATAATACGGATGATAATATTGATGATGCCGAATTTAAAAACAAAGATCGCTGTTTGAATTTATTTTTTGTAATAATTATGTTCGTAAGAAAGTGATTATAAATGACGACCAGGGGACCTCAGTCCTTAAATGCGAACTCGCGATATGTCCACAATAACGGCATGTGGGGGGGGGAGAACCTGGGGGTAGCTTGGCAGGGGACTTGGGGATAAAGTGCCGATTAGGTACAATATCCCCTTGGCTCGGGGGCATTTAGGTGTGTGTGTGTGCAAATTGATGGAGTTTTTTTCGTTTGTTGAATTCTAATGCTTCTAAATAATTTAGTTTCAGCCCCTTTCTTTCTGTATGTAAAATTTCAAAGTTTGGATCAAACGAGTGATTTTCTTCTATTAAATGATTGGAATAACTAGAATCTGTTTTATTGTGAAATACGAGTTTTGAAATTTCCATACATTCTCCCGATGAATGTTTTAGGACAATCTGTACAATTTAGTTTATATAAACACCTGACTTTTGAATTATTTGAGTTTATTTTATTATTTTTAATGTATTTACCTAAATTATTATTTGTCTTATAAGAAACTGTACAATTTTTTTGTATAAGGAATGATTTTATTTTATTACTTCATTTTTCTCCCTATACAAATTTTATATGCACGCCCGTTGTCGGCATGCCGCCCACAATCATTGTGAGAATGGAAGAACTATAGTAAATGATACCGAAAATGTCATTTTAAATTTATTGCCAAATAAATCCAAGGCAAAATATAAATACGCTTACAAACATTTTATGGATTATTGCCAAGAAAGAAAAACGATCTCCCGATCTGAAAATGTTATGATTGCATACTTTTTCCATTTATCTACAAAGTTGAAGGCATCTACGTTATGATCAAATTACTCCATGATGAAAGCTACACTTAGTACAAAAGAAGATATTGATATTACACAACATTCAGATTTACGTGCTTTCCTGCAACATCAAAGTGACAACTATAAACCAAAGAAGTCGAAAATTTTGTCAGATGTACAAAATGAAACGTTTATTACTCAAGCACCAAATTATATATACTTAATTAATAAGGTACGTTTAGAATGTAAAAAATTGTAACCATTAAAATAAATAAAACTTTCATTGTAGTTTGTCCCGCTGATTTTTAACATTTTAAATTGCCCGGTATTCTGGGCACATGAATAATATGGGAACAGAGCACCAGATGGAGCCAAATTGATTACCAATATCTAATAGAATTGAAATTTTATCATTGCAGCCCACCTAAATTTCATTATTCATACTAACAGAGACATCTAGGGCTTTGGTCCCAAAACACAAAAGCATAGTCTGATATTTTGTCAATTTTGAAGGGTGGTTTTTAATTTTTGTAATAAGGATAAGGAATTTGTTTGATATATTTAAAATACAAATGTAATGATTGGATTATTGAAATAAATAAAATATTTTATATTACCAGGTGAAATCTATTACATAATAGTCAAATTAAAATAAAAAGAATATAAACTTATACCAGAAGAAACAGACAAAGAACAAATAACTATTCGCTCTCGGCTCGTAGTGGTCAAAATTTCGTGAAATCTGTCACTTGTCATAAATAAACACGTCAAAATTAAATATAAAAATGGTTCATAATAGTTGTTGTATTGTAATTGCAAAAATACAGGGAGAAATAGCAAGTGCAGACTTTACACATTTTCAAGAGCTAGTTAGAAATTAGAGAAAATAAAAAACTGGATAAATGCAGTTAGGAGAAAAAAGTAAGTAATCTATAAAATACTTCTATAGCATGCTTACTTAGACGAATGTGTGTTTTATTCTACAATTATTCGATGTGATTAAATAACTTTTGCCACTATGTCTCAATTCTTTTACATCTCTAAAGTGACCAACCGCGACAAGTTGCTTCCCTTTGTCCATCGTTTTCGGTTGAAATGGTATTTGATGAGTAATTGACTCCAATCCGGTATGATAAATCGTATTTACATAGTTGAATTTGGATGATTCATACAAAGTGATTTTGAAGAAAAAAAAACCAGGGAAAAAGTTGAGCACTTAGAAATACGCCGATTTTCTCAAAAATGTTCACAAATCATCTAGAGCATATAAATATCACTTTCCAAGAAAAATAAATTGCGGCACCAAACATTTAACACCTTTTTTCTTAATTTTAAATTTCGACTTTTTTGATGTTTAGGACGGGCGTATATTGCCTGAAATCGCTTTTGGACAGGTGCTCTGTTTCCTTTAAAGATAGAAAGCTGCGGTTTTCACTAATCGATTCTGTATTTAATTCTTAAGAGCGCGTCTGTGACACTTTTTAAAAAAAATTAGTAAAAGTGATACGGCTATCAACTTGTCTTCTCTAAATAAATTTGAAAATAGTAGCACAGATTATATTATAAAAATACCGCAT
The DNA here is from genome assembly GCA_963243735.1 of Neocrepidodera transversa. Lineage (NCBI taxonomy): Eukaryota > Metazoa > Arthropoda > Insecta > Coleoptera > Chrysomelidae > Neocrepidodera > Neocrepidodera transversa. The sequence goes on from OY725350.1 coordinate 6,364,530, forward strand.
ATTTTTAGTTGCTATATTAGGCAAGATCTTGACAAAAACCGAATAATTATGTTTTGTGGCGCTCTAATTTGTTCTGCTCAGAAAAGAATGGACTATATAAAAATATTTTGTACACCTAATTTATTTGAATACAACCACATTTTCGTTGGGTAATTCTCTAAATTGCAACAACGCCAGTCACGTGATGTAGATTTTTTTATTATTGCACCATATCGTTCTAGATGTTTTGAACATTTTTCTAAATTTTTCATGTCTTAAAAAAAATTATTTCAAGCCCAAAATCAATAAAAACCATTTGGGTCCAGCCCTCCATTATTTTTTTTCGAAGTTTTTTTATTGTACTAGATTGTTCTAGTTATTCTTGGCATTGTTCCAAATTTTCTTGACTTAAAAAAAATTATTTCAAGCTCAAAATCAATTCAAACCATTTAAAGCCACCCCATTTTTGTTTTTCAAATTTTTTTTGCTGTACCGGATTGTTCTAGTTGTTCTTAATATTGCTCCAAAATTTTCATGTCTAGAATAAAATTATAACTTATTTTAATCTCAAAATCAATTAAAACCATTTATAGTTAGCAATCAATTGTTTTTTTTTCGATTTTTTTTGTTGTACTAGATTGTTATAGTTGATATTGGCATTGTTCCAAATTTTTATGTCTTAAAAAAATTATTTCAAGCCCAAAATCAATTATAACCTTTTAGAGCTATCCCCCCATTATTTTTTAAATTATGACACGTTTGACGTTTCGTTTCATTTAAAGAGTAAAATTATGACACATTTGATGTTTCGAATTGATTCTATGTTGTTATTTACACATGCATTGTTCACTTTTCACATCACTGTCATACCAGAACCAAGAAAGCGATGTTGCCAAAATCAAGTATTCAAAATTAAATTCAAAAATGATGAATTTACAAACATTATATAAAATTAATGAAAATAAAGCTGAATTGAAAAAAATCTCCAAAATTGGGGTTTGGTACCAAAGGAAGGGCATTTTATGTGCCCACAATGTAATGGTACTTTAAAATTATCTTTAACCCTTTGACTGCGGCTAACGTATATACACGATTCGTAAAAACCATGCTGTGATGTGAGAGCATCGTAAATAAATAATTTCGTATATTTTATTATTTGTCTACAAATTTTTATAAAATTTTCAAAATTTTACATATTTTTACAAATTTTTACATATTTTTACATATTTATTTTACAAATTTTCCATATTTTACAATTTTTTAAATTTCTGACATTTTTGAAATGTTTATAGTTTCTAATAATTATTTTATGTTTTTTTTTTTAAAATTTTTGATATGTTTTTACAATTTTCGATATATTTTTATTTTTTTTTCAAGTTTTTTGAAATTTTTGATATAGGTACTTATGAAATTTTTTAATTTCTTAAAATTCCAGTTCTTTTTTTAATTTTTGAATTTTTTCCAAATGTTTTTGAAATTCATAAAATTTATGAAGTTTTGAAATTCTTATTTTGCAATTTTCAAAAATTTTTAATACATTTGGAAATGTTCGATATATTTTAGAAATTATCGAAATTTTTGAATTTCCAGACATTTTTTTTTATTTTCAATTTTTTGACATATTTTTGAAATTTTCGAAATCTTAAATTTCTTAAAATTTAGTTTTTTTTTTAATGTTTGAAACTTAATAGAATCATGTTTATTTGTGTATTATTTAAATTATCGCAAAATTCCATTAATATTTTTAGTATATTTTTCAATATTTGTTGTTCACCGCTGATAAAGGGTTAAATGAAATATTGTAAGTTTCCTATCTTTAACGCTTATTCCATAAAGTAATTATTCGATAATTATACAAATTTGTTGAAAATCACTAGATAAACAAATCTTAATCACAAAATTGGATTTTAGATCCGATAAATATTTTTGGAGATGTCCTAATATTTATTGCTCATTCACTATACTTTTCTTTCTATGGGTCCGAGAAAGTAAAAGAGAAAATATAATGTATAATTTTCAAAGCGGCTCCCACACTATTTCAGTTGCTTGCATAGCATTCGCATTGAATTTTTTTTATTTATATTTATATTGACGAATCCTAAACAATTATGATTGTCCTATGGAAAATAAAGAATTATTATTATTATTATTATAAAGGGGGTTAAACAATTGTATTGCTAGAAATTAACGTTTATGGTTTTTTTATTTCTAACCTAAATATTATTATGTCAACCAGATATAAAATATTTTATCATTCTTAATCGTCTATAAAAATATACCTATCAAAAAATCGTAATTCAATTATAATTACTATAAATTAAGACTCACTTTTTCAATTTAATTTTTCAGGATTTTTCATTGCAGGATGCGATGGTTTTTCATGACCTACTTTCCGTAATTTAAAGCCATTCTCCTGAAAAAAAAAATTTCACTGGGCTTTCTTTCTACAGTCGACGATAATATTATAAGTAAATGTTTAGTGCCTTTTTTTATCAGTTAAAATTTTTTATCCTTAATGCAGATATCACTAACGAAGATGGTTTTAGGGGAGGATTCTTTTGTTAAACTTAACTGAATAAAAAAAGTTAACGGATAAAGGAAAAACCAACAAACATTAATAAATTGATTCGATTTTAACCAGTAAAATTATAATTAATTGAAAATAATAATAAAATGGGCCTTTCTTAGTATTTTTGTTATATAGATAAATATTTTTTTTAATTTCATTTAAAATCCTATCCTTGAGTTACCTAGTATACTTATAGTGATCACGAAAAATTTGACACATTTATTTAGAAATCCAAAAATTGCGGGTTAAATGTGGTCAAATATTCAGTAAATAAAACTTAATATATGTGTATAAAAATATATTCAAAAAACAGGTTTAAGCTGCCATCTTCAGGCTACTACGTAAATCAAATTTCTATGCCTGAAGATGATTCATTAGCTGAAAGTATTCACCGTGAAATTTATTTACTTTTTACTATATATATTAAAGATAATTTTTGATTTACTAACATTCAAAAACAATATGGCTGATTTATAATTTATGAATTTTCAAGTCATTATTTTCAAAGTAAACTTATATACGCAAATTATAACATGTAATATGGAAAAAGATAAAGATTTTTTTTTCTAGCAAGTAATCAAAGCACGTGAGTTGTAATGGAAACGCTTTTAATTTATCTTCTGTAAGCCGTTGGTTGTCGGTCACGATAAATTAAAAGCTTTTCTCTAATAACTCACGTACTTTGGTTACCCAGTAGCAGTAAAAAATATCGTTTCGTTTCGTTCGAGAAATTACAAACGGCCTAATGTGCCATAAAAGAAAAAGTTTTATAAGTTTTTCGTCATACAATTTTTGATTTATTTTTTTATTAAAAATCTAAATCTGGTATCAGAATTTTAAAATTGCATCGGATACAGACTAACTTTTTTAAAATTCATCTAAAATACTATTGATAGAACAAAATATAGAATCACGCATCATAAAATATGTTAAATTTTGTAATTGCCTTTAATAAATAAAATAAATATTTTCCTTTAAGTTAAATACTAAAGCAAACAATTATTAGATTTGATAAAACAATACTATGTTGTATAAAATCACCGCTGAAGCAATTTTCAGATTGAGGCTACAGTCTGGCGATTCAGCATAATTTTCTACTGCAAAAACTTCATTATATATTATAAGGTTTTTTATAACGTAAAAGAAAAATTGTTTTTCCTCAATGGTTTTATTTTAATTAAATTGTACATATATTTCACTTATTCCAACAATATTTGCTGCGTCATTAGAACATAAGTGTCGAAATATAAATATAATGTTTATAATATAATATTTCTTACTGACTCATATAAATAAATAGGTTAAACTAAATCTACAGGATGTTAAACTAAAATATAATTAACTATTAATAACCAATAGGATGCATCCTTATCTTACCACAAAGCTAGGTCCAAAGTATGAGAATCAGTCTATATAACAGTTTAACAATTCGTAGAGCCTAGAATGCAGCGTTGCCAACCGTTCTATAATTATAGTATTTGTACGACAATTACAACTTCATGTACTATAAAATTTCGAAGTAAATATAGTACGCACTGTGTACTATAATTTTATATTTTCACAAATCACAACAATATAAAAATTTCAAAAACTGATTTGAATAATCCGGAATGTAATCAATCTATAATTGAAAAATACTGCATAGTTTATAAAATTTAGTTTAGTAAATTAAATGTGATTTTTCGAATATGAAACGTCGAATTAAAACTAACTTATTGCAAACTTAATTTAGGATTCAACAAAATAGTAAATATAACAAAAACAGTAATAAAAAAGATAAGTGTTTTAGTGAATTTCACTAGGACTAGCTGAAATTGTAATTTTTGATCGAAGGAAAACGCAAAAAACAATGATAGGGGGCATCTGTTAGGACAGTCTTTAATCGTCCACCCAACTGTAATTTGCTACAGTCAGTAATCACGTCGAAGGCGAAGAATCTACGATTTTAAAGAATTTTTTAGGATATTTAAGGATTTTAAGGATTTCTAAGGATTTTTAACGATTTTTAAAGAATTTTAATGATTTTTAAGGATTTCCAAGGATTTTTAGGCGTTTTAAGGATTAAAGGATTTTAAACGATTTTTAATAATTTCCAAGGATTTTTGGGATTTTTAAGGATTTTTGGGATTTTGAAGGATTTTTAGAGATTTTTTTAGTTATTATTTTAGGATCTTTAAGAGTTGCTTAAGATTTTTAAGGGTATTTATGGATTTTAAAAGATTTTTTTAGGATTTTATAAGGCTATTTTAAGGTTTTTTTTAAGGATTTTAAAGTTTTTTTACGGTTTTCTTAAGATTTTTAAATTTTTTAAGAATTTTATGGGATTTTTAAAGATTTTAAGGATTTTTTAAGGGTTTTTAGGGACTTTTAAGGATGCTTTAAAGATTTTTAAGGATTTTAAAGTATTTTAAAGGTTTTTTTAAATCTTTAAGGACTTTTAAATTTTTTTAAAAATATTAAGTGATTTTTAAAGATTTTTAAGGATTGTTGGGATTTTTAAGGATTGTTGGGATTTTTAAGGCTTTTTATAGATTTTTAAGGATTTTTAATGATTTTTAAGGATCCGTGGGATTTTTAAAGATCTTTTACGGTTTTCTTAAGATTTTTAAATTTTTTAAGAATTTTATGGGATTTTTAAAGATTTTAAGGATTTTTTAAGGGTTTTTAGGGATTTTTAAGGATGTTTTAAAGATTTTTAAGGATTTTAAAGTATTTTAAAGGTTTTTTTAAATTTTTAAGGACGTTTAAATTTTTTTAAAAATATGAAGTGATTTTTAAAGATTTTTAAGGATTGTTGGGATTTTTAAGGATTGTTGGGATTTTTAAGGCTTTTTGGAGATTTCTAAGGATTTTTAATGATTTTTAAGGATTCGTGGGATTTCTAAGGATCTTTAAAGATTTTTTTAGGTATTAGTTTAGGATTTTTAAGAATTGCTGAAGATTTTTAAGTAATTTTAAGTCTTTTTAATTATTTCTAAGGGTTTTTAGGAATTTTTAAGGAGTTTTTAAGTATTTTTTAAGGATTTTGTAGTATTTTTAAATGTTTCTTAAAATTTTTAAGGAATTTTTAAAGATTTTTAATGGTTTTTAGGGATTTTTAAGGATTTTTTTAAAGATTTTTTAAGGATTTTAAAGTATTTTTAAGATTTTCTTAATATTTTTAAGGATTTGTAAATTTTTTAAGAATTTTAAGTGATTTTTAATGATTTTTAAGGATTTTAATGAATTTTTAATGATTTTTAAGGATTTATTATTTACCAAGAACAGAGGAAGTATAATTTATAATCCAGAAAAAGTTGATTGAATTCAGATACCTAATTGAGATAATTAGTATATTCAAATTAGAAAATTGATTTTTTATTTTTTTAGTTGAAAAAGAAATAAAATAATTTAATAAAAAAAATACTAAAAAAGTTTTTTTATTATTTACAAAAAAAAATAAAGTATCTAAAAAAAATACAAATTGATTTTTAATTTTTTTTTCCCACGTAATATAAATTAATTAATATATCGCAAAAAATAAATTTATGAAATGAAATTATAAACAAAAAACAAGTGTAAAACGGCAAAGGAATTTCGAGTTTTCGCAAATTTAAAGTTACTGAATTAAATTTCTATAGAAGTATACCGGGTGTAAAAAAAAATAAAAATAAAATAAATATGTCGTCTCAAGTGACATTTGACACTCGACGTGTGCGTGTTTGAAGTCGTAGAATCCAAATATGTATAAATATACCGGGTGTCACATTTGAATTCAAAATTTTTTTGGCATTTCCAATGGAACTCGATGTCGGTTATATTGGATTCCTATGTAAAAAAATTAAAAAATAGCTCTATTATAATCAACCAAAATTTGGTTTAAATCTATTAACCGACTTAAAAGTTGTAGGGGTGGTCCATGACTTGAGCGCTTCCAAAATCTATGACGTAAATGTTTCTAAAAGTTGTTGAAAATGTTTTTAAAATAAAGAGACCGCCCGAATATAGCTTTGAACAAATTTGTAGTTGATCAAAATAAGTCAAACTTTTTCGTTCGAATTACAAGTTGCTTTCAAGTTAAAACCTCTCTTGACCTCTCAAAAGTGAAGGATTTTTGAAATTTGAACCAAAAAAGACACCATTAAGTTATTCTCGAATGAATAAATATAGAATGTAGTTTTTATTTTTTACTTTCCCGGTCCCATCAAAGGGAAAGTATAGTGAACGAACAAAGAAAAAATTATCGATAGAGGCCGCAATTTTTGTCCAATCGACCAAATTTAGTACAAAAATTCTTTGGGACAGTAATTCATTGCATATTGCAAATGGGAATTCTACCTCTAAGGGGTGTGAATTGGAGGGGGTTGAAATCTTAAAAAATTCATATCTCCGCTATTTTTGAAAATATTGAAAAAGGTCATCAGACTTTTTTTATGCTGTAATTATTATAAAATTATTTTATCTGAAACTTTTCTTCATCCGACCCACGGGGGTGGATCTGAAGGGGGTTGAAATTCAAAAAAATTTTATCTACGCCATTTTCAAAAATATTGAAACAGGTCATAAGTCTTTTTTATGTTCTAATTATTATAAAACTAATTTGTCTGAAATCTTTTTTAATCCGACCCACGGGGGTAGAACTGGAGGGGGTTGAAAAAAAATTAATATCTTTGCTATTTTTGAAACAATTGAAACAGGTCATTAGACATTTTTCATGTCCTAATTATTATAAAATTTATTTGTTTGAAACTTTTTTCGATCTGACCATATCGTGGGGTGGGGAAGGATGAAAGTCAAATTAAGACAACAAAAATCTACCTCCCCCTGTCGACCCTACCGACAGAAATTTTTTTATTGTCTGGGCCTGTGTGTTATAATACCCAGTTAGTAATTCGTTATTCTATGATCAATATTTAGTTATTAACATTGAAAATTTATTCTTTATTAAATATATGCTAAAAATTCATCTTTTTTCCCCTTCCTGGCATCAAAACATGACTGCTGTCACATGGACAAATAACAAAATGAAAGACATTTATATATTGTCGCGATATTAATTTATATTTAGTCAATAAAAAACATAATTTTAAATAAGAGAATACTATGATGGTACCTAACATTTTTCTACATCAATTATAATGATTTGAAAAATAACAATAAATAAATAATTAAATTAATGTAATTATTAAGCACCAGGGGCTCTACACACGATTTTCCGAATAAAGTCTAAATATTCATCAACTCTTGTGTATACTGACGGATAACCTTGAGCGCCATACCCCCATGATATAACTCCATACTGAACGTCACCACATAAAAGAGGTCCACCAGAATCTCCTCTCCAAAAATCAAATGAATTACTAGCTTTCGTGCAAATATTTTGGTCATGAATAATTTTGTTTCTTTGATGATGTTCATGAGCTTCTCTGCACTCACTTAACTTCATTACATTTAGATCCAGGCATTCTAATTGTACAGGGAACCATTTTCCTTGATCGTCTTTAGTCGTTTGGCCCCATCCCATAACTGTTATTGTAGAGCATTTGTTTGCAATTAGTTTTTCTGATAAATCTACAACTGGGATTTTGCATAATGGAATAGATACAAATCCAACTTTATCACTTTTGAAAATTGGAGATGATAATTGTAATAGTGCAATATCGTTGTTATTGGTTTCATTATCAAACTTTGGATGAACTTTTCGTGATAATATTTTAGTTACTGGACCATTGTATTCAATTTCATCTAAAACAGTAAAAATTATTTATTATAGTAAATATGAAAATATAAAAAAATAATATTTAATATATATTTTAATTTTAATTTAATTTTATTGACTACTAGATGGTGTTAAGGGTATAGCCAAAATTGCCAATACAGATTCGTAAGAGTTCGTTTATTAATTTTAATGTATCTGCAATAACTCGCATCTTTTTCTTATTGTCATTTTTGTAAAGAAAATTACCTAAATTTGCTTTATTGTTACTTTTCCAATATTTTTCAAGAATATGAAGTCAGAATATCCGAAATATCAGCAAGAAAAAATATATAGATATCTAGACCGACACACTTGATAAATTCATAAGGTAAACTTTTGTTGACAATAAAATGTTGAGAAATATGGACAAAGCAATTAACCAAGATAAATAATTTCTTTTGTTTGAAAAGTACCTACTTTGCTGGTAATAAAACTGCTCTTTTATTAACCATTAAAGTTTCCTTAATACGACTTATAAATAAAAGGTCATAAATACACTTGAGTGATTTTTTTCATTCCGCGCGTAAAGTTTTGTTCTCGGTCAATGAAGAATAGATTATCTTTTTTTAACCTTCAACGATCTGGTTTATTAAAAATGAGCTAAAAATCTCATAAATCGCTTCTAGTATGATTCACGAAAAAATTGATAGTACTAAAAGTAAAATTTATATGAACATTAAATGTCACGAAAATGTTATTTTAAATCTTTCAAAAAATCAATTAATATGGTTAAGTTAATTAGCACCATAATTTAAAATAAATCAAAATTGATTTAATAAAACTATACATAAAATGTAATCAGGATTACTATTTTTTGAGAAATTTGATAAATATAGTTTCAAATATAAAATAATAAGATGTATAAAATTTGATTCTCAAACCTACGAATCTCATTCTCTAGATTATAACAATTTTGAGAAATTAATAAATAAGTGGCAAGTACAGGCAAGTATAAAAAGGATGACAACCCTTTGAACACCATGTTTAACGATCAGAATCAGATCGTATACTAAAGGAAACATTAGAGGTGTGGCATGATTTCACTGTTGGTGAATTTAATCGGAACCGGAGCAGAGAGTTATTTGCGCGAGAAAAGCACAGTGATTTTTTGGTACTGGCTAATACCTCAGTGATTTTAGCTCCCGGCTGGCCAGCTCTAAGCTTATACCAAGGTAATCTTGGCTCCCGGCCGGCCAGCTCCAAGCTGCACTTTTCCACCACGTTCAAATAATTTCACAAATTCATTCAACCGATTCTCGCTTGCTTCGATCAAAATATTGGCATTGGGTGAAGAACTTGTACTTACTGAAATACTGATATCGAAACGAATTCAATTGAATAAACATATTTTATATTGTTGATATAATTGACTTTATAAGAGGATATGGAGATAATCCAGAAAAATAGGCTAGCTACATAATAGATGTTTACTGTTATCTGCCCTGAAGGACCAACTCCATGGATTGAGATATAGATTTTACTATACTGCTCGAATTGGTTTTTTAGAAAGATTTGGGGTCTACTCATACAAATTTTCTCGTTTGATATTATATCTGCTCTAATTTATCAATGGAGTTTTTTAATCGGATACTATATATAAGCTTTTCATTTTCCAATTAAGTTAGATTTTGTAGGTGCAATTCAATCACTTACATTTTTATATTCACTTATAGTTACACGAGAACTTTTTTTTGAAGTAAACTTGGAAGTTCATTAAGAATTTCGTTGCCTCGAAATTTAACGAAAAAACTGTCTTGAAAAATCTGCAAGTCCGTAGTAAAAATATACGTTTTAGAGTATGTAGTTTTATTGTACAAAGAAATTGGTAAAACGTGAACAGAACAAAAATATGGAGCAGAAAATGGTTAGCTCGTAGAAATTCTCATGGATTTTCTTCTATATTGATGAAGGAACTTGCTAATGAAGACCTGGAGGAATATAGAAACTGCAAATTCTTCGCGGGCATTCCTGTTTTTATAAATAACACTCTTTGTGTTCCTTAAGCGATATTCCTCACAACTTATAATGTTGTGTCTTCATTCCAACGGGACACAACCATTTTTTTCTTATTAAATTAAACAACATACACCACAACTAAACTACTATACTAAAAAAGATTTGTCTATACATGTTTAGTGTGAAATTTAGTAAACAAATCACGTAGTGGGGGTACCTACTTGTTCCAGAAAATAAAATTGCATCCTATTTATTTGACTAAAATTTCCACGAAATTAGTGACTGGCTTAAGTGCTAAATCAGACCTTTATAAGCAGCTAAATTTAGTAACTATCTTTAGTAACTTACTTTAGCTAATATCCACATGTAAATCGCCTTATATAACACTCACGGAACAATACTTAACGACGATATTTATCTGGCGTATGTAGCCAGCGCCGCCAAGAGACCTAAGTCTGAAACTGGGGGCCCGGACTCTCAAGATTTTTTTTAGTGCCCGATCTTATATATTGTTTATATTTACCCATAAAAAGTTTACGAAGTCAAAAGTCCTATGTGCAAAATTCAGTCAAAGTAAGCCTAAATTGTAGTTGTATTCAACAGATTGGAGAAATAAAACTAATATATCTATTACAAAAAAAAACTGACAAAAAACAAAATTAGCTTTAGCTCAAATAAGGTTAAATAACATCTGATTTTTAGATGTTTAGTTTTCGAACAATTTATGTAGCGGGATACGAACTTCTCCCTCCCCCAGCCATGGCGAAGGGGCCCGTACATCTCTAGACTTGGGGCTCGGGCCTAGCTCTTGGCGGCCCTTTATGTAGCGTAGTGTAATGGACATGCCCAGCCGTGAGAATTGTGCTTTTTCGAGATGAAGAGATGGTTTGGTCAATCTCTATATCTCTCAAAACAGTATCGTATAGTTAGAATGTTAGCACTAGACCGAACCTATCCGCCATCTTCCTCACTCTTTTAGGCAAAAAAATATTACTACGATATAAGTGTTGGACGCGTCCGTAAGTATATTTTAATGATTTCATTCATCGTAATTTATTAACTGCCACACAACAAAATAACTACGAGGAATAACGAGAATCAAGAAGAGCGGTTCGTCGCTTTGTTTACAATCACCTCTCATATTAGATGGAAGAGATGACGTCAGGAATAAGATTAATAATGTTAGTTTTTGAGATATCTTAATTTTACTCTCGCACTTTTGTTCAGTTTTGGTTAAATTTTCAGTTTCATTCTAAACAAAAAGCAAAATTCTCTATTTCATCTTGGAAACAAAAAAGTTGTTTGACATTTATTGCTTACTTACTTTAACAGAAAGACATACAAATAATTAAAAATTTATATTTAAAAATAATCATATTGAAAAATAGAAAATTATTAATAATGGTGAAAAAATAAATCAAACATACCTATCCTGTAGGCTTCAACCGCATACATAGTTTTAGGCTTCGAACAATGCCCCGCCGTTAAAACCCAGTATTCAGTAAGTAAAGTGCCACCACAGAAATGTTCATAAAAATCAAAATCCTCATCATACGTTCGTAAAGATATCATAAATTTGTAATTCACATCAGGAAAGCGTAGGGCGCAATAGGATCCTCCAATAATCCTGGATTGAATGAGCACTTCTCTACACTTAACTCCGATACGAGAAACAATAGTTAAAATTAATATTAGAGAAACAAAGTACATGACGACGCATTATTCTAAACTACTGGACGTTAAATTTATAATTGCGTAAGGTTTAATCACTGAGTGAGAAAAGGAGAAGTGTATATTTATCGGCCAGGTCAAAATTACGTATAGTAGTAGGAGCGATACGTTGTTATATTGTTCAAATGTTTACAACAATAACAATGATTCATTTTTTTTAATTACTTACTATAAATATACTATAGTAATTAACTAATTTACAGCGTTAGGTTTTATTTTGTTTGTGCCTAATACGACAAAAAAGTAATGGGAGTCTGAAAATTCGTTAAATTTTGTTTCCATTTGCTGTATATTTTAGATTTAGATTTAGCATTATATCGCCTTTTTCGTGCTCGACCCTCTGTTGAAGCGGCTTAAAGGATTTCTTATTATGCAATTTTTTTTCTATGCTAAATTTAAAATTATGGTTTTAGATTTTCTAATAACCTACAATCGTGGAGATTATTTTTTGTCAAGAAACTTTAATAATTTTACCTACAGGTCGTAAATTTACAACTCTCCTACGAGAGAAAAAACGGCCTTGAGCGTTAGCCAAGGCTCTGGAAAAATGGACATGTTCCCTTGCTGAACTCTCTGGAAACGTAACGACCATTTTTCAGATGAAAGGGCAATTCGTGCTCTCGCGGTGTTGGAGAGTCTTTACCCTACAGACAGGATTTGGGGATGGGGAAGTGTTTCACTTTGTTTTACTAATTATTTGATTTCTCTAACTCTTTCAATATACTTTCCGCTCTTTCTGATTGGTTTCGCGTTGTGTCACACAACATGGCCGATCGTTTTCTTCTTTTCATTGACTATTTTCTACCAGCAAAATGTGACCTTTGCACGCTTGGCCAAATTTTTGCTTAGATGCTAAACGTGTGTCCAAACAACAAAATTCAATTTGATATGTTTTTCAAATTGCGATATATTATGATTTTTCTAACCTCGTAAATCCGTTGTATAAAGTTACCTACTTAATGAGAATTGTTTTTTTTTGTAAGCAAATTAGCAAACTTTGTTTTAATAATCTTTGGCCTAAATTATTTTAACTTTTGTACCGGGTGTTTCAGCGATTATTTAATTTGATAAAAAAAAATTATTTTATTTAGTGTGCCTATACATAATTGTCCCTATTATATTTTTTTAATTCCTATTTTATTTCTCTTTGTTTTTTAGTCTTTATTACAATTTGGATTTACCATAAATTCTCTTGGTGTGTCTTGTTAACCTTCAATGTTATCTAGCGTTCAGAATAGGGTGAAATTAACTCATATTTAATGATAAAATTGGTGTTATTTGTTTTTCAATATCCTACACTTTTGTCAAGTTTTAATATATACATATGTATATCAATTACACCCTGTACGAAACAACTCAAAGAGTCGGAACCAATTTGCTACATAATATTTTAATTGAAGAGGAAAACTAAAATCTTCTTTGTGAATACGGCATAATGTAATATACCTCTCTGCTTTTGTGAAAATCGTTGTCATATGTTAACATGTTAAATTCTGAAAGTAATTTAATTCTCTCACCATAGGACACAATGGACCACTGTTCACATCATTTCTATGGTTAATTATCAAATGGATATTCTCTTTGTTGTGTCAACTGTTAATTTTTGCCTTTTTTTTTAATAAACCACACTTAAATTTGAAATAACATCCAGTTTTTCCTTTATTACATAAATAATTTATCACCATGTAATTTTCTAATTTATTTTATAAATATCTGAAAAGAAAATTATTAGCCGGTATTTGTATGCTATCGAATGTTTATAATTATTTATCGAAGTAATAACATTTCGTAATAGTGAGGTATTAAAACAAAATTGCTTCTGTGTGAAACCCAAATAAATAGAACAGATACGTCTTTCAAAAGTACTAAAGATAAATTGTCCAAATTCAGGATTTAGTAATGACATGTCTTTTTTCACATTTTCATGCCCTTAAAATTCAAAAACATTCATTTGTTTTTGGTACAGGTGGCCATCTTGAATTTTACTTTCCCGATCCACCTCCGAGAAGGGAAAGTATTGTGAATGAGCTAAAAAAAAATTTCGAGATAAAGATGGAGGTCATCTGAGATGATTAAGACCATTTCCAGATGGAAGTCTGTCTGTGTGTATTCTTCCACGATAGAGGTCACATGTTTAATCCGATTGAGCTGAAATATGATTTTCCGGCCCCAATGGGTCATTTTCCCGGAACCAAACTGGGAATTTCAGCTGACCAAACACTTTTCACTCCCAGGCTCAGCTCCAGAATTGGAAATTCCATGAAAATACCACAGTCGCGACCGGGACGTCCAAAACAGGATTTTCCCGCCCTAAGGGGCCATTTTCCCGGACCCAAACCCGGCCAATTTCAGAAGTGTAGGCCCAATTCGGATTCAGCGTCGAAAAATACATGGGAATACATATGTCACTCTCTTGTGTATAAACTTTTTTTTTGTGGGGCTGTGTAATGTAACACTTTATTTGTAGTTAAGCCTAAAAGGTTATCCATAATCTCAAATGTGGTTTCAGTTCCATTTAGTTTAAAGTTTCTTGAAAGGATTGCCTTGTTGTAGGAAGCTTTGGTAACATTTTTCGTCGCGCATTGTTTGCATTTTTCCCAATAAGAGATCATTTGCACTTAATGTTTTTAAAACATCAGAATCTTTATGGATTTCTGTGTCAACTAACTTCATTGGTTTTGTTGACAAATTTTCTGTAGTCGCTTGTTTAACTTTATGGCCAACAAAAATATAACCTCACGTTTTTTCTTTATTAACAGTTAGAATTAATCAAATAAAACCCATTAAATTATCTACCGTAATTTGAGCTAGATTTTTGAATAAATTAAATTAAAAATTCAAATTTTTTATTATTTGAATTTGCCGCCATTACGATCGTGACGTCACTTATGTGTAATGAAGTTACCGTCAAGCCATTAACCGCAAATGTGTAAAGAAGAGAATACGAATGACTAACAGTTGTTAAATCTCACTTATACAGACCACGATGGAAAAAACCATTATATGATAATTGGATAAAGATGAAAACTTGGACCTATCCACTGTGAATTCGCATTCAAAATCGAGAGAGATAAATAGATATTAGATTCCGCTGTTAGATAACGAAAACGACTATTTCAACGAGATCAGGTAATAATTTGCTGTTTGGTACATAAGTGCTGGGCACAAGCGTTCCTGATTAAGTGAAAACGTCTGCTTACTGCGTAGTTCACTGTCACTGTTGTAGTTTGTACTCTGTAGAGCTGATTGATAATTTTCCGTGTTTATTTGTATTTGTTTTGTGTGATTTATGTTTTCTTACTATTGTTGATGATGGCCCAGTTTGTAAAAGCAAACTTTAATAATTTGCTTCATATAGACATTTTTATGGTGCACGAGTTCCTTAAAAAGGATAATAGATTCGATCTGACAGAAATAAAAGGTTCTAAGGCTTCTCAGTAAGTACTTATTTATATACACTACGATTATTAATGTTTTATATAATATTGCAAGTATTGGAATAAAATCACTGCCAGTTTGTATACCCTGAGTAGTTTCCTCTGTACTTGTCTCTTCAATATATGAATTGGGGATGTCGGAATGTCTTTTTTTAAAGTTAAACTTGAGGTATCAAGTTTAACAGTTTTTTTTTGGGTATTGCAAGATACACTCACATCTTTCAAAGGCACTTTAGTTTACTAATAATTATCATTGATATTAGACAAACATTGTGTTCTCACACTAAACTTGGATGGTTCACTTTCAGAACAGGTATCAAATCTCCTCTTCTTTGTATTAGATGCTTCTGGCCCATCGAAATATGGGCTTCAACATTTTTTCTTTTTAATAATTTTGCCTTCCATCTTGGATTTCATATAATTCTCCATATCATTCTGAAACTAATACAATGTTTATGAATCAACACAATATTGAACTATGTAAGAAAGCATACATTATTTTATGTAAATTTATTTAAATACTTGCGTCAAAATGATCTGCGCAATAGAAATAAGTTGTGTTTTTATAAAAATTAGTCTTACAGCCTCAAACCAACGCCTCCGGCGGTCTTCATTAATTGAAACCATCACAAAATTTTTGTTAGGTGTTTTAAATATTGTATTTAAACTATATGGGACAAAACAATTTTTATATCGTTTATAGATAACTTTTCCAACGTTTTTTACTATCGAAATCAAATTTTTGTCATCAACACGACCCAAAAGATACAAAGGTAAAAGTAAACACAATTAAAAACATATTGACCCATATTTGAAAGCGTCAATTTTATTTAGTTAATATTATGCTGCAGCTATTGCACATAAGTGACGTAGGCTCACTACAAGTTGCATAGATGCAGTAATTTTTAAATACCAATTTTTTCATGTTAAATTAAAGAAAAAAATCGGTTGTGTCGCCCCAAAACTTTCCCGACGAGTATCCACGAACACTTTTTCAGATATTTAATGTTAAAGTTTCAACTTTTGACATTTTTTTATTTTTGATAGGTGATAGTTGGAGAAATAATTTTGACTCTTCTGAATAGTTTTTCAAGGGCTTTCAAACGACAATTCCGTGACATATGGCATCTGTCATTTTTTGATATTGATACTTCCGTTTTGACAGATCTCGTACAAAAACTAATGGGTTCTTCCGACAGATAACCCAAACCCATATACCAAATTTCAGCTCAATCGGATTAATACTTCTTCAGATATTTAATGCTGAAGTTTCAAATTTTGACATTTTTTTATTTCTGACAGGTGACAGTTGGAAAAATAATTTTAACTGTTCTGAATAGAGTTTTTCTAGGGCTTTCAAATGACATATGGCATGTCCAATTCCGTGACATATTGCATCTGTTATTTTTTGATAGTGGTACTTCCGTTTGACAGATGTCATACAAAAACTAATGGGTTCTTCCGACGGGTAACCCAAACCCTTGTACCAAATTTTAGCTCAATCGGATTAAATGTGTGAAAGAATACACACACACACAGACCGACAGACAGACTTCCATCTGGAAATGGTCTTAATCGTCTCAGGGGACCCGAAAATGGATATTTTCGTTTTTATCTCGAATTTTTTTTTTAGCTCGTTCACAATACTTTCCCTTCTAGGAGGTTGGTCGGGAAAGTAAAAAAACAGAAAAAACGATTAATTTCATAAAAAGAAATTCATTTTTTTCTCAAATAATGCAAAAAAAGGTAGACTAATATTTCAAGCTGAACTCCCCATTGAGTACTATCATTGTCATGATTATGAATTCCATTGAGTTTTGAAAATGCTCCCTCTAGTACATATATTTTCACAGCAGCTCCGTTTTATGCAGCTCCAACATTAGTTTTCTTGAGAAATTTATAAAAATAGTGAACAAAAAACGGTAACTTTTCAAAAAATATTACAACTTGTGACCTTAATTAACCACTAATGTTTCTTAGGTAATGTTCGAAAATTGGGTTACGAAGTTTTGGCTGTACACAATCGATCTGATTTAGTTAGTGGCGGAATAACGAAATCATTGCGCTAAAGCCATTGGGTTTCCATGAAATAAAAATAAATCATGGTCGAGTAGAGATAAATAATGTGTAAAATTTGGCTCATCAATCAAAAGGATAATACTTTTCTGTATGACATCACTAATAAAATGTGTTGTTGTTGCAGCTGCTTCACAAAAAAAACAGAATTTAATATTAAAACTGAGCATTATTTAAAAATACTAAAGAAATTAACATCTAATAACATAGTCTAATATTAATTTTAAACAATAATAATACGGGTATTTTTTTTTTGTAAAAAATTTATCGATGTTGTAATAATTTTTTAATCCTTTTATTAGATAGTTACAATACTAAATAAATTAAAAATCAATATAACTTTAGACAAAATTAAATTTGATCTTCTATTAAATTCAAACGTAGCTTTAGTAATAAAATCTAAATACCAATCTACTCTTGTATAAACATTCACCTTATGTGCACCCCAAGACAGAATTCCGTACTGAATACCATCATCGCCCAATAAAGGTGCTCCAGAATCTTCTTCCAAACAGTCCATAAACTCATTGGGTAGAGGCTCTGTACAAATATTATCATATTCAATCACATTTGTATCTATTGGCCTTCGACTACGAGACATACATTTATCTATAAAGTTAAGTTTCAAACTTAAATTTGTTAGAATATGCTGGTGTTTAGATTCTACCCAACCCAACATGATCCCATTCCTGATCCCTTTAGAAATTAAGTATCTTGCTAAATATAAAGTAGTAATAGAATCTGCTGGAAGGTTAACGAACCCAACATTGCTGGCTCTATAAATAGGAGTAATTAGTCGCATTACGGCAATATCGTCATTAAACGTGTTATTATTA
The DNA here is from genome assembly GCA_963243735.1 of Neocrepidodera transversa. NCBI lineage: Eukaryota > Metazoa > Arthropoda > Insecta > Coleoptera > Chrysomelidae > Neocrepidodera > Neocrepidodera transversa. The sequence continues at coordinate 6,382,851 of OY725350.1, forward strand.
AAGTTTGGATGACGTAATCGAACAAGTACTCTTGTAGCAGGACCTTTATATATGGTATGATCTAAAAAAAATGTATACTGTTATCCATATCTTAAATACAGTTGATGTCGAAAAAAACAATTTAAAATTACAGAGATGTGGCAACCAGAAATGTCTTAAATACAAAAAATGTTGGCAACACTGTTCCTTATTAGAAGGTTTATTATTGTACACTAATGCCCGGTACTTTTCAAGCTGATTAAGTTAATTTAACAGAAAATTAAATTTTAACAGAGAATTTCGGTACTTTATGCTATGATTATACCTTAATCATGATTTTATATGGGCGTGTCTCTGTTAATTTTAACGTCATCTTTTTTCTTGATTTTAAGCTTTAATCAGAATTATTGGCTCCGCACTTTATAATTTCATGGTTTAGAATTCTGATTTGGCTTGTTTGGCTTGACAATTTATTTTTATTTCGTTAAGAATAAAACGAACTGATTCTTTTGAAAATTGAAACCTTTTATAAAATTTTATCGTCAAATATCGAATAGAGTCGAAAAAAAAATCGAATAAAACAAAAAAAAATAAAAAAAAAGAAACAAATCGAAAATAAAATCGAATAAAACAAAAAAATCGGGAAATTTGAAAAGCAAAAATAGAAAGAATCGTTGAGAATAAAAAGAATCGAAAAAATCGAAAGACATTGATTAAAACTAAAAATGTTAAAATTTCGAAAAATGTCAAATAAAACAAAAAAAAAATGATAAAAATCTACAAAAATTGAAAAAACCGAAAAAATTCAAAAAAGATGAAAGAAATCAAAAAAATTCAAACACCATAAAAATTTGAATAAATCTGATCAAATTCGACAAATTTAAAAAATAAATTGAAAAAATCGGAATAAAAAAACCACGAAAATCGACAAAAATCGAAATAATTGGAATAAAATGAAATAAAATCGAAAAACTTGTTAAAAAAAAACCAAATTGAAATAAATCGAAGAGCACTGAAAAAATATTTTTTTTTATTAAGAAAGCCTAGCAGGCTTTTCTTGAAATTACAATCTGATCGGTAGCGATCAATAATCAATTTTAATCTAACTTATTTTACTAATTTCAATCTTAAAACTAAAGGTCTTACTCAACAGAAGTTCCTTAGACTCTAATACAAATAAACACTAACACTAGTGTGTAAGCACTGCACAGTACTCTGATTTACACTGACACTTATCTACTGAACTAACTCAAAGGGCTTTGTCCTCTTGAGTCTTCTCGTCGGTTGGTGTTGTCGAGGAGCTAGATGGCCTCAACATTCACATGTTCTAGGAGTCGCTGTTCATGACTCTTGGCAAACTTGGTGATCGTCTGGTTAACAGTGTCAATCTCCAGGTCCCGATGGAGGTCACTGTTTCGGGAGTACCAAGGAGCATTGGTGATATTCCTCAGTATTTTGTTTTGAAATCGTTGTATGATCTGGGTGTTGCTTTCTTTGGTACAGCCCCAAAGCTGAATACCATAAGTCCATACAGGTTTCAGGATTTGCTTATATATAAGCAATTTATTGTATATAGACAGAGTGGAATTTCGTCCCAGCATCCAATACATTTTTCTAAATTTGAGCCCTAATTCTTCTCTTTTCTTTTTGACATGGGGTTTCCAGCATCTAATGTAACACCTAGGTATTTGGCTGTGTTGGCATAAGGTACCTGAGCATTATTGAGTCTGATTGGCACAGGTTGGACTCTTTTGTTAGTAAAATTTATGTGCACTGATTTTGTTTCGTTAAGCTTGATTCTCCATCTTTTAGTCCATATTTGAATCTGGTTCATGGTTGTTTGTAATTTAGCTGTAGCTTCCTCGTGACTATTTCCTACCGCTAAGATGGCTGTGTCATCGGCGAAAGTAGCTAAATCAGGGATATCACTAGTGTATAGAAGGTATAGGACTGGTCCTAATACACTTCCCTGTGGCACTGCCGCTTTGATAATAAGCTTCTGCCTGTTTTATTCTGAAGAATCTGTTTGATATGTAAGAAATTAAGAGTTGTGAGTACGTTTTTGGCATTAGATGTCTCATTTTGTATTCGAGTCCTTCATGCCATACTTTGTCGAAAGCCTGTGCTACATCTAGGAAGATTGTAGAACAGATATTTCTTTCTTCTAGCGTTTTTTCTATGATGTTGGTTATTCTGTGGACCTGGTCTATCGTTGAATGGCTTTCACGAAATCCAAACTGGTGATCAGGTATTAGCTTCCTTTCCTCTATTATTGGCTTTAGCCTTTTCAGTAGAAGTTTTTCAAATAATTTCGATATTACAGGTAATAGTGAGATCGGTCGGTAAGATAAGGCTTCTTCATGTTTTTTACCTGGTTTGGGTATCATAATCACCTCTGCAACTTTCCACATCCTGATACTCCAGTCTAAAAGCAGCATTTATCAGGTGCGTCAGTTTTATTATGGCTTTCTGGGGTAATTGTTTCAGGATTTCTCCTGTTATCAAATCAAATCCTAGGGCTTTCTTTGGATTTATATTTTCTTTAATTTCCTTAGCTACCTCTTTTGTTGTGGCAGGTCTTATTTCTAGTTCTTCTTGGTCATAATTCTCTCTTGCTATTTCTTCACCTTCGTTTGGTTGAAATATATTTTCTAAGTGATCCGCGAATCTTCTTGCTTTTTGTATGTTATCTCTTGCCCAGCTGCCATCGACGTTTCTGATTGGAGGGTTCTGCAGGATGGGTCTCTTTAATCTTTTAGTAGCTTTCCACAAGGAATAATTTCTGTTGCTGTCATTTGACAATTCGCTGAGGTAAGCATTTATAGATTCATTTTCGATTTTTTGGATTTTTCTTTTAAGATTCTGTGTGACATTATTCAGCCGAGTTTTATCCACAGGTGCTCTAGATTGCTGCCATTTGCGTCTTAGTTTTCTCTTTTCGGTAAGTAGTTCTCTAATTTCTCTTTTGTAGTTATTTCCCTTTATTCTTACTGTTAAGCTCGGAGTGTTATTCCATGCAGCTTGCTGTAGAATCTTGTTAAATTTCTGTACTTCTTCGTCTAGCTGTTCGTTGGTTCTTAGCGGAACTGAGAGATTAATATTGCTATCTAGTTCGATTTGAAAGCTCCTCCAATCAGTTTTTTTATTGACTAAACTTGGTGAGGTTTCTTTTTGAAAAAATAATGAAAAAAAAAACGAAAAGTCGAGACTTTTGAAGAAAAAAAAACAGCAAAAATGGAAAAAATCGCAAATAATAAAAAATTGAAAGAAGCTAATTAAAACCGAAAAAGGGTTAAAATTTAGAAAATGTTAAATAAAACATGTGGTCTACACGTTCGTCCACGGTTCCTTGATTACAAATATAATCAATAAGTTCATTCTCATCATCATCGAAAATATCGTTTATTTCGTGCAAATCCATTAAAATAAAATTAAAATTCAACAATATAAACCAAGCCAAGCGAACATAAAAAAAAACTCATAATTTCCTAAAACTGGTAACTGACAACTGACATATATTTAAAATTCGACATGATGTGTAAAACTTTTTCTTTCTAATACATGTCAACTATCTCAAAACGTATGTTTAACATTTTACATCAAATTGGAATAATTGTAATTTAATATATAAAAAGATGAAGAGACAGTGTTACCACTACTTAAATATTAAATAAAACATTGATTAACTAATCTTTGTCAAAGTTACTTATAAAGTACCAACTTACTACTTTTCTGTTAATTTGATCATGATTAGTTTAACAATGTGATTACCTAATCAAAAATTTAACAAAAGCACAAAGTACTGGCCCTTAATGTATGCATTATCACGCCCTTGTTCTTATTTTAACTTGTTAAATCCCATCTCTATTCTATAATAGTATAAATTGAGAACCAGAACTGGATTTGGTCTCTTTTGCTAAAAATTGTGTCTTTTTGAAAATTTATATAATTTTAACCAGGTTAAATTATTTCATTAATAATTACGTTAAAGTGATACCATGATTTTCATTAATAATTTCATTATTTAATTAATTTTATATTGGTCCATTCTATTTTTAACTAATTGGACAAATTATTGATCTGGCAGATACCATTAGTTACAAACTCTGATCAGGTAGATTGTTTGTGATATTTTTTATTAATTAAAGAGCCAATTAAAAAATTATTATTACTTTTTAGTTTTAATCGCTTTCCACGCATTTTCTTTCCCCTTATCTGAAGAATATTTAAAACATTTTCCTGTTTCTTATCAAAATAAACTTCAAAGTTCGTGCTTTATTTCTTTTAACTAATTAAAATCTTTACTTTAGTATTTCTGTTTTAATGACTTATTTCGAAGTAAATTTTCCACCAGAAATTTTTAAATTGGGAATAAAATGTATGGAAGCTTCTATACCAATTCTTATTCGATGCGTCTTTCTCTCTTATAGTTTAGTATTCTCTGCACATGACGGTAAACTGTTTAAATTTCGGTTCCAAAAAGTATTCTAATTATTAAATTTATTATTTTTTGATAGAATTTACTTTCGCCAAATTACCATTAAAATGGCAAATTTATCAATAGCTCCTCATTAATTTACTTACTTATTTTGTAAGCTTCGACAGCATACAATGTTTGGGGAATAACACAATGACCAGCTGCCAAAATCCATAATTCGCTCATTAATGTTCCACTACAATGAGCTTCGTAATATTTCTTTACATTATTATATGTTCTTAAAGAGACTACAAAGTCATAATTCATTTTTTCACTTGATTTTAAACGACTTTGTGTCGATTCTATTAAAGTTTTATCTTTGCTAATTTGACCGGTTTGATAATATGTTTCTAATTTAACTCTGGAATTATCAAAACCAAGTATAAACACTATTAATGAAAATATGTGACGTGTTATTATCATTATGTCACACAATTAAATGATGTATACATACACACTTCCAATACCTCATCAGTTGTCAATTACCTATTTGCTTAACAATGCATTGGGATGTTTAGCCTTAGTTTGGTCTTTATTACAGTTTGCTTTTTCTTCCTATAAGTCCTCTTAACTGCACTCGTTTATGTAATGATATCAAAAAGAGTTACAAGACAACATTCTTGTAACCTAGCAAATGACCTATTACAGCTTAATCGTCGACAACTGACACAAGTTTTCGATCTACTACGCACAAACTCACAGAAAATGGAACTCTATCATGGAACCACCATCTGCAGAATGTGTGATATGGCAGAAGAAACTGCAGGATACTTATAGCGTTTACAATTGGCAAAACTAGGGTGCACTGAAACTGAACTGAGTGCAAAATTCGTGTGCCATTGGTTGCACTGCACCAGAGTTTCGTTTACCATTGGAAAACTGGTGCAGCCAAAGTTGCACTGAGTGCGGATTTTGCCGCACCTTCTCAGGAGGTGGTGTCGAGTGTAGTGCAACACAATAAAAATGTCATCTAATGATGAGAGATGCGAATTGGGAAAAAAGGCAGCTTATTTTATTATCATCGTCATCTTCGGATGATAGTGATTTGGAAATTTTGGAGCAAATTATTCAAAAACGAACATCTATTTCAAAAATTAGCAACTACATCAATAATGTTGTAAGTGAAATGAACGAAAAGCAGGTGAGAAAATGAGAATTTGTTCAGAATTAGGTAAATCTTCTATGTTTAATTTCGTTTAGTTTAAAGGCCACTTCAGACTATTACCAGAAACTGCAGATATGCTGGTAAAAAAATTTGAAAATTTAAATTTTTTTCATAAAAGAAATAATCATGGAGGCAGACCACAGATCAGTGCCACAAGTCACATACTTTCTTTTTTATGGTAAGAGTAATGATTCACAATATTATTATACTTTTAAATAGGTTACCCAATCAGGGAATGGTTGCTTGTTCCTTACAGGGACTATGGCAATCTTACGCAAAGGGAGCAGCAATTCAATAAGAAACTCAGCTCAACAAGGGTGTTAATTGAAAATTCATTTGGAATTTTGAAGGGCCGATTTAGACAATTGTTCCAATTGGACATGCATACCGTCCCGAGGATGACACAATTTATAATTTCATGTTGTATTCTGCATAATATTTGCATTGATAATAACGATACTTTGGAAGAAGAGGAAATGGTTAACAGCCATATGGATAATGGTGTTCCCACAGAAACTGATTCTGAATGGCAATTAAAACGATTAGGAGAGGAAAAACGCAATAGGCTGAGGGATTATCTGCATTACATGTAATAAATTCTAGTCAGAATATGTTTTGTAAAATCTAAAGTTTAATAAAAAAAATGCTTTTTAAATACAGAACATTTTATTTCATTTTTATTACAAAATCAAAAATACAGGGTGGGGCAGGGAATTATCTCAAATTTCGCCAGCGCATTGTGAAAAGAGTAAATGTCTTAGGCGAGGGGGGATGGACCCAAATGGCACAGTTCTTCGGGAAGTTTCAGCCAGTACTTATCTCAGTCGAAAAAATAATGAAGAAGCAACCTTTTGCTGTCGTAGTGTACTTTTTCCAAAATAGATCGATTTTTAAAGTACGATTAGTACTTGTTACCAAATTACTCCCCTAAATTCAGTTATTAGGTTAGATTGGAAGTTTTCCACCCAGAGCAATAATAATTTCCGATCGAAACTGAATTTTGAGGAGATATTTGATAACTAGTACGCTGTACCTCAACAATCGATCTATTTTGGTAAAAGTACACTACGACAGCAAAAGGTTGCTCCTTCGATTACATTATATTTATGACTGAGGATACATACTGGTTAAAACTTCCCAAATAACATTTACTCTTTTTACAATGCACTGGTGAAAAATAAAGTTCTGTTTGTGTTATAAAAACCAAAAATAAAATTAGGAGTAACTCTTAAAATTAAAAAACAAAAAACATTGTAACACCCTCTACATTATTTTTTAAATAATTCTTTTAACAAGTCGATCTTTTCCTCTCTCTCGATTCTTCTTTTTCTTTGTGGATTAATTTTAAAGTTTATGACAGCGAATCGTTTTTTTTTTCAGTTTCAGCACAGGTCTTTTTGAATCAGATGAAGTTGATGAATCTTGCCTTGATGTGCTGGCAAGGCTCTCTGCATCAACGTGCATATTAGGAATAGGTTTTAAAATTCTAATTCCAGATGCACTACCCAGTACTTCTGGCTCAATACTATCGTCCAGTGCACCAATTTTGTTTAATTCAAACTCGTAGGGTACAATTTGACGCAAAGAGCCTTATTTTCAACAGCTGCTTTTTTTCTTTTCAGAACAGTATTGCTGTTCTGTTGATTTTAAATTAATTATTTATTATGTTACTTACATACTGCCACATATCCTTTTTATTTTTATATTTTTTCATTGGCCCTACCCGGGGTATATTATCTTCATATACATCCAATAACAGTCTAGTCTCAGCCTCAGTCCACTCTAAAAAGAAAATGTTATTATAATACTAAAGTAGTTAACATTGGATTTTTAATACCACCAGATACTTAACTACACTTGATGTCACAGAAATTTACACACCTGCTTTTTTTATATTATCGTCTTGGTTTTCTTGTTGATCTTGGTTCTGTTTTATATTTTTCTCCCCAATATGTCTTACTTCATCTACATCTTCAACTGAATTTGATGAATACAAGAGAGTTTCACTATAAACAAGGCATTATTCTTATTTGTGATATTCATTAAATTTTGATACTTATTTGTCATCATCTATTCTATAAATTTCTATAAACTCGTCTTCACCTAAAGAAAATAGCAGTTTATATCTCGTTGTAATATTTTTTATTACTTATTTCTAAGTCTATGGATAACTCTTTGATCATCATTGGTAAGGGTTAAAGCAACGTTCTCATTATTTATTTTAAAATTTATAATTTCTTCCATTCTAACTAAACATATAATATCAACAAAACCAAATAACAAAACAGATGCCTTGATTTGACAAGTGACAAATTCTCCGTGTACCATTGACCCTGCACCCAGTGCAATATGACGGTGCAACCCAAAATTCAGTGCAAACACAGTGCATGTCAATGGTAAACGCTATTAATGTTTGACTGTGATACACTGGTACAAAGTAGAAGAGTTATTTTAAGTGTAACCAATACACAAGATGACCTAACAGGACGAACGATACTTCAGAGAATCCTCAAATTTACCAAATCTTTAGGAATCAGTGTAATGAACTAGGAGGCCCTGCAGCAGAGAGAAAAATAGGTCAATGATCGAGTTGCAGAGGGATAAAGCCTCCCCTTTATTTAAGGTTTGACGTATGTTTACAAATGTTACTAGACATGTGTAGAAACTATTCGAATAATGATAAAAATTCAAAATTAAACCCTGGAAAAATACTATTTTCTTTTCTTTATTAACATTCTTCTTGCATTCATCTTCATAATAATTTGTTACATTTTCCGTCTTAATTCCGATTTAATGATTTTAGTCCCACTAACAAATTCTTCTATATTTCCTTCACTCCTGATACCATTTGTTATTATTCTTTTCCTTTAATCATTAACAACTTTTATTCACTTATCTTACTAAATTTGTTATAACTTATTTTAATTTAAATTTATTTTTGACTTCCTGTACTATTATTCTAGTATCCTGTTTTCTTCAATGAAGTCATTAAATTGTTTCTCTTCTATCGTTAAATACCTTTCTATTCTATACTAGCTGAATCGACCATGGGAAATCCCACCTGCACTAAGGCTCTAGGCCTATTGTGCGCTACCAGGTTTCATATCAGACAAGTACACTTGACAAATTCCAGAACAGTTCTGATGTTAACTTTCGCTATCTCTTGAGGTTCAGGATACTGTACCCAAAAGTTCCATTCCCTTTCCTTGTTCAGGTCCCATAAATCTCATAATCTATAAAGAGGAGTTTCATGATCGTCCTCACATTTTTTGTATAGGGGAATATTCCGATATCTCTATGAGGTTCAGGTATCTCTGTGCCCGTAGTGTCCTATCAGGATAAGAAGTGCAGTTTTAAGCTTCCATCTATTTAGATATAACAGCAGATTGTCTCCTATGAATGCTTTGGACTATTATAGTTCCGGAACTTCTCTGTGTTTGTCCTTTAATTGTTTCTCCTGCATACCCTTCACATGTTGATAGGAAATACAACACGGGAGTTGTAATCCAATTATAAGTTTTCTGGCTCCTTTGTCAGCCTCTATATTTTCTTCTACGCCGTCATGCACAGACACTCAAGAGTTATCTTCTTATATTTTCCAGGGTATTAATTTTTTTATGACAGTTTAACACTATTTTGGACTGTATTTCCACCCTTTTCATTGCTTTGAGGGATGGTTGACTGTTAAGTATTCGAATTCTTAACTTAAATCTTTTATATCTTTTCTGAATTTAACTTTTATATTTTCTATACCATTTACGAGTCCTTCCTTTTACTTTTATTTCAATTTCTTTATCTCTTATCTCGCTTTTCTGTCTTTTTGTATTATTTATAATTTTCCCATTATTTATATTTTCTATGCATCTTTTTATTTTTAATTTTCTTCTTCTTAATTTTGTTCTATTTTCCTTTGTTTTCTTCTTTCTTTCACCCATAACTTGTATTCCCAAATTTAGTGTGTTCCATTTTTTTTTAAGTCTTTGTCTTTTTCTTTTACCAGTTCTAATTTTTCCATCTTATACTATATCAATTCTTGTTTTAAATCTATTTCCATCTGTTTCATGCTATTTTTTATAATTTTTTGTGATTTTTATCAAATTTTTCATTCATTTTCTTCCAATATTCATCCATTTTAATACTCAGATTTTAATCTATTTTCTTACTATTTTTTTGTCATAATGCATGTTAATTCTTGAACAAATATGATTAAGAATCGATATAAGTTTGGAATATTTTACTACGGCAGACAACGAGTTAACGCTGCTTAATTTTCGAAGGACCAACCTTGATACAGAGTATTACGATTTAGTATATTACGACAAATAAATCAAATCAATTTAGAGAACTGTGTAGTTATAATTATTAGGGTGTGGTCAACGACTTCTTCTTTCTAGTATGAAAATCGACCAGTCCGTTGATCAGGTATATCGGCGCTTGTCGCTCTTATTAGTATTATAGTGCTTAGAGTGAGATGAGGATGGGGTGAATTACTTTGTACAAACTAAATTTTTACCAACGGATCAAAACGAATGACGCACGAAATAAATAATTAAATCTATTTTTAGAGTGTGTAATGGTAAAATATACAGTACTGGCCAACAGTATAAATTAAAAATGAATCTTATTAAATTTAAAAGAAATATAAGTTTGTTTTGTGAATTCTGGATAATATTCCAGTGAAATTTATCCAATTCTAGTTAAAATGACGATTTAATGAACATTTTATTTTGATATTTAAAGCTAGGTATCGCATTTTAAGGAGAAGTCGTTTAAACAAGTTTAAACATCATTCAAAGCTTAAGACCTTTAAAGTATTATAACTATTTACATAATTTAAAGAACGAGGATAAGTTATACGATATTTCAAACGTTTAAAGTACTTAATCGAATTTTCATAGCCTTATATAGGGTGTTTTAAATATAATAATTTATAATTTTAGATTTAATAAGACAATACCATAAATTTGAACATTATTTTTTATTTTCCTGCTAAATTTATCACAGGATTACAGTGCAGATTTTATTAAAAATTTAAAGGAATTTTCAATAAACTTTTAAAAACTCTTGTTACTAAATTGAAATGTCTGTCACTTATAGAGAAAGGATCACCTAACTTTAATTTTTTTAAGAAATAAAAATAATAGTAATTATTATAATCAATATAACCCCTGAAAAGATCGGGAATAGCTAAAACCTGAAATTTATTTCTAATTTCGAAAATTATTTAAGTGGTTGAAAAAGTAAATTGAATATTCTGAAAGAGCAATGAAGAACACGGCGATAACGTTTTAAAGTTATCACCTTATCAATGCCAGTATAATGCGATTACGACGTGAAAATTTTAAAGACACCATCAGCTTTCCACGACGAAGTAACAATCTGGAAAATGTCTTTGGAAAAGGTTGTGCAATTACTGTCGTTATGCAGATAAACTTATTTTGGGGGATTTAGAAAAGAAAAGTTCGGAATATTGAGGCACTAATGTTTGCTTTTGAATTCTGAAGTTGAAAATCTAATTGAAGACAAAAACTTAAGCTTTAAATTATAAACATTAATATCATCATATTTTCTATGTATAATGTTTAGCAAATTATCAAAATTACAAAATTGGAAACTAAAAACTACTTATTTTTCATTATTTAATCTTATATAAACAGTTATTATTAAGATTTTTTCTTAATTTTTTATTCTATTAATTAATTTTTTTATGTTACAGAGTCCACTTTAAATTTAATAAATAAAAAAAAACAATTGAAAAGCTCGTGCACTGTGGCGTATGTTTTTTTTATTTAATTAAAAATCCTACATCAGCAATTTACACTATCTAATTACAGCACCATATCGAATGCATTTCGTAATGCCAATTGTTAAAAAACTGCTAATAATGATGTTAGTCTGGTCGAGAAGTGAGTTTTCTGCGAAAAATAGGTTATGAAAAATATGAGCGATGGCTCATTCGACACGGACTGCAATTTTGAGAAATGTGTCATGTCGATTTTTTTCTGCAAATAAAAATTGTAATTGCTATTAACAAAAAACTAAAAAAAGCCATATTATTTTTTGATGATAACTCAAAAACTATACAAGATCCTTAACGAGGAGGAAATTTCCAAAAAAACTTTTGACTCCCGGATCTCTAGCTCTAATATTTATAATTTTAATTTATTGCTGAAAATAGGGTTCCGCGCGACCTTTTCGGAATGATTACGCCGCCGCTATAGTGAGTACTGCATCTAAAATAATTTTTTTAAACGAATCCCAAAGGTTATCCATTTTTCAAATGTGGTCCAAAGTTTCAGGTAATAAAGCACAAAGTCAGGTACCACAAAATTTAATTATAAAAATGTATAGTGCTAGCAGGCAACTAGATTTGGTCACTGACCATCATCAGGCCTAAAGATACAAACGTTCGTAATTAGTTATAAGATATAAAATTAGTTACAAATGAAACTTACCAATATTAAGTACTAAAAAGGGGAGAAAAGATTTACAAATCACATAGTAAAGTACCCATATTTTTCTTTTATTTTGGCTACAAATCGTCTCAGTTTCACTGATCTTGAACTTGAAAAGTTTTAAGTTGAAACTTGGATAATTAAAAAGTGAGGTTAGTTAATGGTAGATGCTCTTCTTTTCACGTTTCCACAGCATGTCCAACATTTAAAAAGGAAAATGTACCATATTATTACAACGTTGTCAAGTGTAACACATACTTAGCTAAGGAAGCCTTAAGAAGTGATGGTACAAGCAAATAATAAATTAAGAACTTCCTAACTTTATGATCCCTTAGCTATTCCTTGCTTAAATATATGTTGGTGCAATCCACCCTAAGTTTCACATCTTAAAGTTTAGTAAAAATTCATTGATGATCAATTAATTTTAGCATGTTTCGGCCGCCTTAGGAATATCACTATCGACTGTAGGACGATTGGCCAATGAAGGTGTTCCAACAGATCGCGAATACTCAGCTAAAATGTCCGATTCTGTGAGCGTTAGCCGTGGTCCTTTTCCTATTTGGCTGAATACGATCCTGACAACTGTCAAAATTTTATAGAGTCGTCATCACATGTAGTAGTAATCAAAGACATGCCGAAAATATGATATGACGTCATATTTGGTGACGTGCAACTAAAAGGCTATGCAATGAACTTTACTCGAAAAGAAATTATACATAACTATTACGAAAGTAAATGAAAGTAATAAAATGGAACTTAAAAATTAAAAAATAGGTTGATCCCTAGGGGGTAACCATGATTAGCCATACAAGGGGACAGGCACCTTTAGGGAGATGACCATCCCGGAGAAAGTACATAAAAATTAGTAACCACCCTACAAAGACCATTTAGTGGTCATAGCAGTGAAAAAAGAGGGTAAACCGTAAACCAAATTACCGGCGAAAGGAGAAAGTGACGTGACATATGGCAGATGACAGTAAAAAATGAGGGAAAAACAAGTGCCTCGTACATATTGAAATGTGAAGGGTAATAACCAATATTTAAAAACTAACATAGTACTAATAGTAACAAAGATGATTCCGAAACGCAGTTGAAATATAAAAAATATAGAAAACAATTAAAAAAATTTTTTTGTGAGAAGTTAATAACAAAATGAAATATAAACGCTTGATTAAGATTAGGTACAGGCAAGGTAAGGAGAAAGAAGAAATCAATCATAAACCGAAATTAATAGTTTACAAAACAATATTGTTTAACTTTTTTTTTATAAAAAAACGACAATTATGTGTGTGACATTTAGGAGACTGGATTCAGGAGCGAGGGAAGGAACATTATAACAAGAAGAAAAAGAAGAGGGACTTCAGAGTGAACTGAAAGTGACAATTTTGAAATTATTATATTATAAGCCTGATGATGGCATAATGACGAAACTAATCGCCGCCCTTTTGTAATTTGAAGCCTCTCCTCCTATTTCTATCAAAGAGTACATTAAATTTTGTGGTACAGGATTTTCAGTTTTACTACCTCACCATTATTTAAAATTTGTTTATATTGTTTATAAAGAGTTTTTTAAGGTAACTGTTATTATTTTTCATACCCTTCTAACAATTTTTCGCAGAAAACTCACTTCTCGACTAGACTATGTGTTTTTAATTTATATTTATAATTAAAATAATGAACAATTCAATACATCTGTGATTGTAAATGAATGTAAGAAACGCTCCAGTAGATGGCACAATAAGCACTAATTATAATTTTAATCGAATTGGTTCTTGCGTTAACCAAAACATGTTTTACATGCTACAAATAATGAAATTAAATTGTTTAATTAGAAAGTAAACTACAAAGACAATGAAAAATATTAGAAGCACTGATTTTTAGTAAATATATTATTGAAAATTATTATTGAATATTAAATCTAAAAGCCTTGCAGAAAATACTGAAAACAAACTCAGAGAAACTCAGTAAATCCGTACATACAAATCTGTTAAATTTAGAACTCTTAACAAATATGAATGATACAAACAAACATGTAAAACCGTATTGAACATGTTATGGTTTATATTACTGTTTCTGTTGTATATTGGCGTAATTTCGTTTCGCTTTGCAGTTTGTCTAGTTTTGTTTTTTTAATGTATTAAGCTGCATATATTTAAATGACTGTTTAACTTACTGTTTTTTACCTATTAAAAATGCAGAACCGGTAACTATTTATATTTTTTTTTAACCCAATTACAATGCAAAAAAGATATTTAACGCTGCAGGGTAAATATATTTTTGATAATATACACCTAGACGTAAAAGCACCGTAAAGACGTCTTTTTTTTTGAAGTTGTTATAAAAGAAAATTGAAAATAAATCGGTAAATGTATTGGAAGAAAATTTGCAACAGAGAGAGAAGTTTTTGAAACTATACACTCCGACCATTAGCATACATGTTTCTGCCTTATAGGAATCATATTCTTATAAGAATGAAACGTGGTAATGGTCGTAGTGTATTGATTTTTTTTATTATGAATATCAAATAATTATTAGAAGAATGACTGTTTAACACGTTGAATGCCAACTATTAGATAATTAGTAGTCAAACTACAAGATATCTCGTGGTTGGCAGTCAACGTATTAAAATAAAGAAAAATACTAAATTTTATTTATTATGAATTGTGTTGTGCCCTTTCCCTGCTCCCTGCAAGGCATTACGATGACGGATAAATGCCGCATCTATCGGCGCCAAGTTGTACTTGACCAGCCCCTTTTACAAAACGATCTTATCCTAATAAGTGGCTGTGTTCGGATGGTATCCATCAACCTATGTTAGATGTCGTGACTATCTATCATTTTTGTAGAAAATTTCCAAGAAAATTGCAATTTTGAGGGAAAAAAATTGATATCATTTGAATTAAACGAAATTATGTATTTTTTTTTAAGAATAAAATTTATATTTGTTATAAGCTTTTCGGAATCCACCTTGGAAAGGATCTTCGTGAACGGGGTAAATTATTGTTTTTTTTTTCAGTAGAAATAAAACTCCAAGTCATGTACCACAATGTAACTAAACAGTAGTTTAGGGGGCAACTAGTTTCGGCTTATGAGCCATCATCAGGATTAGAAACAAATTACCCGGTTTGGGATAAAACAATTTTTATACAATACTTACCATATTTGGTACTTAACAAGAATTATACTTAAATAAACAAACGCTTAAACATTTACATATTATTTAAGGGGGGTTGGGAGCTGGGAGAGTAGGTACATGAAAATTGACAACCGAAAATTTTGTATAAAATTTTGTATTTTTTGTATATATGAAAATTCACTATACTACTTTTTAATTAAATGTAAAATCATTACAAATGGCGCCCAACGTGGGGCAATTTCTAAAAAGAAGAATTTATACATTTTAATTTTTGATAATTGACACTGAAACTGACATTTCTTTAAAAATTGTATTATTAAAAATTATTTTTGATAATATCCATTAGAAATGAGGAGAAAATAGGAAATAATAGAGAAAAATTGAGAAAAATAGGAAAAATGATAATCGAAAACAAATACTGAGAAATATAAAAAAATCAGGAAAACGCTTCTGACTTATATTTTCCCGGTGCCATCAAAGGGACAGTATAGTAAACGAGCAAAGAAAAAATTCAAGATATCGATGGAAATATCTATTTTGAGGTCGCTCAAGAAGATTGAAAACATTTCCAGAGTATAGTCTGTCTGTGTGTCTGTGTGTAATCTTCTACGACATTAATTAAATACAGATGTAAGATTATTTTTGCCTTTTTTTAATTTTAAGGACAAACAATACACTTTAGTGCAAAATGTTGTAGTACAAAGTTTTAAAGCATAAAATTTCATACAATTTTTATATCAACCTTTTTCCAGAATTCCCAATAGTTGCGCCACTAGACGAAGCGCAAAAAATGTTCATATAGGTTTTCCGTAGTTTTTCCATATTTTGAGGACAAATAATGCACTTTGGTGCAAAATTTTCTGATGAAAAGATGCAGAGCACCAAATTTCCTTTAACTTTTATTTTCAACTTTCAATTTTCAATGATTTTAGGAGATCCTAATTGTAGCAGTGTGCTATATATTGTGTGCATGCGATACGTCTGCTTATTTCATATGATTATTAAAATACCAGTTTTGCAGACGTATTCACCATTGGCTTGCTGTTTAAAATTTGTTCCATAAATTAATGTAATGCTTATAGTATTGTCACGTCGTGGTGGTCACTTTAGTTTTTTCAGGGTTTTGTAGCTCAGATTTTTATCTGACTACACCACGACGAGCTCTAGCTCGCCACGCTGTATTTCGAGTAGCTCGAACTCATTCAGAATTTGTGTAAAGTCCGCCCGACCCAAAATACAACCTGGAGAGGGTTATTTTATACTTATCCTAGAGTTTTTGAACGGCTAGTGTCAATTGAGCGCGCTTGAGTGTACTTTTCGAACTCAGCCCAGTTGACAAACTCCGAGGTATATTTGCTAACAATTTTACAGGATACATTAAAAATCACGGATGCCTAGCCAATCAGAACACGCCGACATCGAATGATTCCGAACGTTTCTTCGTTCGACAACGTTCCTCCGCTTTTTCCGAAGTCCCGAAGATGTTTTCGCGCTATTTTACATTTTTACATTGACTTTTTATTGCTACACTAATATAAATTTTACTTCACAGCATACATAAATAAACATGGAATCAGAGAAGTAAATGTTGCTGAATTGACATAATTTTTTTAGGTTACGTGTTTATTGTTTCTATTTTGTAGGAATAATGGATTAATCTGCACCATTTGTAAAATGGAGTTTACCAGCACAAGTACAAGAAACCGGCACATGAGGAATTTTCATCCAGGTTCCGTAGTAAACTCAACCTGTTTTAATATATTTCTCTCTTTCACTCCCTTTCTTTTCCTTTTTTAATTTTTTTACTATTTTTTTTCTACTTTTTGTGGTTTTCATACTTTTTTCCTATTTTTCTTTCCCTGTTTTTCCCTGTTTTTCCCTATTTGTCCCTATTTTTCCCTGCTTTTACTATTTTTCACTGTTTTTTTCAGTGGTTTTTCCTACTTTTCCCTACTTTTCAATATTTTTCCTATATTTCCCTACTTTTCCCTATTTTTCCTATATTTCCCGAGTTTATTTATTATATTTTTACAAAATAATAATTGATTTTCATTTATGTATTAAATATATTTGTTAGTTTAATTTTTGTTTTTTTATTGTGTCTAAAATAAATTGTTAAAATTAATTTTTAGTTTAATTTTTGTTTTTTTTACTGTGTAAAATAAATTGTTAAAATTAATTTTTAGTTTTAATTTTTTGTACCTACCAAGTATTTTCCTAATTTAAACAGAAAAAATATATGAGCCTGTAAATAAAAAATAAATTGGCAGATTCAAATTTGGCGGTTTTCAGGCCATGCCTCTGTGCGCTCTGATTGGCCAGGCATCCGTGATTTTTAATGTATGCTCAACGTATCGGTCCGGGTAGGTCATTATATACGAAACCATTTCTAAATTTTTCTATTAGTGTCTTATTTTTGATTCCAACTTTAACATGTAAAGGAATTTATTTTAAACGTATAAACACTAAAAAGGAAGTCATATAATACGGCTCTGTCTATCTGTCTGTCCGTCTGTTCACATTTATAACTCAAAAACGAAAAGAGTTAGAGACAAACGGTCAACGGTAATAAACTCAGCATATCTTGAATAGCCCCCAAATAGATTTATGACTTCCGGTTTCAAACCTGGTTTTACAAACCAGAACCGGAAGTGATACTACAAGTATCAAAAATAGCATTTGAGATATCTTTTATGGTTCCTGAGATAAGGCGTGTTTAGAAGTCGTCACGTGCCTGCTGACGCTCAGGCGCTTCTGAGTTGTTGTTTTATTATAACCAATGGAAATTAGACCAGATTTAACATAAATAAATTTGTTGGTAAGGAAACTATTGGGTTATGGTGTAATATAGCATGAATGTATGTGTTCATTTTCTATAAAACCTAATTTTGTATTTAGCTGCTGTTAGATACAGGTATTATTATATCACGAAATAAAAAATAGTTTGGTATTTTTATAAAATTTTTATCGCTTATAAAAAAAAACTAAAATTCTATGAAAACAAGGATGATATTAATTAATATCTTTCCAAGCGAATATTTTATTAGTAATAAACAAAAACATCGCATTGAGCAGGTGAACGATCAAAGTTGTCAAAGGTTAGGCAACTTTAGGGGTCGTGAGGAATAAAGGGATATGTGAACATTATGTGAATATTAATTACACCTGAGTTAATGTGTAGACGATTTTCCACATTACTGAATTTGTTCGTTATCTATAGATACCAGAAATATTTCCTAAATAGAGCAAAATGAAATGGTACAACGTTGAGGAAATTTAAAGCTCCAATAAACACGATACTGATATTTTTAATGAAATTAGTAGGTACGTTTTAATTAAATAGACGCTTTTGAAATAATAATATTCAATTATCGTTATATAGGGTGTTTTAAATAATTAAACCGCGATTATAAGGCACTTAGGTAGTTTAGGGTATTTTTACCTCATTTCATTCGGGGGGTGTAACATTTATAATTAAAAAGTATTGTTTTCATATTACAAAACTATTTAAATAAAAAACAATGATTTGTATCAAAATACTAATTTAGTTCAAAAATAATGCTGATTAATTTTATTATAATCTTAAAAAAATTCGAATTTTAAATTTATTTGAAATTTTATTTTAATACTCATTGCACCTTAAAAGTTATTGTACCTTATGACCCTTTATTAGAGAATAGTTTAAATTCATTTAACCCCTATAAACAGGGTGTTAAAAATTTCAATGTACTAATAGGATTTCGTTAATCGTTATAGATATAAAGTTGGTTAAATGGGAAAAAATTTGCATATTATTAATACAAATTTAATGCATTTGAAAAATTTTAATATCAGGTCCGGTTTCCGAGATATTTGCTTAAAACCAAAATTGACGATTTTCATTTTATTATCACCCTACAGATAGAAGACAACTTTATTAATCTTTTTTGTTGAAGTTCAAATACCGTTTAACATAGTGTAGTCAGTTTTCGATACGACGTTTCGTCTTTAAAGAGCATTCCTCATTTTTTTTTTAAATGCGGACCTGTACATTTTATTTTATTTTTGAAATCTCCATTTTGTTCTTTATCCAATCATGTATCATACTTGAGGTCGTTTAAATGAGGCAAAAGTTTTTATTTTACATTTATTTTTTATTTTATATGTTCCTGTTATAATTCAATAGTTGAAGATTAAATTATATTTGTTATTCTTCGATTACTGTCATGTAAAATAAATGTAATTCAAAAATTTAATAGTGCACAATAACTTAATGTTTAATTAATTTTCTTCAAAAAGATTTATAAATAGATGGCCATGATCAGGACCGTACTTACAAAATTTCCTAAAGTACCTACAGTTCATTGTCAAAATTTAATAAAAAAAAAATTAAGTGATACATGCTTGGATAGAGAACAAAATGGAGATTTCAAAAATAGAATAACAAGTACAGGTCTGCATTAAAAAAAATGAGGAATGCTTTTTAAATACGACACGTCGCATAGAAAAACTGACTACTCTTTATTAAACGGCATTTGGTCTTCAACGAAAAAGATTAGGATTTTTTTAAAAATTTGTGTGGATTTATATGTATGCAATTAATCTGGTCGACACGTTAATTAACACGTATATTATTTATAAAATCGAAATTACCTACAAAAGTAGAGAAAAATAATAAACTATTACAACCAATAAAAAAAATTAATTCAATTTAAGAAAATCTAAAAAAAAAATGGTAAAATTCAAAATTGAAAAAAAGATTCAAATAAAAATGAGAAAAAATTAAGAAAATTCCAAACAAAAAAGAAAAGAAAAAGAAAGATATTAAAAAATCATATAAAAATCAATAAATTTAGAAAAAAAAACCTAAAATTTTAGAAAAAAAAAAAGGAGAGAAAAAGTGAAGAATACGGAGGAAAAAACTAAAAATTCGGAAAAACTAAAGTTATTATAGGTACTAAAATATTCTAAAAAAAATAAGAAAATGATTGAAAACACAAAAAGGAAAAGAATAAAAATATCCCAAAATCATTAAAAAAAAAACTATAAATACAGAAAAAATCCAAAACTTATATAAGACTCCTAAAAATGCGGGAAAGCGTAAAATACTGAGGACCAAATCACAATTCGGAAAAATTAAAGTTATTATATTTACTAAAATATTCTAAAAAAAATTAGGAAAATACTGAAAACACAAAAAAAATCGGTTGTCGCCCCAAAACGAGTATCCACGAATACTTTTTCAGATATTTAATGTTTCAAATTTTGACGTTTTTTTATTTGTGGCAGGTGACAGTTGGAGAAATAATTTTGACTCTTCTGAATAGAGTTTTTTCAGGGCTTCCGAATGACATATTGCATGTTAAATTCTGTGAGATATTGCATCTGTCATTTTTTGATAGTGACACTTCGGTTTTGACAGATGCCGTACAAAATTTAATGAGTTCTTCCGGCGGGTAACTCAAGCCCATATACCAAATTTCAGCTCAATCGGTTTAAACGTGTGGCCTCTATCGTGTAAGAATACACACAGGCAGACAGACAGACTTCCATCTCGAAATGCTTGTTCACAATACTTTAACTTCTCGGAGGTGGGTCGGGAATGTAAAAACTCAAACAATCTCAAATGTCAAAAAATCTCAAATATCAAAAAATTTCAAAAAATCTCAAAAAGGTAAAATACCTCAAAACCATAAAAAATCTCAAAAATCAAAAAATCTTCAAAGCATCTCAAAAGTTTTCAAAAAAAATGTCAAAAAAATTTGTAGACGCTTCAAAAACATCTCAAACATCTTCAAAAATTCTTAAAAAATCTAAAAATTCACAAAGAATCTCAAAAAATTTAAAACGTCAAAATAGTGCATGTCTCAGAAACTCAAAAATTTGATCAAAAAATCTCTAAAACTCAAAAAACCTTAAAAAATTTCAAAAATAAAATCCAACAAAATCTTAAAAAACTTCCAAAATCAAAAAATATAAAAAAAATTTAAAAGCCTCAAAAAATCTCAAAAAACTCAACAAACCTCAAAAACTCTTTAAAAATCTCATAAAATCTATAAGAATTCTCAAAGAATCTCAAAAGATTCAAAGAGCCTTAAATAACTGAAATGAATTTCAAAAAAATTTCAAAAAATCTTTTAAAACATTAAAAAATCTGAAAAAATCTGAAAAAACCCAAAAAAATCTCAAAAAAATCTTAAAACACTTCAAAAAATTCTCAAAAAAATCTATAATATCTAAAACGTCCCAAAGAATCTCGTACAATCTCGAAAAATCTCAAAAAACCTCTAATAATCTCAAAAAACCTCTAAAAATCTCAAATAATTTCAAGAAACCTCAAAAAATCTCAAAAATATCAATAAATTTGAAAAAAACGAATTAGAAAAAAAAATCGACAAAATTGGAAAAGATTGTAAAAATTGAAAAAATGCAGGAATACTTTTTCAGATATTTAATGTTAAAGTTTTCTTCTATCTTTAAAAATCAAGGTGATAATTAAATAAAACGAAAATCGTTAATTTTGGTTTTAAGCAAATATCTCTGAAACCGGAACTGATATTATTTTTTTTCAAAATCCTGTAAATTTGTATTGATAATATGCAACTTTTTTCCCCTTTGTATCTATAACGGTTAACGAAATGACAATAGTGTACATTGAAATTTTCAACACCCTGTACATATTTCTATATTTATATTCCTTCTACGCATTTCTAGCCTGGTAAAAGTAAAAAATCTCACACTTGTGGTACAAGAAACCTGAAATTTAACTGCTCATTGGTGATCTACGACTTAAATTACTGGATTTTTCATATAATCAATTGTTTTACTTGTTAACACGTTGACTACCAACTATCAGATAAGTAGACAAAATACAAGATATCTCCAAGTTGGCAGTCAACGTGTTAAAATAAAATATAATAATACTAAATTTTATTTATTATGAATATCAAACAATTATTTCATAGAAATATGAATTTTTAACACGTTGACTGCCAACTATAAGATAAGTAGTTATCAAACTATAAGACATCTCTTAGTTGGCAGTGGACGTTTTAAAAAATACATGAAAATAATAAATTTTATTTATTATGAATATCAAACAATTATTTCATAGAAATATGAATTTTTAACACATTGACTGCCAACTATCAATTAGTAGTAGTCAAACTATAAGATATCGCGTAGTTGGCAGTCAACGTGTTAAAGTAAAGTATAAAAATACTCAATTCTATTTATCATGAATATCAAACAATTATTTTACAAAATTATGAATTTTTAACACGTTAACTGCAAACTACCAGATAAATAGTAAAATTACAAGATATCTCGTAGTTGGCAGTCATATTAAAATTAATCATTCTAGTAATATTCTTCCCTCAATGGAAAGTACAAACCCACAGGTATTAATTTAGATACCTAACTAAGTTCTCTCCTTTATTTACATTCATCTCTATTTACATAAAATTTAATTACAATTAACTATTTACCAAATTCTGGTTTATATTAATTTTATGTAAATAAACGTTGTTATTATTATTAATTATCATCCAAAAAGCAGCTACAAATGTTTGTGAATTAATATTATCAAAATCTAGATAGATGTTTTGAAATCGTTTCTATATACAGGGTCTTGAATAAATATGATTACGAATCGATAAATGTTTGGAAAATTTTAGTACGGCAGTCGACGTGTTAACATCGACTAATTATCGAAGGACCAAACAGCGGCAAAACTGTTAAATTATGTTACATTACTATCAACAAAAAACAAGTATATTAGAATGAACTGTAATGGTTATTTTCTCATTATGAACAAAAAAATATATAAAAGCTATATTCTGTTATACCACTGTAAAAACTATCAACTTACTTGTCACTCACTTTTACTTTATAACTATGTACAATAATTTTGTGAACTATCAGAAAATGTTATAATAAAGTTATATGAACAAATATGCCTACAGCAAGAAATGTTTGTTGTAGTCAATGGTAAAAAAACATTGCGACTGTTCTCTATGAGATATAATGAAACAGTGGTATTTGTGTCGGGTTATTTTGTTTACCCAAACCATAAAGCCAGGCTGGTGAGAATTTAAACGAATCTCAGTGGTTCAGATTTAGTGGTGTCAGTTTGTGTCACTGTCAATTTGACTCCTTTGCAAATATAGATTCAAGTTTTAAGAGAATATTTTTTATCTTGCATAAGAGAGAGGGAAGAGTTATAAATGAAGATGTTTGATCTTTCTAGGAAGTGGAGTGACAGTTAATAAAAACGTAGTTGCAAAATAACGATATTGGATATTATTTTAAATATTTATTATTAAATATAATTTTAAGAACATAAATAGTATAATGAAACACTCTGTATGAGTTTTTTTTTAATATAAA
The DNA here is from genome assembly GCA_963243735.1 of Neocrepidodera transversa. Classification (NCBI taxonomy): domain Eukaryota; kingdom Metazoa; phylum Arthropoda; class Insecta; order Coleoptera; family Chrysomelidae; genus Neocrepidodera; species Neocrepidodera transversa. Next base: position 6,406,430 of record OY725350.1, read on the forward strand.
TTTGGAAATTTAAGGGAAAGTTTTAGATAAGGGACAGACAAAAGTAATTAAAAATTTTAAATAATTAAGTAAGAAAAAAAAACAGATGAAAGAAAAGAATAATAAATAAAATAGTCAATTAGAAGGATAATTTTTGGTAAGATTTGTCAAATAAAGTTTCAATATAAAATTTATTAATATTGAAAAATAAACGTAACGTTAGAATAGAATTTGGAATATATCAAAAAGTGAAATATTAAACAGAAAAATTTTGGATGCCAGTCTAATTGATTGTTTGATGTATTTAGAAACAATTGACAAAAAAAACTATGATATATTTCAAAATCCGTCCTTTCTTTTTTATTGTGGGTTTAAGGAAATTAAACTCAAATTAAACGTTAAATTAAATCTTTCAGAGATTTTTTTTCCTGGAAATGCGACTTAACTTGATTTTTGGCTTGTCTTCGATTTTATTCTAAAAATGTCTTGGATCCGGCAGTAGAGACTTTGGTCCCAAGGGAGAAAACTTGTAGTCCTAAAAAGACTTGTACCAAAAACTTGTTCCAAAAAGAAAATGTTCTGTCCAAAAAAACTTGTTCCAAAACAAATAAACTTGTACCAAAAAAGGACTCCTTCCAGAAAACCCTAAAAGTTCACATACAGTAAATATAAGACAAAAATCTTATAAATTCCCAGATTTCGTGGTCTCTGTTTAAAAAAACAATAATAATATTAATATGAAATCCATGAATATGAAATAAAAAATTAACCAAAGTGAATAAAATTTTAACACAATCTGTAAAAACAAATTAAAAATAGATTCTCTTTTTGTAATCGAGACTGAAAGAGCACCACAAACATCAGAAAATTTATATTGTTATAAAAGATATAATATGATATGAACTTTTAAGTAAATATAAAAAAAATATACCGGCATAAAAAAATTAAAAACAACAGTAAATAAACGTTGAAACGTCGAAATAATTAATAATGATAACTGGGGACCTAAGTGAAAATATAATATAATATAATATAAATAAAACTCACCCTATATAACGAGGTGAAGAGAAGACATTTTCAATAAGCGACACAGACGATATAGAAGTCAATTGTTTTGACTGAAGAGGCAAAGAGAGAGAATTGTTAACATGGGAAAGACATTTTATAGTAATACCTAGAAGAGAGGGAGATCTTGAGAAGGGATATCAAGCGACTCTAAAATTCAAATATACTGAGCAGAGGAATAATGAAAATATAGGGTTGCGCAGAGAAAAGAAACGTAACACTTAATGATAAAAAAAATAGATTTAGCTCTATCGCAAGAACGTATTGTATAAAAGAAGGTATAAAATAAATATTGTCAAAATATATTTGGAATTGATTAGTAGATAGATAGATAGAAAGTGTATAGAAGAGAAGAAGACCAGACTGTTTTCTATAAAGAAGTTTGAACATTGCACTAGATCAAGGCAAAGGAGGTGTGAAGAAAAAGCGGATCAAAATAAATAAGTGAAAGTGATACAAAAAATGAAATAGCAAGTGTGACGAACCAACCCCCGGTATATTATTTTTATTTTTTTTAGCAAATTTTAATGGTATTTTTTTTAGTCGTTTTTAAGGAATTTTAGAGAGATAACCAAAACACATTATATTTAATGGGTTCTGTTTATCTAGTTATCTAAGTCACGCTGTTTTTTTTCCAAAACACATTCGTCTATCAGTACAGGTTTCTAAAACCGATAAGATACACTTGAACCATTTGAAAAATATAAATGTCTCAAATTTAAATTACAAAAGTTAGAATGTTGAAATATTAAAAATAATTCTTTTCACCCCTAAATATTAAGTGTTAGAGAAAAAACGAATGGATGGGCCACACAAGATTATGACGTAAAATGTTTACGTCATAACTCGGCATAAAAATGGGGTTCGCAGCTCAGAGCCAAAAATCAAATTTCAAACTACCAACATCGTCACAGAAAATCTTGTATCAAGCGTCGAGGCGCCGACGCCAATAATTTCGACAAACAGTTGGGTTTTACTTCTTCAAAACAGAGTCTATTCTCAAAAATTATACTACGAAGGTCATTAGCAGAAGTGACAATATCCGACGTCCATTCAGCGTCGCTATGCTATTCATCTCGACGCTAAATATTTTGGCGCCCACCCATTTTTACATCTCTCAACGTAAACGACACTTTTTTCACTTCGTTTAGATTTATTTGGTTTATTTCCATCTTTCGTTGGTTCGCTGGGGAGGGTGTCATTTATTAATTAATTGTACCATCCTAAATAACAACTTTTATAATATATTTTTCTAAAATATATTGTTAGTTACGCAGAGGCGTACTGTGTCAATCCTTTTTCTAAATGATGATCCAACGAGTATTTAGTCTGAACATAAGGGTTGCGTCGCTGGTATTGATCCGGTCGTAATCTAGTAGGATTGTCCATACAAAAGATGATATCACTGATATGCAAACAACAATAATAAAAGATGTCAGATATCCATTAAAAGAGCAATATGGCCAATAATGCAGAGAGAGAGAGAGACAGTGCACATAATCTGATGACATTTACGGTATTTAATGCTATTAAGAACTTTTTGTACGTATTCGTTAGTAAATGTCAAGGGGGTGGGTCTTAGTTGGATGGACTTTTTATAACCTCCATAAAGGCTATTTATAATTTATTTATTGGCAATTGGTTAATTCATAATTAATACATTACGATAGTGGTTAGGTTTTCCTTATACCTTTCATGCCAAATGGCGCCACCATTCTTCAGTAAATTATCCTAATGAATAAATAGTTTCTTAAGATTTTTGTCTTTTGATTTATGTTCACTTGTCACCAAACTTTAAAATAATTTCTAATAAAATAATTATTAGTATAATTATTAATAATAATGCTATTATTATTACTACAATTATTAAACACAACGTGGATCCTAACTTAACAATACAAGACGATCAGGTATATTTTGTGATAAATTTGAGTATGGAAGTTTCTTACCGAAATGGTCATCGGTTACTTTGTACTCGCCTTTTTCACGAGAAAACAGGCCAGGGGGTGGGAGGTCAAACAGAAATTAAAATTTTATATTATGTAGAAAATTTATTTATTTTGATTAATGTTTTTTATAATGTTTATTATTTTTTGTATAATTTTTGAGTGAAATTTATCCATGTATATTAAATCAGAAATATGCCACTGAAGTTGACATAGTTCATGCTGAATTTGACCTGAATTACACATAAAAATCATGCAAGAAATTATAGAATTTGTAATACAATTACAACTTGGTTAGTGCAATTTAAATTTATTTTTTTTAAAGAAAAATATTACTGTGTCAATTTTTTATGCTCAAGATTTTATGCAGTCTTGTCAGTTTAAATATGACGTATATTTGGATTGTAACTTGTATATAATTAGAAATATTATTAATCAGGAATATTCAATTTGTTTAGTGTAATATTATAATTATAAATGTAAATATTAATTGAAGCCAATACAAATTTTAATTGCATAATTTATTCAATTGAACCAGTTGAATTTATAATATTTGTTCGGGTTAAATTTAACACTTTCATCTTCTACAATAATAATTACAATAGCTTTTAGTACCGCAACTAATTCAGTAACTGGGAATTTTTTATACCATAATCGCTAATATTTCTGTATAACATTACTACCAACTTATCTTTGATCTAATTTATGTACTCATGCAAGGTATAAATTAAATATAGATTTGACGAGTGTAATGAAGGTGCTTTAATAATCGATTACACCAAAAATCCGAATTAGAACAAATATTGATTTAGAAATTATGTTGATTATTTTTTAACGATTGTATTTTCAAATCCTTTAAGCAGTATTTTTGATCACTTAAATTATTGTTTTAGTGATTTTTAAGAACTACCATTGTCATCAGTTTAATAACAATCCTACTTTAATTTAACCAGAGTTAACAAGACGAACTTAATGTTGAATTGTAATTCCTGCATACAAAGTGATTTAGTGGTTAACTGATAACTCAAGTGCAATGTTCTCACTTGTCGTTAAAAGCGCTGAGTTAATCGATATTAGCATTGGGCTCGTCTTCCTGGCTGCTTCGCTGTTTAAAGTGTTTTTCAGAGATTAGTCAACATGCTGTGAGAAGTTTTGCATTATTAAAAACTTTTGTCTATTGTCTAAAAGAATTTGTATAGTAATTTTATTATATAATTTTTAAACATATCACCTTTCCTGACGAGTATCCAGAGATGAATATTTTTACAGTCATATTGCAAGTCAAATTCTGTGACATATTGCTTCTGTCATTTTTTTACAGTGACACTTTCGTTTGACAAATTTCAGCTCGATCAGATTAAACGTGTGGCCTCTATCGTGGAAGAATACACACAGACAGACAGACACACAGTCAGACAGACTAAATGGTCATAATCGTCTCAGGGGATCGTAAAATGTATATTTCCATCTTTCTCGAAAAACTTTTTTAGCTCGTTCACAATACATTTTTTCCGCAGTCGAATTAGAAAAAAACATCAACACTGCATTTTTTTCACAAAAATTTAAAAAAGCAACAGAAGCAAGAATGCGTTTTCTACATAAAAAACAGCATACTTTTTTGAAAAAAAAAGAAAAGCAAGAATACATTTTTCCTTACTCAAATTTGAAAAAATGCAAAGTGCATTGTATCTTACACAAATTTAAAAAGAAACAAGCAACAAGCTACACGAAAAACTAGAAAAAACAGCAGAAATGCATTTTTCACACATGAATTGGGAAAAGCATTTTTCCACACAAAACATTGAAAATAACAGCAAAAACGCATTTTTTTCGACAAATTCGAAAAAAAAACAGAAGCACGAATGCACACTCGAATTTGGAAAAACCGCAAAAATGTATTTTTCCACAAAAAAAAATTGGAAAATACAGTAACAACGCATTTTTTATATATAAATTGGTAAAAAAGCAAGAATACATTTTTCCACATAAAAAACCAGAAAAAAAACAGCGAAAATCCGTTTTTACACATAAATTGAAAAAAAAGCGAGCATGTATTTTTCCACACAGGAAAACTACAAAAAAAAACAGAAAAAATGCTTATTTTCACACATAAAATAGGAAAAAGCAAAAAAAATTCATATAATGTATTTTCTCTCAGAGGAATTTGAAAAAAGTCGGTTGTGTCCAGAGACGAATCCTTTTTCAAATATTTAGTGTTAAAGTTTCAAACTTTTACATTTTTTATTTTGGTTAGGTGACAGTTGAAGAAATAATTTTGACTGTTCTGAATAGAGTTTTCTAAGAGCTTTCAAAAAACATATTCCAAGTTAAATTCTGTGACATATTGCATCTGTCATTTTTTGAAAGTACCACTTTCGTTTGACAGATGTCGTACAAAAACTAATCGGTTCTTCCGACGGGTAACCCAAACCCATATCCCAAATTTCAGCTCAATCGGATTAAACGTGTGGCCTTTATCGTGGAAGAATACACACACACGCACAGACCGACAGACAGACTCCCATCTTTATCTCGAAATTTTTTTTTAGCTCGTTCACAATATTTTCCCTTATCGGAGGTGGTTCGGGTAAGTAAAAATTGATAAGTATAGAGTCGGATTTCATACATTTAATTTGATTTAAATTTATTATGTTTTTTGTACGCAAGATTGCTCAATAAGAAATGTCGTTTGGAAAATTTTGGGGCGACACAACTGATTTTTTTGTAATTTTTTTGCGATTTTTTGAAAATTGTTGCTATTTTCTGCGTTTTTTTTGGGATTTTGTTTCGATTTTTTAAGCGTTTTTTACCGTTTTTGAGATTTTTTTGTAATTATTTGCGATTTAGTAATAATAAAAATAATAATTTTATAGATGGTTACAATTGTTTTCGGTTTTTTGGTTTTTTTTCCATTTTTTGCAATTTTTTCCGATTATTTGCAGTTGCAATTGTTTTAAATTTTTTTTCGATTTTTTTCCTCATTTTTTGATTTTTTTTGCCATTTTTTGCGATTTTTGAATTTTATATTTTTGCAATTTTTTTTATTTTTCTTCCTTTTTTTACAATTTTTTTGCGATATTTTTCAACGTTTTTACAGACTTTTTTTCGTTTGTTCCGATTTTTAGCGGTTTTCGCGGTTTTTTAAATTTTTTTCTTTATTTTTTCTCTGTTTTCTATTGTTTTATATTTTTCCCCATTTTTTTCTGTGTATTTTCCTATTATCCCAATTTTTCCTAATTTTTTTATTGTGACCCATTTTTCAGTATTTTTTCCTGTTTTTTTTCCATTTTCTTACTTATTGCGTTTTTCCAATTTTTTCATATTTTTTCACATATTTCCTATTTTTCTCTATTTTTTCCTGTTTTTTTCTGATTTTTCTTACTTGTTCTGTTTTTGGTTTTTTTTTGGTTTTTTCGCTTTTTTAATTTTTTTCCCCATTTTTCCTGTCTATTTACTTCTTTTTCTGTTTTTTTTTATATTTTCTATTTTTCTACTTTTACTTTTCCGACCCACCTTGGAGAAGGGAAAGTATCGTGAAATTTCGAGATAAAAACGGAAATATCCATTTTCAGGTCCCCTGAGACGATTAAGACCATTTCCAGATGGAACTCTGTCTATCTGTCTGTCTGTGTGTATTCTTCCACTATAGAAGCCACACGCTTAATCCGATTGAGCTTAAATTTGGTATGTGGCTTTCGTTTATCCATCGGAAGAACCCATTAGTTTTTATACATCTGTCAAACGGAAGTGTGACTGTCAAAAAATGACAAAAGCAATATATCACGGAATTTAACTTGCAATATGTAAGCCCTTGAAAAACTCTATTCAGAACAGTTAAAATTATTTCTTCCACTGTCACCTGTCAAAAATAAAAAATATCAAAGTTTGCAACGTTAACATTCGTCTCTGGATATTCGTCTGGAAAATTTTGGGGCGATACGACCGAATTTTTTAAATTTAGGTTAGGTTTTGTTATTGTTTTGTTATAATGAACCTCTAATGAAAGTGAAATGAATGAACCATCCACTGAATTAATCGTCCTGTGGTGAATCCTTCGGGTAGGAATCTTCCCGGATGAATCGTCTGGATACGGTAATTTCTATATAGTATATTAAATTATTAGTCTCATAAAACATTCTAAAGATTTGGCAAATGTTTCTGCGAACAGGCAACAGATAAAAAGTTCAATAAAGGACATGCGAGGAATAAAGACAAAACATTTTGATACACGCATATTTGAAGCCTAATAATTCCTTAAATTATATTTTGTACAATGTTATTTTTATTAGTGTCGTCAATTTTTCACTTTTTCCTCATTAAATTTTCGCAGAAGTGAATTATTTCTCCTCTCATTACAAATTTTCTACATTCCGTATAGTGTGGAAAATCCTATATAAATTCGAAATAATTGTTGGTTTTACATATTTATATATTTATATGAAAATTAATAATAATATATTACTACATTGTTATATCAGAAATCGTAAGAAAAAAACTAAACATCGCATTGATGATTAATATAAAATTCTGCATACATTTTTTTTCACTATAAATTTTTTGATATTATTTGAAATAAAGACGAAAAGAAAAAAGTCATTTTTTGTTCCCATCCTGTATAAGCTAAAAAATACATTTTGTTATAATAGATTTAAGTGTGCTCTTTAAAGTGTAATATCCATAGCTGTTATTTATAATTTAGATTTTTTTTGTTTCTAATTACAAGCTCACGCAAGCTCCCGGAAGGTTAATTGTAAGGTTTAATTCATTTACTGACATATAATTTAAAAAAAACATGAATGCGAGAAATGCCAAATAAAAAAAATTACAGAAATGTCCTGAAAAAGGAAAAAATACTACGATTAGATAAAAGAGAATATAATTAATTTTTGTGATGAAAATACTCCATTAAGACAAGCAATGAATTTTTTTTTATATCGTTTCTTACAAGTTCGCGTGATGTGTAGGAGAAATAGATAATTGCTGGTTTTCTACCTTCAACAAAAAATATTTAAGGGCGAAATAAATATAATCTTAACCTATAAAAGATGACTGGGTGGTAAAAGAAAATTTTGAATCTAGAAGCGACAGTTCTTTTTCTTTGACAAATAGAATTTGGTCAAAATTAAAGTACGAAATAAAAATTTGTGCTAAGAGGTGTGGTTTAGACATAAAAAATCAATAAATCACAAATTATTCCAGCCGATACAATATTATGTCACACCTTGTTATAGCTAGAGTTCAAAAACAAAAGCATAAAAGTAATAAGCCATGCGACAGCAATTTCTTTAAAGCCCTTTTTACAGATCAGTGGAGAACATAATAAAAATATGTTACTAAAAAATTAGAACCATTATATCGTCTTGTATCGTTAATTATAAAATATATGAAAAACTGCAACTATATTGCAATTTTACAATGAAAAAAATAGGGAAAAATAGGAAAAAATATAGAAAATACGCAAAATGGGGAAAATGAGAAAAATAGGAATAGTAAAAAATACAGTAAAATAGGAACAAATAATGTAAGAACTGGAAAATAAACCAAAATAGGGACAAATACGAAAAACAGAAAAAAATGGAGAAAAATAAAAAAATGGAAAAAGATTAAAAAATATAAAAAAATTCGGGAAAATATTATGAAAAAACGGATCAAAATAGAAGAAAATTAGGAAAACGAGGAAAAGAGGGAAAATAAAGTAAAATAGCAAAAACAATGAAAAGTAGGAAAAAATAGGAAAAAATTGGAAAAATAGGAAAAAATAGTAAACAGAAAAATACAGAAAACAATAAAAAATATAGAAAAATAGTAAAAAATTACAAAAAATTGGGATACGTAGGATAAAATACAGACAATATGGAGAAATACATTTAAAAATAATGAAAAGTAGGGAAAACTGGAAACAACTGGAGAAATAGAGAAAATAGGCAAAAATAGAGAAACTTGGGGAAAAATAGGGGAAATTAGGGCTTAATAGGGGAAATATTGAAAAATATTAAAAAGACAGAAAAAATAGAGACAATAGGCAAAAATAGGAAAATAAAGGAATAATAACGAAAATTGGGAAATATAGGAAAACAGGGAAAATAGAGAATAATCGACAATAATAAGGAAAAACAGGGAAAATAGTTTAAAACAGATACATATAGGGACAAATGAAGAAAATGATAAAAAAGGAAAAATAGAAAAAATCGGTTGTGTCGCCCCAAAAAAACTTTCCCCACGATTATCCAGAGACGAATGTTAAAGTTTCAAATTTTTGATATTTTTTTATTTTTGACAGGTGACAGTTGGAGAAATAATTTTGACTGTTCTGAATAGAGTTTTTCAAGGGCTCTCAAATGACATATTGCAAGTTAAATTCCGCTACATATTGCTTCTTTCATTTTTTGACAGTCACACTTCGCGAAAAATGAAAAAACAAAAAAAAAGTCGGTAAAAACATTGAAAAATATCGCAAAAAATGTGGAAAAAAATTGAAAAAAAAATTATAACAAATGCAACTGCAAATAATCGAAAAAAAAATTGCAAAAAAAAACAAAAATCAAAAAAAAATATATAAAAATAAAAAATCGCAAAAAATAGCAAAAATAATTCAAAAAAATGTGGAAAAAAAAATCGAAAAAAAATTTAAAACAATTGCAACTGTAGATAATCGAAAAAAAAAAATGGAAAAATCAATCAAAAACCCGAAAACAATTGTAACCATCTATAAAATTTTTAAAAAATTCAAAAAATGGACAGAACTGAAATAAATCAGAGGAATAAGAAAAAATCAGAAAACAAAAGAAATAGAAAAAAAAAGAACAATTAGGGAAAATTAAAAAAAAAATGGGAAAAATCGAGAAAAAAAAGAAAACATTAGAAAAAGGTGAAAAAATCAGAAAGCATTGGGATAAATATTTAAAAAAAATTATAAAATACGAAAATATCCAGAAAATCAAAAAAATGTCAAAAACCGCAAAAAAACGTAAAAAGGCAAAAAAGAAAAACGCAAAAAAAACACTAGCGATATCACAAAAATTGCAAAAAAATGGTAAAAATTTGCAAAAAATCGGAAAGATTTAAAAAAAAATAAAAAATTTGAAAGATTCAAACTAAATCCCAAATAATTACAAAAAAATCTAAAACAAAAACGGTAAAAAAAAACGTAAAAAATCGAAACAAAATCCCAAAAAAATCGCCAAAAATCTGCAGAAAATAGCAACAATTTTCAAAAAATCACAAAAAAATTAAAAAAAAATCGGTTTTGTTGCCCCAAAATTTTCCCGACGAGTATCCATGCACGAATACTTTTTCAGATATTTAATGCCAGAGTTTAAAATTTTAACATTTTTTTATTTTTCACAGGTGAAAGTTGGAGAAATAATTTTGACTGTTCTGAATAGAGTTTTTCAAGGGCTTTCAAATGACATATTGCAAGTCAAATTAACTGACATGTTGTATCTGTCATTTTTTTATAGTAAAACTTCCGTTTGACAGATGTCGTACAAAAACTAATGGGTTTTTACGACGGGTAACCCAAACTCATATACCAAATTTCAGCTCAATCGGATTAAAGTTGTGGCCTCTATTGTGGAAGAATACACACAGACAGACAGACGGACAGACAGGCTTCCATCTGGAAATGGTCTTAATCATCTCAGGTGGCCTGACCATAGATATTTCCATCTTTATCTCGCCAATTTTTTTTAGCTCGTTCACAACACTTTTCCTTCTCTGAGGTGGGTTGGGACAGTAAAATAATTATAAAATATTGAGAAAAAAATTGTTAATTTGATAATTAAAATAAGAGAAAAAATTATTCAAACGTTGTTGGTTGTGGAATTTAATCATTCGAATATACGGTGTAAAAAGGAAACAAATGAATGTATTCATTCCTTTTCAATTTGGAAACAAAAAGCATCAGTATTACTCAAAAGGACACAAGCATGATTGTGAAGGTTTTTGATGCACGAAAGGCTTTAACGTATTATTTCCTGAAAGTAAATTGAAATAATCCTTGGAATTCGACACTAAACGCGCTCGTCTCGAATAATCCGGCTAAAACGAAAAAAAAAAGTAAATACAATTACTAACGGTTGTTTCCATCTCAATACGTTTCTGATAATAATTTTTAGGTTATCCAGAATATATGGTTAGTAAAATACAGTATGATTTATTTAAAACGTAATAATTTTATAAAAAAATCATAAAGATTTTTAAAAAAATTGCTAGAAACAAAATTAATAATAACAGCACCATCATATTATCAATATAACTGATATCATTATATTCATTACTGGATCAATTTGGTGCCTTAGTTCAGGTAACCGATTACCTGTGGCGCCACCTTCAGTGTATGGTCTAAAGGTTACTTGCTTCGGGAAGCGTCAGTAAAGATTTAGTACTCCAGGGATCGTTATAGTATCAACAAAGCACTAGCGGCTAGAAGTACAAGCTTTAATTAGCCTGTTAAAAGCTGCTAAAAATTTATAAGAAAAGTCAGAAAGTAAAAACCATTATCTTTAATTGATATCAAAGCACATACAAAAGTCTGACAGGGAAGACCAAAAGTTGTGTAACAATGTACTATTAAATAATAATTGGCACTCAGTGATTTAACAAGCTGTGATGCGAATTACTGTGTACAAAACGGTGAGACAAGCGAGAAATGGATACAATAATTTCATGAGAGATAGTTCTATTTTCCGGTTTGTTAACATGTATATAAATAAAATCTCCTAACAGTGCTTCGACGGATGGCTAGCCCTGTGAAGTAACTACTCCGCTCAGACTGCTTTCTGTTGATTATCTTGACTAAAAATTTTTAAATACAACTCTATGTCAGAAACAACGTTGAAAATAATTTATAGTTGATAATTACATCGACAAATGACTGACCCTGTAAAGTAACCAGTCAGCTCAGATCGCTTTCGGTCGGTTATCCCGGTTACAAATATAACAGCGACTTATTTTCTGGAACGATACTAAAATAATAATTGTTTTATTAGTACGTTGACGAAAAATAGAACTTTGATACATTCGCTTTACCAATACTCTGCTCACCGGTATTCTGGTCTGGCTGGTAGTCTGGTGTGGTAATTCGTCCGGCAGTGCTGGTACAACTGAGCTTTCCTAGGTTTCAGTCCCTCTGGTTAAACGTGTTTTTGACTGGTGTACTGGCTGCGGTCGATTGAGCTTGGCTTCGCTCCGTCAAATCGACCTCTCTCTAAGATCTTTTAAGTCTAGTTAAAAAGTGCTTTTTGGTTCAAACTTTTTTCTCCGCCTCCGAAAAATATGAACGTGGTGTCATTCGATTCGCATTAACGAACATAAAAAACACATAGATAATTTTTGGCATACCGACATTGTTAATTCTCCATCAGCTTATGCAAATTACATTTTGGAATCTAGACATTCACACTCTAATATTAACGCTTCTCTTTGTCTTTGTCTTTGTCCAAATGAATAGCTCCATCCTACCGAAAATTATTTATTTCTAAATTTACTCTTCTAATGTTTTGTTGTTATCCACTTGACAATATTTAGGTTACAATTCTTCTCTTCCATTTTCTTTTGTTTCTTTTTTCTTCTACCCTTTTTTCAGTTTCTTGTTCGTTGTGGTTCTTTGGTTCAATGTGTCAAATATTCAATCTGTCATATGTCAAGATTAAATTGTCAACCATTTGCCGAATGGTAGAATTACGCAGTTAATTATTTTAAAAAATTTTAATTTAAAATAACTTTGATAGTGTATCGTCGAATATACGTTGTTGTGTACCATAATTGTACCTCCATAATGGAGACCTAACACTAGTTGTGATTTTCTCCAATATGGTTAATTTAATTTAATTTAACGTAATCAAGTATTTGTTTTATAAAAAAAAAATTATTGGTTCCTCAATATGTTACGTATTATTTTTATACATTCAGTTTTATATCGTTTATAAATCAACCGGTTTCATAATTATTTGTTGTGATTTGACTAATTTGTAATTAATCATATTTGAGAGTGATTTTTATTGTATTTCTAACTAGAGTCAATTTGTATTGTAGGCCTGAGGATAGCCAATGATTGGCCGAAACATCTCGCCACCCCGTATTAAAATTTGTTTTCTCCACTAAATTATTGTGGTATGACCTAGTGTTTTATTATTCGTTTTAATTTTTATATTTAATAAGTTTGAATAGTATTTATTCATTAAAGGTCCAAAGTGGGCAGGGCTTACTCAAGCAGGAGTCAATATTTTCGGTCGTATTTTCAACACTCTGGGAAAATTAGAAATATTGGTTCTACAGTTCCGGGAGTTATTGTTTTTTTTTGAATCTTTTTTCAAATTTGATAAATGTCAAACAGTTTTTGAGATATCTGCAAAAACCAAATCCCATTTTTATTTTTCAGTTAATTGTTAATAACTTTTGCAATTTTTGCAAGCGGCTCTTGAATTTTTTCAAAAATCATCTACACGCTATTCCGAATCGAATGACACCTCGTTCATATTTTTCGGAAGCGGAGAAAAAATTTGACCCAAAAAGCACTTGTTGAATAGACTATTGGATCTGGATCTAGGCTCGAACTGGGAATGAATTGAGTCGTAGTAAAAGGTACTGTTTGCTGAGTATGCTAGTCCCATATAAGACTGTTTCCATCTGTCGGGCGAAGGTTTAACTAATACTATTAATCGAGTTTGGCATTATATAACAATCTGTTGGCGAACGCGGGATATTATATTTTAAGGATCTAATATGAATTAAAAGAAATAAAAACGATATCGGTAATTAAGTAACTTGATTTTATTTCTATAAAAAAATACTTACTACCTTCCTTTTTATATGCAATAGGTCAGTTTTCTTATAGAATCAAATTCTAGGATTGAGGCCCAAGGATTGTACCGAAAAAGCTAAAGAACATTGTTGACAGTGACTTCTACTGGGAATTAAAAATAAACACAATGATAATTTTCCAGACTACAAAAGTGATATAAAATTGAAAACATCTTCAATATTAAAAAAAAACTGGTTTTAGAAAAATTAAAAGTACCGTTTGTATCTGATAGAAAAAAATTTCTAGTTAATTTTTAAAAATACTGTGTGGGTAAAATATTTTTATTTTTCAATTCCATAATGTTTTTTGTACAATTCTACATTCACTTTAAAATTCAAATAATTCAATTTCTTTTCAGATATTTTCTACTATTTTAATATAGTGTTTTAAAACGTAATTGAAATGTCCATGGTTTGGCCTTTATATAAAATTTCCTGTTTTAACGATACGTGTCCTCATTATGTTATATCACAAAAATATCCACATAACAATCTCTTTTAAATTTTTATTTACAATAAAATGCCACGGTATGTATCCAATTAAAAATTTGTTATCGACTGATATAATAGAAGTTCTCTTTTGATTAAAATTAAAGCTCTCCTGGTTTTATGAAAAAAAATATAGCGGTTTATATATTATTTGAAATTTGTTGTTATGGACAATTAATATCAAAAATTCTAATCATGATATCTTAGTGCACCAAAATATACCGTGTAAAAAATATAAAGTCATCATACAATTAAATATGTTTTACTTGCTTAACAAAATTTCTGTGAGTAACCACTAAACTTTGTCCAGTTGCGTATCTTAATGTTATTTTTTTGTATTATAGGCCTGATGAAGGCCATCGAATGGCCACAACATGTTGCCACTCTTTGTTAAAAGATCCTAAAATAAATTATTGTAGTATGACTGCGAGTTTTATTATTCTTTGAATAATTTTACCACATTAGAGTATGGATAATCTTCTGTTTTTTAAAATATAAGAAATGTCTAATGCTTGTCACTCTAATCGTGATTCACAAACAAATCCTTTAAAACAATATTTTATTCACATACACTATCCGTAGTTTGCAGATAATAATTTCGAACGCAACCCTGTTCATTTTAATTTATACTTTTGGCCAGTGCTGTATATTTTACCATTCCATAATCTAAAAATAGATTGTTATTGGGTATTGTTTGTATAAAATAATTCACCCTATCGCTATCTCCCTCTAAGCGACATAATATTTTTAAGAGCGACAAGCGCAGAAATACCTGTGATCGCCGGACAGGTCGGTTTTCTTATCGGAAAGAAGAAAACCGTTACAAATCCCCTCTTACAAATCTTCTGAAACTATAAATAGGCAATAGTTCAGAGAGTCTCATCATAGCGGTTAACCACACCCTAAAAATTAATAATAATAATTTTCTGAGAGTCTAAAAATGTACATAAATTGTAAATATGTTTTGTAGTAGTGAGAGCAGTTGCTCTAATAATAATAATGTAATAAAATGTAATAATTAATAATTTTGGTTTTCTAATAAATGGGTGAGTAAATAGCTCTTACAGTTCACTTAAATAATTTGATTTATTTTGTGGTAATCTGTATCAAGGTGGTCCTTCGAAAATTTTAAGCAGCGTTAACACGCTGTCTGCCGTAGTAAATAATTCCAAACTCATATCGATTCTTAATCATATTTGTATATTATAATTTGTAAGTTGCTTCTCGTTGCGTTCTGAACGCACCTTATAGACAATAGACGAGGAAAATGTGTCATTCCTTTTTTTAAACCTTCAATTTCCATTTTAAAGACTCAAATTTTTCTGTAAGAATTTCTGGAACATTAAAATTAAAATATTATTTAAAAATAATTTAATTCGAATCACACTGTAAAAAGATGTAATACTTATTCGAGAGGGGATCAAATCTGAGATTCTGTAGAAAATAAAATTTTTCTTTTTTTTCACTTTTACTATGTTTTTCCCTTTTTTTAACAAAAAAAAAAAATTGAGACAAAAAAGTATGGGAATAAATCCCCCACCATCCACTCGGTATCGAGCTTATCGAGGTTCGGAGAAACCACGCATATTTTTTTTTTACTTTCCCAATCATAACCGATTATTTTTTTAAAACTTTTGCGATTTTTGGAAAATTGTTGCTATTTTCTGTGGTTTTTTTTTGCGATTTTTTTATGATTTTGTTTCGATTTTTTACGCTTGTTTTACCGTTTTTAAGATTTTTTTGTAATTATTTGCGATTTAATTCAAATCTTTCAAATTTTTTATTTTTTTTAATTCTTTCCGGTTTTCTACCATTTTTTTTGTGCAATTTTTGCGTTTTTTTTCGGTTTTTTACATTTTTTTTAATTTGCCGGATATTTTCGTATTTTATATTTTTTTTTTAATATTTTTCCCAATACTTCCTGATTTTTTCAGCTATTTCCAATGTTTTCTTTTTTTTCTTAATTTTTTCCATTCTTTTTTAATGTTTCCTAATTGTTCTTTTTTTTCTATTTCTTTTGTTTTATGATTTTTTCTTATTCCTTTGATTTATTTCAGTTCTGTCCAGTTTTTTCAATTTTTTAAAAATTTGATAGATACAACTGTTTTCGGTTTTTAGGTTGCTTGTTTTCCATTTTATGCATTTTTTCCGATTATTTGCAGTTGCAATTGTTTTAAATTTTTTTTCGATTTTTTCCACATTTATTGAATTTTTTTTGGCCATTTTGGCGATTTTTTACTTTTAGATTTCTGGAGTTGTGTTTCTTTTTTTTACAATTTTTTGAGCTTTTATTTTTTTGCGATATTTTTACCGACTTTTTTTTCGTTTGTTCTGTTTCTTCTATTGTTTTTCCTATTTTTCAGTATTTTTTTCCAATTTTTTCTATTTTCTTACTTTTTGTGTTTTTTCGTTTTTTTCAAATTTTTTCACATATTTTTCTCTATTTTTTCCAATTTTTTCTGATTTTTCTTACTTTCTCCGTTTTTGCTTTTTTTGTACTTTTTTAGATTCTTTAATTTT
The DNA here is from genome assembly GCA_963243735.1 of Neocrepidodera transversa. Taxonomy (NCBI): domain Eukaryota; kingdom Metazoa; phylum Arthropoda; class Insecta; order Coleoptera; family Chrysomelidae; genus Neocrepidodera; species Neocrepidodera transversa. The sequence continues at coordinate 6,423,232 of OY725350.1, forward strand.
TTTCCCATTTTTCCTGTTTATTTACTGTTTTTTCCATTTTTTCTCTGAGAAGGGAAAGTATTGTGAACGTGCTAAAAATAATTTCGAGATAAAAACGGAAATATCCATTTTCAGGTCCCCGACGATTTAGACTCTTTCCAGATGGAAGTCTGTCTGTCTGTCTGTCTGTGTGTATTCTTCCGCGATAGAAGCCACACGCTTCATCCGATTAAGCTTAAATTTGGTACATGGGTTTCGTTTAATCATCGGAAGAACCCATTAATTTTTTACGACATCTGTCAAACGGAAGTGTGAATGTCAAAAAATGACAGAAGCAATATGTCATGGAATTTAAAAACCCGTGAAAAACTCTATTGAGAACAGTTAAAATTATTTCTTCAATTGTCACCTGTCAAAAATAAAAAAATATCAAAATTTGAAACTTTAACATTTGTCTCTGGATATTCGTCGGGAAAGTTTTGGGCGACACAACCATTTTTTTAAGATTCCACTCCAACTATCTTCCCCTCTTGTTTCCTCTTCTTTAACTAAAAATAGAAGTTGAGAAAAAAGTGGAAAAAAGAAATGTGGAAATAAATTTGAAACAAAAAAATGAAATAATAAACAATAAAAAAGTGGGAGAAAAAGTAAGAAAAAAAAGTGTTACAAAATCCCCCACCATCCACTCCGTGTCGAACGTAACGAAGTTCGTATCCTTCCCTTCAACTATCTCCGCCCTCCCTTGTTATAGGAAAAAAATAAGTTAAGAAAAAAAGTTGAAAAAAAAAACTGGAAAACAAAATTGAAACAAAGAAATTAGTAAAAAACTAGGAAAGAAAAGGTTGGAAAAAAGTGAAGAAAAAAAGTTTAAAAGAAAAGATTCAAAAATTGGGAAAAAAATCCATTACCATCTACTCCGTGTATCTATTTTTTATGACTTCCCTTTAACCATCTTCCCCCAGTCGTTTACCCTTCTTTAACATAAAAAAATAGCAAGCCAAGAGAGTTTTTATGGTATTACCGCCTGGTCTGTTAAGAAGATTGACAGTCCTGTGCCAACTGACTTGACCGATGGTCAAATTAAAACAGCGTTTCAGTATTTTTCATTGTTTGTAAGTGTCGCTAATAACACTGATTCTATCTGAATGTTCATATTTCCCTTTTATCTCTCGATGGCGTTCCCGAGGCCTAACACTATCAACACTAATTGATTTACGACGCCATTCAAGTGGTCTGGTCCAAAGCTCTTGACTCGTTATCCTAATTCCTTACATGTTCTCGGTTCAACTAATCATTATGTTGAAGTACTTTTGGTTTTCTAGATCACAAAAAATTCCGGTGACTAACTAGTCAAAATAATAATCCAAATTATCAAAAATGAGATTTGTTTAATTTTAGTTCTTTATAGCCAATATTCATTTGAGATTTTCTGTATATTTATTTAAAAATACTCCAGATTTATCCGATAGTAAAAAAAGAAAAAATAAAATATTGCACGATTATCTGTTCTACTCTCTACCTCTTTTTATTCTTCTCATAAAGTGTAGATAGAGCACTTTTTAATATATTCAGTAACCTTTCAAATACCCACTCATCTAAAAATATTTATGGTTGGAAAAATAAAACGTTCATCTGAATCATGTACGAACAAATATAACGATTTCTGTAATTTAATACACAAAAATCAGTAATTAATCAATATGAATTTTAATTAATATCAGTTTACAAATTACAGTGATGATGAAAGGGTTGAGAAGTAATGGGAGAAGCAATAAAAAAAGTTATTTCGAATCTTTTCAATCAAGTTTTTAATTGTCGTTTCGTTACAAAGTAAAAAAAATGAAGCATATAAATGAATAAATTTAAATTGAAAAAGTTTGAAATTAATAATATATTATTTTTTATTAATTATCAACATAATTAAAAAAAAAATATTTCTATGATAATCACTAATAAAGCATTTATAAATTATTAAGTGACTAATAATTAACTAAAGATAGAGATATAATTAAATATAATTTTTATTAATTATATACAAGGAATTCTTGCCCTGATAACGCAATAAATAAGGGTAAGTCTTAGAAAAGGGTTGTCGGGATATTTGATAAATTCGACACAGAGTATAACCATATTAATTCTCAAATTCTCTCATGTAATTTGGCCACATTTTGTATGGGGTTTTATCGGGTTAATATGCGAAAGTATAATGTACAAAAATTTCAAAGTGAAATAATTCCAATTCTTTTTAAAAAAATGTTGGTAGAAACATTACTGTTCTTCAAAAAAAAAAACAATAATTACCCCAAAAGCTAAATAAACCATTTATAATATAATATATAAAGGGCTTCAAAATTTCCAACCATCTTTCTCCACTTGTTTCTATCCATGACAGTTTCTTTCCAATGGGAGTGTTTACTGAAATATTTTCTCACTAGAGGCGCTTATGTTCCCTATAATCTTAAAATTTTCTGATTAAAGTCCATTGCATATCCTTTCAGTTGCACGTCACCAAATATGACGTCATATCATGTTTTCGGCACGTCGTTGATTACTACATGACATTTGAAGGCGACTCTACAAAATTTTGACAGTTGTCAGGATCGTATTCAGCCAAATAGGAAAAGGCTTTGTAATTAATAAGAATTGTGATATAGAAACATTACAAAATAAAATAAAATGTATTTTTAATTGATATTTATTATCATAAATAATATAACATTAGTAAATTAATTCCTAAAATTAGTTATTTGACTAATAAAACCATTTATATTATCTCAGCGTCAACAAAGGTTTGATAAACGGATTATAAACAAATTGTACCAAACATAATAATCTATCGAATAATGAAATCAACGTTAATATAGAAAATATTGAAAAAGAATTTGAAGTATTTATGAATAATTAAAAAAGAAGCAGTTTCTGTTGCAAATGTTGCTGTTAAACCAACACTATTTTGTCCGTAGCAAAATTTGTACATTCGTACAATGATGTTTTATCAAATTTACTTTAATAATTAAATACAACAAAATATTCCCAAAAACTATTAAATAATCAGCTGTCAAATTTAATAGGGTGTTTGCAGTGGTGGTGACCTATAGCTTAAGCTAAACCCTCCTATTATAGATCCCCACTTTCCTTAAGTCCACTTTACATGCCCCTATAGACTTTTTACGTATTCACCCTCTTCTTCTCTTTTCTCCTTGACTCCTTAACAAGGATCCATTTGCCCATCTCTGATTTGACATTCTCCTCTCATGTTGTAACCAGCGTAACCTTTTTACTCTGACTGTATTTGTTCTTCTTCCCCGTTCATTCCCTTCTACTCTCAATTCTCCAATAATTTTCCTCAGGAGACCTCTTGAGACCTTTTTCGACTTCAGTATCTTTTGAAGAGCTCCAACATCCTCTCACCATTCACTTTTCAATTTCTTTGTTCTTCCTCATATTTACTAGTAATTTTTACTCCCAGTTATTCAAAACTATTTACTTTTTCAAAACATCACACCTTACCCTCATCTGTTTCAATCTTAAATTCCTTCCTGTATCTTCTCCCATTTTTATTCTCGTTATTGTGTAAAGCATGACAACTGTGACATCTGTAATACGTCATCAGCATATGCGATACCTTGGTCAATAGAAAAGTAAAAAAACAATCATTAAAAGAAAATCTAACAGTTGATAATAGAAAAATATTCTTTGTGAACATTTATGGTTTTGCGGTTTCTTGGGCTCGAAACAATATTGTTTGGTTTTTTAAATGGTGGATTTTCGCCGGTCCTTTAACTACAACAAGGTGACATATACGAAACGAGCCGTTATTTATCCTACTTGAATTGATTTTTTTCATAATAATATTTTGCCATACCCTCCTTCTCCTTCTTGCCTTGTTCATCATTTTTCTTCTCACTTTAATCATTACTTTGTAAATCAGCTTAATTATCAATTTGTTCTTTTTTCTATTCCAAATGTCATTGTTTTCTTTACCTTGTTGTTATTTACTTTCGGCATCGAATTCTGCATTTTGATTGATCAATTTGTTTAGTCCCGATTTGTCTAATTTATCAATTTTTGGAAGTTTTTTGATATAAACAATGAGTTCCGACTGAAAACCTGATAGGGAACTGAGCTGCTGCCTTGGTTATAACAGGGTCTCTTGATTATAAGATGTCGAGAGGTCATGTACATCAGATTTTATCAATATTTTCTGATTTTATTTCAATTTTTTCCAGTGTTTTCTGTTTTATTTTTATTTTTCCGATTTTCTCTGCTCTTTTCTAATTTTTTCTGGCTTTTCCTCATTTTTCTGATTTTTTTCCATTATTTTGTGTTTTTTTTCTAATTTTTTCTTTTGTTTTCTTATTTCTTTGATTTTTTCGTTTTTTTTTATTTTTTCTGTTGTATTTCTCTCGTCTTTCTCTTATTCCTATTCTTCGTCAATTTTTGTCAATTTTTGTCAATTTTTGGCAATTTTTGTCAATTTTTGTCAATTTTTGTCAATTTTTGTCAATTTTTGTCAATTTTTGTCAATTTTTGTCAATTTTTGTCAATTTTTGTCAATTTTTGTCAATTTTTGTCAATTTTTGTCAATTTTAGGGTCTCCGGTTTTTTTCCCATTTTAAAATTTTAAAAAGTGATAAGCGTAAGTTTTTTCCGATTTTTTAAATTTTTTCTGGATTATTCTCATTTTTCTGAATTTTTGGTCTTTTCTTTTTTTAATTTTTTTCCATTCTTCTGTTTTTTTTTTGCTAAATTCTTCTTTTGTTTTCTTATTTCTCAGATTTTTTTTCTTTCGATTTTGCGGTTTTTTCGTTTTTTTTTTTATATTCCTGATTTTTCTGTTGGTTTTTTAATTTTTTTCTGCTGTTTTTTGATTTATTCAAATTCTTTCAGGTTTTTTTTAATTTCTCTCATTTTTCTCTTATTCTTATTCTTCAGTTTTCTCGATTTTTGTCAATTTTTATCGATTTTTGTCTATTTCTGTCGGTTTCTTTTGGTTGTTCCGATTGTTTAGATTTTCCGTTTTTTTTTTCTCATTTTAAAATTTTTGTTGATTTCTTTCGGTTTATTTCGATTTCTCTCGATTTCGTTCGATTTTCGTCCATTTCTTTCGATTTCTTTTGGTTGTTTTGATTGTTCATGTTTTCAGTTTTTTTTTTCTCATTTTAAAATTTTAAAAAGTAATGAACGTAAGAAGTAGTATTTTTTCGATTTTTTCCGATTTTTTCTGATTTTTTCTTAATTTTTTTCTGGCTTGTTCTCATATTCTTTCTTTTGTTTTCTTATTTCTTAGCTTTTTTTCAATTTTTCGGTTTTATCGTTTTTTTTTATTTTTCTGATTTTTTCTGTTGTTGTTTTGATTTTTTCTGGTGTTTTTTGATTTTTTCTCTGGTTTTTGATTTTTTTAAATTCTTTCAGGTTTTTTCTAATTTATCTCATTTTTCTCTTATTATTATTCTTCTGTTTTTTCGATTTTTGTCAATTTCTTTCAATTACGTTGGATTTTTGTCCAATTTTTTCGATTTCTTTTGGTTGTTACGATTGTTTAGGTTATCCGATTTTTTTTTTCTTATTTACTTTAGTGCAAAATGTTGTAGTACAAAGTTTTAGAGCATAAAATTCCCTACAATTATTGTCTCAAACGTTTTCCAGAATTTCCAATAGTTGCGCCACTAGAGGGCGCGTAAAAAATGTGCATGTAGGTTTTCTCTAGTTTTTCTTGATTTTGAGGACAAACAATGCATTTTAGTGCAAAATTTTCTTGTGCAAAGTTGTAAAGCATAAAATTTTGTTTAACTTTTGTATTTAACTTTTTATCGAATTCCTCATAGTTTCGCCGCTAGATGGAGAGAAAAATGCACATTTAGCATTTTATCGGAATCCACACAGAGGTTTGCTAGGCCGAAGTAAAAAAATAGTAATGAAACCTTTTATTACATTATGTTTTACACATTTATTACATGACTTATATTTTTAGAAAGTTTATATATTTTTTTCATTTTGTAATTCCAGCATCGTGGATATTACAAACTGATAATTTTCTATAACTTAAAAAATATTTCAAATATCAGCATTACATGTTTCTTCTTAATGAAAACTTGTAATTTTGAAACAGGAATAATTTTATAAAAAAAAATTAAAAAATAATAATATATGGATACAATAATCACCGACCTACTCACATATATACCGGGTGACTCAGGGACATGGATCGCCACTTTTTTATTTATTAAATTTTAAGTGAATATGTAATTTCAGATTTTTTGACGTAGACAATCAAAATGGTCGACTTCTCGTTTCGCCGGAAATGGGTCCAAATTTTTATTTTTAAATGCAACTCCCTGTATATTTTTATAAATTCGGATATACAGGTCAAAATTTATACCATCAAATGCTCAAATGTCACTTTGACAGGAAATTAGTTAAAAAAACATGTTTTCAGTGTATTGTGGTCTATTGTGGCTTAATTTATACCAATTTTACCTACACTGAGAAGAGAGAGAATAACAAAAATGTTAATTTTGAGTTATTTTTTTAATTTAAAAATTTATGTATAGCAGAAAGTGGGTGCATAATATATCAATTTTTTCGTATCAAAATGGGCTTCAAAATAGTCCAGGTGATCCAAGGAGGTGTCATTTAAAAATAATGAGTTTAGTCGAAATTTATGTTGCTATTTTGGTAAAATTATTATAAATTAAGTCACAGCTGATCTTTAAAGAAAGTATCACTTGTAGTGGACTCCTATTTTATTTTTAAACGATTTTAAAGATTTAAAGCAAAGTACACGGAAAAAAAAAATTTTAAATCTAATTTTCTGTCAATGTGACATTTGACCATTGTATGGTATGTATTTTGACCCGTAGAATCCGAATTTAACAAAATGTATAGGGTGTTGCATTTAAAAATAAAAATTTAGACCCATTTCCGGCAAAACCGGAAGTCGCCCATTTTGATTGTATACTTCAAAAAATTTGAAATTACATCTAATATATTCACTTAAAATTTCAGTAAGATCGACCCATAACTAAAAAAGTTCTAGCATTGATCCACGTCCCTGTGTCACCCGGTATAAGTAACAGTAAAATAACACCAATTCATTCTTGTATATTTTAGGTGCTCACTAGGTAAATATCATTTTTATCAAATAGATCTATATTGAAAATTTTACTTTTGAATACAACTTTCGATAAAATATGAATTAGAAACCATTATCCAATATTACAGGAATTGTAAATACTCCTGCCAATTGAACGTAGAAGCGTTTAAATCAATATTAAATTCTCCTCCTCTTCTTTAATAATTTATGGAATTTTTAAAGTCCATAAATAATCAAAAAAATAACCACTACTACTTTTATTATTTATAAAAAAAAATACTTCCCACTGAATACCATTCGGTGATGATTTTTATATAATAATATTACTTACTAGTAGCATTGATCATAATCCGCAATTTTCTTAAAAAGGTCGGACCTAATTTGACCAGATTTCTTTATGATACCCCAAAGGATTTCGGAAATATGAATGAATTAGGTTTCCAATTTCAAAAATGAAGAAAAAAATTTATACCTGTAATAAATCCGCGATGCTGGAGCTCTCTCTCTCGGGATTCACATGGTTGTGGTTTTAAGGTTTATAATACGGGGATTGGGTTAAACAGGAAAGCTCAAAAATATACCAGGCGGTTAAAACTTTCAGAAATAAAAAAATTCTGTCTGGAGAAATTGTGTGCAGTAAATTATACATTAATTTGTACCAAAATTACCTTATATGCGTAGTTTACTTTATGGGCGAGACTAATTTTAACTTTCCTATATGAAATAAACTTTTCTTATACAAGAATTATTAGGGCTACCATGCAGGTTGTAGTTCTTGGTAGGTTAACAGCCAAGAATGATAGTTTGTTAATATTAAAGTCTACTTGGACGATTATTTTTGTCGAAGAACCACTCAGTTGTTTGCAGAACTGAGACTGCACGAATAAACATTATTTTGATTCTGATTATTTATTCATATCAACTTTTATTATTACAGTTAAACAAAGGACACATATTTAGATCAAACTGATTTGATCTAACAAGGATACTGATATCACTTTTGTTACCGGCACTAGAGTGTTTAATTTAAATATCACTGCAAACGCTAAAATCGGAAAAATCCAGAAAGAAGTCGGTAAAAATCGCAAAATCAAAAAAAAAAAATAAAAGCTCAAAAAATTGGGAACAAATGGAACAAAATTAAAAAAAAATGGCAAAAATATAAAAACAAGAAATAGCAAAAAAAATTCAGAAAATGTGGACAAAAATCGAAAAAAAAATTAAAAATTACAACTGCCAATAATCGGAAAAAATAAAAAAAATGCAACCAAAAAACCGAAAACAATTGTAATCATCTATAAAATTTTTAAAAAATTAAAAATACTGGACAGAACTGAAATAAATCAGAGGAATAAGAAAAAATCAGAAAGCAAAAGAAATAGAAAAAAAAAACAATTAGGAAAAATTTAAAAAAAAAAATGGCAAAAATCGAGAAAAAAAGAACACATTGGAAAAAGGTGAAAAAATCAGAAAGTATAGAGCAAAACGCAAAAAAACGCTAAAAATTGTAAAAAAATGGTAAAAAACTGCAAAAACCGGAAACAAAAAAAAAATAAAGCAGACAAAATTACCATCGGATTCTTCAAATTCTAAGGATTCCGAAAATGCCCTAAAAAATCGGTTGGTTTTACCTACCAAAAAAATCTTGAAAGTTTAATTTTTGGCATTTTCATCCTCGGTTAGAACTTTGCCTGAATATACTGATTTCTACCTTTTTTTATGGGTAATTTAGACCAGCTGGATCGGGAAAGTAAAAAAATTAAAAATAATCGAAAATAAAATTTAATGATAGGATAACCGGGAATATTTATTACATTTCTAAAAACTGATTGGGAATTAGTCATTACTTATATTGCATGCGGTACGGGTAAAATTGAACGATTAAATTTTTATTGTAATGGTTTACTTTTCAGTTCGCAACTACCATGATATGTTGATAGATTATAGTGAAACTTGCGGTAATCTAATTAGCAAATTCCAAAAGATAACCTTAAAATCTATTGATAGCTTTAAATAATAAACAATCAGTGCTATCATATTACAAATTATTACTCGCTGTATTATTCGTTTCAGATAAATTACCTAAAAGGATTTTCTTTTTATTTGGAATAAATATCGTATATTTTAAAAAAGAGGGGCCCTAAGTCTTAAAGAAAAAAAATAAATTACTGGTCACAAAGAGATTATAATAAACAGGTTTAAAAAGTTAAGAAAAGTTTGATAAACATTTCTTTAATTTTTTTTAATTAACATATTTATTACGTAGGACACACAGTATCAGATTCCATTTTTCCCCTTATATTTCACTATATATAGATATACAAATATTGTTAGAAAAATGCCAAAATCCATAGTAATTTTAAGGTTAACATGGAATGGAGCTCTGTTTGTTTTTATCAGCCATGTTTTCATAGTAGGATATCAAAACCCCTGCGGCCATATAATATACTATTTAACAAAACTCCCTGGGACCAAAAACATTTACGTAAAGTAGTCGGGCATAACATGACAGAGAAAATAACATGCTTCATAAAAAAATCGAGGTTATTTATTAACTCAGATAAAATAAATTAATAGTTATAGCACTAAAAGATTATGGTTTGTTTTACACGTATACAGCGAAAATATTGCACTTATTAAAGGAATAGATAAAAAAACATTATTTCGAACAAAAATATTCTTATGAAATATTTCTCTTAATGGTAAAATAATCGGCTTGATCTGTTATATTTATAAAAAGTGATTAGAAATTAATCATTATTTATATTATGTGCGGTACGGTTAAAATTGTTATTGCAATGGCTTACTAGTAGATAGTCTACATTGGTCCTACCGTAAGTATAGGGAATTCAATATGTCAGAGAGAGAGAATGTATAAGGTACTTCATCTCCGTCTGATCTAGTCTTCAGGTACTTCACCTCTGTCTAGTACGTCTGCTACCGGACCAAACGGAGCTGAAGTACCTGAAGTTCAGACCTGACAGAGCTGAAGTACCCGAAATCCAGAGCTGATGGAACTAAAGTACCTGAAGACCAGAGCTGATGGAGCTGAAATACCAATTTTAACCAATAGTAACCAAGACAGATATGTTCTCTCTCTAAGACATCGAATTCCCTATACTTGCGATAGGACCAACTTAGACTATCTACTCTTACTTTTCAGTTCGCGATAATTTATGGTTTGAGGTGAAACTTGCGGTAAGGAGGCTGGAAATAGGTAAACTGGTTACGTTATACCAAAGAAAATAAGTGGTAGAATTCGTCGTGATCGTATGTGTAATGAATGCAGACAAATGCATTTAGAATAAAAAGTTTAGTTTTCTTTTATGTGATAAATGTAAGTAACTCTTTTTTGTTGCACATTTATATCGCAGAACGTAGGTATTAAACCTTTATTTCATATGTGTTTGGTATTGCCAACTTTGTAAAATGGCCCAGTTTTTATTTGGAACTTCGATAAAAATTATTTCTGATTTTTTTTTTATTAATAATGTTTTCTATTCTGCACCATTTTCGCGGTATAAAGTTACTTATTTTAAAATTCAAAATTGATTTTAATATTTTTATTTGTTGCTTCATAATAAAAAATTACAATATACTTCCAGTCAGTGATCATAAACACTAATTTCTTTTTCCTTTATTTAAAGTTTCTCTAAATTCTTATAAATTATTTGAATATACAGGAAAACTTTCAGATAGAACAATAGGCTTCTTTACAATCTATTTTAAAAGAACTTGTTGAGATCTACTATCGTGAACAAAGACCACTCGCAGATATAACTTTCCTAATAAATGTCGCAATAGTTAAACGTAAATCATTAGTTATGCATTTTTAAAGGTTGTCCTCAGCTTTAGCGACCAATTTAAACAACGACATATAAAATATATTTTCGATTACAATTTAAGAAACATATATGTACATTATTTTTAGTGTTACCTCTAGTATTCTTTAAGAGTTATTTTCTCTATCTTTGATATTAGATATAGTAAACGATTTACGAATATTAGTATTCATAAATGTTGAAAAAATACTAGACTGCGAGCATTATTTTTAATTCTTAGATTTTCTTAAAGACATCGAAGGACCAAACTCTTTAGGTAGGAGTTAAACCAAAATAAAAACAGTATTTGAAATAGGAATGTTATTTTTATTCCATTTGTTTCAAGTACGAACATGAACATAAAAATCATAAAGCGGCACATTAATTTAAATTATGAAACCGAAATCAAATATTACTCATCACATCACTCACTGTAAAAAACTATTTACATTTTTTCTTATTACGAAAACCCAGAAACTTTTTGGGTGTGGTTAATTACGCACCATTTTAATTATTTGAAGAAACTTTTTTCCTCTATTGAATGCTACTGAATCTGGTTACAGTCGGTAAGCGAGAGGTTGATTCTGCTCTGAATTTTAGCGGAGAGGAGGGTGGCTGGTTTTTTATTGGTCGGAGACATGAGACGTAGTCTCCAAATATCCTTGAATTGAGAATCTTAGCGGGAAGAAATATATCTATATTTTTTGTCTCTTATAATGATGGGATAATATGGGATAATATGAGAGAAAGATAAGTTTGCTTGCATGGCAACGGTCGTCTGAGAGAAAGACGGAATAACTCTTGTGTTGAGTTTAAATCTATTTTTAGATTTTAAAACATACAATGATAGATATTAATATGAACTGAAAGATTAGTATTATTAATTTTAAAAGAAATATGAATTATTTTATATGGATAATATTCCAGTGAAATTTATCCATATAGTATTAATAAATAATTAACTAATTGTAGAAAACACATTGGGACTTACAACAGTTCAACCCCAACTAATACCCACTATTACCAAATATTTACTAAAAGTATTTTTATTACTTTCAATAAAGTAAATGACATCAGACTACTGTTTTTTTCTGCAATATTGGCAATACTGTGCTTTGTTTATAGTAAATCAAAAATAGATTCATTTATTGTTTTTTTATATAAATCACTGCCCTATCAATACCAGTGAGGCCATCCTTTTACTTAAGCCAAAAAATTTGGAATAATAATAGGATTGAGACAGTCCAACTCTGCTTCACACTTTCGAAATTTCTGAAAAAAAAGCCAAGTAAGTTGAATGCGGTTGTTCACCGTAAACACTATTGTGAATTATAAACATTATATATATGACATAAAATCCAAAATTTCCAGTTATCTTAGAATATGATTCAATAAAGTTTTAGTAGTTGAATAATAAATTCTAGAGACGCTCAAACGGTGGTGCACCGTTCGGGACTTCGGCTCATCGAGCGAACATTTTTTATGCTGTGGAGAATTGGCGCTACTTAGGCTACTTGTGCGATTCTGGCCAAACTTCTCAAATACATGATTTGACGTAACTTTTCTTTAATTTGCAGTATAAAAATGTTTATACCTTGAAAACTTGAATTTTACGGATCGTTGTGGGGCAGGTACCGGAATGGCTTGTGCGATACTGGCCAAACTTTTCACTTATATGTAGAAGAATATTATACATGATGTCAAGTGGAAAAAGTTCTAAAAATTCGAATTGGAAGAAAGTTTCCAATGCAAACCACTTTAATTTGTATGGTGGGTCCGAAAGGCCGGTCCGATCCTGCTCAAATTCAATACGGTTCTTCCTTGGACAAAATTAACTCGGTAAATTAAAAACCGGGACTCAATTGAAGTTTCCGCTTAAAAATTACAGTGTTTACATACAGACAGACAGACATCTAGATGTCCGGATAGGATTTTTTGCATTTTTTGGCTCAGGGAGCTCGGAAACGTCTAGAAAAGTGATAAAAAGGGGTAAGAAATTTTTTTCGCCATCACGAAACTAATATTGAGGCTTTTGGGCCTCAGTAATTTGTTTCAAATAGGAAAAAATTATAATTATTTGTTAATAATAAAAAAATATATTAAAATGGGGAACAAAAACTATTAAAAAAATAATTAAAAATCATCTAAAGAATAAGTTATTAAAAATACCGTAAATCTATTTAAAATTGTGCGTTCGGGGATCCCCGTTAGGAAATAAGTTATTTTTTCACTTTTTAAAATTTTAAAATAAGAACACAAAAATCTGAAAACTTTTAAAAGAAATCTAAAATAAATATAAAAAAAATGGAAAACAAAATCAAATCGAAAGAGATCGAAAGGACTCAAAAGAAATCGAAATATATATAAAAGAAATGGAAAGAATCAAAAGAAATCGAAAAAAGAACGAAAATAAATCAACAAAAATCGAAAGATATCGGAAAAAAAAACGACAAAAATAAAAACAAATCGAAAGAAATGGAAAGGAATTAAAAGACATCGAAAAAAATGTAAAAAAAATCGGTTGTGTCGCCCCAAAACTTTCCCGACGAGTATCGACAAATACTTTTTCATATATTTAATGTTAATGTTTCAAATTTTGACATTTTTTATTTTTGAAAGGTGACAGTTGGAGAAATAATTTTAACTGTTTTGAATATAGTTTTTCAAGGGCTTTCAAATGACATATTGCATGTCCAATTCCGTGACATATTGCATATGTTATTTTTTGATAGTGACACTCACGTTTGACAGATGTCTTACAAAAATTATTGAGTTCTTCCGACTGGTAACCCAAACTTCAGCTCAATTGGATTAATATTTTCTCATATATTTCAAATTTCAAATTTTGACATTTTTTTATTTTTGACAGGTGACAGTTGGAGAAATAATTTTAACTGTTCTGAATACAGTTTTTCAAGGGCTTTCAAATGACATATTGCATGCCCAATTCCGTGACATATTGCATCTGTTATTTTTTGATAGTGACACTCACGTTTGACAGATGTCTTAAAAAAATTATTGAGTTCTTCCGACTATTAACCCAAATCTACATACCAAATTTCAGCTCAATTGGATTAATACTTTCTCATATATTTCAAATTTTGACATTTTTTTATTTTTGACAGATGACAGTTGGAGAAATAATTTTAACTGTTCTGAATAGAGTTTGTCAAGGGCTTTCAAATGACATATTTCATGTCAAATTCCATGAGATATTGCATCTGTCATTTTTTGATAGTGACACTTCCGTTTGATAGATATCGTACAAAAACTAATGGATTCTTTCGACGGGTAACCCAAACCTCTGTACCAAATTTCAGCTCAAACGGATTAAAACTGTGGCCTCTATCGTGGAAGAATACAGACACAGACAGACAGACAGACAGACTTCCATCTGGAAATGGTCTTAATGGTCTCATGAGGCCCGAAAATGGATATTTCCGTTTTTATCTCGAAATTTTTTTTTAGCTCGTTCACAATACTTTCCCTTCTAGGAGGTGGGTCGGGAAAGTAAAAATCGAAAGAAATCGAAAAAAAAACAATAATCGACAAAAAAGGAAAGAAATCGAAAAAAACGCCAATTTTTATGCTTATATTTTTCTTGCCGAACTATTTAAGACTGACATTTCCAAATTTATGGAAACTAGTTAAAGTAAGACTTGTGGATTTATTTAATTTCTCCATTTAGGTTTTTTTGTTTTTTAAAAACCTTTTTTTCATTATTTTTTTCTCAATTTTTCATGATTTTTTCCCTATTTTCAAATAATTTTTTCTCCATTTTAAAAAATTTTTTTCCCCATTTTTCATTATTTGTTCCCTATTTTTTCATTATTTTTTTACTATTTTTCATTATTTTATTCCCTAATTTTCATTATTTGTTTTCCTATTTTACATTATTTTTTTCCTATTTTAAAATATTTTGTCTCTATTTTTTCAAAGGATCTTTACAAAAGGAAAAAAGTACGACATTTGTCGATATTCCCCCTCGTTACCGATATTTTCGGAATTTAATTTCTTTTTTGCTATTTTATTTTTTTCTCAACTTTGTTAACAAATTTTAAAAAAATAGTTCAAATAATACGTATTGGGCTATTTTAGTCCTACATTTACGTATTTTTGTTTTTCGAATATCTTTCACGGTTTCAGAGATATCGACTTTTTAAAATGATGACATTTTCGGAAAAACAATTCAATAGGCTTCGTAACAGTACTTCAAGGTATCTTTTTCGAAAATTTGAAACGGTTTGCTCAAAAATTACGACCTGCAGCGTGTTTCCTGTGAAACTAGAAAAAAGTTTGAAAAATCGGGAAAACTCCGTTTATTCATATTCCGACTTCACTCATTTTCTATTAAAATGTAGCAGTTATGGGTCTTAAAAAATGGTGAAAATTTCAAGTCGATACATTAAAGCATTCAAAAGTTACGGCATTTTTACGCTTTGCGGACGACATACAGACAGACAGAAAAAGGACGACATACAGACATACATACATACAGACCGCAGAAAAAAATTTAGTTCTTCAGAATTCGATGGGGATCATTTCTCCCGATTTCAAAATATGCCGTTCTGTTCATGATACTTAAAATATTTATTAAAAGAGCGCGTTCGTGCTACTTTTTCAAATTTATCTAGAGAAAAATGTTGACAATTGTATCTTTTATTAAAAACAATTTAAAAAAGTGCCACAGACGCGCTCTCAAGAATTAAATACAGAACCGATTGGTGAAAACCACAGCTTCCTATCTGTAATATTAAGGGAGCGCTTATCCAAAAACCATATCTGGCAAGATAGATATTAGCGCCTCTTAACGACAGGAATATACAGGAATTTCTACAGTTTCTCCTGTTTCGTTTACTTTTGTTAAATAATGACTCAAATATAGCTACTAAAATTGTTTTATCCTCACAAAACTAATCTGTATTTTATGCTGTTTACTTGAAATATGATTTAACTTTATAACTATAATTTTCGTAAGTTTAAATTATAAATGAAGTCCATTTTGCTCGACTTTTTTACACCAAGATTAACTTCTACTGCGTCTTATTTTTTAATTCCTTTGTCAAAATCTGCATTAATTAAGATCTTGTTACCGAAGTTTGTTACATCGAAGTTTGCTACCCTAGGATTATTTTATCAAGCTTAGTTTTATCTAAGTTTGAATTATCGATTATGTTCTATTGATCTAGGTCTCATGTAAGCTTTATTAATCGACTTTACTTTTACTTTGTTTGAAAGAAGATAAACTTAAATTCTTTATGGTCACTTTTAACACATGAACGCCAGAATTATTTTTTTTTTGAAAACTTCTCCTTTATAATAATAATAATACTCGCCCCACCTTTCACCTCCTTACGAGTGAACCCCAGAAGCCAAAGGCTTGTGCGGGGAAGGGACGGCTATTATTATTATTTGCCGTGGCGCTCCGGGGCGACTTACTGAGGATTGGTGGCGCCATTTGGCTATAGGTGTAGGAAAACCGGGGAAACCTCACCACCATCATCGACACAGTGACACGGGGTGATTGAAAATCTAGGCTCCGCATTAAATATTAATTAAATTAATATTCAATGAGGTTTACCTATTCGAGCCAAGTATCCAGATACTGAAATTTTTAAATTAAAATTTCACTGCAAGATACGAGGTACGAAACCACGTTAGCTCTACCATCTGAACAGCCATAAATGAATAATGACCGATAGCCAACGATCTGTGCCACCGAGACCGATGGATAAGAAAAGTTATTTATTTACATATTTTTAAACTACCTTTGACGGTTTTTTTGAATAGTAATCTTTATTTTTTATAAATCAGCCTGTTACCATGGTTACACTAGACTCTTAATCAAAAAAATGAATATTTTAATGTTGAAACATTTATTTCTTTAATTTAATGGAACATTTTTAAAAAAAAACTAAATTATTTTTTTACCCCAGACGCAAACAGAAGGGTTATAAGTTTAACATGTGTATCAGTGGCATCGTAGTTCCTAAACGGATGAACCAATTTTGATTTAGTTTTTGTTTGAAAGGTGACTTGATAGAGAGTGTTTTTAGCTGTACTTCAATTTTTTTTATTTTCCGATTTTGTGTACATCTAGGGGTGCAAATATTTTTCATTATTTGTCTCCAAGTAATTTAATTAAAAATATAAAGGAATGCCTACGCGTTAATCGGATTTTAAAGCGATTAAGGGGTAGTTTTCACCCCGAATTGATGAAATGAAACGATACTTTATTTTGTTGATAATAAATAATTAAATCTTTATATTATTGGTTCGTACCACGAATAAAATTTGAAATATATCGGAAGTTGAATATAAAATAAAAAAAAATTTTGGACGCCAGTCAAATTGATTTTGTTTTTGTAATTAGAAACAATTGACAAAAAACTATGATATATTTCAAAATCCGTCCTTTCCTTTTTTTTTCGGATTAAGGAAATTAAACTCAAATTAAACTTTATATTTATTTATTTCATAATTACAGAGATTTTTTTTTCTTAAAAAAACTCTAGTCTAACAAACTTGGTCCAAAGAAGAAACTGAAGAACTGTAGTCCAAGAAACTTGGTCCAAAGGAAAAACTGTAGTCCAAAAAGGAAAAGGAAGTCCAAAGGACTGATTGACGTCCAAAGAAAAAAGTAATTAAGTAATCCTCAGGAAAAAGAACTTCTTGGCCCAAGAAAAAAACTTCTTGGCCCAAGAAAAAAAACCCCTATAAGATGAGGGAGAGAAAAAAACAGAAATCTTTAGTAAGCGACACGAACGATATAAAGTCAGTTACTTTGACTGAGTAGGCAAAGAGAAGAACATTATTAACATGGGAAAGACATTTTATAGGAATACCAAGAGAAGAGAGAGACATGACGCGAGGAAATAAGAAGGGGATATCAATCGAGTATGAAACTAAAATACATTGAATAGGAGAATAATGAAAATAGAGGGCGGCACAAAAAAACGTAACAGAAAACAATTTTTGTTAATTTTACGACTCCATTCATTTGAACTTGCATAAAAAAGTTAAAAAAAAAAAAATTTGCCAGCATTTTTCAATTGTACGTCAATTTAGAGGTGGGTGTCACATACACTTTGTACTTAGTCTTATGGGCGTACTAAGTTTGCTCATTTCCATCACAATTAGAACATTATAGAACATTATTTGGGGTCCCATAAAAATTGTTGCCAAAAACCGCCCAAATAGGGTGGTTTTTGGCGATTTTAGGGACGACGCAACCATTTTAGAGCCTCGGGACCCCGATTTTCATTATCAGCGTTCCAGAAAGCATATAGTAAAAATCTTGCGTTCCGAGCGTCATATCCGCGTTTTAAATGGACTATAGTACCAAAACCGAGGTTACCTTAGCTCTAAACACAACGCGAATTTCTATTCGATTCTTTCCAACAGATCGGTATTCTGAATCGATTCAGATCGTTTGGTATTTAATCAATGCACGTAAAGATCGAATCAAAAAAATCGATTTTCTTAAACATCTATCTTATAATTTAATATTTTTTATATATTTTTTATTCTTTCTGTCTCTGCTTTAAGGGAATAATTATGAAATGAAACAATTGGCTAGCAATGGCAAATTCCTATTTCTGTTTAAATTTAAATACACTAGATGTCTTGATTTCGCAGTAAGAATATAATTTGGGAGAATCCGATCTTTGTTGAGCAAATTTGAAACAAAAGAATCGATACACCGATTAATCGCTTAGATAAGATCGATTGAATATCTCGAAAACTTTAAATGGTGATAGACTCTTGAAAATTGGTACGTAGATTCTCCTAGAGAAATGTATTTTTAAAAATGAAGGGGAGGGGTTCAAGAAAATGCACAAAAAATACACACTTAAAAATTCGTAACAAAACAAACATGTACTTCAGTTTTTGATATTTCATGGGGGTCTATTCTTTACAAAAATTTTTTCTGTAAAATATAAATAACTGTCTATCGGTATGAATTAGTCACTTCGACCTGAAAACTTCGCCTAAAAGTAGGTCACATAAAATTATAGAAAAAAATTTTATTATAAAAAAATTGTTTTAAAATTTGCAAACAATGAAGGGGTAATGAGGATAAAAGTTTGAAAAATCAGGGAAGGAAATGAGTATAGAAAATAAACTTTTATTTATTCCGACATCAACGCGGACGGAGTCGCAGGCAAAAGCTAGTAACCAATAAAATCACAAAAATATAAACAATAAACTACACCTTCATTTATTATATCTAGTAATGGTGTATTATAACGATATTTTATTAAAACGAAACGATCCAATTTATTTTATATTTTCATTGAATTGAATCATCGTAAAATACAGTGAAAAATGACTTATTTCTTATTATTTTTCAATATTAACATTCCTAATTTTAGTAGAGTTAGTAACTATTGGAGTATACACGATCGTGCGAAAAATGAATTAAAGATCGAGATAAAATATCCATTTAGAAAGCCGGAAATAAAACTCATTTTTTTTTCAAATGCGAGATGCATATATCCCCTATAAATTATTCAACTTCAGTAACCCCATTTACATCTTTTTGAGTTGAACTAAATTGAAATTGAGTTTTTAAATGTACGAAAAGTATAGTAATTTTCTGAAAAAAAAAAATTGTAACATAAGGTTAAATATTTTATACTATATTGCTATAGCAATTTCGTACCTAATAAATTACCTTTGATAAAGGATTAACCTATAATTTTATTTAAAATAAAAACAGCAAAATCTATTAAGTGGAAAATTATAAGTACCTAAGGGATATAATTTTCATCGCATATATATAGCTGACATATTTCAAGAATTTACGATGAACATTTTCTAAGTTATTGCGGAGGTTAGATAACGTCATCATTATAAAAAATAGGATATTAACTTACTAGAATTTTTTTTTGCATGCTTATAAATCAAATTAAAAATAATTCGAAACCACCAAACTTGTTTAGGGTTTAAAATTTTAATTAAAAAGAAATTTTACAGTACCATAAACCTCTCCAATGAAGGTCTGCGTCGGTAGAAAAAAAGTTGGAACATTGACATATTGATCGCGTTAACGCGTCTGTAAATTATACACATAAATCGTGATATTAAAAGTTTTGGCGAAAGCGCTTCGAGTTTTATTACTGGTCAATGGTGGTGGAATCCATTCTTTCGCCATTTTATTTACTAAAAAAATATTTAATGGATTTCAAACAAATGAATAATTAAACTGGTTTCAATCTTTTCAAATATTTTTTTATAAAAAGTATGTATATACTGGTAAAAAAATTGAAAAAATTATAAGTATGACTTTATGATTTGTAAGCAACCCAAAATAATAATAATATAATACTCCCCTACATTTCACCCTTTTGCGAGTGAACCACAGAAGTCAAAGGCTTGTGCGGGGAAGGGACGGCTATTATTATTATTTGCCGTGGTGCTCCGGGCCGACTTATAGATGATTGATGGCGGCATTTTGCTATAAGGTATAGGAAAACTCGGAAAACCTTAACACCACTCAGTATTAATTTCGTGGCGATGGCGAAACACATTTTTAACTTCCACTTTTTATCACTTTTCTCAACGTTTTCGAGCTCAGAGGCCAAAAATGTAAAAAAAAATCCTATCCGAACGTCTGGATGTCTGTTTTTCTAGATGTAAAATACTATAACTCTCGATTGAAAGTTGTCATCGAGGTCAGATTTTCATTATAATAGTTAGTTTTCTTCGGGAAAGAACCCTATTAAATTTGAGCAGGATTGGGCTGGCCCTTCCGGTGCCCGCGATACAAACTAAAGTGTTTTGCATTGGAAAACTTTTTTCCAGTTTAAATTTTTAGAACTTTTCCACTTCACATCATGTATAATATTATCGTTCATATTTTGGCCACGATCGCACAAGTTATTCTTGTTTCTTAAAAGGTGTTTGCTCGATGGGCCCAAGTGTCGAAACGGTATACCATTGTTTAAGCATTTAGGTAAAAAATCATATGTTTGTTATTTATTTTATGTTTAATTTAATACCCTCATAATTAGTTGATGTGCCAAAAATTTTGTTGATATATATAGAATATTTTTGCCCAATCAAAATCATTTGAATTCCCGTCGAAGAGGGTGAAAACGGGGTGTTTGTTACTTATTTTAATTATTTAAATTTTTTATTTCCAAACTAGAAGCCGTGCAAATTTCTTTTCTACTTAAAGTTATTTTTATATCGTCTTAGAACATTTTTGGCCAATCATATTTTTTTCATATACAGGCGAAAGTGATGGAAAAGGGTGATTTATATTTTATTTTCTAGTTTCCAACTCCGTTGATGTACCCAAAATTTGTTTTTTGCATATTGTTTTTATTTATAATTAGTATAGTTCTGCATGATCAGTTTTTTTTGCCTCTTCGTAGAATGGGATGAAAAGGGGTGTTTTATGTTTAATATAACACCCTCACGATTCGTTGATGTGCGAAAAATCTTGATGATGAATATTAGTTGTACTTGTCCAGTTTGGAAATAAAAATATTTAAAATAAATAACAAACGTCCCCTTTTCACCCTCTTTGATGGGGAGGCAAATGATTTTGATTAGGCAGATATATTCTATGGACACGTACAAATAATAACCGTCAGCAAAATTTTAGGCACATCAACGAATTTTGTGAGTGTAACATTAAACATAAAACAATTAAAATAAATAACAAACATATGATTTTTTTGCAGAAATATTCTGAAAGTATATATAGATATTCTCCACAAAAAAATCTTTTTTTATTCTTTACCCTTTGATAAAACGAAGAAAAAATAGTATAAAATAGTTGAAAAGATGGCAACACTGTTAACGTTTGTGTCATTCGGCTATCCCTGTCGCCAGAATTGTGGCTGGAAATCTATGGATAACTTCACATTAATTAA
The DNA here is from genome assembly GCA_963243735.1 of Neocrepidodera transversa. NCBI lineage: Eukaryota > Metazoa > Arthropoda > Insecta > Coleoptera > Chrysomelidae > Neocrepidodera > Neocrepidodera transversa. The sequence goes on from OY725350.1 coordinate 6,445,014, forward strand.
AAACAATAGTTTAATAAAAAGTCTTTAGTGAAAGTAGTTACAAAAGGTATTTAAGAGAGAAACATCTTAAGTATTGATTTTCGTACTTTTCAATCTAGATTTTTTTATGATTATATTTTGACAAAATCGGGTGTTATAGTTATGCATATTTTCATGCTTTTCTAGCTTTTTATGTGTTTCCAGCAATGTTTCGAAAATATATAAAGAAGGGAGAGGCAATATTCAAAATTTCTTAAATATTGGTTGACTTGGTGTATTAAAGGGAGCGTTATCGACAAGTCGTATTGCAGCCTTCTGAAGGATAAAGACTTTATATGCATTAGGGGAGATTCTCCATAGCCTAATTCCATATGTTATAAGACTGTAAATTAAAGAATACTGTTCTGAGCAGATAAGATGCTAAACACGACATTAGGTGGCGGATAATAAATATTTGTGATTCTAGTTTAGAGCAGAGGTAATCAATATGAAGTGTCCAATTTAGATATGTGTCCAAGTATATACCTAATAATTTCACAGGCTTTAATTTCGTAGCCCATTTATCCGAACTTATTAATAAATTATTGGTTTTATTGTCGTTAAGTTTTAATTTGTTAGCAGAAAACCATTCACTTACTTGATTGTCACCATCCGATTGATTACCATCAGTCAAGAAAGTAGCATCATCGGCAAAGAGTACACAGAATTTATCTATAGCACCCGGGAGATCATTCACAAATATAATAAATAAGATGGGTCCTAAAATTGAACCTTGCGGCACTGTGTTCTATTATTAAGGTAAGAATGAAATAGATGCAGTTCTCTACCTCTGATGCCATAAAACTCTAATTTATTTAAGAGAAGATTTGTGGGAACACAATCGAATGCTTTAGTTAAATCGCACATAGTTGCTACTGTGCTGAGACCGCCATTTAGATTCTCTATTATCTCATCTAAAAGACTAATTAAAGCTCGAATCGTGGATTTATTCTTCCGGAATCTGAATTGAAATTCAGATAAAAGAGACTTAATCTCAAAGTATGAAGTCAGCTTTTCCTTTACGATAATCTCTATTTAGAATAGGTAAAATTGCTACCGGTCTGTAATTATCTGGATTTACCACACTTCCCTTCTGATGCAGAGGTATAATTTTGCTAATTTCGAAGGAGTCTATCCAGTGTCCTTCTTCGATGCATTTGTTAAATAAGTCAGTAAGAGGTTTTACTAAGCATTTCATAGATTCTTTAATCATTCTGCTGTTAACGTTATAAAAATCAATGCAAGAAGAATTATTTAGTTTTAAAATAGCTTGTTGAACATCTGACTCCAAGATTGCACTCATAAAGAAGGAAGAAGTCGGCTTGGTTATCTTATCCAGAAAGAAGCCAGAATTGTATTTTGACTGTCCAATGGTTTGAAGTACCGTTTCGGAAATTGAAACAAAAAATTCATTAAATTCTGAAGGAGAAGTTAAGCACATTGTTTTTTTTAGATACATGTTTTCTTTCCGAGTTAATTATTTGACAAGAGGATTTAGATTTATTATCCTTTTCAATAATGTTTGCATATGCTTTCCTTTTTCTTCTTTTATTGAAGTTGTATAATTTTTTCTAAGAAATTGATAATTATGCCAATCTTGTTCATTATTTGTTTGAATGAACATTTTCTTATCATTATTGACATCAGTTCTCATTTTGCGTAATTGGTTATTAAACCACTTAATGGTATGATTCTGGTTTTTTATATTTTTTAAAGGAAAGCAGATGTCAGAATTTGTCTGTAAAATATTTAAAATCAGATGAGCAAGCTCAGAAGCGCCTATGTTGTCTGTATTTATGGAATCCCAGGAAAAATCTGTGAGATTGGTGACATATTTCTTGATGGTACTGTTAGTTATAACTCGAGTCTTAACGGGAGCATTTTCTTTTACTTTACTATCACGAACATTAAAATATATGAATTGACCATTATGATCTGAAATATGAGGATCTAATATTCCAACCTTAAAACGTTCTAAATTTAAATTTGTGACAATATTATCCAGACACGAGCGGCTATTTAAAACTATTCTCGTTGGCTCCTCTATTGTATAATTTAACCCATATGTTGAGAGAATATTACAGATATTTACAAACTATAAATTTACCTGCGGCATTTTCTTTTTGTAAATATCAGACACTATAATTTATTTGTTTTTACGATTTAAACAGAACTGGGTCGTTACTAAAAAAAAGTAACGCGTTACTTTACCGTTACTTTTGTTAAAAAGTAACGCTTTAGATACACACGTTACCGTTACTTTTTTAAAAAGTAACGATTTATTCGTTAATTTCCAAAAGTAACGCGTTACTTTTAAAGTAATAACGCGTTACTTTTGTATATTGTAATGATTTTATGATGATCTCAATTTGGGATGAGTTCTAAATAAATAAAAAATAATAAACATTACATAATATAAAAATTTAAAATTTTGTGTATGTCCTTTTATGGTACTTTATTTCACTTCCTCCACCTCCTGTCCAGTCTCCTGCACCAATATTTTTTCGCTATCTTCTCCCTACCTCGACTACTTCTTTTCACTACCTCCTCTTAACCCAATTCCCTGGTCTCTGTTTCTTTACTTCTATATTTCTATACCCCTTCTTACTTGTTTTTACTTGGTTTTCTTCTTTTAGTTGTCTTCCAATTTTGATCATAAATTTTAATTTTTTATTGATATTTTCTCCATCCTTTCATATTATATTTTACAAAAAATATATAACATCTGACAATAGAAATTTTTTTTTCAAAAAAATGTTTATTATTTTTTTTTTCAATGTCTGTCTCTCCCCAAAATAAATTTTTTGTTACTTGATTTATAAAATAATTTTATTTTTTACATCAATTTGACTATGTCATTTACTTATAAGTACAACAAAAATTTCTTTTAACATACTTTCCCAAATTTACTATTTTTCTGTTAAATTATTATTTCAATAATAAAAATCATTCACATTATAATAATGATATAATAATTATAAGAATAAGATTCTTTTTATACTCCACAATTGTTGATTTTAATTATTGTATACACCAATTACTCTTAATAAATGCTTTAAAATTAAACTTTTTAACAATAAATTCTGTTTATAACAATAAAAACAACATAAAATTATTTATGCTATTCAAACCTTTTAACATATTAATAATAATTAATATAAAAAATAACTTATACAGAGTATTTCATTACAATATATTCTTCTTGTTCCATGTCTTCTCGTTCTTTTATTGTCCATCTCACCATTTATCGCCGTTATTAATGCACATTCAAACAAAATTTTCAAATAAAAGTTGTATGATTAATCTTGATTTTTTAAAATGCTATCCAGATGACAGTGGCGTGAGAAATCAACGGGGTACAAAAAAATAATAAAAACATTATTTCACATCAAACATCAGAACTAAAAGCGAAAAACCTTAGTTTTAAAGTAATGCTTTATTTTTTAGTGACGCGTTACTTTTGCAGTAACCTGTTACTGTAACGAAGTAACAATTTCGCGTTACTTTTACAGAGTAACGCAATTACCGTTACTTTTCCCCCACTTTAAAAAGTAACGAAATGACTAGTGACGCGTTACATTTAGTAACGCGTTACTGAAAAGTTATGTTTTAGTTTCGTTAAGAAAGAATAATTTATCATCGTCAACTGGGTAAAATCCGTGAAAACCATCAAAAAGACCAAAAAAAAATTTTAAATTCATATTAAAAATTTGGTGAAAGCTCCCAAAGAGAGATGTTTTATTGTCTTGGAGAATAATTTATTACTATCGTGAGTTATGTAGTTAAAATTCCTTCTTAATAGTTATCTAAGTATAGTTAATAGGTTTAGTATGTTTACTTTTAAAATAAGTAACTTTATAAATATAGCTCTAACTTCAAATAAGGTATCATTGTTGATAATTAATTCTTATAGTAAACTAGTCTTGTAAATTTCATCAATAGTAAAATAAAACTTTTAAAAAAAGCAAAAGTGATAATAAAAAACTTATAGTAAATAAGCTGCACTCGTTCTAGCCCGCATTATCAGTAAAATCTACATGTAAATCTCCATAAGAAAATCAAAGGTCAAAAATAGCAAAATTTGACCCTAAAAAGTAAAACAAGCAAAATTTGGCTCTTGTTTTTTATGTTCAGTATTTTGAAGCGTTAAAAAACGTTGGAAACGGCACATTTTATAACGTTTCGAACGTTTTTTAACGTTTACTTTTTGATGTGAAAATACTTTCATTTTTTTGCATCAAATACATGCATTTCCCATAAGAAAACATGTAAAAATAACATGTCAAAATAGGTGAAACAGTGCATTGTTTCACGTATTTTTTAAATCAAAAAGTAAACGTTAGAAAACGTTCGAAACGCTATAAAATGTGACGTTTCAATCGTTTTTTAACGCTTTAAAATACTGAACGTTAAAACAGTGAGCCAAATTTCGCTATTTTTACTTTTTAATGCCAAATTTCGCTATTTTTGAGCTTAGATTTTCTTATGGAGACGGGTGCAGTTTATTTACTCTTACTGCATGTTAAAAATTCCAGCTGAGTTTCCTCTTGCTGATTTTGATAAGACGTGTCAAGTGTCTAAAATCCTCAAATGCGATTTCTGACCATGCTATACAAAACCAAAAATCGGTATTCCTCAAAAACCAGCAATTAATAAAAATAATGCATTAGAGGAGAAAATTCATTGAAGAAAAGGTTCTCTAATAATTTATGTATTCTGACTGCTCTTTGAACTGTTTATTATGGGACACCCTGAACAATCAACTGAATATTTAAATAAACACGACATCCATCGTAATTTGATGGGTACCAACGGGACATAATCACTTAATAGGATAAAATTCTCTATAACAACTACTAACCAAGTACAACTTGGTGCCGGTAGATGATGGAATACATCCGCCATCATAATGCCTTATAGGCAAAACTTACTCTATCTGTTTTTATTTTACTTGCTTGGTGCCGGCTCCCCCGTATAAGGCATTATGATGGTGGGTGGGTTCCATCATCTACCGGCACTAATTTATACTTGGTTAGTCGCTTTTAGTGACTATATTTGGTTGGTACCCATCAACCTACGATAGATGTTATGACTATCTGTCATTTTTATAGTACATAGAAATACTTGGGTATACAGAGTAGGTTTTTGAAATTAAGCAATCTGACAAAGTACCACTGATGATTCCTATAAGGATGAAACATGTATGGTAATGGTCGGGATTAATTGTTTCAAAAACTTATACTCTCTCTCTGTTTTGTAAGCAAGGCACTGGCAAATCTAACATAATAAAATTTATTAATCAAAGATGAATTTTCAGATGGTAATAAGGTATAAAAAAAAAACAAAAAAAAATCCAGGTACATTTTTTTAAGAAAATTTAAATGTTATAATTTTAAATAAGTACTATTAAAACCAAAATCTACTGGTAATCTGGTATATAAATCGGTTAAGCCATTTATAGACACTGTCACAAACATTCCAAAAATTGTCGATCCGTTAAAATCCGACTATCGAAAGCAATCATGATTACAATACAATCCTTTTATACTCGGGCTATAATAATTCACTGTAAAAGAAGAAATATGTTTTAAAGTTTGATTAAAAAGTTACTGTGATTTTAACTATTCAGAAACAGTTGTACTCATCGAATTCCTGAAATTAAACTCGTTATGCTAAACAAATTGGCAAAATATCTCTGTTCATTTTCAAAATTTCATTGACTTACCCTACATATATAGATTTAAAGGAAATTTAATGAAAGCCGCAATGTAAGACCTTGATCATCATTAGTGGAATTAATTAAGAGGGAAAACACATTCCTTAAACCGTTGCGGTTATTGATGCATTTGCCGACAGCTACGACAAGAAGCCACAGATTTAGGATATAGCGTCAAATTTCATGAGTAAATCTGATTAAGCTTAGGGTAGATAAGCGTACACGAATTAGAACAGTTATGATAATGAAGGTGAGAAATTAAATTTGAATTTGGATTACTTGATTCGTACGAATTCCATCAAAATTAGTATAGTTGAATTCATCGCTTTACGAAAATTAAAAAAAGCTATAAAAAGAACAAAGAAATAAATTCTAATATAAATGAACAGAAAAATTTCCCTAGAAATAGAGAAAGATAGAGGATATAGAAAAAAAATCGGTTGTGTTGCCCCAAAACTTTCCCGACGAGTATCCACGAATACTTTATCAGATATTTAATGTTAAAGTTTCAACTTTTGACATTTTTGACAGGGGACAGTTGGAGAAATAATTTTGACTGTTCTGAATAGAGTTTTTCAAAGGCTTTCAAATGACATATTGCATGTCGAATAATTACGTGACATATTGCATCTGTCATTTTTCGATAGTGATACTTCCGTTTGACACATGCCGTACAAAAACTAATGGGTTCTTCCGACGGGTAACCCAAACCCCAGTACCAAATTTCAGCCCAATCGGATTAATACTTTTTCAGATATTTAATGCTAAAGTTTCAAATTTTGACATTTCTCTATTTTTGGCAGATGACAGTTGGAGAAATAATTTTGACTGTTCTGAATAGAGTTTTTCAAGGGCTTTCAAACGACATATTTCATGTCCAATTCCGTGACATATTGCATCTGTCATTTTTTGATAGTGATACTTCCGCTTGACAGATCTCGTACAAAAACTAATTGATTCTTCCGACAGATAGCCCAAACCCATATACCAAATTTCAGATCAATCGGATTAATACTTCTTTAGATATTTAATGCTGAATTTTCAAATTTTGACATTTTTTTATTTTTTACAGGTGACAGTTGGAGAAATAATTGTAACTGTTCTGAATAGAGTTTTTCTAGGGCTTTCAAATGACATATAGCATGTCCAATTCCGTGACATATTATATCTGTCATTTTTTGATAGTGGTATTTCCGTTTGACAGATGTCGTACAAAAACTAATGGGTTCTTCCGACGGGTAACTCAAACCCCTAAACCAAATTTCAGCTCAATTGAATTAAACGTGTGGCCTCTATCGTGGAAGAATACACACACACACAGACCGACAGACAGACTTCCATCTGGAAATGATCTTAATCGTCTCAGGGGACCCGAAAATGGATATTTCTGTTTTTATCCCGAATTTTTTTTTAGCTCGTTCACAATACTTTCCCTTCTAGGAGGTGGGTCGGGAAAGTAAAATAGCGGAAATAGTGGAATAAATAAGAAATAGGTTAAAACAAGGAAAAATACAGGAAATAGAAAAAATTAAGTTTTGGAACTATAAGCATTTGTGATTTTAAAAAAAAAATATGAAGTAGAGGTATTTTAAAACTGAAAATTGGAATAAAAGGGTTTTGAAAATTATTGAAAATATTGACATCCTTTTGATACTTCTTTCATCTTTGGCACAATATGGACAATGGACTTCTACACATCCTATTCCATGGCAATCAGAATTAATCAATTGAACATACCAATTTCTATTAGTTTATCCAATTCTTTGAACTCATGTTCTGGTTTATACAGGGATAAACTCAAATTATGCTTGCAGTGATTTAAAATTTCTTGTTCAATTTCTTTAATGAATGTGCCGAGAATTGAGTATAGAGGGCTTCCTCTTGTCGTATTACATTTTTTTTTATTTAGATTCAGTGATTTTTTTTCCAATTCAGCTGCGGCTTGTGAAAAAGTTAAGATATTGGATGGACTATGTTTTTTCATCGCCACAGTATTATTTTTTAACACCATCTTAAAGTAGGGGTTTCAAAAAAAAATCCTGTCTTGAAGTTTTTAAAAATAAATCAATTTTTTGATTGAAAATTAGGCTTATCCAAATTAAATTCGCAATTGTAAAATTAGGGTTAACCTTATATTTACATACTCTGATTCTATTATTAAGTTACTTTATATTTATTTATATTATAATGAAATTCATTATGGTACAAAAGATTTAAAAGAAAAATTAACAGTTTTTCTTATTTATAATACCAGAGTAACAAACGCAAATAGAAAAGAAATTTTTTCTACAACCACACGTTTTTCTATACAAATTTTTATACGCAAAGCAGGCCTTTTTTTAATACCTTTGATATCCGTTAGAAAAGTAATAATTTATTAAATGTCAAACACAGCTATGACCTGTCAACTTTTTTTGACAAGTTACTGTTTTTCTTTCATTAATAAATGTTGTAGAAAAAATATTGTGTACAACTTGTACGCAAAGCACGTTTCCCACTCGCTACGGCTCGTGCCACAAACTTCTGAGCTCGTGGAAAAACTAACGCTTTGCGCACTTGTTGTACCTACTATTAGAAAATGATATTAATTGAAGTATGAAATTTTTTGTGATAAGTTGAGTGACATTCTTCATTAAGTAGATTGTTTGTTATTTGTGTGGTATTAAAAAAATTTTTGTATTTAAAAAAATAGTAGGTGACTTAAACATAATTTTGGATAAAAAATGAATAATTATTGATGTATATAAATTGTCAGATAATTTTTTTTTTTTGAAATCTTAAGATTATAATAAGTGGTTATCAGATAGATTTTGGATGATGGACATTTGGGATTTGTAAAGGAATATTTAGCAATGTTATGTTTATATTAAAAGGGAGAAATAAAAAAGATGAGACAGAATATAAATGTTTGAAGGTGAGTGGCTGATTTAGAATATATACGGGCGGATAGAAGAAACGTCTGTGAAAAGTAACAGTGAAAAAAGAATTATAAATTAAATTTTTTTTCTTCGTCTAGTTTAATGTAATTTCTCATGTGACCATCTCTTTTATTAAGAATAGATAATCCTTATATAAATGGTTTTATATTTCAATAAGAATCCCATATAAATGTAATTTTGTCTTATGAAAAAATAAAAATTATTATTATTATTATTAACAAAAGTAATATTTCAAATAATTATTGCCACAGAACGATTCATTTTCATTGCCTTCGTTAAAATGGTAAATCCAATTTTCGTCGTTTCAAGTTCTTTACAAATACGTTTTTCGTAATTATAGCAGATATCTCACTGTAAACGATCCTTGAGTTTTGCAAGCAACTTGTAAATAAAAATTAATTAAATTGAAACTTTTTTTTTATCTAATTTGAATTTTTAAATAGGATATTTAATACTGGCCTTTCTAATTTGTAATTATTTTAGAAATTAAAGTGAATTATATTTTTTTTATATTTTAATACTAAATTATTTAAATTTAACGGTCCTTGTGGTTGGGATGGAATTTGTAAATAAAACTTAATTAAATTGAAACTTTTTTTTTATCTAATTTGAATTTTTAAATAGGATATTTAATACTGGCCTTTCTAATTTGTAATTATTTTAAAAATTAAAGTGAATTATATTTTTTTATATTTTAATACTAAATTATTTAAATTTAACGGTCCTTGTGGTTGGGATGGAACTTGTAAATAAAACTTAATTAAATTAAAACTTTTTGTATCTCCTTTGATGGAGAGATTCTACAAATTTAATACTGTCTGTATAGCTTCTCATCAATAATTCATACGAATAAAAATTATTTCTTTCAATATATTTTTCTTTATATTATACATGCGTTAACTACAAATGGAAAACCGAAGGACGCATAGTGAAAAAAAAATGTAAAAGTAAATAATTATTAAATTTTTACATAAGTATAGTAATATTTATAAAAAAACATTACAATGAACTTTTTATTTATTATTTGTGTGAATTTTTAAGAAACGGTTTATTGGAGAAAAATAAATGTCAAATCAGCTGTTTAATAGTAAAAATTTAAGTAAGGAAAGCAAAAAATTGATTCCAATAAAAACAAATACAGAAATAGTAGATTTTTCACACTCTTTTTGACAAAATTAAATGTTTCTGTTTATTTCTAAAAATTTTTCAAGTTCCTAAAAATAAATAAACTTGGAACAAATAAAAATCAGCAGAAACAATACAATATGAAAATAAAATAGATGACAATTTTTACATATTTGGCCCACCCTGTAAGGAAAATATTTGTCCTACAATTAATTTAACTGCAGGAATCGGTAAAATCGGTTATTAGCATACCAATTCAATAAATGAAAGTCATGTAGCACACAAATATATTTCTTAAAAATTTTTGACCTATGAAAAGTAGAGGAATTCTAATTAGGTTAAATTAAATCGAACCAAAACTTAGGAAGGAAAACGTTTTACAACTAAACTGAAGGAAGGAGTCGCCTCGTCCGTATATAAAAATCGTACTGTAATAAGTCACCTACCGGACTTGTAACCTAAAATAGTATCAATGAAAATTGGCTGTCAAATTTTGTGACCTCTTTGAGAGTTGTGTTCAAAAAAGAAATGGTGAATTGATGAATCTGACAATCGATCTGATAGGAAAATTAGGTTTATTTACCTTTAGGATGCCATAAAGAACAGGACAATTGGGCAAACAAAATAAGGGTTATAATTAAAATAAGAGAAGGTATTCGAGTATAGTTTTGATTTAGATTTGAAGGAGTTATAGAATGAAATATTATTTGATGTTTTGTCCTATTGCTATTGTTACACTTTTTATTCTATTTTATTTTCCGCATGTCTTTTCCCTTTAATAGATCACCATCTTTACATAATCTTTTCTTCTTCTGTTATTGCATTTCCTTCTTTGCCTTTGATATTTTTTTTTCAATTTCAAATTTCCTACCCTAATCGAAGAAAAGGTCCGATTTTTTTTTCATTTAACGTCAGAACGTCCGAGGATCAAAATAAAACGTTTTATAAAGGTTTCAGCAAGAACGGTTTTAAAATCGACATAAAGAAACGTCCAAAATATGTCGACAAAACGTCCGAACTAAAAGCAAAACGTTTTGTATGCTACAGTCTGATAAAATACGACTACTAAACCTTTTTTCAGCGTCCATGTCAGAATGTTTTTTATAAAGTTAGGGACGGTTTTAAAACGTTTTATTTGAGTCGTTTTTAAATACACTAGTAAAAACGTTAAAAAAGTATGTTTTCATTAAAAGTCAAAAAGTTATTTTCTTTAAACGTTTTTATAGCCACTGTAAAAAAAACGTTCAAAAGACGTATTTTTGGGTCCGCAGAAGTATAAGTTGGACGTCCAAAAATATGTCTAAAAAACGTCTTTTGTCGAACCATTTAGTCCGTTTTGAAACGTTTTTAAAATGTCTTTTTTCGACGTCTATATGACGTTAGAATTTGTGACATTTACACTAGAGAAAAACGTCTTATAAACGTTTTCGTCTTTAGAACGTTCCGACGGTCGTTCGTGTACGTTTTTTAAACGTATCTGTGCTCTTAGGGTTAATTAATACGTTGTGTTATTTATTTTTCTGTATTTATCTTTTACTGTTATAATTTAATTCTGTTTTCAATTTGAAATTGTATTTATTATCGAAATGATCTTATTGGTTCATCAGTTTTATTTTTGTTGATAAATATTTTTTCAGTTCACTAAATATGCAAACATTAAAGCCGGGGAAATTTATTTGCAGTATGTCTACAAACAAACAAAATCATAAATACGATTTAATCTACCATAAAGCTTTGTACAATCAGCCAGATTTGGTGGATTTTTTTATAAAATAAAATATTTGGTTTAATTATTTAAACATAAATAACAACTAATTTTTCATAAATAACTTTATTAAAAAATAAATAATCTGTAGTAGCAAAATATTATTTATTAAAATTTATAATAAATTTAGTAAATTTGGAATTTTCTACTTGATCACTATTTATTAGTGTAACGCACTTCGGTCGTTACGGGTCACTTTGGCGCCTTAGTCCAGGTTTCGGATTGCCTCGAGCGCCACCTTCCGTTTATAGTATGAAGGCCACTTCACGGGCAGCATCAGTGGAGAAAGAAATACTTCAGCGGCTAGAAGGGTGGTCTTTACTTGCCCTACTGGGTTTAGTTACCTTGGTATTTGCTGCTGGGTTGTTAAACCAAAAAAAAAGAAATGAAGTAAATAAATCCTGTATTCAATTTACCAAAAATCCGGATGAAAGGTGTGTAACGGACAGAACAGGCACGACTGGCTTGGCTATCGTGGTGTGGTCGGACTGACAAGTGAACCCCACAAGTCAAATGGAAAGGGGCCTCAGCAAACCAAAGGCAGTCGGCAAACTAGCGACGACCTGTCGACACATACGGTAGTCCGACTCCTAATGGCTCGCCGATCCTTATTTTTTCTACAACGTAATTCTCTACGTAACCCACTTTCAAGCCGGATAAAAACTCTCTAGGCAACCTACTGGCAAACCGGATAAGGGACATCGTATTCGGGCCGAATACGGTTTGCCGGACGGCGGATTCGCGCCTCTACACTTTTCTTTCATTCATTCTGCCGTCACTATGTATTTTTGTTTATTTATCTGAAATCCTGAAATAACAAAAACAGCTGTCTCGGTTGAATAAACAAGTGTTTCTCCTGAATATACATATGTGGAAAAAAAATTATATATAAAAACCAAAAATGAAATATGCTTTCGGTAAGCGAGGGGTTCGTAGATGTCTGGCCGCTGGTGGTTAGCCGACTCTCTGCCACTCTTCGGTCAGGCGGACATGCCTTACTAGCACGCCGCGTCGGCAGCCGTATGCGGGCCGAATACGTCCATTCGGCAAGACTTTCCTGGGCCGTTGGCGGGTCGGCTAGTCTGTGTTTGCTGGACGTCTATTATTAATATTTACCCTGGCGCTCCGAATCAACTCTCTGTTGATTGATGGCGTTATTCAGATACCACTTCTATTCTGGAGTTTGTAAAAAATCATAATATTTATATACACTGTGAACCAAAAAGTTTTATACTTCAATTTTTGGAACACACTGCAGATGTATCTTTGTACGTTATGACCAATGTACCTAAGGTAGATAATTAGGAAATAAAACAAATTGATAAGTGTTAAAATTATATTTTAATATTTACAAGTTTTCATTCTAAAAGTTTTTTGTGCTACCACTTTAAAAAATGCGTTTTTTCGTACTTTTTACTAGCTCTTATGTCAAAAGTTGCATTAAAGATAAAATATTTTGAGCAATAAATATTCTGTTCCTATTATTGGTGGCTGCACAAAAATATCGTAAGTGTATTTACAGGACTCACATGAAACTGAATGATCGCCCTGTAAAGTACCACTTTCCGAGCTTGATACGTAAATAACTGTTACATTACTTTTAGGTGACTCATTACATATTTATTCCTATCTTCCATGCATTCGCATCAAATGTTTTTTTAAATGATCGCTTCGATAGAATCCTTTATCACAAACCGTGCATTTAAATTTTTTATCTACATCATGAATTGCTAAATGTTTTTTATAATTACTTTTATGAAGAAAACATTTATTACAAGTTTCACATTGAAACTTTTGTTCACCAGTATGATTTATTTCGTGACTTTTTAAACCAGAATAAGTAAAAAAACATTTTTCACAAACAGGACATTTGTATTTCTTTTCACCGGTATGAATAGCGTGATGACTTTTTAAACATTTTTCTCTACTAAAACTACGATTACATATATTACACATGAAGTTCTTTTCGCAAGTATGGATCATCCTATGTCGTTTTAAACAAGCCGTATCATAAAATGCTTTATCACAAAAGTTACACTTATACTTCTTTACTCCAGTATGAATTAACAAATGTTTCTTAAAATTACTCACTTGGCCGAAATATTTATTACAAGTGTTACATTTATACTTCTTTTCGCCAGTGTGAGTTACAAGATGTTGCCTAAGCGTAGAACTTTGAGTAAAAGTTTTATCACAAATTGTACATTTATATTTTTTCTCTCCAGTATGAATCAAAAGATGTTTCTTTAAAGTATCCTCTAAGCGAAAACTTTTACTACAAACTTCACATATATAATTTTTTATTTCTGTGTGAGTTAATACATGTCTTTTAAAATGACCAAAATGACCAAAACTTTGATTACAAGCAATACATTTATATTTTTTCTTTTCTGGATGCGTTCTTAAATGTCTTTTCAGTTTAACAGTTTTATCAAATTCAGCAAAACATAATGTACATGTGTACTTCTTTTTACCTCCATCTACATATTCGTAATTTAATAACTTTTTTATGTCCACCTCTATATCGGGATTTTCTTCAGGTTTAATATCAGCAATTTCTTGTAAATTTTCTTCATCATTTTCTGATTCACTTTCCTTAATAACATCGTCACCGATATTAAAGTCATCATTGTTATCAAAATTATCTTTATTATCATTATCATCATTATAATGTTCCATAGGGAAAATAAAACTGTCATGTGAATTAGTAATATCTGTGGACCAATCCGTATTTTGTTGTGATTCACACCCATTTCTTACATCTACTCCAACATTAATTTCTTCTTCAGAATGAATTTTAAAACATTTATCAGTATTTATCGGTATATTTTCTAATTGTATAAATTGCTGAGGACTATGTTCTAAAATTTCGGATTTCAGTTCTTCTTCACATTGTAATTTTGGAGTTACATATGAAGTTTTCTTTTCGTTAGCGTGGATTTTATAATGTCGTTTTAAGCAAAAACTTCTGGTGAATCCCCTATCACAAATTTTACATTTAAATTTCTTTTCGGTATGTACTAATAAATGTCTTTTATAATTTTTTAAATGAGCGTAAGTACTACCACAAATTTCACATTTAAAATTTTTCTCACCTGGACGAGTTATTAAAGTTTCTGTTTTCTCACGATCACGAATTTTTGAAGTAGTAGAATTTTCTCTAGTGTGGATTTTAATATGACGTGATAGGCAATAACTTTGCGTAAATGCTGTTTCACATATATGACACTTATATTTTTTTTCTCCTGTATGAGTAAGCAAGTGTTTTTTATAAGTATTTAGGTAAGCGAAATTGTTATGACAAATTTCACACTTGTAATTCTTTTCGCCGGTGTGACTAATTTGATGAGACTTTAGAGCTGCATTCGTAAAAAATGATTTGTCACAAATTGAACACTTGTGTTTTCTTTTTCCGGAATGTATTAATAAGTGCATCCTTAGAGAATTTTCATGACCAAAACTATGCCCGCAAATAGGACAAACATAATTTTTTTCACCCGTGTGCGTAACTCTGTGCCTAATTACGTCACGTTTTCCATAAAACGCCTTGCCACAAATATTACAATGAAATTTCTTTTCCCCTGTGTGAATTAACAAATGTTTTTTATAAGCATTTAAACGACTAAAGCTCTTATTACAAATTTCACATTTAAATTTTTTCTCTCCATTATGGGTTATATAATGTTGTTTTAGTGAAGAACTTTGAGTAAAAGCTTTGCCGCAAGTGTTGCACTTGTATTTTTTTTCACCGGTATGAATCAATATATGTCTCTTTAAATTATCTTCGTGACGAAAACTACTACTACAAACTTCACATATATAGTTTCTTTCACTAGTATGGCTAACCATATGTCTCTTGTAATGACCAAAATGACCAAAACTACGATTGCAGGTGACACATTTGTACTTCTTTTCTTCTGGATGCGTCCTTAGATGTCGTTTTAGAAGAACTGTTTTATCAAATCCTGCAAAGCATAAAGTACATGTATACTTTTTTCCTTTTTTGTCTTCTTCTACATCTTCATCATCTTCTAGATCTTGATCTTCTTCTAAATCTTCATCTTCTTCTTCTTCTTTGGTGATACCTAATTCGACGTCTGGTTTAATAGTTATTTTTTCAGTCCTTCTATTATTTTTTGAAGTGTGTTTTAGATTTTCTAACTCATCAGTATTTTTCTTATCTTCATCCTTAATATCTATATCAGTACAGTTTTCAATTTTACAACCGTCTGGTGGACTTTCAGTTTTTATAATGTTAGAATCTTCCACAGGATGAAGTTTAACATCAAGTGAATCCATTTTCTTGTGATCTGCAAATAAAAATAAAAAAACAGTTTAGATACATTCTGAAAAACATAATAAAGCAGTATAAAGAATAGAATGCAATTGATTATTTTTAAACCAACAAGTTTTTACTTTTAGCAGTTACATAGTTATTTATACAAGTACAAAAAATTTTGTGGATTTTTCGAAATTAAATTTAATTGCTTAAAAAGGGAAGGAAACAATAAATATTTTTAAGAACTTTGGATAAGTAAAATTAATTCTTTAGAATGCAATGCACTTGTATATATTATCGTAATTATTTAGTTCGGAGAATTTGACCAGGAAATATCACACAAAATAAATATTTCTGTAACCTTTTATTATGAATTATAATTGCCAAAAATTTGAAGATACCATTTTTCTAACAAGCAAAATAAATTTACTAGTTCAAAAAATAGTTGTATTAATTAAAAAAATTGAAAGACACGACATGATGCGTTTTTTAATGGGGTTTTTCAAGGGTTGAATATTATTTGATTCTAATTACACAGCTAGGCGTTGATACTAAAAGGTGGCAGCACCTACCGGAAGTCAAATTCGTAGTAAAAAGGGATAATTCGCTAAGTAAAACCATTTTATTTTTTATTTGCTAAAATATAGTAAAATTAAGGGTGGTACCCGGAGGCTTATGGGGATAGAACCAATCAGAAATGTCCATGCTGTTTGGTACTAATTTGACAGTTGAAAATCATTTCCCGAATTAAGTTAGTTAATTTCCAACTTTGCTCAAGATCGGTTAAAGTCAGATAAGACTTTGGGCAAGTGCAAAAAGATATTTATGCCATGCGCAGTTTCATTCACGCCGGTAACCAGGCCGGATGAGATCGAATATCTCGAGGAACTGATAGGGATTGGTGGCACAATTACACAGTTGCTAGTCGGTATCACCTGAATGACAAAGGTATTGTCTTGGGTTTAGGGTGATTGAGGACCGTGGTTCGGAGCCCACGATAAGCTGTAGGTCTCGACCACATTAGCCCTGGTAGCAAAAAAGAGACGTTAAATTTAATAGCAAGCAAGCAGCAAAGATATAAAAGTATTGACGACATTCTGACTATTAGATCGAGGATTATTCAACAGAAAATAGTAGACGTAGAAATAATTCTATCTCACAATCGCATTTTACAGAACTCGTATGTGCCTTGCTCGACCTAATGTTAATTTGTTGTGTCGTGATTCTTTCAAGTCACATGCATTTTCTGACCATGATCAGAGCCCGGAAATTAGTCACTTCCGATTAGGCAACGAGACACGGGTCAAATTGAAGGTTTCGGTCTCCTAAACAATAATTTCTTAACACGCAGTAAAAAAAGGGCGCGTGTTTGAAAAAATACAGATATCTATATAAAATGTCGGAGTGCTTCGTCGTTATTCCAATTTTCCGAGAAAACTATGCATTTCTGTAGTTGTACCAATCAAAATATTATTTAGTTGTTAGTTTTCAGTTACCAAATTGGTAACACTGATGTGCTATTTTTGTGCGCACGCAGGACTCGCAGGAATCTCTCAGTCAGTCAATGTCAATAGAAGTTGTAAGAAGCACTTGTTATCATTCAGTTTTATCTACATCATCAAACAAGCAAATATATATTCGTTTATAACATTGAGCTATTTTATTATTACCACAGCTTCCACCAAAATTTCTGAGAAAAACAAACGTAACACAGGAGGATTTTAG
The DNA here is from genome assembly GCA_963243735.1 of Neocrepidodera transversa. Classification (NCBI taxonomy): domain Eukaryota; kingdom Metazoa; phylum Arthropoda; class Insecta; order Coleoptera; family Chrysomelidae; genus Neocrepidodera; species Neocrepidodera transversa. The sequence continues at coordinate 6,462,581 of OY725350.1, forward strand.
AATAATTCAATTCTTTACAACTTTTGTATTAAACTTTTTTTCGAATTAGGCATAGTTTAGGCGACAAATAATATTGTAAAATTGCTGAACCTACAACTTTTCTGTTTAATTTTTTTTCGAATTCCTCATAGTTTCGCCACTAGAGGGCGAAAAGGAATACACATCTAGGATTTTTTGCCTTTTTTTTAATTTTGAGGACAAACAATGCAAATGTTTTATTACAAAGTTGTAAAGCATCAAATTCCGTACATACATAAGGTAAAATTTTTCCAGAATTCCCCGTAGTTTCGCCGCTAGAGAGCGCGAAAGAAATTAACATAACAAAAGTTGAAGTGTCTGTAAAAGAAAGATAAATCTGAAAATGTCAATGAAGTGAATATATTTAAATCTGAATTCAATTATTAAAAATAAATTTGGGATGAAATTTAAAAAAATAATTTACCTATGATGTTGGTAATTAAAACTAAAAGATGTAAAATCTGAGAGAAAACTTTCAATAGCAGAAGTTGAAGTAGTGTGAGAATATATAGTTGAGGGTGGCCCTTTAAAGACGAAACGTTATTTTAAAAAATTGGATACGCTATATTAGGCGATCTTCAAGAAAAGAAAACCTTGTAAAAAATCTTTTAAAATTAAGACGTTAATTTCGACCTACAATTAATAATAACGTTTTTACGGAGATACAAATTTCATTGTAGTTTTCACTAAAATATCAAAAAAATCTATTATTGTGGCTACGAAGTATATTTTTGTTATATCAACATATTATTTTTCTAGCTGTTTAATTTTGTTTGTAATGTTTTTTTGGCTTTCAACAATTCGATATAATATCTTAAGATATTTGGTAAAAGAAAAAAAAGAAAATCTAACAGGAGTTAAGTTTTAAGAGATAATTAAGATAAATGTATTTAATTGTTTAGTAAATGCTGCCACCTGTTAGATAGATCTAAATCTTTACGTTTTTATCATCATTGCGTTTTAATTCTCCATAGGTGGCCCATTGCTCCAATCAGAAAGTAGAGGGGCGATGCAATTAGGATAGAGCCCCATTCCCAACGTTGTATCTATAACCGATTGCGAAATCAAATTTTAGTTGACATTAAATTCCAAAATAATTTTACTAAGCATCAAAAACAATTAAGTTTGTCCACTATAAAAAGCATATTACTATATGAATATCACATTTTGCAACAAGCTATAGGGTTAACTGGTTTTTTAAAATAGAACACTCAGTTTTAATTTTTTTTTAATTGACGATTTACCGAAAACTATGCTTGGAACAAAGAGCAAAACTCGCTTTTTATAGAAAATTGTAAAAACATAAAGAAAACAAATATTTGTAATTTTTTAGAGTGGTGGAAAAAAAATACAAAAGTATGTTAGCTTTGTCAGTGCCATTAATTCAAGAAAAAAAATAATTCATCTGAATATACAAATATATTGTCAAAAGCTTCTAAATTGAATATTCGAATATAAAACAAGTTTAGTGTACAATTTGTGCGTGAAGACAAAACCCACGCACACGTGTATAAAATAAACGAAAAATCTAGTAAACCAAAAAATATATTTAATTTTTAATGTTGAAATAGAAATATTTCATTTTTAATAAAAATCTTCAAAAAAATAAAAATCGATTTATCATTAGTAATCGCATTAGTTTTTATTTTTGCAATGAACAATTTTAGCATTTTTTTAATCGATATTTGAATATAGAAGGTCTAAATGTAATGTTTATACCACTTTGTTATTTATTTAAGACAACCCATAAAGCTAAAAACATCCTCTTACTTAAATTACGCGGGCTTGATGACGTCATACCAGAAGCTATGCCTACGTCACTGTGTCAATGATTAGTTGAAATTATTCGATGTATCATCGATAATCGAAGTGTTAAATTATGAATAATCTATTTGCAATAATTATTAATAATACCCAATAAAGTTCAAAAAATTGATAATATAGTTTAAAGGTTCGAAATCAGAGATGGAGCATTATTGATCTGAAAAAAATATGAAATCATAACAGATATGGATATTCTATTCGATTTTAATCGATTTTTTTAGTAATCGAATATATGTACCAACATAAGTTAAATCACCGAATAAACTCCCCAGATCAGTAAATACGTCACGTATTTTAAAAAATAATCATTTTTAGCAAAAGAAGTATATTTTGGTGCGTTTTGTTTTTTTAACTGAAACGATATTATTAAGATTAAGTGGCGGCATATTAGAAATCCCAAAAATCGTCTATTAGTTTTGTTATCGATTTACATCAAAAGAATTTTAAGATGCAAATCGTAAATCGATAGGAATATGCCATTACTTTTTAATTAATCGATTTAATTAGAATCGATTTCAAATTAATTATTATCATTTCTTACTTACCAATCGAGTTTTTAGATAAAAATTATATAACTGTCATTTGGTAAAAACAATCTACTGTCAGTAAAAATAATACTCTATTTTATGTGTAAAAAAACTTTATTTTTTATTTTTTAACGTATCATTCTAGTGTCTATAAAAATTGACATTTTATAACACTAGTAAAGAAATAAAAGAACGTGTAAAAAAATTTATATCTGTAATGAATTATTTTTCTACTAACATTTTTTAACGTATCATTCTAGTGTTTATCAAAATTGGTATTTTTCTCCACTAGTAAAGAATTAAAAACAAGGGACAGCCTCGTTAGACAATTTCAGGTTGCCTGCAATAAAGATTATTTACACTGCAATTGACTAAAGTGTATATTTAACTATTAAATTAAATTAGAAGGTTTGTTATATGTTAAAAATGATTTTATTTTATTCTTGAAGCTACTCGAGTCGCTAAGCTCGTTTCACAATCTACTTTGCGTAAAAAAGAAAATGTCAAAATAGACAGTTGTTTACAAAAAATATTCTGTTCGGAAATATTAAGCTTACGGGATTTTTATAAACCGAAACGTATAAATCAGGGCCGGTTTTGAAGTTGTCTGAGTTAACAATATATTTCATATAATATAATAATGAATTCGATTTGTAAATGTCACTTTTCTTCTTCTTAAGTATATTAGATGCGGAAATGGTGCCATTATTAGATCAATTGCATAATAAAAAAACTAATTTATGATGATACAGAAATTAAAACGATTATTACGACTGGAGTATTTGATGAAACTAATACAATACAGAGTAAATGATAGAGCAATTATTTAATTGGACAAAAGCGTGGTTTGATGCCCATTATACTCCTGCAACCGGTTGGCTTGATTTTAGTGAAAAATGTCTAACAAAAGCACATGCAAATAAAGGAAAAAAATCTACCGAATCTTCTAAAAATATAAAGAATTCTTTCCTTCGACTGAAAATTTTTAAGGTAAATTACTCCCTATTATTCCTTCTAATATTTATGAACAATTAGACGAAATAATAATTCACCCTCTGCACTAAAACTAATCGAAATTGATATAAAAAAAATAAACCCAGCAAGCTAACAGTATCCAAGTAGCTCAGCTACGGCCAGATGGACAGGCAAACAGTGTTAGTTGACTTGGGTCACTGAAAATAATAGAATTCTAAACCGTTCTATGGATTGCTGAAAATAAAAATCCAAAATTCGAAACCGTTCTAGATTTATTACTGAGACAGACGGACAAACGGACAGACAGACGGTTGCAAGTGACTTGGATCATTGAATCAATAGGTGGGTGAGCTATGGTAACCAGCTATCGATTGCTGAAAATAGAAATTAAAAATTGGAAACAGTTCTCGAGCTATTGCTGTGGCAGATGGACGTACAGACAGACACACAGACAGACGGACGGACATTGTAAGCTTCGCTACTTAACACGTTCCCTGACAACCGTATTTTTAAATATAAAGCCTCCGGGAGCCAACCATATTTTTATACATCGATTCGCCGGGGGGCCACCATATGAAATACGTGTTTTTCCCATTTTCCCAACGCGGCCCAGATAAGCATGTTAGTACCGCTATGGGCCGTTGGGTCCGAATAGTAACTTATATTCTACAAAGTAAACAATTAACACGTGTATTGGTTTTATTTTGCAAACTGAATGAGTGAATAGCTTTAAGTATTACATGAAGTTTAAAAATACATATTAAACAAAATATTTCATGGTTTCAGATGTTGAAACGTTAATATTCTAAAATTCTGAATGAACGTGAGTTGCAAATTATTGCATCTAATTACGGAGAACTATCCGACGAAGATGATTGGGAACCAGTCGACGCTTCTGAAAGCGATTATGTGTGTAGCTCAGAAACAGAATCGGACTCATCATCAGATTCAGAAACTGTGGAAAATATACAAAAATTTATAAAAAGAAAACTGGCAAAATACATCCACAACGGAACCTCGATCCAGAACCGAACTTAGATTCACTATAACCTCGATCCAATAGCGAACTTATATCCAGAACCGAATTCAGATTCACAACCGAACGATAATCTTCAACAGAATGCAAGGATACCTTCTTCTGAACCTTTAGAACCAGTGTGTGGTCCAGTAGTAGGTAATTATAAAAAAATAGCATAGTTTTCTGTTGTGTATGGAGTAATTCTATAAGTAGCTGCATTGTTGGCAAATGTTAAACCGGAAGACTTCTTTCTTGCTATTATTAGTATGATTTGTAAGCAGACTCTTATGACTACAGATGCAGCACCAAGCTCTCGCTAATATAACTGGGCTCCAGCGACAAATACTGAAATCAGACGATTTCTGGAACTAGTTGCATGGATGGGTTTAATGAAAATACCAAAAATCGCAGACTACTGGTGTAATGATGAACTATTCACTAATACTTTTGCAAAGAATATCATGTCGAGGAATCGATTCAATGTTGTTGAGAATGCATAATTTTACTAATAATTTATCGGCAGATACAAGTGATGAACTGTACAAAATAACACCTCTGATAGCAAATTTTCAGTCTTTGTAAGTTCCGGAGGAATATGTTCGAATTGATGAGATCCTCTTACCATTTAGGGCAATATTAGGTTTCAAACAATATATAATAATAATAATAATAATACTCGCCCTATATTTCACCCCCTTACGAGTGAACCCCAGAAGCCAATTACTTGTGCGGGGAAGGGACGACTTACTGAGGATTGATGGCACAAATATGGTGTAAAACTCTTCAAGGTATGTTCCGGACATGGATAAACATATAATATAAAAATATATGCAGGGAAAGAAAATAACCACAAGGTTACTTCCGAAGGCATTGTAATGTACCTTATGTAGGATTTAGTATATCAATGGAGGATGCTTATAACTGACGATTTCGTGGAAAATGCTAAGGAAGGAAGCTTGTATACACGTACACATTTTCAGCTCCCTGAAATAATGGCATTATAGAAAAAACGTACCCCACTCCGTAATTTAGATTATTTTTACTCAAAAAAGAGTTTATGAAATAGGATGCGATTTGGTGAAAAATACTGAAAAAGAAAAGTTGTATGCATTTGCAAATTTTTATTCCATTAAAATATCGGCTTCATAGAAAAAAAGTACCCCACTCCGCAATTTAGATTATTTTTTTTCTCAAAAAAGAGCTTCTAAGACAGGATGTGATTTGGTGGAAAATGCTGAGGAAGAGAAGTTGTATTCACTTGAAAATTTTCATTACCTTAAAATATCGGCGTCATAAAAAAAACCCCTCCATAATTTAGTTTATTTTTTTCTCAAAAAAAAAAAAACTTTTGAGACGGGATGCGATTTGGTGGAAAATGCTGAGGAAGAGAAGTTGTATGCACCTGCAAATTTTTAATTTCTTAAAATATGGTATTCATAGAAAAAAGTACCCCACTCCGTAATTCAGATTTTTTTCTCAAAAAAGAGCTTTTTAGACAAGATGCAATTTGGTGGAAAATGCTGAGGAAAGTAGGTTGTATACATCTCAAAATTTTCAACTGCCTGATACATCGGCATCGTAGAAAAAAGTACCGCTCAAAAGCTCCTTTCTGAGACAAAAATAATCTAAATTACTGAGTGGGGGTACTTTTTTTCTATGATCATTATATTTCAAGGAGTTGAAAATTTGGAGGTGTGTACAACCTTCCTTCCTCAGCATTTTCCATCAAATCGCATCCTGTTTCAAAAGCTCGTTTCTGAGAAAAAAAATATTAAAATTTTGGAGTTTGGGTACTATTTTCTATGATGCCGATTTTTACGGAATTTTGCAAGTGTATACAACTTCTCTTCTTCAGCGTTTAAGCTCGTTTCTAAGAAAAAATTATTAAGTTTTTTATGGTGCATCTATTGTATATGAACCACAAGACTTATTTTGCAAGAAAATTTTTTTTAATATTTATTAGCGATGTTGTCCTCTTGATCTTACATCTTTTTATACCTATTATTTTTATTATTATTATTAGGGTTGTTTTCTTCTTGATTACATTCACTTATACATATGAGTTTTTAACATTAAATAGTTATGTATATAATTTTTTTTGGTAATATCAAATGGTGTTGAATACTTATAGTAGGGGAGCCTAAGCGGAGATTTGGCGATTTACTGAAGCTCGGCAGATTAATATTTGGTGCACCCAATTGAGTACCTTTACCAGATATGAGCTCTTAAGCCCGTCTAGGATAAAGGATCAGAATAGTAAAAAAAAGTTAATCATTAGAAATTTTCGAACGTGTCAGATTAAGGTAGGGACGAAAGTAACTGGGGGGAGATACAAATTTGTAAAAAAAAAACGTTACCTTGAAATACTCGAGCGCAGTTATTTTTTTTTTCATTTTGATGGAAATAATTTAAAGATTAAGAAAATAATATAATCTGCCGATTTCCTCAAACCGGAGTACTTAAAATCATCAATAAAGTGTGGTGTGTGCAGCTGCTGAGAATTATATATTTCCCACTCCGCGTCTCTCTTCCCTTCCCACTCTTTTCTATCTCGCACTCTAGTACGCTTAAGCATGTCTATAGAGCTTTTAAAAATATGCTGCCACAGAACAAAACGATGTACCGATGTTGGAAAACCTTAGTTATTTCTCGAAAGATTAAAATATTCCTTATCATAAATGCTGTAAGGATCAATATTTGCTTGATATTTCTAGAGAAGATAATCTGAGGTTGAAATTGGCGACGAAATCGAGCTAGACGAAAATGATCCGAAAGATGAAGATGAAAATTAAAAAAAAATTAGTAAAAAAAATTAAATTCTTATATTTATTTTTCTATAAATATATGTATCCAGCGCTTTTTAATGGACTAAATTCAATGATTAAAAAAATCGTTTAATTTTTTTTTATTTTCGGATTTATGAAATTCCTCTGAATAATCGTTAGATTATTGATCAGCACGTCTTGGACATTAAAATTATATATCTTAATGTTAGCGAGTATTTCAAAAGCACGATATTTTCTGCATTTTTCAAAAATCACCGACAGTTTGCGTTACATAAAAATCGTCAGAATATTATGTGAGAACTTTCTCTGGGTATAAATCCCACCCCTTAAAATATGTGACACGCTAGATTAAATTTTTGTTTCTATTTTCAACCCTTCTGTACAGCCACCCCCATCGTGTAAACCGTCAGATTAAGCAATCTATATATATTTCCATATAATGGTTTTTTTTATATTTTTGAAATTCTCTAGACCCTCCCCCTACCGATGAATGGGTATACATTATATAACATTTTTTCTCTTTATCATCCAAGCTTCGAAATCTAATAGGTCTTCACGACGCTCGAGTAAATCCCCGTTTAGCATCTATTAGTTTTGAAATAGAAAATAATATGTTAATATATTGAAATAAGAATTCCTATTTAAAATGTAAATTCCATTTCCTAACCTGTTGAACGATTCTCCAATGGGTTGAGTTCAGGAGCTTGAAAAATTTAACAATACAATATTAAAAAAAAATAATAAAATTAATAATTTTCTTTTTTATTTTCTCTTGACCTTTTCTCTTGATCTCTTGATATTTTTTTTACTAAACTCGCCTCCTATCACCTTCTTATGATTAAATGTTGTAAATGAAATAATAGTCAATTACATTCTCGTCATCATGTACCTTACAAAATTCCATTTTACTTACAATAATTTTTTTTACAAAATTTTATTTTACTTTTTTAATCGACACTTTCTTTCTGACAATCAATAATCTATAATCAATAATCTTCTTTCTTTTAAAAACTCAATAATTTTACCTACTATTTTTTTTTAAATTTTTAACTATAATTTTGATTGATACCAACCCAATGACAAATCAGGTGAAAACCTGATAGGAAATGTCATCCAACCTGTCACAAGAAATTTTATAGTTCAAATGGCTTAAGAAAATTAGTTTACTTTTAATATAATTTACTAAAATTTCTTTTTAATTCACATTTTTCTTAATTATGTTACAAATAAAGGAACCCTGTTAATTTTACTTCCAATTCCTATCCATTTTCTTTTAATTCAACCAACCCCTACTTACTATAATATTTTATAACAAATTAATTCTTAATCTTATACAGGGTATAACAAATTTCATAACAATAAATAATATAAAAATCTTATGATTTCTTTTTCGTGTGAGTTTAGATTGGTAGTGGGGGTGGGAGGAGTGGGAGCTGCATTTAGGTGCTTCACACGAGTAGGTATGTGAAATGTATGTGTTGGAAAAAGGAACCTGTTGACCCTAATATTATCATATCATTTATTTGAAGGAAACCAGAAAATACGCCCATAAAAAATTATTAAAAATGAATATACTTTAACAGAAGATTCTCATCATAAAAAAATAAATATGGCCCCTTAACGAATTACCACATTGTATACATTTTTGGGGAAAAGACTTTCAGATGTTATGATAAATTATAGTATGTTCTATTTAACGTAAAGTGATAATTTTACATTAAAAAAGGCCATTTTTCGGCACTTTTAAGAAAAAAAAATACATTTGGCAACTATGTTAAAAAAAACTTGAAGCAAATTAAAGTTTAACGTGTTGAAATGTGTGACTTTATAATGGGACACTCTGTAAAATGTATTAAAGTACATAAAAGTACATAAAAGTCTTATTAAACACAAAAATAAAAGATAAAATTAGCACATTTTAATTTATAAAAATGATTAGAAATAAAATAAATCTATTTAACTTAAGAGAATTTTGGTATAAGTTTTCTTTTACAGTGTTAAAATACAATTATATTTTTTAAAGAATTTAAGTAAGAAGTGGCAACATTGGTGTACAAATTAACTGAATTTTAATTGACAATGCAAATGCACTTTTTTAATTTCATAATCACTACCGATATAGGTATTTTATGTTATTATTAATTTTTGTTTATTTACCTAAGTACTTTATTAATTTTGCTATATATAAAAGGCTAAAAGTAATTTGTGTATAAAATTATAGTAAATATGATTTATTGACTAATGATAAAATTATATCAAATAATAATAGTTTTAATAATGGAAAAATAATCAAATGTTATATTTATATGTTTATACAATGTAAAAAAAGGGTACCATAAACCTGTTACACACTGTATTATTATAGCAGGTAATAATAGATTTGTTTACAATCAAAATAATAAAAAATTGTCCACTTTTTAACCTATTATTACTAAAGGAAATGACTTTAAAAACAATAACATTAAAATGTTATATTATTCACCATAGTATCCTCATATAGGTGTATATTTATATATTGTATTATAAGAACAATGTAAGTACAATAATTTTAAGAATCACAAAGTGTAATTTTTAACATAATTTGTCATCAAAGTATAGTTAGCCATAATATAACCTCAAATTTATATCTCTAATCTCTTTTATTTCGGAATATTTTAATACTTACCTTTAAATAACGTTTTTAAATCAACTTGCTGTATATAAACTAACAACACAAATTTGCCACATTAAATAATAAACTATAAAAATATAAAATATTATTGTATAAAAACTCCTGAATAACACCACAGCAAAGCAACACTAAAATCGAGTAATCGATTTCTAAATAGAGTGAAGCGAGAGATACACAGCGCATACCCTCGCCAACGTAGAGGGGCAAAACTCGGATCGAGCGAGGTCGTGACGTGGACAGAGCCGGCGTTAGCCCATTTTGTATAACTGCCACTCCCAAATTTTTATTTAAATATATTTATTTATAAATTTAAATATTTAAATACTGGTTATAAATAAATAGGAAAGATTTTAATAATTTTATACTAATTTGGTCCAGGGAACTCGAAAATGTAAAAAATAATTAACGCCAAATTACCAAAAAAAAAATTACTATATTAAAAAATATAGTAACGGTTTGAATATTTTTTTTTATATTTTTTTATCAGACAATATAGTAAGTTATAAAATATAGTAACAATTTTGCATAGATAATTAATTTCCTTTTTATTAATAAATAGTGAGTTGTAAAATATAATAACGGTTTGCATAGCTATTCAGAATTGAATTCTTATATCTACAGGGTGATCAACTTCCGGAACAAAATCAGATTATTCGTTAATGTTTGTATAGAGACAATCTTACTTATAGGTTATATGCATAGTTTATTTGAAAAGTTCATAAAATGTTATTGATTAAAAACGAGTTTTTGGGACATTAGGATTTGAGTGTTTTATTATTATTTTACTTACTTTTTTTTTTGGTTTACTCTTAAGTAAAAAAAGCTTGTATCCAAAAACATTAATATTTCGAAACAAATAAATTTTTAATTTATTCAAACACAGAGACGGTAAGTTTTTGAAAGTATTCAACTCCGACAATTACCATACATGTTTCAACCTTATTGGAATCATCAGTGGTACTTTATCGGAATGCGTAGTTTCAACTTTATACTCCAAGTATTTCTATGTACTATAAAAATAGATAGTTACGACATCTATGGTAGGTTGATGGGTACCAACCGGACTAGTCACTTAATAAGATAACCGGCACCAAGTTGTACTTGGTTAGTCGCTTTTATAGAGGATTTTAGTCTATTAGGCTACTAGTCCGGTTGGTACCCATCAACCTACGATATATGTCGTGACTATATATCATTTTTATAGTACATTGAAATACTTGGAGTATACAAAGTAGGTTTGTAAAACTATGCATTCCGACAAAACACCACTGATGATTCCTATAAGGATGAAACATGTAAGGTAATGGGCGGAGTGTATAATTTCAAAAACTTACTCTCTCTGTTTTTGATTTAATTGCTTGGTGCCCGCTCCCCCCTAAGGCATTATGGTGGCGGGTGGGTTCATCTACTGGCACCAAGTTGTACTATTTTTTTTAATTTATTATTAATTTGGCTATTTTGTTTTTATTTTTTATTTACTTCTCTAATTTGTGCTTAAGTAGGGAAAAAATAAAAAAAAGTTATGAAAGCAAAGAGAGAGAAAAAAGAGTATGAAAAAAGGATTAAAGTGGGGAAAAAGCAGTGAAAAAAAAAGAACTATAAAAAAATATTGGGAAAAAATGTGGAAAAAAAGAACGAGAAAAAAAGTGAAATAAAAGTGGGAAAAAAGGTGGCAAAATGAAAAAAATTAGAAAAAGATATGAAAAAAATGTTCAAAGCAAATTAATTTTATAATAATTAGGGCATGAAAAAAGTGTGATGACCTGTTTTAATATATATTTTCAAAAATGGCGGATATGAGTTTTTTGAAATTTCAACCCCCTCCAGTTCTACCCATGAAGGTCAGATCTAAAAAAGTTTTAATCGAATTATAATTTAATAAATAGGACAAAAAAAAAGTCCAATGACCTGTTTCCTTATTTTCAAAAATGGCGGATATGATTTTTTTGAAATTTCAACCCCATCAAGTTCCACCCTGGTATAACGGATGAAAAAAGTTACGTACAAATTAATTTTTTAATAATTATAACATGAAAAAAGTGTCATGACCTGTTTCAATATTTTCAAAAACGGCGAAGATATGAATTTTTTGAAATTTCAACCCCCTCCAGTTCTTCCTATGAAGGTCAGATTGAAAAAAGTTTCAAGTAAATTAATTTAATAATAAGTAGAATATGAAAAAAGTCTACTAATCTGTATCAATATTTTCAAAAATAACGGAGATGTGAATTTTTTTAAATTTCAACCCCATCAAGTTCCACCCCCGTAGGTCGGATGATAAAAGTTACATCCAAATTAATTTTTATAATAATTAGAACATGCAAAAAGTATGATTAAATGTTTCAATATTTTCAAAAATGGCGCAGATATGAATTTTTTGAAATTTCAACCCCCTCCAGTTGTTCCCAGGAAGATCAGATTGAAAAAAGTTTCAAGTACTTAAATTAATTTAATAACAACTATAATATGAAAAAAGTCTAATAGCCTGTTTCAATATTATCAAAAATGGCGAAGATATGAATTTTATGAAATTTCAACCCCATCAAGTTCCACCCCTGTAGGTCCGATAAAAAAGTTACATACAAATTAATTTTATAATAATTAGGACATGAATAAAGTGTGATGACCTGTTTCAATATTTTAACAATGACGGAGATATGAACTTTTTTAAATTTCAACCCTCTCCAATTTTCACCCCTCATTTGAAATATGCAATGAATTACTGCCCCAGATAATGTTTGTACCAAATTTTGTGTTGATTGGACAAAACTTACGAACTCTATCGTATACTATATGAAAATCTACCTAAAAAAAATGAAAAATGGGAGAAAAAAGTGGAGAAAACAAAAAAGTACAAAAAAAATTGGGAAAATAAAAGTGGGAAAAACAAAGGGCAGAAAAGGACAAAAAAATAAGTGTAAAATAAAGTAAAAAAAAGTGAAAGAAAAGCAATAAAAATAAAATAAAAAGGGAGTAAAAGTGGAGCAAAACAGAAGTGTTGGGATAGAATGGGGCAAGAAACAAAAATATGAAAAAAACTGGAGCAAAAAACAAGAGTCGGAAAACCAGTATGGGAAAATATGGATTAAAAGTGTGACAATAAATAAGAGTGGGGACAAATAAAAAATGGGAAAAAAACTCGAGCAAAAAACAAGAGTGGGAAAAAGGGGAGTAAAGTGGGGTAAGAAACAAGAGTGGGGACAAAATGGGGGCAAACCAGAGTGGAAAAAAAAGTTGGAGAAGTAGGGCAAAAAACAACAGTGGGAAAAAAAGGTGGGAAACATTGAGCAAAAAACAAAAGTGGGAACAGACTGGGACAAAAAACAAAAATGGGAATAAAACTGGAGGAAAAAACAAAAGTCGGAAAAACAGAGTAAGAAAAACAGGTGGGAAAAGTGGGACGAAAAACAATGGTGGGGACAAACTGGGACAAAAAACTAAAATGGGAAAAAACTGGAGCAAAAAACAAGAGTCGGTAAACCAGATTGGGAAAAAGGGGAGTAAAGTGGGGTAAGAAACAAGAGTGCTGACAAAATGGGGGAAAACCAGAGTGGAAAAAAAAGTTGGAGAAATAGGGCAAAAAACAAGAGTGGGAAAAAAAAGTGGGAAACATTGAGCATAAAAGAAAAGTGGGGGCAGACTGGGACAAAAAATTAAAATGGGAAAAAACTGGAACAAAAACAAGAATCGGAAAACCAGAGTGAGAAAAAAAGGTGGGAAAAGTGGGACGAAAAACAATGGTGGGGACAAACTGGGACAAAAAACTAAAATGGGAAAAAACTGGAGCAAAAAACAAGAGTCGGTAAACCAGAGTGGGAAAAAGGGTAGTAAAGTGGGGTAAGAAACAAGAGTGCTGACAAAATGGGGGAAAACCAGAGTGGAAAAAAAAGTTGGAGAAATAGGGCAAAAAACAAGAGTGGGAAAAAAAAGTGGGAAACATTGAGCATAAAAGAAAAGTGGGGGCAGACTGGGACAAAAAATTAAAATGGGAAAAAACTGGAACAAAAACAAGAATCGGAAAACCAGAGTGAGAAAAAAAGGTGGGAAAAGTGGGGCAAAAAACAATAGTGGGGACAAACTGGAACAAAAAATTAAAATGGGAAAAAACTGGAGCAAAAAACAAGAGTCGGTAAACCAGAGTAGGTAAAAGGGGAGTAAAGTGGAGCAAAAAAAAGAATGGGGACAAAATGGGGGAAAACTGGAGTGTGAAAAAAGGTTGGAAAAGGAGGGCAAAAAACAAGAGTGGGGATAAACTGGAACAAAAAACAAAAACGGGAAAAAAACTGGATCAAAAATAAGAGTCGGAAAACGAAAGTGGGAAAAAAAGGGAGTAAAAGTGGGACAAAAAACAAAAGTAAAGACAAAATGGGGGAAAACCAGAATGGGAAAAAAGGTAGGAAACATTGAGCAAAAAACAAGAGTGGGGGCAGACTGGGACAAAAAACAAAAACGGGAATAAAACTAGAGCAAAACGCAAGAGTCGGAAAACCAGAGTGGAAAAAAAAAGAGTAAAAGTGAGGCAAAAAACAAGAGTGGGAATAAAATAGGGGAAAACCAAAATGGGAAAGAATGTGGGAAAATGGACAAAAACCAAGTGTGGGGACAAACTGTGGCAAAAAAACAAAAATGGGAAAAAAAACTGAAGCAAATAAAATTAGAGTGGGAAAAAAAGAAAGTAAAAGTGGGACATAAAACAAGTGTGGGGACAAAATGGGGGAAAACCAAAGTGGGAAAAAAAAGGGAAAAGTGAAGCAAAAAACAAGTGTGGGGATAAACTGAATCAAGAAACGAAAATGGGAAAAAACTGGAGAAAAAACAAGAGTTGGAAAACTAGAGTGGGTAAAAAGGAGTAAAAGTGGGAAAAAACAAGAGTCGGGACAAAATGGAGCGTGAAACAAAAATGGGAAAAAAGTGGAAGAAAAACAAGCATGTGAAAAAAGGAGGGGAAATTGGGCAAAAAACAATAGTGGGAAAAATAGAAGAAAAAAGTAAGACAAAAAACAAAACACAACTATCATCTCTCCATTCCCCCTTACTCCAATAAAAAAAAACTTTGATACTTGAAATACCTCGCTTCGCTCTGAAAAAGTTTGGTTAGATTTTCTCTGACCTGGATCAATAATGAATTTTGATTTATAGGCTTGTAAGTCTTGGAAAAATTATTAAATTAAACATAACTAAATACCAATATTGGGATATAAGATAAATATATACGGGATGTTTATAATTTGATTACCCTGTATACATTTTTATAAAAAAAATCCTCTCTGATAAAAATTTGATATTGAAGTTGATTAAAATTAAACGTTAACTTAAATCAATCTAAAAACAATGTTAAATGTTAATTAAATTTTTAATAAAAAGGTTTCACTTTGAAACATTAATTATTTTAGATGATTTTCAGGATACGATAACATATGAAACGCCGCTGAAACAAAACTGAATGTTTCAGGTTTGTTAAAAGGGTTTCATTCATTCGCCAAACGAATCTGAAATATATTCATCACCATTCTGCTACGAAATATTTCATTAGACTGTGCTGCAGTCTCGGTACTATTTAAATAACTTAAAACAAGAAATGCGGAAATTTTTAATGAAAATTATAGTTATAAGTAAGAAGTTTTAACTCGCTTATCATTTTTACGGTATTCTTAATGTACAATAATTTTTTGTCATTTCAGAATATTTAACTTAAAACTTCTGCTCCCAGTAATATACCGGGTGTCTCACTGTATTTTTCCACATTTTAAGGACTTGTATCTTCCGAACCAATAAAGATATCTCGATGCTCTTTTCAGTTAAGTAGGGTCATAAGTTTTATTAGGCTATACCGGAAATGATATTTTAACTTCCGCTAAAAAAATCAAACTGGCGCCATTTCAAAGTTCATAAACTAATTTTCTTTAAATGGGACATCCTGTATATTAATACATTTTTGAAAAACCTCATCCTTTAATTACATAACGGTATGCTTGGTTTCAAAAATTTTTCAAATGGTACTAGTCATTACGTCAAAATTTATTACATGTAAACAAAAAATAGATTATCAAGTTATTTCTTTAGGTACAAACAATAACAAATTAAAAAAAAAGATGATGAAAACAGTCAGATTTTTTTTTGTTTTTATTTAATTCCAATATGGTATAAATTTTACAATGAAATTATAAATATAAGTAAAACTAAAAATCGTAGTATCACTGTAACATAAAAATATCTGTGACCTCCCACCCCCTGGCCGGTTTATCTCATGAAAAAAACGAGTACAAAGTAACAAACCGATGGCAATTTCGGTAAGAAACTTCCGTACAGAAATTCATTTAAAGTTTGGTGACAAGTGAACATAAATCAAAACACAAAAATTGCAAGAAAATATTTATTCATTAAGAAAATTTAGATGTAATAATGGGTAGAAATATTTAGCGTTGGGATTAATAGCGTAGCGACGCTGAATGGACATCTAATATTGTAACTACTGCTAATGAAATTCGTAGGTTAACATATGGGAATGGACTGGGTTTTGACGAAGTAAAACCCAACTCTGTTTGTTCTAATTATCGGCGTCGTCGTCTCGGCGCTGAATACAGAAACTTCGGTGACGGTACTTTGAAATTTGATTTTTGACTGCTCTTTCTCTGAACTGCGAATACCATTTTAATGTCGAGTTATGACGTAAACATTTTACGTCATAATCTTGTGTGGTCCATATTTCCTTTTCGTTCTCATGATCGTTATCTAACCCTCAATATTTAGGCGCGAAAAGAATTATTTTCTAATATTTCAACATTCTAACTTTTGTTATTTAAATTGGGACATTTCAAATGGTTCAAATGTATCTTATCGGTTGTAGACGGACAGACGAATGTCTTTTGAGAAAACCACTTTACTTCGATAACTAGATAAACAGAACACATTAAATTTAATGTTCTCATTATCTCCATAAAATTCCTGGAAACAAACTTAATAAGTCAAAATACCATTAGAAAAAAATTGAAATAATATTCAGGGGGTTGATTCGTCACATGTCTAATATTATAAAAAGACCACAAATATCACTTTTATATTTAATTATTCAAAAATTGATTGGGAAATGAAATAATATAATAGCATAATAAATAATTCAATGTTTGACTGATTGAAAGAAATTGTTCTTTATCAAATATTAAATATCAAAAAAATAACGAGCTGATGGTGGAGGAAATTTCGTAACATCGGATAAAAAATAAAAAACATCAAAATAGTGTCATTACCGAAAATGAATAAAAAATGACATTATATTTGAAATTTGACATAGAATAAATAAGTGAACAAAAACCATGTGCAAAAGTTTTGTTAAAAGGCAGGTTAAGTTAAACATCCAAAGTATAATGTATAAATGTGACCATTTTTATGGGTAGCAGATACAAATGAATCGTCCAAACACAGTCTAATAACCTATTTAGTTAGGAAAATATGTTTTATATTTTAAGTTCTATTGGCAATACAAGATGGTTTCTTGCGGGGCTAGACAGTTTTTGGGCAAGTTTTCTGCCATAAACATTGACGCCTCGCCAGATATCTTATGACTTAACTTACAAAGATTTATTCATTTTTTGTCAATGTGAATATTTTCCAAGAATTTATAAGTTGAAACTTTTTTTTCAGTAATGGTTACGGTTAGAAATCCCAGAATAGTCAGTTAATTTTTAAGTTTCGTTGCGTAAAGACCTGTCATCAGGCATCTTTGAGTTTCTGTCGGACAGGCGAGGGTTTCTAAGAATAAATCAATCGGTTTTATAATTTCGTGTTCATTTTGATAATAATTATTTGTTTTATTTGTATTCATGTTGTTTTTACCTTATAAATATTTAATCACTCGCCAATAAAGTAGATAGAAAAAGTAACGATTTTTATTTACAGCCATAATAATAATATCTAATCAATTTTACTAATTAATAATCAGTGAAAAAAAATTAGGTAAACATTAAATAAAGTATGAGAAAAAAGAGTGGGGAAAAAACTTTCCCACTATGCACTCCGTGTAATGATATTAATTTTTTCCCCTATTCTATTTCCTATATTTTCTTAAACTTATCATTGTGTTTCAATCTTTTTTCCACCTTCTCCCCTCTTTTTACTCCACTTTTTCTCCCATTATCCACTCCGTGTCGAGCGAAGCGAGGTTCGGAGCAATCACAATAAATTTTTTCCCTCACTTTTTTTTCCTACTTTTCTATTATTTTTTCATCCCAAATTTTTTTCCACTTTCTCCTTTTTCCCTTACTTTTTGACTAAAACAAATGGATATATCAACTGCATTTCTAAATAGTAAAATATAAAAGGACATTTATATAATGCACCCAGAACTTGATTGATTTGATTTCTCCGAGTGGATAATGGGGGGCACATTTTCCTCCATTATTTTCCCCCTACTTTGTACTGTTTCCTAATTTTTTTTTGGTTTTGTTCCGAATAATGAAATTAATCAAGTTCTGATAGTTTTACATAACTTCTATTTTACTATTTAGAAATGCTGTTGAGATAAATATTTATTTTAGTAAAAAACTAGGGCAAGGAAAAGTGAAGAAAAGAAAAAAAACAAACAAAGAAAACAGTAAAAATGTAGGGGCGAAAAAGTGGGGGAAAAATTTAATTTGATTGCTTTGATCCTCGTTTCGCTCGACACGGAGTGGGTGTTAAGATAAAATTTATCCCCACTCTTTTTTCTGCTACTCTTTCATTATTTTCTTTATTTATTTTTTTGTTTTAGTTGGGGACATTCAAATTAATTAAGCTCTGACGGTATTATATAAATACATCCAAAAGGTTATCCATATCTTAAATGTGGTTAAATTATTCAGTAGAAATAAAAAGTCATGTACCACAATATATTACAGAAAACATCAATAGTTTTGGCTAATGAATCATCTTCAGGCCATATAATTAGAGTGAATCAATAATACATAACGTTTTTTAAAAGATTATTTAATACATATTAAAATGGAGGAGGGGGTAGGAAAAGGAGGTACATAAAAATTAAAGTAACCAAAGTAATCAATGTATCCTTCTCACTAACCCCCTCCCTTTTAAAATGTGTTAAATAATCTTTTAAAAAACGTTATGTATTATTGATGAAATCCATTGTTAAAAGTTATATGGCCTGAAGATGACTCATAAGCCGAAACCAGTCGCCATTTAAAACTAACGTTTTTTTTTAATATATTGTGGTACATGAGAGTTTTATTTTTATTGTAATATATAAATGTCCTATTAACAGTAAAAATGTAGGGGAAAAAAGTGGGGGAAAATTTAATTTGATTGTTCCAAACCTCTCTGAGCTCGGCAAGGAATGAATGGTGAGATACAATTTATCACCACCCTTTTTTTTTACTCTTTTCTTCATTTTTTTTGGTTCGGAGCATTCAAATCAATTAAGCTCTGAGGGTAATATGTCCTCTTCTATTTTACTAATCAAAAATTCTGTTCGGATATCCATTTGTTTAAGTAAAAAAATAGGGAAAAAAGTTTAAAACATGAAGAAAACAATAAAAAAGTAGGAGAAAAAATTTGGACTAATAATAACGGAGATACGTGTTAGTGCCCTTTTGTAGATTGCTACTGCGCATAATGGGAAAATCACGGAACGGTATCTCAGTTAGGTTTAATATGAACTCGAAAGAAAATTTCTTGCAGAAAGAGACCGAATCTCAGTGTACCGAAAACTTATACCTATCCAAATCGCGATAACGAAGTTACTGTAATATAGAGGTGGGAAGCAAAAAAATAGAGTATCTGGATAAAATAATAAAATTTTTACAATTATTAATTTTCCTGTATAATTCAATAAACTGACAGTGTAATGGGGGGGTTATTATTATTATTATTATAATGATTTATAAAGCATATGAAACGTAATTTTTTGATTCGTTGATAAAAGTGATTTAGTAATAAATGTGATTTAAGCTCAATTCTTTTTATTATGTGTTCGTTCCACGAATAGAATTTGAAATATATCGGAACGTAAAATATTAAGTGAAAAAAAATTTGGACGCCGGTCTAATTGATTTTTTGATATATTTAGAAATAATTTACAAAAAAAACTATGATATATTTAAAAATCCATCCTTTCTTTCTTTCTATGGGTTTAAGGAAATTAAACTCAAATTAAACGTTATATTAGTTTTATTTTAGAAGAAAATTTAGTAATCCATCAGACTTTTTCTTTTATTTCATTGGAAAATGAGACTTGGTTTTGGGCTTGTCTTTGAGTTTCTTCTAAAATTTCCTCGATCCGGCAGTAAAAGATGTCACGTTCCAAGGAAAAACTTGTTCCCAAAGAAAAAATAAAATCTTTCGGTCCCGAAGGAAAAAAAAACTTGCTCGTTTCAAAAAACACGTTCAGTCCCAGAAAAACCCCCTATCTAACGAGGGGAAGAAAAGAAAACTTCAATAAGCGACACAAGCAATATAAAAGTCAATTATTCTAACTGAAGAGGCAAAGAGAGAATATTGTTAACATGGGAAAGACATTTTATAGTAATACCAAGAGGAGAGGGGACACGACGCGAGGAAATAAAAAGAGATATCAAACGAGTCTGAATTTAAAATATACTGAGCAGAGGAATAATGATACGTGGTGGCACAGATAAAAACGTAACACACAATCCGCTTGTCAGCTTAATCTTTCATTACATTTTATATAAAAACAAACTTATTTTAAATGATTTTACAGTAATATTAATTTAGCTATATTAAAACTACATCGTGAATGGGATAAAACTAAAATAGCATGTAACGGTCTGCATTGCAGAATTAAGTGTAAATAATCGATTAGATCAAGTCAAACAAAAGGGCTTATCAACTGCCTTAGACCGAGACATTTAATCAAGTCGGTGTCAGTCACTTTCTTGTCGATTATGCAGATGATGCCATCTAACATTGCCTTTATATATGGATGGAAGCAACAATATTGTTCTAGCCGCACAAAACATATTAAACTCAAGGTTTCAGTCTTTGTTCGTGTAACATGTAAAACATATTTGTATTAATTGTCATTAGTTGTGTTTAAAATTTGTATCCTTTAAATCTAAATCTATTAGCACTTTGTCCACCCTGTGGTTAGATTTGATTTTACGTAGCCGTTGACCACTAGTTTTTTTGTAAATATAAAATCCCGCTACTCTTAAATACGTCATATCCCTCACTTATTCGACTACTTTACGTGCGTCCTCTTGCTTAGAGAGTTCTTTTTTACTATTACAAAGACACATTATTCACGTCACGGGATGCTATTTTTGAAACCGTTAGTATCACTTCCGGTTCTGGTTTGTAAAACCAGTTTTGAAACCGGAAGACATAAAAGTCTGAAAATCTATTTGGGAGCTATTCAAGGTATTCTGAGTTTATTACCGTTGACCGTTTGTCTCTATCTTTTTCGTTTTTGAGTTATAAATGCGGACAGACGGACAGACAGACTTATATTATAAGACTTCTCTACACTTTAGGGTTTAGAAGTCTAAAATATTATTACGATTTTAATAAGAACTATTATCCAATTTTCACATTTATTTTGATACATCCTCCACAACTCCTAATTAAAACAACAAATTATGAGATAACAAGCTTCGATTAATCTGTGCATACATATTTTTTTACATTCGCGGTATAAAAGGATGAGCTGATATTTACAAAAATATTAAGGACAGAAATAATAACCACATAAAAGATAAAAGCAATCAATACATGTGTAACAGTAATCCTGATATTCGTTTCCACTGGTGAAATACAATAAAACCGAACACAATCATGCGTTAATTGTGCTACAAATTTAGAATATAAAACAATAATCCATACCCTAGGGAAAATAAAATTAATAGATATTAGAAACATAAAATGCAAACGCAGGAAATATTTTATAAAAAACAGACTTTATGAATCAACAGTCAAAGCATATTCAGTGGCATAGAAACACTATGAGTTTTTGATTAAAAAATATACTACACTAGCTGTGCCCGCGGCTTAGCCCCCGTGATATTCAGTTTGAGATTATAAAAGTATCAGTAAAAAATCAATATACATTTTTTTATAAAATACACAAATAGCTTTTAGACATTCAGATCTATTCGTTATATATGAGTTAATTTTTCTCTAATTTTAAAGTAAATAGAACAACGACTGAGACGCAATCACTAATCGACTGGGTTATTTCCTCCCTGAGAGCTCTCAACATGATATAACTTCACCATAACTCACGACCAGCCGATATAACTTATATTAATAATCGGTTTCGCGACAATAATTTTCGTGGACAAATGACTAGGCAACTCGCATTACAAAGAATTTAAAGAATTGCCTAGATAGTGAGGATTCAGTTTTTTTGGCTGAATCGGGCATGGGAGGTCCCACCTGCACTGAGGCTCAGGAGGGGATATTGTACTACAATAAGTATTTTTATTCAAAAATCACATTGCTAATTTTTTTACCTTGTACATGAAAGTCACAGGAATTTTTTTAGTATTTTTTATATCTATTTGTATATATTTTTAATTTTTCTTTTTATGATGTTATTTTTTGCGATTTTTTTTATAATCTTTTTTTTGCGATTATATATCCTTACATGTACGCATCTTTCCCTCGCCACTCGGTGACACCAAAAATATAACGCTAACTTTGTTGATATTTTTTAATTTAAATAAATATTTTAGGAACACATACGGGACAAAAAATATTTACGACAAATAGATAAATGTTCAGTTAGAAGCGTATTTTATTTCTTTTGCAAAAATACGATCGTAAAATCTAAACATCTTTTTCCCACTTTTTCCCCCACTCTTTTCTTTTCGCCTAGTTTTTTACTATTTTTCACTTTTTTCACTACTTTTTACTAGTTTGTTCATGTTCTCCCACTTTTCCACCATTTTTCCCACTTTTTGATTTTTTCCTTTACGTATCAAACTTTTTTTTTAGAAAAAAAAAGTGGGAAAAAAGGAGGGATAAAAATTAAACCAAAGAAAACAGTAAAAATGTAGGAGAAAAATGAGTTTCGACACGGACCGACCAAATCAATCAAGCTCTGGGAAAAAAAAAAGTTTGAAACATATATAAGAATTAAAAAGTGGGGAAGTTTGATTTATTTGATTGTTTCTCTCGGTTCGGAACGGATGGTGGGGGAAAATTTTTATTGATTTAATTTTCTAACATGAATATGAGAATCAATGTTTGGTTTAAAAAAAACCCACGCACCTTTCAAACTGACTTTACGATTTTACGAGGCCTAAAGAAATATAATCCATAGTAAGAGCATTTGGCACTAAGAAGTCTGTGAGTTATTGTGTCGAATGCTTTACTAAAATCCAAGAGTACTTAATGGTATACTACACTTGTTTTATCAATACTATTTCAAAATTTTATCGAATAGAGCAGCAGTTAGTACTATGTCTTGGTGCAAATCCGCTTGATGCAAGGGTAATATATTATTATGAGAGGAATTCATAAATTTGAGAATATGTGGCACGTTCTATTATTAAGTAAGGATAGAAGACTTATGACTAGCGCCTACAGAAACGAATTCTATTCTGGTTCCTTGGCTTACGCTTGCGCATTATTCGTTTCGCCCTAATCGGCTTTTATAGTACGTTAATCTGAAAGATTGACAATTCATCACTGTGAACGATATGGGCTGGTGCACAGGTTAGATTTAGATAGTCAAGATTTCTTTTAATAAAATAAATATAAATATTGTTATACTTTCTTTTTTTTAATACACAGGATATATTTAAATAGTCAAATAAATTAAAATACATGGGTTAAATTCAGATAGTCAAGACTGCTTTTAATAAAATAAAAATAATATAAAAACAATAATAAACTCCAAGTTTGCTTGGATGAAGTTTACGGCACTTTAAGTGGTTGTTCTGCGAACGCCGCGAAGTTTTCTGACCAAAAAAAATTGAATGGCCGAGGCGAAATCGAGTTCATTCAAAACTACCCAACAACGAAAACGTGGCATTGCAATCATCTATGCTTCTCACATGGACAACTAGGATATTGCTTGTTCACTAGTAGGAAAACGGACATAGCATTGGAAGGCATGTCGGTCGCAGCTAGTGTATTATAAGAATCATTATTACCTGAAATTATTTCTGATTAAATTTGAGTACAAAGAAATTACACTTGAGTTTACATTTGTCTGATTATTAATTTATTTTTATTTTATTTTAAGTTTAAGCTTCTCCTTGGAGATCGTCATGAATATATGTGGAGTACTTTAGAATCCTTATGTTTAATTGTGGGAATTTCATCTGTGGTTTTTTCATTATTTTTCCGTCTCTAGACTGTCCAGACTTTCTTGGGCATGGGCATTGGTCTACGAATTTTCTTTTTAAGTCTTAAAGTATGAAATGAATAAAAGGGATATTCGTAGTTTTATAAAGAAGCGGCTGGAGTAGTAAAACTCCAGATTTTTTTCTCGTGGCCGTGAGCCAATTTGAGAGGTAGGAAATAGAAGATAAGAACACGATAGTAGGTACTGTAGGTGTGCAGCAGTGTTTGGGAGTTATTTGCTTCAAAGGTCAATTTCTCACTCTATCAAATATTCTCTGGACTTCATCGTCCCAGTTGAATATACGCGTGAAGCATTTATACCCAAATAACCATCTTGGTCTCTCGGTATGAGTCTTCCTCCCCTATTACGTTGATTCCATTTGGGGTTAAAATTTGTTTACAGTGAAATTAGAATGTTTAAAGATGATTCATTATGTTTTTTACGGATTTAGAGTAACTCTCCATTAGCTGCACCACTGTGCGAAGAGGTAAAAAAATTGTTTTGTTAGATGTTACTATGGGCCGAGGCAAAAACAGATAAATGATCTGCAATTATCCTTTATCGAGGGTTAATTCTTTTTCTTTAGTAGGATCGAAAGTTGCTCTTGAGTCTTAGTTTTGTCTATTTCTTGACAACAAAGGAGCAATTTGGGGTTTGGTGATTCCCGATGTTTTGGGTAGAGTATCTGGAGTTATTTAAAGGCACCACAGTAATAGTAAGCTAACACGTAGCGTATCTGATGGTTACCGTTACTAAAGGTAACGGCAAACTAGGATCGTCGCTGTATTATAGAGTCTTTTACAAGGTGCCTGTTGGGGAAGTGGAGGTCTTGGTCCCTGGAATGGAGATTCGAATGGGTGGAAATTCTTAGATTCGGGTTTAGATTGTGATCTCGAAATCTTTGATGATTTTGCCGCTTCAGCCAAGCTGCTGGAAGTGATTTTGTTGGAGGAGGCTATTTTAGAAAGATAAGTGAGGGCAGTCATTTGCTCAAGTAAGTTGGGTTCCAATACCGGTAGTAACAAGGTCTCCTTACATTCCCTGACGATTATAATACATAATATAATTCATTAGGACGGGCGAGGGTCTTTTAGGTATTAGTGGGAGTGGGAACTATAGAAAAAATCAAAATTCCTCTGACATTTATTAGTCGATATTGGTAATTTCATACTTCGTAGCTAGTACAAAAATCAAATAAAAACTAGAAAAAGTAATAATTTTCTTTAGGGGAAGAAAGAACGATTCCAGAAAATGGGAATTTTTCCAAAAAAATTTTTTTTTCAAATTTTTCAATTTGTTTTCAACGCCTTAAAAGAAATCAGTATCCACAAATGTGCTTTCCTTATCGAGAATGAAGTTTCACTTAGTAGACGGGCCCAGGATCCTCAGACCCGAAATAGCTCATTTTCTGATATAGCCTTCCTTTCTTGAATAAAAACTGATGGCCGAAAGAATTTTGCGGATCGGACGTACCATTCTCGAGTTATCGTGCGCACAGACATCTACACAGACAGACATTTTTTTTTTCGCTGAAAATCCACGTTTCATGACATTTTAAGTCATTTGGAGCAAAAAAATGTTTCGAGATTTTTGCACGGTTTGCCCACACTTCACCTTTGAAATAAGTAGATATTAAATGTGAATACAAAATGAACACTTCCAGTCACGTGGTACATCTAGCGAACCTCTCGCGTTGACCGGGTAAATGGGAATACAAAATGAGCACTTCCGGTCACGTGTAGTATCTGGCGAACATATGGTCTTGACGGGGTAATGGGAATACAAAACGAACCCTTTCGGTCACTTGTCATATTTGACGAACATCTGGCGTTGAAGGGGTAATGGGAATACAAATGAGCACTTCTGGTCTCATGTCACATATAGCAGAGCCAATGAAGGTCAAGGTAAAGGTTCATTGAACTCAAGGTCAATGAAGGTCAAGTGTCATTGATCTCAAGGTAACGGTTAAAACAAGTTGAGACAAGCAAAATCTAAAAAATATCGGTCACATCTGGCGCCGAAGGAGTAATGGTCGGTACAAAATGTGCAGGTCGTTAAACTCAAAGTCAACCAGATGCACAAGACAAACTATGACAAGTTAAATCTAAAAATAGTTTATACCCTTGAGTTATATATTCATAGATGGCGCTACTAACATCATGTTAATGGTTAAGTAAGGGGAGGGTTGTCATCGAATAAATCCATTTATCACAGACTTTTATTAAAATATTATTTTATTTTAAATATCTAGTTGACATTCATTCAAAAACCTGACTAAAGCATCAAGAATCTTTTTATTATGAGTGCTAAGTATGAGATAATGTTGATGGGGAATTGGATAGAGTTAGAACTCAAGAACTTACTTAAATTATCAATATGTGAGGAGTGATTACTATAAGAAAATAATATGTGGTTTAAGTAACAAATTGATATATTGTCATAAGTTCAGTAAGGTGATGCAGATTGCAGATTGCAGATATTCCAATTTTATATAGGTGGGAGGGGAATTTTCTATGATTCAGTTTTAGCCTTGTGATAGTAACCGCGTATTTACGTGACACTTTGAAATTTGCGGCAGTGAACTCTTGCTATAACTTTTCCCAGTTTGAGCGGATGTCAAACTTAGCTACAGCAGTTGGGTCATGATAGGTGGAAAAGTTTAAATAGTTCGTCGAAAATGTTGTCAGTTTAGCTAGTTGGAAAAGAATAAATATATTTTAATATTTACGGAGTATCTTTTTATATTAATATATTTTTTCAATATATTTTTTTACAGTCAAAGCTGTTGTATTTGTATTTTTACTTTTATGATTTCTTTCTACTTGGTTCTGACATTTTTAAGGTAAAATCTTTTCTCTGCCAATTGGTATAGAGGGCCCATAAGAACAATGTTAAATGTACACCGAATGTACCTCATGTAACTTAAAATTATTATTAATCAGGACCATTACATCTGCAGTATTTGTTTGTCCAATTAAGAAGCCACTGTAACTGTTGCCATATTAACCAACAATATAAACCTTATACATTGAAAATTTATAACAAAACGGCAATATCTACTATCATAAGTTTTATCTTATCAATTATTACAAATTACTATTTGTTAAATAAATTTTTCAACATTTTAACTCGTATCTTAGTTTGTATGGAAAACTTATGTGTATAATACTCTACTTTTCCCAATGGTCATTAAAACTTTAATATAGTTTGGTAAAACTGTTAACTTTTATTTTTCCAGAATCTTTGTTCCAATTTTATTTTTATTGGAGCGAAGAGTTTCACTTTAATCTAGCAGGGAAGCTTCAGTTTCATTTACGGTGCGGGTGATTGTTTTGTTTTCTCAATAAGTGAGTTAAAAGTTTGCTATATTAGTCAAAGAAAATTTTGTACATTGTATAATAAGACTAGATCTAATTTTTAATAAAAACAAACTGAAAGAAATTTTTATGGTAACCATATTTTTTTCTAATTTAAAGTTTACTGACAGTTAGAAAACAATTTAAAATAAATGAGGCAATATCGGTTAAATTAACGAAAAATCTATAATGCTTTAAAAGCTTTTTAACATGCTAGTAGTGTTTAATAAAAGTAAAAAAAGTGTCGGTCAAGGTTAGTGCAGATGTGTGCGTTTTTTTGATTGTTTTTAAACAGTAAAATGTGCGAAAGAAATAAATTGAAGTGAAATAAAAAAGAAGAAAAAACCCTAGAAGCCTAAAATATAAGCAATATACTCTAAAAGAAATACAACGTAGGGTTAGATAAAAGCTGTGACGAAGCCGATGCGTACGTGAGTTGGGATCTGAATTTAGAGCAAATAAGAAACATGTACAATTTGGATAAAGGCGTTTGGTAAAATATAGTTCAAGTAATAACCGTAGAAAATTAACGACTAATTTAGGGAAAGAAATAATGTGCTAAGCACTAATAAAAATCAACGGAAAAAGCTCATTGTCATGAAAAAAATTTTTTTTGGAGAAAATAGAAAAGTAATTTAAATTTTACGAAAGAAAGAAACAATAAAATTGTGTGTGCTTCTGAATTAAAAAGTTCTATTATTAGGAGAGTAATTGATTTAACATAATAGCTACCTGTAGAAATTTCTATTAAAATTTCCAGATAGAAGTCGCACTTAGCGACTGCCAGTTTAAAAATCATTAAATTAAATATTTTATCCGATAAATCTCAATCAATCCCTTTTTGTGAAAATTACCAATATCTGTTGCGCAATTCTTTGTTCGGGTTGGAACGGGAGAAATTTTTTAAATATTTCTTTTTGAGCATAATAAGAAAGTGCTTCCTATAGAAGCATGTAGTTTTATTCTATAGTAACTGTAACGGTTTATTACAATAATATTTGTTGCTTCGGCAACTGGTCCTTCGAACTTTGATCTTTAACCTAAAAACAATGAAGTGAAGAAAACGATAAAATTACAAACTCTAAAAATATACGAACCAGCCCTTACCTTAAAAAGTTTACTTCTTCTTCCTACACTACCATCTATCTTCCATTGATGCGCTTTATTTTTTTTTATTACATATTTCCCCTTACTTTTTTTAATTATTTCTAAAATTATAATCAATAATAATTGATGTTTGGATCCCATTCTTTTAATGTTGTTTAAAAATTTTGTGACATAACCAATAACAATTCGAGTATTTTTTTCCACTTCTACAAATATGTATCATTCTATGTAATAATTTCCTAAATTTATTTATATAAGCGAATTGTAATATTTTTTAGCCATTTCTGTTTAGTAAATTTTTTTCTCATTTTATCTGTATTCCATTTGTGTATTATTGTCGATTCAAAATAATCATTTACAATGATATTTATTTTAAAACACCCTGTATTTTTCCAGTAATTTCTTTTTGTCAAATAAATGAAGCATGTCAATAATATTGTTTCCAATTTAAAATCGGCATTTATAATTGGACAATATTAACACTCGATTATATTTTAAATCGAATAGAGCAAAAGCAATTATTATTCAACTAGAAATTTATGTTTGCAGTTATTTATTTTTAAAAATGGAAATTTAATGTTTAATAAATTTTAAAATTGCATGATTAAATCTGGAATTGCATTTCTACTTTCTCGCTACATATATATTAACGATAACGAATCATTTCAATCAATAGTAAAATTATCAAAAATCAATTCATCGTAAGTTATATAGTATCAAAAACGAGTTAATCGAAAGCAAATTCATCGAAAATCAAGTCATCGAATGATTAATTCATTAAATCGTCAATTCATCGAAAAAAATTTTTTTTAAGTTATTTTAGAGAAATGTCAAGCGTATAGTGAAGACAAAAAAGCAGTGGTCAGAAAAGTTGTCAAAGTACACTTATTAAATAACTCACTCCTCAGTTCAAAATGACAATATGCTTTACTGATTCTATGAGTAGGAAAATATAATTAAAGGAAAACAAATTTGACTTCTCAATGCAAACCGACACTATAAATAAAAATATAAATCATTTGTTGTGCATATTTGGGAATAATCTGTAAAAAAGTTACACAATATTTGATAATTAAAATATTTTATATAGCATTCAAAACGGATTGTAAAAAAATTCAAATTATAACAAATACGCCGACCCTCCTTCGAATATAAGGCCAAATGTGACCAGTTGTACCAGTTAAACCTCCGCGCGCCAGATGGAAACAGTTGCGTACGGGCTTTGCACATGCAACAAACAGTACCATCAAATTCATTCTCATTAACAGTACAAACCGAACTCCAGACTAAGTCCAGTACCGATTCAGCGACCTTTAGAAAGAGGTACAATTGAAGGGTGCAGCCAAGCTCAGTCGACCGCAATCCAGTGCACCAGACAGAGGGGCCTGATTAATAGAACCGTATAAAACCAAGCAGATCTAGTTCATATCCAGCAGTGTTGCCAATCTGCGGGTAATTACCCGATTTTCAGGTATTTTCCTGCTTTGTGGATATTCTTGTGGGTGTTTCAATTTTCGGGTATTTCCTTCCATCTTCATCTCATGTCAATTATTCAGTGTTTTGATGTTTTGTGGAAGTGCGGCCACTACTAAACCTAAAAATTATTGCTACAGCTACCTTATTTCTCAAAAAATACAAATTGAACACACTTGGAAATAGTTCCACATAATTCACGTCAGATGTCAAAGTCAAATAGTAAAATAGAGGCCTCAAAAAGTGAAAAATAAGAATATTAAATATTACTTATTCTCCATTTAAAATTTAAGCTCTTGTTTGTGTTCGTAATCTATTGTATACATTAATACACTGAAGAATCACCTAATTTCTAATTTTAGTCTTCACACAGAACATTTTTTTTGAGTAATTGGCGCCGAGTAATTCGCTATCTGGAACTTCACTAGATAACTTAAACTCTCCATGGCTCTGTCTTTTACATACATTTGTTTTACTTTTCTTTTTTTTTCTGTTGAGTATTTATGATAAAATAAATCTTTCTTCATTATCAGATTCAGATTCTAAATCGACTTGTTTTTGCGTCTTGCAGTATCTTGAAGCACCTGGGGCTGTTCAATATGCGCTGCTTTAAAAAAATCATGTGCTTGGGCAGGACTCAGACATGAGTGGGCTGGGCGTGTGATGTGCATAGTCTTTGTGATACGATGCGAGTTGACTGGAACCAGTGAGCTGGCTTATGTGCGCGCAGCACTCGCACAGTGTCAACACATCAAAACAGTATGGATCAGATGGTCTCCTACTTTTTTCCGTGTGCTTAGTAATTCAAGATGGCGCCAAAAAACTTATGTAATGTAATTTCAAGTTGTATCCGTATAGTGTTATAGCTTTACTTATAACGGTATCTTGTTTTTTTTATTTGCAGAAATCTTCAAATTGAGATATGGTTAGTTATAAATGACTAATCAAAAGATCCGCTACAATATTAAGTCTTTCTTGTAAAATGCACATTCTTGAGAAGCAATTGTTGATAAGATTTAATTTTTTTAGGACTAGGACAACAAAATTTCATCAGGTATGCCAGCTGTCATTCTAGTCAACTCGCAACTTGTCAACGCACCTTTAACCGGATTGGTTCAGTCATTGTGTCACTTTAAAAGAAGGTGTTAGTGTAATATGTAAAGGTTTAAAATAAAAAAAAATATAGAAAGTGAATATATTTGGTACATTTATCCCAGTGTTATATTCTTATTAAATTTTATTTTTATACAGGTATATTTTCATTACTTCAAACTGGTAGTTAATACTGATCATAACTGAAAGATAAATGAACTGGGCTTTAATATAGGCTACCCAATACCTGCATTGACAAATGTTTATTCATTAATCGATGACCGTTTCTCGTATTTGTTCGCTTATCGAACAATTGTAGGTACACTTAGTATAACTTTACCTCCATAATTTCATTTCCCAGGTGGATTGCGTTCTACAAATATCAATTAGCTAATGGTCCAGTCAGTTAAGTATTTTAGCATTGGTTTTAATTTTTCTAAACTATATGCAATTTAATTTACATTTATTTGCGAATTTACATTTCATAAATTTAGAAATGCCTAATATTGTTCCCTCAAATTCGAGTTTCTCTCTATTATAGCGGAAATATTTCGACTGGAAATTCCTTCCATTATATAAATACGTTAGGAAATGGAATCGTTTATAAAGTTTCTGAGTATCCATAAAATCCGAATTTTATTTATTTTTTTATGGCAGTTATACTACATTCAGGCTATTTATGTTTATTTATACTTTAATATGTTTTATTATTATTATAATTGTTTGTAACCTTCTATTTATATATTTAATCACATACCATTACGAGAGCCCAATGTAATAGACACGTAGATGTGAAAATCTCACTTGAATTTTTTTCGGCCCTTCTATGAAAAGAAGCAATGTAGCGGTTGAGGATTTGATAAAAACCTTATATACGCAGTTGCTTCATCGTAGATGGCGCGCAACCGGAAGTTGCCAAATCCGTTAGATAAGTCGTCAAAATATTTGTTGCATTTCAAGAAATATTAAAAATTGTCAACTATTTTCGAATGTCGAAAAGTTTCTAAATTTTGAATTTTGTCAAATTTCTTTATATTTTTGTAAAATTTCTGAACGCGTCAAAATATTTGTTGGATTTCAAGACATATTAAAAATTGTCAACTATTTTCGAATGTCAAAAAATTTCTGAATTTTGAATTTTGTCAAATTTCTATATATTTTTTTGTGGGTATTCTTTGCCATACTCCAAGGGTCTGTTTGTCCCTTCAAATATTCGTATTTCAGGATTTTTTAAGATTTTTACATTTTTTTGAAATATTCATATTTTCAAAAATGACAAATTTTTTTACAATTTCAAATTTATTCGGATTTGTAATTTTTCTAAAATTATTGAACTTGTCAAATTTGAAAAATTTCAAAAATTAACCGGAAATTTAGCAAAAATTCTGAAGGCGTCAAAATATTTGTTGCATTTCAAAAAACATTACAAATTGTCAACAGTTTTTGAATATCGAATGTTTTTGAATTTTGAATTTTGAATTTTGTCAAATTTCATTAAATTCTTTTTATTGGGGACTTTTTAGAACTTTCAATATTCATATTTATCATTTTGAAGGATTCGATATTTTTTTGAAAATGTCATGTTTTCCACAATTTCAACTTTATGATAATTTGTAATTTTTCTAAAATTACTGAATTTGTCAAAATTAAAATTTTTCAAAAATTGTTTCATTTGCCAAAATTTGAAAATTTCAAAAAACAACAAATATCAGAAATTTCGTGCGCTTTTTAGCATTTTAAATATTCATATTTACTCGATTTTTAAAAAACTTCCAAAATTTAAGTTATACTTAAATTCTGTATTAACATTTTTTGAAATATTCATATTTTGAAAATTATCAAAATTTTTAATATCATTTTCAAACATTTGAAAATTTTTCCAAAATGTCATTTTTTCACAATTTCAAATTTATAATTATTTGTAACTTTTCCAACAATACTGAATTTGTCAAAATTTTGAAAAAATTTAAATATTGTTCCATTTAAAATTCACAAAATTAAAAAAATCAACAAATTTCGAAAATGTAATAAAATAAAATATTTGCTGCATTTCACGAAACATTAAAAATTGTCAACAATTTTCGAATGTCGAAAGTTTCTGAATTTTGAATTTTGTCAAATTTCTTTAAATTTTTTTATTGGGGACTTTTTAGAACTATTCATATTTATCATTTTAAAGGATTCAATTTTTTTTTTTCAAAAATGTCATATTTTTTCACAATTTCAAATTTATACGGATTTGTAATTTTTCTAAATCAACTTTCGGAAATTTAGCAAAATTTGTGAAGTCGTCAAAATATCGAAAGTTTCTTAATTCTGAATTTTGTCAAATTTCATTAAACTCTTTTTAATATTCATATTTATCATTTTAAAAAATTCTAATTTTTTTCGAAAATGTCATGTTTTCCACAATTTCAAATTTATGATAATTTGTAATTTTTCTATAATTACTGAATTTGTCAAAATTAAAATTTTTCAAAAATTGTTTCATTTGCCAAAGTTTGAAAATTTCAATAAACAACAAATTTTAGAAATTTTGGGCACTTTTTAGAACTTTAAATATTCATATTCACTGGATTTGTAAAAAAACTTCCAAAATTTAAGTTATACTCAAATTCTGTAAGATTTTAACATTTTTTTAAATATTCATATTTTGAAAATTATCAAAATTTTTATTATCATTTTCAAACGTTTGAAAATTTTTCTAAAATGTCATTTTTTCACAATTTCAAATTTATAATGATTTGTAATTTTTCTTTTATTGAATTTGTCAAAATTTTGAAAAATTTTAAAAATTGTTTCATTTAAAATTCCCAAAATTTAAAAAAAACAGCAAATTTCGAAAATGTATCAAAATTTCTGAAGTTGTTAAAATATTTGTTGCATTTCACGAAACATTAAAAATTGTCAACAATTTTCGAATGTCGAAAGTTTCTGAATTTTAAATTTTGTCAAATTTCTTTAATTTTTTAAAATTGGTGGCTTTTTAGAACTATTCAAATTTATCATTTTAAAGGATTGAAAATTTTTTCAAAAATGTCAATTTCAAATTTATGAGGATTTGTAATTTTTCTAAAATTATTGAATTTGCAAAATTGAAAATTTTCCAAAATTGTTTCATTTACCAAAATTTGAAAAAATTCAATAAACAACAGCAAGTAATAGAAATGAGGTTGTCTCACAAAAATGTCACTTGCTGCATCGCACATGACGCTCTTGGAAAAAAAATCCATCATTTGCTCTACAACATGGCACCGGACCAACGGAGGAGTAAGACTCCAAATTCGGTGAAAATGAAGGATTTAAAATTTGACCTTTTTGTAGTCACATCTTATTAATTGTGTCATAAACTAACAAAATTCTCTTTTGCTGCATGAAAAACCCTTCCCCTTACCTGCACCACTTTCGCCCCCGCTCCCAAATTGACGTTTTTTTCGCCACTATCATCCAATATTCGTTCCAAATTTGTTTAAATTTACTATAAAACGCTCTTTCGTGCAGCAAAACAGAATTTTGTTACTTTTGTAACGAAGTTACCGTAAACCTCCGTCCGACGGATGGAGATACTCGGGTCCGAGCTTCTTAGACGCCGAAATTCTTATCGAGTATACAATTCAACCCGTTGTCATCAGTTGCAGTGACAGTGCAAGTTCCAGTGGCAGTCCCAGTCCCAGCTACAGAACCTGTCCGTTCACTTCAGCGAACTTTAGAGATAGGTCAAGCTGAAGGCTGAAGGAAGTGAAGCCGAAGTCAAACGCAAGCCGTATACTTGACAGAGATGCCTGACCAGAAGGGCCCTATCCAGCCAAACAGAATAAAAGTATATCAATATATTTCATGTACTTAACCTTGTAGGGTAAGTAAAGATTGCCCTTGTGGCCGCCAGTGATTTGGTTCCAGTGACCCCTGGAGTATTTCGTCTCCACTGACGCTGCCCATGCAAGTGGTCTTCACACTATAAACGGAAGATGACGCTCGAAGCAACATAAGGCGCCATACCGATCGTGTAACGACGCAAAGAGCGTTACAGTTTATAATCCAATTAAGGGCGAAGAGTAAAATTGTCAAAATTTTCGCGTCCCCTTTTTTTGTTCCCGCATCAATACGATGCAGGAAATTGCATTTTTTTTGTCACCAGGGGCTACCCTCGATCGATAGTACCAAATTCGGAGTATATACCGCTTCGCTGCTCCGGCGCCATGTTGTGGGACAAATTTTTGTTTTTCAAGTGCGTTACCTGCGATGCTGAAAGTTATATTTTTGTCATCCTGGGTGGCCAGACAACCCATTTTTATTACTTGCAGCATCTTCTTCTAACTTGTTTGACCAATTCCGGTTGCGCGCTATCTATGATGCAACAATTGAATATATAGGGTTTCACGCCCCCTCCCTGGGATCTTTTTTAAGTATTAGAGTATTCTTATTTCGGTCTATTTTATTCTACTTGGTCTTCCTACTTTATTTTTACTTAGTAAACTAGCCTCCTAGATTTTCATGGTGATTGTTTCTTCCTTCGCCCTTAGTATTTGTCATAATATTTTCCTTTTTATTTTCTTTAGTATTTTTCTTAGTATTTTCCTTAGTATTTTCCTTAAAAATTTTATGTACAATGTCTTAATTTTGCTTTTATTGTTTTTTATAACTTTCCATGACTATATCATATACCAAAAAGTCTTACAACTTTCTATAATTTTAAAATTCGGCGTTAGATGACACTAGCATGAATAAAAAGAAAATATTTTACATTAGTTTAGACAGAAAGTACCGAAAAATCTTTAGAAACCTTTTCTGTTCAAAATTTCATGCACTTTACTTTTGCTTTGATGATATTTTTCGACATTTCCGAAATGGAAAACTTTTTTGTTTCAAATTTTCTCGGAATTTCTTTGGAAAGTAATCTACCCTCATGTCAAAGTTCATTCACTACCAAATATTTTTTTGGAAATGACTTTCGGATACTCTACTATTATGTACTTAAACCGCCAATTTGGGTTATAAATATTTTTTCCGCAAAAGCAAATTTTCTAAATTAATTATTGTCTATTAAGACCTCGTATCTTCTTTGTCAAGTGTTCATTATATGTCCCTTACACATAGTAATCACAATAGAATCCTTAATTAAATTTAAGCAAGTTAGTTTCATAATTAGTATTACTTGTTCCTTATTTGCTCTTGGCTCGTCTGTTGATTCGGTTTCTCAAATTGTTCAGCAGCTGGAAACTGTTTATTATTCTCACAACCACGATCACCAAATGTTAACATGTTAATTAGTGTGATACGCGCCATGTTCCGTGATAATTTGTTCTTTGTTCAATTATCCGTAATATGTAGATACGATACATTAGACCATCAAGAATCAGTAGTTTAGTCCATCAAAATTTACGGGTTTGAATTAATCTTTGTCTTCATAATTCCATGTTGGAGTGGTTTATAATAACTAACATTATGTCATTACTATTGTCGGTAATAGTATTAGTTTTTACAGAAAATTTATTAAATAAAAAATATTTTTTTATCTCACGTTTCATATTATATTAAGTTATCTTCAAAAAGCTACAAGTAGATATAATTATAAATATTTATGGTATTTAACTTTATTTTTAGAATTAAACTTTGATATAAAATTAACCTGAACGTTAGTCAAAAAAATTTTTTTTTATTACCCGCATCAACCAATAGGTTATTAGCGGTGGAATTGTTACATTGCAATTACAACGATATTCATATACCATATAAAAGTCCTAAATCATATAAAAATTTTACAATTTGTTCAGTACTACAAGTATGAAATATGTCTGCTAAACTATGAGGAATTTTGTGTGAAAGTCGTGCTAAAGTATTATTATTACATTCAACTAAAATGTGTTTCACTGTTAGTGGCACTTCACAAATTGCACATTCCGGTTGTGGCTCTCCTGTCATCACGTGCTCATGGGTTAATCTGGTATGACCGAGTCGAAGTCTTGTTATTAATACCTGGTAGAAACGGTTAGGTGAGTGGTTGTTCCATGGTCCAAACGAAGGCTTTATTTCTTTTAATTTCGATTGTCTTTCTTTCCAGTTGGTGTTCCATAGGTTTATTAATTTTTGTTTGAAAAATTGTTTTAGATCTACGTCAAGAGGTTTTATAGTTGGTGTCAAGTTTAGATCCAATACTGCGTCGCTTGCAGCTTCATCGGCTTGTTCATTGCCTTTTATTCCCACATGTGATGGTACCCATATGAAAACAATGTCCTTGTTACTTAGCTGATGTAATTGTGCTTTGATTAATATGATTGTTGTAAATTTTTGAAATTGCGTGAAGGGAGTTAGCTGAATCGGTGATAATTAGAAATTTATTATGAGGTGTTGTTTTAGTATGGACTAGAGCTCTGTATAGTTCTCCTGTTAGCATTGTTGATTCTTGAGGGAGCTTAAATCTGAATGTTTCTTCTGGTGTAACGACTGCGCATCCCACTCCAGAAATTGCTTTTGATGCGTCTGTGAAAATTGAAATGTAATCAGGATAAGGAGCGATAATGTTTTGATATGAGTTGAGAATTATCTGGGGGTGGGTTTCATATTTATTGTAAGTGAGTAGTTGAAAATTTGATTGAGGTGTGGGAGTAAGCCATGGAGGAGGGATTGGGATCTGTGTTTGTTGGACTTGTGGGATGTTGGTGAGATCAATGCTTGTTAGGATGTTTAGGATTTTCTTTTGAAACGTCAGGTGCATTCTGGATTGATAAATAGCATGTATTGTATGATTTGAAAAATGCTGAAGTGATTGTTTCTTCGTTGTATGTGATAGACTCATAATTTGTCTTCGGAGATCTAAAGAATGTTCTCCTAGCTCGCAGTGAAGACTCTATGGGGGTAGTTCTGTATGCGCCGGAGATTATTCTAAGAGCATTATTATGAATAACATCTAGAACATTTAAGGTTGATTTTGTCGCTGATGAGTAGGCTATACAGCCGTAATCAATTTTTGAGCGGATGACGGTTCTGTATATTGTCAGTAGTATGTCCCCCTCTGCTCCCCAATGTTTATTTTCCAGACATCTTAGAAGGTTAACACCTCCTTGACAGGTTACCACTAGTTGCTTAATATGCGATTTCCAATTTAATCCGAGATATTTGATCTCCGTGGTGTATTTTAAATTGCTGCCATGATGATTTGGTCTCCATATTTGGTCTGAAGACGACTTTTCAGAGTTTTGCTATGTGGTCGATTGGCTTCCTCAATCAGTTCAATCAGCTACTGAATGAAAATCTCGAACTCATCACTGTTTTCGTCAATGTATGAAAATATCACCTGCATTGACTGGTCAACACTTGGCGATGGGCGGAATCTTGTTTTCTGCGCTGACTTAGTTGGATGGTAAAAACTTACAAGGTACTTTTGGTAATAATCAGCGACTAAATCAGTTTTCAAATTGGGCAAGTGGCTCCTATTTTCTTCTCCCACTCGTCTCCACGGAAACTCTCCATTTCGATAACTTTATTAGTCATTTCGGGTAGAGTCACTTTGATTGAACCATTGGGTAACTTAGGAATGGAATCAGATAAAATTTTATATGATCATTATGTCAGGATTTTATGTACATGAAACTGTTGGACATAAAATTTTGAAGGTAATACTTCCTTCTTAGGGATCATGCGATTTTTTTTTAATAAAAAGTCGACATAATATTTAAGATTCCTCTATAACAATGAATCAATAATATGATCAAATCATAATTAATTGATGGAAACGATGAACTCGTCTCTTCCGAATTCATTTCAGTAAGGATGAAAATCTGCTGAGAACTAGTTGCAGATGCGCATATATTCAAAAATGTAATAAGTGCAGAAAAACTGGCAGATCTAGAGTCATTCCAAATTTTTTATGTCAAATCTTAATAGATAGTTAGATTCTAAAAATGGCATAAAGTTAACAATTTTTGAAATAAGGGTCTCCAAAGTTTCAAAAATGGGTTAAACAATTTCAGGCCACAGCGTTTAATCTGTAAAGACAGAAATTTAAGTATGTTTAATTTTATAGAAAAAAGGTTTAAATTAAGTGCTTAAATCGAAATCCTTAAATTTCTTCACAATCAGCCATCCTTTGGGGTGATTTCCGATGTTGTCCAGCGCCCAAAACTTGGCAACAGCGTATTTCCGCAAAGTTTCAATATTATAACGAGACTCGCATTGAATAGTACACAATCGACTTTCAACCATCCTCATATCAGATTTCCAGTAATTCGAAGTAATCAACTTGACAACAGCGCATTTTCAAATATTGAAAACCATACCAGTTAATGAAAATGCAGATTTATAGTGATATCTTCTTACTAAAATTTCCACAAATCTCTCAATAATAACTATCGTCTATATCTTCGTAACAGCTCATTTTCGCAAAACAACAGTTTCCCATAACTGATTTCCGCTAAGCCAAATTTTAACCTTATATTTATTATATATTTAGGTCACAGCTCAAAATATCCAACTATATCTTGCATTACCCACGAAGTATCATCTACAAATAGTTTTTCGTAAAAAAAAAGGAATAAAAATTTGCTGTCCTTAATTTTATTGTGAGATCCATTTTTTTATGATTTCGTTCAGAAATACAATTAAAAAAGTTACCAAGAGAATCGTAGCTATTTCTTTTGATAATGGTAATCAAAAATCCAGCAAGAACCGACAGGAGTCAAACGAACAATCACGTAGTCACGTTTGCCAACATTTTATAAATAAAAAATAACAGATATAATTGTCAGCTGATTAACCCAACTTTAGTGATCTGTCAAAAATTCTAATTAGAGTGAATTTTTTGAAAAATAGTAATTTTTTTCGCTACAAAGTGCTGAAAACAAATAAAAACAAGCATTTGTAGTGTTTTGATAATAACTAGGAAGAAATTTGTGTGTTTTCAATAACAGAAATTTGAGCTGCAAAATAGAGAACAAAATAGGGCTGTATCTCTGAAACTACTTGAGAGCGCCACGTTTTGATTTCGGATTCGTGTTCAGGAGACCAAAATACGTAAGATCCACTTTTTTTTTTTTTAAATCGCATGATCCCTAAGATCGAAGTATTACCCTATGGGTTTGTTGGATGTAGATGAGGCATGTAAAGAGGCTGGTATAAGCCAACTATCGTTAGGTTTACATCTACTGTTCATTTATACCAGATACTGGACCTGCTCTTGGTACTGCTCATAAGTTACTGCAGGTTATAAAGACAAATTACCCATTGCTTCTTTGGGTTTCTCGGAAGGTGAAAGGTTAAAATGCGTAACGTACCAAATAGCCTCAAAATATGATATTGGCATCTAATAACGCAAAATATTATTTGAACAAAAGTAAAACCATACTTTGCTTGTTTAGCTCTGAAATAATCAATAATAGCTGCTTCCTCACAAAAAAACAAACGTTGGTGAAGTCGAATTTAGCAACTTGTGACCGCCGGGTAGCTGCAGAAGAAGAAGCTTTGGATGTGTCATATGCACGACGTGCAAAGGCAGCAATCAATTTCTCATTATTGTACCTTGTTTGGCAAGCACTGTGCGCTCTCACTTCACTCAGCCCATGCAGGAACTATTCATCTACCGAAAGTTTCCTTTCCATACTGGACTCCAACAGTCTGGTAACTTCTCTGGCTTTCACTACAGTTAATTCACCTGCTTCAACTCCTCCTTTACAAATAAAAGACAATTCTGATCCAGTAGCTGTAGACGCTATCTCCGAAAAGTACTGCACGAACACGCATTCACCATTTTCTGTTTAAACGATCACTCAACTAATCCTGGCTCTACTATGTACTAATACATTTATGTTTCCCTCTTCAACCTAAAACTGCTGGATCAGGGTAAGAAAGAGCAACATATAAGGAGGTAACGTCCAGCCGAGGCGGTGAGGACTTTTTTTTACTGAGGAGAACCAGAATCAAGCAGCTCGTTTCAGCAGGCACGTGACGACTTCTAAACAAAAATTCGATTATCTCCTGAACCATAAAAGATATCTCAAATCTGTTTACAAATATCGATTCAGCGTTAAATTTCACATCACAGTGCTATTTTTGAAACCGGTAGTATCACTTCCGGTTCTGGTTTGTAAAACCAGTTTTGAAGCCGACAGTCATGAAAATCTGAAAATCTATTTAGGAGCTATTCAAGGCATGCTGAGTTTATTACCGTTAACCGTTTGTCTCTCTCTTTTCGTTTTTGAGTTATAAATGAGGACAGATGGACA
This sequence comes from Neocrepidodera transversa, assembly GCA_963243735.1. Taxonomy (NCBI): domain Eukaryota; kingdom Metazoa; phylum Arthropoda; class Insecta; order Coleoptera; family Chrysomelidae; genus Neocrepidodera; species Neocrepidodera transversa. The sequence continues at coordinate 6,503,944 of OY725350.1, forward strand.
GACGGGCAGACGGACAGACAGAGCCGTATTATAAGACTTCTCCTTTATGGTTTAGAAGTCTAAAACTCATTGAGGAGGTACCTCAGTAATTCCAAATATACGATAGTGTAAATCTAAAAAATTTTAATATTTAGTCGTATTTTTCCATATACCGGGTAGCCAAGATTGAATGAACGGCTTATTTTGAAATTTTGAATGATCATTTTACAATTTCGAATTAAGTAACAGAAAAATTCAAAATGACCTACTCGAAATTTCAAATGAAACACCCAGTATGAGTTAAAGTACATATAATTCAAATGTCAAATGTCAGCTCTCAAAACAATAAATATTTTCAAAAATTATTTTTAAATCAGATTTTAAATTATCTTATTTCAGCGGAAAATTTTTCATTTTATTAACGTTTAAATTATTTCCCAGCCGTTTTTTTATGGAAAACTTTTATTTTTAATTGGAAATTTGAAACCGTTGGATTTCTATAATGTTGAAGAATATTGTAACCACTAACCAAAATACACTATTAAAAAAACACTCGATATATGTTTCGATAACTGTGTTAGCATCATCAGTAGTTGATAATAAGAAAATTACAATTTCGAAGGCGAAAACTTTTGGTAAATAAATTTTACAAAAAGTTTAACTTTTACGTAATCTACAATAATTCAATTTCCGAATTTCGCTAATTATTTTGTAAACTCAGACTGAAGTTGAAACCCCAAATTTCCTTTTAAATTAGGAACAGTTAAAAAAGGAATAAAACTGTATTGAGGCATTCAGCGTGGCGTAAAAACATCGAAAAACAATTGTTCGCTAATTAATCTTTTGAGTCTTCCTTTATCTTGGCCACTGTTTAAAATTAATTTTATACCCTCAAATTCCGCTTGTGCAGTTTAGAATATGCCACTTATTTTATTGTCATATTTTCCCGAAGAATTTCAAGGAAAATCTTTGTTGTAAAGAAATTAAAATTATATGTAAAGGCCATAACTTTTTGTTTTATTTTAAAACAAATATTTCACAATAAATGTTAAAAAAATATATTGCACAGTAGTTATAGATACAAAATTGGTTAATTAACTGTATAAAAAGCCCCTAAAAAAAGACCGCCCCCTGGCCCACGATAAGACTAAATTTTGGTCATTAGTTTTCTAACATTCTAGGTTCAACTAACTGCTTAGTTAGTTATTTTGGTGCCTTGAACTTAGAAATGCCTCTGAGCAGACAGTATAATGACTAATACATTTTGCTTTAGTGTCTACTTATTTATTAAAGAGAATTATGACATTTTTCCTATTTTATTTGACACGAAATTACAGGGCGAGTCTATATTTCGTTCTGTTAATCTAAAAATATCTTTCCTACTTCCGAATATAACAAGATAGGTCGGGTTGCACGATAATCACTTTGAACAGTATTCATGGCTGGTGTTTTCACAAATTAAAAAGGACTTCTTTGCATTAACAATTAAATTTTTGTCAATAAACGCCAAGAAACTGTTACCTTTTTTTGTGCCACAGTGTATTTTTATTATTCCTCTACTCAATATATTTTAATTTCGTACTCGCTTGATATCCCCTTCTTATTTCCTCGCGTCATGTCCCTCTCTTCTCTTGGTATTCCTATAAATTGTCTGTCCCATGTTAATAATGTTCATCTCTTTGCCTATCCAGTCAAAATAATTGACTTTATATCGTTCTTGTCGCTTACTGAAGTTTTATTTTTTTTCCTCCCTCTCATTTTATAGGGGTTTTTTCCTTTGGACCAATTTTTTTCCTTTGGACCAAGTTTTTTACCTTTAGACCAAGTTTTTTTCCTTTGAACCAAGTGTCTTTCCTTTGGACCAAGTTTTTTTTTCCTTTGAACCAAGTTTTTTACCTTTGGACCAAGTTTTTTTCTTTTGAACCAAGTTTCTTTCCTTTGGACCAAGTTTTTTTCCTTTGAACCAAGTTTCTTTCCTTTGGACCAAGTTTTTTTTCTTTTGGACCAAGCTTGAGTTCCTTTAACTACATTTTTACCTAGACTACGTTTTTGGACTACATTTTGGACTACGTTTTTGGACCAAGCTATCCAGTTTCTTTTCAGAAGGAAGATAGGAAAAACCCCAAGAAAAGCTTAACTTTTTTTTTAGAAGAAAAAAATCTTTGGAACTTTTTTATCGTAAAATAAACAAATATAACGTTTAATTTCTTTAACCAAAAAAAAAACGAATGGACGGATTTTGAAATATATCATAGTTTTTTGGCAATTATTTCTAATTACATCAAAAAATCAATTTGACTGGCGTCCAAATTTTTTTTGTTTGTTATTTTACTTTTTTCATATCCTAATTATTATAAAATTAATTTGTATAATTTTTTTTTATCCGACTTCCTGGGGAAAATTTTTAGGGGGTTACAATATCAAAAAAACTTATATTCCCGCCATTTTTAAAAATTTCGAAACAGGTCATAAGAATTCTGTTATGTTCTAATTATTATAAAATTAATTCGCTAGTTTTTACGGTTTTTTACGATTTTTTAACAATTTTTACGATTTTTTAAGAATATTCACGATTTTTTACGATACTTTACGGATTTAAAAAATTAAGGAAAAAAAAAAGAAAAAAATCGTAAAAAGTCGTGAAAAATTATAAGAAATCGTAAAAAATCGTAAGAAAACATAAAAATTACGAAAAATCGTAAAGAATCATAAAAAACGCATAAAATCGTAAAAAATCGTAAGAAATCGTAAAAATCGCGAAGAATCGTAAAAAATCGTAAAAAACTGTAAAAAAATTGAAACAATTTTTAATTAGAATTAGAGACATAAAAGTTGAGTTGAACATATTTCTAAATTATTGAAAATTTTAAATTTTTGGAAATTTTTGATAATTTTTGAATTTCTGATCTTTCTAATTTTTAGAACAGTTTTAATTTTTTGAATGAATTAAACTTTTTGGTTTTGAAATTTTTGATATTTTTTAAAATTTTTGTCCCTTACCTGCTATCGTAGTACTGTTAATTATTTAATGTTACGATTATGTTGCTTACGCAGGTAAACTCATTAATTAAAATTTCTTTCTTGTATAGATTTTTTATAGAATTTTTTTTTAATAATGACATGTTATCGTATTTATATATTAAAAGTTGTTAATAATAATAATTTTTCTGTTTCTTTGTTCTTTTTGCTTCTCTGATCTTCTAGATCATTTCTGAAAAAGAATATCAACGGTCTCCCACGATAACTGAGACAAAAAAACATCGTAAAAAATCCTAAAATATCGTGAAATCATGAAAAATCCTGAAAAATTGTAAAAACCTCTTAAAAAATTGTACCACATTGGTAAAAAACTGGTAAAAAGCCGTAACATTTCATAAATAATACTAAATAATCGTAAAACATCATAAAAAATTGTAAAAAATCTTGAAAAATCGTAAAAAAATCGCAAGAAATCGCAAGAAATCGTAAGAAATCGTAAGAAATCGTAAGAAATCGTAAAAAATCGTAAAAAACCGTAAGAATGTTAAAAATCGTAAAAAAATGGTAAAAACCTGCTAAAAACTCGTAACATTTCGTAAATAATGCTAAATAGTCGAAAAAAATCATAAAAAATTGGAAAAAAATTGGAAAATCGTAAAAAAATCGCAAGAAATCGTAAGAAATCGTAAGAAATCGGAAAGATAGAAGTTAAAAAAAAATAGGAGGAAAACCCTAAAAAAATTAATTTCCATAAAAATGTATAATAAACTCAATTTTTTCTTAAAATTTGAATCTCGACTGACAGAAGCGAATTTTTTTGTCATAAACAGATTCATGCAGATTCATGCACCACAATTAGATGATATGTTATATTTGTTTTTTTATTTTTTTGCAGGTCACTTTTGTTATACTTCACAATACTTCTTCAGTAGCTAATGAAAAATGTCATTCTGATTACGTCTGTTTAAAAGACTAAAATGTCTTCATAGCGCTATGTCTATAAATTTCGTGTTGCGTATAGTTCTTGTGTTTATTTTTCGGGCCGAAGTACTAAAACCATTATATGTTTTTACCCTGTGTAATATTTTTATAGTATAGATAAACCATAACCATAAACCATGTTTTTCCTGTATCCGACCCTGGTGTGCTTGGGGTATTTCCATTATCTGGGAATAGGGTTGGTAACACTCTAGCAACCAGAAGGTATAATTTATGGAACATAGAAAATAATTCGCAGTTCACGTGCTCTTAAAACCCTTTACAACACTAATAAGATGTCATTAAAAAATTAAATTAAACAATTATCATAATTAATTTGTTAAGAACAACCGGTAATAAATTTAATAAAAAGTTGATAAAAAACAGTAAGTTTACTTATTTTTTATTAATTTAATAAAGCACCATAAGACCGGTGTAAAAACTTGAATATGTAAAAAAAATCATAGTATAAACGTATAAAATAATTTAATATTTTAAAACTGGTTAAAACAGATTTTTTTTAAAAATTCAATAGAACTTGGAAAAAAAATTACTATATTCTTGACCTAAATTTTTAGCAATTTATAGTGTTCCGTTATCAGTAATCTTATATATAGAGGTGGGAACTAACAGAATAAAATAACGTAACACATTCCATTTAGAAATTGTTTTATTTAGGGTAGATAATATTTTAACCTTTTACGACGGTTATAAATCGAAACGTTTATAATCTAAGGGTTGTTAAACTGGTAACAGAATAACATTTTCCCGATGAGTTAAATTAAAAAAGCCACTAAATAATATTACAGAATAATAAAATTGAGTTTTATGTTGTTGTAAAGTTTCGATAAACATAAAACTTTCCAATGAAATAACACTCATTGGAAAGGATTTTATTTAATAAATTATTAGTCAGTGGTGGGTCGTCGAGTGTACTCTAACAAAATCCTTTAATAATTATCAAAAATTTTAATATTTACATTAATTATTTATCTAAGTTATGTAACATTTTAACCCAGATCCTTTTCGCTGTTTTTAGTTTGTTTATTTTGGCATGTTATTATCGTTTACTGATAAAATTCGGCTAATATGGATGAGAAAACTTTACTATAATGAACAGAAATATAGCACAACTAGATCCTTTAACAATTCTGGACAATCAAGTATATTTTATGATAAATATGAGTATGGAAGTTTCTTACTGAAATGTACATCGGTTTGTGACTTTATACTCGCCTTTTTCATGAGATTTTTGTAATTTTGAACTGTTCGTGCTATTTTATTTTATAATTGCTTTATTATTGCTCATCGGACGTAATTTTGTTTTATTAAAATTGTCATTGAGATAATTAAGCTTTTAATAAATAAAATTTTAAAATATAATATAAATATTATCATAAAAAATCAAAGGAATAAGAATAAATTAGAAAACGAAAAAAATAGAAAAAAAAACAGAATGAGGAAAAATTAGAAAAAATCGAAAAAAATCAGAAAAAAACTGAACAAAAAAACAGAAAAATGAGTGAAAAGCGAGCAAATCGAAACACATGGCAAAAAAACAAAGAATAACCAAAAAACAACTGTAACCATAAAAAATTAAAAAAATCGGTTGTGTCGCCCCAAAACTTTCCCGACGAGTATCCACAAATACTTTTTAAAGTTTCAAATTTTGACATTTTTTTATTTTTGACAGGTGATAATTGAAATAATTTTGACTGTTCTGAATTTATAATTCCAAATATTTTACAAATTTCAAAAATGCCGTCTTAAAAATTTTTATTATTATAAAAGTTTCAAAAATTTCTAAATATTGTGAAAACGAATTTCAAAAATTTTAAAATTTTAAAGATTTTAAAAAAATTTCCTGAGCTTCCTAAATTTCGAAAATTTAAATATTTTATAATTTCAAAAACGCAAAATTTCAAAAATATCATTATTTTCTAATTTCAAATATTTTACAAATTTCAAAAATGCCATCTTAAAAATTTCAATTATTATAAATAGGTATTTTGAAAATTTCTAAATAATGTCAAAACGGATTTTGAAAATTTTAAAATTTTGAAGATTTCAAAAAAAAATCCTGAGCTTCCTAAATTTCGAAAATTTAAATATTTTATAATTTCAAAAACGCAAAATTACAAAAATATCATTATTTTCTAATTTCAAATATTTTACAAATTTCAAAAATGCCATCTTAAAAATTTCAATTATTATAAATAGGTATTTTGAAAATTTCTAAATAATGTCAAAACGGATTTTGAAAATTTTAAAATTTCCAAAATTTAAAAAAAACCCGAGATTTCCAAATTTTGAAAATCTGAAAATTCGTATTTTCAAAAATACGAAACTTTATAATTTCAAAAATTTCAATTTTTACAAATTTCAAAAATGTTTTAAAAATTTCAAGAATTTAAAAAAATTCAATTACTATAAATGTTTAGAAAATTTCTAAACAATGTCAAACCTAATTGATAAAATTTCGAAGATTTCAAAAAACAATTCCCGATCTATAAAAATTTGGAAAATTTAAAGAATTTCTAATTTCAAATATTTTAGTAATTTCAAAAATGTTTTTGAAAATTTCAAGAATATACAAATATTTTGAAAAGGAATAGAAAATAAACTAAAATTATTATCCACAAACTTCAATATGATCTATGTCAACGTCAGTGGCGTACGCCTGTTTTAACACATATTTTCAGAATCTAATGATTATTATTTTCGAAAATAATATTTTTGTTCATTCTAGGAGAATTTTGACCGTTTTAATTCCAGCTCATTCGGATTAATACTTTTTCAGATATTTAATGTTAAAGTTTTAAATTTTGACATTTTTTTATTTTTGACAGGTGATAGTTAGAGAAATAATTTTGACTGTTCTGAATAGTTTTCCAAGGGCTTTCAAATGGCATATTGCATGTCCAATTCCGTGACATATTACATATGTTATTTTTTGTTAATGACACTCACGTTTGACATATATCAGATAATGAGTTCTTCCGAAGGGTAACCCAAACCTACGTAGCAAATTTCAGCTCAATCGGATTAATACTTTCTCAGATATTTAATGCTAAAGTTTCAAATTTTGATATTTTTTTATTTTTGACATGTGACAGTTGGAGAAATAATTTTGACTGTTCTGAATAGAGTTTTTCAAGGGCTTTTAAATGACATATTGCATGTCAAATTCCATGAGATATTGCATCTGTCATTTTTTTATAGTGACACTTCCGTTTGATAGATGTCGTACAAAAACTAATGGGTTCTTCCGACGACGGGTAATCCAAACCTCTACACCAAATTTGAGCTCAAACGGATTAAACGTGTGGCCTCTATCGTGGAAGAATAGACACACACATACACACACACAGACCGACAGACAGACTTCATTCTGGAAATGGTCTTAATCGTCTCAGGGGACCTGAAAATGGATATTTCCGTTTTTATCTCAAAATTTTTTTTTAGCTCGTTCACTATACTTTTCCTTCTAGGACGTGTGCCGGGAAAGTAAAATTAAAAAAAAAACTGATATAAATTGCAACAACGCGCAAAGAAATTCCAAAAAAGTCGCAAATAATTGCAATAATCAGAAGAAATAAGAAAAGATTAAAAAACGAAAAAAAAACCACAAAAATAGAAAAAAAGCAAAAAATTAGAAAAATGGGAAAAAACTATAACAAATAAAAAACCTCTGTATAAAATGATATGAAAAAAAATTTGGGAAAGTAAGTAATCAATTTAAAAAAAAAAATTTAATTTTATTTTTGGGCTATTTACATTTTAACCCTTTTTGGTGATTAGTTCTGAAATAATTATTTTCTGATAAAATTTTTGTAACTAACAAATAATTTCCACAAAAGTAAAGGCTTCTGGTACTGAAAATAATCAATTCTAATATAAAACAAACCGAGGTTATTTATTTGTAGAAAAGAATTTAAAAAAAAATTGTTTAATATACAAATCAAGTATTAGATAAAAATATTGAAAACAATATTAAAAGATACCATTCACAGGCGAGTTTATATATCGGATTATAGGTCAGTAGTTTTGGGCCAGGCAAGTTTAATGGTGTCATAAAAATCTTCTATTTAGGTACCTGATGGTCACTAATATCCCAAATTCACTCAAAATTAAAACTCTTCGGCGGTCGTTACACCTGGCAACTTAGCAAGATTATTGGAGAAAGTCACATACATAAAAAAGAAAGTACATCTAATCGCCATCTATCGAACATTTAGTTAATTAATAGTTTGTGTTATGAAAATCATGGGGTGCTAATTCCGTCTTAATTCAATTTCTTATACAGGGTTCCCCATAATTAATGGTACCTACTCAGTAAAACTGCAGATTCCTTGGGGAAAATAGTGAGATTTGCTGGGTTTTTGAGTCATTTTCTTAAAAATTTCACAATTTTTTTAATAAAATTTTGACAAAAAACACAAATGTAAAATTTTTTCTTAAAAATTTATTGGTATTTTTTTAAAATTATTATTATTAAAATTTAACTGAAAAAAATAATTTAGAATAGTATAAATTATTTAAAAATTAAAGTAAAGAGAAAATTTCTAGGTAAATGATATAAATGATATAAAAATCCGGGACAGTTTTAATATAAAAAACACTGTACTTTCCTATCCCAACTTTTTCAAAGCTGTTCTCTGATAAAATGTTTTTTTGCAAAGCCTACTATTAATTTCCATTTGCAAACTTTTTTTTTTTTTTTAAGGAAATTTAAGAACTATACCCATACATGCACAAAATGGGCAACCATATTAACATTTAGAGTGATCGAGCTAGTATTAGTACAATCTCCCATACAAGCATGGTTCTTTTTACACCAACCCTTTTTTTCGGAAGTACGTCTCTGTTTAACTGAAATATACCCATAAATTAAATATTTTATAAAATTCTCTCATAGAGCAAGAACTTTCAAGGTGGTAAAAGTATTTTATAACGTGGAAGCCATATTTTGTGTTGTTCCAACTTCACTTTACGACGGAAATTTTTAAGCGTATTACAAAAAGTCATTATTTTAATAAAAAAATGCTTTAGCTAACTACTTTAGTATTTACATAATGGTATAAGATGCATCCTTATATTTGAGGCGCTTGAAAATTTTTCTATATATGTCCCATATATTATATAAAAAAAATTTCTTTCGCAGTAAAATATCAGCCATCAGATTGCAAATAGAATTTTTGTCTATCTTGTATATAATATCAGAACTAAAATCTAATATGGTTGATGTATTAACTCCAAACACATTTTATGTGCTTGCCTTTCTGTTATCTTAAGGACCATTAAAAAATTAATTATTCTCAGCGGGTACACTTTAACAACAAAAAGCTTACTTTTAATATTATTTAAAACAAAACAACTATATCTGAGATAATAAAACAACTTGTATAAAACTATTTTATTCCAGCTCGATAAACGTTATATAAACTGTTTTATAATTATTGCAAACTATGATTTATAATAATTTTGTAAATGTTTAAACAATTTTCGGATAATAGCTGTGGAAGCCATAATAAAATAAATTAAAGAACAAAATTCCTGCACAGGAGTGCGCCCTTTCTGGGTTTATAAGCGACCTTGTTATTTTACAAAATATAGTTCTGTAAACGTTGATAGGCAATTTATAAAAAAATTGTTAGTTGGGCATACAGGGTGGCGAAAATTTCATTGCAATGTATTGTAATATTGGAAACCGTAAGAGCTACGAAGTCGGTTAAATGGAACAAAAGTTTGTTAATTTAAAAGCTAATCGACTGGTGCTGTGTATTCAAAGATATCAGGAACGGCTTCCATAATAATTGATAAAAATCGAAATTGCACAAAACTGTATTTAACTTTTTTGTTTGAGAACAAGTCTGATATAATATTAAATTTTGAATGTGGCCATTCCGATTTTTTTTTCAAATACGTTCCTGTAATTTGTTTATGGTATTTCATCACCTGAATTCATTTTTAATTATTTGAATGAATTATTAACTATTTTGGTGTAAAGGCTTTTAAGTACGGTTCTGTACATTGTCTGTTATTCAAAATAAAAGCACTGGAGTAAAACATAAAAAATGAGCAATTTTGGTTTCGTATCTCTTATGGTTTTCGAGAGTACAATAAATTGCAATGAAATTTTCTCCACCCTGTATAGGCCAGAGAGTGGGAGGTTACACTACTGTACAATATTTATTAAAAAAATACACAGAAAGCATAAATCTGGTATAAGTGCACACTTTGAGATTATAGTTAATAATAACAAAGTCAATTATTGCTGTTTGTAGATGATGGTACTACGAAAAACTAAAATTAACCATAATCATAAATTTTGAATGGGCTGTCGATTTCATATTGTTATTTTTCTTTTTATTTTGTTTCAGTTGCAGAACTTCCATACTGGGTCCACATACGTCAACCAACATTAGAATAATGCAATCTGTAAACTAGCAACAAGCAACGTACAAATTAATTTAAATTCAATTTCTAAACTAAATTATTTTGCAAAACTAATGACATGCTCTTATTCGGGCTTCAGGACCGTATGCTTGCGTAATTAATTTTCTTTCAAATTCGATAAAACTAATACCTCAACTACGTACCTAACTCTAGAAATATTTAAATGTGCTGTCACTTGCAAAACTAGCGATCGATGTTCAACTCATTTAAAAAATACACTGATGAAATTGCTGCAAAACGACGTAAGTGTTTTTATTTTTTATTTTTTAATCGAAAAATAATTTAGCAAAACATTTACAACTAATGAAAATAAAATAGAAATTTTTATACAAATATTCGAGTTTTTCTGAATTATGAAAAATATACTGGGTGTTACATTAAAATAAAATAACATAACGTCATTTTTGTTTTAATTTTAATTGTAGATGTATCTCAACAAAACTTGTGCAAATTTGACACATTTTAGTAAAAATCATACGCGACATTCAACCTTTTAGAAGTTGTAAAAGAACACCCAGTATATTATTGTATAAATAATAAAAAAATAATTCACTGAAAATTTGATATCGAAACTTAATTTCTAATTTTGAACTTAAATTCAGCTTATAGAAGTTATTTGTCAAATAAATTGTTATTGGTTTTCTATAAAATCTTATGGAGCATAAAAAACTATTATATATTTTTTATGGATACGTAATTTTTTCACAGTAAATGAATAACGGCACCAATATGTCAGATTACGAAAGGATCCGTCTAGTAATTTTAGGCGGAGCCGGCGTCGGAAAGAGTTCCATTATCAAGAGGTTTTTACTAAACACATATTGTAGCAAATACAGGAGTACAATTGAAGATCTTTACAACAGAGAATATGACCTAGGACATATGACCCTAAAGGTAAGTAATCGAAATCAAGAATTTTATTATTTATGAATGGAAACACTTTAAACCGTCTTTAAAGTTAAACTATTTTGTTAATTTCTATTTTCCTCCATTATTAACTATTAATTGCTTTCTTAACAAATCGATGATTATCCTTCCCGGAAAATCCTTCCGGAACAATCCTAGGACTTCACTGTTGTATAAATATTAGGAAATACCCAAAATATATTTAACTTTTCATTATTAACATTTACTGCTAACTTTCCAATAATTATGTTAATTAATTCGTTCTGTTTTAATGTATTTAATTAAGCAGCTAGCGAAAACTTTTTAGGCAAAATTTTATTTTACAGAACCTTTTTCGTGGGCTTTGCGAATACGCTTACCTGGAATTAATCTAAGCGCTGACTATCGGCGAATACGCTAAAGATTAGAACTGTAAGACTTATTAATATAGGATAATATTAAATTATTATTGAAAAATATAAGTCCAAAAGATAAATACACCAAGATGGGAATATTTTGTATTGTCTTCGACTATTAAGTTACATTCAAATATTTGAAATATTTAGTTTATTTGTTAAAGTGGAACTATAGAGAAAATTATCTGTTTTAATAAATGCTTACAAATTCTTGAATTATTTTATTAATTTTAACACGTTATTAAAAAATGAATGAAATTTTTTCTGTTTACTTTCCTATACAAATGGAGAGTTATTTTTGTTAAATTGACGCATAAAATATTAAATAATAATGCAATTTAAGGATAAAAGACAGAACTACAAAACTGCTAAAAAAATTATAAGTGTGCAGGATTTTTCTAAAATGTAAATATCTAGGTAATTACATTAAACTGAAATATAATATTTACCGAATTATTTTTATAATTTTAACACTCTCTACCACTAATAAATCGCTTCAATATTTTCCTGTTTTAGTAAAATACAAAAATAAAGCCAATACAAATTTACCTTAATAAAAAAAAATTACCTTCAATGTTCGCAAACCCCACGGTCCCTTTAACTGACCGAGGGTATGCCAGGTATCTGTTCGCAAATCCCACGGTTCGCAAAACACATGTTCGCAAAGCCCACACCACATATTATCCTTCGTCCTTTCAAGGACCTGGATATATTTTACGGATCTACATTGTCTGATAGAATTCGATTGGATATGAATTATTGGAAAAATTTAAAACCAAACACAAATATGCTAGTGATATATAATATAGGGTGATTCATTAGGAAATGCGCATACGTTAGGGGCAGATGGTTCTAAATAATATATTGATAAAAAAATTTAATATAAAGTAGTCAGATGTTATATTTAAGATTGTAGCATAGTACCTATCTCAATGTGATTTATATTCCCATATAAATCTTGCTGATTGCAAACACTTAGATATATATAATAAATGACTATTAAGCCCATTGTGTGTCTCAGTGACAGACTTATTGTACTGTAATTTTTGTATTTTCTTCTTTAGGTGGATATTCTTGACACCGCAGGAGACATGCAATTTCCTGCCATGAGAAGATTGTGTATAGCCACGGCACATGCGTTTCTCCTAGTCTACGCGGTTACCTCAGCTCCGTCTTTGGACTGCATAAAACAGTGCTTTGAGGAAATTAGGGAACAAAGAGGAGATTATCAGGAAATACCGATAGTTATAGCTGGCAACAAATTGGATTTGACTTCAACACACCGCGAAATCCCCATTGAAGATGTCTCTGAATGGGTTTATTGCGAATTACCGAAGCTTAGGTGAGTAGTAACTTTAAGTAAAACTAAATTGGGTAACAACTACTTCCTTGTTACAAATAATCCAATTTAGATTAATTTTCTGCGGCATAGTAGAACGTGTTGAAGTCATCACTGGTGAAAGTCGTATTTAGATGGACGAATTTCATTTTTTTTATGAAAGGAAAATAGTTGAAGGTACTTCGAGCCAAGCTAAGATTAATTTATTTGAATACTCCGGAGTGGATGGTGGGGGAATTTTTTTCCGACTTTTTTTATCACTTTTTTTACCCATTTTTTTCTTAATTATTTTCCCCAATTTTATTTTCCCACTTTTTTAACCACTTTTTTTCCTACTTTTTTCAATGTTTTCAATTTTTTTCCAACTGTTTTTAATATTTTCTTTATATCAAATTTTTTTATTTTTTCCTCTTTTTTCTTACATTTTTTTTCACTTTGTTTCCTACTTTTTGTGCTATTTTTTTTTAGATCAAATTTTTTTTCCCTCTTTTTTCTCCCACTCTTCTTTTTCCCCTACGGTTTTCTGTATTTTTAAGACATTTTTATTTCCACTTTTTTTATTTTATTTTTTTACTATCTTTATCTCAAATTTTATTTTTTGAATCTTTTTATCTCCACTTTTTTACTTCCACTTTTCTTCCCTTAATTTTTTACTATTTTCGTTGTCTCATGATATGATTATTTTATTTTAACTCTTTTTTCTCTACTCTTTCCCCTACTTTTTTCTGTATTTTTGAAACTTATTTTTTCCACTTTCTTTCTCAATGTTTTCTTTATGTTTTAAATTGTTTTTCCAACCATTTTTCTCCACCTTTCTCCTACTTTTTTTCTCCTTTTTTATGTAGGTATAATTAAAAGTTTTTTAATTCCCACCTTTTTTATTCCACTTTTTTTCTCTGTTTTCCTTATGTTTCAAATTAATTTTCCACCATTTTTTTTCACTTTTTTCTCCTCTCTGTTTCCCCTACTTTTATACTGTTTTCCGCATTTTTAAAATTTTTTTGTTCCCACTTTTTTTCCTTCTAATTTTTTCTTCTACTTTTTTCTTCCATTTTTTTTCTATTTCTATGTCTTAATTTTTTTTTTAACTTTTTTGTCCCTTTTTTCCCCCATTATTTTCCCTCTACTTTTTTACAGTTTTCTGATTTTTCAAACTTATTTTTCTACCCTTTTGTGTTTTCTTTATTTTCAAATTTTTCGCCGCACTTTTTTTCCCACTTTTTTTCCACACTTTTCCCCAAATCTTTTTTTTCCCCTACTGTTTTCTGTATTTTTTGTCTCATGAATATTTTATTTTAACTCTTTTTTCTCTACTATTTCCCTTACTTTTTTCTGTATTTTTAAAACTTATTTTTTCCACTTTTTTTCTCAATGTTTTCTTTATGTTTCAAATTGTTTTTCCAACTTTTTTCTCCACGTTTACCCTAATTTTTTTCTCCTTTTTTATGTACAATTAAAAGTTTTTTATTTTTAAATTTTTCTTCTAGTTCTTTCTCTGTTTTCCTTACGTTTCAAATTGATTTTCCATCATTTTTTCCACTTTTTTCCCCTTTCTGTTTCCCCTACTTTTATACTCTTTTCTGCATTTTGAAAACTTTTTTGTTCCCACTTTTTTCCTTCTAATTTTTTCCATTTTTTTTCTATTTCTATGTCTTCAATTTTTTTTTTAACTTATTTGACTCTTTTTTCCTTCACTCTTTTTCCTCTACTTTTTTGCAGTTTTCTGATTTTTCAAACTTATTTTTCCACTTTTTTCTGTTTTCTTTATTTTCAAATTTTTCTCCCCACTTTTTTTCCCACTTTTATTTTTTCACTTTTTCCCTCACACATCTTTTTCTCCTACTGTTTTCTGTATTTTTTGTCTCATGATACGATTAATGATTATTTTATTTTAAATCTTTTTTTCTCTACTATTTCCAATACTTTTTTTTGTATTTTTGAAAATTATTTTTTTCCACTTTTTTCTCAATGTTTTCTTTATGTTTCAAATTGTTTTTGCAACTTTTTTGTCCACTT
Source organism: Neocrepidodera transversa (assembly GCA_963243735.1). Classification (NCBI taxonomy): domain Eukaryota; kingdom Metazoa; phylum Arthropoda; class Insecta; order Coleoptera; family Chrysomelidae; genus Neocrepidodera; species Neocrepidodera transversa. Next base: position 6,518,995 of record OY725350.1, read on the forward strand.
TTCCCCTACTTTTTTACTGTTTTATGTTTTTTATTCCCACCATTTTACTTCCAATTTTTTTCTGTTTTCCTTATGTTTCAAATTGATTTTCCACCACTTTTTTCACTTTTTTCCCCTCTTTGTTTTCCCTACTTTTATACTGTTTTCTGCATTTTTAAAACTTTGTTGTTCCCACTTTTTCCTTCTAATTTTTTCTTCTACTTTTTTTCTTCCATTTTATTTTTCTATTTCTAAGTCTTAATTTTTTTTTTAACTTTTACGCCTCTTTTTTTTCCTCTACCCTTTTTCACCTACTTTTTTACAGTTTTCTGATTTTTTAAACTTACTTTTCCACTTTTTTCTGTTTTCTTTATTTTCAAATTTTTTTACCTACTTTTTTTACATTTTTATTTTTACACTTTTTTCCCCCACTCTTCTTTCTCCCCTACTGTTTTCTGTATTTTTAAAACATTTTTATTCCCACTTTTTTATTTTATTTATTTACTAATTCTTTGTCTCAAATTTAATTTTTTTAAATCACTTCCACTTTTCTTCCTTTAATTTTTTACTATTTTCGTAGTCTCCTCATACGATTATGATTTTTTTTCTACTCTTTCCCCTACTCTTTTCTGTATTATTGACAATTATTTCTTTTTGACTTTTTTCTCAATGTTTTCTTCTTTATGTTTTAAATTGTTTTTCCAACTTTTTTCTCCACTTTTTCCCTACTTTTTTCTGTTTTATGTATATACTTAAGTTTTTTATTCCCACCATTTTTCTTCAAATGTTTTTCTTTGTTTTAGTTATGTTTCAAATTGGTTTTCCACCATTTTTTTCACTTTTTTCCGCTCTCTCTTTTCCGTACTTTTATGCTGTTTTCTGCATTTTTAAAACTATTATTCCCACTCTTTTCCTCATAATGTTTTCTTCTACTTTTTTTCTTTCATTTTTTTTCCATTTCAAAGTCTTAATTTTTTTGTTTAATTTTTTTTGCCCCTTTTTTCCTCTACTCTTTTCACCCTACTTTTTTACGGTATTCTGATTTTTAAAACTTATTTTTCCACTTTTTTCTGTTTTATTTATTTTCAAATTTTTTTCCCCATTTTTGTTTTCTGTATTGTTAAAACATTTTTACTCCCACTTTTTCCTTTTACTTTTCGACTATATCGTCGTCTCAAATTTTATTTTAACTTTTTTGGTCTTCTTTTTTCTCCATTTTTTCCCTACATTTTTCTGTATTTTTTTTCCTTTTTCCCCTACTCTTTTTATTCATACTTTTTACTGGTTTCTATATATTTAAAACGTTTTTTCCACTTTTTGTCTCTGTTTTCTTTATGTTTCTTCAAATTGTTTTTCCAACTTTTTTTCCACTTTTCCCCACTCTTTTTTCCATTACTTTTTTAGTTTTCTGTATTTTTAAAACTTTTTGTTCCCACTTTTTTTTCTTCTACTTTTTTTCTTCTTCTTTTTTCTTCTACTTTTTTTTCTTCTTTGTCTTAAATTTTTTTTGCCCCTTTTTTCCTCCACTCTTTTCCCCCTACTTTTTTACTGTGTTCTGTATTTTTTAAACTTATTTTTTTTCATTATTATCTCTTACTTTATTTGTTTTCTTATTTTTCCATTTTTTTTCTCTGCTTTCTTTGTTTATTTTTTCCCCACTTTTTTTCCTACTTTTTCACCACTTTTATTTTCCAAATTTTTTTTCACTTTTTCCCCCACTCTTCTTTTTCCCCTACTGTTTTACTGTTTTCTGTAGTGTTAAAAGATTTTTATTCTCACTTTCTTGTTTTACATTTTTACTATTTATTTGTCTTAAATTTTATTTGAACTTTTTTTGACTTTTTTTCTCTTTTTTTTCTCCCACTCTTTTTTCCTCTACTTTTTTAGTTTTCTGTATTTTTAAAATTTTTGTGTTCCCTGTTTTCTTTATGTTGCAAATTTTTTTACCCACTTTTTTCCTGCTTTTTTTCCCAACTTTTATTCACCCACTTTTTTCTACTTTTTCACACATTTTTCTCCAACTTTTTTTCTTTCACTATTTCTTAGTTCCCCTTTTTGTCGACTTCCCCCACCCCACTCTATTTTTCCTACTTTTTTACCGTGTTTTGTATATTTCAAACACTACTTTTTTTCTTCTAGTTTTTTACTACAACTTTTTTGCCCCCTTTTTCCTCCGTTTTTTCCCCCTACGTTTTTACTGTTTTCTGTATTTTTCAAACTCATTTTTCTACTGTTTTATCCTACTTTTTTACAGTTTTCTGATTTTTCACTTTGATTTCTCCACTTTTCTTCTCTATGTTTTCTTTATTTTATAATTTTGTTTCCACCTTTTTCCTTATATTTTTTTACTGTTCCCTGTACGAATAAATTTTTTAAATTCCCACTTTTTTTCATATACTATTTTCTTTGTCTTAATTTTTTTTTTACTTTTTTTTGTCCGTTTTTTCCCTTACTTTTTTACTATTTTCTGCACAACTTCTACCTTTTCCTGATAGATGTGAAATTGCAATAAATTTTAAAATATCTAAAAGTCGTTTAGCGTATTTGAGCAATCTATGGCGTAGGTGATAAATTATTTAAAGGAGGGTATATATAAGAGTTTTTGTCAGATAATAGATTACTTTTTTTATAAATTACCAAAAAATAAACCGGAACCTCAGATTGTTTACTGACAGGAAAAAAAATAATCTTTTATATCGAAACTTGAAAATTAAAATACAGAAAAGTTATTTAATTTTTAAAACAAAAAAATTTGACACATTAAATGTGTAATGTAATGTAATGAAACTAATGTGCAAATTTTTTGTAGGACTACAATTTTAAATTATGGTGATTTAAACCAGGTTAACCACCCTTTAAAAAAATTGATTCTTTAATTCCGGCGCTATAAAAAACTCCATGAAAGTTTGATATAAATTTTTACCTCTACTATTTTATGAACTATAAAAATACCTAATTACATTTCAGTATTAATATTGATACTTTATTTCTTTAATAAATAAAACAAAAATTCGTAGACACTGTCAAAGGTTAAAATTCAGTACACGTTTCCGTTTGAAATATTACAAAGCTTTACACACTTCATCGAATCACTATTCATCTTATGAAGTTGTGTTCTCTACCTACATTGAAATTTTCACTCTTCGTATATTTTCAATGGGCTTGGGACTACATATAATTTATAGAGAATCAGTGGTGAATTTAGATGACTGCTGAAATATTTAGGATTTCTTTGTCTATAGGGAATTTGCATATTATAAAAGTTCTTGGGAATATAAAAATTGAACTCCTGAATATATTTTACAACTTTATGTAAATTTTAACGAACTAAATTTTTTATTTGGATCTTAAAACAATACTTAAAGTAAAGTTGTATACCCTAGATCCTACAAAAAAATTTTATTGAATAATAAATGGTTATTAACCTGTGAAATATAAGAACATTAAATAAAGCTATTTTTTAATGAAAAAAAAAACATTCGAACAGTACAAATCGTAATCAACAAAGAAAAAAGCAAATTTAACAAAAATATATAAGAAGGATTATAATTCTATTAACCCTTAACTACTACCATCTTAAAATTATTTCGTAAATACTACGAGTGGGTCACAGAGTCCCAGTTTTTAATCGCGCCAAAAACAATAAAAAAAATTTTTTCGGCATACTTATTTAAAAATTCATATAAAAACAATAGCTTTTAATAAAAAAAGTTTAAATGCAGTTTGGACACACAGATTTTACACATTGAATACATATTGGAAAATTGCACATTTGACAGAAGGTGCTGGTTTTCCTATCTTTTTTGACAGGACAAATTGGGCATCTTTTCCTTTTAGAGGCGCCCACTCTTTGTTGAGGTTCTGGGGGTGGTGGAAGGGTATCTCCAATAATATTAAAAATTATAGTTTTCAAACTGCGTGGCAAAGAAGTTTGGTATCTTTTTTGCATTTGCGATATACATAAATTACGTCCGAGTTGTTTCAAAAAATGATACCTTGAAATTTCTTTTCCACCTGTGACAAATTGAAAAATTAGTCTACTATTGACCCCTCCAATATTCAACAGAGCATGAAAAATGGCCATTGGCCATCTTCGACTTCTATACGTGAAGTTGTGTAATTTACACATTTTTGACCAAGCGCATCCACTCCCGCTTTAGTACTATTGTAAAATAATACTATTTCAGGTTTTTTTGTCTTTGCGTCTCCTTTATCATCATGGTGGGTGCTTGAAATTAGAATAACAGATTTATTTCTTTTGGGTACGTATAAAACTATTGTTTCCTGAACAGTAAATCCAAATGTCAACTTTAGTTTTTCTAATTCTCTCATTAGTTCAACCGAAGAATACCAGTTATCGGCTGTTACGTTTCTAGATGCAATTTTTCTTAAAGATCTCATAAAAGATTTTACTAAATTAACATTTATAGCCAAAAAGAAGTTGTTCAGTTTTCGAATTCGGAGAAATTTGCAGTTAAAATGAGATAAGATACTTCTGGGACATCCAGTATATTAATAAAAAAGTACATTTAACTGATACGAGATGGTAATCTCTAAGCTAATTTTTATCTAACAAATGCTTTCTTTTCATATCCCATTTTTTCAGCGCTTTCATGTCCTTTTCTAAACGTTTTATCTCTTCCAGAAGTTACTTCGGTCCGCACCGGTTTTTTTTGCTTAAAATGACTTTTCTCGACGTTTTAAGCCACCCACAACACGATTAAGTGAAAAAAATTCCATGTCCGTCGGTCTGGATGTATGTGGAGGCGATAACTCAAGGACCAGTTGTCCGATTTCAATAATTCTTTAGCCAATAGTCTTCTCGTAGCTAGGAGAGGAAACCTATTATTTCTAGGGTCTGTAAATTCATTATTTCTGGTACTCCCATTCTTGGAATATAAAAAAAGCAAAACTACTTCGTGCAGTTTCACCGGTTTGGTAAAACATATCTAGTCACCTATAAAAACCATGAACAATGTAATTCGTGGTGCGTATAGTTCTTGTGTTTGATATTAAAGCGAATTTCTCGGGCCGAAGGACTAAAAACATCACGTGTGTAATATTTTATTTTTCGATGTTTTTAATCCATTTTTATCCTTCAATATGCACTTTTATCTTCCTGATTTATTTGTGTTTTCTCATTCTATATGCTACATTATTGATTCTTTAATTGTCTTCGTTCCCTATTTCGTTTTTTTTTCTTTATTGTCTCATTGTATAATTAAATAAGAAAAGTATTTTTTATTGGTTCAATCAAACGAAGTACCACTTCGGTTGGATTAGAAAAGTTGTTGGTTTTTTGCTGATTAGGATCTTTACCGGCGTAAATTTCAGCATTTAACATATAACGTCCTCTGAAAGGTACTAACATTTCATCCACAGTCATGCTATCACCAGGTGTGTAGTTTTGTTTTGAGTTTGTGACAAATTTATCAAAAAATTCAGAAATAGGTGCTAGTTTATTGCCTTTTCTTCTCTCCGCTCGAGTAGTCTCGTCATCGAAACGAATGCAGCATAATAGAAAAGAAAATCTAGCTAGTGGCATAGTAGCTCTAAATAGGTCCCTTCCTGTACCATCAGTAGCCCAGAGACTTTTTAAGTCTTCGTGACCTGACTTGAACAAACCTTGAAGATACAGAAGACCATTAAACGCTTCAATTTCCACTTGATCTGTATTTTTCTTTCTTTTACATCGACTGTATTTGGCCGCGACTATGTCAATTCGTTGATTCGGGAATTGTACAATTCTTTCTATCATTGAATCATCAAAAAATAATCTCCAACTTTCTAAAGGAGTTGTAGGAGTATGTTCACGTGCTAAACCTTTGATGCCCGCCAAAAATTTAATCAAAGTGTTTTACCTTTTTTTGGGGCTGTCTTTGACCATTTCATTTTGTCTTTTTTACCGTACCAATAGTTTTTTCGTGTTTGTTTTTTTTTCCAGTGCTATATTTCTCCTTTGGGTCATATCAATATTTTCACTACTTTCAATCACCATATCATTTTCAAAAGATCCGTCACTATCTAATTCTTCATTACCATCAGGTTCCCATTCCTCTTCACTGTCAGTGTTATGTTCGCTTTGTAGTTCTGCATCATCTTCCTCTTTATCGCTTTGATCTCCACAGTCCAGAATATTTTTACATGCATCACTGTTTAAAAGAGGTTCATTTTCATTATTTTCTTCAGGGAATTCATCGTCTTGCCAAAATTCGTCATTTTCGACTATTTCCAAAAGTTCATTTTCAGTAAGAGGACGGTTACTCATTTTATTAAAAAATTAAAGCAGTTGTTAGGAAATCCAGATACATTTAGTGCCAACTATTTGGTAGTGAACAATTATTTACCTGACCGAATTCTCACCTCTTACACTATAACTGGGTCACTCTGACCCGAAATGTTCGTTTTAAAGATTTTTTGCAATTAATTTTTACTACCAACGTTTCCGTAAGCATTCTCACTGGCTGTCTGGAGCATACTGAAACGCCCAAGCAATAGAAACTTCCTAGAATAGCGCACTGAGAAAATAAAAATTGAGCATGGGTCAATTTGACCCGATGGTAGTAGTTAAGGGTTAAGGCGGCTCTACCGCTCTTCGTTTCATAAAATATCCCTACACGTAATACTCGCTTTGTTCGTATACAGACAGTTGTACGTGTAATAGTTTTCTCTCGTTTTGTCGCGTAGTAAAATAGTCTATTTTTCTCGGTGTTTAATCAGTGTATTTCGCCACCGGATGACGTCAGTCGACAACAGAGACAGCTAGACTACCGGTACTTGTTATTGATTGAAACAATTATTAATTTTTCGTATTTATTTATAAAGATGAAAAAAACATTGAAAAATCTGAAAAGCCGGAAATAAATCATGCAACAAGTTGATGATGCCAAATTTTTATTTAATTAGATTTTTTGTTTTTAATATTTTCCATTTTAATTTTTAATCAAAAAATAGATAGAAATTTAAAAATCTAGCACGATCAACCTATAGTCATTTTTATTCAGAATTTGTTTCTGAAAATAGTTTTTTAATAATATTAAATTTAAAGGCTAACTTTTAATAACAATAATTTACGTTGCGGTAGAGCCGCCTTAAACCTTACTATATCTTTAAAACTTTTGTACTGTTAATATAAACAAATAAAAATATTTGGGAGCTACTGTGCCAATATGATAGAATAAAAGCTGCAAACCAGATATCGTCAGTTTTTAATAAATGTTGCGATTGTATCTGAATATAATATCAAATAACCGTATAGTCATGATACATCAAAAGTTCGTTCGTAAAAGTGACTTTCAATTTAAAATTATCGCTCGTGTGCATTTTCTATATGCGAGATAAAATTAGAGACGAGCGCAACAATAAGATCATGCTTCATTTGTTTTTGATATAGATTTTTTTGTAATAAAAATAGACTTACGGTCACTTTTTGGTAAATTGTAAAATTCGTGTAAGGAATTATAATGACGAGGCAATCAATGGTGTTGAAGTGTTTGGACTCGGACATGCCATCGGGAGGCAAAATGTAAATACAGTGATTCAGATAGAATCAAAGAACTTTTATTTTATTACTTCTACTATTTCTATCAGAATCAATCAAAATTACTTCATCTAAGCAAATGAGAACTTCCAGGGAAACCTAAGATCGTCCTATCAATAGGTAACCCCAAGGGAGAAGAATTAAAGACCTATAAAGCAAGTCATCACCCACAATTCATTTGATTCCTATAAATCTCCAGGTATTGATAAAATTCAACCTGTCGTATTCCAACAGGGCATAGAAATCCTGGCACCACTTCTATTAAAGGTCTTACAACAGCTTGAAATAGATCAGAAGCTGCATTCATTCTGAAGCAAGAAAAAACCATTAGCATGACATTAGCATATACGTGCAGGGACTCTAATAGAATATCCGCTGCACCGAAATCAACATGCCTACCAAAATAGCAAATCATGCGAATCAGCCTTACGTCAGCTGATTGAAAAAAATGAAGCGACCAAGAAATAGCATTGCCAACATTCCTTGATATTTAGGGAGCTTTCGATAACACCTCATTCAAATCAATGATATCAGGTTTAACAGATCGAGGAACCAAACCCTTTATTAATTGATGGGTAAAAACATTTTAGAGGGAAGGTGTGTCTAGGCCACTCTATTCGGTAAAGAAAGGAGGTAATTCTATCCCCCTTCTGTGGAATGTTGTGGTAGACAACCTCCTCAGACGTCTCAATGAAGCTGGCATGTATACAATATTGTAGCATTAGTCAAAGGGAAGCATATGTACACATCTGTAGAAATTACACAAATCGCTCTGATTCAAGACTGGTGTTTAGAGAAAACCTTAGTGTTAACCCCCAAAAAATTGTTTTGGTCCCTTTCACAAAAAATTGGAAAATTGGAAACTTTCAAGTACCCAACCTCTTTGATAATGAAATCACAATAATGTAAGAGTGGAATGCTCATTTAATCAGAATGATCGAGAAAACGAAAACTATCCGCATGATGACAAGACGATCATTCGGCAAAACATGGGGGTTGAAACTCAAAATTACCGACTGGCTATATACCACATCATTTCAAATTGAGTAATGAATAGCGAAATCCCATCTTCCAAGTCTACAAAGACTGGCATATTTAGGAACACTGGCAGCATTAAGCAGTACATCTATAGCGGCTATGGAAACAATCCTAAATCTTTCTCGTTGGGTCATATTCATCAAGGGAGAATCTATATTGGTAGCTACTATGTTACCAATGTAATGGAAAATTAAAACGATGTGGATTGTCAGTTTGCCTGATAATCCAATCCTACATATGACCGCTGATAGAATGACGTCAAAGTACCATGTAAACTTGAATAATAGACAGTACTGGGAGAAAGAACAGCCCTCGCATATGCAAAGAAGCATTATGTGGTACATTGATGGCTCAAAAACCAAAAGTGGTAGCGGCGCCCGGAAATTTGGAGTGAGACCAAGGAAATACATCAGTCTAAATCTTGGACAATATGCAGCGGTATTCCAAGGTGAAATTTAAGCCATTTCAGTCTGCTTAACTGAGAAAATAGACATAAGATCCATCTATATAAGTAAAGGAGCTATGACAGTTCGAGCGCATTATCAGCAAAATCTACATGTAAATCTCCATAAGAAAATTTAAGGTTCATTCTGGCATTATTTGTCCATATCAAGGTCATTCGTTATCACATCGCCATCTGGCGGTAAATCGTCACGTAAGTCTACAGACGACTACAGAAGACGTACTTCAGACGTCTACAGAGGTCTACAGATCGTCACGGAGGTCTACAGACGTCTACAGAAGTCGTACTTTAGAAGTCGTACTTTAGACCTCCGTGACGATTTACCGCCAGCTGGCGATGTGATAACGAATGACCTTGATATGGACAAAAATTGCCAGAATGAACCTTAGATTTACATGTAGATTTTTCTGATAATGCGCTCGAACTGTCATAGCTCCTTTACTTATATAGCCTCGGACAGTCAAGCAGCGATAAGCGCACTGAAATGACGCCAATATAGTTCCAAACATGTATGGGACTGAATACAATAACTAGTACCTTGGCAAAAACTACAATGTGACTATTATTTTGATACTAGGGCATAGTGGCGCAGAAAACAATAAAATGGCTGAAAGCTCGCAAGGAAGGGAATAGACGACACCTTTATGGGATCCAAACCAGTATGTGGAATTTTAGATTCACTGGATTGTCAGAAAATAAACCAGTAGATGCTTAACCGGAATACTAACCACTGGAAATCATTACATGGTAATAGGTACACGAAAAGAGTTATAAAACAACCTTCTCGTAACCTAGCAAATGACCTATTACAGCTCAATCATCGATAACTGATAGAAGTTGTGGACCTGCTAATAGGTCATTGCAAACTACGCGCTCCCTCGCAGAAAATGGGACTCCACCATGAAACCACCAACTGCAGAATGTGTGATATGGAAAACTAAACTGCAGGACACTCAATGTTTGACTGTGGAGCAAAACAGAAGAGGCATTTTAGGTATAACCAATGCACAAGATGGCCTGACAGGACCACACCTAGTTCAGAGAATCCTGAATTTACCCAAGCTTTAGGATCCAGTAGAATTAACTAGGAGAGCCTCTAAGAGGGAGCACAATAGATCATTGACCGAGTTACAAAGGGATAAAGCCCATCTCTATTTCCCTAAAATAAAAAAAAGTGATTAAATATATTAGACAAAGTTTTTTTTTAGCAACTAATCGGGCATGTCGATTTTTAAGACCATCGTATAGCATAAAAGTTTCGACCTTTGCAATTTGTTTTAAGTGATAAATTACATGGCCGTGATACCTCATTTGAAAGATTTCAATATGCTGATTTCAAAAATGTAAGGCACTTTCAAAATTTACGGATTTTAAATTATACGAGAAAATGTCTCAATACATACCTGTCGAATTAGCATCAATTTTCAATTATTAATTTATTTATGATAATTTAGAATTTAATAAATTTACCCTTAATTTTTACTTATTTTAAAACAAGTATTTCTAGCATCAAAAAATTTCAAAATTATTATAGGGACGTATTTAAACTTTTTAACTCATAACTCAGAATCCTTATTTTTATTATAATTTCTAAAATATATTTTCTTCATATACAGGGCGATCCAAAATTCAGTAGTAAAAAAATTTAAATGTTTCTTTAATGACATCAATAATTCATGTCAGTACCAAACTTTAGATACATTAACTATTTTTTCTGCTCCCATACATTAATTGATTTATGTACGTCATATACTTTAAAAAACAAAATTTAAAAAAAATCTAAAATTCAATTCCTTTTGTTTGTTAAACCTTGATTTTTCATGACATTCAGAATTACATTCAAAATTTATTACAGTTACAAAATATTGTACTTATATTATAGATCGTAGAATATTTAGTGTATTAACTCACTTTTATTGGCTATTAAAGACAATCGTATTCATTATTAAATATTACTTTTATATTAATAATAAATGATTTTAATTTAGGAATACTTGAAAACCAACCTGATGATGTGAAATTTAAAAGATTTGGCTCCAATTGTTTCAGGAATTTTTTAATAGCTTAAATAATATAAAGAGTACATTTGTAATTTTTTTTTCCAAAAGTTTCTGAAGACTCGTTTTACTTATTAATAAAAGAATTCTTAACAGGTTTTTCTGTCTTTATTCCACGTTTTCTTAATGTTTGGCATTATTAAATTTTATTCCTTTAAAAGTGTCGTACTTAAAAAAGAATTTATGAAACGTTTCGATGTCTTATTCTATATATTTTTAATGATAAGTTCAACTTTATATCGTTTTATATTGTACCCCAAGTTTAAAAAGAAACAGCATATTTTATTTTTCTTACGGAAGTTATTTTTTTTAATTATAACAGTATCGGTATTTTGGTATCTGTAAGAAATAAAAAAAAATATTTTTTACATTAACATATAAAAACCAAGTTTACTATTACTTAGGTGAGTTAGTGCAGTTTTAATTTCTCTTTGTTTAATTTTATAAGATCAAATAAGGACTTAAATTGTCATGCGGTCTTTTGTACCTTAGTCCAGGTTTCGGATTGCCTCCGGCGCCACCTTCCGTTTATAGTGTAAATGCCACTTGCGCGGGCAGCTTCAGTGGAGAATACTCCAGAGGTTTTTATGATATCGACCGGAAGGATGGTTTTTACTTGCAAAACTTGGTTTAGTACCTGATTATTCGCGGCTATATATTCCAAAACTTAAAAAAAAATTTTATACGTAAATAAAAAATACTTATATAATAAAATAATGACACCAATTACGTAACGGCTTGTAGACTGGTAGTGCGGTCGGATGAACGGTTCCGGGTCCAGTTATAATTGAAATTGGCTTCAGTTTGACCTGTCTCTAAACTGGTTGTCAATTCGAGCTTCAACTCGAACTACGACCGGACGAACCGGAACTCCAATTAGGACTGCCACAGCAACTAAGTAGATCGACTCCGGCTGTGATATACCATAAGGTCGGCTGAGTATACGAAACATGCACGCGAGTGACTCCATCTTTTAGCGGGGTTACAACTGTAACGATTGACCTAATATTCGAACTTTATTCCAGTCCAGTACCGTGCGCGATTTTATTTAAATATTTTAATCTACGGAAATTAAAGTAACTTCGTCACAAAATTATTCCATTCTATCTAACTGAAGTTTGAGATCAAAAAAAAATATTAATAAACCAAAAAATACTGAGGCCGAGTAGTTAATTAGCAGTTACAATTAAATGAATTAATGAAGATTTAAAACAACAAAAATTTACACGACATATACAATACAAATTTCTGAACATTTATGATACAATAATTGTGATCAATTATTTATGTTATAAAAGAATTTTTTTAATTAAATATTTTCGATTTTTCGATTTACTAAAGTTTATTTGTTTTATAAAATCTCAGCTTTTTTAAGTTACATTATTTATTTAAAAACTAATTATTTCAGTTTCTACTTTTTAGTAAATCTGGCAACTATAGTATAGGTTTACAGCTTTTTATTTTTTAAGAGAAAAAAGCCAAATTTTATTTTTAATTGTTAAAAAACACTGAAAATGGCTTTCTTGTAAACGAAACGTTATTATAATTAAATTTAGTAATTAATGTTTAATCGCGATTGTGATAATGTTTTAAAATAGTAGTTAAAAAATTCAGATCCGTATTTAAAAAAATACGAGTTGAGGGTAATGTCGCATTAAAATTTTAGTACAAAGTGCAGTTTATAGTATCAATAAATTTTTTGGTTTAAGTCGTCTCTAGAAACTTAAAAATCAATTTCAGTCATATTAAAAGTTTATATCTCTAGTAAACTTTTAAATTCAAAAACAAATATCACAAATATACAGGGTGATATCAAGAATACATAAATTATGATTAAATAATATACACACCATGTAATATTAATTTAACAAAAAAATTTCTCAATGATAAAATTTTCTGAATCTAATAAGCTTTATAAAATTAGATAACAAATATCAAAAATATACAGGATGATGTTAAAAATACTATACTATACTAATAAATTGACAAATTTCCTTCCTGATGAAAATTTCTGTACTTAATAAGCTTTATAAAATTGGAAAACAAATATCAAAAATATACAGGATGATTTCAAGAATACATAAATTATGATTATAAAATCTTTTATTTGCACACTACCCTGTATCATTAATTAGACAGAAAAATTCTCTCTTGATAAAAGTTTCTTAATCCAATAAACTTTATAAAATTTTCCAATTTAATAAAGTTTATTGATTTTAGAAACTTTTATCAAAAGTAAAATTTATATTATAGAGTGTGCAATCAATCAAAGATGAAAATTGTAAAATTGAATAATTTTACTTAAAACTGATAGCCCGGATTTTTTTAATTTCAAGCTTCTACAGCATAAGTTACCATATACAATAAAAATTTATTGATACCGTGATCAAGGGCGTATGGGGGTAAAGGGGATAATTACCCCTCCAGGATACCTAACCTAACACGAAAAGAAGAAATCGGATTTCATAATATTATTAAATATATAATTGTATATAATACGTTATACTTTTATAGGTATAGACATATCAATTCCGTTTAGGTAAAAAAACAATGTAAATATTTTCATTTTATTTAATAAAACAAAAATTATTCATTATTACAGTTTTATTTTACTGCTCTCCTCTTAAAATATTTTGCCCGGGACCGAATTTACTTATACAGTTTCAGGTACAAACAAAATTTGGGACCGAATTTAACCATTATTTTTGACCCCTTTTTATTTGGGAGGGAATTTGCTTATTCCCAGTTCCATATTCCTCATCCGTAACTAGCGCCCTCTGCCCTTGACTCCGGTTACTCCACCACTGCAATATCTTAATTATTTTTAATATGACATATAAGTGAAGTAAGATTAGTAATGCAATAGTTTTATATTTATTTTTGTTTAAGATAAAATAATTTTAACAAAATATGTATGAAAAAATTGCAGGGGGCTCAAGTACTATTTAGTGAGTCCGACCCTGTAAAGAGATCTTCAATGATGACTAAAGTTAAAAAACAGTATTTAAATTTGAAATAAATTTACCATAATTCGTACTAATATAATGAACTATAGATTTTGACAATATTTTGTTTTACATATTTTATTAAAACCTTCCATCAATTGTTTTCACATATTTATCCCACATTTGACGTATTCTGCATATTATTTTTTTCCAGAATAAAAGTCTTAGAATGTTCAGCCAAAGACGACATCAACGTTAGAGAGATATTCCGCACATTCCTATCACTTTCCCGAATTCTACCCCGCGACACAGAAGAACAAAGTGGATTAAAAAGACGTTCAAGCGCTTACGTCTCGAACAAAGGAGGTCGGCGGAACGCTAGTCCGGCGCTGGATAAAGAAAAAGCAGGACCGTCTGATAGTAAAGAAACATTGGCGAAGCCCAGATCCAGATCGTTAATACGAAGGGCTTCTAGGAAAGCCAAACAACAGATGAGAGACGCACAAACCGGAGCAGATGAGTGTAACGTGTCTTAATTTTATTTTTTATATTTTAAAAATTGGTTTGCTGATCGTTTATTTTTATAATAATATATGGAACTTAATTTTTTTAATTTTTGCAATTATCCAATTAGGCTTTCAAGACTTAATTTATGGGTAAAAATAAATGGTCGGCAATAATATTAAAAAAACTGAATTATTATATTATTTAAGGCCGTATTTTGCACAAAATTAAAATAAAAGAAAGAAGGCTGCAATATTAATTTAAAATCTTAATTGCGAGCTTAAATTTTTATTAGAATTTTATATTCTATAGTTTTAATCCCACTCTTTTATTTTCACGAATTCAATTAGAACTTAAATTGTATTGGATAATAACACTTAGCAGGTCAGTAATCCCGGCGTTACAGATAGCCGTTAGATATCCGGAGCCAAGTCACTTGCTCGAAGTTCTTATTAGGGTCAATTAAAAAACTATTGACATTTTTCGCCCTTGTAAAGGATAACGCTTCGAGTTTTTTGAGAGGATTTTAAGAGTCTTTCAATATATATTGGGTTCAGTGGTTCGATGGCTTTCAATGAGGCTTTGTTAGAAATATGAGATATTGGATTGTAATAAAGAAGAGCATTGAACTTGTTGAAATTATTGAGTGGAAGAAATATAAATAGATATGCATCGTTTTATAAGTTAATTAATTTCATAAAATATTTATCTTAAATATATAATAAAAATCTTGTGTTTGACTTAAAAAAAAATTACAACTGACAAAATTACTGTACAAAGTAGCGCCACTATTAATTAAAATGTTGCCAGACTCTTTACTCAATGTGAGATTAATCTTAATTATTATTTAAATTATGAAATTTCTAAATTGATAATTTTAAATCAACATCAAGGACTTAAAAACCAAACGAATATTTAGAGCTGCAAAACGAATTCATTCAAAAAAAGATGTAGATTATCAAAAAGGTTTTTTGAAAGAAATTATGGAAAAGTTATTTTTTATTTATTTGTTGATAAAAGTGATTTAGTAATAATTGTGATTTTAGATCAAATATTTTTATTATATAAGTTCGTTCCACGAATAGAATTTGTAAAATATCAAAAAGTAAAATACTTAATAAAAAAAATTTGGACGCCAGTCTAATAGATTTTTTGATGTATTTAGAAACAATTGACAAAAGAAAACTATGATATATTTCAAAATCCGTCCTTTCTTTCTTTTTGTGGGTTAAGGGACATTAAACTCAAATTAAATGTTATATTTGTTTTATTGAAGAAATAAATTTTGCTAATAATACTTCAGAGACTTTTTCACTTATTTTTTTTTTGGGTAAATGGAACTTGTCCTTGTGATTAAGTTTCTTCCAAAAACTTTCTGGATAAGGCGGCAGAGAAAAGATGTCAGCCCAAAAGCAGGTTCTGATTCAGTAAGAAAGAAACTCGTTCCAAGAAAAAACTTGTTCCCAAAAAATACTTGTCCAAAAAGAAATATATACCAGCATAAAGAAAAATAATTAAAAATAACAGTAAATAAAAGTTAAAGCGTCGAAATAATTAATAATGATAACAGGGACATAAGTGAATATACAATATAATATAAAATAATAAAAACTTACCCTATATATCGAGAGGAAGAAAATAAATATTCAATAAGCGACACAGACGATATAAAAGTCAATTGTTTTGATTAAAGCGGAAAAGAGAAGAATTGTTAACATGAGAAAGACATTTTATTACGTAGAAGAGAGGGAGATGTTGAGAAGGAATATTAAGCAAGTCTGAAATTAAAATATACTCGGCAGAGGAATAATAAAAATACAGGGTGACACAGAAAGACATTTTATAGTCATATCAAGAGGATAGGGAGATCTTGAGAAGGGACCCGACGCGGAGAAATTAAGAAGTGATTTCAAGCGAGTCTTAAATTAAGATATACTGAGCAGATGAATACAGAAAAAAAACGGAACAATATTTAATCAGAAAGATGCTAAAAAAAAATTATTTGGTAATAGTTGATATTTTATTTATAATAAACCTGGAATTTGATAAATGATAAAAGACAGATGTAAGAGAAGGTTCAATATCAAGACAGATATTTTTTGCACCGCAGGGACCAAAAAATGCATTTGACTCCCCAATTTTAGGCAATAAAGTACCACTTTTATTCCCTTATGATTAATATATTTATAAGTCAGTGTGGCGCCAGGACCAGCTCTAGATGTTTTGCCACCCTTGGCAAG
Source organism: Neocrepidodera transversa (assembly GCA_963243735.1). NCBI lineage: Eukaryota > Metazoa > Arthropoda > Insecta > Coleoptera > Chrysomelidae > Neocrepidodera > Neocrepidodera transversa. Next base: position 6,535,761 of record OY725350.1, read on the forward strand.
AATTATTTTGGCGCCCTATGTCGTTGTGATATTTGGTATAAACATATCATGGAATGAATGGAAATTGAGTAAAAACTACGTACGGCACAAATAACCATCCAAAAAATAATATGTAATTACAAATTCTGATAAAACAACTTAAAATCGTAATGGGACTTTGCCTGATTTACTTTTGGATTGATCTTGCTAGCTAGTTCATTTTCTATGGATATTGTAGCAAGTTTTATGAATCTTTCTTGGGTCATAGTAGGTCTTTAGGAGGTTTAATTTTGAAAAACTCCTCCATGCATTTCTTACGGAAAGTGGCAAAATGAGCAAGAATCAAAGAGCAATACATAAGTTTGGAAATCCATTTTCTAAATTATGGTAATTGATGTAATTTAACAGTTGTTGTGGTGTGATTATCTAAGTGATGACAAATGCTGTTCAGCTTTGAACAAAGTCCTAAAACGTCAATGTCTTTGTCAATATTACATTGATCTTGGATCTTGATCTTGATCTGGCCCTCGCTCCAAATTTACCTTATCTCATTCAATTGTAAAAATCTGTCCCTGACAGCATTGAAGGATGTGTCAAAAAGAAGAAAGTAAAAATGAATTTTGTAATCCTCCAAGGAGTCATCTTCAAGCTCATCTCTTGATTAATAGTCAAACATTCTCTTCTTTCATCGAGCTTAGACATTCTCCCTCTCTTAAAAACTGCTTCTATTCCAGCTTCGTCTGCTAAATATTGAGTATTGGCCAAGAGTTTGTTGAATTCAAAAAACTCTTCTATTCTTTTGATTCGAGTAGCAGACATTTCAATAGTTAAATACTTTTCCTGAAAAACCTTACTAGTTATATTTATAAAACATGTAACAAGAGCGACAATAAACTTGTACGTTAAAGACCAAGTGCTTCTGCCTTAGTTTTAGTACCACTGGAACCTGTATGACATAAATTTCTTCCAAACAATCACATATGCTTGACCACTGATATCACAGAGAAACAAGTGCGTCAATTCGACTTTACCATGAATTATTACTCAGAGGTTTTACTGTTAGAGGCGATACATTTTGGAGTAGAATCTACCATCGGCATGTAGATACTGAGAAGACTACGTAAATTGATTGTAACACATCAAAGAATACTTTTACTTGTAAACAGCATGAAGCTGCATCATTGACAAGGCTTAAGTCATTGACTTACCAGTATTTTCTGACTGGGGTATGAATCCCAGAAATTATCCCTTCAATAAAACATGAGAATCAGTCAGTTTTTATGATGTGTATGTGTATTTACAAAAGTATTTACAAAAAACTGCTCCGTATGACTCACGCCCAGAGTACAGTCCAATATAATTGAAAAATATTTGGTTCTATCCATTAGTTGAACTAGGTAATTGTGTACATTTTTCCCCAGATAATTAACATATTTATTTAACCCCTCGCAGTTGTTCATTCATAAGGGGATCAAACATTGCAAAATATTTAATAATTTCGAGAAAATTACTGTTATTGTGAGCATTCAGTTTTTCATTGGTACCTCCAAAGGCCAAATTTTGGAAACTAATAGTTCGAACAAGAGCAATCAATGTCGCTAAAATATTCTGTCAATAGGCTTCTTCAATTTTTTAATGACAGGGTTTTCTTCAAGTTGTTCCATTTTTGGAAGTTCTTAAGGTGTTCAATGCCTTTTTTATGTTGGATAATAATGTTCCGCTCTTGTAAAAATGATTTTGTCGTATGATATCTTTTACCTCGCAATCGCTATAAAGAGTTTCGATTTAAATTACGCAAAAACATATTACATATATAAAAAGTAGCCCTGTCCTGGCAACGCACAGTGGGCAGGATTCGTCAAATGTGTCGAAAATATTTAGGTGATAATGCACATATTTTTTAAGGAAAATTAACATATTAGAAGGTGACTTTTATCAATGTGACTATTATCAGTACGTATTATTCGGGGTGGGCCAACGAAAACTTTCTACTCCGATTTTTCATCTCTTGCCAAGTGTAGCACTGAAGGGGGTCGTAACAGTTCCACAGCTTCCTTTGGAAGGAGAGCCAGTTTCTTTTTGGGAAGGTTTCTCTTACTTGTTATAAGAAGATCTGAGAAATTGAAAACATCTTCATTGGATTTTGCCAGACTACATTTTTCAGAATGATGTTGTCTTAATTTATTAAAGTCCTTGTTTCGCGCTTAAAACGATTAATTATTTGATTATTTTGTCGATCGCCTACAGAACCTGTTCTTGTCTCGATTTATTTTTGTAGAAAATCAAACTGATTGTTTAAATTCCGTTTTCCAGATATTTTTATTCTAGGATAACCTGGAACAAAGAGTAATGATCACTACTAGTACATTTTTTTGTGTAACCTTAATAATTTTCAAAAGCTTTCTAAATAAATATATTTACAATCAGTTTCAATTTTTATACAAAATATCCTAAAGAAAGTAGCAAAGATAGGTTAATTTTTATTTACAAACATTTTCAAAATAAATGTTATAATAAAAAAAATCTATGTTATAATAATGTTAAATTGTTTGAATGGAGGAAACTTAATAACTGATAAAATAAGGCTAATGTGCCCAGATTCATAACTAAACTTTTTTGTATTAAGTGGATGCTAGTTTTTGAACTACACCATTTTAACTTTTTTTTTCTTTCGAATATTCACGTAATATATCTCAAAAACCTTAAGAATAATAATTCACTTACCTGATGATAATGGTAGCAATGTGACTTTTAGAATTAATATGAACAACTTATCGCAAAATCAATTATAAAACAAAAGTAAATTGATCGACCGGCACAAAAAAAAATAAAACAAATTCATTTGACTCGCAAAAAAAATCAGTTTCCAAGCAACTATTTTCAGTTCAGCGTCTTCTATTGGCGTTAGTATTCAGCAGTATATAGTCCACAAAAGTACATTAATTTTTGTGCGCCGCCTCAATTTGCGTAATTCGCCTATATGGCAAAGCCGGCCCTGTGTGGCGCAACGGTGGAGCACTCATCTTTTAACCAGGAATTTTAGTAGCTTTTTATTAAGTAAGTTTTAGTCCCTGCGGTGTAAAAAAATAGCGTACGTACCACGAGACTAAAATGCCTTTTAATCCCTCGAGTGATTGTGGCAACAATCTTTACTCTCGGGGTTAACAGTGACACTTTAGTCTCTTGGTACATAATATAATACTTTTTTATTTCTGTTGGTTTTAATTATTTTTTTGTGAAGCAAAAATTCCGGCTTAGGATTTATGGTAAAAAAATTTAAATTAACCCCATTGGATGATTAAAAAAATATTAAATGTTTATTTGTTTGGGTCGTTGATATTGATTTAAATCAAATAATTTAGAAACTTCATCATTAAAAAAAATAGGATTAAGTTATCGTTGAAAAAAAAGTCTGGGCAAAAAACTATTTATCCCCCTAAAAACAAATTCAGGTTAAAGCAAATCTAGTGCCAGTTTTCATAATAATCAACAAAAATAGGTTAAATTAAAAAATATAATTTCGAGTTATTATTCTTTTTTTTATACGTTCGAGGAACGTCTAGTTTATCTACAAAAATGTATGCCTAAAAGAAAAGGAAATAAACTAAACCATTCCCATGTGAGTGACCTTGAATAATCCATAACTTTACCAGAATGGACCTTAGCGTTTTTTTGATGATTTAAATTGAGGAATGGTGAAGAATTATCATAATTCCTTTATTCCTAGACTTAATCAAAAACCTGAGCGACAACAAAAAATGTGAAAAACAACAAACCAGCCGTTAATGGAGGAATAGCTACTGGTTTTATACAGTATGTCCAATTAAGTCGGAACCATATGGGAATCTTAGTTGTATGAAAAAAATCATTCTTTATACAACGTTTTCCAAATAACTTTTTTCTATATTTTTTAAAATAAGAGTACTTTACTCTTGCGCAAAATTTATATTTTTTGACGTACACGGATAAATAAAATATTATATCACCACTATAACGATGTTTTAAGAACAGAAAAATACAATAATGTTTTTAAATACATATTAAAAAGTTAACGAGCCGCTCCTGTCTTAACAGCATCAAATTTTAAAATTTTATATTGACCATGTTTTTAATAAATACTAATTCTAAAAGCCGATTTTGTAAAAAGAAATTAATCTATCATGTACCTTTGTTCATCAAATGATAAAAAATTTTGGAGGTAAAAAATAAACAAGCCGCTTGGGATTTAATTACTAAACGTTAATAAAACCTTAATGAATTTTTCAAGTAAAACAGCTTTCATAATTAATTTCTTTAAGCGTACAAAACAAACACTTTCCTTTTGTAGATGCTTACCGGAATTTTATTATATGAACCTTTCCAGGTTAGTTTGAAGTTACGTTTTCCATAAAATATGGAAATACGGAAAACCAGAACAGACATGTACTTTTCTCTAAAGTAACTCAAGTGGAAATTTGTTGGTGAAAACTCGTATGAAAAAAAAATGGAGCAATAGCTTGGTAAAGTTTTAAAATTTGCATGTTTCTAGAAAATCACGTCTTGATATGTCTTTTATGTATTTTTTCTTTTTTATTTTGTTTTGAATTACGGAAATATTTAGGTTAAAAGTGTGAGTATAAGATATTTTATGCTAAGTGGTTTTCTAAAAACAAACTACCGAAATTTCACACATAAAAACCTCTTATACAGTGAGGAATGATTTATTTTTAGCGTTATTATAAACTTTCGAGAAAAAGTCTGAAGCAGATCGATAATCCTAAAAAAAGAAAAGAATTCTATTTAAATTGATGACGAAAGTTTGAAGTTCATAAAAAAATTCTTTCGAAATAAGTGAGCTAGGAAATAATAATAAAAATTATAAGAAAATAAAATTCTCATAAAAATCCAGCGTGGTTTAAATTTTATATTTCTTATTTTACAAAGAAAAGCTTCGATGGAGAACACAAATTTAAAAACAGGAAACGGGTAACATTCCCTTGGGACTCTATTTAAAAGCAGATTATTGTTGATGCTGCGGAATTGCTTTAAGGGAAACGGGATGAAAAATTGACTAATCATGCAGACTCGTTCGCAGAAGCTCTGAATATTGTAAGCTTGTTGACTTGTTCAATTCTGCGGTTTTTTTCTCTAACATAAACAACATATACTTTGGTTTATACTCGAATAAAATAATGTATTGAGAGAAAATAATAATTGTGGTTAAAGATAAATATTTAATTTTACAGGGTGTTTAATAGGTAAACCGATAATTTCCAATTAATGGGTTCCTCGAAATTTGGCTAAGTTGTATATTTTGAAAAAACAAAGAATGAAAAATTTTTCCAAATCCTCGTTTCTTCGGAACTACTTTTCCATTTTAATATATTCTCCCTTAACCCTAATAAATTTTTCAGATCTGTCAAATTATTTGAAACAAAAAATTGGCAAAAATTGCCGACTTGACTTCTTCGTCATCATGAAATTGTTTTCCATACCGCTTTTTGTCATCTCTGGAAATAAATAATAGTCAATGGGAGCCAGGTATGGACTGGAGGGTGGTGACGGTATGTCGACTCATTAGGGGTAGAATGGTTATAGGGTCGACATAAAAAGTATAACTAATTTATTACTTTTAATTAACTGGTATAACGAACTCAATGATAAATATACATATACGACATACTATATTTCATAATCAAGAACCGACTCCCTGTTGATGAAGAGTCAACTCATGAATTACGATTAAGCCCCTCTCTCGGGAACATCCGCTTACTGATATTTCTTAACATTAAACAATTATATGTCACACTTCGGCTAACGTGATATTTCGGGGTTATCGAAGATACATTGTACGTTCCAGGTCAGTGTCACGTAAAGTTTTTATTTATTTAAATTTGGTCTTGCTTTACGTGCTAGTTATAAAATGTTTATATCAGAAAAAAGGCGCCACAGATGGCTCCTGTGCATGGATGCGTTGTATAAAAGAAGCACGCATTTTGTAATTTTCTTCTTCTATTTTCTTTGCTAACTTCCCATGATTTTTCTAGCCGATTTTACCTTTTTTGACACTTGCTTTGACTCAGGTTGGTTCGTGATAATGTTCCCAAATTTATCCCCAGTTACAATTCGGTCTATAACTTTTTCCTTTTCTGTCCACAAAGCTGCAAAAACTGGCGGGCTCGCATTTTTGAAGGGGCGTAAGCAAGGATGTTTAAAATCATTGTCTCTGATACTCCAACCATTGTGACCAGTTTCTTCTTCTTGTTCAGCTGGGCATTTTCCAATACAATTTTGTCGATGATTTCTGCAGTGGTGTAAGGGTCGTTTTTATTGGAGTCCCTTCCTTACTTGAAAAGGCCATGCCATCTATGCATCATGGTTTTATCGCCGGCAAATTTCTTAAAAAAATGTCTGAGGGGATTTTCTTCTCTTGTAAAGATTTATTGTAGTAACCCACAAAAGTGTTAGATTATTTTTTGTCGCCAAAATTTAATAACAACCTTTAGTAAATTTTCTGACTTTACCTATAACAAGAGCGTAACAGCAACGCTACTGTCGCAACTCTGCTAGGAGAGAATAAAACCGGCCCGGAGCCAATGCTCGGAAAACATGAATGCGCTCCCCTGCAGAATTCTCTGGAGTGGAACGGTCACTCTTCAGACAAAAAGGTAGTTCGTGCTCTCGCGGTGTTAGAGAGTCTTTACATTACAGATAGGATTTAGGGTTCGGGAGGGTGTCACTTTCTTTTACTAAATATTTGACTTTTTGATCTCTTTATATCGCTGACTCTTTCTTTATACTTTCCCATTACAACACCCCTTGGACAGAAAAATTAAAACGCGCCAATAATATTTTAAGCGTGGTTTATTAAAAAAAATAGAACGTGTAAGAAATAATGAAAAAAAGAATATTAACAAAATGCACTGTACAAAAAATTGACGAATATATATTTTTTTGACAGAGAAAAATTAAATTGGTTTAGAAAAAAAACTTTAACACACAAAAAACATTCTACACTTCCAGAAATTAAATGGTAACATTTAACAACAAAATAGTGGTTTGCCAAATGTCAACAAAATTACTTTCAAAAAATACTGACTCGTAAGAGTCGGACTTAAAAATTAGCCCTATATATTTTTCCAAAAAAAAAAACGAAAAAAACAAAATGTGAACAACCTAACTTAGTCTATCTTATTTTTTCTATGGTTAGGGGAGGCAATTACCATTATTTTTTCCTTTTAATAAGGAAGCAAGAAACCAGAGATTTCTCCCACTATAAAGGAGGTAAACTTACAAACAAAAAAAAACCCAAAGGATGCCAATGTCTAACTAAGGGTTTGTAAATGTAAAATTCGCTTATAGCCTTGATGCTCGCGCCTAATCCTTTCTTCAAAGATTTACCCGGCGACCACAGTTTCTTCTTTTTTTTTTTGAAAATTTCTGTTTCGGCAGAAGTCGACCGATAAAATTATTTTTTACTTTTGTTTTCTTACTCAAAATTTTAACTGAACTCTCGCTATTTATCCGTGACTTTATCAACGGCTCACGGCTTGTCAGAGCGATGATTTGATCACCACTGCTTTTTTTTCTGTCTCGTCCTGCCTGACCCCGTCGCGACGTCCAGCGGTGACGCCCAGTGATATCGTACCAGAAGTACGGTGGTGACTGATTCGCGTTACCATTTTTCTGATTAGTTATCTCGTTCTGTCACACAACATGGCACATCGTTTTTCTTCTCAAAATTCAATTTAATAGATTTTTCAAATTGCGACATATTATGATTTTTTTGTAACCTCATACATCCGTTCTAAAAAGTTACTTAATGATAATTGTTTAATTATTTTTTTGTTGTTTTTAACAAAATTAGCAAACTTTGTTTTAATAATCTTTGGCCTCAATTCTTGTAACTTTTGTACTGGGTGTTTCAGTGATTATTTAATTTGATAAAAGGAAATAAATTATTTGATTTAGTGTATCGATACATACTTGTCCCTCTATATTTTTTTTTATTTCTTATTGTTTCTTTAGTCTTTATTACATTTTCTCCATACTGGTTTTCTCCCAGATTGACTTGTTGGCACGTCGATAACTGAAAAGTTAATGACACGATTAGGTTTAAACTTTGTATAAATATATAGTGATAATGCAATGCTTAACTAGATAAGTAAACCTATCACTATCACTCCATTACGTAAACTTTTTGAAATTTTGGTTCAGCACCGTACCAGATAAGTACCCAAACATTTATCATCTAAGGATTATATCTTTACTGTAAGTATAGCTCCTGCAACTTTACCTTGGTCTGTTTCCTACATCTGCTTCTTGCATATGTTTTATCTCATGAAACCCATTATTCAAGCAATTTTTAAAAACTGGGTATGTGTGATTCATAAATCGTAGCGGGAAAGGACTTAAAAATACTTTTTCATACGGCCACATAGGAAAGTAACATTTATCGCACTGTTTAGTCCAGCGGAAAGTGGCTTTTAGTCACATGCGGGTGGAAAGTACTTTCCGCTCATGCGCGAAAAATACTGTCACAAATGTAGATATAGAAGAGCACTATTTATATAAACTTAAATCCAACAAACATAGAACATGCCAAAAAAACAACAAAATGTACATTATATGGTAAAAGTATAGCATGATAGTAGGAAAAATAGTGTACATTACTTGTGTGAAAGTGATTTTTTACAATAGTAGGATTGTTCCAATCGGCTTACGCCTCGTGTAACAATATTTCCTACTCATCTGAAAAATATCACTTTCCGCACAGTTGTCAGATTAGTAACTAAATTAATTAATCGCTTTTTCTTATTTTCTTCATAAATTATCCCTTTTTTACTAAATTTTATTTATAAATTACCCCTTTTTTTCAATTTTGTCACATTTCAACACGTTGACTGCCAACTATGATATATCTTGTAGTTTGACTACTGCTTATCTAGTAGTTGGCAGTCAACGTGTTAAGTGCTTTTTGTCTCACTTTATTTTTCTTAATTTACTCACATTTTGGGTCCTTTTCCCTCTTTTCACTAGAAAAAGTCTCCTTTTTTTTCTTAATTTTGACACTTTTTCGTCGCAAATATTTACTCTCCAAAATTTCCCGTCTTTTCTCTCTTAATTTGTTACTTTTTAATTAAAATTTTTTCTCTCTAAAATTCTCTTTTTTCTCTTCATATTGTCAATTTTTTAGTACTTTTAGCACAGGATCTTTCTTTATTTTTCTATTATTTGCTCTCCAAATTTTTCCCTCTTTTCTCTTAATTTTGTAATTTTTTTTGTTTTTTCCCCCCACTTGTCATTCTTAATTTTGTCACTTTTTGGTACTGTTTTCCCCTCTTTTCTTTCTTAATTTGTCTATACTTTTTTTTAATATTTTTTTTAACATTGTAGTTGTATTTTCAAACGATTCTGTATATTGCAGTGATCAATTCGGGATTGCAATTGAAAATATACATAATTACTGATTTTATCTTAAAAATTCTATTTCTGCTCTGTACAAAACTCATTCGTGTTACCTTCACGTGCATGGCGACAGCTTGGAAAAATAATTAAAAAATAACTGATTCTGCAATTTCAAACAAAACTCAGATGAATGATTCGAGGATATGCTGTAAAAAGTTTAATCAAAATTAGCGGCGTGTAGTTATTATTGAAAAACGAATAAAAACTTCAGTTTTTAATTTACAATGTTACAAAATTCAGTTATTTATTTCATTTTCTTTTTACACAAAGGCTTAATATGAATGAGTGGTCACCATAAAAATGAAAGATATAATATTCAATCCATAGATATGAGATTTTTTTTAAAATCATAAAATAAGAAAAGTTCAAAAAAGTGCTTAAAATAAAAATAAAATAAATGAATAGAGAAGAAGGGCTACATTTAAGTCTTTAAACAGACAGATTGACAGACAGACAGTCTTCCATCTAGAAATGGTCTTAATCATCTCAGTTGACCTAAAAATGGATATTTCTATCTTTATCTCGAAATTTCTGTTTAGCTTGTTCACAATACTTTCCCATCTCGGAGGTGGGCCGGGAAAGTAAAATTTCTCACCCCTATTTTTTTCTGCGTTTCTGAGCTCTTAAATTTTGTCTGGATGTAAACACTATAAGTATCAAATGAAAGCTCCTATCAAGTTCTGGTTTCCACTTTACTATTTAATTTTCTGTTGGAAAGAACCCTATTGAATTTGAGATGGAGTGGACTGTCCTTCTGGTACCCGCTATATAAATTAAGTGTTTTACATAGGAAAATTTTTTTCCAGTTTTTTTAGAACTTTTTCTACGTCACATCATATATAATATTACCCTAGGAGAATGTTGGTCAGGATCGCACAAAATATTCTGGTACCTGCACAACGATTCATAAAAATTAAAGTAATAATAATTATGGACATTTATTTATTATTTTAATAAATTTTGAAGTGTTTGCTTGATGGGCCGAAGTCCCAAAATTTAAAATAAACTTGTTACTTTAATTTATTGCGATTGGATGAATCTTAAAATAATTAAGAAACATATTAAATAGTATTGCAGTAACCTTCTTTCTAAAAAATTATGATAATGAAAATTATTATTATTAATTGTCAAATTTATAATAGCATATAAATTTCAAACATAAAAGTGTGTTATATAAACAAATGCTTTTTTTAACGCAAATTTTTTATAAAAAAAGTCAACTGAACTATGTACTTGTTATTATATTATTTTAGATTGAGTTGCCATTGGCTAGTTTAAATTTTAAAACAATCTAAACAAATAAAAAGTTCAAAAAAATAAGGGGCTAGTTTTGCAAATAACTCAAAAATTATAAACATCACAGTAAAATATTGCTTTTTTTCTTAAAACTACAATTAACATGTAGATTTTAATGTAAAATGTAATAACCTACAAATACATATTGTCCAAATGGGCAAGGGCGGTTCTGAAAAGGACAATGAGAAAATAGTTAATCTAGAGAAAATTTATATAATGTTAAATTAGAAATAAAAAATAGTTATTTATGCAACAAGTGCAAATGGTAACCGTTTATTACTATTCCAAATTATTCATTTTTGTATACATAGTAGTAAATATGATTTAGTTAAAAAAACTAGTACAAAAACTTATTTTAAAAATGGGATTTTATTTATTAACCTCCCTTGTCAAAATCATATATATGTTAAAAATGTACAAAGTGACTAATTAAAGGCAAATTTTGAAACATATAATTTTTAATATTTTATTAAAATGACCAGATTGCGGTAATTTAAAACAAATATTTTTATATATTTTTTAGAATACTACATTTAATTAATCACCCTGTATAAATTTATCAAACACGTACCAATGTATATAAAATATTTATTCGGGGAAAATAACTTATTTTTAATCTTTGTGTTTTTTATTTGAGTGTTAAAAATCTAAATAATTTTATGGTATCACCTTTAATTAATCACCCTGTACATATTATTTAAAAATTTAAAATTTTATCGAGCACGTACCAATGTATATAAAATATTTATTTATTATAGATTTTTAGAAATTGTAAACTCCCTGCATTTTTGTAAAATCCCTTGGGTATTAGATATAAGAGTGTCCATCATTACTTTCCTTTTATGAGGAAAAGAGGCTACAGTCGCCGAATTTATTATCAAAATATGTGTCTGTCCATCATATCCTTGCCATATTTTATTATATATAACAACAATGCTAAAGTTATTAGTATAAGTTACATGTATTTCTGAATTATATATTATCAAAAATTTGCAGACCAGTTACATCTATTTTATTGATTATTTTTTGACGTTTCTCGAAACCAATAGAAATTTTCAATTTCAGTAATTCATATACATTCTAGCCAATCAAAACATTATTATAGTGGGAATAATCTACTTACATTATTTCAGCGAGAATAATTCAATGTACATTGTTTTTATTGATTGACAACCATATGACAACGTATTTTCTTCATCTGACGCGTCTGTCATAACGTCAAAAAATAATCTATCGAATACCACATGAGAGTTCGATAAATTAAATAATAATTCTCCAGTCATTTTCTCAAACTTGTTGCCATTTGGCAACAAGTTTACTAAAATCTGTCGAATTATTTTCAATTTATTATCACTCTCTTGTGATATTACTACAGAAAATTTCAAACCTAACATTTTCGACCAATTAAAAGCCTGTATTTTGTATCGGTACCATAGCAAGAAAAAAAATTTCCGGAAATTTTTATCCTCCTTGGAGTAAAGGAACATGAAATTATACTGGAAATTTTTTGACGTTTATACTAATATGGCATTTACATTTACCATGAAACAACGTCATTGTTCTAGTATTTTTTTAATATTTCTATGTGAAATTTTCTTACCGAATCCTCCACGTGCTTGAATTAATTTCCGGAAATTTTTAAATAAAATTCATGTACTTAAAAAATTTCCGGCAATACTTCATATAAGTGAAAATTAGGAAAAATTACCGGAATACAGCAATGAGACACGGAGCAAATTAAAGGTTTAGGTCTCCTGAATACTTTTTATAGTCAAAAAAAGGTTGCATTTTGAGAAAAATATATACATATTTAAAATATTGAGGTTTTTTAATTTTCCGGGAAAACTATGTATTTACGAAAAAAACGCAATACAGAATTTTAGATAATTAAATTCTCTACAACTTTTGTATCAAACTTTTTCCAAAATTCCCAATAGTTTCGCCGGTAGAGGGTGCGAAAAATATACGATTTTTGACACGTAATGTCATGGTTTATGAATAATAATGATAGTTCGATTGAGTAATATTTATTACTCAATCAATCTGTCAAATTCAGAACAATAAAAGGGATAAATCAAGATTTTGTGAAAATCGGTACATGTCACTGACATAATTTATCACTATACAGATTTGTATGAAGAAATTTAAGCTATTCGCGCATTTGCCGTCGACAAATTAATTACACGTTGAAATATTAAACTTGGATATCTGACCTAAAAAAATATTTATTTTATTAAAAGAATTCTTTACTATCCAAATCTAGCCTGTATATATTTAGAAAAAAATATTAAAAGAAGTCTTACTATCTATAAATTTAACCTGTGTTTAAAAAAGAAGGGCTATGTGGGATTCGATTACCGGACCCACTGCATCACGCGGCTAATCAGAGCTCATGCATACGTATGATCAAACTTATTATTTAAGCGAATCACGTTTCACGTGTGGGTAATTTCTAAAATTATCCACAGGTTAACGTGTGACTAGTCACAGTGTTAAATAATATACCCGTGCGTCAACAATATTTAAACTAAAAGTAATACTGGTTGCCTACCATGTAGGAACTAATCTATTGTCCAAGCAAAAATCTAAAATAAAACGATTTGAAATTATAATTATGTACTTTCTCTGCTTGATATAAGCCAATAGTGTTAATTGACTGTCAAAATTAAGGCACTTATCAGTATTAATATCTCTAGGACATTGATAATAGACGAAATAATTTTATGACAATCGACAGCTCGTTCCTTGGTGTCGGAATTTCCTTTAATAATTCCTCCAGTTTAACCGTAACGAACCCTGCTTTTCCCTATAACCAAATCGAAATGAATCGCGCGCCGCTCCCGTTCCTAGACCAGTCAGAACGTGACATTTTGACATTTATTTAGAATGAAGTTGTCAAACTCAAAAGTGATTGATAATTACACTAAAATCAATTATCAGTAATGTTGATATGATTGGGTGAAATTGTTTCATATGACACAAAATGACAAAATTTGATTGGTTGTTAGAACATAAAAAAAAATTTCAAATTAAGAGATCCGTTTGCAATAGCTCGATTTAAGAAATCATTTAGATAATTTATTAAAAACTTCCTTCATACAAGCAGACTTTATATTAGATTCACAATAAGTCTATTAAGAATAATTAATGTAATTTTTAATAATTTTTTTATTAATAAAAATTATTTTTTGAATTTTGTCAACATACAATGCGCTTTTTATTAGTTATTATCCACTGCAGCTCGTGTTGCAATTTTCATCGTCGTGGGTAATAGCCATCATTATACGCTTGTTGAATAATATACTATTATTACGTCATTATTCGACCACATTCGATATAATGGATGACATTTTATTATTACTTAATTATTATTAACCAATGCAAGCACAAATGGAATTGATTCATATATTTGGTAAATAAACATTAATTTAAAAAAAAAATCAAAATAAATATAATTCTTAACAGTAAAAAATCTTTATAATTATATAAGAAAATTAATTTGTATATTTTATCACAAATAACAACTGATAATGAAAATTTTTAGTTTTTAACTTATTTAAAATTAGTTTATATATATAAAAGAGCATATTTAAAAACAAAATTAATTATATTTCAGAAATATATGTAACTGTATAACTAAAACCAATATAAGGTCCATTTAAAAATATATCAGTATTAAATATATCAAACCATATTTATTAAAATATTAATAACAATTAAAAAAATTATAGTGTATTTATTGTTGTGAACAGGGTTATAGTATTAAATTACTAAAAATAAATATAGTATTATTGTTTATTCATAAATATATTATTAATTAGGATTTTGCAAAGTAAGGTAAATTACTTTTGATAAAAACCAATAAACAATTGGATAATATGTTATATTTAAAATGGACATGATTAATATTAAATTTCTCTTTCAGCCATTCTTGATAAATTACTGGTTTTTATTTATTTATTTATGTATAAACAATAATGTGTTAATGATATGTAAGTTGTATTTCAATGTTTATAAAAAGTATTCTAGTATCAAAATTAATGCTCAATTTGAAATTATTTAATCTTAAACCAGTATTTGTAATAAATGTCTTTATTATAACATAACAAAAACTAAGTGTATGATAATTAAATAGTTACTTTTGATTCTTGATTGAGATATTTCTCAATGGAGTATCAAATATCGTTTTTTCGAAAACTGTATCACAAAATTAGTACAAAAAATTCAAATTTTAACATTGTTACTAATTAGATTCTATTCAATTGTGGCCTTTTCTATAAATTCGAATTCGATTTAATGTCCTGGATGAAGTCAAAAACTAACTAATAATGACAGTTTTCGAAAAATATTTTACTTTACGAAAACGTATTTACAAGAATATATTGCACTTTATTTATTAACATTAACTATTTTATAAATTTTGTAAAATATTAAAACTTTTATACTTTTTTTAAATTATTAAGAAAATTAATATATACACAATTCAAAAACGCTTGCTAAAAAGTGATATATATTAATGTAGATCTGTTCATTACAGTTGTTGTATAGTTTTGTAACAATTTAAATATATAAGTGTTATTATAGAGTTGTAAATTTATTGGAAAACTTAATAAAATCAACATTGAAATAATTAGTTTTTCTTTTGGTTTTCGTATATAATTATTAATTTTACGTTCACCGAAGATACAGAAAGAAATATATACTATATATGAGTATCTAGAAAATTCAAAGTATTTTCCAAAAAAAAATGATAGAAAGAAACAGACAGTGCTCAGGGATTTCCATTCTCATTCTCTATGTACGCCTTCAATTTCATCAAGATCAAAGACGAAAAAAAATTTGGCTCGAAAAAACGGAAGGTTAACCCCTTTGAATTTTTTAAAAAATACCATCTCTCCGATTTGAATGAAAAATTGTACTAAAGTAGTATTGGGTACGTGGATTTCGAAAATCAAGGTAGTTTTTCTCTAAAAAATTTATTAAGCGAGTTATCAACGTTTAAATAATGCATAAGGACGCTTTCGCCATTTTTTTAAATTATTAATAACTCCTATACTATGAGGAATTAAGAAACTAAACTTGACGGGTTTATAATAGAAGAAATACACTAGAAGATGCCTTATACAGGGAGAAGATTAAAGCAATGAGTATCTAGAAAATTCAAAGTATTTTCCAAAAAAGAATGATAGAAAGAAACAGACAGTGCTCAGGGATTTCAATTGTCATTCTCTACGCACTCCTTTAATTTCATCAAGATCAAAGACGAAAAAAAATTTGGCTCGAAAAAACGGAAGGTTAACCCCTTTGAATTTTTTAAAAAATACCATCTCTCCGATTTGAATGAAAATTTGTACTAAAGTAGTATTGGGTACGTGGATTTCGAAAATCAAGGTAGTTTTTCTCTAAAAAATTTATTAAGCGAGTTATCAACGTTTAATTAATGCATAAGGACGCTTTCGCCATTTTTTAAAATTATTAATAACTCCTATACTATGAGGAATTAAGAAACTAAACTTGACGGGTTTATAATAGAAGAAATACACTAGAAGATGCCTTATACAGGGAGAAGATTAAAGCAATGAGTATCTAGAAAATTCAAAGTATTTTCCAAAAAAAAATGATAGAAAGAAACAGACAGTGCTCAGGGATTTCAATTGTCATTCTCTACGCACTCCTTTAATTTCATCAAGATCAAAGACGAAAAAAAATTTGGCTCGAAAAAACGGAAGGTTAACCCCTTTGAATTTTTTAAAAAATACGATCTCTCCGATTTGAATGAAAATTTGTACTAAAGTAGTATTGGGTACGTGGATTTCGAAAATCAAGGTAGTTTTTCTCTAAAAAATTTATTAAGCGAGTTATCAACGTTTAAATAATGCATAAGGACGCTTTCGCCATTTTTTTTAAATTATTAATAACTCCTATACTATGAGGAATTAAGAAACTAAACTTGACGGGTTTATAATAGAAGAAATACACTAGAAGATGCCTTATACAGGGAGAAGATTAAAGCAATGAGTATCTAGAAAATTCAAAGTATTTTCCAAAAAAAAATGATAGAAAGAAACAGACAGTGCTCAGGGATTTCAATTGTCATTCTCTACGCACGCCTTTAATTTCATCAAGATCAAAGACGAAAAAAAATTTGGCTCGAAAAAACGGAAGGTTAACCCCTTTGATTTTTTTAAAAAATACGATCTCTCCGATTTGAATGAAAATTTGTACTAAAGTAGTATTTGGTACGTGGATTTCGAAAAACAAGGTAGTTTTTCTCTAAAAAATTTATTAAGCGAGTTATCAACGTTTAAATAATGCATAAGGACGCTCTCGCCATTTTTTTAAATTATTAATAACTCCTATACTATGAGGAATTAAGAAACTAAACTTGACGGGTTTATAATATAAGAAATACACTAGAAGATGCCTTATACAGGGAGAAGATTAAAGCAATGAGTATCTAGAAAATTCAAAGTATTTTCCAAAAAAAAATGATAGAAAGAAACAGACAGTGCTCAGGGATTTCAATTGTCATTCTCTACGCACTCCTTTAATTTCATCAAGATCAAAGACAAAAAAAAATTTGGCTCGAAAAAACGGAAGGTTAACCCCTTTGAATTTTTTAAAAAATACGATCTCTCCGATTTGAATGAAAATTTGTACTAAAGTAGTATTTGGTACGTGGATTTCGAAAAACAAGGTAGTTTTTCTCTAAAAAATTTATTAAGCGAGTTATCGACGTTTAAATAATGCATTAGGACGCTCTCGCCATTTTTTAAAATTATTAATAACTCCTATACTATGAGGAATTAAGAAACTAAACTTGACGCGTTTATAATATAAGAAATACACTAGAAGATGCCTTATACAGGGAGAAGATTAAAGCAATGAGTATCTAGAAAATTCAAAGTATTTTCCAAAAAAAAAATGATAGAAAGAAACAGACAGTGCTCAGGGATTTCCATTGTCATTCTCTATGTACTCCTTCAATTTCATCAAGATCAAAGACGAAAAAAAATTTGGCTCGAAAACACGGAAGGTTAACCCCTTTGAATTTTTTAAAAAATACCATTTCTCCGATTTGAATGAAAATTTGTACTAAAGTGGTATTGGGTACGTGGATTTCGAAAATCAAGGTAGTTTTTCTCTAAAAAATTTATTAAGCGAGTTATCAACGTTTAATTAATGCATAAGGACGCTTTCGCCATTTTTTAAAATTATTAATAACTCCTATACTATGAGGAATTAAGAAACTAAACTTAACGGGTTTATAATAGAAGAAATACACTAGAAGATGCCTTATACAGGGAAAAGATTAAAGCAATGAGTATCTAGAAAATTCAAAGTATTTTCCAAAAAAAAATGATAGAAAGAAACAGACAGTGCTCAGGGATTTCAATTGTCATTCTCTACGCACTCCTTTAATTTCATCAAGATCAAAGACGAAAAAAAATTTGGCTCGAAAATACGGAAGGTTAACCCCTTTGAATTTTTTAAAAAATACGATCTCTCCGATTTGAATGAAAATTTGTACTAAAGTAGTATTTGGTACGTGGATTTCGAAAAACAAGGTAGTTTTTCTCTAAAAAATTTATTAAGCGAGTTATCAACGTTTAAATAATGCATAAGGACGCTTTCGCCATTTTTTAAAATTATTAATAACTCCTATACTATGAGGAATTAAGAAACTAAACTTGACGCGTTTATAATATAAGAAATACACTAGAAGATGCCTTATACAGGGAGAAGATTAAAGCAATGAGTATCTAGAAAATTCAAAGTATTTTCCAAAAAAAAATGATAGAAAGAAACAGACATTGCTCAGGGATTTCAATTGTCATTCTCTACGCACTCCTTTAATTTCATCAAGATCAAAGACAAAAAAAAATTTGGCTCGAAAAAACGGAAGGTTAACCCCTTTGAATTTTTTAAAAAATACGATCTCTCCGATTTGAATGAAAATTTGTACTAAAGTAGTATTTGGTACGTGGATTTCGAAAAACAAGGTAGTTTTTCTCTAAAAAATTTATTAAGCGAGTTATCGACGTTTAAATAATGCATAAGTACGCTTTCGCCATTTTTTTAAATTATTAATAACTCCTATACTATGAGGAATTAAGAAACTAAACTTGACGGGTTTATAATAGAAGAAATACACTTGAAGATGCCTTATACAGGGAGAAGATTAAAGCAATGAGTATCTAGAAAATTCAAAGTATTTTCCAAAAAAAAATGATAGAAAGAAACAGACATTGCTCAGGGATTTCAATTGTCATTCTCTACGCACTCCTTTAATTTCATCAAGATCAAAGACAAAAAAAAATTTGGCTCGAAAAAACGGAAGGTTAACCCCTTTGAATTTTCTAAAAAATACGATCTCTCCGATTTGAATGAAAATTTGTACTAAAGTAGTATTTGGTACGTGGATTTCGAAAAACAAGGTAGTTTTTCTCTAAAAAATTTATTAAGCGAGTTATCGACGTTTAAATAATGCATAAGTACGCTTTCGCCATTTTTTAAAATTATTAATAACTCCGATACTATGAGGAATTAAGAAACTAAACTTGACGCGTTTATAATATAAGAAATTCACTAGAAGATGCCTTATACAGGGAGAAGATTAAAGCAATGAGTATCTAGAAAATTCAAAGTATTTTCCAAAAAAAAATGATAGAAAGAAACAGACAGTGCTCAGGGATTTCCATTGTCATTCTCTATGTACTCCTTCAATTTCATCAAGATCAAAGACAAAAAAAAATTTGGCTCGAAAAAACGGAAGGTTAACCCCTTTGAATTTTTTAAAAAATACGATCTCTCCGATTTGAATGAAAATTTGTACTAAAGTAGTATTTGTTACGTGGATTTCGAAAAACAAGGTAGTATTTCTCTAAAAAATTTATTAAGCGAGTTATCGACGTTTAAATAATGAATAAGGACGCTTTCGCCATTTTTTTAAATTATTAATAACTCCTATACTATGAGGAATTAAGAAACTAAACTTGACGGGTTTATAATAGAAGAAATACACTAGAAGATGCCTTATACAGGGAGAAGATTAAAGCAATGAGTATCTAGAAAATTCAAAGTATTTTCCAAAAAAAAATGATAGAAAGAAACAGACAGTGCTCAGGGATTTCAATTGTCATTCTCTACGCACTCCTTTAATTTCATCAAGATCAAAGACGAAAAAAAATTTGGCTCGAAAAAACGGAAGGTTAACCCCTTTGAATTTTTTAAAAAATACGATCTCTCCGATTTGAATGAAAATTTGTACCAAAGTAGTATTTGGCACGTGGATTTCGAAAAACAAGGTAGTTTTTCTCTAAAAAATTTATTAAGCGAGTTATCAACGTTTAAATAATGCATAAGGACGCTTTCGCCATTTTTTAAAATTATTAATAACTCCTATACTATGAGGAATTAAGAAACTAAACTTGACGCCTTTATAATAGAAGAAATACACTATAAGATGCCTTATACAGGGAGAAGATTAAAGCAATGAGTATCTAGAAAATTCAAAGTATTTTCCAAAAAAAAATGATAGAAAGAAACAGACATTGCTCAGGGATTTCAATTGTCATTCTCTACGCACTCCTTTAATTTCATCAAGATCAAAGACAAAAAAAAATTTGGCTCGAAAAAACGGAAGGTTAACCCCTTTGAATTTTCTAAAAAATACGATCTCTCCGATTTGAATGAAAATTTGTACTAAAGTGGTATTTGGTACGTGGATTTCGAAAAACAAGGTAGTTTTTCTCTAAAAAATTTATTAAGCGAGTTATCGACGTTTAAATAATGCATAAGTACGCTTTCGCCATTTTTTAAAATTATTAATAACTCCGATACTATGAGGAATTAAGAAACTAAACTTGACGCGTTTATAATATAAGAAATTCACTAGAAGATGCCTTATACAGGGAGAAGATTAAAGCAATGAGTATCTAGAAAATTCAAAGTATTTTCCAAAAAAAAATGATAGAAAGAAACAGACAGTGCTCAGGGATTTCCATTGTCATTCTCTATGTACTCCTTCAATTTCATCAAGATCAAAGACAAAAAAAAATTTGGCTCGAAAAAACGGAAGGTTAACCCCTTTGAATTTTTTAAAAAATACGATCTCTCCGATTTGAATGAAAATTTGTACTAAAGTAGTATTTGTTACGTGGATTTCGAAAAACAAGGTAGTATTTCTCTAAAAAATTTATTAAGCGAGTTATCGACGTTTAAATAATGAATAAGGACGCTTTCGCCATTTTTTTAAATTATTAATAACTCCTATACTATGAGGAATTAAGAAACTAAACTTGACGGGTTTATAATAGAAGAAATACACTAGAAGATGCCTTATACAGGGAGAAGATTAAAGCAATGAGTATCTAGAAAATTCAAAGTATTTTCCAAAAAAAAATGATAGAAAGAAACAGACAGTGCTCAGGGATTTCAATTGTCATTCTCTACGCACTCCTTTAATTTCATCAAGATCAAAGACGAAAAAAAATTTGGCTCGAAAAAACGGAAGGTTAACCCCTTTGAATTTTTTAAAAAATACGATCTCTCCGATTTGAATGAAAATTTGTACCAAAGTAGTATTTGGCACGTGGATTTCGAAAAACAAGGTAGTTTTTCTCTAAAAAATTTATTAAGCGAGTTATCAACGTTTAAATAATGCATAAGGACGCTTTCGCCATTTTTTAAAATTATTAATAACTCCGATACTATGAGGAATTAAGAAACTAAACTTGACGCGTTTATAATAGAAGAAATACACTAGAAGATGCCTTATACAGGGAGAAGATTAAATCAATGAGTATCTAGAAAATTCAAAGTATTTTCCAAAAAAAAATGATAGAAAGAAACAGACAGTGCTCAGGGATTTCAATTGTCATTCTCTACGCACTCCTTTAATTTCATCAAGATCAAAGACGAAAAAAAATTTGGCTCGAAAAAACGGAAGGTTAACCCCTTTGAATTTTTTAAAAAATACGATCTCTCCGATTTGAATGAAAATTTGTACTAAAGTGGTATTTGGTACGTGGATTTCGAAAAACAAGGTAGTTTTTCTCTAAAAAATTTATTAAGCGAGTTATCGACGTTTAAATAATGCATAAGGACGCTTTCGCCATTTTTTAAAATTATTAATAACTCCTATACTATGAGGAATTAAGAAACTAAACTTGACGGGTTTATAATATAAGAAATACACTAGAAGATGCCTTATACAGGGAGAAGATTAAAGCAATGAGTATCTAGAAAATTCAAAGTATTTTCCAAAAAAAAATGATAGAAAGAAACAGACAGTGCTCAGGGATTTCCATTGTCATTCTCTATGTACTCCTTCAATTTCATCAAGATCAAAGACAAAAAAAAATTTGGCTCGAAAAAACGGAAGGTTAACCCCTTTGAATTTTTTAAAAAATACGATCTCTCCGATTTGAATGAAAATTTGTACTAAAGTAGTATTTGGTACGTGGATTTCGAAAAACAAGGTAGTTTTTCTCTAAAAAATTTATTAAGCGAGTTATCGACGTTTAAATAATGCATAAGGACGCTTTCGCCATTTTTTAAAATTATTAATAACTCCTATACTATGAGGAATTAAGAAACTAAACTTGACGCGTTTATAATATAAGAAATACACTAGAAGATGCCTTATACAGGGAGAAGATTAAAGCAATGAGTATCTAGAAAATTCAAAGTATTTTCCAAAAAAAAAGATAGAAAGAAACAGACAGTGCTCAGGGATTTCCATTGTCATTCTCTATGTACTCCTTCAATTTCATCAAGATCAAAGACGAAAAAAAATTTGGCTCGAAAAAACGGAAGGTTAACCCCTTTGAATTTTTTAAAAAATACGATCTCTCCGATTTGAATGAAAATTTGTACTAAAGTAGTATTGGGTACGAGGATTTCGAAAAACAAGGTAGTTTTTCTGTAAAAAATTTATTAAGCGAGTTATCGACGTTTAAATAATGCATAAGGACGCTCTCGCCATTTTTTTAAATTATTAATAACTCCTATACTATTAGGAATTAAGAAACTAAACTTGACGCGTTTATAATATAAGAAATACACTAGAAGATGCCTTATACAGGGAGAAGATTAAAGCAATGAGTATCTAGAAAATTCAAAGTATTTTCCAAAAAAAAATGATAGAAAGAAACAGACAGTGCTCAGGGATTTCAATTGTCATTCTCTACGCACTCCTTTAATTTCATCAAGATCAAAGACGAAAAAAAATTTGGCTCGAAAAAACGGAAGGTTTTGAATGAAAATTTGTACTAAAGTAGTATTTGGTACGTGGATTTCGAAAAACAAGGTAGTTTTTCTCTAAAAAATTTATTAAGCGAGTTATCAACGTTTAAATAATGCATAAGGACGCTTTCGCCATTTTTTAAAATTATTAATAACTCCTATACTATGAGGAATTAAGAAACTAAACTTGACGCCTTTATAATAGAAGAAATACACTAGAAGATGCCTTATACAGGGAGAAGAATAAAGCAATGAGTATCTAGAAAATTCAAAGTATTTTCCAAAAAAAAATGATAGAAAGAGACAGACAGTGCTCAGGGATTTCAATTGTCATTCTCTACGCACTCCTTTAATTTCATTAAGATCAAAGACGAAAAAAAATTTGGCTCGAAAAAACGGAAGGTTAACCCCTTTGAATTTTTTAAAAAATACGATCTCTCCGATTTGAATGAAAATTTGTACTAAAGTAGTATTGGGTACGTGGATTTCGAAAAACAAGGTAGTTTTTCTCTAAAAAATTTATTAAGCGAGTTATCGACGTTTAAATAATGCATAAGGACGCTCTCGCCATTTTTTTAAATTATTAATAACTCCTAAACTATAAGGAATTAAGAAACTAAACTTCACGCGTTGATAATTTAAGAGATACACTAGAAGATGCCTTATACAGGGAGAAGATTAAAGCAATGAGTATCTAGAAAATTCAAAGTATTTTCCAAAAAAAAATGATAGAAAGAAACAGACAGTGCTCAGGGATTTCAATTGTCATTCTCTACGCACTCCTTTAATTTCATCAAGATCAAAGACGAAAAAAAATTTGGCTCGAAAAAACGGAAGGTTAACCCCTTTGAATTTTTTAAAAAATACGATCTCTCCGATTTGAATGAAAATTTGTACAAAAGTAGTATTGGGTACGTGGATTTCGAAAAACAAGGTAGTTTTTCTCTAAAAAATTTATTAAGCGAGTTATCGACGTTTAAATAATGCATAAGGACGCTCTCGCCTTTTTTTTAAATTATTAATAACTCCTATACTATGAGGAATTAAGAAACTAAACTTCACGCGTTTATAATATAAGAAATACACTAGAAGATGCCTTATACAGGGAGAAGATTAAAGCAATGAGTATCTAGAAAATTCAAAGTATTTTCCAAAAAAAAAGATAGAAAGAAGCAGTTAGCACTCTGTGATTTCAATTGTCATTATCCATACACTTCTTTAATTTCATCAAGATCAAAGAGAAAAAAAATTTGGCTCGAAGAAACCGATAGAAAATGATAGAAAGAAACAGAATATCAATTGTCATTCTCTATACACTACTTTAAGGAAAAATGAAAAAGAAGAAGAAAATTATTTATTCTCAATTTAAACTCTTACTTGTGTTCATTGTGTTGCATTTGCATGAATTTTAATCTGTTGCATACATTAAAAAAAAACGTTATAACTAACTGTCAAACGCTTCAAATGGTAAGTGGGCAAAATGCAGGGATTTTAGAATTCAACGGGTGTAAAATCGGGTATTTTAGGGCAAAGTTGCTGGTATTTTGGTGATTTGTCATTGGCAATACTGTATAACCCTCTCTCTATCTCGGCAAATTTTGATGGCGAGTGACGTAAGACACCCAAAAAAATCTTGCATAGAGTACGAAAATAACAATAAAAATTTACGTGATGTAAACAAACGGTATTAGAAAAACTTTTTACTTATTTTAGCCAAAAAATAGATAATTAAAAAAGGCTTTATTTAAGACAGGGTCGTCTCAAGCACATATGTTAAAGTAAAAAAAAAATATAACGAAGATATGTTTAAATGATTTGCCAAGTTGAATTTCATTTTTGTGCTATTTTTTTTAATGTGAAAAACAATGAAAAGAACTAAACTACGTCTTTTTTTCAAAACTAAGATAAAACCATACCCCGTTCAGTTTCTTTAAAGCCACAATATTTATATAAAAAACACGATGGTCCTCACTAAGAACATTTTTCTAAGAATATAGGTTTTAAAAAAATTACAAATAAAATTCTACTGTATCAAATACATTTTATTGCAATATTTCAATTTTGACAAGTAACATATAAATGGAAACTGTTGTTTTTTGTTTTTTAATTGAACACAACATCAAGTAATTTACCTTATGCTAATTACCGCTATTTTTATATTTTTTTATAAACCCTGGTATTTATTATTTTATATCCTCCAATTTTTTATATCAATAAAAAAGGCAAATTAACAGGTTTTCACTAATATGACATTTTTTATATTGCAAATTTATTAAAAATATATAATAGCAAATATTATTATTATTTATGCATTTAAATTTGATCGGGTATACGAGTTTGATATATATATTGTGTAACCAATAGTAATTTTTCTATCCTCCCTTCCAACAAAAATATAATATTTGATTAAACAAGTTTTTTTAATTAAGCAAACCAAACTTCTATACTTTCTATTGAATAACAATTTAGAAACATCTATTATATATAGTGTACTTTAAAATTTTAAAAATAAGGCCAATTCTAACAGTCATATTAAAAAATTGTATAATTTTTTAACTAATTACAATATTTCAATACGCTTGCATGATACAACTTAAACAAGCGTGGTAAATCCCCTACAGACTCAAAAAATACAAAACATAGTATTAAAATTTTTCATTATCGATAATTTTTCTCTTATCCAGAATAAACCAAATTTTTTATAATATTCTACTGTCCATTATACCAGGAAGGCATCCATCTCTGCTCCTTATACAAATCGTTTCTTATACTCCTAGGACTTTGTACTCTGTCATTAAGTACAAAAAAAGGTGGATCAGCTTCGAGCGAGTTCCAAATGCGACTTTTATTTGGTTCCAAAGCTAAAGATTCTTTAAATTGATGTCTTCTCCAATTTCCACCTACTTTTGGAGAAGGAGTTCTTGGTTTATCTGGTGGTACTGGTGAAGGAGTCAAAGATCTTTGAAAAACGCGCTGTCTTTTATCCAAAGATTTTCTTCGAATTGATGAATCATCCATTTTTTTGGACCCAGTAGAAGAGAGAGTTTTCGGAAGAGATGGCACATTTGAAGATGCAGACTTTGGCTTTTCCAATGATGATTTTGGACTAGATTCTTTTGAGGTAGGTTTAGTTTTTTCTGCATTTTCAACTGGACTATAATCAAATATAAATTTTTATTAATATACCAACTACAATAGCATTTGTTACAAAAACAATTACCTTAAAGTGTCAACATCAGTAACCATTTTATCATTGATATTGATGTCCGGAATTTCTAAAATTCTTCTTCTTTGTCCCAGAGGAGGTTTTTCTTTAATTAAATAATCAATGTAGGCTTTTCTATATTCAGGCTGACATTCAAAAGGTCCTTCGAATTTCTGGTTTTCTTCCTGTATTTGTTTTTCAAAAGGATCTTCAAAAATTTGTCCCGACTTTGTTCGGTAAGGTTGAGATTTTTCTGAAGGTCGATACTCTATGTATTTATCTTTTTTTTCTGTTAAGTAGTCCACCTAAAATAAAATAAATGAACACTAAAGCGAACGAACCTATATTATGATAACTATAAAAATTTTTATTACCTCTCCTTCATTTGTAAAGCTGCTTTCAGGTCTTCTTGTACGAGGCCGCCCCCTAGGAAAGTCAGTAAAAGCACTTGTGTATTCAGGTTGACCAAATAATTTGCCTTGCATACTACTACCAGATCCTCTTCTCGTAGTCTTTCTTTCTGAACTAAAATTTCGAGTTCGATCAAAATCTAAAGTATGTTTCTGTGGACTTCTTGGTGTTACTTTCCTTTCATCACTTAGACCCAATTTAACCAAATTGGGGTGTGACGATGTCTTGTTTAATGAGACATTGCTCTGGTATCTGCTAGAAGAATTACTTCTAGTTTTTTTGTCATCTACAAAATTACTGTGAGTATATGATTCACGTAGAAATGGTATTAAAGGACTTCGTCGTCCAAAAGGAGAAACATCACTAGTTGTATCTTCGAAAAGACGTGCAGACTTTAAGTTATGCGATGGCAGTATAAGAGCAGTCCGTTCTGGATTGGGATATTGAACATATTGGTGCCTAAATTTGAATTAAATATAAAACCCAATAAATAATTAAAAATCAATACTAACCTATATTCAGGAACTAATGAAAGGTCTCCTTCCAAATGGAGGTTTGTAGGCTTCTTTGTAAGAGGAGGGCGACTCTGAACGTCGAATGGTAAAAATTTTTCTTGTTTCTCGGTTTTATTATTTAAATCCCCCTCCAAACGCAAATTAATAAATTTTTTACTTAAACTAGGCCTTTCCATAATATCGTATTTTTTAAATTGGTCAGTAGTTTCAGTCTTTGTTTCCATCTCTCCTGTTCCTATTTAAAAAAAATAAACATAAATTTAATTTATAAATAATAAGCATGACAAAAAGTTTATACCGGGAGCATACGTTATCGTATTGGAGAAGATTTTTTTATACAATTATTGAATTCTATCAACTAAATTTTAAAAAACAGTTTCGATATTGAAGAAGTCGATGTCCGGAAGACAAATTTTTCGGTTTGTAAAAACCAGAAGCAGACTTTAAATACTAAAGTTCTAGGTCAAAGAAAGCAAAAAGAAGAGGAACCAGGAGACGATGTGTTTGCAAGATCCAAAAGAACATATAATAGTTTGCCAAAACATATGATTAGAACAATAGGCTCAAACGATAAATAAATGCATTAAGAAAGGAACAGGCAGAGTATAAAAAATAGATAAAATTACTTTAAGAAACAAGTCAAAAAACGGTAGTACAAGTAAATGATTTAAGAAAGTATGGGACTGTAATGGAGGCCAAAACAGAGCTTGGTGGTTAAAATAGACTAACAGTAGGCTCATGGCCGCGAAGAGCCAGGCCGGCCCCCAAGTTTAGTAGTTTACGGGCTCCCTGGTCATGGTTTAGGTTAGGTTTAACGTTATTTAAGCTGATAAGCTATTTGTTTGTTTTTTGTTAGTTTATTTTTGTTTTTTTTTTTTAATAAAAATATGAGCGCCTGATTCGACCGCTAAAAAAATCCTTGAGCACAGGCTCCTAGTTTCAGACTAGGCTGAGATGATTTCTCGGCGGCCCTGAATAGGCTGATGGATACCGGGACATGAGGTGCATCATGGCAATAAAGTACGAAAATGGCAACACAATATCTAATCGGACCGGAGCAATTCTGGAGCATTGTGAAGATCGATCAATCGATGGAAGCTAAATATGTTTCAAGAGGGGTGGAAGAACTCACAAGGGCAGAGACAGGCCAAAGAGTTCATCATAGGGTCATTGCCAACACTCACAGGTCCACTAGGTCAGAATAGAAGAACTACATTTAAATACAATAGGTCTGCCAGAGAAAACTATTTGCAGGTTTTGTCAGGAAAATGAGGAAATCGCAGTACATATATTTTGTTACTGTGAAGGGCTATGTAGGCCAAGGTTTCCACTATTCAGCTAACTAAAGACTAAAGCGAAATGTTATACAGGAGAACTACTTACTAGATTATGGAATCATATCTATAACAAATCTAGATAATCTAATTGAGAAGACAACCGCAATAGATCTGAAAAGGTCGCGATGAAAGAGGTATTGGTACCCACATTGCCTTCTTTTCTATCTAAAAGTCAAAAATTGAAAGAAAAGAGAATACAAAATAAAAACCCAAGAAAAACTTTCTAAAAGATGAATGAAAAAGCTTATAAAAGAGAAGCAATAGTAAAATCAGCATGTAGACTGAAAACGATGGTGTATGGTGGAATGGGTAGTGAAGAGAAGAAAATAAAAGTTAACTAAGGAATAGGCCAGACGACAAGATAATCATTAACGATGACCTAACCTAAAAAGAAAGATATAAGGTAAAAGGAAAAAAAAGTATCCACGGAGACAGATGAAAATAAGATTTGTGAAGTTAGTGGTGGAAGGATAAATTTGAGAATGAAAAAGAGGCTGGAAAAACTAAAATCAATATAAAAAACTTACTTCTTAAGTAATGGAAATATGGATTTGATCAAGCAACGAAATTAACTGAGATTAGAATTAAATAAACGTAATATAAACGAAAAAACAGGAAACCACCAAGTACAGAAATGGTTAGATATAAGTAAAAGAGTGAAACTATGGAAAAATCAAAAACAAAGAGCAGCTATACGGGGAAAGGTAACTCATTATTTTCAATGAATTTATGTAATCAAAAATCTGGAAATGGTGGAAAGTAAATATAAAATCAATTTTCTGGCCAAAACGAAAATAAACCTAGAATTTTTTTTCCAGTGAAGAAGAAACAAAACAATATCGGTGTGGTTTTTTGGAAAACAAAGAAATGTAAGGAAAGATAAAAAGTTTGAACATATGTCGGGAGGATATGCTATAAGCTGAAATAAATTAGGTCATGCTAAATCCACACATAAGGATATAAAAAATGTGAAATCGTGCATTAACTCTGACCAATTTATTGTGAACATTTAAATGAAAATTAAATAACCAAGAAAGGAACATTTATAATAAACAAAACAAAAATCACAGTAAATTACAAAACCAAGGAACACAAAAAAGATACGAAGAAGAAATATGAAAAGAATATCAAAAAATCCAAAACCAAAACCTGCAGAATATAGATGATAAAAGTGGAGGGAATAATAAAAAAAATAATTATAAAAAACGAAAACCAAAAAGGACGAAATGGTGGAATGAAAATTGAAGAATAAAACGGAATTAAAAAATAAACATAATTAAAACCATATAAATAAATAAAAGGGCGGAGGACATTGATGCATACAAAAAATAAAGGTCAGAAACCAAAAAAGGTATTAAGATATAAGAAAATTGTAGGAAATGGACAGAAAGCACGGGAAATACAAAGTTATTTCCAAAAAAACAGTGTCATAAGCCTTTTGAAAGTCAATAAAAATGGTTTGTGTGAAGTCAGCCACAGTTTTCCAGCTACGGTTTCTGACGAGTAGATTCCGCGGGATGGTTTGTTTTTACTCATAGTCTTGTAAGATTTATCGAAATCATATAAATTCAGTACTTTTTACTTGAAACTGTAGAATGCATCTTTTAAACTCTCCATTAATTTATTTCAAAAGATAACCATGAATAACATTTAATCTCCACTTTCTGCATGTACAAAAGACATGTTATATGTGAGAGTCAGAACGTAGAAAACACTCGGACTGTAAAAATCCAAGAAATAGTACAGGTAATGAAAACCTTTTTACGATCGGTAATAAGAGAAATAATAAAATAACTTCTCGGGCTATAAAAATCCAAGAAATAGTAGCGCTGCCACGAAAATAAAAATACCATTAGAAAGAGGGGATCAAAGACTATATAGTACAGGTAATGAAAATATTTGGACGATCGGTATTAAGAGAAATAAAAAATAAAATAACTTGTCGGGCTATAAAAATCCAAGAACTAGTAGCGCTGCCAAGAAAATCAAAATAGCATAGGAAAGAGGGGATCAAAGACTATATAGTACAGCTAATGAAAATCTTTGCACGAACGGTAATAAGAGAAATAACAAATAAAATAACTTCTCTGACTAAAAAAATCCAAGAAATCGTACCGCTGCCACGAAAATAAAAATTCCATTGGAAAGAGGAGATCAAATAGAACAGGAAATAAAATTATTTGGATGGTCGGTAATAAGACAATGTCCAAAAACGTGTTTTTTATACAAATTATTACTGGTGTTCGACAAATCTGGCAACACTGTGAGTAAAAAATAAGCCATCCCGCGGTCGACAGTCTACACGTGAGAAACCGTGGCTGGAAAAGTGTGGCTAACTTCGCACAAACATAAAAATGGCATATCGTATTCGTATTCCATTCTTTGGGTTTGTTTCAGAGTGAAAATATGGCCCTCTCAACTCGCATTGGTAATCTTCCAACAATTCACCACATTCCTTTACCTTTTTTTCCATTCTCTTTTCCATTATTTTGTACACTGTGTCCAGTAATGCTATCCCTCTATAATTCGTACATTCGTCTTTTTTTCCTTTTTCAGAAATTCATACCATTATTCCCACGCTTCAGGTATTGTCTGTTGATCCCATATGTTAATTATTAGCTGGTAGATTTTTGTTGTTAATGCGTCTCCACCATATCTGATCAATTTTGGCTCTATTATCTCTTCCCTCGTTGGTGGCAGTATTTCTTCGTTGTTTTACATATTCCGACTTGTAATTTCTTTTAATTTTCTCTTCCTCATTTCCTGTATTTAATTTTTCTTTAAAATATTCATCCCATCTTTGTACCATTTCGTTTTCATCTATTATTATATTTCCTTGTTTATCTCTGTTAGTTTCCCTTTATTTTGTTTGATTTCCTAATAGAAGTTATTCATTTCTTTATTCATAAATCTTTCTTCGATTTGTTTTATTCTGTCTTCCATATCCTGTTTTTTTTGCTCGGCACATCTTCTTTGTTATTCCGTTTTGCTCTTCGTACTCTCTTTTGTCTTCGTCTGTACCTGCTTGTAATATTTTCTGTTTGGCTTGTTTTTTTTTTATTTCTTCTTAACATTCTACATCGAGTCATTTGTCTCTTTTCTTATTTCTTGTTTTCTGTAGAATTATTTTTTGGGAGTGGATAAAGATCCGCGAGTTGCGGACCTTGAACATATTTTATAAAGATCCGCGAGTTGCGTGAAACGTGATTCGCTTAAATAATAAGTTTGAACATATTTAAGCATGAACTCTAGTAGCCGCGTGACATAGTGCCCGCTAGTGGTGCAGTGGGATCTTTATAAAATATGTTAAGGGTCCGCGACTCGCGGACCTTTATCCACTCCCTTATTTTTTTGTTGCTTTCTTTATAGTTTTATAGTTTCCTCTATTAGTTATCATTCCTTATTTACTTTCTGATCCTGTTCTCCTACTAGGCTCCTTCTGATTTCTTCCTCATATTTTCTTTTAATAGTTTTATTAAGTGGCGAAGCAGAGCGAAGATAGTTTACAATATCCGTCCGTCCTGCTGTGTGTCTGTCTGTTCGTCTGTCACAGCGATAACTCGAGAACGGTTTCGAATTTTTGTTTGTATGAGCTTCCCCACTTGTAAATTTTTGTTGGTCTACTTATGTTTCTCCCTTCGTTGTATTATATTTTGTTTTATTCTCGGTAATGGTCACTATCCACACCTGCTCCTCTATAGTTTCTCATATTTTTTACCATTTTTATTGGTCTATTTAATTAGTGTACTTCCTGTTTGGTGCTAACCAGGTCCCTTTATAGATTTCTTTATGTTCAAATTTTCAAATAAGGAAGAATAGATAGAAAATATGCATGAATAAGAAGGATCAAAAGGGAAAAACAATATAAACCCAATTTCAGAACGAACCATACAAATAAATGAATTAATAGTACAATAAATATCCAGAAAGAAACGAAATATCAAATAACATAAAGTATACGTGGAAATAACAGAACAAAGCAAGGCGAACTAAAAAATTACAAAATAAAACAACAAAAAACAAAATCGATCCAAAAATATTCTGAAATTATTCATTACTATTACTATTATCTGAAATAATTATTTACCAACCTAATTTTAATGTTGTTGGTGTCCTGCATAGTTCCGCCCTTTTGGCTAATAAATATTCTATAAATTTTTCAGCGTGTTCAGTGAGATGATAGTAATCTCCTTGGATTTTTAAATTAGTTGGTCTTCTGTGTAAGTGGCGGCGGGATGATCCACTCACTGATGTTGGAGGATTTTCAGGTTGGTGTAACCTTCAAAAATATATTTTTAGAGAAAAGAAGTATCATTACTTTTTGTTAAAAAAAACCTAATATTATTCTCAAAGATCAATTTTTAAATAAGTTTCCCATCCAGAATTACGCCTGCGAATTATCGCTACATTTACTGGGCAGAGTAGTATTTTCAGAGTAAAATTAAAATTATTAATAATATAATTAAAACAGAATTCCAGGAGTCAGGAATTTTTTTATTATAAATTTCTTATCTTTCCACAATATTTTGTCAAATTCGTTCTAAGTTGTTAGCAAAAAAAAATAGAATCATTTTTTAATCATTATTTGTTTATAATTTTTGTAATTGTTTATGTGCGGGTTCAATTTTTTGGCAAAATTTTCTAGAGACTATTCCGAATCAAATACATTTTATTTTACAGAATCACGATTAAATACGTTTTTTTATATGAATGAGACTATAAGATGAAGGAGCACAAATTTGTAAATAAAAGGAGTAATAAAACAAAAATATAGCAAATATGGATAACAATTGTTAAAAACAGCGTGAGTTATTATTATATTTTAAAACTCAAAAAAAAATACTGTGTTTTAGAAAATAAATAATTTTAATATTTATTTTGTATGCAAAAAAGTTTCTTCGAAATCGGTCACAAAAATAATTAATCTTTATTAATAAATATAAATAAATATTAATTATATTTGTTACCGATATTTCGTAGAAACTTTTCTCCATACAAAAAAATTTGTTCTAAATAAATAAAATATTTTACCTTGACACATATGGAAATATTCAATTTATGAAAAGAAAAATCTATTTGCTGAGACGAACAGAACGTGTATCGTGACCGGACAGAAAGGGAGTTGGATTACTTCTAAAATTTGCATTCGCTTTTATGAAAACAAATATCCTAAACTTCAAGTAGATTTATGATAAATCGATCAATTTTCCAGGAAAAACTTTTAGGATGATTTGCCGTAAACGAGTTGATGATCGATTTGAAAGTAGTCATTACGAAGGGTGTGTTCAATTTATTGGCAAGTACCTTATGCTTAATGTAATTTTGGGTGATTCCATATCATGCTTACTTTAGCGAATTTTCGATATTAATTTTTTTCCATTAGGAATATTAAATTGTAACGGGTTTTTGTTGTACAATCAAAATCCACTCTATTTAAAATAGTAATACACTTATAGGCCATTATTTTCATAAAAAGACTAGATCAGGAATACGCAACGAATAAACGTTTAGAGGAGACTACATCAATGTGTAAAAAATAATAAAGACAATTATGAAAAATTGCTTTTTAATGAAATTTCGCTGAGCGCTTTTGGTCAACGACCATCATCATAGCCATCATCAATAGGGGGATACCTCCCATAAAAAAAGACAAATTGAAAAGACATCGGTTGTTACATCAACAAGTCAAGCTATTAAAAAACAATCCTTGAAATGGTTTAACGTTCGAAGGGTTACAGAACATTTTAAACAAATTAAAATACAATAATTAATGTTTAAGAGGTTAGAGAACCCTCATGGTGAACTGTAAAAAGACATATGACATTGAAGGAAATAGTGTCTATAGTAATATAGTTAATGGGAGGTATCCCCCTATTGATGAAGGGTCTGATGATGGTCGAAAGTGCTACCTGGAAACAAAAATTCCCCTAACTTCGAACTATTCTGTTATCTCATTCATCTATTGACATTGTGTGTAAGAATAGCTATTGGCTAAATCTCGCCCAAAGAAATGTACTTTCTTTTTTTTTTAAGTACAATGGTACAAATGAAGATTATTATTATTATTAACCCTTCTTACAGGCATAAAAAAAATTACTAATTGAATTAATATCTAAACACACGGAAGAAATATTTGTATTTGTATTTAAAAACCCTTTTAATACAAGGAAGAATTTGTATATGTATTTAAATACATTGTCAGTTGAAGTATTTAAAATACAAGGTAAATACATTTTTAAAAAAGTATTTGTATTTGTATTTAAATACATTTTTAACAACACTTCTTCGGGTCTTCATTTTAGCGGAATTAGACTAAAAATGGGTTTGCATGGAGAAAACTAGATTTTTCGCACAAAAATGACCGTACGGAACACGGGATTGAGCTTTAACCGGATTTTTTATGGGGAAATGCTCGTCTTGGAAAACCCTACAAGACTACCCACTTAGAATTCATACATATTTATAAGAAAAAATCAATCATTTCTCATTAATAATGAACTATTGTATCCAAAATGGCCACTTTTGTCAAAAAATTGAATTCCCAAAAAAGTGTTCAAAATCATTTATGGAACCTTTCTTACCTTTTTCAGAATTACGGGAAAATTCTGAAAATCTCTGTATGTGGCCATTTTTTTGAATGTCCAAAAATGTGCCCAAAAGTTCTGGAAAATTTTTTACGGATTCCCAGAATGTGTACAACTAGTTTTTGTCAGATGAGAATTTTTTTCAATACTTTCCCAGTTTTCAGTAGAACCATTTCTGGAAAGTGAAAATTTTTGGATCATTGTGGCCGTTTTAAGGGTAACGGAAAATTTCTCCCCGAATTATAAGTGTAGGGTTTTCCGAGACGAGTATTTCCCCATAAAAAAGTCCGCCAAAATCTCAATCTCGTGTTCCGTAGATTCATTTTTGTGCGAAAAATCTAGTTTTTTCCCATGCAAACCCATTTTTGGAGTCAAATTCCGCGAAAATGAAGACCCGAAGCAAAAATCGATAGGGAATATTATGATGAATATAAAAAAAAAATCACCTCAAACGGCCCAACCCTAAGGGGCGTACATCAATTTGGGTGGCACAGTGGCGCGCCACTGTACGGCGTGTAGCTATTTTCACAAAAGTTGAACACTTGCTTGAAGACATTTATTTATTAAATAATTTTTTTATCTAAATTATTTTAACAGTAATGATTAAGAACTATTTTTGCTAAACCCTGATAAATTTTGACCAACTTTGATACCTGTTTTTGTCAAATATAGACAAAATGTATTTCTTTCTTTACCACAAATAAATAATTAATGACCTATTTTTTGCATGTTGGCAAAAAAAATTAGTCCTACATAAAGAATGCAAATAAACCACACGTTTACATATACTATTTCTATTTTTAACTAAACATGATTGTGTTTCATGCTGTAATACCTGTGGGAGACTTCATTATCGTATATCTCATTCATTATTCTATCCAAAGGAATATTTGCCCTTTGTAAAATGTGTTTTTTAAATGATTCATTATATTCTGTTTGGTAATCTGGTGTTCCTTCTAGGTTTAATGAATCTTTTTGTTTAATTCCTTCGATATCTAAGAGGTCAGCCTGAAATAAAAGAAACAGAATAAGCACTAAATAAACAGTGATTTATTAGCGTTATCAAGGTTAAGTGTCAATTGAAGGGAGTTTAAAGCAATCCTTTCACCAATCAATATAAATGAGTTATATATAATATGCGGTCTCTAAAAAATTATTTCACACTTTGATACTTACTCCATTTCCATTTAATGAAGATTTAAGAACTTCGCAAAAGTTTTTAAACCTTCTTGTATATTCCGACTTTATCTGTTTAAAGGAACCTTCTTCTATCTTTAAATTATCTCTGAGATATCCAAAATCTAAACAAATAACATTTCATTAAATAGTTCATCAAATCTTATAAGTTCTTTTAAACATCTACTAACCCAATCTTTTCTTACGATACAAGGATAGTTCATCTACATCAACATACGGTGGAAGCGGAGGAATCCAAATTTCTGTTGCAGTATCATATGCTTCTTGTACATTTTTAACTCTGTAATAAATTAATTAATTAATTAAAAACTATTTAAATTGTTAATATTTTACTGGATATACGATAAAAGGACGCGGGGCAAAATGACACAGAATAATATTGAATTAATAGACATTTACAGCTTCCCGTTTCACTTATTCTGTAATATAATCATTTGTCTAAATAATATTATAATTTTCTAAATACTCATCAAAAACTCATTATGCAGGTAATCTCCTGACATGGTATAATACTGCAGTTGTTCCTGGGAAATTAATAGTAAAGGTCGGATATTCCAAATGGTATTTAACAATCCGTTATTCATGGTATATATTGTAATGAAATTTGTTATACCCTGTAGAGGATATAGTTAATTTGTTATAGAATATAATAGTAACTAGAAATAAAAATAAAAATAAATATTTAGTAAATGATATTAAAAAGAATAGAAAATTAATTTGAAGTATAAAATTCCTTGTGACAAGTTGAGTGACATTTTTCATCAGGTGGTGTTTGTCATTTTGGGTGGTGTCAATAAAAGTTAGTTGTTTTATATTAAAAAAACATAGTATGTGGGTTAAAAAAAAGAATAATTATTGATGAAAAAAAGGTTTTTTGTCAAAGAATTTTATTTGTAAAAGGAGAAGAATTTTGTTAGAGGATATTAAGATTGATTGAAATGGATTAATAAATACATATTATAGACAAGCTATTATGGGAAATAAATAAAAAAGTAATATAAAAAAAATAAAATTTTATTTATAAAAAAAATATAAGAATTAAACACTGGGTTGAGAAAAAAGAGCGTAAGAATCATCAATTAAAAGGAGCAGATATAATAACAGAAATAGTAGCAGAGACAATAGAAGATAAAGGAAAAACTAATTAAAATAAAAAAAAAGAAAATATTAGTGAATTTTTGGTAGCAGACCGTGAAGCAGCTGCGGATTAATTTTTTTTATTGTAAATGTACAATTTTATTATGTTTTGTAGGCATTTTGAACCCAGCCCAGGTGAAAGACCGTCTGTTTAATGAAAATAAAATTCTTGGAGTAAATTAATTATTATTTCAATATTTATACCGTATCTAAAGGAATAAATCTTTTTACAAATAGATATCGGTATGTTTAAGATGGCATTAGTATTTGCGAAAAGCATAAAAGGTAACAACTGGTTACTATATGATAAATTTTCCCACAAAAAGGAGCGAGTAATCGAAGAGAAGACGATTTGGAACTGTCCTATTTTTAATAAGTATAAATATTCAAGACAAGTTAAAAAAAATACAGTACACAATCACGTTCCAGTCACTTCTAAATGTGAAGTAAAAGAAGCCCGTAATCGCATAAAGCAAGAGTAATAGCTGAAATATCACAAAGATTTTCCTTAGCTGCTACAACATCCTTCAGTTTCGTCTTAAAAAAACTGTGCAATTGGTTCCTAAAAATGAAGTAAATTCCAGAACTTTAACAGAACTTGTGCTGCCTGAAGAGTATAAATGAAATAGCAATTGTGAGTTGTTCTTATTATTTTATAGTGGTCCAGAAGAACAACGCATATTGCTATTTTCAACGGAAAAAAATTTGAGGTTTATGGGACAATGTGATTAATGGTATGCCGATGGAATTAAACTCCACCATTGCCAAATATATACAAAATCAAGAACTATTACTACCACTGATTAATTATTTTGAAGACAGTTGGATAGGAAGATTGGATAGAAGTAGACGTCGAAGATAACCCCTTTCCTACAAATGTATGGAATTGTTACGATCTGGCAGAGCAAGATATACCTCGAACTAATAATGCTGTCGAGAGATGGCACTATAGCTTTTCTTCTGTTCTTAACGCTGCACATCGTAATATTTGGAAATTCATTAATTCCCTAAAGAAAGAATATAATATAAAGGTGTTGAAAATAGAGCAGTACACCTCGGGAAATTTACCTCCACGTAAAAGAAAATATCAAGATACTGCTAACATTGTTACCGATTTTCCTAACAGGCCATCTGTAGCAGTGGTGCATTGGTTAAATACAAAAAAGGGGCGGGGGGAATCTGATATTTTAAAATTGCCCTGCAAAAATCTTTCCTTTTTCTTATTCGCCAATTTAAAATAAAATTTTTAAAATTTTAAAATGAAAAAAAAATTGCTAAAATCGAAATAAATAGAAACAAATCAAAAGAAATGAAAGAAATGAGAAGAACAAGAAAAAATGAGAAAAATTTGATAAAATAAAAAAACAACACAACAAAATTAAAAAAACAACGAAAAAAACGAGAAAAAAAAACGAAAAAACAGAGAAATCGAAAAAATCAGAAGAATAAGAAAAAATGAAAAAAATTGGAAAACAAAAGAATTAGAAAAAAACACGACAATGTGAAAAAATGGGGAAAGATTAAAAAAAATCGAAAAAAATCAGAAAAAAAAACAAAAAATCAGAAAAACGACACAAAAAACGAGAATAAACGAGAAAAAATTTAAAGAATCGATAAAAATCATAAAAAAATAAGAAAAATCGGAAAAAATAAGAAAAACAGAAAACTTTGGAAAAATTTAAAGAAAAATCAGACAATATTGCAAAAAAATGAAAAATAAAATTGTGAAATACGTACATAACGAAAGAAACAAACAAATTGTAAAAAAAAAACCAAAAAAAAACAAAAAACGCTAAAAATTGCAATAAAAAAAGATGCAAGAAAAATATCGCAAAAATTGCAAAAAATCGCAAAAAATTGTAAACATTTGTTACCATAAAAAAATTTCGAAGGAATTGAAAAAATCAGAGAAATAGGAAAAAATAGCCGACAACCCAGATCCAGCTGAAGTACCGGTTCAGCGACCTTTAGGGATAGGTCAAGCTGACCAGCTGAAGCCAAGTACAATTGTACCGGAACCGTCATCCGACCACCCCACCAGTCCGGAATATGTAGGTAATGTCTGACACATTACTCATAAAAAACCGTGTTGCATACCTTATTTCTTCTTCACCGTTGACAAATTTTGGTATCAATAAAAGCAATTATTTTGATTTAATGAATTTTATTTTTAACATTTAGCACCTAATACTCAGGCATTTAAACCAGTAGGGTAAGTAAAGTCCGCACTTCTATGGCCCGATTATCGATACCATAACGACCCCTGGAGTATTTCTTCTCCAATAACGCTGCCCGTGCAAGTGGCCTTCACATTATAAACGGAAGGTGGTGTCCAAGACAGTCCGAAACCTAGACTAAGGCGCCAAAAGACCGCTTGTCGACACTAAGAGCGCTACAGTAAGATTAATAGCTCTTGAAAGTGCCTACAGGCTGAAACTGGTCATCTAAGGATTCTGGAATCAAAACCAAAATCCATAATGATGTCCATAGACAGTATGCTTCCTATACAAGATTTCGAGCATTCTATAGAAGTTATTACTAATAATATGAATTAAAAGAAATTAAAAAACTACTAAAGTTTTACATTGATGGGTTAAAAACTAATGATGGAGTTGGGATAAGAGTAACGGGTCCAAATACTAGACGGAAATACTCCTACAAATATTCCAAGCTGAAGTTTTAACCATAGAGTTTTGGAGCTAAAATTTCTATCGACTTAGATAGTCAGGCCGCGTTATAAGATCTAGGATAAATATCCCGTGAGTCTAAAACGGTTTGAAACTGCAGATAATCTTCTAAGCAACATAACAAAATTACTTTAGGTTGGGTGCCAGAGCTCAAGGGTATTCAGGGAAATGAAATTACTGATAGTTTTGCGAGAGAAGGAGCAAACGGCTTCTTTCATTGGTCCAGAACGATTCTGTGGAATACGTAAAAGTCACGTTGGAAAAGAGACTAATAACTGGGAAATGGAATTAAGTGTATCCTAGTTTAAAAATGTTCCAGACCGAAATCATGTGAAGAGATTAATACAACTTTTACTCATGTTTTTGAACGTATGTAATTTCAGGACTGATAATGATTGTTTAACCGAAACTAGTGGCCTAAATCCTAAAGAATTTCATCAATATAATCTGGTACCTGATTTTTTGTTTTATTTCTATCGTTGAATAAAATTAGTTATACCTGAACCGTTGTTTTATTAAGTTATATATAATTGCAATAAATTAAATTAATTGAAATAAATAACCGTTAAAAAGAATAAAAGTTTAGTTTTCCAGGATTGGACTCGACGTTTCACTTCCATTATAGGCAACATTTTCAGGACTTAATATTTCGCCTCTGCTTGGATTTACAAACTGAGTTACCGTCTATAATGTAAGCGAAACGTCGAATATCCATCTTTAATCTCGGGAAACCAAATTTTCATTCGAAATATGATTGTGGAAGTCTACTTTTTCAACCTTGAAAAATATACTATATAGTAAATTATTTATTTATTTATTTATTTTAACTAATAAATCAATAGTACAAGTAGGTAGATTTTTACCTTCGTGGACATAAATTCATAAAAAATTCATTTAATTAATATTTATAGTAAATTAGGTTTTAAATTACCTAAGAGGAATTAGAATTATAAGGTTGAAAGTATTTTTTCACTTTGTTTGCACAAATATTTTTATTATTTATTCCTAAAATTGAATGTTTATTTTCTCATTTTAATTAACTCTTTTCCCAGAATTTATCCACTCAAACATGTATAGACTTAACTGCATTTTCATTGAAATCTGATAATAAATTTAATTTTAGGTGTTGTTAACAGGCAGGTATTCTAAACAAAGCTTATAGTATGTTTTCAATCGTTTTAACTGATAACAAAACTGCCTACGACACGCAAATCCATTGCTTTTCATTTATTTTTCTGGTAAAAAAATCCAATAATCACTAAAAAAAAATGCGTTCAGATAAAACAAAAATTAAATTATGAATTGATGAACTATTGATTTTATTCAGAATAAACTATCAGAAACTGCCTATTTCAGGAATAATTTCTACTTGACTCCAAAATATTTATTTTTATAGGGGTATTTTTTATTACATTATTTTATTTTTACAGATACCAAAAATTCTCTATAATCGTCTCATTGGCATCACAATATCATTACAAATGCATATTAGAAGAGTGTTAAACTATTTCAAACAGATTTAAAACAATGATATGAAAATGCAATCTAGGCCAGCAGGTCATCGTAACAATCTGAGACGCGTCGTCGACCGCCGAAAGTATATTTTAGCCTTCAGTGTTATCGACTTCTGGCTTTTTCACTATGCAGTTTTTTTTTAAGAAAATTGTTGCATGATCTTAACGAAAATAAAGTATGGCGCTTTAAATACATTTCAAATAACGTCGGGACAGAATTTATATTTAAAATGGACTTTTCCACAAAAACTAGTGAACCGGTTTTGTTAAAATTTTAAACACTTCTTAAAGATACCATTAACTAGTACTTTAACGCAGGATTTTTTATCACAACAAATTTTATAAGGCAAATTACACCAAAAATTGTTAATTTTTGTAAAAAACTGCCAAAAACTCAAATTTCATTTTTTTTTCTTGGTTCAAATTCGTTGATTTTCTCTCAGTGTTATTTAAACTGACAACTTTAATCGTGTTTTTATCGAAACTCTATTTTTGACAAGATTTCTCAAAAATTAATGAACCAATTTTGTTCAAATTTTAGGTACCATTGACTACTGCTTGGAAGAAGGATTTTTTTTTCACAACCAATTTTATATTTTATAAGGCATAGTTTTTTGTAAAAAATTGCCAAAAGTTGAAATTTACTTTTTTTTTCTTCGTTTAAACTCGAGATGTATGTATCAACTAAAAGAAATAATTTGGTTTTTTAATTTCAGATTATGTGTTTTTCTGGCC
Organism: Neocrepidodera transversa; assembly: GCA_963243735.1. NCBI lineage: Eukaryota > Metazoa > Arthropoda > Insecta > Coleoptera > Chrysomelidae > Neocrepidodera > Neocrepidodera transversa. Next base: position 6,578,054 of record OY725350.1, read on the forward strand.
ATGAGAAAGGAACTTTTCTGTGAGGGGTCACCGAAAACGAGGTCCCATGGCTGAATTTTGAAATTTTTTAAATAAAAATTTCAGAAAATATTTATCAAATTTGATATGGTAAAAAGTTTGAATAATAGTTATTTATGTACCAGGGTATAAACAGATCTTTATGCCCTGAGGGCGACGATCTTACAAACTGGAGGACCTCTGGCCCTAGAGTTATTATAAGTCGGCCGAGGGCATAAACATCTGTTTATACCCGCGGTGCATACAAACTTTTATGTCATACAAGTTCGTTATTCCATCCACAAAATAAATATAAAAATTTTTTTTGTCTTTATGCCCGCGCGGGCCATAAAGTTCACTTTAAGAATGCACCTGCATAAAATAAACCTTTATTTAGTTAGTAACTAAGCAATAAAAACACAATAATGAACTAGTATGACATAATAGTATATTATATACCAAGGGACTAAAGTGCATCTTTTAATCCCGAGGGTGAAGATTGTTTTCCAATAATGACAGAAGATTGCGACTTTGTCTCATTTAAGAAATTTTAGAATAAAATCGTAAAAAACATATAATACAGTTTACGATGACTTCGTAAAATGGTGTTGGACAAAAGAAAATTGAAGACTGTACTACCAAAAATTGTTTCCTATACTCTTTTGTGGAAGTATTTGACAGTCTTGAATTAAATTAGAATGAACAAGGTGGCTTGTTTCAATTGTTTTTTATTTGCGGGACTAAAAAATTTTAGTCCCAAGGGAGTAAAAGTGACTAAAATACTAGTTTCACTCCCCGTGGGGAAAATTATTTTATTTATTGTACAAAAAGAATTGTTGAAAATATGTTCTTTTTAGCCTTCGTATATAGCCCCTTAACGTATTATAGCTTAAAGCTTAAAGAATGAAAAAGAAATTTCAATAATCAACTTTAAAATGTCTTAGAAGTCCGTGAAAAAAAAATTTACTGCATTTGCATATTTTATTATGTTCAAGTTAGGTGGCACTTCCGATGTTTTAATATTCAATGAGTCGTAATTTTCTTATACGAAATGAATCAATACTTTTTAAAATTATGAGTTATGGGTATGTTAATTTTTAAAGACTATTTAATAGATTATTTAATGAAAATGCAAATTTAAATTGATATATACAGTGGGTCCCAAAGTGAGAAATTTAATTCTATTAATATTACCTCATAACATTTTGGGCGATTGATATTTCGTCCCAAAACTCTTATTAAAGACAATATGCAATGGATGTTTCGGATAATCACTAAAAGGTGCTTGCTACTCCCTAAGGACGATTTGTCCCATAAGCTAAACCGATCTAAATACTTAAAATAAATCAAAAAATCAATAATTGAAATAAAACACAGTCGTATATCACAGTTTATAATTAAAGTTGTTAAAATCAGGCAAATAGTTTTGGTTAAACAACCATCATCAGGCCATTATTAAGGTTACAAAAATTACAAAATATTATTAATAATATAAGCACATGGTAAAAATCCAATGTCATTGTCCAATAAAAAAACATCTTTAAAAAAGGGAGGGGTACAAGAGAAGAAAAATTAAATTAAGAAAGGGGTAACCTATGAGGTATGGTTATTAAATAACCACCTGGGCTACAAAAGATTGTGGGGGTAGTAAAACCCCATGGAAATATAGTTATCCTCTTGTAATACGCTACTAATCCTAGTTGCTGCATTTTTTCCACTAGGCCTGCGTTGGATGAAAACGACAGCCAAAAAATGACAGATTGAGGCCAGGGGTAGTATTCTAGAATGTCGAATATCGCGATTCGCATGCGAGAATAGTGAAATCCTCTGGGACCCAATTCTTGAAATCGTAGGAATTAATTCTCCAGAGAATTGATTCCCCAAAAAAAATTCTCTTGAGAATCGCCAGTCCTATTCTTGAATAAGTCTGAACTGAAATTCTAGTGAATTAAAAAAAGTGACGTATGTCTTTACTAAATCCAAGTATTTCATGAACTCAACCAATCAAATACTCAGAACTATTAGTTCTGTGCTCAAATATTATTTTAATACGTTCGCAGAAATGAATATCAGTCAGTTGCCATTGATACCATATGTTTGACATTTTACATTTTTGAGGAAACAAATTGAAACAATTTACATAGTTATTATCCTATTATTGTGCATTATCGTTTATTATTGACTATGGGTTATTTGTTATTTTTGTTCATTTTTTATTTGCGATGGCCAAACGAAATTTCGTGAGTGAAGCGCAAAAAAAATCCTTGTAGAATTCTTAGAAAATGATAAGGAACTTCTTAGAGGAAAGAATTCTCTTCCTTATAATATATTTTATAATTTTACTTGTTGAAATTATACTTATTATACTTGTTACTAGCTTACTTGTGGCTAGCCAAAAACCTTTTAATAAAAATTAAGATAGCGAAAAAATAAAGAGTTGAAGTTTTGTTATATGTCGAGATGATAGATACGAAATTTTTATATGTCGTTTTTTTTGATATTGTATTTTAAAAAGAAAAATATATGTATTCAAGCATTAATTAAATCTCAGAACCAAATAAAATTTGTGTTAATTAAACGACAAAACGACGCAGACTAGGAACTAGGGCTTCCTACTCTTCGTTCACCTACTAAAACTTTTTCTCTTGGTTAATCTCCAACTCTGATTGTTGGTAGCAGAAAAAGCTCAATATACTCCATTAGATCGTCAAAGGCTTGTTTGGATAGACGAAAATGCTGTCTAAACAACTTTCTAAATTATCTAAAACGATAGCTTGAAGTAAAAAATTATTCATTTTAACAATATTTATGGCGGTAACAACAAAAAAACAATAATGTTCAATTTCAATTCCCACAAAATACGTCAAATACGTACAATTCACACTCTAATTTCTTAAATTCTCATGAGAATTTGAAGTTTCTCCAGACAATGACATTAGGAATTAATTCTCATAATTTTTGGAGAATTTTTTCCTACGAAATATTTCAAGAATAGACATATTACAAAATCTAGAGAAAATGACGTAAATTTCTCACGAGAATCGATTCCTACGATTTCAAGAATTGGGTCCCTGCCGTTACGTTATAATCGGTGACGTATTCTGCTGTTTTTCGTTTGTCATATATTATTTGAATGCTATTTTACACCTCCGTTTTTCTTAACTGATTTATTTCAAATTTCTAACTTGGGGATGTTTAACGTCCCTGGGCATTATTTTTGACTAAATTAAAAAAGTTACGGTTGCTCGATTCGTGATTAAATGGCGAATTATATAATATATATTAAAAATGTATTATACGATTATATTTTTGGGGTGAACCCAAACGTTGTAGACTGCATTTAACGGTAAAAGTGGTATTACAGCATTTCTTTTTCTTGAAAAGTAATTAATCAACTTCAAAATTAAACTTTGCTCTTTTTCATTTTGACAATGAAAAATTAATTGAACTATCAATGGTAATAAATGACATTTACATCGACATTATTTAAGAATTACGTTAAGGATGTCATAATTCAGGCTCATCTATTTCATGATTGAGAGATCAAGATGGACAATGTATGACGTAACGGCAGAGGATGGTTAAACAAACTATAGTAGGTAAATTCAACACAAGTGGTTTCTAGTGATCGATTATACATATACTTAATTATTAAGTTATACTATACCTAGGCTAGTTAAATTATAAAAATTATTATTTTTCAGATATGTGATTAAAATCTAAAAATAATTCATGTCAATGCCCGTTGTTCAGGTTTTTGATTTTCACTACAATATTGGTGCTTTTACATATTTAAAACCAGAAAACGCAATATACAAAAATAAAATAATCAATGTATTACTTCAAACTCCATACAAATACAAACGTCTAAACGGGAATGTTGACATAATTCTCGACGTTGCCACATAAAATCCTTCGCATTATTTCTGACTTGTATTTTTACATTCACTTTTGTTCAAGAATACGATTTTTAACAACCATGCGAATTTGGTACCCGACATTTGTCGTGTGCGACAATTTTCATGTGAGACTCTAGATTACTACTCCAGGATAATAATATCGTGCCATTCATATATAAAATTTTACATTAAGATAAATATTCCAATTTTTTTTTCAGAAAACCACAACAAGTTTCTTCATTATTTAACATTAAGTCTTCAGTTCGATTTGTTAGAGTAAGCCAGTTTAGAGAAGAACCCATTACGTCACACTTTACGCATCGACAACGCCTCCCTTCTTGGCAGGAAGGGAGGCGATACACCAGCAACCAGTGGCGTTTATGTTTTAGAATAAAATTAAAACCTGCGTATTAAAAAGTGAATTATTTATTAATGTCAACTGAACACACTAAAATTTCGAATTTTATCTGTGAGCATCGTGACCTAATGGGTTCTTCTCTAAACGCACCGACTCTAATAAAGGACAGAATTTTCCCACTACTGAATTCTCTTATATGCACGATTTGGCTAACTTAGGCAAAAGTTTTCTTATTTCGGTTGTTCATAATTTTTTTAATGTATGTAAGTCACTGTTTTCAATTGCATCACTATTATTGTTATACAAAACGTCCCGGATGATTTTATTCTGATTTGACATAATGTTCTCAGTAACTTTTCGTTTTTGAAATGTCGACGAAAACCTTTTACTCCGGATTGAAACTGAGACGGTTTAAAAATAAATTTAAATTATTTACAATTAAACAAATTTTTCCTCTTCGGCTAATACTAACACCTTCCATATTTACCCTCGTTACTATGCGAAATAATAAACAAATCTAAAATGTCTTTGACAAGTAATATAATCTTTTACATTGGAAATAATTTGACTGTATATAAAAACAGTTTGGTATTTCCTAATAACGCACCGGTAATTTACCTGTTAATGTTCAGGATTAGGATTAGAGATTACTTTATCGAAACGTCCACTGCCCAAGATTTTATTCTGCATTTGAACTTGAAAGTACTTTACCATTCAATTTAAATCAATATTTTAGATTTTCCCTTCATATCACGAAATATTTTACAAATTTGATTTCTAATTATTGGTTTCTTAGTAATGCAGGACTTTTTGACAAGAATAATTTTATTTGTGAAATGAAGGAAAATATATTTCCCCTTTGTAGAGAACATCACACTGTATTTAAAATATTCAGTAATATTTGATTAACCAATAGTTTATGACTAGTATTTACCAAGTCAACATTTTAAATTCTATAATTATGAATGTTTTTCTACTAAATTTTGACACATTAATTTTTTTTATATTCAAAACTTTATTTACCGAATAATTTTACTTACTTTTCTTTCCTATAGGAATGTACTCACAACTATAAGATAAAGGTTCTAGGTTCTATAAGGTACTATAAGATACTATAAGGTAAGTTAAAGTTCTATAAGATATTATGTAGTTCAACTTACATTAAACGAAACTCAACTCATATTTAACAACAGGTAGCAATTTTACGATTTATAAAATTTTCCTAAAACATTAGTTAAAATTTATTATTTAACCAAAATGGGGTTTTTTTCTAACTACTCAGGTATTATATTTAAAAGCCAATTTTATTTAGATAAAATTATTATATTATATTATTTGGCATAGTATCTTTTTTACTTTTATTGTAAATTCATAGATTTTCTTTTCATTTCTAAAATAAATAAAAGTGTATCAAAAATAAAACTCACTCTCTTTTCCTTCGTCCTTTGAAGTCTTCCTGTTCTTCAACCGCCATCCACTTGTCCTACGAAAACACTTAAAAAAACTAATAATACCCAACACGTGCGCTGGAAATAAATTAATATTCTTTCACCTACCGTGCGTGACTGTTCCCTTGCCTGAAAACAATCCGACTGAAAACTGAAATTTTCTATTCTACTGACACACATTTGCGCAAATAAACCTTGAACAATCAACCCTTGAACACAAGAATTGACCCATTTTTTTGGAGACTAATTGAATGGAGTTGCAGAAAAGAAAAGTGTGTGTCGGATTTAAGGGTAGTTACACAACTATTTGGTTATAAATAATCTACTTTTTAAAAACGGTGAAAAATAATATTTATTTATTTTTACATTTTTTCGTGATATTTTCAACATATCTAAACTTTTTCTCGCTTTTTTTTAAGTCTATAAATAATTTAAGTAGATATTTATTCCAGATATTTTGTTTATTTTTTAATCCCTTTGGTACCAATCAATACTAATACAATTTTTAACAGTCAGCATAAATTTTAAAGTGGTACTTCCAACTACTCTAGAAGAAATAAAAATTTAAATACTAGTACCACAAAAATTTTAATGATAAAGTTGGGCAACTAGTTTCGGCATAATAATGCCATCATCAGGCCTATAATACAAATGTTCAACATAAGTTACATAAAAGAGAGATGACAATTTGGTTGAGGCTTACCAAACAATTTTAACATTATTTAGGAAACGGTAATATTATTAGTTGAACTGAGTACTGGTTAATATTAATTTTTCCTTAATAATGTTAAAATTCTTTATTAAGTCTCAACTATATTATTATTCCTCTTTTATGTATCTTATGTTGAACATTTATGTTATAGGCCTGATGATGGCTTTAGTATGCCGAAACTAGTTGCCAACGCCCAACTTCATCATTAAAATTTTTGTGGTACTAGAATTTTTATTTCTTTATCCGTGGACCAAATTTGAGATTATGGGTAACCTTTTGGATCCAAAATATAAATTTCTTAAAGAAGGTAAACGTCAAATTACAGATAAGCAATTTGGAATGGATAAATTCATAGAAAAGTAATTTTAATAAAAAATCCAAGTAAAAATTAAACTATTGATTGTGAAAAGAAAAAGGGAAATCTGTTAAAAAATTTTGAAATGAATATTCTAGAATAAAATGGATTGTAAAAAGTTGTTAGTGAAGAATTAGATAAAGTAATTAAATATTTAAAAAGTTGAAGAAAATGTTATTTATTAAACAAAGGGTCTATATAGTTTTTTTATAAATAACTAAAAATCTATAAGGGTTAATGTGAATTTGAAAAAATATTATGAAAGGGGAAGAAATTTAGAATAAAAAAATTCTAACACTCGAAACTAAAGCTAAAAATAAGGCTCTGCGCAGCGAGCGCAATGTTGCAACGCTGCTACAAAATCAGACGTGGATAGTAAAAAAAAAATTGTTAAGATTAATTTATAAATTTGATATCATCAAAAAATGATGCCAGAAATAATTTTCGTCAGTTTGTGTTTTTGTCGCTTATGATTTTTTTACTTCTACTTCTTTATTACAATGGATTTCTTTCGTTTTAAATATTCAATTGTACTGGTTTATTTACTCAATTTTGTTATGATTTTTCCCTTCATATACTTACTTGTAAACCAGCTTTTATAGTGCCATCTTTGTTTCTATTACACAGGCCAACCAAAAAAATGTTTGTCAAAACTTTTTAAAAAAAATGACCTAAATCTTATGTATTTTTAAATATTTGTTAGCAGTTTTATTCTGTTACCCACCATTGTCTCACAATAGGGCATCGATTATATATTTAAAAAAATAGGGTAAAATGGATCTATCAAAAAAATAGGGAAAAACTGGGGAAAAATAGAAAAATTACGAAAAAATGGGGCGAAACAGGGAAATAAGAAAAAATGGGAAAACAGGGAAAAATAGGGAAGAATATAAAAAATCGCTTGTGTCGTTCCAAAACTTTCCCGACGAGTTTCCACGAAAACTTTTTCAGATATTTAATATTAATGTTTCAAATTTTGACATTTATTTATTTTTGACAGGCAACAGTTGGAGAAATAATTTTAACTGTACTGAATAGAGTTTTTCAAGGGCTTTCAAATGACATATTGCAAGTCGAATTCCGTGACATATGCATCTGTCATTTTTTGATAGTGACACTTCCGTCCGACAGATGTACAAAAACTAATAGGTCCTTCCGATGGGTAACCCAAACCCATATACCAAATTTCAGCTCAATCGGATTAAACGTTATGGCCTTTATCGTGGAAGAATACACACAGACAGACAGACAGATAGACTTCCATCTGGAAATGGTCTTAATCATCTCAGGTGAGTACAAAATGGATATTTCCATCTTTACCTCGAAAATTTTTTTTAGCTCGATCACAATACTTTTCCTTCTCGGAGGTAGGTCGGGAAAATAAAAATAGAAACAAAATCGGAAAAATGGTTAAATCTAGGGAAAGATATGGAAAAATATAATAAAGAGGAAAAATTAGGGATTCTCACACCACTTCAACAGCTGCTATCGAAAGTTTTCTTTCAGATTTTACACTTCTAGTTTTTACTTAATATTGAAATGTGAAACGACTATATTTTTTTTCGGAATCAGTACACCAAATTACACAGAAATTAGTTAAAATTATTGAAAAAGTTTTTTCATTGTTGGCCTGTGTTTGTTTTTTTTTCTCATATCCTAAATAACGTAATATATTACTTATTGAATAGTAATAGTAATAAACACCTTTTAATCCCTTCTCTATTGTAATATACATCTTTGATCAAATACAAATAACTATTTTCATTATCCCTTATTTTTTTCACCAGTCGTCGAAAAAATGTAGATTAAACCGAGTATCAAGGTTAATTGAGAAAAATGTTTATTAGCGTGACCAATTTTTATTCGCTTATTTTGAAACCCAAAATTAATGTTTATTCGTCGTATAAATACTCCAGACTTGCCGAATTAGCACAAGGAAATAACTGACCATGAAAGGGAGATTTTAAGATAATTGGGTGAAACCCAAGGATACTTAACTCTAAAAAAACAATTTGAATAATTTTTATGATACTGAAAGGCTAACTATATTTAAATGTTGTTGGGTATTTTGCTTATTGATAATTTAGGCAATAAAATACCGACCTCCATTAAAAAAAAATGTTTCAGATAAAATATATGATTAAATTAATGTATTTAAATGTATAGAAAATAAAGTACTATGATGGTAAAAATTTAAAGGATCTTTACGTTTTAAACAGAACTGTCCCTAAGCACTGTGTTTAGTGCTTTGCTAAGCACTCTAAACACTTTTGTGTTCGGGAGCACAGTGGTTACGAGTACTTTTTAAAATAGGTGATTATATAGTGCTTAAATAATTTAACCAAAAGGCTCGCGAGCACACAAAAATGCTCGCGAACTATGCATTAAGCAATTCCATGAACATTTTTAAACTCACACTAGTAAATATTAGTGTATAATTTATCAAAAAAATAATTACTGTTTTGACTATTTCGGAAAAATTGATATTTTTACAAAAACAATATTACATCAAATATGATATACATCTCGTTTTATAGTTTTTAAAAAAACGTATTAAGTAACGAAGCAAAGCTGAAGGTACTTATTGACTTTACAATGTACGTATATCTGTCTGTTTGTCGTGGCGATAACACGAGAACGGTTTCGAATTTTGGAACTCTGTTTTTGGCAATCGATAGCTTAATAATAATAATAATCTTTATTAATCCATTTAGACATTCAAGAATGTATAGGACAGGTCAGTCATCGGAGACGAATTAAAAAAATTAGAATAAACCTACTTTTTAAAGTAGTACAAAACAAAATAAAAACAATTAAAATTACAGATATAATAAAAATAGTAAAAGTTTTTAAAAAATAGTCAAAATCTTTTAAAAAATTGCAAACATTAGAAACAGTTTAAAATTACAATAATTATAATAAAAAATTGTCCTGGAAATATTCATCAACACTGTAGTAGGCTTTACTTGTTAGGACATGATTAATAGCCTTTTTGAATTGGATTTTATCTAAGGACTTGAGATAATCAGGTAAATGGTTATACCCTGATAAGTCGGAGAAGATTCATATTTCGATGTTTTATGAATTGGAATACTAAGAATGTTCATTTGCCTTGTCATATATGTATCATAATCTGATGGCTTACTTAATTTTTGTTCATTATTTTTAGTTTGACAGTGAGTTGTATATATGTATAAATACAAGTGACCGTCATGATTTTATTATCCAAAAAGATAGGTTTGCATGTATCATAGCTTGTTACCTTAGCTCGCCCACCTACTATTTTTAGTGACTTGGGTCAACTCTACAACCACCTGTCTGTCCGTCTGTCCATAGCTGAGCTACTTGGATACTGTTACACCAACTAAGAAGAGATAACGCCGTGCATTATTGGCGAGAGTAAGACGAATTTTGAGATCTGCGCAACCTCATCATCGTAACTGGGATGAGGTAAAGCTATACATTATGGGCGGAGTACGACGAACTTCATTATCTACGCAATCTTTTCGTAGTTAGCGCTTGCTATAGCTTACTGGGTTTATTAGTATATTACAATACAAGTTTCATAAGACATTAATTTAGTACACGCGCCAATATTTAGAAAACTAGTCGGTTAAGTAACCATGAACCGTGTATTTTTATACCGTTTTTTTTGTTCTTATGTATTCAAAAATAATAAAAATTGCTTTGTTTTTATATTTAAAAAGTTCAGAAATAAATTTAAATTTTTGATATTGGTTCCTATATTGCAACTCTAGATAGTTTTGTTGGACTTACTCCATTTTTATAACTAAGCCAACAGACAATTATTCCACTTCAATAATTGAATTTTTCAAAAAGTGCTTGGTGCTCGCGACCACTTTCCTGTAAAAGTGCTTGGTGTTCGCAAGCACTTTTTGTCAGTGTGCTCATCGTGGGGAACGCCACAGTAGACAGTTACTATATTCACTGCCATGCTTTACTAGAAAATGCTTGTCTGTTATATATGATTTAAAGTAGCTCATAGTGCGGATGAGGAAGAGATCTCTTCAGTTTGACTTATAGGTTGCTGTGCCATACATTATCGAAGGCTTGAGATATGTCAAGGAAAGCTGCAGGGCAGTATCTTTTGGCATTCAGATCTTGGTTAATGTTGTTGACCATTGGATGAACTTGCTCCGCCGCTGAAGCCAAATTGATGGTTGGGAATTATTTTCCTTTCTGCTATTATTATGTTTCAGTTTTTTAACATATATTTTTTCAATGATTTTGGAGACAATTGGTAACCTGTAGGACGATACATCTTCAGCATTTTTCTTAGTTTTTTTTAGATCGTCATGATTTGAGCAACCTTTCAGGTGCGGGAAAATATTTCGATCTCAGTATTGTATTCATTATAATAGTAGATTACATATCGAGGCGGGAAATGCATCATTACTGTTGAGGGCAAATATTGACATATTCAATGATGATTTCCGCCATTTTATCTATTTTTCAAATTTTTCCTATATGTTTCCGTACTTGTTCTCTAAAATCCCTATTTTTCCATATTTTTTCCTGTTTTACTTATTTTTCCCAATTTTTCCTTTTTTTCCATTTCTCACTATTTTCCTACTTTGCCGAATTTTGCTCTATTTTTTCACCATTTTTCAAAAAAAATTGCCTTATTTGTTCCGAGTTTCAGTATTTTCTCCATCTTTTCCACATTTTCACTATTGTTCCTATTTTCTTTATTTTTTCTTATTTTTACTTTTTGTCTTTATTTGTACTTATTTTTTTCTATTTTTTTTCCATATTTTCCGCTATTTTTCACTAATTTCTTTATATTTAGTATATCTTTCAATTTTTTTATATTTTCCATTAGTTTTCCGATTTTCTTTATTTTTCCTTGTTTTTCAGTATTTATCCCTATTTTGTAATATTTTCCCTACTGTTTCCCTATTTATTCCATTTATTTTCTAATATTCCCATTTTTCCATATTTTTTCCTGCCTTTTCTTATTTGCCCAACTTTCCATGTTTTCCAAAATTTCCCTATTTTTCTACTTTTTTACTGCTTTTTTCATATTCTTCTCAAATTTCCCTATTTGCCCTGTTTTTTACCATTATTTTTTATTTTTCCCAAATTACCGTTTTCCCCTTTTTTTCATTTTTTCCCAAATTTCCCTGTTTTTCAAATTTCTCTATTTTTCACTATTTTGCCGCATTTGTTCTTATTTTCCATATTTTTCCATTTTTTACTATTTCTCCCATTTTTTCCTACATCTTTCTATTTTATCTGTTTCATTTTTTCATTAGTTTTTCCTAGTTTCTTTATTTTTATCTATTTGTCGCCATTTGTTAATATTTTTCCCTATTTTACCCATTTTCTCTATTATTCCCTATTTTCCTTAATTTTTTAAAAATACAAAAGTATTTATTAGATTAATTATCGCCAATTTTGTCTTTTTTCAAATTTCTTTTGTTTCCAAAACTTCATGCTCTTTTTTATAATTTTCTTCGTGTGTCATTAAAAACTCTGAGATTTGATTTATTTGGAATTATTTCAGCCAAAGGGCGCATTATCCCCAAATACGCACATAGGTAAAATTAAATAAAACCCTATGAATTTCACATAGTGGGATTTAATCAGATAAACAATACAAATACAAACTTGTAAATATCAGTTATGTATCACAATTTCGACATTACAATACGAATATAAATATTCGTCTTGGATGTCCGACGAATTAAAGATAAAACATGTATAAGTTCATTATTCTCAATCAGAATTTTAACATTTTACATATAAAATCTGATAATCAACGAACGTATCTAAATGCATTGTTTACATTTAGTATTGCTGCATCAACGGAATGTATGAAATAAATACTTATGCATAAAAAACGAGCTGCTTAGCTTTATTTTAGCGAAAATAGTCAAGGATTACGAAAACTAAAAGCGCAAAATTTTTAATTAACAAAATATAGATTTTTGTACTTTTGTGTTTCAAAAATAAGTACTAGAATTTAAAATTAAATCATATATATTTTAAAATAACTACAGTTTAGTTATTTATACTAATCCGATATCGGCAAATCAAAAGTTATAGTTCTTTTAACTATTTTTCCAAATTCTTATTAGTTTTTCTGTTTTTATTGTTATAACTTTTTAGATTTTCATTGTCGTTCTTTAATTCTACTTCCTTTTTATTCTCTGTTTTCTACTTATTTCTCTGTTCAGCTAAATTTTCTTTACTTCTTTTAATAATGTGCAAACTTCTTCGTTCTTTAACTTCTGATCGTCGACAAATAATCGTAATCTTTTTTATAAAACTTGTCTCTAAAAGCAATTCGTTTAGAAAAAATTAATTCTATTGCTTCATTTCAAACTTTCTAAGGGTCTCAAAATTTGGGAAAACGTATTTGTAATTTTGATAACTTGATACCATCACGCAATGATCAAGAAACCCAAAAAGAGAAAATTGTTGGTAACAGAGAAAGAAATCGTAAGCAAAGCATAAAAAGTTAGAAACGTAGTTTTAAAGAACGCAATGAAAATCTAAAAAAAGAAATTGAAGATAATAAAAACATAAGTTATAGTTTTTTTTTTAAAGTATAAATTGATTTAATAATTTAGAAACGTTCCCTGTATACAATATTCTTCGCTTATTAATGGCAGCTAACAGTAAATAGGTTTAGGCGTTTATTTTTTTATCGGTTTCAACTGACTTTAGAACAACTATAATTTTATTTTTTACGTTTTTTTTTAAATTTCTTTATAAAATTGGTAGTTCCGGATAAATTTCGGTGAAATTTTTTTATATAAAAATTAGGACGATAACATGAAACCCGTATTTTAAATCATCTTGAAAAATAGACAAGCACAAGGTCAAAAATGTCGGTTCCACTGTGAACATATGCGTTTGCATTTTCGTGTGAATTATCAGTGCTCAAAATAATCTTAAATTGACCAAAATCTTCTAAAAATTGTCTAAATTGTCTAAAATTGTTCAAAATCGTCTAAAATAATAATAAAACGGTCCAAAGTTACCTAAAATGGATCTGAGGATTGTTCAAACTAATCTGAAATTGTCCAAAATCTTCTACAAATTGTCTATCAATTGTATTGTTCAAAATAATCTGAAATGCTCTAAAATTTTCTGAATTAATAATAAAAACTTCTAAAGTTACTTAACTTGATTAGAGAATTTTTCAAAATAATCTAAAATGCTCTAAAATTGTCCAACATCTTATAAAAATTGTCTAAAATAATAAAAAACGGTCTAAAGTAACGTAAATTGATTGGAGAATTGTTCAACATAATCTAAAATGGTCTAAAATTGTCCAACATCTAAAAATTGTCGAAATTAATAATAAAACGGTATATAGTTACCTAAAAATTGTCTAAAACGGTATGAAGTTACTTAAATTGTCCAAAATGGTTTAAAAATTATCTAAAATAGTAATAAAACGGCCTAAAGTTGTCTAAATTTATCAAATAATAGTTCAAAATAATCTAAAATGGTCTAAAGTTGTCCAAAACCAGACTAAAATAATAATAAAACGGTCTAAAATTACTTAAATAATTATTGAAAATTACCTAAATTCTGGAAAATAGTCTAAAATTGTCCTAAATGGTCTAAAAGTGTCCAACAATGGTCTAAAATGGTAATAAAACGGTTGCCTAAATTGATCAAAGAATTGTTCAAAATAGTCTAAAAGTACCTAAAATTGTCCAAAATGACCTAAAATTGTGCAAAATGATCTAAAATTCCCCAAAAATGAACCAAAGTTACCTAACATTGTCCAAATAGTCTTAAATTGTCCAAACACGGTCTAAAATATTAGTAAAATGGTCTAAAGTTACCTTAAGTGATCAGAGAATTGTTCAAAATAAATGGCCTAAAATTGTCCAATTGTCCAGTGGTATGCATTTGGAAGAATATGTCACCTTTCTCCTCCTATTTGTTACGCCACTGACATTTGAAGCTATTTTAATTTTTTTTGCGTTGATCAATGATTTTCACGTAAAATCCGCACAAATTGAACTGTGTGAGATTGGGTGGTAATTTTGGCTAAATAAATTTAAAGGCGCCTATCATTATTTGGCACGACAGCGCTGAAAAGTACTTGGCGCGACCCTGTATTCATGTAATGATACTTATTTTTGAAACACCTTATAATACAAAAAGTTATAATTTACTATCTTAAAGGCAAACTTTTATTTATACTTATAGCGGCTAAGAAAATTAGAAACTTAAAAAATAATACTTAAATATATATAGCAATATACATAGTGCTAATATAAAAAAGCACCCTAAAGGATTCGTGACTAATAATAACATATCAATAGAATTGTATTTTTTTCATAAAATTGTAATAAAAGTGTTAAAAAATTGAAAATAAATTTGTAATTAAATCATTATACGTCCCAGGAGTTCGTACCCAAAACTTGAGAGATGATAGATGGTACTTCATATACAATTTTTCCCTTACGCCCTTCGTTAACGAATTATAGGGCTCCAAAGTTAAAAGTTAAAAATGGTTTTTTATTTATAATTATTAAAACACTTATTTAAAATAAATTAAAAATTAACCATTTATAAACACCATAAATGCGCACTTAATAGCGTAATAAACAAATCTGCACTACCCTTGTGAAGTCAGGTACGGACTAAGTTTAATGGTTAATGAGGCACATTTTTTTTATCTATCATTTTTTCACTTCTAAATATGACAGCTAAATTCCACAAACATCTTTAAAAGAAAAACGTCACATATCTCTTAAACCGTCAATTTTATCGAGTAGTCACAAGAGGACGTTTTTCTTTAAAAGATAACTGTGGAATTTAGCTGTCATATTTAGAAGTGAAAAAAATGATAGATAAAAAAAAATGTGTCTCATTAACCATTGAACTTAGTCCGTACTTCACAAGGGTAGTGCAGATTTGTTTATAACGCTATTCAGTGCGCATTTATGGTGTTTCTAAATGGTTAGTTTTTGATTTATTTCAAATAAGCAGTTTAATAATTATAAATAAAAAACCATTTTTAATTTTTAACTTTGGAGAACTATAATTCGTTAACGAAGGGCGTAAGGGACAAATTTTATATGAAGTACCATCACTAATTTTAGCCCCTCTATCATCTGACAAGTTTTGGGTACGAACTCATGGGACACCCTGTATAAATTTAACTTAAAAAGTATTTAATTATAAAAATAACACTTTTATTACAATTTGAAATTAAAAAACTGGCAGACGAAATTTATATATTAAAATTATCAGCACATTAAGTACATCTTTAAATCTAATACAGTTGCCTTTGTGAACTTGGAACATAACCACTAAAAAAAGTTAAAAAATGCATATATTAAATATTCAACACTTTAAGATATCAATTTCTGTTAATATGATTGCGATCTTAAACTACAAGTTTTAAAAGATTCATATTAATTGCAGATTTTTTAGAGTATTGGTTTTTATAACGAAAAACCAAACTAATAGAACTTAGTTCACTCATACTACGCTTCTCTAATGAAGATTCATCATTTTTAATTAAATCTTCGTTTCCAACAATAGAATTAAATTATAGCGTATAAGTATTTCGAATCATAGAAAAATAAACCATCATTGGCGCTACTGCAATTTTGATAATGAGGTTAAAAAATTGTCGAACACGTTGACTTCCAGATATTAACTGTAATTTTATTAGAACTGAAAATATTGGATTCTTTTTTTCTAAAATATGACTGTTTATTTATTAGCAGGAATGAGGTAATAGAAATTTAATCCGGTTTGAATGACATTTACTTTTATGCATTTTTAAGATACGATTTAGATCACATTGGAGAAGATTATATTGAAATCAAGGATAAAGATTATGATGGTTGGAATAAAAAACAAACATTCGATTTAACCCATTCAAAATCAAATGTTCAGATACAGCAATAAAACAGAAATTTCGAGATTATAAATGAACTAATTTTTTTATTTTAATGAAATGGTGCATTGAATTCTATTGAATTCTAAAAAACACAAGATTATTTGATTTTAAAATAACATGTACCAAAAAGGTCCTAAAAAATCCGAATTTTGTTTTTTTAACTTTAATTAGTAATATTAAAGTTAATGTAATGGATTTTTAACATATCAAATTGCAATAACGCCAAATTAAACCGATTTGATCATTTATTGTACATAACAAAACAAATATAAAACAACATATATTAAGTTCAATAATGAATGTGAAGTGATGTGGGTGTGAAAATGAAAGCATAGAATGATATTAAGAGCTATTTAAATAATCCAAAAATATGAAAATATTTTTTTAGTTTTGAGGAAACCGAAAGAAATATTAAAAACGATGAGGAATAAAAAGAAGAATATTGAGGAATTTATCGATATTAATAAGTTTACAAAATATACTAAAAAACACTTACTTAAGTTCGGTTATCAAGAGGAACTAAAACAGTTAGGGGTAATTTTATTTAAATATATTTTTTTTAGTATATTTCGTAGTAAAACTTACTTAAAACAGGTAAAAATAATACATGAAGATGTATATAATGACACAGTGCACGAATGAAAATAATGAAATAATAAAACAAAATTGGAACTATTAATTTTTTACCAGTACACATTTTTAAAATGATTGTTTGGAGATATATTTGGTTAAATACCCTGTATATAAACTCGTTCCATATTAATAATAATTATTATTCTAATTACATTCAAGCATTATAAACAGATTTACGTCAACATTTCTATATAAAATTCTGATTAGCTATTTTTATTTAATTTCCTAAAGCAACTGTTAAGCAGCCTAATAACAATTTTCTCGAAACCTTTAATTAAAATTAGAATATTAAAAACATTTCTGGTAAGTTTTTTCCATTTTATTTATAATTTTAACTTTCTAGTAAGTTTGATCTACCTGATAATAAAATAAACAACTGAAAATAGTGCTGAAACATTTTGTATCTAGTTCCCTTTTACATTCATAATAATTTTCTAATACAGTAATAACTGTCAGTAGATAGAACGTCCTTTAACTTTAAAGGTTCAATAACTAAAGGCGATGAAGTTTAGAATAAAATTTAACAAGTTGATTTCTTGTACAATTGTCACAATCTAAACGTCATTGTCGTTAGTTACAGAACCGTTAAAGTTAAAGGACGTTCTATCTACTGACAGTTAGTATTTTAAAATATAATATAAAACAAAATATGGGAAAATGAGAACTAGAAATCCAGGACAATAGTTTGGTTTCAAAAAATATTTGGGAATAAGAGAAAATTTGTTGTTTAATGCAAAACTGCAGGGATAAGAAAATGGATGTTTTGATTTTGACCAAGTATAATATATTAAATTAATTAAAATCCGAAAGAACGAAAAAATACTAACCAAAATATCCAATGTACACGAAGTTAGGCAAAAAACTTCCAACCCTCTAAGAGTAAAAGTAAATGGCAAAAATATTAACACGTTCTGATAGTATTTCATATTTTCCACCTCATACAAGTAACTGTCTACAGCCCATCAAAATTAATATATTTAGATCATTTGAAACATTTTACAATCAAGCTGCAGAAGCGTGGCACATAAACAACCCTAAAAAAATATGTTCAATTTACAATGTTGTGATATTTAAATGCACTAGAAATTCTTAGAAAACCAATTTTTATCTTCTTCGGTAACTGACAGATCAATTCAATAGAGAAAAGGAATCACTTGGAAACTCATAACC
This sequence comes from Neocrepidodera transversa, assembly GCA_963243735.1. Taxonomy (NCBI): domain Eukaryota; kingdom Metazoa; phylum Arthropoda; class Insecta; order Coleoptera; family Chrysomelidae; genus Neocrepidodera; species Neocrepidodera transversa. Next base: position 6,596,530 of record OY725350.1, read on the forward strand.
TTCGAGGTAAAAAATAAGCTGTAGAACTTTCATCTCCGAGCATAAAAAACAACCTGTTTAATTCACAGCATATGTTCGTGTTCCCTGAAGAAACTAGACAATTTCCAAAATCATCATCACTAGGAAAAAAAGAAGAATGAAACAGTCAAACAACGAACATACTAATTAATATACAAGATCGTCAAGAATCAATAGATTTAATAACCAGCCTTTTGCATCAGAAAAAATTATGAAATCTCGTGGCAGAGGCTTATCTGAAGAAGTTATAAGTGTAGATGGTCAAGTATTGATGACTAAATGCAGTAATTATCGCATCAAATTTTGTCACAATCAATAATTCAGATCAATGCAAACGATGGAATAAGACAAAAAAAGTTTATATACAAGTGCCAAGACGGAATCGACTTAAGTTGTACTAATGCATGGTTAGAATATGTGGAGAAAGCCAAATCCTTAGAATTGTCAAAGAAAGAAATTATGGACCTGATTCATTTTAGAGCTTATACTGGCGAAAGTCTCATTTTACCGAACAAAAAATCTCTAAAAAACGAGGACGAACAGCTTCATCGCCTAGGGAATCGTCAATATGTTCTTCACCCACTTTACGAAGAGAATACGGCCCAGTACAAGATGTACGATTAGATAATGTCGGTCATTTACCAGATTTCGACGAAAAACTAAATACCACAAGATGCAAGTTACCACTTTGTGGGAGTAAAACTCATTTTTATTGTCAAAAATATAAGGTACATTCATGTATAAAAAAAATCAAAATTGTTTCTTATCTTATTAAATACATGTTTGAAATGATACTTACGCACTTATTCCACCTTAATATTTCATTGCACAAAAAGATATATGAAATAATAGTTTTGGGCCATTGAGTCATATTTTTTTTCTCGAGGGAGAGGAAAAAAAAAATTTAAATGTCAAAAATGTTTAAAAAAATGAAATATCCTGCATGCCAAATTTCAGAATTTTATTTCTTCAAACAAAAAGTCGTGACTGAAAGGGTTAAATTATCATTTTTACAATTTTGATATTTTCGTCAATTATTTCAGTCTGTTACCTAAAATGCTGCCCAATTTTTTTTTGTAGTAGAAAGTGGAATTATAAAAGAAATGAAAAACGCCGTAACTAGTTTCTGCTAGGCAACAATTTTGTTGTTTTTGTGAAATGAGGGCAAGATCATATTTTTAAATATCTAATTTTAAGAAGTTTCGTGAACATTTTTTTAACTACTTATCGAGAAATTCTTATTATGAATTAAAAAAATCTTCTGAACAAACTACCATTTCATAATATATTTTTTAAATTGTCAGTCATAAAATATAAAAAAATGTATTAATGATTTTACATTAAAGAAATAATTATTTATTGTTTTCATTAAAAAACTTATTATTGTTATTACCAGATTTAAAAAAAACAACTCCAAACATATTTTTTACTATTTCATTCTTAAATATATTTTAAAAGTCTTTTTATGTTTTTTTGTGCATTTTTTTTAGTTCTCTCTAATAGGACTTTTATATAACATTAATATTGTCAAAAAACGGTTATGAGCCAAAAAAAAAAATGTGCTAGAAGTGGACTTCCCTAAAAGGAAAATTATGTTTAATCAAGCTACTCTATGGATTAATACTTATCGACGATGCAATTATTTATAAAAAAAAACCGGATATAAAATACTGAAATTGATACAATTTCATTTTTTTTTTAAATAAATCGTTTCGTTTATTTATAATTAAAATGAGTAAAAATGAGAATAACGATGAACGAAATGACAGGATTGAACTTAAAACTAATTATGAATTACAATACTGTTTTGTACCTTAATATCATAAAAAAATAATACAAAAAAATATTCAGAACCAAGTTTTTTTATAAAACAAAATAAACATTTACGACTAATGGAATGTACCACAACAGATATGTTAAAAAAGAAATTTTGAAAAAATATTCTGAATATTTTTTAAAGTCGAGACGTTTTTACTTTTTGATACGTCGAATTAGTTTTCTGAATGATGATGTCCATTTTGTTCTCGTAAGTTTGGCACAGTCCGCTTCATCCAAAACGCCATTAGGACAAAACTTTTCTTTCGGTGTTGTCGCATTACTTTTGTAGTCGGCGCAAATGTCTGATGAAAAACCGGAATCGCTGCCGAATCCTGCAAAATCAGAAAAACAAACTTTTATCATCGGAGCCTTCGTGATGGTCATTGACCGAAAGCGCTAAGCCGAATCTTATTAAAATCAATTTTGCTAAATTGTCTTTACACATAGTAATACGCTCCTCTCCAAGTTTAATCTAAAATGGATACAAATTGGGAAAAGTGGAGCAAAAAAAGGAAAACTACGAAAAATAGAAAAAAATAGGGAAAAATAGGAATAAGAAATGAAAAATAGGAAAAGGAAATAAGGAAAAATACAGAAAAATAAGAAAAAGTGACAAAAAAAAACGGAGAAAAACAGGGAAAAGTAGATAAAGATAGGGGGAAATAAGGAAAAGTTAGGGTAAAATAGGGAAAAAATTGAGAAAAAACAGGGAAAAAAATAGGGCAAAATGAAGAAAACAAGCAAAAATAGGGCAAAACAAGAAAAGTAGGATAAAATGTGGAAAATTAGTGAAAGTAGGAAAACTACGACAAAATACGGAAAATCAGGCAAAAATAAGGCAAAATAGAGAAAAAATTGGAAAAACATGAAAAAGAAAACAGCGAAAAATATGAAGAAATAAGGCAAAATAAGGAAATATTCAAATGTAGGAACAAATAGGGCAAAATAGGGAAGAATATGAAAAAATGGGGCAAAATGGAGAAAAATACTAAAAATAGGAAAATGAGGCAAAATAAGGAATATAGTAAAAAGTACGACAAAATTGGGAAAAACAGTGACAAGTAAGTTAATTGGGGAAAAATAGGCAAAAATAGGGCCAAACAGGGAAAAATAGAGTAAACCAACCAAAAAAATAAATAGGTGAAATGGAAAAATAGAAAAATAGGAAAAATGGGAAAAAATAGGAAACAATAGAAAAAAAGGGAAAAAATCGGAAAAAAATAAATAAACATGGTGGAAAATAGGGAAAAGTTGGGAGAATTAGGTTAAAATATGGTAAAACAGAGCAAAATGGAGAAAAATATAGAAAAGTAGGGCGAAATAGAGACAAATAATAAGTAATAAGAAAAATAGGGAAAAATGTGGGAACAAATAGAACAAAATGGAAACAAATGTGTCAAAATAATGAAAAATAGGGAAACATAGAGTAAAATAGGAAAAATGGGGGAAAATGGGTACAAATTGAAAAAAATAGGGAACAATAATGATGAGGAACTTTAAAAAAAATAATGAAAAATAGGAAAAAATAGAAAAAAAAACAGTAGTCTGGAAAAATGGGAAACAAATAGATAAATATGCTGGGAAATTGGGAAAAGTTGGAAAATTAGGTTAAAATATGGAAAAATAGGGCAAACTGGAGAAAAATAGGGAAAAGTAGGGAGAAATAGAGACAAATAGGGAAAAATTAGGAAAACAGGAAAAAATAGCGCAAAATAAGTAATAAGAAAAATATAAAAAATGGGAAAAATGTGGGAACAAATAAGAAAAAATGAAAACAAATGTGTCAAAATAATGAAAAATGGGGAAACATCGAGTAAAACAGGGTAAAAGAGGAAAAATGGGGACAAATTGGAAAAAATAGGGAAGAATAAGGAGAAACTTGAAAAAAAAATATAAAAAATAAAAGGACAATGGGAAAAAATAGAAAAGAAAAACAGGAAAAACTGGGAAAATTGAGAAAAAATAAAAAAGTAAAGCATGGTCGTACAGGTACTTATATTAAAGAGACTCCGTAGCAAAGCGCGTCAGGTATTCAGCTAGTTTGTTATATGTAAATCTGTAAGTTAACGAATAAGAAAAGAGAAGCGTCTAGATCCCAATTGCAACTGGAGTGCCCACCGCTGTTGCCATCGTTTTGTACGTTAACTTGAAAGTTTGATTATATATTATTGTGATACGAAGTGGTCCAGTGTTAGAGTGTATGCTTTACACATAAAACTTCCTGGTTCGAATCCCGAGGATTTTTTTTTTATTTATTTTTTTTTAATACACAGGTAGATTTAGATAGTCAAGACTTCTTTTAATAAAATGAATATTTTTCTTTTTGTCAATGAAACACTTAAATCTGGCAACAGCGGTGGGCACTCGAGTTGCAAGAAAAGTTGGTAGATGCATATTCAAATAGGTACCGGAAGGAAGGATATGGGTGATAATAATAAATTACTCTGTTACACAATTCATAACAGGATTTCATCAATTATTTGTTAGGTTTGAGTTAAACAAACATAAAAATGCATGTATTATGTATAGAACATTATTCACCAATATTAGTAGAGCAAAAATTAAATTAAAATAATAAACATATGCCTGACTGTTTAAAATGGCAATTTTCCAATCTCTAAAATTAGATTTTAAGTTATGTAAACTTTAAAATATCACTTACTTCTGTAACTACTGCAATTCCCGCGGCTCAGTCTTTCTTGATCGTCTTTTTCATCATCCCGACCAAAACTAGATGTATCAGAGACATCGTCCATATAAGAAATTGATAGCTCAGCGAATGGAACACTTAGTGAAGAGCAGTCGCTTTGTGGTGTGCCCTCCATGTGACAGAACCACTCCGAGAGACTTTCGCCCTCTGTACGAATCGGCGACGGTGGAGGTTTTATCATATTGCGCATTTCTAGGAACGGTGTTTGAAGGCATCCAAATAATTTTTTGCTAAAAAATAAAAAGGAATGTTTAAAATAAAAGCAAATTTGGAGCAATCATTTAAAGATATCAGCTAGTAAAAAAAAACTAGCCAGGAAAACCTACCGACCACTATGAAACTATCTTAGAGATCCACTACTCGAATAATTAATAAAACCAAGGATTAACGGAACATTCGAGAAACTGCCCAGTTTAATATTGCATTAGTTATATTATTGATATTAATCATATATTTAATTATCTATTAATCTAACAATCGACAGGATTTTAGGTTATAGAATGTAAACAAATATGATTAAGAATCGATATACGTTTGGAATAATTAACTCGAAGGACCAAATCAGTTAGCAAACTGATTAATTATTATTTTAAATAACTTCTAACTGCTTTTCAGTCAGTTATATGAGCTTAAAAAACAAGCAAAATTAAATTGGACTGTAAGGGCTTTTTCTTCACAAGTTTTTAATTAAAACACAATCCTTACTTTTACATTTTTTACAATTTATTATTTTTATTTATAGAGCAACTGCTCTCACTCACTATCACTGTAAACATAATATTCACAATTTTACTACATTTAAAACCTCAGAAAATCTACGTTTATAATTTAAGGGTGCGGTTGCCCGCTTTTAGAGTTTTCGAAAAAAAACTCTTATAAGATGGTTTTCTCCGTCCGCCCATCCGTCTGTTAGCCCAATTCAACTCGAGAACGGTGAGTGAGACAAACGGACAACGGCATTTGATTCAGCATCGTTAAAAACCCCAAAAATGATATAAATCTTTCACCTATTTTTTACTTTCCTGCTGCTTATACCAAATATACTGTAGTATATAAGGTATATACCTATATAGAAATTTGTTTTCGTAACTTTAGTTTATTACGTCAGATCATGTATAATAGTGTTGTACATATATTTGAGAAGTTTATCCAGGATCGCACAAGTAGCCTAAGTAGCGCCAATGCTTCACAGTATAAAAAGTGTTCGCTCGATGGGCCGAAATCCCGAAACGGTGCAATACCGTTTGAGCGTCTCTAGAATTAGTAGTTCTGATTAGATTTTTAGTTAAATTTTTACTTACTCATGCTTTCGGCAATTCGGCGACATTTTTCTATAGGTAGATTTTGTATACGTACAAACGGAGCACTTTTTCAGTCTACATGTTGCAAGGTGTTGCACAGCCTTTTGGAATTGAGATGCTAAAGCACTATTCGATTTTTCCATTAATTTCAGATCTTCCACCTGTAACAAACATATGATTAAGTGATTTTATATGGATTAATAATTTTATAATGCTTTATTGTATCACTCATTAAGTTTTAAAAGTACTTTATGATTATATACATAATTAGCAAAAATTATTGTTTCTTTATTAATTTGTTTTAATAGTCTTAAAATATTATTTCTTGCCATACTGTTATGTAAATTTAAATAGATTTAATATAATAAAACTGGACTTGAAAAAAATATTATGGTTTGTCAATATTTTCCTTTTTAATTGTATTTTAAAAGCAAAATTTAAAAAATAATTATATCGTGCTATTATCCTGTTTTCAGTTCTTTATTGTGAATAAAAATGTCTAATTGGAAACAGCGGTAATAGCGAATTTCCATTATTTAATTGAATTAACACTGTATAAAAAGCGTATCATTGGCGCACTTAAAATCTAAGTACGCAAATAAACTAATTAGTTTTATTTCAGAGTACTTAAGAAAATGTTTTTAAATACGTTTTGTACCAAGTATACTTAATGTACTCTACTTTAATGTCAGTTTATTTATAAGTAGGACCTAACGATGTACAATATAAATTAAATCCAAAAGGTTATCCATATTTCAAATGAGGTCCAATGTACAATAAATTCAAATAAAAAAAACGAGGTCATGTACCACACTATGTATTTGAAGATTGTAAAACGGCGAATAATTTCGGCTTTGAAGCCATCTTCAGGCCATACTTTTCTGAATTTTACTACGATCTGGTGTTCGTTTATGTTGGCCCTCAATTTCTTAGTCCCTTAGTGGATATTTAAATATGTTCAGCTGAGTTGCACAGAGTTTAAGTTGGATATTTGTACGTTTTTTACCTGTAATAGACGACATGTGTCCTTCTTAGGCTCCCAAAGGGCTTCGGTACCCTTTGTTTTTCATTATTCCTTAATTCCCAACCGTGGAATTCACTTGATATTTAAAAAATTTTATCTTTTTTTTAACCTCCTAGTTTTAATTTTTCATTACTTTCGTGGTTGACAGTTAGAGAATTATCCAAGGAAAATTTGCTTGTATTCTAATAAATTGGATGTAAAAATTGTTTGTTTAGTACTTTCCGTTTAATGTTAAGTAATCATACCCTTTAGTCCAATTTTTCTGCTCAAAACAGGGTAGAGCGCCACAAAACGTAAATATTCGTTTTTGGACGAGGTCTCGCTTAATATAGCAACTGCGATGTTTTCATGATATCTAAAATATTTATTAGAAGAGCGCGTCTATGATACTTTTTTTAAAGTTATCTATAAAAAAGTTAAAAGTCGTATCACTTTTACTAAAAATAATTTGTCGAATAATTTTAAAAAAGTGCTGCAGAAGCGCTCTTAAGAACTAAATGCAGAATCGATTGACGAAAACCGCAGCTTCCTATCTGGAAGATTAATGGAGCGCTTGTCCAAAAACCATTTCTGGCAAGATAACATATGATATTGGCGCCTCTTAAGTGTTATGCCACTTTTTTTAATCATTAATTTAATTATTTTTTTATGGCTTGAAGATAGCTTCTTAGCTGAAACTAGTCCTTGCTTTACAATATTTTCAAATACATGGTGGGGTACTAGACTGTGTATTTTATTTCAATTTATTGATATACACACTTGTGTGAAATTTTCTGCTTTGGAAAAATTCTTACAACGCTACTTAAAGTCATATAACCATATTAGTCTAAATAGGATCTGTAATGGAGTATAATTTTAATTCTTTTTTTATTATAAAAAGTTAGCTAGTTCTACGGTATTTTTCCTGTATCATCCATCACCTAAGAGTTAATTATCAAAAAGTATCACACCGTGAAAGCTGGACAATTAAAAACCAAAACAGCGAGTTGATAACCTGAATTGTCACATTACCTTATTAATATTGATGTAAGTGTTGCAGTCACAAATTTCAAAATCAATGCCAAGTTGCCAAGTGTTTATTTATTTAACAGAAAATAAATTCGTAATAAAAATCGCAATTATTGACTTGTAAGTTTCAATGGAATAATAAATCCAACTTATTTTCATAAATTAAAGTGAGATTTAGAACAATTAAAAAATAATTCAAGTTTACATTTTGGAATAATTTAAGTAACATTATTACGCTCAGCAATTTACATTTCTTCAGGTGAATATTAAATTAACGAAAAAAAAATCATCGTAAATTTTATTTAAATATAAACAGTTCTTTGGACATAATAATTACAAAACGTTTGCAAGAAGGCAATGAAATAGTTTTATATAATTATAACTACTTTTTATTTTGTAGTTAACCATCAAATAATGCAGATACGGCAAAATTATGTGCATATGAATAAGATTGATTTTGTAAATAAATTCATTATATGAAAGAATTTTGTTCTAATTTCAAAGAATTTAATGTATCCTACAAAAGGGAAGATATATAATTAACAAAATAAATTTTAAGAATCCATGCTGGAAATCCAGTAAAAGAAAATCCATATGCTACTGAGCATTATTATTATTGGAAATTTTATCAGTCACAAATTGATTATCGAATAAATTTAATGGTGCTATCACTCTGTACTTTGAATGAAACAAGTAAATTAAGGGGTAACATATGTTTAGGAATTTCCAGAAGTCGATTTTTTGTATTGTATTATTAAATTGTACAATATGTCTAGAATATTCTCTAAAATTTTTAAGTCAATTGGAGTAAAAGTCTAGGAAATAAGAGCCTTGAAGCAGCTGCTTAGGTAGGGACGCGCCGTCCATATGAGCAAGGTCGTGCGGCGGACGACGGCGCCAATGCCTTAAATGCGCATTTACATAAAACCAAAGAAATTTTCCCTCTGCGCAATCTCAGAAATAACGATAACCACAAAAATAGTTTTTTATCTGGCACAAAAACTCCCTATTGTGCATAAAAACCAAGTAATTTCCACAAATGGAAATTAAAGAATCATGATAAAAACTATTTTGTAATTATTCTAGATGAAAAAAAGACAAAGAATTAAATTTGGCAACACCTATCTTGTTACTATTCTTGTCATCAACATGATTAACTACTTGATGATTCAGAGTCGTGCATGCACACACGCATATTACATACCTGTTTTTCCACACAATATAGATCATCATTCAATTGTCTTCCTTGAATTAAGTATTTTCCCATGCCTTTGCGTTCTGCCTCTAATGCTTCCTTCAGTTGATCATTCTGTATAATTAAACAAATTAAATCGTTAAAAACAATAAATTTACATACATTAGAGGCGTGCATCATTTTGTATTTTTAAATCAAGATATGTTATACCGGGGTAATAATTTTATTATAGAGGTCTAAAATAAGTTTTAGTCGTAATTTTTGTTGCTTTTCATTTTTCATTAATTTTCGACAGATATTAAAAGTTTTTTGTCTTTAATTTTGTTTGTTTTTTGCATTTTGTGATAATTTTAATATGTTTAGTTTAACAATAGTGAAGATGTTAATTTATGCTCAAGAACGTGGATTTCGTTATAATGAACAGGTTAATGACTTGTCTGGTCCAGAAATTTATCCCAAATGTTCCGGAAATTCTGGAAATTAATTAGAATGACTCACAAACAATTTTGGAAAAGAAACACAAGAAAAAAACCATCAGACGGTAGATTATAATTTTTTAAACGAGAGATAGAGAGGGATATTTAATATGTTGATAACAGTGTTTATCATTTATTTTAAGACAGAGGTGGGAAAATAAAACATTACAATTAGATAGGGATAATAATGGAAGTATTGTCAAAACATAAAACTTGTAATATGTTGAGAGCACATACGACGATGAGATTAACTAGATCTTAATGGTGTAAGAACCAAAGGAAAATGTTAAATATCAGGTTATAAAAGATATCAGTAAAAGAAGAAGCAGTAAAAAATCACGATTAAATTTAAAGCACACAAGTCGAGAAAACAGAAAGCGGTGTGAAGCGATTTGAAGAATCTCTTGTGGGAGTGGTAACCATCCCGCCAAAAATAATTGTATCACTGAGTGAAATTAATTCCCGCCAAAAATAATTGTGCCGTGAAGTGAAATTAATTCCCGCCAAAAAAATTGTGTCGCGGAGTGAAATTATTCAGAGAACTTCTTGTGGGAGTGGTAACCATCGCGCCAAAAATAATTGAGTCGCCGAGTAAAATTAATCAAAGAATTTCTTATGGAAGTGGTAACCATCCCGCCAAAAATTATTGAGTCGCGAAGTGAAATTAATCAGAGAATTTCTTGCGGGAGTGATAACCATCCAGCTAAAAATAATTGAGTCGTTTATTTGAGGACAATGATTAACCATCAAAATTTTAAGCAAATTAAAATTAACCAGCCTATTAGTAATTTTAATAAATTACGCAATCGATGAATTACATCATTTTTTTAATGAATTAAGACACCTTTCTCAAATCAAAAAAATCAATAGCTAATGAGCGTTATTGTAGTGTTGGAATAAGTCTTTAAGCAACATGTAGATCTACCCATAAACAGTCGCTGACGAAAATAAAAAGAAAAAGGAGTGTTTGGAATAATCACCTTTCTAAAATTAAAGGATTAATCAGGAGATTTTTGGATATACAAGTTTTACTTAAAGATGTTTAAGATAAGAAATATATGGACAAAATATCTAAATGATTTGAATTATTTTAATCTCTGTGTTAAATCTGTTGTTTGTTAATGTTTATTAATTAATTAACTTTTTTTTATCTTTTTTAATCTAGCAGTAAGGTGCATTTTAAAGTATTACAAACTAATAGGAAAAAAGTATACACTTTACACAACTACTGAAGGTTTAGTAAATTAAACCGAAATGTGTGTAGATCTGTGAAAAATGGTTTGTAAATATGTTTTTCTACACCCACATGAATATTGAAATCCATCAATCAAAGTTCACAAATTTCATACGCATATATGAAATATATGAAATTCATCAATCAGAGTTCACATTTAGTAACCCTGTCGGATTTTTTTATACTAATACAGGAATATATTTTTAAAAATGAATAATTCCAGGGATAAATCAATAAATGGTACTTTACCAGATATTCATTTAACCGAAAAGACGTAATAATAATATTATTATTACCCCAAAAATAAAAAATTAAATACGATTATTACCGACTTAAAAATAGAATGTAGTTTTATACGAGTTTCGGTTCAAACCCGGTGACTGTAGTCTTTGGATTTTTTTATATTTTTTAGTTTTTCCTTTAATCGGTTGTAAAAAAAATGTACTGTTCAACTCCTGTGGATTATCCATATCGTACTCGGACGAGCGAGCACGACGACGTAGGCATTGTATAACCTAGTAAAGCGACTCTCGGTTGGCGCCAAAGTTCGCGTTTTTTCTTCGCGCAGCCATCGTCGCCATCTTCTCTGTTCTGATCATGTTATGTCCAATGGTGTGACCGACCACAGTCACATGATTTTAGTTGACACTTGACAGTTAGCTGTTGTGTATTTGTGTTATTTTCAGATATAAGCTATAGTTTATAGTTATTTTATTTTCGCCATTGCTGTATCCAATAATTATTTATTTATAATTTGTTGAACTTATTACTTTATTTTTATTTATTCATAAAATAAAAGAGGCGTGGTTTATGACGTCAAAAAATAGCAGATTCCATTTGACTGTAGTGACTTGCATTTTACGTTCGACCCATAGATGGTGCGACTTCAGTAACGCTTAATTTTACAAATTTGAGAGTTTCTGTTTTAAATAAATTATTTTCTGGACATACTTGCTATCAAGAAATATATTCAATAAAAAAACAAAACGTTATAGAACTAAATAGTGCCCGTTTTGTCAATTTTTCAATAGTGCGTGCACTGGTGCTACTTTTGGCACAATTGTGCTACATATTTGACAACCCTTAAAAACAGTACGGGCAAAATGGCGTCAATGTTAAATTTCTGTGCCTAAGAACATCAAACGGACCGCCTGCGAGTCGCCATACTGATAGAAGCTTTGTTCCAACTCGACTCAATACTATTCAGTAACGGTACACCGCTTGCGCATTAGGATTCAAGCGTTCCAACTTAATTTTTACGATAACGGGTTGATACAGAAATCGTTCCAACTAAAAAAATGTATGGTTCCGGAACGGTCAAATCGATTCACAAAATTTTGTGGAACTATTGGTACTGACTTGCGCAAAACCCGGGTTTGTGTTTGTTCAGTTCAGTTAGCCTAACCTGCAAATTGAAAACTAAAATACGAAAAACTAATCAATTGAAAAATGAGTGATATTGAAGAAGGCTTTAGTGATTTTTTTGACGATGATACTAGTGACGATGATTTGGAGGAATTAATAATGAATGAAGAAAGAATGAAAAACAAAAATTATTTAGTTTGGTTAGAAATGGTTAGAAATGTGAAAAATGTTCTTCTATTTTATTTAATTTTTGCATTAGCTTTCACTAGGTTCATTAACGATGCAGGCCCGATACAGGGAACAGTAAATAACTCAAGTTGGAACAAACCTAGAATATATGTACACTTATCGACACTTGTTGCACAAACTACTATTGTAATAGTTACCAGAAAAGCACTTGATATAGGGCAATGAAATATTAAACGTCCAACGTTATAAATGAACGTCCGTTAACCGAAGGCCGAGCGAGTAGTACCGATAAGTCACGAAAACTGTAACAGTATTTCTACATCTGTTATTTTTATTGGGCTAGATCCATAATTCTAGAACATATAGAAAAATTTACCGTGCATGTGGGTACCTAGTTATATTTTGTTTAGTTTTATTTAGATTCTAGTGAAATAAAAATTTTGGATTAAAGTTTTGTATTAATATTTGTTGTATGAAAATATGTTTTTATGATTAGAAATTAAGATAAAAATGTTATATTATATTAGTAATATTACGGTGTAAATATATTTTAGAATTACAAATTAGATTAGGTTTTTAGAATATTTGTTGAATTATAGTAAAAATATATTTTATGATTAAAATTTTTATATAAATAATTATAGTGTGTCTACTTAAGTTCGCAACATATGGAAACTTTTTTATTACCAATTTTACGGAAAAAAGTTATTCTTCATAAAAAGTTATGCATGGTCTAAAACACAGAATAAAGCCAACAGATATAATTTTTTTTTAGTCATATACAAGATGTGTCGAAAAAATGTGATTTTTTTTTCGTACCTTTATTTTTGACAAAATCAAAAACTATGATTTAGAATTCAGAACTGGGTATTCAAAATTTATCCACATCTATCTCAGTACCCTATGATCATTAAATCTACATATACAAGATGTGTCGAAAAAATGTGATTTTTTTTTCGTACCTTTATTTTTGACAAAATCAAAAACTATGATTTAGAATTCAGAACTGGGTATTCAAAATTTATCCACATCTATCTCAGTACCCTATGATCATTAAATCTCGCTCTAAAACTAAAATGTTATTATGTTATTGTAGACAATTTTGAAAAAATAAAAATTCTTATTTTTTAATGCCAATTGATATGATTGAATATCTGAACGAAGTTTTCAATTTTGATCAACTTTTTCTTAAACCAATTTTCGATATTGACAAAATAAATTCATAAATTACATTTTTTGACACACCTCGTATACAACTAAAAGAATAACTTTTTTCCATAAAATTGATATTAAAAAAAGTTTTCCATATGTTGCGAACTACAGTATAACAAAGTACGCAAGTACAAAAGAAAAATATTGCAAACTGTTTTTCAATTAATTTCCAAAATATAATTCTAGTGGTGGAAATTCATATCAGTGTTTTTTTATAAAATTACTTAACGAAAATAAGTGACAAATAACTAAAACGTCAAAAATCAAAAGCCAACTCAAATTTTAAGGTTACGCTAGCATATTTCACTTCAACATAAGTTTTAGGAGATTTGTTACGTGTGTTACTACAAATAACGTGCATGCGTTAGCTCCTACGTATAAAGGTCACTTAAACTCCCTAGTAGTTATTTTTAGAGCACATACAGCTTATTGCAACGTGAACGATTTGAAACGAAGGGCGTAGATATGGGGAGGGTAAATGGAGTAATTACCCCCACCACAGGATACCAAATAATAGCACGAAAAGTAGAAATAGAAATAAAATGTAGAAACGGTCAAACATATTTGTCTAAAAGTTTGATTACCCCCCCCCCAGGAAAAAAGTTATCTACGCCCTAGTTTGAAACCACAAAAAGAGCGAGTATATTATTTACATTTTAACGAAAAGTAATTTTAAAGGAACCTTAGGCATGTGGTAATGAAATATTGTCCGAAGAGCAACAAGATTATAAAGTTCGACGTTTTTTAACATTATATTAGGCAAAATGCTTGATTGCTGTGACACATTTTGATTTCAAAATAAACCTTTTTAAATCATTTGTATATCATAAATAAATTAAAATTAGATTCATAAAATAATGTTCAAAAAGTTTCACTTTCGAAATTTATATTTTATGGACGACCCCAGGTCGCAGTTACATACCAGGGTCGAAATGTTAATATATTTCATTTGATAAAAACTTATTTTAAATATTTTCACTTTTATTTTGCATGTTTAGTTTTTTTTTGTAATCGGCAACATCAGTTCTTATGTAAATTAAGTATAGTTATTCCATTTCAAATACAAATTACCATGAGTTGGAAAGTAAAACTTTGAACTAGAAAGGTTAAGTGAAGAAAAGGTTTGAATAAGTTATTAAAAAAAAACCCAAAGATTGAGAGATAAACAAAATGCCATAAACCTGGAGCTCCAAATAAAGGAAGCAACATACATTTCAATCTCTGTAATTGGATCAACAAATAGACTAATAACATATTTGTCAGTTAATTTAGTTCACCAATAAAATTAGCACTTTTAGATTATAACAGAATGTTTTATAAAATAAATAGCAAGTAAAAAATAACACCAATCAAAACGACAGAATAAGCTATGCAATACCATGTTAAAATCTTTTATTTTGTCTCTGAGATCATGCACTTACTTTTGTGATACCTCAGTAGTTTTGCTATAATACATTTGTTGCTACTTATATTCTAATTATCACCCTGTAGAATAGAAACTATCAATATTTATGTGAATAAATAAAAAAGTGGTCTTTATTTGCATAAGACTTTGAATCTATTGAAATAAAGTGGTTTTCGAGATTTGTAAACAAAAGCTGATATAATAGAATATCCGTTTTGCATATTTAAATATTGAAAGAGAAAAGATAAGTTCGCGGTATGTATTTAACTCAACTTTTAATTTCTGTCTTAGTTTAAATGTCTACAATAATTCAGGCAAAAACGAACAAAAACATCACAAAACATAAAATTAATTTTAACAATTATGATTATGATATTTCCTAAGTATATTTTTACTGTTTTAATATTTTTATTAATATTTTGTCTATAAATTAATTTCATAGATATGTTAAAATCTAATTTAGCACGTTCACATTTTTATAATGTACAGAGATTTTTTTAATTTTTTTGTAATAAAGTGGTTTTTATAAGCAAATAACTTTACTGCAGATAAATTATTGCCATACAAATATTATAGACAAATATTACAGACTAGATGTAAAAGGGTAAATTTACTGATATAAATCACCCTATAGTTAGATGTCATATTTAATACTCTCAATTTGGGCTGGGTTCAATGTATAATAAATTTAAGCAAATTAAAAAAGAATACAATTTATTTAAATTTTTAACGCATCTTCTACTTCCTTCAATTCTTATCTTTTGATCTGTTTCTTTCGTCTTTTGTCTCTCCCTGTTTATTTGTTTCTCTGCCTTCTTAAAAATATTGTGTTTGCCAATTTCTCTCTGTTTCTGTTTTTACGTTTAATCCAATCTAAATTGCCTTATCTTAATTTGTTTTTTGTTTTCTCGATTATAACTTATGTATTCTTTATTTTTTTTATGTACGTAGAACATGATTTATTTCTTTAAATCTTCCAATACATTTCTTATTAATACTCAAAAAAATTGGTGCTTATTTTATATCTTTGACAAATTCCCAAAATTAAAAAATCTCCCTCCAAAATTGACAAATTTTTCATCCCTTCATTAATTTTTTTTTTTTTAAGATATTAATCCAACCCGGACTGATCATATTAAATAAGACATCTGTCGCCTTTAAATAATATTTTCTTATTAAACTAAATGTCAGGGTAGCTATTCTGTAATTTCAGTGAATGTGAGCATTTGCAGTGAGAGGAACGGAGCGCAATATATGCACAAACTGTCAATTTTTTTAAGTGGGAAATTAAACATTGCATTGTATTTAATTTATCCTCAATTGTTATTCCAGACTGTTGTGGGACTCACATAAATGGAGTGACAAGATTAATAACGTATTGAGCAACCCTAAATCTTTTTATAAATGCCCCATTTGGTAAATTGGTTCTAGATAACAGCTGTCACCCTTTGTGATCAGCTTCTTCAGCTTTGTAAAGTTCTCTTACTACCTCATTAACAATTAATAGATCAATTTCTTCAGTTTGCAATTAAACGAGTACAAAAAACTTAAGAAAGACAACAAATTAAATGACAGCGACGGTTTGACATGCGCAAAATAGGAAACGGGCGAGTTACACTTCGTAACCCGATTCTCGTACAATTTACCAAGAGAAGCAAGTTCCCCAAATTTTTGCGTGAAGTGAGTGATCGAATAATTAGAGAATACACTATTCAGGTTTTCAAGAGAACTCCGACCACTTTCTCATGAGAACAAACTTTCACATCAATACAGAATAGATGTCCGGGTCGCCGATTTTTTCAGCTTGAGCTGAGAAAGTTAACCTCAAAAGCGGAATACAAACGTCAGTTTCTGCAAAGTGCACCAAAGTGTAGATTTGTGTTCGTCAATTTATTTTATAAGCTGGTTGTGTGTTGAAAAATGGATTTTGTGGACTTAGTAAATGACGTAGATATAGTGAACCCTATCATGTTTCCCATTCCGAGGATTTTCAACAGATCAAATGATTTTGAGGAGTACGAGGATGACCGTTTTTTGTACGATTTAGAATGTTGAAAGTGGGCTAGCTAGCTTAGCTTTGCGTTGAATTTCTGGCTAATTAGGGCCCAAGCATCTTGCTTTTATTTATTATTAACTGAATTTGTACATTTGTTTTTAAGTATTGCCTTATTTTCTTCCACCAACTTTGTTAACAGTTATTTTTCATCGCTTGTGTAATTGATCCGTTTTTTATCTACATTTTTTTGTCATTTTTTTTATTTAACGCAAGAAATTTAGATATGTTTAAAATGATAAAATAAAAGGTGCAGAAAACTGAAAACACAAAATTGGGTAGGTAACCTCAAACTACGAAAAAACTAGTTTTTTGCGACATTGTCATATAACCCCAAGCTCAAAAGGCGTCTTGGGTAAAATAGGAAACAATTTGCCACTGTGCAACGCAATCTAAACTTAAGCTGACCTTCATGATATGCCCAGCTTGATTATTCTCTACTTTAAGGTAGGAGAAACCGAGCATAAGAACTGTAGGCGAGGTAACATTTGAAGAAGTTTATGATCGTGGTAAACGACAAAATCAAAGAAACAACATAACAGTAACAACTCCTGAATTAACAGAAACAACACATGTAAAATGAGTCTTAGGAAAGTTAATATATGATGTTAATTGTTTTTTGGCTAACTATTTCAAAGGTACATTATAAATCAAGAAATAGTCTTGTTTAGGTGAGATTTTTTAAGAAAATATAAAAGACTAATTTCAAATCAACGAGAATTCGAGCACAGATAAATCAAAAAAATTCGATCCGAGGCTTTAGATTTTCTAGTACCCATTAAAATGAATGAGGAAGGAATTTTGTTTTAATGAACTTATAGAAATTTTTTTGTAAACTATTTCATAATCTAGTTTTACATTTTTTCTAAAATTCCAACTCTATATAAATAAACAAGTTTCATATATTTCAGTTTGACCATGTATAAGCTAATTAAATGCTCATAAAAATATCAATGCAAGTTATAAAAGAATTAAAAACTTACCTCGCGTTCCAAATTATCTTTCTCATTCTTTATTTTCGTCATGTGAGTGACAACTTCTTGTCGAGCCCGTTCTAACTTTCTTCTATTGTGTTCTGATTCGTTCGCTTGAACCTGAAGCTAAAATTTAAAATAAGTGATTAAAAATTATTCTATCTATAAGAAAAACTAACTCACCATTCTCAAGGCTTTATCTCTCTCCTTTTCTATGAATCCTTTTTGTTCTTCGCATCTTTCTTTTTCTGCTCGTATCTGTAACATTTTAAAATAGATATTGACTGAAAATAAACTTAAAAATAAAGAGAGAAACAATTAGTTTAACATAATACAAGTTCATGAAAAAAAATTTAAAGTTCATACACATAAAATTAAAATAAAAGGAGCTTATATTATTAAAATGGTACGTTTATAGTACCCCAGTGATGATTTGTTGTTTATACCAAATATATATTTAATTTTTAATAATTCATTTTCTGCATCACTAAATTTAGATCTCCGACCCGCCTAAAATATTGGCGCCAAAAACAAGAACAAGAAACTGGACAAAAGAAAAAATGATACAATTTAAAATAAGTTAAAAACTTAAAAACAGAAATTAAAGTTTTTTCCATGTCAATATAATTTTAATACAATATTTAAAGTTAATCCCGATCCTCGCAGCATGAAGAGAAGTGATATAATAATTGTGAGAAAAAAAACATTTACAAATAATTTAATAAAAAATACTAGAACTAAATGATGTATTTAAACTTTAATTAGGGTCATGAGATCGTCAGGCATAGTCACAAAATACCCATAAAACACATGGTAATTAGAAAATAACAATTGTATAATAAATCATATTTTACATAGATTAAATTTTATTTAGCTATAAATCTACATAAAGTATATCAAGTAGGTATTTTATTTTTTATTCTATGCGAGGAAAATAAAATATATCAAGCAAATATTGTTTGAAGTTATTCTGAATGAATATACAGAACAGTATAAAAATAAGTCCTTAAAATGAAGACCTCGTTTATATGCATATTATTATTTTGGTCATACGAGGTCTTCGCTATAACTGGCAAAAGTAACTTATTTACTCGCACTATAAGAAGAGCATAAAATATAATAATATAATTAACGAAACTATAAAAGTCGCGAAGATTTCTCTTACTAAGATTGTTATTCTGAAATGCAGAAAAATAATACATGTCAACCTTTTTTAGAGGCACAAATTAATTTGTTATTAGGGAAAAATATTACCTAGCTCCACGACACTGTCTTATTTGAGATCATAAATGATAAAAAAAATGTTTCAATATAAATCTGTTCATAAAAAGTATTTTGGTCATTTGTAGTTATGCATTTAAAATGAAGTTATACTTCTTCCAAAATTAGTTGAAACTGTCGGTACATATAAGGCAGTAGACGGTCAATAATATTGTACAATAGTTTTATTGTACAATATTATTGTATGACCCCTCCAACCCAAACCATCAATATTTATTGCACAATAATATTGACGGCTCACAAGCGCCCAAATTTTCGCATGAGCAGGCCCTAATGTTGCATTGTTGGAAATGTCTAACCAAAGTTTAGCCACAGAACACCTTAACTACACAGAAGCGAAAGTCCACCTTTCGGTCCAACTTTTATGATCTGTGGCTAAGTATTACATTTGTCAAACTTACGGTTGTTTTAGAAGTGTCCAGTTTTTTGATTGTGATTGTTAAATAAATCGAGTTACTCTGTATGCTTTATTTTTTTTAGCTTTTTGTTATTCTTGTGTTATGAATATGAACCTTATCAAGGATTTAATGAACCAAATGACAATAGTATATCTTTGACAATGACAAACTTAGATAACTAAATAAAAGAGTCGAAAGGTATTTTTATTATTTTTCCGCTGTGCTAGAATTTATAAACTTAATTATTCTTTTAAGAGCTCAATACTGAATAGAAACGTGCAAGAGCGATATCTTGAGGAATTGTTCGATGATTCTATGTTTATCAAGAAAAGTAATTGAGAATTCAGCATTCTGTCCCCACTATTTTTCCCCATTCGTTGAAAAGGAAACTTTAAGAATATAAGTATACTTAAAAGTAAAAAGTCAACTGCGAAGAAAACCAGAATATATTTTATAATCGAATCGATACACTAAAAAATATGCTGAAAGTAAAGGTGGATTCATGCAAGCATAAATTAAAACTTAAATTAATTTAAAACTAAAATTATGATTATAAAACCATGTGATGTAATGGGGGTATTCATGCAAAAAACTAAGCAATTAAAATTAAAATTAAAACTAAGAAAGATGGCCAACATTCAACTAAGAAATTAATTTCTTCCATAACTCAAAACAGCGCATGCTTGAAACTGTCAAATATCTGCTTGCCGCCTAAAAGAATCATAAGATTCAAAAGATGACAGCTGATTTCTTTTTATAGTTTAGGGGTTAAGTTTTGTATATTTTTTTACCCTTTTATGTAATTTATATATTTCCCGTTCTTCTTCATCAATTTCAAAAAGCAGAATGGATACAGATTGACAGTTTTGACATAAAATCGAACGTAATGCGCATGTCTCTAGTTTCTTAATTTCGTTTAATTATTACTGCATGAACACCAGCATATTATAAGTTTAAAATTCATTAAAATCTTAAATTAATTTTAGTTTAGTTGATGTTGCATGAATCCACCTTTAGTGCGCCCTAAACTAACTTTAATTCAAATTTGCCGCTCAAAAATCACAGAAAATGAAGGTCACGAAAATTCGCCCATTGAAGATCAAAGTGCGCTTCTGTACAGTTAAGGTGTTCTGTGGTGTAGCTGCAGCTGTCGTGTTGGTGCTTAAACTTAAAAAGCGAAACCGTGGCTGGTCGAAAGAATGGTTCAAAAAAAGGCAAAAATATACCCACGAACATCTTTTAAGAGACTTGGCATCAACTGAGATAAATAACTTCAAGAATTTTGTAAGATTAGATTTGGCAATGTTTCAATAGTTACTAGACTTAGTTACACCATTGATTGAGGAGAAAAAATACAAATATGAGGGAAGCTATGCCATCTTTTCAACGCCTTTCCGATATCTTGCAACTGGAAACACTCTCGAAGATTTGAAATTTTCCAATGCTATTTCACCACAGTCTTTCCTTAATAATTATGGAAACCTGCGATGCGATAATACAAGATTTAAGGCAACTCTTTTAATAGGTTGATGCAATCAACAATAAATACTCTTTCTTTCTTAATTTTCTGCTTCTACGCCATCTTTTTATGCGAACGTCTTTCTTCTTCGAATGTAATCGTTGAGCAAACAATATTGTGCAATATTAACCTTATAGGGTTCAATGAAAAGTATGGCGCAATAAAATTTAAACTCGTTCAATCCCTCCCTCAATCATTGTGCAAACTTCGGTCAATAATATTGCGCAATTCGTAATATTGTGTAATATTATTGACCGTCTACAGGTCTCCTAAGGCTTATCCTTAACAGAATAGAAACAACAATATCTCTAGAAAAACTGATCCCAGACCACCAGTTTGAATTTCGCTCAAATCACTCAACCATTCATAGATTAGACAATAGAATAAAAAAGAGCCTAGAAGAAAAACAAATCTGTAATCTGTATATCAGTATTCCTCGATATACAGCAAACATTCGATAGAGTGTGACATGAGGGTCTTCTCTTCACAATCAAAACTCACCTAACTGACCAAACCTACTTCCTCCTTAAATCATACCTGTCAGACAAGTACTTCCAAGTTAAATACGAAGAAAACTTATCTAACTCCCATCAATTAGAATCCGGAGTACCTCAAGGCAGCGTACTTGACCCGTTCGTATACCTAATTATTACTGCTGATATACCTATTAATGGTAACATTTGCGAATGACACTGGTATATTGGCATCAGACCTCAACAAAATATTAGCATTCAAAAAACTGCAAAATCACCTCAACGAACTATAAATCTGGCTTATACACTGGAAAATTAACATCAACACCAACAAATCCTGTCAAGTTAATTTTACAAATCGAAGAATTGACGCCCTCAACTGCATCTATATCAATAAAAACAGAAGTAAAGTACCTTGGAACTTACTTGGAAATCACATATTGAAAGCTAAACGACGATATCTCGACCTAATTATGAGCTGGATAATCAACAGAAGATCGCAATTTTCATTGGAAAACAAACTAACCATCTATAAAGCAATACTCAAACCAGTGGGAATCGAGCTGTGGGGCTACAACAAACCATTAAACACCAAAATACTGCAGACATTCCAATCGAAGACCATTCCCATGTTAGCTAAAGCCCTATGGTACGTCTCAAACCAAACCCTTCATGCAGACCTCAACATTCCCTTCACAGATGATGTCATTGCTGACCACTCCAGCAGATATATCAATTGCAGTGCAAACCATCCAAACCACCTCATAGATGAGTTATTCAACCCTCCACTGATTGACAGACGCCTAAAAAGAATTTGCCCAGAAAACCTTGCTGCTAGGTGAATTCCAGAGAGTGCCACATCATATTTACTTATTTTTTGTATTGAAGTAGATTATAAATTAGCAATGAATAAATAAATACATAAAAAATATAAGGATAATTTGATTATGATAAGGTTAAGAGATGTCGCTGATTTGCCGCTAATAAAATGTATGAATGGGAAATATTAATTTATTGTAGGATTAAAAAATGGTCCATTGTTATTCACTTATAAATGCTTTTAGAGATTTATTTTGTAACCTACAAAACTTTAAACATATCCTTGAACTAATAATGATAAGCAGGTAAATGATCTTTGAAGAATCTCGCACTGAATATAAATTTTACTTTTATGACATCATATTGAATCATATTTATTTATGATGCCTGACAACAATTTATTTATAAAAACAATTACAACAAATTATTATTTAAATTATTCCCCTTTTTGAGGTTCACTGAATAAAATAGTAGGTATTTGACCAGTTACCCTTGAAGTTTGTTAATGATTCTATCGAGCCTGCATATGTTCTAAAAAAACACCTGTATAAGAAAATGTGATTCTATTTTTAAATCGCGGTCATGTCATTTATTTTGACTAAAAAATATAAAAAACAAGTTACACATTTCAATGTTAAGATTTTTCAATAATTTTTAGATTAGTTAAATTCGAGTTTGTAATAAAGATTTAAATAAAATAATTCGTTCAAACTTTAATTACTTTATATAATCTTCATAACATAATAGTTATATAATAACTAATAATAAGAGGTAAGGTAAAAGTGAGATTTAATTTTGTAAGTGATGAAGAATGCAGAGAGCAAGCCCATAAATTTTTGACTAAACTAATAATCTAGAACCTCGAGTCTTATTTTTTATTGTTCAGGAAAGTGATATTTATGAGCAGAATTATTTAAATCTTGTAAACATTAGTCAAAAACCAGAATATTAAAATTTTCCTCTCATTTTAACACTAAATTAGATTTTCAAGCAATAATATGGAAAAATTCTAATAATTTAAAAATAAACATAGATTTTTCAAAGGGCTTTAACTGTGTCAGAGTAAAATATACTCGTTTTATAAGACCTATTGTCACACTCGTTCATTAAAGCGTTACTTTCCTTTAAAACGTCTCGTTCGACAATAGTAGGACGTATTATAAAACATGTACAATTAAGCTAAATTATAAAATTTAATTTCTAATCACGATAGCATCATATAAATAAATTATTGTTTACAAAATCTAAACTAGTGACAAATAAAATCTCACTTTTAACTATTGTGATTCTGCAACAAAAATAATCATACTTCCTGTACATAATGTTCAAATAAACTGACATAAAACAAATTTTAAATAATTAAACTGTGATACCTGCTGATGTAATATTTAATAGATTATGCATTTTTATTATAGGACAAAATTAAAGTTATTTTCTATAACAAGAATAATTTTAGAATAATTTTTAATATAATTTAAAAAATATATATTAATATGTCTGAAAATACTTTATTATTGTTATTATTAGTGTTAATAATGATATGTTAAAGAAATAATCTATTTGAAGATTATGAATGTTAAAGTTTAAATTTTAAATTAATTGGTACACAAGGTTTAAAATTTTATAGAAGCCAGCATTTTGTAATGTGATATATGGGAATCGTAGAATTATTTCAAAATTATATAGAGAATATAAATTGGGAGGAAAATCATTATAAAAATCTTAAAGCAAAGTTAAATCATGAAAATTTTGAAAATTTATAAGTTAAAAGAAGTTATAGTAGATATAGTAATAGGTATTATTTTTTATAAAAAAAATGAAGTGGTTGAAAAATTTGTAGGTGGAGAAAATAACACATCAATAAGACAGTTATTTTTCGTAATGTCCAGAATTTTATAATTTAAAATATTTAATTGAAAAATTATTTTGAATAGTGGTTATATGTATGAAAAATAAAACTTATACCATGAGATATTTTTTAATACAAAAAAAAAATACAAAAAATCATTCAAATTCAGAAGAAAGAAGTCAATTAAGAAGACATTTACAAAAAAACTCAACCTGGTGGAATTATAAAAAAATAATCAAGAACAAATTAAGGAATAAAGAATTAAGTCAAGAAAACATATAGAAGAACCAAGTTTGAAGAATTAGAGCTACCGGAAGACAGTGTTGTAAAAATTATTTAAGTGTGATTTAATACTTGTAAAAATTGGTTATTTTCTGATTTCACACAACCGGATCCGAATTGAGATCTTTTTACTGGAAATAACGTAACAATATATTCCTCTAATAAAAAAACTTTTAACTTAACAATACTAAAAAATAAATAATTTAATATTTTTTAAGTTAGTGTTAACATAAAAGATAATTTTAAGATATTACCGATAAGTTATAGATATAATTTTAAATAACAAAAAATATTATGATGTGTATTATTATTATTGTTGAGAAATAATTGTTCATTAATTTTTTTTATAAGCTTTAAAAAATATGTTTTGCCAGATTATTTAACAATAAATTCGATTTTTTAAGTTTGGTGGAAATTAATAGGCAATAAAATAACGTTATTAATGGTTATGACGCAAAATAGTAACATGTTACGACATTGGTTTAATAATTTGCATTTTTTTTAAGATGTAAATTTTTTTCAGCGCAGATTTTTCTTGAATTATTAAAAAAAATAGAAAAATATATATGGTACAACTTATCCTAATTCATAATTAATAAAAATGATTTCTTCTTAAAACGAACAAATACAATATTATAAATTCTAGAGACGCTAAACGGTGGTGGTGCACAGTTTCGGGACTTCGGCCCATCGAGCGAATACTTTTTATGTGAAGTATTGGCGCTAAATACATGTAGAACACTATTATACATGAACTGAGGTAATTTTTATTCAATTTGCAGGGTAAAAAAGTTTATCCCTCGAGAACTTGATTTTTATGGATCGTTGTGGGGCGGGTACCCGAATGACTTGTGCGATACTAGCCAAACTTTTCACATACATATAGGGGTATATTGTACGTGATGTGAAGTGGAAAAAGTTCTAAAAATTTGAATTGAAAAGGTTTTCCCATGCAAGCTACTTTAATTTGAATGGCGGCTACCGGAAGGGCCGGTCCGATCCTGCTCAAATTCAATATGGTTCTTCCTTGGACAAACTATCTAGGTAAAGTGAAAACCGGAACTCTACGGAGCTTTCGTTCAAAAGTTAGAGTGTTTACATCCAGACAGACATCCAGACGTCCAGACAGGATTTCGGACTCAGGGAACTCGGAAAAGTCGAGAAAAGTGATAAAAAGTGGGGGTAAGAAATTTTTTTCGCCATCACGAAACTAATTAGTTACAAATAGGAAAAAATTATAATAATTTGTTAAAAATCAAAAGAAATTATAAAAATGGGGAACAACAAAAACTATTAAAAAAAAATTATAAACGTTACGTTATTTTTTCACGTTTTAAAATTTTAAAATAAGAAAACAAAAATCTGAAACATTCAAAATAAATCGAAAAAATATAAAAGAAATAGAAAAAAAATCAAAACAAATCGAAAAAAAAACGAAAAAAATCGCAAGAGATGGAGAGAAATCAATAGAAATCGAAAAAAATGCTACAAAATAAAAAGAAATCGACAAAAATCGAAAGAGATGAAAAGGAATCAAAATAAATCGAAAAAAAATTAATAAAAAAAAAAACAAAAGAAATAAAAAAAAATAATAAAAATCAAAAGAAATCGAAAAAATATAAAAGAAATGGAATAAATCAAAAGAAATCGGAAAAATCGACAAAAGAAAGAGATGGAAAGGAATCAAAATAAATCGAAAAAATATAAAAAAAATCAAAGGAAATCGAAAAAAAAACAAAAATATCGACAAAAATCGAAGTAAAAAACCGACAAAAATGAAAGATCAACAAAAGTCGAACGAGATAGGAATAAAAAATAATAAAAAAAAATCGAACGAAATCGACAAAATCAACAGAAACCAACAAAATCGAAAGAGATCGAAAGAAATCGAAAAAATCTGAAAAATATCGAGGATACCAAAAAATTGAAAAAAAAGAAAGAAATAAAAAAAATTGAATGAGAATAAAAATCAAAAACACTAGAAAATATTGAAAAAATCAGAATAAAACATGAAGAAAAAAAATCAAAAAATTAGTGAAAAACGAAAAAAAAAATAGAAGAATCGAAAAAATCGGAAATAATCGAAAAAGAAACAAAAATTATTCTAAAATATTGGAAACAAATGAAGAATAAAATTGTAAAATATGGAAGAAATAAAAAAATCGAAAAATCGCAAAAATGCAAGAAATCGCAAAAACCCGGAAAAAGTTGGAAAAAATCGTAAAGAACAACCAAAAACCGGAACAATTGTAAACAAAAGAAAGAAATAAAAAATTAATGAAAAAATCAAAAGAATTGAAATAAATCGCAAAATCCCAAAAAAATGGAAAAAAAATTGCAAAAAAATCAAAGGAGAAAGAAAAAATGAGACAAAAATTTGAAAACAATGAAATCGAAAAAAAAGTAATTGAAAAAAAAAAGAAATAGAAAAAAATACGAAACAATTACAAAAAAGAGGAAAAATAAGAAACATCGAAAAAATCAGGAAAGAAACAGAAAAAAACAATAAATCAGAACAAGTATCTTTCTATAAAACAAGTATAAAATTATAAAAAATTAGAAATCGAAAGAAAATGAAATAAAAAAACAGAACAATAAGAAAAATGAGAAAAGATTAGAATAAATCGAAAAAAAACAGAAAAAACCAGAAAAAAAAACAAAACATCAGAATAATGAGAAAAAAAAACAGCGAAAGAAAAAAAAATGAAAAATAATACGGAAAAATCGTATTTTCGTTTTTTAAAATAATCAAAAAAATTGTAAACAAACCAAAAAACCGAAAAAAATTGCTAAAATCAAACAATGTGTCAATAATTTCTGCAACATCCCCATCCATTTCGTAAACTCCGTTTGACATTTTGTTCTAAAAATTTGAATTGAAAAATGTTTTCCCACCCAAACTACTTTAATTTGTATGATGAGTAGTGAAAGGGCCGGTTCGATCCTGCTCAAATTCAATAAGGTTCTTCCGGACAAAACTAAAGAGGTAAAATGAAAACCGGAACTCGATCGGAGCTTTCGTTCAAAAGTTAACTTTAATTTGTATGATGGGTACCGGAAATTTATTTCGAAATAAATATAATAACATATTATATATTTTTATGCTTATTTAATTAATACTACCAATTATGAAAATTACTGGAAAAAAAATTAATTCATGACATCATTATTAGTACTTAGTTATTATTCAATGAAAATTTGTTTTGACACAGGATTGTCATATTTCAATTACTGTGAGAAAAGATCAAGTTTGCAAACATAAAAGTATGCAGAAAAGCGTGTTTTGAGTAGTGATCGTAGAAAAAATATTATATTGTTTTCAACCAGTTAATTTTTATTTCACTAGTAACTTTTACTTACTCACTAGTAACAGTAAATCCCTATATTTATAGCATTTAAATTTAGTATATCCCTCCTATTAAATTTATTAATAAATATATTTACCTTATCACATTGTTCTTCTAAATAAACAACTCTTTCAAATTGTAAAAAAACTTCATCTTCCTTTTCTCTCAATAACGATTCATTAGATTCCAACTTTCTTGTTAACTGATCCCTTTGCTTAATTAAATCATCTCTTTCGGTCTAAAAACAAAGTTGATAGAATTTGTTGAAAATTATAAAATATCCAAATGTCTTATTACTTTGACCTCATGATACTTTTCTTCTAAATAATAAGCAATATTTCTGGCTTCTTCATACTTCTGTGACAAGTGTAAATATTTGTCATAGTGTTTCTTGAACAAAACAAACCTAAAAAACATCCAAAATGTGTTTTTTTACATTATATTATGAAAAATTCCAACAGATTAACAAAATATGTTTATTTTATTTGATAAAAGCAATACCTATATAACATATATAAAAAATATGTAATAATGGGCAGTATTGTGCGGTTCAGTTAGATAACTCTCCCAAAATATATAACTATATAAGAACAATCTAGATTCTAGATATTTAAACCAAAGA
Source organism: Neocrepidodera transversa (assembly GCA_963243735.1). Taxonomy (NCBI): domain Eukaryota; kingdom Metazoa; phylum Arthropoda; class Insecta; order Coleoptera; family Chrysomelidae; genus Neocrepidodera; species Neocrepidodera transversa. The sequence goes on from OY725350.1 coordinate 6,625,102, forward strand.
AAGTTAATTAGTAACTATAATAAAAAGAATTTCTTATTTTTTTTACTACCTGAAATTATAGATTCAATAATTGAATGATCATCAGAAACCAATTAATTAACAGTATTTTAAATAATTTAACAGTGAAATTTTACAATGAAAATATTGCCTGCTGTAGGTAAAAACCGATAAGATATAAACAACAATATCTCTTATTTTTTTGGTTTTACTATTTACTAAATTTTAGCAGTGTAAACATGACCTGAAGGAATTATTAGAGTTGGAAATAACCATCTAAATATTACACTAATGAGACATCTCTATGTTCTGATATGAACTTAAAAAATTCAACATAAAAAACTCAATTTACTACTTTTTTGCAGGCAAGTGTACCTTGTCTTTGAATAAACAATTATTGTCCTACATAACAGAAAAAATGTCAAATATCCCGGTTAAAAACTGCAATTTATTGTCATTGGTACAAAAAAACTATTTTTATTAACGACATTGATAAAAACTGGCATTATTTCAGTTTAATTTTTTTTGTGAATAAGGTCAAAACTATATTTAGTACAAGGACTGTTTTTTAATAGTACTAAATTAGATATTAAATAGTAGACTAGTAGAACACTTGTTGGACTATTTATTTTTCCATTATTTGAAATCCTTGTATATAAAAATTGAAAAATAAATCTGACCCAGATATTTCTAAAATCATAGCAGCTTTAAATGATTTATATGATCTTAAATCTCAAAGAACTTACAAGTATCAGGAATTTTTTATATTTCTGTAGAATAAATTACAGAATAACAATTTATTTAATTTTAGTTTTGTTTAAGTTTTTTGTAAGATTTGCTTTTCCTTACCATGCTTAAACCGTTTACTTCAGGTCCATATTTGAACAATTTTTGAATAATTTTTATAATCCAAGTACAAGATTTTTATGAATAATGTATAAAATAATGTGGGTATAGATTCCTTGATGAAAAAAAATAATATATAGGTTCTTTTCGAAAAATCAAATTGGAAAAGACATCTTTTCGTTCACCATACTTATATTTACAAAAAGGTTAAAGTAAAACAATTTTTCAAATTATCTTTTCACAAAGCAAAGTATTACCAATATAAAAAATAGTAAAACAACCCTCATTCATTTAGAAACTTCGTAATCCTTAAAACATTGTTTATATAGTATATTCAAAACAAAAACCGTTGCACGTCATCGATGATTTAATGATTTGCAATAAGAAAAAACATCCTTGTCGGACATTATGCTTAGGAACGACATCAATAAAACCCCCAATTAGTGACGTTCGTACATGAAAGGAATTTTTGCGTGCTCTATTTGGTGGTAGCATTGTTGTCTTATAATTTTTTCATCGATGACGTACAACGGTTTTTGTTTTGAATAGACTATAGTAAAGTTGCCTCATTGATTCAAAAACTTTATATTCTATCATAAGTATTTAGGTGAATGTTCAATTGATATGTCTTCATTGGCAAAGGTGTACTGAGAAGATTCTTGTAGTGTGATGAAATTTAAATTTTAAATGTGGCATTAGTAACTATAAGTCAAAGTAGTTTTACCACTGTAACATTAGCTTTAGTTAGCTCCATCAAACTGGCATGGAAAGGTTAGCGGAATACAAAAATATACTGGAATTAGTTGCTAATTAGTTGCCAAAGAAACGATTTAGTTGCTCATTTCTGTCACGAAGAAATGGCGAATACCGCTAGCTTTATATAAAGATAGCGGAAAAATTGAACAAAGTTAGCGAAATCGAAAAAAATTACACTCGAATTAGTTGCTAATTAATTGCCAAAGAAACGATTTAGTTGTTCATTCCGGTCACGAGAAATACCGCTAGCTTTACATAATGGTAGCGAAACAAAGTTAGCGAAATCGAAAAAAAATACACTCAAATTAGTTGCTGGTTAGTTGCCAAAGAAACGATTTAGTTGCTCATACCGTTCACAAGAAATTACGAGTACTGCTGCTTTATCTAAAAATTCGATCAACAACGATCGTATCGACAAGTGCATAGGAATTTGTTGTTCAATTCATAAACAAGATACATTTGAAAAAAGAAAAAATTTCGACAATTTCTTTAATAGTTGAATTCGATAATAAGCCCGTGCTAAGCTTAAAAACTAATTATCAGGTGGAATTTGATATAGAATTTGTTGCTGCTAAGAATATTATAAACAGGATGCAAACAGCCAACAACAAATAAAAATTGACAATCGGTCGGTTTTTTACCCGATAACAAAAACCATTCACCCTCTTAAGACAGACCATTCACCCTCTTAAGGCAGAGAAACCGCGTGTTAAGAGAGCAGTAACGAGAAAAATCGTAAAAAGTTTTAAAACTGGCCGATTTTCAATTGCAATTTTGCTGCTGAGGCAGTGGACCTTATGTATGAATATCCGAAGCAGCAACAAATTCTATTCTGAACACCATAAGAAACCGGGACGTCTATGTAGGTGGAATACCCCCTACGGCATAATTTAATGGGACATGCGCAGGATTTATGTGCTAATTTCGAACGGGAATAAAAAAATTTGAGCTCTTCTTTTTTAAAAAATACATGGGGTTCTGGTGGCTTCAGACCAAGCTGGAATACCCTAGATCAAATATATTGGAAAATAAAAATTGAAAAGCATTTTGTTATCTCCTATTTATGTGCTAATTTACATTTCTGTCCCTAATTTAACAATAATAAGTTATTTGTAATTTAAAATTCATTCTCAGTTATAAATTTTCAGTTTGTTTAGAGGAAATTCCTGAACATATTAGCTAGAGCACAAAAATTTTTATTGACGTCCGAAATTACCACATAAATAGGAGATAACAAAAATGTTTTCCAATTTTTATTTTCTAATATATTTGACCTGGGGTATTCAAGCTTGGTCTGAAGCCAGCAGAACTACTTGTAATTTTTAATAGAAAAGAGCACAAAATTTTTTATTGGCGTCCGAAATCAGCACGTAAATAGCAAATAATTAACAGCTAATTCCAGTGATTTTTTTTTGATTCAGGTAACCTTTCACTGCCAAATTGATGGAGCTGCTTTAGTCACTAAATGTATTGTAAAATGGAATATGTATACAATCAGCATAGTTAAAAACACACAGGGTTTATTTTGAAAAATGTTATGCAAGGAACCCACTAATTATCAACCATAAATCTCACTTAATTTTTTTGTAGATTATTTGCAAACAACCTGTATCAAGGTTAAAAACAGGATTATTTTAAATAATAAACATTTAAAATGTAGATTTTAGATGATAATAAACTTATATATCTAAGTAGTGTACACATTTATGTTGTAATTTTCATTGTCAACGTGTATTTTCATATCATAACAAAATTAAATATTTGGTGAGACTATTTTTGTTTCCTTAAAATAATTAAATTTTCGACTATAATTAACTAACTGCATAAATAAATTACTGCTCACAAATATCTATATAAGTACATTTTAAAAACTACATCTATACCTAAAAAATAAGAAGATAATTCTATTCTGTTTTTTTTTTAAATTTTGCAATATTTACAACTGAATTTACATGATTTTTGAGAAAGTGAATTTTAATTTGACCTTTAAGGTTATACTATTTCTCAATCATAGTAAAAATAGTTGAATATAGTTTTTTATATATTTTTTCAAATTACACGTTTAAGATTAAATTAGTCTAATAAAGTTCATTTTTTGTACGAGTAGGTAAATCTATTACCAACCCTATTTATTCTGTTTTATTTTTATTGAATAAACTTCTAGTTTTTTTTAATATCTAAGTAACATTTTGGGCAATTTTTCTAATTTAAATATTATAAGGATATCATATAGTATGATTTATAGGATTTAATTCATTGTTATTATTGTTGTATTCTAAATATTATATTCCAAAGGTTTTTATAGTTGAATATAATGAGTTAATTTAAAGTAATTGGGTATATAAATAAAAATTTTTGTATAATCAACAATTATTATGGATATAACAATAAATGGTCAGTCAAATTGTCTCTTTTTTTACTATTAAAAAGAAATTATATTTTGAAACTCATTTTTTAAAAAAATTGTCTAAAACAAATGACAATTTTTTTTCTAGAGGACGTTTAGTTTATAATGTCACGAACTGTACTACGAAACAAAACACGTTTCGGTTGACATTGTAAACTAAACGTCCTGTAGAAAAAACTAGTCATTTGTTTTAGACCATTTTTTGCACATGTATTTCAAAATATAATTTCTTTTTAATAGTAAAAGACCTACCATTTATTGTTACACCAAGTATTTTTTTTTAAATAACCAATTTTCGCTAAATTCAACATCTTCTATCTTTCTGTATACACTGTGGAGGATATATGTATAATACATTTTAGGAAATGTTATTTTGTAGTTGTTCTTTAGGTGTCACAAGATACAGGGTATGTTAAAAAAGTTCGACAACCATCGATCCAACTTTTTGATTTACCCTGTATAAATGCATTTTTTATTTTTTTCTAATAATCCTTAACCAACATATTATAATCATAAAGTTTAGTTTCTTTTCGATTATCATTAATAAAACAATAAAATATTTTACACCGTTCAAATTGTCTCTTTTATTTTCAACACAAATCACCCTGTATAGTTGCAATTAAAAATTATTGTTATTATATTTTCAAACTCTTATATACGCACTCTAATCAAAATATGTTGCTAATTGATCATTAATTCAAACATATGCGAGTCACTGCAATTTTTTAATATCGTAAAATTATGAAAAATCGATTCTTTAACATCCTGTATCTCAGAAACATATCATTATTTTTTGTTGGTGCCGTGGAATCTTTTATTTAAGGTATCCAGATCTTCAACGTATACAAAATTCAGCAATTTTGACCGAAGGCCATTGGCCATTTAAAAAGTGCGAGTACCTTTAACTAAGAAAATTAAAAATCATTCAGTATAAAAGATTTTGGATAAGATTTAAGAATCAAGTAACGATTTTTTGTTTTGGTAAAAAAAGGAGGGTCGAAATTAATTAGATACAAGAGTTCAGAAGAAAGGTCATAATTTGTATATCGATTTGTGAGATTTAAAAAAAGAAAACGTTATAAATAGAAAAACAGGAGATTATCCATACTCAAATGCGATGAAATTATTCAAAGACTAATAAAACTCGTAGTCAAACGAGAATAACATTATTTAAGATATTTTTAACAACGGGCAACATGTTTCGGTCATTCGATGGCCATCATCAGGCAGAATTGTTAATCAAGTGCAGAATAATCAATTTTACAATAAACAATGGTACAAAAATTATGTTAAAACTTAACTGAACATGGTGAATTAAATGAAGAAAATTTTTGTTAATATATAAAAAATTAAAAATTACTTACTTATGGTAAAGCTTTTATAGCCCCTCCAGTATGGATTTTTTTTTACATATAATTTTAAATTTTTTGAATTTTCTTCATTTAATTCACCATGATTAGTTAGTTTTAACATAATTTTTGTACCATTGTTTATTGTAAAATTGATTATGCTGCACTTGCTTAACAACAATTCTGCCTGATAATGGTCATCGAATGGCCGAAACATGTTGCCCCTTGTTAAAAAGATCTTAAATTACATTATTGTGGTTTGACTATGAGTTTCATTATTTTTTGTTATAATTAGATTCGAAATTATTATGAAAATAAAATACTAGAGAGAGTGAGGTAATTTTATTACCAAAATATTCTAGAAAATATAAAGGAACTTTTTTACCAAGAAGTAATAAAATAAAATAGGTACTAATTAAAGATACAAGAAACCAGACCAAGAATAACAATTAGCATCGAAGAAGACAGAGAAGAAATTGGAAATTAACTAGAAGATGAGTAAGAAAAAGAAGGTCATTTTTATACAGATTTGAGAGATTTAAAAAAGAAAACGTAATAATTAGATTTGAAAAAATTAGGAAAATAAAATACAAGAGAGACTGAGGTAATTTTATTACCAAAATATTCTATAAAATATAAATGAACTTTACCTGGATGTAATAAAATAAAATAGGTAATAATTAGAGATATAAGAAAGCAGAGAAAGAATAACAATTAGCATCGAAGGAGTCAGAGAAGAAATTGGAAATTAACTAGAAGATGAGTAAGAAAAAGAAGGTCATTTTTATACAGATTTGAGAGATTTAAAAAAGAAAACGTAATAATTAGATTTGAAAAAATTAGGAAAATAAAATACAAGAGAGACTGAGGTAATTTTATTACCAAAATATTCTATAAAATATAAATGAACTTTACCTGGATGTAATAAAATAAAATTGGTAATAATTAGAGATATAAGAAAGCAGAGAAAGAATAACAATTAGCATCGAAGGAGTCAGAGAAGAAATTGGAAATTAACTAAGAGATGAGTAAGAAAAAGAAGGTCATAATTTTTATATAGATTTGTGAGATTTAAAAAAAACCGTTATAATTAGATTTGAAAATATTAAGAAAATAAAATACGAGAGAGAGTGATTACCAAAATATTCTATAAAATATAAATGAACTTTAGCAGAAAGTCATAAAATAAAATAGGTAAAAATATAAGAAAAAGAGGAATAATAACAATTAACATCGAAGAAGACAAGAGAAAAAACTGGAAATTAACCAGATGAGAAAGAAAAAGATACAAACGAAAAGAGACACAAGAAACCAGAGAGCAGCTGCAAAGACAACGGAGAAACATGGAAATAGCCAGAGAGAAAAAGCATACAGAAAAATAGTAATAAACCGCATCGAAGAGGAAATTAGAAAAGCACTCAAAATTCATCAATTATGTAAATTGTAAAATATTTGATTTTTTTATTTAGAGGGGAATCTACCCCAAATTGAAATAAAGCACCAAAATTTTATGATAAAAATTATACTATCTGTATTGTATTTGATGATTACTTTAAGATCTAATAATTTTGTTAATATAATATATAATCTATGTAAGATTTATTAAATTTGGTTATTTGTAATACTTTTGTAAATGGTCAATTCTAGTGAGAAAGCCTCATATAGGTATATATTTTGAAATATTTAATTCATAAATGTAAAAACCTGTAAAAATCATTTTCTGTCACAATATCCCTGATACTATCCTCTGGATCAACTCGGTCATACACAGGTATTCTTCTATGTGGTTTTGGAACAGCAATTTCTTGTCTCTCCAAATATTCAGTTGATGATGCTGAACCTGTTGTCACATCCAGCAAATTTTCGGAGTGCCCATGATGAATCTCTTCAGACACCGGGATACTCATGGAGTTTTGCAAAACTAGTTCATCACTTTTACTGGAGGTCAGTTCATTATAAAGTGGTTCATTTTTATTGGCACGGTAAGTGTCCAAATAGGAACGAGGAAATGTATCACCGCGAGGCACTATTAAATCAGTCATTACTGCTTACAATACGATTTTCACGGATGATCCATTTTTTACAGAGAGCACAAAAAATACAAATAACTACACTCACAAATTAGGTACATCCGGATGAAACAGGTGAATAAAAAACATATTGTGATGACGACTTTAAAACATACAAAATTACTTCCCGCATTTATTAAAATATTTAAATCATCGCTAAATTTAAAAACAATAATGTTTACGTATTAATCGCGCAAATAAAAATTACCACAGTAAATGTGACGTGTGACACTATAAACAAACTTCACATTTCACACTTGTGGTTTCGTTTGGTAGGGGAAATTATAAGTGGGGTAGAAAAGGATTGTCTCCAATGTTGCCAAATTCATTAAAATTTTAATTCTACCTTCTGATTAGGCAACCCAAAGTACTTATACCAAATATGTAGAGTAAAGAATAATATATGTTAATTAAATGAATTATGCAAAATAATGAAGTGTTTCTTTTATAATAGTTATTGAGATTGATTTTATAAAAAATTTAAATTAATTTATAGTTAAAGTAGTAGTTGTATAAATTTCTAAAAAAGAAGAGTCACATTTGTTTTGTTTAAGAAGAAGAAGAATAGAGGTCCGAATTTCGGAATGTTTTTTTGTTTACTAATAATATATACAAAATATTAATGTGTTGTTCGGTTTGTCGTTAAATTATAATTTTATTATAATTGTGTGGTTTTCCAAATTGTTTTGTTTACTTCGCTCGGTATATATCGTGTCCTACTCGATACCCGGTACTTTTCTTATCTTAATAATCTATGATTACCTGTATTAGTACATCAATTATTATATTTTTAATGTTAAATTATTTACACAAAGCAATCAGTATTATTTCAAATCCCAACAAAACTTTAATAAGGAATCACTGCATAATGTCTATTGAAAATAAATTCGAAAAATTGCCAAGTTCAGTTGTTCCAAAACATTATAATATTCATCTATCACCAAATTTAGAATCGTTTAATTTTATTGGAGAAGTGCAAATTGATATAGACGTAAGTATATTCTAATTATATACTAAATATATTTTTTATGTAGGTACTTACTTCATATTTATTAATGTTTATATATTATATTTGTACATCTTAAAATTAGTTAATACTTTATATAATATTATATTTACTTCGTTATCTACCAATGTCTCGTTATTTTTATTAACAGATTCAAACAGGCACTGATGAAATTACTTTGAATACGTTAAATTTAGATTTTGATTCGGTAACGTTAAAAAATGAGACTAATGAATATGTACCAATTAAGACCAGGTTTGTTTTTGATGAAGAAAAAGCGGTCATCAAGTTTGATGCAGTTCTTACACCTGGAAACTACTTTTTACAAATTAAATATAAAGGAAAACTTGAAGACAATATGAGAGGAATTTATAGGCAAGTAGATAATAAATAATTAAAATATTGATATGGATCACCTGTTCGACCAGATGTCTTATCTAAAATGCTCAATCCGGGCAAGGTCGAGTTGTCTCCCGTCTTGAGCAGGTAGTTATTTTATGAGGCGAATTGTCTCCCATTATAGGTCGAGTTGTCTCCCAAGCTAATGTATATTAAAAGGTATTAATTTTCACAAATTACACCGTTGTTGCCAAATCAAAATTTTTATTTTTAAAAGTACGTTGAACTATTGATACTTTTTTCTTCTTGTAAAATATCTCTCAGGATATATCTCTGTTGAAATAGAAAAGTAAGAAAATAATCCTTGGATTTATTTATTTCTAACGATAACCTGCATTTACACCTTAAATGTTCATTAATAAATAAGTAAATAAAATTCCTTGGATGATTTTAATGATAATCTGCATTTAAATCTAGTTTCAATCTTAAACGTTAAAAGTAATTTATATTCAATTTTTGTTACAAGTTATTAATATAAGTAAATTTATATTAGAATCATATTAAGTTAATCCATCAACATTTTACAAATCCAGAAATAGGTACCTACCATTAATTTGACATTATCCTTTGAAACTACTTTCCCTCCTTCATCTTGTAAAGGGAGGTATTAAAAATTGTAAACCATATTTCATACAGAGTGTTTCATTGGGAAACATCAAAATTTTAATTGTGCATAGGGGACACCAAGGTGATTCTAAAAACTCCCCGTATGTGGGGTTTGTCGCTCTTTATAACCGAGATACGTTTTATTCATTTTGCCCATATCTTTCTTGCTTCATTACTTTTAAACCATCCTGTATATATTCTTTATATTTGGGACATCTACTTACTCTATCCTGATAAATCGATGGATGTATTAACGATAAAGAAATTCCAGGTCCGGCTCTAGTAAAAATTTATAAATTCGGTCGGCTAGAAAATAACACCCTGTATTTTTACAATGTTTTGCTGTAGTTAAAAAGAGTTTAAAAAATCAAATCCAGCAATGTACTTTTAATTGTTGCGCAGACGATTTTACTTGTTTTAAATTGCTGTCTTTTTCGAATTTTTGTGGTACACTAGACTCACGAAGGCTTTGATTAATATTAATATTAACAAATATTAATTTTACAATAAATACCACATTAGATTTTTCTTTATAACCCTCTTTAATTTGTTTTTTTGTATTTAGCAATGAGTAATTTTGTTAGCGAAAAATGTAGAAATTAAATTAAGTACTTTAAAGTGGTAAACGTATCCCTTTTCATATTTGTTATCAACAGCCAGTAAAAACAAGTAAAAATAAATCAAAAAAATTATGTATTAAATACCTTAACACTTTGTATTAATTACCACATAATAGTATAAATAAGCAAAAAATATTAATATTAAAAATGATTATCACAAAACAATTACAACAATTGTTCGAAATGACCTCCATTTTGTTGTATACATATTCTAGCCCTTATTAAAATGTCATTCACAGATTCTAATAATATTGTGGTTATTTTTAATTGCTTGACAGGTGTTTTCTATCCCTTAAAGTAGTTCATCTCTACTATTTATATACTTTAGACTTGAGATGTCCCCAAACGTAGTAATCTACGGGATTGAAGTCTGGAAATCGCATAGGCCAATGGGTAGAACCACCTCTGCCTATCCAGTTTTCGGTATTTCTCTCCTACAAAATTGCCCATTGGTAAATAAAAAGCACAAATTTACAGAAGGTTGTAAAGATAAATCTAATGTAGTATTTACTTCTTCTTATTTTGGGAGACAATTCGACTCCGCCGCTCAATCCAGACTAGGTTCACTCTATTATAAACTAAAAATTACTGTATAATTTTAAATTGATTTAAATTAATTTCTACACATTTCTTGACTTTGACTTATAGAATCTTCTTAATAACCTCCTGTTCTTCTTCTCATTCTGTATCTTGTTTACCTTTTCTTACTCTATATGACCACCTCTTATACAGCTTATCTACCCTGTCCTCTGATAATATCTTCTAAATATTTATTTTGTTTCACCCTGTCTTAATAATTTATATGTCTTGGTCTATTGGATTTCTACTCTTTGTTTATTTCAAAAGAAAATCTGACCTTGTTTAATAAATTCTTTATTTTTCTTTCTAATTCAAGCTTTTTACAATATTCCAAACTCCATAATTATCTTTCTATCAAAATTCTCATTTTTTCTATGACAATTCTCAAACATACTTAAAAAAATTGACGGATCCCTTAAATTCTTTTTTGATTAATTTCCAAACAATAATTTAGCCAGGACTTGATACATAAAATTTTCTTATCAATATAATAATAATATATCAAAGGTATACAACAGGAACTAGGTATATGTTGTAATTTTTTTATTTTAAAAATATAATTTAACTTGAGCTAAATGTGGTTTTATTGTAGAAGCAAATATGTAGATCAAAAAGGAAACGAGTTTTATTCTGCGGTAACTCAATTTGCTCCTTCTGATGCGAGACGTTGTTTTCCTTGTTGGGATGAACCAGCTCATAAGGCCACATTTGATATTGCAATAACAGCTGCTAAAGGTCTAACTGCACTTTCAAATACATCAGTTTTAAAAACTATTCCTCACGGAGATGTAGTAAAGTAAGTTGATTTAGTTAATAATACCAAAGATAATTTATTTTTGTCTAATATTTGTTAGGTATCACTTTAAAACCACACCTAAGATGTCTACTTATTTAGCTGCATTTATAGTAGGTCATTATGATTTTGTTGAAAAAGAATCTTCTGATGGTGTCGTTATCAGAGTTTATACACCTTTAGGAAAGAAGCAACAAGGACAATTTGCTTTAAATGTGGCTACAAAAGTTTTGCCTTATTACAAAGAGTACTTTAAGATTGCATATCCCTTACCAAAATTAGATTTAGTGGCTGTGGCTAGTTTAAGTTACGGGGCTATGGAAAATTGGGGCCTTATTACATACAGGTTAGTAAATAAATGTTAAAGAAATTAATATATTGTAATGTTTTACTAAATGTAATATCCTATTTAGGGGTGGATTCTTACTATAAAAAAATAGACATTACAATTTTAAATAAAAATAAAAAAATATAAATTTAGTTCCTATAATAAAAAAAATTCGCACGCCAGTCTAATTGATTTTTTGATGTATTTAGGAACAATTGACAAAAAAAAACTAAGATATATTTCAAAATCCGTCCTTTCTTTCTTTTTGTGGGGTTAAGTAAATTAAACTCAAACGTTATATTTGGTTTAGTTTATACAAAAAAAAATCTTTCAGATTTTTTTTTTTTTTGGAAATTTGACTTAACTTGGTTTTTGGCTTGTCTTCGAGTTTCTTCTCAAGTTTCTGGGATCCGGCAGTAGAAACGTTGGTCCCAAAGGAGGAAAAAAAACTTGCTCGTTCCAAAAACTTGCTCAGTCAAAAACTTGTCCCAAAAAAGACTTGTACCAAAAAGAAAATGTTCTGTCCGAAAAAACTTGGTCCACAAAAACTCCTTCCAGAAAAACCCTAAAAATTTACATACAGTAAATATAAGACAAAAAATCTTAAAAATTACCAGATTTCGTGGTCTCTGTTAAAAAAAAGAATATAAAACAAGACTAATATTAATATGAAATACATGATTTTTTAGACCAAAATATGAAATAGAAAAATAATCAAGGTTAATTAAATTTTAAGACAAACTGTAAAAACATATTAAAAATAGATTCTCTTTTTTTAATCAAGACTGAACGAGCACAACAAACATCAGATAATTTGTATTATCATAAAAGATATGAACTTTTAAGTAAAGTATACTGCCATAAAAAAATTAAAAACAACAGTAAATAAACGTTAAAGCGTAGAAATAATTAATAATGATAACAGGGAACCTAAAGGAAAATATAATATAATATAAATTAAACTTACCCTATATAACGAGGGGAAGAGAAGAAATTTTCAATAAGCGACACAGACGATACAATTGTTTTGACTGAAGAGGCAAAAAGAGAGAATTGTTAACATGGGAAAGACATGTTATAGTAATATCTAGAAGAGAGGGAGATCTTGAGAAGGGATATCAAGCGAGTCTTAAATTAAAATATACTGAGCAGAGGAATAATGAAAATACAGAGTGGCGCAGAGAAAAATGAAACTTAACAAATCCCTAAAAGTCGGTAAGAAAAATTGCGAAAGAAGCGAGCAATTTTTCTGGAATGTACCTGGGGACTAAAATTTCAAGAAATTAAAGGAAGATAGCATCAAAAAAAGGGAACCGGTATACAAAAAAGTTTATTTTAAAGGAAAGAGAAAAAGTAGGAAGAAAAAAAAATATGAAAATTAAAAGGAGGAAAGAAATTTAAAAGAGAGATAAGTGGATTAAAAAGAAACTTGCACAAAGGACTATTAAGGCATGATGATGTAAATAAAGGCCGAAACGTAAATAGTTAAGAATAAATATAGGTAAAGTTAGTTATAAAATTTCATTAGATGCTAAATAGCCAATTGTAAATTTTGATAAAAAGTTTTAAGATAATTTATATTGTTATAAAAGAGAAGATATGAACTTTTAAGTAAATATAAAAAATATACCGGCATATAAAGAAATTAAAAATAACAGTAAATAAACGTTAAAACGTCGAAATAATTAATAACGATAACGAGGGAAAGAAAAGAAATTTTACATTTTATAGTAATACCTAGAAGAGATGAGGGAGATCTTGAGAAGGGATATCAAGCGAGTCTGAAATTAAAATATACTGAGCAGAAGAATAATGAAAATACAAAGAAAAAAAATACGTAACAATCAGTATTCTGTGTTTTTTATTATTAAACTTTTGTATCTATTTTATCTTTTGCTTTTTGTCTTTAGAACTGGTCTACTTGTAAAATTCTTTTTATTAATTTCTTAAAGAAAATATTCTCACTTTATTTCCTATATTTCTGTTAACCATTTATAACAATATTACCATTGAATAATTCTCTAATAACTATTTTTTATAAAAAAAGTTTCTGACAAATCATTTTTTTTTTGACAATCAAAATAAATTGTTAACAGACTTTTTCGTCTATTTTTTTTGTTATCCCCAAACACACTTCTTAGTTGATTAATTTCAAATATAATTTTTGTTTAATTTCCAAAATTGTATAATAATAATAATAACAATAAGATAAGATAAGATTTCTTTATGTACCACAACTTTTTTAACAATAAACTATGTTTATAAAATTCAAAAAAACATAAAAAATATTTATGATATCAAACATTTTTTAATTAAATAACAATTAACTTATTAAAAAAGAGTATTTCATTACAAAATATTTAAGTACTAATTTATTGAATACTTTATAGTAAATAATAATTCATAATAAACTTTAAAATCTTTACCTATATCTTTAAATGTTTAGATAAAACACTTCATATCCATTTTTTTTTATATTGTTACGTATTTGTGGGAGATATGCTATATATGTTGATATATTACAAGCTACTTATTTTTTGTATTTTATTTAGCAATATTGAAACTCAAATACAAACGCTATAAACTTTAGGCGTTGCTTCGCCCTCTCCCTACAAAATGACCCGTTAAAGGTAGACAAAGTTCATCAGCGTTTTCTAATGACTTGAAATAATGTTCAGACTACTTCAGTTACAAAGTTATTATAATAAATACCTAGAACATTTTCTAAAAACGAAATAAAATATTGTTTAGTTAGAGGAGTATTTTTTTAGAGAACAACGTCTTTTAGTAGATCCTGAAAATTCATCAACAGCGAACAAACAAGCTGTAACTCTTGTTGTAGCTCATGAATTAGCCCATCAATGGTTTGGAAATTTAGTTACGATGAAGTGGTGGACTGATTTGTGGCTAAACGAAGGTTACGCAACTTTCGCTCAATTTTTAGTCACCAGTCACCTCTTTCCTGAATACAATATCTGGTCTCAGTTTGTCAACACTTATTTCTTAGCTGCTCTTGAACTTGATAGTCTTAAAAATTCTCACCCCATTGAAGTTATTGTCCATAATCCTTCAGAGATTAATCAAATTTTTGATGAGATTACTTATAATAAAGGAGCATCTATTATAAGAATGTTGGTTCATTTTATTGGAAATGAAAAATTTCAAGAAGGCATGTCTATATATTTAAATAAATATCAGTATGGAAATACATCAACTATAGATTTATGGAATACTTTGGAAGAAGCAAGTAAGCAGCCTGTAACGAAAATTATGTCTACATGGACAAAACAGATGGGATTTCCTCTAATTAAAATTGAAACTTCAAGTGAGTAATCAATTAATTTAATTAAGCATTTCTCTATTGATTTTTTTTAGATGAATCAGGTGGCCTGAAAGTAAAACTTTCCCAAACAAAATTCACTGCAGATGGTTCTCAGGCAAGTGATAATTACCTTTGGATGGTACCAATAACAATTTCATCAAGTTTAAATCCAAATGTTGAAGTAACCAAATTACTTTTAACTACGAAGTCCACCGAAATTTTAATTCCAGGTTTAAAATCTACAGATTGGATTAAGATTAATCCTGGTGTAGTGGATTTCTATAGAACCCAGTATACAAGTGATATGTTGGATAAGTTTTCAAATGACATTAAGAATCACACTATGCCTTCTTTAGATAGGTAATATAGTGAAATATTTACTTATATCTTTGTGTAAATTGTGTCTTATGAGTCCTAATTGTTCTAATTATCTGGTTTTTCCTAGTACCCATCATTTTAACAGTAAAAATCGGCTTATAAAAAAATAGGCTCTTGACACTTACCTAATTCATCTTTTTTGCTCTTTAATCTGTTATTGTCTTTTTTCTGCCTTCGTATTTTTGAATTTTGAATACAGAGTATCGAATACATTTCATAAAATTCAGTTCTAAAATTATCGATTTTTTTTAATAGAATTGCAAAAAAACGACAAATGGTTATTACCTCTCTCTAACTTTCTTCTACGAGATTCTAGATTCGGTTTTAAATACAATATGAATAGGTACGAAAATGTATTAACTCATTTTTGACCAAAGTTAACAAAAACTAAAAGAACCTCATTTTAATCGTTTTATTCATCACAGAAAACATTGATTAAAGCCAGAGCTTTTGTAAGTACCGACAAAAAGTACTTAAGTCTTTAAGTACCAGTACTTGTTCAAAGTGTATTTAAGTACAAGTACCAGTACCAATAATATATAAGTACTTAAGTATTTCGTTTAAGTATTACCTGAAAACAGTAAATTTAAGTGATTTCCACAGCAAATCCAACACATTGAAGAATATTTTTGCAGTACTCCGTAATACTTTACTTTTTAAAGGTTTTAAGTACTTTTCGAGTACTTAAGTATTTTTCATTTCTTAAATTGCAAGTAAAAATATACTTAAAATAAATTTAAGTACTAAGTACAAGTATTAGGCTGAATACTTAAAAGTTTAAGTACCAGTACACGGATTTTCTGGAATACTTAAGTACTTAAGTACATTTTTTAAGTACTGTCGCAGTAATCAGGACCGCAGCTCTGGTTAAGACAAGAATAAAGTATAACGCATTTTTTTTTACCAAACTATTTATAACAAAAATACTACAATATGACTATTTCTGATACTACTTTTACAAATATTTTTTTTCAATTGGGTATTTCTTTATTCTCTACTTTTTAGTTGAAAAGTGATTTCCAAAATTAGGAATTTTTATCTTTTTTCCATTAGAACAAAATATCTGGGACTGCTTTAAAAATATTTTATTGGTTTTAATTAGTTTTATGATTTTAAATGGTACAAGGCTCTTATTGCTATTTTATTTACCAGATTGGGTTTATTAGAAGACACTTATGCTTTGGTGAAAGCTGGTTACATGAAAACGGATACATTATTAAATTTCATGAAAGTTTATGAAAATGAAACCGATTCCAATGTATGGATTTCTATTATTCATATTTTAAATAAAATGGAAACAGTTCTTGAATATACCGACAGCAAGGATTTATTCAGAAAAGTAAGTTAAATTTAAAGTAATTTTTTATCCCAAATATTAATACAATTTTGTTCGGTTTTTTGTTTGTTTGAATACGCGATTTCAAAATTTAACCTAGAGACCTTCTTGAAGTTTTTCCCAGAGCAGGGACCCGGACTAAAATGGAAAGGAGTCCGGTTCGGTTCGGGTTCAACATAATTTGAAAAAAGCACAGATTTAAGGGGCGGTGGGGGCGATCGCTCCCCCCAAATAGGTAAAATAAAAAATGGAAACTCATTAAACTGCGTCCTTTTTTCAACTATATAGCACTTTGTGTAGTCAACACTGTTACACACGTGCATTACAGTACATTACAATTTCCCTGGAGGAGTATCCCATTTTTCAAAAAAAATGACCCAAAATCGTACCCCTCCCCCAAAATCAAGCTCCTGGATCCGTGCCTGAGACACATGTTAAAAAAGTGAACTTAAAAGATACAGTAATTCCATAATTTTTAGTTTTATTTATTTTATAAATTAAATTCGTCGATACAAGGAATTTAAAAAGAACCAGTATTTTTTAAAGGGTTCGGATTCGGTAGCTAAAATAATTTTGGACGAAAATATGGGTTACGTTAGGTTGATTGCTATTTCGGGAAATTTACCGTATAACGCTATTTTTATTTTTACGTGAGCATGCTCAGTCTGCTCGAAATGATGATTAGCTTTAACGTTAGCGGGTGAGATGCTAAAACTCTATTATACGGTAAATTTTCTGAAATAGCGGGATGTTTTGCATTCCCCCTCAACTCAAATACATTAAACAATTGTCATAATTGACACATGACATAAACTAAAATGCAGACCAACGCAATTGCTTTGCCAAAACTGTTACATTCCGTTATTCTATACACGCTAACGAAATTTATAGTTAACGTTAGCATTAGCGGGTGAGGCGCTATAACTCTCTATTACCTGCTTTATTTTGTTTTAGTATCGAAAACAACTAATACAAAAAATATACCAAAAAATTGGTTGGGATTCTAGGCCTAGTGATACACATATTGATACTCTACTTAGAGGTAAAATTCTAGAACATTTTAGTTCTTTACAAGACGATGATATGACAGAAGTAGCAAAGTCGAGATTTGTAAAACACATTAAAGGTGAAGAAATATTGAAAGCTGATGTAAGAGTAGCTTGTTACAAAATTGTCGTTTATTCCGGTTCTGAGGAAGAATTTGAATCGTTATTGCAATTATACAAGTCAACTGATCTAAATGAAGAAAGAATAAGAATTACAAAAGGGTTAGGTACAGTGAGCAACTGTAAACTGTTAAAGAAGTTACTTGATTTTGCATTATCTGTAAGTATAACTAAAAATATCTTGTTTTATATAATTTTGATTTTTTTAACAGGATCATGTAAAAACTCAAGATGCAATACTAGTTCTAATAGCTGCTTCTCAAACAAAACTTGGAAGAGATTTAACTTGGCAGTTCATTAAGGAAAATTATGACACAATAACCTCTAGATACACAGCTGGTTATCTTTTACAGAATTTAATCAAACAAGTTACTGAAAATTTTGCAACAGAAGAACAAGGAAAAGATGTAAAAGAGTTTTTTTCTAAGAAGAGGAATGCTTGGATCGACAAATGTGTTGAACAAGTGCTAGAAAGTATATCTGTAAATGTAGCCTGGTTGAAAAGAGATTCAGACGCTATTAAAAAATATCTTAGTTCATAAAATTGTCTTATATATTGTAAATTTTAAATTTATATTTTATAAGAAATGAAATTTTACATAAATGAATCTTTAAAATAATCAGTTTTTTTCTTAGAAACATTGAACTTTGATTATTAAACAAATTTAACTAAAAATATCAGATTATATAGATAATATATAATTTGAGTAAAATTGAAACGTGGTTCCGTGGTTACATCTCCCCTTTCGGGGATTCCCCGATTTTTGTTTAGGGGATTCACAATATTGTTGATTAGGAGATTCCACGGATTCAGATGGTTCAGTTTACTGTTTGTAAGTGAATCGCGCACACGTACTCGTGAATCGTCTCAGGGCACCCCAAAATGGATATTTTCGTTTTTATCTCGGAATTTTTTTTTTTAGCTCGTTCACAATACTTTCTCTTCTAGGAGGTGGGTCGGGAAAGTAAAAGGCAATTCCGGGAAATGGGGTGTGTGTAAAAAATACAAGAAGGAAATGCAGGGTATACCATCAAGAATGATGAACCACTCAAAAGTATGTAAAGGCCATACAGAGTCAATCTCAGATACAGAATCGGAAAGTTTTATTTTTTTTGTTTACTTTATCGGAGATTCTAAGATCAAAAGTTTTAAGTAAATCTTTGATTGTGAATTAAAAGTTGTGTTCAAAATATAACATTAATTCACGGAATTTATTCAAAATTAATAGGGAAAACTAGGGAAGTTTATAGTATATGTATTTCAAACGATTGGCTAACTATAAAAAATGCTTTTATCTCGTATTTTGGCGATCAAAGAGACGAAAGGAAAGCGGTTTACACATGATGATACCGCTGCAACAAAAATTATTAAGAAACATTTTTATAATGTTCATGCTTTAAAAATATTCCTTGCAGGACTAAAAGAGCCATTAGGTTCAATAATACGAGATATGAGACCTATACAGACCCTGCAACAGCTAGACAATAGATTATTGAGGAAAATAACATTCGTCATTTATAAAAACCAAATTTTGAAAACAATCGAAATTCTAGACCCACTCAAAAACCAAATAATTTTCAACTACCCTTTTTCAAACATAATTATTATTCGAACCCAACAACTATACACCAAACCCCAGATTTACTCAGAATTATCAACACCTACCGGACCTGTTAACATTCAACCCAGACAACTCGCTCCGCACAAATTGCCTAATAACAAGCAAGTGTTTGGTACCCAAAGAACTGCTAATGTTTGGGAACCCAATTCGCAGAATCCTCAAAATAGACCAAAACCTGTACCAATCGAGTGGTGTATCTCATTATGCATTCGCAAATCAAAGAACCGTTGATGGCTTTTTCTGTATTCACATTTGTAGGGACTTTAAAATTTTGTATTGGGACTGTTTAAACTATTATTCTGACAACAAATTTCTGCTAGACATGGGGGAGCTTTCCGTATTGTTGTTGAAATTTTGGTCCGTCGAAAAATGTTCAGTACAAAAGTTCCGGGCTGATCACGACATCGGCTGTCAAGATGCTCCGCCTTCTCGCACACAGCAAATAAATAGGGGCTGTAGCGTAATATTTAATAAACCAAATAATTACTTTACTTTTGGATGAATGGTGTGAAACAAAAAATATTAAATTTTTTTCCTCCTACATACCATCCTCAGAAAATAAAGAACCTGATTTAGAATCTAGAAGTCTGTCAGCTGTCAGTCGAGACAGAATATGAACTAAATAACGAATTTTTTCATGAAATTGTTAATAAATTCTAGTTACCTGAAATCGAGCTGTTGGCCACAAAATTAAACAAAAATGCGAGAGGTATATCTCATTACTCCCGGATCCAGGGCCTACATCTATCCATGCTTTTACGGTATCTTGGAAAAATACTCATTCTTATGCGTTACCACCACTCGCCATGCTAATTAAAACACTATAAGAAAAATCATATAGAAAAAAGCCTGTGGGATACTAGTAGCCCCAGACTGGCGTTCTCAGCCGTGATATCATCTATTTACAGATTTTTTAATAAAACCATTGTATTCTCCAGGATGAAAACTTATTAATTTCACCTTTTAAGCGGAGTCATTCTCTACGAAAGGAAATTTCCTTGATAGTAGGGAGATTATTCGGAGGACACTGCTAAAAAGAAAAAATCCAGAGGTAGCAATAAACATGACACATCTTCTATCACAGAGAAAACACTCAAACAATATGGAATATGTTAAAATAAGTTTTGGATTTACTGTAAAAATAATAGCCTATATATGTTTAGTTATAATTTAGATACATATTTACATTTTTTTTATGTAACTGAAAAAGGTTCACCTTATTCATCAATCAACACATATAGATCGGCTCTTAATATAAGGTTTTGTTCCCGAAGCGAGTTCCTAACTTGTTGTGAACATACTGAGTTGCGCAGTATAAAATAACTCGTCCATTATTTTGTACTGTGCAGACTCCTGATCCATTGTTTTATAACTGCGCAACTCAGTATGTTCATAACAAGTTAGGAACTCGCTTCGGGAATAAGCCTATAATATTTTCGGTAGGCAGTGACTCACTGCCAGTGAGGACGAAAAAATCATAAAAAGATTTGTCTGAGGAACATATAAAATTATGCCTTCATGGAACTTGTTAAACGTACTAAAATAACTAAAAATATCTCTTACAACGGCTCACAGCATCCAGACTCTTAGCAAAGTTTCTATAGAAAACGATTCGATAAGAAAAAAAATAAGACTGCCATACTTAATAGACTACAAGACATACTAGTATTTTCGGTACTTAAAAAGTAACCCAGCATTATGTGCAGCATGCACAATAGATTGTTATTTACACAAAAAAATAAGCATTCGTGGTACAAATAAATATGTTATTTTAACCCACAGAAAACCATTTCGCCCAGCTACATCCCACAAAATCACTAGATGGATAACAGAATTAAACGTGTTATTAAGAGTGCCCAAAATGCAACCGAACGGTTAGTTCGGTCATGATAAACATGAAACTACAATGGACTCATATCAGAGGACAAGCTCAGAAAATTACGATTAATCTTCCTTTTTCTTTTTAGAAAATGTGTACTTTGTTTAGTGGTGACGATATTGTTCCAACATGTTTGATCAAGTTTATTTTAGCGTAAGAAAAAAATATTTACGACTTTTCTTAACCATTGTATTCGTTACTGAAAGAAAATCAATTTAAAATATGTAGACCTTATAATTATTTATTTATAATATTGTTCACAATTTTTAACTTTTTTTCACTTTTTTGGCACTGTTTCTTTTTTTATCTTCTCTTTTAATAAACCATCGTAACAAACATATTATTACACTAACAACGAATATTAAACTAACTAAAACAATTGAAATCATAATCGCTGCGACATCTATCAGATAATGTTGGTACCAATGTAACTTTTTTCCAGCGACTCTTAAATGGCGAGCACCATTGTGACGTATGACGTATTCAATCCAGTAAATGGCCTCTTGCATTGGAGCTATTGGGCGATCGTGAAAAAGTTTGGATCTATGTTTTGCGTTTTCTTTATATCTAAAAACAAATTAAATATTGTGATACGAAAAAAACAACAGCTCGAGTTGATACATGTTTTTTTTCGTTGAACTTTTATCATATTGTAAAGGCACTTTTACTTATAGTGCCAAATCAGTTGAAAAATAACTATTAGCGATTCTATAGTAGTTGCAATAAAATTTCAATTTCACGTGACAATGTCTTTACCAATAGTAGCTCTGTTAAATAGTAAATATTAATCAGAACCGTTTCATGTGCAGTATTTGTTTGTCCATTTAAGAATAGTTTAAACTCTATTAGTAAATTCTTATTTTCTAAATTCTCTTAAGTAGGTTTTAATAGTTAAGAGCTTATAAATATTTTTTCTAAATAATTTATTATTTATATTTAAAATGTTTTTGTGTTACTTAAATAAATATATTTTTGGATATGGTTTTGTTTTGTTTAAGAGACAGATGTTAAATTTCTTTGTAGTTAGTTATAAATTAGATTTAATTTACTTTTGTAAGTGTATTGCAAAATGAAATAAACTTTAACCTTAATAATATTTAATAAACTGATTTTTATTTATTTAAAGTTATATTTAACAACATAACCGTAGTTGAAAGGGCTTGGGTAGCTTAGAGGGAGGTACGGTAAATCCAGGACTCTATTTGGATTAAAAATTTCAATAAGATATCTCACAAGTTGTTTTGTAGGACGAAAATATTTTAAAAATAATTTTTCTGAAAGGTTGACGAAAGGATTCAACCTTTAATAAAATTGTCTTTGAAGTCCATCAACTACCAATAATTCAGCTAAAACAACTATGTTATTTATATTTGCAGCAGTAATTTCATCTTAAATTTTTTAAATTTAAAATGACAGTTTATAAAAATGACAATGAATAGACAGGCGTTCGAGCAAACGAAAAGTGGAACGACGGTTGTCGGCCACCCGATGTACGAATCGTGCATCATAAGTTGAGCGATGATTATAAGCGAATTCGTTTAAATAGTTATTTTCCTAACAAGTGCGGAAAGTTATACTTTTCCGCACGCAATTGCAGTTGCCCGAACGACGCGAAGTTGTAACTTTCCGCACGCTTGTAGAAAAAATATGTTTCGAGAATTGTACTAATAAAAAATCTTCATTCTTGACGTCACGAACGTGTGCGCTGACGGAACGAACATTTTGAGAATTGACTCCCTGGAAAGGCCGACATTGAATTTTTGATACATTATTGTATACATGGAAATCATAAAATTTTAAAACCGGTCTTATTTTATAATATTTAACGCAGATACTGTAAAGTTAAATTATTGTTTGACTAATAAATATTTTCAAAATAAAAAATATTTTTGTTCTACTCACTTTGGATTATTCAAGATTTCCTTTATTGCAGCTGAAACTCTTTTTTCTGTAAAATTTTTACCATGAAATGAAATACTTTGACCGTAACCGTCCAAAACGACATTTTGTGCATTGGTTCCTTGATCTCCAGCAATTGGAAAAACTAGAACGGGTACTCCATTGTAAACGGCTTCTGTCAAACTCAAAAGCCCACCCTGTGTAACAAATAACTTCACATTTGGATGAGCTAAAAAAAATATCGCTTAGAATATTATCTTTTGTAGTGTAATATATAATAATATAGAATATGCATCTGGTTCTCACCTAATACGTCAATTTGAGGAAACCAGTTTGCAATCATGATATTCGACGGCCAGTCCATATCAGTCTTATTCTCCCACTTCAATAAAACTTTTTGTTTAAGTTTCCCGATAGCATTTATTAAAACATTCTTTTTATCTATAGGCATGTTAACGCCTTGTACAGTTGAACCAAAACTAACAAACACCGCACCTTCTGTTGCATCATCTAAATATTCTTGAAGATTTTTTGGCAAAGGTTTGGGTTTCTTCACGTGGAATCCACCAATCGGAATGATATTTCTTACAAGAGGAATGCTAGGTTGGATACTTTCGTGCGAATTTACCAGAATGAGGGAAACGTTGTTGTTTATATCTGAGAACAATGGCGCATCCGGAAAATATTTTTTTACCTAAAAAATTTCAAACTTTTAGACAAATATTTGGGATTTGTAAGCATGCAAAAAAACTTTCACCAAAATTTTTTGGAAAAATGTTTTTTATTAAACAATTTATACAGATTGTAAATCTTTGTACCGTGCATAATAATCACATTTAGACACTGCAGCGATGCAAGAATTCGATATTTCTAAAGCTCGCATGACATGGAGCAATGCAACCTGCTAGAAATTGCAGCAAGTTCTTGCAAGGTCAAAGTATTGCCGATGTTGAATCTTGCATGTTGTTTGACATTATGCAAGTCTCTTGCCAACCCTCCCCCACAAAAAGCTGTTTTTTAAAGGACCGATACGGCGGTTCAATAGCAATTTTCTAACCTCAAAAAACATTTTTTACTTGTCTTGAATATTTTGCCCATCTGTTTAAAAATGAAAATATCAAAACTAAGCAAAATAAATAAGAAGAAAGTAATCAGTGCATCACTGTCCATAATTATAGCTGCTCCTGCCTTTGGTGAATTGGTAAACCAAAACTAACTAGATTTCTCCCTAGAATTGCAACTTTCAGACAATAGAAATCGCACCAAACCGATAAATTTGCAATTGCAAGCTCTTGCAAAAGTCGATCAGCTGGGCTTTAACTGCGCATGCCTTTGATCAAGACAAATTGCATCTTGCATGGCGTTGCAGGTTGCATTGCTCCATGTCATGCGAGCTTAATAGATATGCATGTGCTGCTTAGAATAAACACCGTTACTTTTTTCGAAAAACATGACACCACACTAAAGAAAATCAAAATTTAGCTGTCATAATTTTCAGAAAGATTTACAAGCTGTAGCAAGTTTACAGCTATCGTAAGTCAGACGCACAATTGTACAAAAGCAACAATTGTAATTTTATTTTACATTAAATCTATATTTTTACAATGTTTAAATATCATTGCCTCATTCTTCTTTGAACACCAATTTATTAACTATATTTATGTTGTTTTTCTTTTTTCCATTTCTTGAAAGTGTTAAGCCAGTCGTTGATTTAATAAATGCCCCTAGAAGTTTTATCCTTAAACTACCTTTCAACAAGAAAATATATATTTTTGTTTTTAACTTATCACTTCTTTTATGTTTTATAGGTAATTTATTGCTTCTGTCCATTAAAATATAATTTCTGGATTGTTTTTTCCAACTGAATTCTTTTTTTTTTAAGATTCTATAAATTCATTTCACGGTAATCCAAATTGTCTTGAATCAGGGTAAAAACTATATCTAATTTTTTTCTAAAGACAAAAGAATGCAGTTTCCGTCGAAGTCGATTTTTACACTGGTAAGGGGTGGAGGCAACAACACCAAATAACAGCCGTGTTCTTTAAAAATATTCGAATACTATTCAAAACATAATATATAACGCTTACAAGAAATCTTTCCCCCTGAAGTTGGTCCAGCATGATCATACTACCACCGGATGGTGGTGACACGAATTGGAATACTTCAGGAAAGCGGCGAGAAAAAATTTTAATAAGGCAAGAATGTCAAAAGAAAAAGGACTGGGACACATACAAATCTCACCGCAATTAATAGAAAAAAGTCGTCATACAAAACCAGAGAAAGACGTGGAGAGATTATTGCGAAGAAATCGAAGATTTCCCGCAGGCAGCAAGGCCTCAAAAGCCCTTTCAAAAGATCCACACCGTAATATCGGTGCACTAACCAAAGAGGATGGCACGAAATCTGCAAACCTCGAAGAGAGCGCTAAACTTCTGCTGTTAACGCATTTCCCTGACTCAATCACCACAAATGCTGCTGAATGGACAGAGGAAGAACACAACCCATCTGTCTACGATTGGCAAACTGAAAAATACATTGTAGACGAAGACAAAATTAGGTGGGCAATTTCCAGCTTCTCCCCATTCAAATAGCCAGGACCTGACGGTATTTATCCAGCAGTACTTCAGTGGGGTCTGGATGAACTCATACCGCACCTAGTGGAAATACTCAGATCCTCCTTGGCTCTGAGATATATCCCCACACATATAAAGAAAATCCGGATGTGGCAGGTATGATTCATATCTATACACCGATGGAACCAAAACAAAACAAGGTTCAGGGTGCGGGATTTACTCCAGATCCTTAAACCTAAACATAAAATGGTCTATAGGAAAAAGTGCCAGCGTTGCTCAAACGGAGCTCACTGGCATCCTAGTAGCAGCAAAAGGAAATCAGCAGAAATAGCATCACTGGTAGAAAAATATGCTCATCCATGCAGATGGCAGACAAACACTACTCACCTTGAATAGGCCACGAATTTGCTCAGGGTTAGTACTAGAATGTCAACAAGCATTGGTCGAAGCATCCATTAACAATGTGGTCACCCTAAAATGGATCAAAGGCCATGCCTCGTCAAAAGGTAACCGTCTCGCTGATTAATTGCTCCAGAAGGCAGCCAACCAAAATCTATTTGGACCTGGCTCCTTCATTGGACAAACGACATCGGTCGTGACGAACCTACTTAAGGGTCACTCTCTTGTAAAATTCAAGGAAAGATGGGATGGAACAATAAGCTGCAGAGTTGCTAGAGACCTCGTAAATTACCCTGACAATACAGCAGCCAACTAATAACTAGGCTTAATCTGCGACTTTTAACCGGCATTCTGACTGGTCATTGTCCAGTACGAAAACACCCCAACAACATCGGGCTGTCAGATACCGCACTCTGCAGGGGGTGTGAACAAGAAGACGAGACAATCGAGCACATCCTTTATGACTGCCCGACACTCTCGTCAATTAGGAAAACTGTGTTCGGCGAGTATTGGCTAACACTGGCCAACATAAGAGAGGCACCTCTTGGCGACATTGTCAACTACATTAAAACTGTAGGCTGGCTGATGAGCTAAGTCCTCACTTACTAAGGAGGATGCACAATGGGCCTGATGAGGTCTATCTTTTATCGAAATGGTTTAAATCCATGCAATACTTTTTCCGATATTTAATGTTAAAGTTTCAAAGTTTGACATTTTTTTTACAGGTGACAGTTGGAGAAATAATTTTGACTGTTCTGTCATTTTTTGATAGTGACACTTCCGTTTGACAGATGTCTTACAAAAACTATTAGGTTCTTCCGACGGATAACCAAATCCATATACCAAATTTTTGCTCAATCGCATTAAACGTGTGGCCTCTATCGTGGAAGAATACAAACAGACAGACAGACACACACAGACAGACTAACTTCCATCTTTATTTTGAAAAATTGTTTTAGCTTGTTCACAATACTTTCCCTTCCCTAAATAATCCTAGAATGCAATCTGAAATTCTGTTTGCTTTTGGTCTGTGCAAACGTTTTTCTGTTATTATGAGTTATAAAAATAAATACCCGAAACTTTTATTAGTTCAGTATTTACTTAAATTAACTACAATTTAAGAAATATTTACAAAAGTAACCGTACTGCGCTTTGAATAGGAATGTAGGTTTGATTCTCTCTCATATATAAAAATAAAATATAGTTGTATAGTACCGTTTGGGATGTATAAATAAGAGTGTAGGTAGGGAAAAAATTGATATTTATTTAATTTTCTCACCAATTTATCCTGATGAGGTATCCAGTAGAAATGCATAATAGTTGCTTCCATTAAATATAGCATAGTATTATGAATCCTCTGACACAAAGACATCTCTCTTGGAAAATCTGTATCAACTTGTGGGTTATAGGAAAGCATCGTAGGATTGCCAACAAGATAATTCAGTTTACTATCAGCTGCTATAGATGAAAATAGTACTAAATGTGCGTTGAAATGATATGCAAAATATTTCAAACTCTCACAAGAAATTTGTTCAACTATAACGACATCAAATGTTTGAGAAGAATCTAAAAATTGTTTGACGTTGGGGTGTTCATTAAGTTTTTCATGAATAAGAGTTGCAATTTTTATTAGTGTTAATAAGTAATATGTGAAGGAATTAAAATAGGTTTCTTCAAATTGGTTGATTTTCTTCATCCAAGCTGTAACAATTAAAGTAATGTGTTAAAATATCACAATAGTAACAAGTGAAAAACGGCAATATATTTTCCGTAATTTTTTCGAATTTTCGAAAATTTAATGTCACGAAAACCAATTTTTATATATCCATAAATCCGACTGCCAACGCTCTAGAGCAAGTTCCTTGTGCCAAATTATGCCTATTGTGTTAAATTTAAAAAAATAAAATAGTTTATTATCAATAAATTTCAAATGGTGTTCTCGATTGTAATAAAACTTTAGTAGGATTATGAGGTTAGTAAACTTCTTATATTAACGTTAGTAGATAATTTCAAGATTTTTCCAGAAGCGTGCAGTAGGGATCGAGAACCATATTCCACCCCTGAATTTTCCGCCACTGGTTAAAATGATTAAATTTTTAGATTTTTGAATTACATTAACTTTCTTTAGTAAAAAATAATAAAATTTTACTATGCTAAAATTAGCCGTTTTCGACAAAACCGTCAGTTTCTTTATGAACGTTTGTTTAGTTATTTAGTAAAGAGGAAAAAAAATGCACTTTATGTATAATTAATTTGAAAAAAAACTCTTTCGCACTTAATGAACTAAATGAACGTTCATAAAGAAAATGATTTTCTTGTCGAAAAGGTTAATTTTAGTCTAAGTAAATGTTATTACTTTTTTACTAAGGAAAGTTGTTAGAATTAAAATTTTTTAAAATTTAATCATTTTAACCAGTGGCAAGAAATTCACAAGTGAAAAAAGGATCCTTAAGCGCTACTGCATGCCTCTGGAAAAATCTTAAAATTATCTACTCACATTAAAACAACAAAAAGTAGTAAAAAGTAGTCATCTAATTTTTTTTTAACAGAATATTTGCTCAGGAGTATCAACGTATCGAGGTAATTTTTTTTATTTAATGAATGAATATGTTAAATTTCTAGGAAATTGCATATTATTGGCAATAAACGTATTAATGAATGTATTTATTTGATCGGCATGATTACTGCAAGAAAATATTAAATTATTGAGTTCAGTTAATGAATATTATGTTTATGTTTGTTTGGTTTAGTACAAATAAATGGTTTTTGATATTCCAAAAAAGAGAATTTTTAATTGGCTATAAAAATATTTGGATGCTGATGCTTCCAAGACTGACTTAGAATCTGTTATTACACTCTTGTCTATTTTTTTAATTTTAGTATATACGAGAGATTGCCAGATTGCATACGTTTCGGCAGTGTATATATAGAACATGTGAAAAAAAATGTTCTACTTGGTTTAATAGTGAAAAAAATGGAGATTTAAAAAATTAAATAAAAAGTACAGGTCCGTATTAAAAATCGACGTCAAAGACGAAACGTTGTTTTAAAAAATTAGAGAAGCTATGTTAAAAGGTATTTTACGTCTAATAAAATAAATAAAACGAAAATCGTCAATATCAGTTTTCTTCAAAATATCTCGAAAATCAGTCCTGATATTTAATTAAAAAAAAAACATGAATTCGTCTTGGAAATACGGATCTTTTTTCCTCTATAACGGTTTACGAAATCCCAATAATGTTCAATTAAATTTGCGCCATCATGATATTTTAAACGTAAAAACTTACCTTTATGTGATTCTGCAAATCCAGTTAAAACAACGTTTTTGTAGGAACCGTTTTTCGTTGGTACCAAGTCATTGTGAGGACTTATCATTGTGACGTCATGTCCTGCTTCGGCAAGCCCTCTTAATAAAGCGTTTCCTAAACTGTAATGACTGTGGGAAGCGAAAGGAAATATTCCCAATATTTTCGCTTCTTCTGACATACGAATGTATAAAATTAAAATTAAGAGAGCTTTCTTCATTTTTCGTATTTTTTTAAATTTATTTTAACAAAATCGAAATTATACTGCAAAAAAATTATATAAAAAAATTTTGAGTTGTACATACCCATCCGAAAAATGCTCATGCCATACTATTTAAAAAGATTATATTTTTTAATACTTTCACTTGCGTCACATAATTAATAGTATCACCAAATTTGCATATTATCAGTTCATTTTGTTTTGTAAAATGGTATAAATCCGTTAGTTAGATAATAGATATTATTATTTTTATTATCATGTACCATGTGTGTTTTATACAATGTGATCCAAATAAGAGTGATCGATTATAAATTTAAATGCACTTTAATTACAATCCTTATTTCTTATGTCCAATGAATCCTTCGACCCCTGTCCTATAAGGCCTTTCCAAGATTCACAAACCTAACATCCCTATTCGCCTAGTAGTCAGTTTTATTAATTCCTCCGTCTCCAAAATATATCCGTTCCTAAATCTCACACTTAAAAAGATATAACTAAATTTGACAACCACTTTTTAGTAAAAAATTCCACAGACCTTACTTCCAAATTGTCTCATATTC
Organism: Neocrepidodera transversa; assembly: GCA_963243735.1. Taxonomy (NCBI): domain Eukaryota; kingdom Metazoa; phylum Arthropoda; class Insecta; order Coleoptera; family Chrysomelidae; genus Neocrepidodera; species Neocrepidodera transversa. The sequence goes on from OY725350.1 coordinate 6,655,516, forward strand.
AAATCACCCCTAATTCCCTTTTACTTTCTTTAGATATTTCAAATTTATTGCCTAGTATTCCCTGTCAAAATGTATACAATTAGTTAACCTTCTCTTGCGTAATAACGATTTCTTTCAATTTGATAATAAATACTACAGACAAACCTCAGGGCTCGAACCTTTCCCCTCTAATAGCTGAAATATCTATGAACATATTTGCGTAAACAACCCTAGTTTTCAACATAAAATACGCTTGGTATATCGAGGATTGTCTTTTACTTTTCCAAGGTCTTCAAGAAGAAGCTCTAGAATTATTATCGTATCTAAATACTATCCACCCACATATTAAATTCACAATAGAGTATGAATCCCTCAACATACTACCCTTCCTAGACTTAGTAATAATTAGAAACCACCTCACGTCAAGCATTCTTTTTGAAATCTAACGTAATAGTTATTTTATATCCCTCTATTACAATCAGCTTTTTCATCTGAATTAAATATCATACTAACCCTTGAACCTCATTAATAAGATATTTTTTTAAATTCAAACTCAACCCTCACACTTCAATTCTTACATAAGAAATTTCGACTTTCTCTGGCTCTTTACACTTTATTGGCACTATTTCTTACAAATTATCCAAAGTGTTTCTCAAACATAAAATCAGAGTTGTTTTTAAAACTAATAATTAACATTAATTCTTTCTTAATCTACACCAAAGTCAAAATCCCTTTTCTTCATAAAACTGGTGTTTATAAACTCTGCTGCTATGCTGATTGTAATGCAGTTTACATCGGTCAATCTTTGAGAAGACTGGAGACTAGAATCAAAGAACACTTTAGATACATAGACAAATATAAAAATGAAGATATTATCAACACTCCTTCATCCTTTGCAAATCATATCATTCTTCACAATTACTCAGTATCCATGTCCAATATAGCTCTGCTACACAATTGCCACAAAGGCCATTTGCACCGACTTAGTAGAGCTTAAAATTTAAGGCTCCCTTAAAAATATAACCTTTGCACCGTGTCAATAAAACGTCGACTTAGCTAAGTAGCAATGCAGTTTGGCAACGACGCAAATTCTAGAAAATTTTTATTCTAATTCATGGGATTGGTAACAATTTTTAAATTTTTAGAGTTATCTGTCATTAATTGTTTGATTTTTTTATACAAAATGGAAAAACAACAAAATTTAATAAAAAGAAATAGAGGTCGTAATTATACAGAAGGAGAAAAACAATTTTTAATTAGTATTATATATCAATATAAGGATAAAATAGAAAACAAAAAAACTGATGCTGTTTCCCAAAAAGATAAAACAAAGGCGAGGAAAAAGATAGAAGCCGAATTTAATGCTGGTTCTCCTGGCTTTATTAATAGAGCTGCTGAATCGAAAACCTGAACTAACAAAATATCTTAAACAAGTTAGCAACTGATCGATTAGACTAAGCCTATTGTTCCTAAAAGTATTTCATCAGTTAGCCACATTTCTTTTAAATATAAAATAATTGATAATATGCTTTTTAATTTTTTTCAAGTGTATATAACTATTTTTCTTACCTATTATCAGGAAACTCTAATCGATCTTCTATTAAACTTAAAGAGAACTGTTTCTAGTCTATTATTTCCAACACATCTAAATTATCATTAAAATATCCATTATAGTTTTTTTTAAATAGCGACAGCCAAACTTTTAAAACAAGAAAACAACCAGTCCACAAACTTAGGTTAAGTTTTCTTTAAGCCTCCAAAATTGACCGCTTAAAATAAGTAAGCCTTAAATTAAGTTTGACATACGGTGCAACAAAAATATTAACTTTAAGCGACCCTTAACCCTAAGCTTGACTTAAAATAGTCGGTGCAAACGGACATTAATCTCCTCGAAATATTTGAGATCCATTCTTGCTTAAATAATAATATCACATACTTCAATGACCAAATCAGACCCAAAGAAAACAAAAGGAATTTAGAGGGCCTTAGCCCACTATAGCTTCGCGGTGAAGAGGTAAATCTGAAGGGAGGGGTAAAGTATCTTGGGGTAATGCTAGACCCGAAACTTACCTGGAACCTTCAGATTCAAAAAATACTTACGAAAGCGGTTGCAACTTTAATGATAGCTAGACGCACGTATGGGAAAACATGGGGGTCAATCCAAAAATGGTACATTGGTTGTTCAATATGGTAGTGCTGCCCATGGTAACATATGCATCTCTGGTCTGGTGGACAAAGATAAAACAACGGACCGCTGTCTCCAAACTGGGCAAGATACAAAGACTTGCCTGCTTGGGAATAGCGGGGAACATAAAAACAACACCCACAGCTGCTTTGGAAACTCTTCTTCACCTCCCACCATTACAATTCGTTATAATGGGGGAGGCTAGAATGGCTCTACGACGGCTAGAGGACCTACCATTCTATGAAAGAAATCATAGATTGGGACACACTAAGCTAGATCATGTGGGAGGCAACATGCTTGGTATGAGGTCAGACCACATGACTGCTAAATACAGCTTCAACAAAGATCTGTACGTACGTTTAGGAACAATATAAAAGACTGGATCAAGCGAAAACACAAATTGTACTGGGACAATGTACCCGGTCTTCTACACGGGAAAAAGTTTATAAAAGAACCGTCAAAAACGTAACTGAAGAACTGCTTTCAATGAGTAGGAATCAACTACGAATTACCACAAGGCTCCTCACGGGACACCTTCCCACCAGAGAGCATCTAAACAAAATGGGGCTATATAACGGCGACCTTAAATGCAGACAATGCAATAAAGGGACCGAGAATGCACTCCACATACTATGCGACTGTGAGGCGCTGGATCACAGAAGGCAAAGAATATATGGAAAACCAAAAATGGATCCAGAAGACTACTACAAACAGCCATTAAAGAACCTGTACAAACTAGTACAGGGAACAAGGTTGATGGACTGGGTGTAGTAGACAAAGAGACGGGAGATAACGCAATAAGCCCACGAGGCTGCAGTGAATCCTATTGCAAAAACGGTCCTGGACAAAAAAAAAGTCACATCTTCCTATCCAACAAATTTAAACAACTTTCCGTTCCTTTAACGAGCTTTTCCTATACATTGACCCGTTATTAATTTCACTAATCATTTCATTTTGTTTGTGTAAAAGTTATAACCTCAATAATTTTCTTCTACTTCAGATTCTTGGTCGTTTGTCATTTTTCTTAATTTGTTATGTATGCCTGTGTACCATATCTCAGTTTACTAATTTATTTAGTACATTAATTATTTAGTAAATTACTAACTTTCAGCTTTAAGTGTTCTAAAAATTTAATTAATTTTTAAATTTATTATATTAGTTTCTGGTTAACGTTTCCGATGTCATGTATCGAGTCATATATATTTCAAATATTTTTTAAATTCCATCCATCTCCTATTTCTCATTTATCAATCATTTGTCAAACGTCACTTGTCATCCGTCACTTGTCATCCATCACTTGCCATTAGTCACTTGTCTTCAATTTCGAACCCATCTTGTACCTGGTTCACGTACACTGGGTCGCAGTGTGCTAATGTTGCAAATCAACAATAGTATCTCCCTATTTCGGGTTAATTACCCGGTTTGGGTTTTTTTGTATCAATTTTGTGACGCCTACTCGGGCTAATTTATCCTGATGAAAAACTTTCCCATCTCTGGTTTTCTGGATCAAAAAAAAACTTACGTTCAGACAATTTTAGTATGGCACTAAAAAGTGCTGTGCACCTATTCATGTTCTTATTCGAGCCCTGGATTTCCTGATGAAGCAAAATCTATACTTTTCTGTCTTTTAAACAGCATTTATCAATATTAATATTTTTTTACTTTTCGATTTTCATGTACCTAATTTCCCACCCATCCTCCTCTCTAACGACAATGTCAGAATAATTTTATAAATCGTTGTGTGTTATGCTTCAACATTTGTTAAAAATACTATATGGTGAGTTTAAAATTATTGTCGAACCAGGCACCTTTGTTCTAGGCCTGAAGATGGTTCATAAGCCGAAACTAATTGCCACTTAAAATTGCTGTTTTTGCATGACTTGGAGTTTTTTTTTTGAAGACTTTAATTATACCTACGACTTAATTCATTAATAATAAACAATAGTCATTGACAATGATTTATTTATAATCTTAAAGATATTTATCGCCATGCAGATTTATTTTTAAGTGGTTTAATTGTATATTATCTTGAAAAATCACTTTGAAATTTCTAAAAAAAAATGTACGTCAAGATAGATAAGGTAAATAAATATATGCAAATAGAAAACTTTGGACCCTTTTTTCGTGCATTGCGTGAACGGAGGAGTGTGAGATTTTGCGTAGATAGAGTTTATATACAGGAGGAGTGTAGAAAGCCAAAACTATTATATAATATGTGATACGAATACATCCAAAATAAATTAAATTAAATATAATATAAGATTCATTATTTATTTTAAACATTAGACTATTTTTTATTATCGGTATGATAGCCGCATGGGCTAAAATGATGTACTTTATGCAACTCAAAAAATGATATAATTATCGGCCAGTAGCTATTCCAAGCAATTTCGCAAAAGTGTTCGAAATAGTCATACATAATTACCTTTCATTTCATGCCAGCAGTATGATCATACCAGAAGAACATGATTTCACAGTTACCAATCTTTATTCTGTAAGTAACTCAATTCGTTTGTGAGAAGTTTAATAAAAAAAAAGTCAAGTTGATATTATCTACACTGACTTTTCCAAAGCTGTTGACAAGATTGATCATGGCCTACTTTTATAGATAAGCTTAACTTATTTGGAGTAGATAATAATAATAATAACTTTATTTACTCATAATAATAACAATAATACTCATATAATAATACAAAGAGAATAACTAATTACAGTGAATATATTTCTACTCAATAAGCGAATAAACGATTGTTTTGAGAATTATTCTTCTAGTTTTACATAAACATAATAATAATAATAAAAAGATGAATATGTTACATAAAGAAATATTAATTAAAACTTAATACTACGAAACTCTAAATTTAAAATATTAAAGTTTAAATGATTAAAGTAACAAATAAAATTTTGACTTGTAATAAAAAACCTGTAGTCAATAAAATATAATATTAATTCACTTGCAAACTTACTAGGTTGTTCTAGTAGAAACTTTTTCAATTTATTTTTAAAAACGTTTTTTTTATATATATATATTTTTGATATTAGTCGGGATACTATTGTAAATTTTGGGTGCCAAGTAAAGAAAGGAGCGTTGTGTAATTGTTTTTATCACTAGCTTTTGCCCGCGACTTCGCCCGCGTTGATGTCGGAATAAATAAAAGTTTATTTTCTGTGCCCGTCTCCCTCCCCGATTTTTCAAATTTTTATCCCCATTTTTACCCCTCCAAGTGCAGTTACTATATCAAGTGTTATATCAAATTAAAGGTCATTATTTGCAAATTTCAAAACAATGTTTTTTATAATTTTATTTTATTTTTATAATTTTATATGACCTACTTTTAGCGAATAATTAATTCATACCGATAGATATTTATTTATTTTTACAGGAAAAATAAAATTAGGTATCCAAATTTAATAATTTTTTGTGAAAAGAACAAAAATCTGAAATAATTCATACTGATAGACAATCATCAATATTTTACAGAAATAATAAAACTAAGTATTCAAATTTAAATAAAAATAGCTATTGAAGTTTCAGTTTTAGCTCTTTATTTATGTATCAAAGGAAATGTATATATCAAGTTTTAAGCGCATCTTTTTTGTGAGGTTTTCTTGAAGGGAGGGGCCTTTCATTTTAAAAAATACATTTCTTTAGGTGAATCTGCGTACTAATTTTCGGTAAGAGTTGTAAAGAACTATTCAATCGACTTAACTTTATTTTGTAATTTTCAGAAAACATGTCGCTCTAGCTTGACCGAGTTTTTTTAAATAACGTTTGGTTCAATTTTTAGAGTTTCGAAAAGTTACAAAAACAGGCAACAAAAAAATGTTTTTCTACAAGCGTGCGGAAAAGTATACTTTTCCGCACGCATTTGAGTGCGATAAGTTGTACTTTTCGCACTGATTTTATAAATGCTAAAATGATTAAAAAAATATTTCTTGCTGTTTCCATAAGAGACTCTGGTATTTCGTCATCCATTTTGGTATATTATAATTAGATAAATATTAAAAATTCACTAATGTCAAATTAAGTTGACAACTTGTAAATTAATTCTTGCTTGGTTACTATGATTACTTTCAGCCTAATGTTTTATTTATTAAGAAGCACTAAGAAAATTTTTGTTTAATGACAAAAAAATATTTTTGCTAAAATTTTTTTTTTAATTCTAGGCCCTTGTAGAAAAAATATTGTTCCTAACACTTGCGTAAAGTATCTTTTCCCCTTTTTCTTTGCGTCGTTCGGGCAACTGCAATTGCGTGCGGAAAAGTATAACTTTCCGCACTTGTTAGGAAAATAACTATTTTATATCTTCTCTATTTAAGTTGCTAGTTATATATTTTTTAAAGTCAACTAATTTATAAAAAAGTGACCTTGGGACAGTTTGATACAATGCTCATCGGGCAGGTTGTTATGTTGTAACAACCTGCCCCGTTGTATACCGATTAACATGAATTACATTGTTTTTAATTTTAGAATAAGTATGAGAAACTATAAAAGTAAAACACAACGAGGAACTACTCCCGAAGATTTGTATGGTAGAGCAGCAAAAGAGGTCTTGGAATACGGCAGATCGTATCGTAGTGTTGATTATGATTTTTCAATAAATTTTATGATATTACAGAGATATTGTAAGAGAGTTCAAACATTAGGTAAAAGAAAATAAATTAAATTTTTTATTTATATACTTAATACATATAATGTTCTAGGTCCCGAAGAAAAAACAACTATCGGTTATAAAAAACCCAGTCAAATTTTTTCTGATTACATGGAATCTTAATTAGCCGATTATCTAATAGAACAGTCCAAAATGTATCTGGGTTTGTCTAAGCACCTTAGCTTTTCAGTAGAGCACAAAAAACAATATTTGTCGCTATTACCTGGGCACAAACCAAAATGGCCTCTTCCGATTGGCTATCAAATTTTCCTAAGCGCAATAGACAACTGTCCATTAGAAAACCAGAAGCAACCAGTCTTAGCAGGTCAACCAGCTTTAAGAGGACAAATGTTAAAGCTTTTTTTGATCTTTTGGAGGAAGTTTGCAAACGCTACAAGTTCGAGTTTCAAAATATTTATAACAAAACCGGAATAACCACTGTACAATGTCCAGATCGGATAATCGCATCGAAAGGTGTGAAACAGGTTGGATCTATAACATCCGTAGAAAGAGGGACTTTGGTGACAGTTTGCTAACGTATTAATAAGAAATAAATGCATTATCAATTCTGTTAAAACATATAAGACACAAAATGAGTTACTGTATTTTTATTTTATGTACACTTCCTCTACTCATATCAAATATAGCTTGAATAAAAAAAATTAACAACAAAATGAATAATATAAATGTTAGTAATAAAAATGCTATTACATCAATAAGCAAATATTGATACCATGGCAAGTAAAGACCATCAACTCTAAGATGTGGAGCACCTCCATGTTTGATAACAAAATCTATCCAATAAATGGCAGCATCCATTGGTTTCATCGGTCGATCGTGATATATTTTTGATTGCTTTAATGCGTTTTTCTTATATCTATAAAAAAATTACACATAAAAATGATATTTCTAACCAATAATTTCGCTTGTAGCAGTTCAGACAAATTACCTCCGCTTTAACATGTAAAAATTTTATTTAAAATATAATAGCAAATAATTTTAAATTATAAATAAATAAAATATTATTATATATTTATATAAAGAGATATGATAAGGAGTAGAAAATAGTATAAATTAAAATATATCTATACCTAACTACAAATTTTTAACAAAAGGCAATTTTTAGTAGGCAAGAAAAGCGAACCCCTTATGTTAAAATCACTTTTAACTTTTGAAATTCTGCTACGCCACTGTTTAGTTTCCTTTTTTCTTAACAACGGCTCCCATGTGTGGTGGGGACATCTCCCGCGGTTTGATTTCCCCTCCCGCCAAGGCGAGCACCGTGACAACCCTCTCTTCCACTTCAACCGTTGTGACGTTAACATGTAAATTGATATAGTGCTTCATAATATACCTGTGTATGGTTTTAAACCTAAAATGTAATGTCTAATGTGTGGAATTTAAGGTAACAGATCTTTTCCATTTTATTACAAATATGCTATCTTATAATTAATCAATCATATGGATCATCGTGCATGAGAGCGGTGTTGCCAAAACTAGTAGAACAATTTTATAATTCCTTAGGACACGGTCCAGGATATACTCAAGGAAAGCTCCTCATATGGACACCCTTTTTTTTGTAATTATATCTTTTTTATATGAGCTGCTGTTAAATGTATTGTGCTATATTCGGAACTATTTATGTCTTGTACTTCCTTTGATTTAAATGCACTGTATCAAACATTACCTATTTAATTGGTGTTGTTTACTATTAGATGAACTTTGTTTAATTATTATAAATTTATCTTATCAGAAAGCAGGACGATATGTTTTATTGTCCCACGTCTCCTAAACGTGTAATAATTATAGGGTGGTCCTTCGAATTCTTTTATTCGACCACGAGATAGCGTATGTGTGATTTTTTGAACCAAAATTCTACTAAATGCATTTACTCTGATTCACACACCTTATTCTATTGGGTAGTGTGCCCGCCCGCTCGTCTGTCTGTTCTTTTTACAGTTTCAGACAAACGAATTGACATATTGATTTCAGGGTTTTCTTTGTTCTCATTGTGACATAATTTAGATTGAAAGGGGTTGGAAAAAACAACACCTACAGCTATCATGAGACCCTATTTGACATTCCGAACATTAAAATACTGGATTACTGGAAAGGCTAGAATGGCTTTACGGCTACACCTATCTATGAAGAAAGACTGGGGACACACAAAATTAGAACATGTGGTGGTAATATGCCAAATACAGCTTCATCTAACATCTGGGGATAATAACTTAAGACCGGAATGAGTTGAATAAAAAGAAACATATTTCAGGATAAACCCTAATGGTAAACAGATGGGTTAAAACCGAAGAGGAAACTAGAGCTGGTATATACTGCGAATAGAATAAGTACTAAGAAGCTGTACTTCTTTGTTTCAACCAGAAGTCTAAGCACTACACACTCGAATGTACGAGAAACAGTAATATGAGGACCCACGAGGGAAAAGGACACAGAGGTATCGCTAGAACCGAAAGCCGGAACGTCAACCTCACTAATCGGTCTAGAAACAGCGATGGGAGTTTCAAAGCATCTTAAGAAACCATATAAACGACTGGATCAAGCGTGATCACACATTAAAATGGATCAAAATATAGACTACAATACGGGAAAAAGTTCATATTTACAATATTTGGGAAATCTAAGAAGACTACTGCAAACAGTCATTAAATAATCTGTACAAATGAGTACAGGGAACATGAACCTAACTGGATGAAGTGGACAAAGAGGCGGGAGATTACGCATCAAGACCACGAGACTGCAGTGAATCAAGTTGATAAAAAAAAACTTACAGTGTTACAGATTCCCAGAAATCTGATCAAAAGTTGAAAATGTAGTTCATTCTGTTTCAGATGTAGTATACAGGATGATTCACGACCGACACCACGGAGTTTTATGGCAAAATGGCATATAATTGTTAATAACTTCTATTGCCGTGGTATTATGTAGGTCAATAAGGACTACATTTTAAAAATATTTTGAAATATACAGGGTGCTCCAAAAAAAGTGCTATATCAAAGTTGTGTTTTTTGAAATGACACACCCATATACAGGTTTGGAAAAAGCTTCATGTATCAGACAAGAAGCCTAATGAACGATATGCGAGGAATAGGAACAAAATATTTTGATATACGCCTTTCTAAAAACAATCATAATTAATAATCGTCTCCCAAGCTTTCGCATGCGGCGCGTGTGTAAAAATTGTCTGAATTTGATAAATAAGAGACGTTTTGATTTCAGAGGTTATAAACTGAAATAAATCAATTAATGTGTGTTTTTTAATTTGTTTTATTAAAAGAAGTCTTGACTATCTAAATCTAGTCTGTGTATTTTAATTTATTTTATTAATAGAAGTTTTGACTATTTAAATCTTCCATTTATTTCGTAAAAAAAATAAAATAAAAAAAAAAGATACCCGGTGGAAGCGAACCAGGAACTTGTACATGTAACGCACACATGGTAACATTAGACCACACCGTATCATACTGATGAATAATCAAACTTTCAAGTACGCATGCCGAAGCTCGGAAAAATAGACACTGGCTCTCTAGACACTTCTGAAAACACGTATCCATTAATAGTCGACAACTCATACTGACTATTTTGTTAAGGGTTCGGTAAAAGCGAAGTGAATCTTTGTGCTCGTGACTCACGTGACTACAAATCAGATCTGCTCTCTATACTCTGCGAGATGTAATGCCAAACGTATCTAGACAAATATCACCGACACATATGGCGGCAAAACCTATGTTATGAAACTGCGAGACATGAGCGTTTTTTTGCCTTCGATGAATAATGTGTTATCTCACTTTAGCATAACAAACGTGACTCGTACAAGTAAATTGCGCCTAAGTATATCAGAGAGAAACGGATATTAAAAACTTTGTAGTAAATTATGTTATGTGCGTCATTATATTATAGAAATAAGTAAACAGTTAATCACAAATTATCTGTGGAAAAGTATCCTGTATCCAGGAAAAGTACATTTACATATTTTTAAAATTAATTTTACACCTTCATGATGTATATTATTAAAAGATATATTTGAAAGGTATTGGAATGAGGTTAAATACTTACTTAGAATTATTAAGTAATTCATTTATTCCTTCTAGGAGTTTCTTTTCAGAAAACTCTGTATCATGGTAATTAATAGCTAAACCATATCCTGCCTTAACTGCGTGATTAGCATTTGTAGCTTGATCACCAAAAACTGGAATTGCTAATGTAGGAACACCATTATAGACAGTTTCTGTCATACTTAACAAACCACCATGAGATATAAAAATCTTGACGTTAGGATGAGCTACAAAAAATGGTGTATTTATTTAAAAAAGCGTGATAGTATATTTACTACAAGAGTTCATTCTTTATACCTAAAATATCCATCTGAGGTAACCATTTACCTCCTTTAACATTCTCTGGAAGTCCTAGAATATCTTCATCTAGTTTCCACAAAACTTTCTGCTTAATCTTACTAAAAGCTTTTAAAAACATTCTTCTTTTATCTTCTGCCATATCCGAAATTTTTAAATTACTTCCTAAGCTAAAATAAATAACTCCTTCTTTCGCACTGTCTATATATTCTTCAATATCTTTCGGTAATTTTTGAGGTGGTTTTAAATGGTAACCTCCGATAGATATAGCATTTGGTACTAATGGTACTGATTGCCATAAACTCTCATGGGAATTAAGCAGAACTAAAGATATGTTAGTGGTAATATCGTAAATACTGGGTGAACCATAAAAGTGGTTTCTAATAAACCGTTCTTGCCTTGGTAAAAATACGAAATAATTCATAATTTCTTCATAAATATAAAGCAAAGTATTATGGACTCTATTTGTAAATGACATGGGTCTTGAGAATGTACTAACAACTTGAGGATTGTAAGAAATCATAGTAGGATTCCCCATTAATCTATTAACAACATTAAAAGGACCAATAGGGCAAAAAACTATAAGGTGACCTTTAAAAATATAGGAGAAAATTTTTAGAGCGTCATTAGCGAATTGTTCAATGATGACGGCGTCGAACGTTTCGTTGGATTTAAAAAGTTTTTGAAAGGCCGAAGATTTGATTAATAGTTTGCTTTTCTCGTACATTAATTCTTGAAAAATGGCTTCCTGAGTGAATTTGTCAAATTCTTTATTTTCAAATAGATTAAGTTCTTTCATGTCATCTAAAACAAAAATAAATTAAATAGATATTTTTTTTCAAATATGGTCAACTATTTAAGAAAATGATCATTTAATTTACAATTTTATAATTATAAATTTATTATCAGAAAATATCTGAATGAATTTGATTTAACAATATATGTCCACCGTTATTTTGTTTGTTGTCTACAATCTTTTTACTTCAAATTACTTGTTATGGCGATTTGAATATCTATAAATTACCTAGTAAAATTGCATTTATAGTCTTTGGCTACAGATTTGTTTCAATGTAAATTTGTGATGGAAACCTCAAAAATAAGAAGCTGTGGGAGTTGCGGTCGTGAGAGATGCGGTCAACGAAAAATTGTATAGATATTATAATATCCCTGTAAACAACTTGTAGCTTAATTAGTAACGTATGTTGAACAAGAACAAAATAATAAGGAGCCACTGTTAGATGCTGGTAGAGAAGTAAGTTGTAGTAACGATAACAAAAAAACCACTTAATTAAAAATTTTAAAAATTTGAATACAAGATTATTGTACCCTAGGTTAGATCTGATTAGATTTTGGTGTTAATCGGACAAACGGAAGTGACACTTGCTATGAGTAATAACATAATTACTAAACAGGATGCATTTATCCATTTCTTTTTTTTCTCTAATTTCCAACTATTAGCTCTTGAAATTGTGTAAAATTTGCACTTGCCATTTCTTACTGTATTTTTGTAATTAACAATACAACAACTATTATGAATCATTTTTATATTTAATTTTGACGTGTTTACTTATGACACAAGCATGATTTCACAAAATTTTGACCACTACGAGCGCTGGAATCGTTTCAGTTGTTCCCACCATGTACTCCGCACCCAGCGAATACACTATTTTCATATTAAAATTTTCAAAAAAATTGCAATTGTTTACCAGATTTACAAAAAAGTAAATAACAATGACTAAAAATTTTATTAGCTATTTATAATTTTGTAAAATTTTATGATTTTTTTTAATTTAGATCAGAGCCCAGCCCAAAATTTGAGATAGGGTTTTCAAAAATTTGCATAATTATAATATATTGATATGAAAATTTAAAATAGAATGATGCCAGGTCATTTCAGATGTCATATCTATGATGATCAGTCCTCTTTGACTAACAATATGGCAATTTAAAAAAAAAAATTTAATCAAGTCAGAAATAAAAGAAAATTATTATGAGTTTTGTCGATTTTAAAAAGTTATGAAATTTGTTGAGCGTTTTGGTTTGTAAGAAAAATAAGGTAGAGGAAGAAAACAACTAAAAAGTAATTGAAGTATCATTCATTCAGAGGTGAGACGGGAGAACAGAAAAAACGCCTGGTAGAGACTGGAATAAACTAGGAGTTGAACCAGAGAGACACAGACTGAGCGAAACAAGGAAGAACGAAAGAAAGTAGAAGAAACATTCAAAATTTAAATTGTATTTTTTTTTATATAATTTGTAAAATTTTTTCAGTGTGAACCCAACCCGGACTGAGATTGATAGATTTGACATCAGAAATGTCCATATCAATATATTATAATATATAGGGTCGTTTTATTCAAATTTATGTTGTCTATCATTTCAAAACTATTCATTTGATAATTTAGGTGTAAAATATTTTTGAAACCAGAGGACGAATCTAAAAATTTATAAAAATATAGGGTGTTCCATTTAAAAATATATAACTTTGATATGCCAAATTGCTTTGAACCACCGTGTATACTTATAAATATTTTTAAAATGTAGCTCTTGTTGACAAACATATATGCATATAAAAACAGTTTTACATTGTCAATAAGGCATATTGAACATATATGTTTTTTTTAACTGTTATTCTGGTATTCGTTTGAATAAACATTGTAGATTTCACAATATTTTTGTTTTATTTGTCGGTATACAATTTTTTTTCTCATTTTTGGAGTTACTACTATCTTGTTTTTTATCAGTTCCTAATTTATTGACTGTTTTGTAAACATCGTCTTAATAATCTAAAGTAGATATGTTGCAATATTTAACCTATTTATTTTATATATATATGTATATATCTCTATGAACAAAAATTCTTAATTGAAACAGATCACAATCCTTTTGTTTGAATTTATAAAATAATAGACCCCGCTTCCCGCTTAGCGAGATGGCGATTAAAATTAGACGATTATAATTTTGAAGTTAAATGTAAAAAAGGTAAAGATAGTCAGGTAATTTTTAAATACTTTTAATGACATAACAGAAAATCCAACAGACGATTCACAAACTCAACACACATCTATTGAAATTTCCAATTCCTATTTTCGAAGAAGCATTAAATTTATCAATAAATCAAATTATTATAATACCAAACTCAAACGAATTTAATACAGTTTATAAAAAATATTTAACAAACACAGATACACGATTAACGTAACTGACAATTAGCAAGACAGTATCATGGACTCTTTTAGAACAATATTACGACCAAGAAAAAAATTCGGAATAAAACCGAATTTAGACCTTTTTGTAATTATTTTAGAACGACGTTTGACAACACGGTTAAAGCAAATTTCTGTAACACACTTTTACAAGATATCTTAGAAGAAAATAAACAAATCCAATGCGTTAAAATATATCACAGTTCTAACCATAATGGTATAGTCGAAAAATCTTAGACATAAATGTGAAATTTGTTTAAGAAATAAATACCACAATTAGGCCCATTACATTACAATATTCTACAATGTATTAAAAATTATCTACTATTTAACAATAATTGACTCATTTTCTAAATATGCCCAATGTTATAAATTACCTGACAAAGCTTCCGTATCATTAAGTAAATTAAGACATTATTTTTCTCATCATAATTACCCGAAAAAATTAGTTTTCGACAGCGGTAAAGAATTTAACTCCACTGTCTTAAGGCTGGGCTTTAGGCGCGAAATGTAGATATGTAAGCTATATTGTAAAACATGTTCACCTTACTACGCACAGGTCAAACAAACAAAAGCAAATATATTGAAAGTTGCATTAAAAATGTGTTTATAAAGGTTAATTCTTTGCCATAGGTTGGATTTTAATAAAATTCTTCTACGAATAAAATCGCAAATAAATCTTAAAAATCGTGTAAATTATCGTACTATTTTGTATCTTAATTATTATTAAAATAAACTAAAATATTTAAATTATGATATAGCCATGGCATAGAATATCAATTTTTCTTTAGTTTGGCTTATCAGACTTGTCGATTAATAAAATAATATGAAAGTTCTGTGCGAAGTTAACTATAAATTAACAAATGAATCTAAGTAAAACATGGCTGCTTGGGAAGGCGGAAACTACTGATATTAGTTTGGACATTCACTAACATACAGCATAAATACTGAATATATATACAGAAAGGTAGATTCTACTCTACTTTACAGAAAGGTATATATATATTTTTTATTTGAAAATCTGAGTGATGGTTTTCCCGCCTAAACCCCCTCCTTAATAGAATTTATGAACCTACATAAAATCGAAGTCAATTTAACAACAGTAAATAACTCTTCTTCTAATTTTCCTATAGAACGTTTTCATTCCACATTAGTAGAAAAACTATGAATAGTAAAATCTCAAAACCCCCATGATTCATTAGATCAGATAATAACCCATGCAATTTTGATTTATAATCAATCTATACACAGTTCCACGAGGTTTTCCCCATTTTCGATATTATATGGCCCATACTCGGAAGAAATTCATTTCGATTTCAATTTACCCATATATGATACATACAATCAAAAACATATAAATGAACTTCAAGCGTTTATAGAATTTTTATACAAAAAACAAGAAAAAACGAACTAAAGCTTGAAATAAAATTAATGCAACCGCCGAGGCGATACCAGATGTTAAATCTATGTTAAGAAAAACAAAAAGAGACCCAAATTAGAAGCACCCTATCATAACGTATCCCCTACTAAGCAAAACAAAATAACAGGGCTGACTGACAACAAGAATCAAACAAGCGCAGATCTTAAAATATGCAAAGAGAATATGAAAAACTTTACAGGACAGGCCTAGCACTTCTAGAGGCACTTATCAAAATTCGGTATATACCCAATAATGGATATTACCCCAAACCGATGGGAGATTCTAAAAAAATATCCCATTACCACAGACATGTTCTACAAATTAATCTATCAAAATTAGAGGCGACATTAAGTGAGTTTACATAACTTCGAGAGATTTACGTGACAGGACTTTCATTATTCAGAAACCAATATGACCATTTATATTCATAAACAAAAGACAACTTGCACAAATTAACACGAAAACAACACAAACGCGGATTATTCAATTTTTTAGGAACAGCTATTAAATATATCACCGGTAAGGTTGATAACAATGACTGTTCACAGTGTTCACTAAGAGAACATGTGAAACAATAATGTGATTTGGCGCGGTCGCGGTAGTCCGTTACCCAAATCAACTATGTCAGACGACCGTTGAGAAGGAAGATAAGTAGGCTTTATCTCTCTCGTTAGCTAATAGTGGCCTGATTTTTGTAACGATCTTTATGAGTCAGATAGCACACTATCAAACAAATTATTGAATTTTTATTTTTCGTCTAATGCGGGTGATAAAGAGTTAGAAGTTAGTTTCTTTTTTTTTAGATTTTTTTTTGTTGTTTTTGTTCTTATTTTTCAATCTCTTTTTTCTGTTTTGTTCTAATTTTTTGTTTTTTTCTCATTTTTTCTTATTCTCTGATTTTTTAACAAGTTGTTATAATTTCTATTAATTTATTTTGATTATGACGTTGTTTAGACTTATTGAAAGGGGTAGTAAAGCCGGCAACGCCGCGCGACCACGAGACAGTTTTTATTTTTATTGTTGAGAGTAACGTCGACTTAATTAGATCGACAGGTGTCTTGTAGTTATGATCTTTAAATTAAACGTTTGTAAATTGGTATAATTGCATTATTAAATACTTGGGACTTGTGCCCAAACATAGTGGTCCTATATCGAGCGGATAATTATTGGATATTGAAAATAAAACAAGAAATCGCGCAAAATTAATCAAATATAATTTGGGGTTAAATTTGCACAAGCAAGCGGTGGTTGGAACCCAGAGCGAGGCTACAGATCGGCGGAGTTGTGTTGTTGGCGAGACACAAATTTGAGATTCGCAAGGAAGATCCTGTGGCGAGGCTACATGTTGGAATGGTTGGAAAATAGACGTTAAATCAGGTGATATAAGGTCGAGATTGGTAAGTCATCCTTTTTTATTGAATTCCTTAATATTTAACGGATTTTGGTTGGGTAAATACAGTTCTCATTTAATCATGGGTACAGAATTAAAAAATTTAAATCGTAAAAGAGGAGTTATAAAGGGAAAAATTACAACTTTTAATAAGTTTATTAATAATTTTGATGAACGAGAAAAAGATAAATTTGATATTAGTTGGTGTATGGAATTACAAGAAAGATTAGGGCGGTTTGAATTAATAATGGGAGACTTTGAACAAATTCAAAGTGAATTAGAGTTGATAGTGAGCGATGATGATTACGATTTGGCTATTAGTGAACGACAATTGTTTGAAAATGAGTTTTATAGTAATTTATCAAAAGGTAAATGGATTTTGAGTGTACTTGGGCCAAGGTTTTTACTAGAAACTGAAAATATAGATAACAATAGTACAGCAGGTTCAGCCTCATTTGAGAGGGTAGTACAGTCAAAACCCAAGTTACCAGCAATACCGTTGCCTAGTTTTGGTGGAAAGGTGGACCAATGGATGGAATTCAAAGATATGTTTGAATCATTGGTTCATAATAATAATTCCATATCTAATGTGGAAAAATTCCATTTTTTAAAAAGGGCGGTACAGGGTGATGCTCTTAGAGTAGTACAGTCAAGAAAAATGACTGCAGATAATTATGAAATAAGTTGGAAACTCTTATGTGAACGGTATGATGATGTTCCCATGTTGGTAGAATATTATTTAGAGAACTTGGTAAATTTTCCTATTATAGTAAAAGAATCAGCTTCAGATTTGTTAAACATGTTAGATGTCATAATTGAAATGCTATACCATTTGGAAAAATTAGGTTTAGATATAAAATCCTGGGATCCATTTATTATATATTGTATGACAAAGAAAATGGATCAAAATTCTTTTGTAAAATGGGAAGAATATAGACCTAAAGGTGTATTGGCGTCATTGGATCAATTTAAAGAATTTTTAAGTAAAAGAGTAGAAAGTTTAAAAAATATAGAAAGAAAAAGAAAAGTAGATTATAAAGAGGTCAATAAAAAAGAAAAGTTTAAAGGTTCACATAAGAGTTTCGTGTCAATGCAAGGAAATGTTAAGTGTGTTTTATGTAAAGATAGTCATAATATTCTAAACTGCTCTAAATTTTTAAAATTAAAAACATACTCCAGATTTGATCAGGCTAGGAAGTTAGGTTTATGTTTGAATTGCCTAAAAAAGGAAAATCATTTTAGTAGAGATTGTGAACAGGATGGCTGCAAAAAATGTGGGAAAAAACACCATTCTTTGTTGCATTACGAGAAACAATCAGGTACATTTTCAGGGTTGTCTCAGCAGTCTAGAGAAAACGTAGAAGAAGAGGAGTTAGTGACGCAGTTATATGATGAATCACCAGGTAGTTCTTTTCAGGTCAAGTCAGTATTTTTAGATAGTGGCAAACAAATTGCAGGGGAAGTACTCTTATCGACTGCTTTGGTTCAAATTATGGATAGTCGTGGGAAATCACATACTTTCAGAGCTCTTTTAGATAACGGTTCACAACCGAACCTTGTAACAGCAGATTTGGTAAATAAGTTAGGTGTGTCAATGCATAAGGTAGAAGTGTCTATTGTTGGTATTGGAAATAAATCCTCGAATGTTGGTGAGAGATGTTTGGTTGATATGCGTTCGTTACATACTAACTTCCAAAGAACAATTTCTTGTTTAGTAGTACCTGAAATTAGTGGGTTAACTCCGAGCTGCCGGTTAAATACATCTCAGTTAGACATTCCTACTAAGTTGCAATTAGCTGATCCTAGTTTTGGACAACCTCAAAAGGTTGATATTCTATTGGGTGCAGATGTTTTCTTTGGCTTACTCTGTGTTGGACAAATTCAGTTAGGAAAAGATCAGCCTACATTACAGAAAACTAGATTGGGTTGGTTGGTCACAGGTTCAATGTGCTCAGGGTTACACGTTGGAAACAAGAAAGTTAAAAATTTTCATATAGGGATGAATGATCTTCAGGATCAGTTGGAAAAGTTTTGGGAATTGGAGGAGATCACAACGAAGGAACATTTATCTTTGGAAGATAAGGAGTGTGAAAAAGTATTTCTAGACACTACAACACGAGGATCTGATGGCAAATTTGTGGTGGATATTCCTTTGAAGGAACCCGCAGAAAACCTAGGTGATTCTCGAGAACAGGCTTTAACTCAATTTTTGGCTTTGGAAAAAAGGTTGAGAAAAAATAGTAAGTTAGCGGAGATGTATAGAGGTTTTATGGAGGAATATATTAATATGTCTCATATGTCCTTAGTAAAAGATTCATCTGATCATGGTTCTTATTATTTACCTCATCATGGGGTTCTTAATGAATATAGTAATACCACAAAACTTAGGGTCGTTTTTAATGGATCAGAACCTTCGGATAATGGAGTTTCCTTGAATGACTTGCAGTTCAGTGGTCCAAAGTTACAAGAGGATTTGGTTTCCATATTATTAAGGTTTAGGCAGCATAAGTTTGTTATTTGTGCGGACGTGGCAAAGATGTACCGCATGATTTGGGTTAATCCTCATCAACGGTCACTTCAAAAGGTCTTTTGGAGAAGCAGGCCTGATGACGAGTTGGCAGTTTATACGTTAAATACCGTCACATACGGCACAAAGTCGGCGCCATATTTAGCAATTCGGTGTTTAAAACAGCTTGGACTTGAGAGTTTAGAGGAGTATCCTGAGGCAGCAACTACAATTTTACGGGATTTTTACGTTGATGATCTTTTGACAGGTGCAGAATCAGAGGAAGACGCTGTAAAATTATGTGAGGATGTGGCAGGTATTTTAAAGGCTGGTGGAATGGAACTGAGAAAGTGGATTTCAAATAGTAGGAAAATCTATATGCAGTTAGAGGGAAGAGAAATCGGAGCCCAGAAAATTAGTTTGGGGGAAAAAGAGGATAATAAGACGCTAGGTCTACTTTGGAATTTTCGTCAAGATTATTTGACATTTTCTGTTGATTTTTTAGATTGTAAGCGAAGGGTGTCAAAGAGGTCCATTTTATCTGAAATTTCGAAGATTTTTGATCCATTGGGGTTAGTTGGTCCCTGTGTTGTACTGGCTAAAATATTGATCCAAAAACTCTGGATGGAACGTGTAGGTTGGGATGAGTCCATTCCTATGCATTTAGAGACAGAATGGGTGAAATTGAAAAATGAAATGATGCAGTTGAATGGGTTGGCGATCCAGAGGTTTGTTCTAGGAAATAGCTGTCAACATATTGAAATTCACGGATTTAGTGATGCGTCACAACATGCATATGCTGCTTGTCTTTATGTTCGAAGTGTTGACAGTAATGGGGAGATTAAGGTTGAGTTGTTATGTTCGAAAGCAAGGGTAAGCCCTTTGAAGAAGCAAACGATTCCTCGATTGGAGTTGTGTGGGGCGTTACTTTTGGCAAGGCTTTTTTCAAAAGTGAAAGATTCGTTGACTATTATGTTTAGTAAGATCTATTTATGGAGTGATTCCACAGTTGTACTCAACTGGATCGGTATGTCGTCTAGTAGTTTACAGACCTTTGCGGGAAATAGAGTTGCTCAAATTCAAAACTTGACCAAAACTTCAGATTGGAGACATGTTAGGACTGAGCATAATCCTGCGGATGTACTATCTAGGGGTTTACCTCCTCAACAATTGGTTCAATGTATCAAATGGTGGAAAGGTCCGTTATGGTTGGAGTTAGATGAAGCTAAGTGGCCAATTCCTGTGGAAATCCATTCTATTGATGTGCCTGAAGTGAAACTACAAATGGTTAATACCATTCGACTTGTGCCACTGTCATTCCATTTCGATGCATTTAGTGATCTTGGCAGGCTCAGACGAGCTTTGGTTCATATTTTTAGGTTCATTCGACAGTTTAGGTGTAAAGGAGAAAAGAGTGATGTTAGATCCTTCATCTCATCGGTAGAGTTAGAAAATGCAAACAAGGAATTGGTTAGGATTGCCCAAAGTGAGTGTTTTTCTCAAGAGATTTATGATCTGTCTCACAATAAACCTTTAGCAAATAAAAATCTTCAAGGTTTGAGTCCGTTTTTAGATGAAAATGGGTTGTTAAGGGTGGGGGGTAGACTTCATTTATCAAATTTAGGTTTTTCACAAAGGCACCCTTTATTGTTAAAGTCAACTCATCGTTTCAGTCGCCTACTCTTTGAATTGGAACATAAGCGCCTATTGCATGCTGCACCTCAACTGTTACTTTGTTCAATTAGAGATACTTATTGGGTATTGGGAGGAAAGAATTTGGCTAAAAAGGTTGTGCATGATTGTGTTATATGTTTTAAGGTTAATCCTAAGGCAATGCAACAAATAATGGGTTTTCTACCAGAAGAAAGGGTTAAGCCTGGTCCGCCCTTCTCGATAACTGGAGTAGATTACGCGGGCCCACTTTCCATTAAAAATAGGTATGGTCGGGGGTCTACCTCCTCCAAGTGTTATGTATGTGTTTTTATATGTTGCTCAACAAAGGCAATACACTTGGAGGTTGTATCCTCCTTAACAAAAGAGGCATTTATTGCTTGTTTTCGGCGCTTTGTCGCTCGTAGGGGCAAACCGACAAAGGTATTGTCTGACAATGGGTCGACCTTTATTGGGGCGCATAATGAAATGCGAGAATTGGCCAACTTTCTTAAGTCGCAATCAACCTCATTATGTGACTCTATTAATAATGAAGGGGTAGATTGGAAATTTATTCCACCCCATTCCCCAAACTTTGGTGGGTTATGGGAGGCAGGCGTGAAGTCTTTTAAATTTCACTTAAAACGAATTGTTGGAACTTCTACATTAACTTTCGAAGATCTGAGCACTGTACTTGCCCAGATAGAATCCGTTTTAAATTCCCGACCCCTAAGTCCTATGTCCTCTAATCCTAACGACCTTGATGTTTTAACCCCTTCCCATTTCCTTATTGGACGTCGGCTCAGCTCTTTACCAGATCCCGACCTTATGGAAGTGCCAAGCAACCGGTTGTCCAAATGGCAACATATCCAGATGCTCCATCAGCATTTTTGGAAGAGATGGTCATCTGAATATCTGAGCGAACTTCAACGGAAAACCAAATGGGTTGCTGACAAGAAAAACCTGGAAGTAGGCCAGTTGGTGGTTGTAAAGGAAGACAATGTCCCTCCGCTGCAGTGGAACATTGGACGAATTCTAGCAACATTTAGTGGTCCCGATGGGAAAGTTCGTGTGGCAACTGTGAAAACGAGTACTGGTGAATACAAGCGTTCAATATCAAAACTTTGTTTATTGCCGATATCACATTAATTGAAGTGTCCTTCAATGGTGGGGGGAATGTTTAGACTTATTGAAAGGGGTAGTAAAGCCGGCAACGCCGCGCGACCACGAGACAGTTTTTATTTTTATTGTTGAGAGTAACGTCGACTTAATTAGATCGACAGGTGTCTTGTAGTTATGATCTTTAAATTAAACGTTTGTAAATTGGTATAATTGCATTATTAAATACTTGGGACTTGTGCCCAAACAGACGTTTAAATAATCCAGAATCTCGCTTTCACCATTTTTTTAAAAAAGTACAAAATATCAAAGTGTTAATTACATTCTTTATTTACAAAATATATATATATTTTTTATTTTTATCTGGTTAAATAAATTATTTTAATGCTTTTTTAACAAGTTGTTATAATTTCTATTAATTTATTTTGATTATGACATTTTAAATAATCCAGAAGTACGCTTTCGCCATTTTTTAAAAAAAGTACAAATACATTCTGTTTTTACAAAAATATAATTTTCATTTATTTTTATATAGTTAAATAAATCATTCTAATGCTTTTTTAACAAGTTGTTATAATTTTTATTAATTTATTTTGATTATGACGTTTTAATTAATCCAGAATAGCGCTTTCGCCATTTTTACAAAATATGAAAATGATGTACTTTTGGTCCTCCACATTTCACTAAAACTACATCAAAATGGTCGACCCTATGTTAAATAGGTCGGACGTCTCTCTTACTCCAAATATTTATATAAGTATGTGATTACTATGGTATAAAAGCAAAGCATAACAAAAAACAAAGCTAATGACGAATGATGTAAAATAACATTTGATAATGTAATATGTCAACTGTTACTTTAAGTTTTGAACCAGTTTTAATTTCAACCAATCAGAAATTAAGTTTATTAAAGTCAATATATTTCGGTAACTATAAAACTCAAAAAAATTCTTACAAATATTTTATAATTGCGTAAATAATGAAGTATATTTTGACCAAAAATAATCCTTCACCATTGGTAGACTTTTTCTAGGTTATTAAATTGGACCACCTCGATTCTTGAACTTCCTGCTTTTTTTCTGCTCCCTTGTTTCAAAACTAGAAGTTCATATTCATGGCCACAAGGGAGGGAGCAAAATAATGGCTCCTTACTTGGTCTCACTGCGCACTGTTGCCAAAGGCTTTAAACCAATCAGAAACTACTATTTTGTGACAAATTGTAACTAACCTAATTTATTTGATATTTGGTTTGCTTGAAACTTTTTATTCAATATAGAAAAGAAAAAAATCGCTTTCCATAACTGCTACATAAAAGAAATATTGACGGAATATATATCCCCGAGACCGGGGTTGTAGGGTAAAGTGGGGGAATATCGATCGACGGGCAATATCGATCACATTCAAATCTCAGAAACTTGGCACCATAGCACCCCACTACTACATCCTACCAACAGACAAGTTCTTCGTAACAGCATTAATTATGTTTAGTTGAGAGTTAGAGTGGGAATTGAGCGTTGTCTAATTATATACGCTGTGTTATAATATTTACACCATCGTTAATAAGGTAAGTTATTGAATTTATTATAAATAAAATGGATTTTATGACTTGACTGGAATTGGTAGAGGACTGTGTATATCATATGTTGGATTTAAACCATTCTTTCAACAACGTTGAAGGTTGGTAATGAATTAAAAGTAGTGATGTGTGTTGTGGGGTAAAATCAACCACAGCGGTCGATATTACCCGAAAAAGGAATTTTTTTTCTCTTTTCAGATGCCAAGAAAATATAATCGAAGAACTACGCGGAGCTCATGGGATGAAGATTCCTTAAAAAGAGCAATTTTTGAAATTACAAAAAAAAATATTTCTATCAGAGCTGCAGCCAGAATGTTTCAAGTACTCTATACCACTTTACAGGACAAGCTTAGAGAGCGATTTGAATAAAAAAAAATTGTACTGGGTAGAAAACCAGTTTTTTCAGTAGAGCAGAAAAAAGAAATTGCTTCTTCAATTTTGTCAATGTCTAAACAGTTTTATGGGTTGACAGCCGAAAGTATCCGTTCTCTGGTATTTCGATTTACAGAATTAAAGAACATAGTGTACCGTTTCAATAAAGAAAAAAATTCGTGTGGCTCGAAATCCTGAACAAGCATTCAGAAAACCGGAAGCCACTAGTATTAATAAAGTAACTGGATTTAATAAAATAGAAATTGACATATTTTTTAATAATTTGGAATCACTCTACAGTATCCACAAATTTGAAAGTCATAGAATATATAATGTTGACGAAACTGGCGTCACGAATGTCCACAATCCAGGTCACATAGTGGCAAAGAAAGGACAGAAATAGTTGGGAGCTATTACTAGTGGAGAAAGGCCAAACGACAACTATTGTTTGCTTTGTGTCTAAACGCATCCGGTCAATATATCCCTCCAATGTTCATTTTTAAAAGAAAGAGGATGAAGGAAGGGCTAGGTAGAAATGGACCAATTGGAGCCTTATATATGTGTTCAAAATCAGGATGGATCACCGAAGAGCTGTTCACAGAATGGTTGAAGCATTTTGCCAGATTTTCTCATCCCACTCCAGACAAACCTGTTCTTTTACTCCTTGATAATCACTCGACACACTGTAGTTTATCTTCCTACAATTTTTGTAAATCTTCAGGACCTACTGGATTGGCTTCCAAAAAACTGAATCCTTCTCTTCACTTTGATTCCGAATCATCAAACTCTAGCCTTAGTCTGGAAGAAATTTTTTTGAGCACAACTTAACCGATGATGAAGGTAAAACCATAAAAGTGATTGAAAAAACTCTTAATGTGTCATTTAAAGACCTTTGTCACAGTCCAGTCTTGCAACCAAAAACCTCAAATAGAAAAAAGTAACATTCTGCGTTGTTAACTGCTACACCATTAAAAAGAAATTGGAGGAAAAAGAAGAAAAAGAAACAAAAAAAATTAAATCAGGAAAAAATGAAGAATGCAAAAAAGAATGTTAATACTACTGCTAAACTGAAAAATAAAAAGAAAACAGTTAACTTTACAGACAGAGAAAATAAGGAACACGATATTTGCTCCGTTTGTGAAGAATTTGAAGATTTTGCCCTATTGATCGGTATTACCCCACGCATTAGTCGATTTTACCCACTTGATCGATTTTACCCAAATTTTTCGGTAATTTTTAAAACTAAAATTTAAAATATATTTTTTCATTTTTATCAACTTTTTATTATCACACTAAGAAGAGGATTTGAATTTTTTGAATGATGCCTAAGCCTACAATCAGCAAAAGTTCTTAAGTAGTCGATATTCCCCCACGTTCCCTATATGGATCAATTTACAACAATTTATACGAAAGAAAATATGAACAAAAACTAGATAGGAATTACAAATATTTTAAACTGTATTCCGATTGGACCAGCAAAAGAGTAGAGAGGGCGAAGAAAAGTTAGTATAGGTATATCATGACAATTATACAGTTTGACAAGTACTGAATATAATAAAAGACTCATACAATGGCTTCGATATAAGTAAACAGAACTTTTGCATTTTATGGGCTTATTTCCATGTGTTCATGAATTTCACTAATTTGATTCCATAGTATTTTATTCACCATGTCCATGTTTGAAAAAATAATTAAAGAAATTTTAGTAAATGGGAAGAGAGCAGATCATAAGAGTTCCCTGTTCTCTTCTCTTACAATTAGTACCATGAGATGTATTATTGCTCCTTGGGGAGCGCTTTTCTACTGTCATTCAGGTGAAGAATATAGTTTTCAGTTTGAGGCTGTGGACACCCCAATTTTCAAGAATCGTGGCCCGG
This sequence comes from Neocrepidodera transversa, assembly GCA_963243735.1. Taxonomy (NCBI): domain Eukaryota; kingdom Metazoa; phylum Arthropoda; class Insecta; order Coleoptera; family Chrysomelidae; genus Neocrepidodera; species Neocrepidodera transversa. Next base: position 6,681,818 of record OY725350.1, read on the forward strand.
GGAGATAAAACAGTCACTAACGCTAATGATTTTGTAAGTAATGTCATTGCCTTAATTTACTGAATCTTTAGAACTAATGAACGTTATACCCAATGACACAAAATGTTCATTGATTAATTCTTGTTCTTTCATGTTCTATAATTTTAAAAATAAGTATATTATTACAAAAAAACTATTAAGAATATTTCTCTTTTTAAATCTGATAACAACCGTAAATATGAATTTAAATTAATAATTATTACACCTAAACAGCGTGTTTTCATACCTACATAATATTTATTAAATAAATTTACTTACTGTAGTAATCTTCGGCGAAACCATCTAAAACCAAACTTCTATAAGAGCCATTTTTTACTGGTTCATTGTCTTTATAAGGGCAAATAATAGTCACATCATTTCCAGCTTCTGCCAACCCCCTCATTAGACCCTTCGACATTATAAAATGGCTTCCACCTGCCACAGGAAAAATTCCTAACAATTTCGCACATTTTAATTCATAAAACAAGCTACAAATAACAATAAGGATGAAAATTATATTATTCTTTCTTGTTGAAGTCATTGCTCTCGCAAAGAAATATTAAAATACTGATAAAAGCCTGATATCTGTTTGTCTTTTATTTGTGTTCAATAAGTAATCTGTATCAAGTGCAGACAAAACAAATAAACAATTTATTTTTAAAAATCTGATAATAGTGTCTCTTTAAAAAACTGTAGTTTCATCATCAATTAGTTTTATTTATATTATTAAAATTTGTAAGAAAGCCATAAAAGTTTTTAAGAAAATACAGTAAAAGTATAGAGGATAATTTAAAAATTGTTGTTTTGAAATAAAAAAAATCTTATTCCTAATTATTTTATGAACTGTTTTGTAACAACAAAAGGATTATTTCGGTTTAGAAGTCTCACCCTATTTGTAAGGACTAGCTTAGTTTCTTTTGTTGTTATATTGAATTGAAATGATTATTAGATTTTGTAAACTATATTTACAGAAAATGAACATAGACACATGTTGAATGCTTGAATGACTGACAGAGAGTCCCATTCCAACCTACACCCTGTTGGTTCGATAGAAAAACCATCCTGGGGTGGCGTAACAAAACTATTATTTACAAATTAAATATAAACTAAACATAGTATAAAAACTGAAAGGGTAGGCTTTTAAAAGAAATATAAACAAAATAAACAAAGACATATACATACTATATTAAATAAAAATGAATAAAGTTGTTGTACCTTAAAATTAATCACTCACACTATGATCTAAAGTGTCACTATTTACAAGGGAGAGACAATGTTTGCACCAAAGCGTTACTATTTATTAGGAAAAGGGGAAATTTTTGCACCAAAGTGTCACTGTTAACACGGAGGAAAAGAAATGTCTGTACCAAGGGTGTCACTATTCACACGGAAGAGGGCAAATACTTGTCACTGCTCTTCGAATCAGTCCCTTTGAGGTTCGTATAGTGACTACCCTTGTGATGTCATCTGCTTCAGGTAAGTACGTAATTTTGGATCGATTCACTTTCCATTTTTGTCTCTATTGCAATTCAGAAACATACTCCAATGACCAACGATTCCAGAAATGTTGACGCAGCTGCTGAAGATGCTCGAACCTGGACAAGCAGTTGGAATTGACCGTAGTGAAATCCGGATCTGATATTGAGTTCAGAGATCGCCCAATTAAAAAGTGAGAAAAAGTGAGTGGTAATAGGTCAGAAGGATCAGAAGACATGGGACTTAAAGGACGCGAATTTAGTATACCCTCCACCTGAGCAAGAACTGTCATGAAATCCTCATAAGTTAAATTAGTATCACATAATATTCTTTTCAGATGAGCCCTTCATTGATTTAACTCCCGCTTTCCATATTCCACCGAAATAAGGAGAATGTGCCGAAATGAATTTAAAATTGATTTGGCTTTTTGCGCAGGAATCAGTAATTTCACCTTCATGAGAACGTAAAAAACTGCCTAGATCTTTCAAATCGTTTCTACAACCAACAAACTTAGTTTCATTATTTGACATGATTTGAGCAGGTTTACCTCTTCGAGCGATAAAACGTTTTAACGCAGAGAGAAAAGACGCAGCACTCAAATCTGAGACTAACTCCAGGTATATTGCTTTCGTTGAGAAACAGATGAAAATACTAACATAACCCTTATACCTAGATAGATTTCTACCTTGTTTGGTCTTAAGCGTGAAGAGACCGGCATAGTGTACGCCAGTTACTAAGAAAGGAAACGAAATATTTACTCTATTGGAAGGAAGATCTCCCATAATTGGATTAGACTGCCTTGGATTTGCCCGAAAACAACGAATGCTTTCTTGCACCACTCGTTTAGCAGTAGATCTGCCAGAGATTGACCAATAGCGCTCACAAATGACTGATAATAAATGTTGCAGACCAGCGTGCAGATTTAAATGTTGGGATCGAAATAGCATAGTCGTAATAGGATGATAGGCAGGTAACAAGATAGGATGTTTTTTTATTGAAGCTAAATTTGGAGTTACGCAGTCTCCCACCTACTCTTACTATACCATCTTCATCCAAAAAGGGATTTAGAGCAAGGATTTTGTTTTTTTGATTAAATTGACCTTTTGTGACGAAGATTAAACATTTCAGATGTGAAATGTGTACCCTGCACTAATTTTATAATACACGTAATTGCACCTTGAAGCTCGGCAGTAGTAAGAAGACCAGAGTTTCTTAATCTTTTATCAGGAGTAGAACAGTTACGGTAAAACAGCAAACAATATGCGATTAGTCTTTTAAGACTTGAGAAACAAGAAAAGTTTTCGAAAGGAAATGACTCAATGGGAGCAACAAGCATGGTGTAACATGTTCGTTTAAACTCCGGAAGCTCTTTTAGATAAAAACTGAACACTATTCTACCATTAATTTTACGCCACTAAACAAATTACAGCGTGTATTCACAAATTGTTCCAGAATGAATTTTCTAATTTTAAATATTCGCGGTTATTTTGTCTCAAATCGCTTATGATTCGTTACAATCCTGCGCTTCTTTAAAACACACTTACTGAAGCGACGTTGAGTGTAATTTTCGACTTCTTCGTGAAAACACGTGCCTCGTGAAGATGTATATATCGCTCTTCAACCATGCCGGTTTTGATGTGACCGTGTTGCTTGCAGTTTATCTAAACTTATGTATTCGGGCCCGGTCGGTTGCCATACCGCTACTACTATCTTCTTGGATCATCTAGGACGACAATCAAAGGTAAGCGTTTTTGTGACTCGTTTGCTTCGATGGCTTTTTCATTCATTCTACTTCAAGTAAGTTAATAAGTATATACTACCATCAGGGTGAATAACTATCAAGTGAGTATATATTGAAATTATCTTATTGTTCTTCAATATACCTATATTTTTCAGTATAATGCATTCTCCAAGTCGGGTGCGCATAACATGTATGCTATAAATGTATTAAGAGAGGCATGTCACAGCTCTTGACTAATTCTTGTAACCACATATAGTTTATATGGAAGAAAAAATAAAATAAAGTTCATGGGACTGAAAGTAGCAGACTTGATGAGTGACATTATTTGTGCGTCCAAAGATGGACATTCACTGTGTGTCCAAAGATGGACGTCCATTGGTCGTCTGAAGATGGACATCCATTGTATGTCCAAATATGGACGTCCATTGAATGTCCGAAGTGGTGTCCTCAGGACATCCAATGGACGTCATTGGACATTCAACGTCCAATGGACATCCGAAACATCATTACTGGACATCCATTGAATGTACCTACATTGGACGTACATGTGATGTGTAGGAATGGGTTGATCAGTGGTAGAGTTGAAAACTATCTGTATTGATTGTGAAAGTAATGGCGCGAACTGATCTTAGAACATGTAAATGGGCATTCAGCAGGAAAATGTACAGAACAAATCTGAATGATCACATAAAAAGGACGAAAATTAATAAGATGGTAGGAGATTCTTACAAAAGTAAATGTTAGCAAAAATCGAAATTATCGAACTAACAAGGTCACGTTATATCGACGTATTTTTAAGGCCATTATTGCTAAATGACGTCAATGGTTTTAGATCGAGGTATAACAAACGTCAGATTTTCTACCAAATAAAGACGTCGTTTCGATGACGTCAAATAACGTAACATCTGTAACCCACAATTTGGATTTTTTACTTTCCACGTTATATTGACGTCTGACATCAACAAGTATCCAAAGGCATCGTTAAAAGTTGAATTTTTTATTTTCCGGTTTTACCTAATTTTCACTTTCAATAATACCGTATTTGAAATATTTTAATAAACGTATTCTGATCTCAACTATTTAGTTTTATTTATTTTATCAAGTTCAAAGAAAAGCAAATGAAGTGGTATGTATAATTTTTTATTAACATGGACAAAAGTTTGTATTATTAATTTTTAGTAATGTTAAGAAATATACATCTATTGACGTTTTAAAATTCAAATTTGACAACCTAGTTCTCAAAATGTCATTCATAACATGTGTTTCCAAACCAATTTAAAGACGTCATTGATTGTCTAGTTATTATCTCTTTCGCTGGGGCAGAGTGCATGGTGGGGACAACTGAAACGATCCCAGCGCTCGTAGTGGTCAAAATTTCGTGAAATCTGGTTCATAATAGTTGTTGTATTATAATTGCAAAAATACAGGAAGAAAAAGCAAGTGCAGATTTTACATATTTTCAAGAGCTAGTTGGAAATTAGAGAAAAGAAAGAACTGGTTAAATGCAGTTAGGAGAAAAAAGTAAGTAATCTATAACCTACTTCTGTAGCATGCTTACTTAGACGAATGTGTGTTTTATTCTACCATTATTCGATGTGATTAAATAACTTTTACCACTATGTCTCAATTCTTTCACATCTCTAGTGTGACCAGCCGCGACAAGTTGCTTTCCTTTGTCCCTTTGTCCATAAATTTTGTAAGAAATATGATATATGTTTACCATAAAATTTAATTGGCAGTAAAAATGTTCGAGTTTGTAACACAAAATAACATCTCAAGTCAATATAATATATAAAAGAAAAACTGCAATGACTCCTTTTTGCTTCTTGTGAATATAGTTCTCGAGATTCATTGTATTTTGCCTGCGTCTAATTCAAAATAGTTTTATGCAGCTTTTAAAAATCAATTTAAAAAACTTTCCTATTTTATTGTTGTTATTTCATGTTGCATTTTTATTTTAATAACGTTTACATGATCCTAGTGCAAAATATTCATAAAACTGTTTTTTAGAAGTAACATAATAATTAGCTAAAAAAGTTTTATAAGGCAGTATGAAAAGCTTTTATAAAATTATTTTATAATGCACCTCTTGAGATTTTTTAAGAGCTGCAGAAATGTTTATAAAATACTTTTGTAATAGTGGCAAAATGCCTTACAAAATATTAACGAAGACTGAACTATTTTATAAAGTGGTGCCAATTTTAGCTTTATACTAGTTGTAAAAACAGATTTAAAACGTTTCTAAGCGTAATGTTATTTTATAATTTTTTTACCGAAAACGTTTTCGCAACTTTAATAAAATATAAAATTGCTAGTTCTGGCCTCATCAAATTTTTATTTTAGGTATAAACCTTAATAATTATAAAAGTTTGAAAATACTATTTTGAAAATTTACTAAATTTATACTGGAATTCTTAGTTATAATTAAAATTTTATCTCAAACAAACAACAGAAATGTCATAAGCAAAATCAAGTTTTGACGAAACAACAACCAAACAGTAGGAATCTTAAATTCAATAAATTTTTTATAAAATAAAAACAAAATACTAAGATTTTTTTATTTTCTCTTGTCTTTTACATAATTTTCTAAAAACAAATTTGACAAATAAATAAAGCATATATAAATAAATAATAATAAATAAAGATATAAAAGCTATAACATCTAGTAAATAATATTGATATAAAGGCATATCAACTGACGCTAATTTCATAAAGTGAGCCCCTTTATGCCTTGCTACGTATTCGATCCAATAAAGGGCAGTATCCATGGCCGATAACGGCCGATCTTTAAATCTGTTAGAGAGTTCTTTCGCACTAATTATAAATCTAAAAACAAAAACAAAAATTTTAACTTCGAAAAGGTTTATTTATATTTCTAAAAAAATCAGTGTTTACTCATAAGCAGTACATGGACGGTAGATATCGGATTCAGAGATGACGTCTGTATAGACAAAATATTTACTAAATACCAGATATTTATCACATATTTGCATAATCTTTTCTTAGTGTGAATCAATCATATCACATGCAGTATGTCTGAAAAAGTTGATAATAAATGGGAAACTTTTTTATTATTAATTATACAATAGTATTTTGTGTAACAAGTGTGGATATGATGGCCATATCGCACAGGGAAGAAGTTTAAATACGACACAGATTACAGAGTAAAATATTTATATTGCTTTATAACACACAACCTATACTTTGTGTCACCGATTTTTCCCGTTCAAGTCCTGCTAATACGAAATAGACAGAGTACTCTTTTAAATAAATATACTTACTTTGGGCTAAGTAACTTTTGCAATTTGTCATAAATAATTTCTTCACTTATAGTGCTGTACTCTAAAGTTAATCCGCCGCCATTTGTTTCAATACATTCAGCATTTGTAAACTGATCGCCAAAAAGAGGTAACATCAGTACTGGTGTACCACAATCTACAGTTTCGAGTAAGCCCAATAGGCCACTATGAGAAATAAACACTTTTACATTTGGATGACCTAAAACATAAATTTAAATTTGAGATTTAATAAAACAAACGCTCTGTATTAGACTCAAAACAAAAACTTAATACTCTTAAATTATTTCTGGTATTTTTTAAGATAAACAATATATTTTGTGGCCGTTCCATAGGGTCATCTGCTGCTCTCAGCCACCCCACTCCAAGATTTTAAATGATACATTGTATTTTTTGGTTGATTTTAAAAGAACGCAATTTTCTTGATATCCCTACATCATAAAATTTATGAAATATTTAGAGTTAATGGTTTCAGGTACCAAAAATTATTAATTCCGAAAAATCATAAGCTCGCCATGGAAATACTTAAAAAACAAGATTTATTTACATTAACAATATTTAAAAAAAATTAAATGCTTTAAATGTACTAATATTTTCAAATACTTGCGGCGTTAAATTTAGACATTCCTGTTATTTTATTCCCAGGCAGGCAGGTGATGTGCTAATACGTCGATTTTAGGTGATTTTAGGTGATTTTTGGTCGAAGTCCTTTAATCACCAAAATTCGACGTCGATTTATGTGTAAAATTTTACGAAAATGTGACGTGCGTATCAAAATGACGAACATGTGTATATATTATATATGCACCAGTTGAGTGCTTAAAGCTTTGAAAACTTTAAATGCATATGCGGTATTTTTATTAATTTTACATTTTATAAATAGTTTAATTCCACATTTTATAAGAAGTTAAAGAAAAAAGAAGAACCCTACCTGAAACAATTCTGTTTGTGGTGCTGTGTTCAAGTCAAGTGAGACTTTAACTTGATGCTTCTTGTTTATCTCGAAGTTTCCATTTGGAAAGTATTAAAATGATGAACATGTGTATATATGCGTGAGTGTTAAGTGTTATCCTTGTTAGCAATAATAGTAGGGGCACGTGTGTTTACAAGATGTTTCTAGGCGTTGTGTTTTGTGAAATTCATGGTGGAGGGCTATCTTGCCTTTCCCCTTTCACACACTTTTATAAAATAGATATTGTAACTTACAGTTACTTAGTGAAATAAAGATTATACCTTTTTGTTTTATATGTGTGTTCTTTTTTATATTACATATTTAAGTACAAATAATTATTTATATAGGATGATTATAAAGTATGACCCTAGGAAAAACACGTTATAATTGAACGTGAAATTACGTCACAAAATCACGTCAATTCGCTGTGACGTATTAATGTCTTATTCACGTAATTGTCACGTCGAATTTTTGGTGACTTCGACGTACTCGGTGATGCTATTATGACGTGTTAATAATGTCACTTGCCTGCCTGGGTTACGTAAATCACGTCAATTCGCTGTGACATATTAGAGAGTTGAAGTGTAACGTCATACGTAAAGCGATTTACGCACGTAGAGACAGCGTACACTCTTGTTACGTACGTAATATGATCTTTTAATTTTAGTGTTGAAGTACGAACGCATCGTTTCACACGTGACAGCCGGGAGACGCTGTTGTCGTTCGTAAAATTTCTAACCCTACTAAGCCATTATTAGTTTTTGATTTGTTTATATCTTGTACTTGTATTATTATTTCATTGTTTATATCTTGTATTATTATTTCGTTGTTTATATATTGCATTATTATTTCATTGTTTATATCTAGTATTATTTAATTATGAGTAACAAAGGTCCTCGATTCCGGTTTTCGGAAGATTTTGATCTTCATTTGGCCAGAGAAGTTTATGAACAAAACCCTTATGAAGATCCCAGAAGATGGGAAACCATACAAATTAACATGTACTGGGCGAAATATAAGTAAAAAAAACAGGAGAGATGGCTATTTTTTGGGAAAGCCTATTTATAACAACGCATTTTCTTGTCTTACCTGGATAATTATTCAGTTTTTTTAAAAATCCAAAAATCCAAACAAAAAAAATTAATAAGCTAAAAAAATATACAAAAAAAATTACAACTTAAATCAAACAAATTTGTGGTTAGGAGTTCGCTCAAATTTGCTCTGGTATTTGCCGTCAAATGACAAAAATTGCAATTCGTTACTCTTCGGCCTCACTCGTTTCAAGTTTTAGTTAACGTACGTCGTTAGATTCACGTTCCGTAAATGAACGCAAGTCTACGTATTTCCGTAAAGTAAAATCGGACGTAGCCGTGAGAAATTGAAAACTGCGCATGCTCAGAGTTGGAATCGTGCGTTTACGTTCACGTAGAAGCCAGCACTTCAACTCTCTATTAACCTCTTATTCACGTAATTTTCACGTCGCATTTTTGGTGACTTTGACGTACTCGCTGAAGCTATTATGACGTGTTAATAACGTCACTTGCCTGCCTGGGTTAGGTAAATCATGTAAATTCGCTGTGACATATTAACGTCTTACTCACGTAATTTTTACGTCGAATTTTTGGTGACTTAAATTAGTTATTGATTGTGGCGGTGCTTTATGTAAATAAGATACTTATGTCCCCACACAAAGAAATCTAAAAGAGATAGCTGGCTATTTAATAGAGCCTCTACCTGTAAAAGGTTCGTTTTTATTGGTTTATAAATAAAATGCGAAATAAATTAGTGAATTTTAAAACGTTTTCCGAAAAGATATGGTCGAAAATATTTTATAGACCACACAATACAGAAGAGTTCTTTTTCGATTGTGAGATTTAATAATTCGCTTTTATTGAGAGGTCGGCTAATATATGCAACTGACTGCTCAATTTTATTTGAAAAATCAGAGCAATCAAGTACGGGTGGATTTCTAAGTGAATTTTTTTAAAAATCAAAAGATTTTTGACATTCCTCCGTCTACTTAAATTTTGAACATTTACGCGTTAATTTATTTAAAGATATTTAGTTTCGTCGACATTTTTTGAAATAGGATAATTGTCTAAAGATTTAATTTTATCAGGATTCGATAAAATACTACGTGTCCTATTACCATTTTATAAAATTACCATAATGAAAAATATTAAAGCTTTGAGTTTTACTTTTATTATTATTACTTATTAACTAACGATTTTTTTCTCATTTTTTTTTGGAGCTGAACTATTCGCTTTTTAATGCTTTTGTACATAATGAAATAAATGTAAAATTAGGTAAATATTAACAAAAATAAATAAAATAAAAAAGTAATATAAAACTTACATAAAATATCCCGTTGTGGTGCCCATCTGACCGTCATAACGTTATCAGGTTTATTTGCCATTTCACCCTCCCATTTCCATACAACCCGTTGAGGAAGTCTAGAAAATGCTTTTAGAAATGCTTGTTTCTTGGCTTCTGGTAAAGAATCAGTTCTTATAGTTGAACCCAAGCTCATATAGATAACGCCATGTTTTGATTCTTTAACAAATTTTTCTAAATCCTATAAAAAAAATGTATATTTTGAAAATCCAGTATTAGTGTAATGAAATTGATTGATTTTATTAAAAGGGAATAAATATATGTAAAATAATTTTTATTATACTTCTTTGATATCACCGTATTTTCATATGTATTAGTAATAATGTAAGATGGGCTTTTTCGGGTTAGCGCACAAAAAAAGTTTTCCCGATCTCCAATTCTTTTATGGCGCTGAATAAAAATAAAGAATTTATGGCTTTAAAATAGAAATATACACAAAAGTAAACTAAACTAAAGAAAGTCTATATACTATCTGATATTTTGTATTTTAAATCGTAAATATTTGATTATTTCAATAAATGTCTGTACATAATATTTTTTGACGTTTGGCAACCTTATCTGACGTAGACTAATTTGAAACAAATGAACGGGTTCCGAGCGCATTAAATGTTTGAATTTACATTATTTTTTATATTTCCTTAAAACTGTTGTAAAAAAATTACAACTTATGTATTTGCTATTATGTGATGTAAATACTTTGAGGCTCTAGGGTGTAGACCTTTACATACTCCCACCTCACAACAGTCAATTGTTATTATTTATTTTACTTAAATAAAACATTAAAAGCAAAAAAACAATAAAATAACATGAAAAAATAAAACAATACTATAATCGTCTTTGTGGTGTTTCGTCCTTTGTGCTCTAGAAAAATGCATAAATGAAAAAAAAAGTTGGGGTAATTTTAATTGTGAAAAGTAAAAAAATGAAAAAAAAAGTTGGGGGTAATTTTAAATGTAAAATGTTAAAAAATTAAGTATTAGAAGTGGGGTAATTTTTCAATCTAAAAAATGAGGAGTGGAATAAGTTAGGCCTAAACAATATCTTTTGTTTAGTTTTTGAGATCGCGTAGACAAACAAACAAAACGGGCACTGAGGGCATTCACGCTCCTCACATCATATTTTTGGGTACAGAGTTTTCTTAGTCATGTGGGATAGCTCATTTTTTTCAAACAAACGAACAAATGAAGGAACGAACGAACGAAGGAACGAACGAACGAACGAACGAACGAACGAACGAACGAACGAACGAACGAACGAACGAACGAACGAACGAACGAACGAACAAATAAAATCGTTCATTTCCCTTCTTGGACTCCCAATGAAATATACTACTAATGATACTTCTGATGACACTTAATTTAGTAATGTAAAAATTGGATGATATCCAGTTTGAACAGAAATACCCACTGTATTCAATTTTTTATTTTTTTATGGATACAGCGTACGGGCAATAGAAAAGCCTTTAAGTCGCTTCAAATAACGATTGTGTGATGACGTTTTCCCGATAAAGAAGTTCTTAAATAGGCTGATACGACGATTACAAAGTTGGACTTCGTATGGATGGGACGTACCAGCTCGATGGATAATATCGTCCGAACGCCTTACATGAAAGTATGTGTAAAAATAGTTCAATTTTCCAATCTTTCAATATTTGTCAGTTCTTGTCTTCAATAAGGCGATTCTTAATAGATACCTATGCTTAGGAGCGTGGTCGATTTAAGTCTTGTAAAGCTGATTTGGTGAATAAAGATTTCTGGTGTTTCAAGTTATTGAGAAGCTTTTTTCGCTATAATTGCAAAGTGATTATGTTATGAAATATTTTCCCCAAATCGAGAAAAAGCAAATTTAGTGATGAAGCTAATGAAATCGAGCAGTCTGACATAATTATACGTTAACCTTTTTTTAAAAACAGTTGCCTGGGTTTTCTTAGTGTTAAAGTCCACTTGGTTACTGTCACTCGAAGCCATTTCTTCCAAGTCTTGATTAACAAATCTTCTTGTTGTCTGCGAAGATGTTCATCGGTAGCTATTGTTCGCTCATTGGCAATGCTGTAGACATTTTTTTGCTGTCTTCCGCAAGTCATCAATATTAGGAAGGAAAAGTGTAGGCAACAAAATGAATCCCTGTGGGACACCGGCGTTGATTGTGAAGGTGTCAGAAAGAAAACCTTTGATTATTAATAGCAAAGAACGATCTTTAAAAGAAAACTAGAAAGCCATGTGTTTCCATTTCTAAGTCAATTTTTGGTAAATAAAGGAACTATGCGCTTCCAGAATATTCAATATTTTTGGGACTTGAACGGATTTTATAAAATATCTTAAAAACTAGTACCAGTAATATCAAATTGTATACTGTTAAATTCGTCTCATTGCCATACGTCGAGTTTGCTAAAAAAATCATCATATTTGCTTTTAAAAAAATTCAAGATGCCCACCTGTATCAAAAACAAATGAATATTTCAAAATTTTAAGCGCATAAAAAGTAAAAAAAGGCATTTCATTACTAAATCCCAAATTTGGTCAATTTATGTTTAGTAGTTTTTGAATTCCAGGACAGTTTCCAGACCCTGTACTATAAGGTATACAAGGTGTGTCACGTAGACGGCCCATTAGCCATATATGGAAAAGTAATATTATTTCAAATTTGAAAGTTTATTTACAAAGGTTTGTCAATACGCTCTATCTAATATTACACAGGGTGTTTCGAAAGTAACGATCAAGTTTGTTATTTTAAAATGAACACCCTGTAGTTTTTTACATTTTTAGATTTGTCATGAGAAGCTGATTTCAAAAACCTATTACACTTATAACCTAAATAGTTTTGAAGATATAGATTGTGATTGCTTCGGACAAACGACATAAAATCAGATAAAACGGTTTACATGTCCCTATCCTAACTTTTTGAGTTCTACTTGGTAACATAAGAAGAAAATGTATACAGGCTGATCAAAATTTGTGTAGCTTTGATCACCCTATTTGAATTTTGTTCTTATGCCATTAAGTAGAACTCAAAAAGTTAAGATATGGACATGTAAGTCGTTTTATCTGATTTTATGTCGTTTGGCCGGAGCAATTACTTAAAGTTGAAAAATTGCGATTTTCAATTGTCTATAACTTGAAAACTGCTGGCCACATCAGATTTTTTACATTGGCCTTATGGTATAGTATCGTACAATAAAGATATCGTCTTCATATTAAAATTAATTTTAAAATTCGAATTTTCTAAAAATCCTAATAGAATTTAAAATTTAGATTTATTTTAAAAATTTATGATCATGTTTCAGAGTTTTTCTATAATTCAAATTTTCATCTAATTTTTTTTGGAAATTAAAATTAAAAATATTTTTTTCTGTAGTTAAACTTTTAATTTTAAATGTTTTGGTAATTAGATTTTTATTTTCATTTTTTTTCAAAACAAAATTGATATTTCTTCAATTTATGATCATGTTCCAGAGTTTTTCTATAATTCAAATTTTTATCTAATTTTTTCTGGAAATTAAAATTAAAAATATTTTTTTCTGTAGTTAAACTTTTAATTTTAAATGTTTTGGTAATTAGATTTTTATTTTCAATTTTTTTCAAAACAAAATTGATATTTCTTCAATTTATGATCATGTTTCAGAGTTTTTCTATAATTCAAATTTTCATCTAATTTTTTCTGGAAATTAAAATTAAAAATATTTTTTTCTGTAGTTAAACTTTTAATTTTAAATGTTTTGGTAATTAGATTTTTATTTTCAATTTTTTTCAAAACAAAATTGATATTTCTTCAATTTATGATCATGTTTCTGAGTTTTTCTATAATTCAAATTTTTATCTAATTTTTTCTAGAAATTAAAATTAAAAATATTTTTTTCTGTAGTTAAACTTTTAATTTTAAATGTTTTGGTAATTAGATTTTTATTTTCAATTTTTTTCAAAACAAAATTGATATTTCTTCAATTTATGATCATGTTTCTGAGTTTTTCTATAATTCAAATTTTTATCTAATTTTTTCTAGAAATTAAAATTAAAAATATTTTTTTCTGTAGTTAAACTTTTAATTTTAAATGTTTTGGTAATTAGATTTTTATTTTCAATTTTTTTCAAAACAAAATTGATATTTCTTCAATTTATGATCATGTTTCAGAGTTTTTCTATAATTAAAATTTTCATCTAATTTTTTCTGGAAATTAAAATTAAAAATATTTTTTTCTGTAGTTGAACTTTTAATTTTAAATGTTTTGGTAATTAGATTTTTATTTTCAATTTTTTTCAAAACAAAATTGATATTTCTTCAATTTATGATCATGTTTCAGAGTTTTTCTATAATTCAAATTTTCATCTAATTTTTTCTGGAAATTAAAATTAAAAATATTTTTTTCTGTAGTTAAACTTTTAATTTTAAATGTTTTGGTAATTAGATTTTTATTTTCAATTTTTTTCAAAACAAAATTGATATTTCTTCAATTTATGATCATGTTTTAGAGTTTTTCTATAATTCAAATTTTCATCTAATTTTTTCTGGAAATTAAAATTAAAAATATTTTTTTCTGTAGTTAAACTTTTAATTTTAAATGTTTTGGTAATTAGATTTTTATTTTCAATTTTTTTCAAAACAAAATTGATATTTCTTCAATTTATGATCATGTTTCAGAGTTTTTCTATAATTCAAATTTTTATCTAATTTTTTCTGGAAATTAAAATTAAAAATATTTTTTTCTGTAGTTAAACTTTTAATTTTAAATGTTTTGGTAATTAGATTTTTATTTTCATTTTTTTTCAAAACAAAATTGATATTTCTTCAATTTATGATCATGTTTCAGAGTTTTTCTATAATTCAAATTTTTATCTAATTTTTTCTGGAAATTAAAATTAAAAATATTTTTTTCTGTAGTTAAACTTTTAATTTTAAATGTTTTGGTAATTAGATTTTTATTTTCAATTTTTTTCAAAACAAAATTGATATTTCTTCAATTTATGATCATGTTTCAGAGTTTTTGTATAATTCAAATTTTCATCTAATTTTTTCTGGAAATTAAAATTAAAAATATTTGTTTCTATAGTTAAACTTTTAATTTTAAATGTTTTGGTAATTAGATTTTTATTTTCAATTTTTTTCAAAACAAAATTGATATTTCTTCAATTTATGATCATGTTTCAGAGTTTTTCTATAATTCAAATTTTTATCTAATTTTTTCTGGAAATTAAAATTAAAAATATTTTTTTCTGTAGTTAAACTTTTAATTTTAAATGTTTTGGTAATTAGATTTTTATTTTCAATTTTTTTCAAAACAAAATTGATATTTCTTCAATTTATGATCATGTTTCAGAGTTTTTCTATAATTCAAATTTTCATCTAATTTTTTCTGGAAATTAAAATTAAAAATATTTTTTTCTGTAGTTAAACTTTTAATTTTAAATGTTTTGGTAATTAGATTTTTATTTTCAATTTTTTTCAAAACAAAATTGATATTTCTTCAATTTTTGATCATGTTTCAGAGTTTTTCTATAATTAAAATTTTCATCTAATTTTTTCTCTAAATTAAAATTAAAAATATTTGTTTCTATAGTTAAACTTTTAATTTTAAATGTTTTGGTAATTAGATTTTTATTTTCAATTTTTTTCAAAACAAAATTGATATTTCTTCAATTTATGATCATGTTTCAGAGTTTTTCTATAATTCAAATTTTCATCTAATTTTTTCTGGAAATTAAAATTAAAAATATTCTTTTCTGTAGTTAAACTTTTAATTTTAAATGTTTTGGTAATTAGATTTTTATTTTCAATTTTTTTCAAAACAAAATTGATATTTCTTCAATTTATGATCATGTTTCAGAGTTTTTCTATAATTCAAATTTTCATCTAATTTTTTCTGGAAATTAAAATTAAAAATATTTTTTTCTGTAGTTAAACTTTTAATTTTAAATGTTTTGGTAATTAGATTTTTATTTTCATTTTTTTTCAAAACAAAATTGATATTTCTTCAATTTATGATCATGTTTCAGAGTTTTTCTATAATTCAAATTTTCATCTAATTTTTTCTGGAAATTAAAATTAAAAATATTCTTTTCTGTAGTTAAACTTTTAATTTTAAATGTTTTGGTAATTAGATTTTTATTTTCAATTTTTTTCAAAACAAAATTGATATTTCTTCAATTTATGATCATGTTTCAGAGTTTTTCTATAATTCAAATTTTCATCTAATTTTTTCTGGAAATTAAAATTAAAAATATTTTTTTCTGTAGTTAAACTTTTAATTTTAAATGTTTTGGTAATTAGATTTTTATTTTCAATTTTTTTCAAAACAAAATTGATATTTCTTCAATTTTTGATCATGTTTCAGAGTTTTTCTATAATTAAAATTTTCATCTAATTTTTTCTCTAAATTAAAATTAAAAATATTTTTTTCTGTAGTTAAACTTTTAATTTTAAATGTTTTGGTAATTAGATTTTTATTTTCAATTTTTTTCAAAACAAAATTGATATTTCTTCAATTTATGATCATGTTTCAGAGTTTTTCTATAATTCAAATTTTTATCTATTTTTTTCTGGAAATTAAAATTAAAAATATTTTTTTCTATAGTTAAACTTTTAATTTTAAATGTTTTGGTAATTAGATTTTTATTTTCAATTTTTTTCAAAACAAAATTGATATTTCTTCAATTTATGATCATGTTTCAGAGTTTTTCTATAATTCAAATTTTCATCTAATTTTTTCTGGAAATTAAAATTAAAAATATTCTTTTCTGTAGTTAAACTTTTAATTTTAAATGTTTTGGTAATTAGATTTTTATTTTCAATTTTTTTCAAAACAAAATTGATATTTCTTCAATTTATGATCATGTTTCAGAGTTTTTCTATAATTCAAATTTTCATCTAATTTTTTCTGGAAATTAAAATTAAAAATATTTTTTTCTGTAGTTAAACTTTTAATTTTAAATGTTTTGGTAATTAGATTTTTATTTTCATTTTTTTTCAAAACAAAATTGATATTTCTTCAATTTATGATCATGTTCCAGAGTTTTTCTATAATTCAAATTTTTATCTAATTTTTTCTGGAAATTAAAATTAAAAATATTTTTTTCTGTAGTTAAACTTTTAATTTTAAATGTTTTGGTAATTAGATTTTTATTTTCAATTTTTTTCAAAACAAAATTGATATTTCTTCAATTTATGATCATGTTTCAGAGTTTTTCTATAATTCAAATTTTCATCTAATTTTTTCTGGAAATTAAAATTAAAAATATTTTTTTCTGTAGTTAAACTTTTAATTTTAAATGTTTTGGTAATTAGATTTTTATTTTCAATTTTTTTCAAAACAAAATTGATATTTCTTCAATTTATGATCATGTTTCTGAGTTTTTCTATAATTCAAATTTTTATCTAATTTTTTCTAGAAATTAAAATTAAAAATATTTTTTTCTGTAGTTAAACTTTTAATTTTAAATGTTTTGGTAATTAGATTTTTATTTTCAATTTTTTTCAAAACAAAATTGATATTTCTTCAATTTATGATCATGTTTCAGAGTTTTTCTATAATTAAAATTTTCATCTAATTTTTTCTGGAAATTAAAATTAAAAATATTTTTTTCTGTAGTTGAACTTTTAATTTTAAATGTTTTGGTAATTAGATTTTTATTTTCAATTTTTTTCAAAACAAAATTGATATTTCTTCAATTTATGATCATGTTTCAGAGTTTTTCTATAATTCAAATTTTCATCTAATTTTTTCTGGAAATTAAAATTAAAAATATTTTTTTCTGTAGTTAAACTTTTAATTTTAAATGTTTTGGTAATTAGATTTTTATTTTCAATTTTTTTCAAAACAAAATTGATATTTCTTCAATTTATGATCATGTTTTAGAGTTTTTCTATAATTCAAATTTTCATCTAATTTTTTCTGGAAATTAAAATTAAAAATATTTTTTTCTGTAGTTAAACTTTTAATTTTAAATGTTTTGGTAATTAGATTTTTATTTTCAATTTTTTTCAAAACAAAATTGATATTTCTTCAATTTATGATCATGTTTCAGAGTTTTTCTATAATTCAAATTTTTATCTAATTTTTTCTGGAAATTAAAATTAAAAATATTTTTTTCTGTAGTTAAACTTTTAATTTTAAATGTTTTGGTAATTAGATTTTTATTTTCATTTTTTTTCAAAACAAAATTGATATTTCTTCAATTTATGATCATGTTTCAGAGTTTTTCTATAATTCAAATTTTTATCTAATTTTTTCTGGAAATTAAAATTAAAAATATTTTTTTCTGTAGTTAAACTTTTAATTTTAAATGTTTTGGTAATTAGATTTTTATTTTCAATTTTTTTCAAAACAAAATTGATATTTCTTCAATTTATGATCATGTTTCAGAGTTTTTGTATAATTCAAATTTTCATCTAATTTTTTCTGGAAATTAAAATTAAAAATATTTGTTTCTATAGTTAAACTTTTAATTTTAAATGTTTTGGTAATTAGATTTTTATTTTCAATTTTTTTCAAAACAAAATTGATATTTCTTCAATTTATGATCATGTTTCAGAGTTTTTCTATAATTCAAATTTTTATCTAATTTTTTCTGGAAATTAAAATTAAAAATATTTTTTTCTGTAGTTAAACTTTTAATTTTAAATGTTTTGGTAATTAGATTTTTATTTTCAATTTTTTTCAAAACAAAATTGATATTTCTTCAATTTATGATCATGTTTCAGAGTTTTTCTATAATTCAAATTTTCATCTAATTTTTTCTGGAAATTAAAATTAAAAATATTTTTTTCTGTAGTTAAACTTTTAATTTTAAATGTTTTGGTAATTAGATTTTTATTTTCAATTTTTTTTCAAAACAAAATTGATATTTCTTCAATTTTTGATCATGTTTCAGAGTTTTTCTATAATTAAAATTTTCATCTAATTTTTTCTCTAAATTAAAATTAAAAATATTTTTTTCTGTAGTTAAACTTTTAATTTTAAATGTTTTGGTAATTAGATTTTTATTTTCAATTTTTTTCAAAACAAAATTGATATTTCTTCAATTTATGATCATGTTTCAGTTTTTCTATATTTAAAATTTTCATCTAATTTTTTCTCTAAATTAAAATTAAAAATATTTTTTTCTGTAGTTAAACTTTTTATTTTAAATGTTTTGGTAATTAGATTTTTATTTTCAATTTTTTTCAAAACAAAATTGATATTTCTTCAATTTATGATCATGTTTCAGAGTTTTTCTATAATTCAAATTTTCATCTAATTTTTACTGGAAATTAAAATTAAAAATATTTTTTTCTGTAGGTAAACTTTTAGTTTTAAATGTTTTGGTAATTAGATTTTTATTTTCAATTTTTTTCAAAACAAAATTGATATTTCTTCAATTTATGATCATGTTTCAGAGTTTTTCTATAATTCAAATTTTCATCTAATTTTCTCTGGAAATTAAAATTAAAAATATTTTTTTCTATAGTTAAAATAAAATTGATATTTCTTTAAGATTCATCTAATTTTTTCTGCCATTGTTAATAAATTCGACAATTCGACAACAAATAAATTTATTATAGGTGCTAAATAGATATAATGTCATAGATCTAGAAGAAGAAAGTGACATTCATTGGCAATGAGCTGTTTAATTATCTGTAAGATACGTTCAGTAATACTACGAGAAGGAACACATAAATTAGATAATATACAGGGTTCGGTTTGAAAATATTTGCAAACTATACGGATAGTGTATGTGGATAAAATAGTGTTTTAGATATTATTGGAAGGATTTGTTTGTGAATCAAGATTAACGTGACAAACACTAGATATTTCCTGTATTTTGTTCATAAAAACAACTGCAAATATAGTTAAAAATAAGCTATAATAAATATTTCTTAAAAAAATGAAACACTACACTTGAATAGCGGATAAGTGTTATGTTGGCCACGACCCATATTTATAAAGACTATTTATTTTTAATTGTTACCAAAAAATTCTAACTAACCTGAGTCAAAGGTTTGACTGGTACAGATTCTACATGTATTCCTCCGATCTCTATACTATTAGGACTTAATGGCATCTTTGAATTAAGAGAATAATGACAGTTAATTAACATTAAACTTATATTGCTCATAATCCTTTCATCGTCTAAATCTACACCGGTATATTTTTTTGACCATCGATTACCTGGATCGTGCATAAAGATTTTATAAAATACAACGTTAAAAACGTGCATCAGGGTATTTTCAACTCGAGCTAAAAACCCCATATGGTCGTTATGACCCATGAAGTGATTAGGAACGTAAGAAGGGTTTCCAATACTTCCAAAGTCTTGGTAGGCCCACGGCATCCAGATAGATGAAGCCAAACCTTAAAAAAAACATATTATTGGCAATAGAACTATCAGAAACGCTTATATTTTATTAAACAAATTTACAGAACGTGAAGTGATAATGTCCTGTTTCCATTCAGCGTCAGCAGTTTACGTACTAGTTCAGAAAAAATTGCGTTTATTCTTAGTAATCGCTTACCTATCACAGGTGCATTGAATCGCTTTGCAACGCCCATGAAACAGGGCGTATTAAATAATTCTATTAAAATTATATCAAAATGGTTATCCTCTTGAAGAAATCTCTGGTAGTTTGGATGTGATAATCCCTCTTCACAGGATATACTGGCACCAAACGCGAGAAAAACTATACAAAGGTACCTATCTAGTCTTGTTCCTGGAAACACGAAAATCATGTATTAATTTTTTTTGGGGTTTTACAAATTTTATTAAGGTACTGGGGTGCAAAGCGTGAAGTAGGTTAAAATTTCATGAACTCCAGAATGGAGCTCGGTTCTGAATTTAACATGACTTTCCGTTTGTGTGTTCGCTCGTTAGTGAATTTTTGATTTTTTTTTAACTGTTATTTCAGAATCAGATGGTACATAAAAAATAAGGTACAGAGGATTAGGATAAAAAGGTAAAGGGCAAAATATTTTCTTAAATAGGTAGGGTCAATAAGGGACCCGAATATTTTTAAAGAAGCAAACTGAAGGGGTAAGTGATAAGGACCAAATATTTTTACATCTACAGAAGGGGCGAAGGAACTATATAGTTTTAGATGGGTAGTCTTAAAAAGGAGTTTGGAAGTATTAAAACAGCGGCCAAGTGAAGGAGAGGACCAAAATATAAGTATGTATAAAGAGCTTGGACAATATTTAACTTTTCACAGATAAATGTATGGGTATTTAATATTTTTACTTATATTCATATCTAAAATCTATTAATCTGTCTGTGTGCTCGATTTTTTTGTTATTTTTGATAAATAACATAGGCGTTTTGTCGTTCCTATTACGCATGATTTTTCTATACGTATATATTCTACGTCTCAGTTATAATATAATACCATTTGTTCTCGTCAAAATATGACTATTAACAACGAAGTTACACAATAATACCCTTTTGTCGTTGATTCTGCGTATGATTTTTGTTTACGTATACATTCTACGTCTCGTGTGGGTCGGAACAAAGCCGAAAAATGGAAATATTTTCAGCCGGAACAAGAGTAGCCCCCCTCTGTTTTCGAGGATCTAAACAGGATGGTAATGTTAGAATTTCTCTTTGGAGTTGCGCAACCCCTAAAAATGTCCAAAAACTACCCCCGGGGGGGTTAAACACGATTCAAGAGGTTTCCCTGCAGAGAAAAACAATTTCCACCGGTTTTCAAGGATGATGAGCACGGTGGTAGTGTTGAATATCGGTTCCGACCTGTTCCAACTCCTTGACGGGACAATTTACGGCCCCGAAAGGGGTGAATTCTTATATTTTTTGAATATCAGCGAGAAACACATTCCTCTATGTTGTAAAAGATGGTGAGCATGGTGTTGGTGTTGGATATCGCGTCCGAACCCTCCACCGACCAATACTCGTTCGGCACTTGTGGTTCCTCACGTTCGCTAACGCTCATGCTCAGAAATGTTCACTCGTATCGAATTTTTCATTCTAACCTTGATACAAAATCTACTATTAAAACATTTGTTAGTAATATTTTATTTGATGTTACAAGGTACTCCTATCAGATAATAATTAAACAGTTGATATTTAGAATTATCGTTTCTCGGTTTGCTGATGTTGTCATGCCATGGTTTCGAATTTTGGAACTCTGTTTTCAGCAATCGATAGCTGGTCACAATAGCTCGCTCACCTGATATTTTCAATGACTTAAGTCAACTGCAATGGGCTGTCTGTCCGTTTGTGCGTGCGTCTTTCCGTCTATCTCAGAGGTAACTCAAGAACGGTTTGGAATTTTGTATTTCTAGTTTTAGCACTCGATATCTGGTTACTTTAGCTCGCCCACCTATTCACAGACCCAAGTCAACTTTAACCGTCTGTCTGTCCGTCTGTTTTCGGACATGATATTCCATAGTACTGAACAAAGTAGCTGAGTTAGTTGTATATTGGTAGCTTGCTGGGTTTATTGTTTCTCAAATTTTCTACGAAACTGTACTAATAAATATTTGATACGACGTTTCATGTCTTAACATTACTTTTAAGTACGGACCTTTTTTATAACAAAAATTGTTAGACCGTTAAAATTCAAATTCAGTTATATACCACACTTGTCACTTTAACGACGTTGTATCTGAAATAACTAACATCATCAGTGACAATTTTTTGTAAATTCGTAAAATAAATATAACATTACTTAAAAAATTCGATAAAAAAAGTTGCATATCACTGAAACAAAAAAATTTTTATCAAAATAGTAGAAATTAAACAAGCAGAAAAATAATCGACCAGCAATGCGATTAAAAACGTAATTATTATGAAAATTTTAAAATTCCAATGACAGCTTTATATTTTGGTCCACATTTTAGATTTTCCGACCACTGTGAGGAATTATTATGAATTATTTGTAAGAATTCCTCAAATTGTCCTCCCCCTTGTTCAAGATATTTTATAATTCTTTCATATTTCAGGGTAAACATAAACTGGATCGTACCTGGATAAATTCCTAAAGTACAGTTCATAGCCGAAAGCTAATAAAAAAAGAGGTGGAAAAAGAAAGGAATAGGAATTTCAAGATGAAATAAAAAGTCCATGTCCGTATTAAAAAATATTTGAGGGTTGTCCTTCAATGACGAAACGTTGTTTAAAAAAATTAAATAATAATAATACAAATATTTATTTCCAATAAATAAAAATACAATATTATAAGAATTAAAACATACCAATAAACTAAAAACAATTATAAGTCAACGATTTAAAAAATAAATATTACCATGACCTGAAGTTAAAAATATATCGTGACCGAATCATTCATATATTATTTCACAATTTGCATAATTTATAATTAAAAAAAAGAAATAAATAAAAAAAAATCTTATTTTAAGTAAGTGAATATACCAAAATAAATTAACATTAATTAATGTAAAAAAGAATTAATTATATTAAATAGTTAATTATCTTTGTTTTTATACCCTATGTTAAGCTTTATTTGACCTTCAATAAAAAACCTTATAAAGCTTTATCTTCTTTAAAAATTCAAGATGTTAATTTAATAAAAACAAATCGTCAATTTCAGTTTTCCACAAACCGGATCTATTTTGATTAAAAAAAAACCATTCAATTCGTCGTAAAAATATGAATCTTTTTTCATATTAAACCAACTTTGTATTTATAACGGTTTACGAAATTCCAACAGTGCTAAATTAAATTAGCAGCACCCTGTATTTAAGTAAATGGAATGTGTTATTAAATATTTTAAGTGTTATTAAATATTTTAAGAATTTGCGTTTATAGCCCGTTCGCTATATACAATATCCATTTCTGAACCCACTTTATATAAAAAATACACCTTCCTCTAGTTTTACCGGTGATGGATATTGATATTTAAGTCAGATGGGACTAGATCTAGCTCTTTTAACACTGCCTTAGTCCCCTAATCCGACTGATAAAATTTTAGTCCCCTAGTCCGCCTGATAAAGTTTTTTATCTAACTTTTCTTTTCTTCTTTTTTTTTTGTTGTCTTGATCTGACATAACATTTCGAATATTTAACTACATGTCACTTTTGGGAAAGAAGAATTATGGATCAAATCATTTTCCGATTTTTCCTGACTTTATCCGTTCTTTTCCAATTGTTTTCCGATAGTTTAAGGTTCTCAATTCTTTTTTTCAATAGAGTTAGCCTCCACCGTCAAACGCGAAGTAGTTATATATAAAAATATAATTGAATATTAAAATAAATATAAAACTGGAAATTTAAAGTATAGGTAGTACAGCTGGCTATGAAATTTACTAATTAAAACAAAAGTAAGAATTTCAAGCAAGAAATCGAATTTTAAATAATAAATATTTATTGATTTGATATTCATGCCTAAAGTCGGGACACTCATGTAATCAAGGACAATATAAATGGTATGAACTTACCTGTCAACATATCAAATGATAAAATCTCGGTAGTATTTAAAATTTCTTGTGCGACACTGATATCTCTCCAATTAGGCACAGGATTTTTTTGAGGAAACCTCGTGATAAGAGTCAGATTATGTCCATTAGATGCCAATTTTTTAAAAACAGGTTCAAAAACTAATTGATGACTTTTACCTTGATGCGGCATTATGGCCAAAATATTTAAACATTCCGTTACTGTCAGTAAAGACAGTAAAATCAGCTGGAGAGTAAAATACAATTTCAAAATCATTTTTAATCAGCCGCTGCCACTACACATAAACAGAAATACGTTTTATTCCATACTGATACTATTATTATAACTGTTTATCTGATGGTCAACATCCCACATTCGAGTCATTGGCGGCGTTGCCGAAATTATTTACTTATTCCCTAGAGCTAGTATTATTACCGGAATTTTTAACGAGCAAACGAATTTTCATAAAAAAATCCTGTAGGAGGGAAAACTCCGGTTATTAGTTCTAGATCGTGGGAAATTCGGTTAGAAAATTTCACACTCGTATGAAGTTAGCGTCCAAATGCACCCCCACTACCAAACTAAACTTACACGATATAAAAATATAAGATTATTATATTATTTATATAATAAAGTTACTAAATCCGGCTAATTTTTAAAATCAGAAAAGCATTAATTATTCTATCTCCGTTATTAATAATCGTACAACCTCCATTCTTGTTTTCAAAAATCTCCTTTTAATATACTCTATACATTTATTTAACTCTTTTTGACGCGTCGATCCAGTTTCACCCTTAAAACTATACCGCTATCGGAACCATCGAGTCCTCCCCTCTACACCGTATGTAGCAATGATCGATCGAGAATCAATACGGCTAGAGAACGCGATATTGAATCAGCGGTCAGGGAGTTCTGTGACAGACATCGTGAGAGCCAGTCGACTGAGATTAGCAGCTGCCGTATACCGGGTGAGACATTATTAATTATAATTAAATGTAAATTTCATGAATTTTTCCAAGTCCGGAAAAAGTAGATAATATTAGATATAAATTTTGACGATCTGTACTAAGTCCAATATATCGCTTCCGCGCAAGCTTAAACCCCCTCCGAATCCGAACAAAAGCAAAGAGTACCTACTAGGTTTAGAAAGTTCAGTTAGGTTCGCCTTAGGCCCTTGCAGACGGCGATACTGCTAGTCGAGAAAATCACACAGTATCGTTCGATGGTATATAACTGTTTATACTAGGACGGAGTACCTATAGTCAAGAAAATCACAGGGTACATGTCGTTATTGTGTAACTTTTATATATAGTTAAAGGAGACCCCGGAAAGTACTGATAGTCGAGTAAATCACACTCTGTACTCACTCCGGCGACGTAATTTCACCGTAATAGGGATTGTTTATTAATTTAGGGGGATACGACCGACTAACACACAAATACCGAGGACAGTTAGGTTCACCTTAGGCCCATGCAGACAACGATACTGCTAGTCGAGAAAATCACACTATCGTTCGATGGTATATAACTGTTTATACAAGGACGGAGTACCCATAGTCGAGCAAATCACAGGGTGCGTGTCGTTACTGTATAACTGTTATATATAGGTAAAGCGAACCCCGGAAAGTACTGATAGTCGAGTAAATCAAACTGTACTTACTCCGGCGACATAATTCAGAGAATTAGGGTGGGAACCGACAAGGGTAACGACTTAACCTGTAAGACTTTGTCCAACATAGATTTCGATTTATCTCATTCACCGCTTAACCACGACGTCTCGCCGCATTCTTTCATTTCTCGCTTTCAACATACTGCACTGTCACTTTGAAGCTCACAGCTTCCCGATATTCGGCTTATTCCTTATTTTTAATACCCAGTTATATCCGTTATGCTTTTCATCGTTCAGCGCTGCTAAATCGTTTCGTATTCCGCAAGACCCGCGTCAGCTTTTTGAACCCGTTGCACACCCTTTTCTCTTACCAGCTTTGGTAAAATTATTTGTTAACTGTGGTGAACAATAAAAGGTTTATTTTCATTTGGTAATTTTATTTATTTTTCTGTTCACATAAACTAACATGGACAAGTAAAGTCTGCCCTTCCGGCTGTCAAGAGGTTGGTCGAGGCCATAACGACCCCTGGAGTATTAAATCTTCACTGACGCTACCCGGTGCAAGTGGCCTTCACACTATAAACGGAAGGTGGCGCCCGAGGCAATCTGAGACCTGAACCAACTCGCCAAAAGACCGCGAACACATTATTTTTTCTTTTAAAACCAAGTGTTCACCATCTGATATTGTAAAATAAACTTATATGGGTTTTGTTCACTTGATCCCAGCGGTCAATTTTATCAGCGGGGTTCCGTAATCCTACCGGTCTTTTGGCCTCAAGTTTTAAAATTAGGTGGGCCTTTTGGGCAGTGGTTATCGAACATAAAGTAATATTTTTAAGAAAAATTAATTGGAATATTTTTTTTAATTTTTTTTCTCAAAATAAATATCCTTCATTTGATTTGTATGGTAATTTTTTTTTTCTCTAAATAAATCTTGTATCATAAAGAATTTTTTTCTTCAAATAAAAACAATGATTTGACAAAAATTTTATTTCAACTATATCTAAAACAAATTAAAAAAAACTCATAATTAATACAAAACAATGTGAAAAATCATAAAAAATATACTATTAGAAAAATACAACACTAAGAAAAATATAAAATAGCTACATAAAATACCGATTCAAAATTATACTAGGCATTACAAAAATACAACACTAAAAAATATAAAATACCGAATAAAAATTATATTACATTTTTATAATAATACGAAACTGCTTTAATAAATTGACACCTCGTGTGTTATTTTTGTATTGTTTTTAAATTCGTTAAATACACATGGCGTTTTTTATAATTCGAGTTTTACAGTTTGCTACGTATATGTGTACTATTTAATTTCACATATGTATTTAACTGAATATCGAGAATAACATACATTTGAATATACTCGATTAAGAGTATTAGAGTAGTAAAATAAGACAACCCCATTCATAAAACCAATAATTTAACAATAATTTTATTTAAACTGTATCTAGGAATAACTCACAATTGAAGAAATTACAAAAATATTATTTAATACTTAAATAATCCTATTTCATTTTCCTAGAACCCTTAATCCCGCTTTCGTGCTCAGAAAGCCTACACCTTTAGAAGGGACAAAAGTTTAAATTCGGGTAAAACTGACCACTGTGCCGAAAAGGGCTCCACCCATTTTTCATATCTAATTACGAACGTTTGTATCTTTAGGCCTGATGATGGTTAGTGACCGAAACTAGTTGCCTGCTAGTACTTTTTTATTCAATTAAATTTTGTGGTACCTGACTTTGTGCTTTATTACCTGGAATTATAGGATAGTCATAATGGGCTACTACTTTATTTAAGGAATCATATAGAATTTGAAAGTGAAATAGTTTCTATTGGTGATTTTAACTTTCTTCAAATTAAAATATGTAGTGATGACAGTGACAAAACTTTTTTAATATCAGGAATTTATAGGCCACCTTCCACCTTCACATCCGCTGAGAAAAATTACTTCTCGACCTTGGTGTATAATATACTATTAATCACTAGTGAGTTAAAGATGTATTTCATCCACTCATTTTAGTAGACAAAAGTACTCAACGAAATTGGAAAAAAAGTTGTTTGACAATTATGAGGAGAATAAGAGCCTGTTTAATAATCATTCTCCTACTAATTTAGTCCTTTTTGCCATGGTTATTTAATTATTAATCGATCAGATATTATCTTAATTTGATTATATTGGCCTTGGCTTAGTAAATTAAAAATTTATTTTCATTTAGATAATTGTTTGTAAGAACATACGTACATAATTTGTTTTGTTCGGTCACTAATAATGTAATTAACTTAAACGTATCATACCATTTTTTGTTGATTTAAAAATGGATGTAATAAAGCAAACCAAACCAGATACTTATATTCTAACAGTAATCTACAATTTTGGTGTATTTATAGATGCAATTCCATGTCACTCGAAACATAAAAAGTGCGTATATATCTATCAATTATTAGTTACTGTTTTAATGATTTTATTAGGATTACAATCTATTTTAAACATAAAATATTTAAATCCAAATTTAGATGATTTTAAATATTACATGTTTCTGTGTACCTATTTTTTCCATTTAACGTTCGATTTAACAATGCTGTATCAACTGATTTGGAAAAAACGAAACTGGAATAAACTTTTCGAAAATTTATACGCTTTGGAAATAAAAAATCAGAAATTATCAGGCTCCACAATACTACGATTTATAGTATTTGTATTATTAGTGATTGAGATATTTATTTTTGGAATAACAATTTTAATCGGCGATTTATCATTTTATGATGTATTAAATATTATATATTATGTAACAAAGACACTACAGATTATTTCAAATATTGCTTTCTTATCAGAAATAACAAATATATTAAAAATTAGGCAAAATAATTTATATAAAATATTGGAACAGTTGCCTACGATAAATAAAAAGGATATTTTCAAAAGGATTAGAACTATTCAATTTTTTTACCAAAATTTATTCAGTATATCAAACAAAATCAACGAATTATTTGGACTTAATATTCTAAATTTATTATTTATTACCTTCTTGTCATATATATCAAATATGAATATGGTACTTATGGTAATAATTGATACCGACAAACCAAGTGACAGTACGGCGTTTGAAGCTTTCAGGGATTTATTTACTTTTACCAGTGTTCATTCTGTAAGTATATAAAGTTCGTTCAATAATCCATAAACTAATAGGAAAGTAATCATATTTATTTTGTTGTCAGTTTTGATGATGGATGTTTTATAAACAAATTAAACTGTCCATTTAGTTTGATTAAGTGAGAGGTATTTCCTATTATTTTCAATCAATTAATGAAATTACTTTATTGTAATTGGTTTTAATCATACAAAGAGGTGTTATCAAAAAGAGAGTAATATATGTTCATATTCCTCAAACCAAATTAGGCCCAAATCAACGATAAGGAAGTTATTTTAATTTTATTTAACATGACCATGTCTAGCAGCTGTCTTCAGTATGATGTTAGATCCTTCGATGGTCCAGATCAGACGCGACGGTCCACTATGGCAAAACGGTTAACATTTTGAAAATTTTGTTTATGTGGGTTGATAAAATTATTTTTGAAATATACACGATGTCCCAAAGTATGAAATATCAAAGTTAGATTTTTTCTTTTAAAATGCCCTGTATTTTATTGCATTTAAAGATTGTAAGTTAAAAATAAGATCAACTTCCTTATTTATTTATTTATTTATTTATTTATTTATTTATTTATTTATTTATTTATTTTGTACATCCTAACTAAAAAGGGTCGAAACAAAGTTACCTACAGATTATTAATAAAATATTATTATATACATATACACAAAGTATTATTATATATACACAAAATATTATTATATATACACAGATACAGTGATCGGGGTATGGAGCCGGAATATTCACTTTTATTAACTATATTTATTTACTATTAGACTTGAATAATATACAACTATTCATGAACTATTTTTTCGAATTACTTGCTTGGGGTATTAAACCAATCTAGATCCTGAACAGACAAAATATTATTCGCTAAACGTAACATATGGACAATATTAGGAGAGTAAGATTTTATATATATATAGAAATGTTACCATATGCCCTTACGAACAATGGACCATTCAAAGGTTTATCGACTCGCAAGTGATGCCACCCGCCTAGAACCGATGACATAAATAGACAACACGCAGTTCCCCCAGGGTTCACATTAATTTCAATCTTCAAGCAGTACACACTTTAGTTAACTAATTTGAACAACAAACGACAAATTGTATAAGTTCAACTATAATAATTTTGTAAGTTTAAGTCGATAAACTATTTTTGTAAACAGTAAATAAAACATTTTTTAAAACGTTCTTTGAGTGAGTGAAACCTTAATTGACACTGCGAACAGGATCCACTACACAGAATAATCTTCATTCCTGGTCAACTTCAATTGTTTGGTAGAGGTCCACACTACGAATCTGAGGAAATAATGCTATAGAGGAAATCAATCTCATTGATCGTCTTCCTGTAAGTACATTTTTCCTAATTCCTTTTACTCTTTATTTTAATGAGCATGTTTTTAAACTCTACTGCAGAAGAATTGAATTTAGTTATTTCACAAAATTCTAAATTTGGTGATAGAAGCCCTCTTAATAGAAAACCGAGTAGTTCGAGAAATTTAAATCTTATTCCTGAAAGTATGATCAGCAACGGCGATATTTCTACACTTTCCGAATATTACGGGTTTAAATTTATCAACATTCATAAAATCGGTAGAGTTTTTAAATGGCCAGAATTTAACTGATCCACAAATATTTATAATAAATGCAAACATATTGTCGCGAATTAAAGGTGAACCACGCGATTTTTTAAATTTTGCAAATAAAATGTCATGGACAGATGTTCGTCCAGCATTATTAGAAAAATACGGTGATCGGAGATCCGAAGGAATTTTAGTCACGCAACTTACGAATGCGGTATAAAAATCCTCAGAAAATTACGACGATTTTCACCACAAATCTAAACGATTTATTACAAAATATTTCGCTTAATTGCAATGCTGAAACTACACAATTTAAGGTACCATATTTTCGAGAATTAGCACTAGATTCATTATCTATGGAAGTAAGTTATCCCTATAATAAACATTTATCTAATTCTAAACTTGACTCTTTAGAAAGCGCGTTACAACATTGCATTTTTTACGATAATCGCGAAGCACAAATCTCTTAAATTATCTAAGAAATCAGACGACAAAACAAAAATTAGAAAAACCGAAAATTGAATACAAAAATAACAATAATTCAACATTCAGAAATACTCAAAATAATTTTAAACCTCAAAATAATTTTAAACAAAGTAATTTCCCTAATACAAGTTTTTCATACAATAAACAGACTTATTAAAATAATTATTCAAATAATTCTAATAATCAATTTAGAAGCCCTATGATGCGAAATAATTATAATCCACCTCAATTTAATTCTACCCCTAAACCTATGAGCGGCGTACAAACAATACGCACTTCTCAACCCATGAGTATGTCAACGAGACGTACACATAATTTTAATGTTCAATCTCAGAATAATTCTGATGAAAATAATGAATTTTTAAATCATTACCCCAGCACTAGTTATGCTGAAAATTCACCAACAGAAACAAATTTTCACAACCCTTAATTAGAGGAATGTTTTGTTATTTTGTTAGGAAATCATGATTTAGAAAAATATTCTGCAATATTAAATTATAAAACAAAAATTTTAACTTTACAAAGATTTAATTTATACATTCCTTTTCAAAATCTCTTTTATAAAATTCTAGTCAATATTAAAAACGGAGAAATATAATTACCTGAAAGAAAAATAATATCATTTTTAATGAATCAATTCACAATGTAACTAATGGTTACATAGACAACATTATTTTAGACGAACCAAGGCAATTAGATCCTATACAAGTAGAATCATTAGACAATTGCGATACTGACAAAACACCTTCAAATTTTGATCCAAAAATTATAAGAACACAACATTTACACCCAGAGGAAAAAGATAAAATCCTACAACTTTGCTATAACTTTAAAAATATATTTTATGATGAAAAAAGGACTTATCTATCACCTCAGCTGTTAAACATGAAATCAGAATAAGAGACGAAAATCCCATATACGCTCGTAGTTTTAGACACCCCAAAAGTATGCAAGAGGAAATTACTAAACAAATTAACAAATTATTAGATCATAAAATCATTCGACCTTCAATTTCCCCATACAGTTTTCCGGTTTAGATCGTACCAAAGAAAATTGACTTTTCCGGTAAGCGGAAGTATAGAATGGTTATCGATTATAGAAAACTCGACTAAATCACCGTTGAAGACAAGTATCCGCTTCCTAAAATAGGCGAGATTTTAAACAATTTAGGAACAGTTATTAAATATATCACTGACATTGAACTTAAAGAAAACGAAATTTAAAAAAAATACAATAATCAAATTTCCTTTAGCGAAACATTTAATTAAAGTTTCGATACGTTATTAGATAAGTTAAATGATAATAATTTAGTACTTATGAATATTGTTGATCATATAGCCCAACAATTAGCTATGATTAATGAAATATTCGGAATACAAAGTCTTAACGAATATATTAAAAAATTAGTTAGGACTATAACACTTTCACAATTAGATTTAACAAATATTGAACTTTTCACACTTGGTGAATTAAAAGCTCTTCAAGCAAAATTAATATCTCTATATTCGCGAAGTTCTCTAGTCTTAAACAATGAGCACCCTTACGAATTAGTTGAATTTTCACACTCTCTTGTGTGCGGTACCCACAAGAAAATGCTCATAATCCTCAAAATACCTATCCTACATGTACGTTCTTACCCAGCTTTTCAAATTTACCCTATACCAAACCAAGATCATGTGATGATAATCCCATCGGATAGATATTATTCAAACAATGTATGGTATGAAGATTGCATACAAAAAGCAGATTTTGCTATATGCCAAAACAGAATTAATTCACGATGCCAAATTCCAAACGTAAAGACGCACCACAGCACATGTTACTGAAATTTTCATACAAGAAACAGATGACGTAAACCAAAAAGTTTCGCATTCCAGTGCCATAATTTCAAACGAAACTTTCGAAATTCTAGGATACAAACTTTCACCTAAAACTGAACAAGAAATTCAAATTCCAAATATAGAACCCATAGAAGAATTAAATCTACAATCAAAAATTTCAACTTGACTGAACGTATTTTCAACACTGTTAATAATTTCATTTTTAGTTTTCATTTAATACGTTATAATTAGGAAAAGAAACAGAATCAGAAAATTGTTATTGGGACCAAGAATCCAACCCCAACAAGCCATCGTCCTTCAGGAGCTATTGGAAGGTTCGAGGATGAAGTTTCATCCCAAGAAGGGAGGAGAAATGTTACCATAAGCCCTTACGAATAATGGACCATTCTGAGATTAATCGACTCGCAAGTGATGCCACCCGCCTAGAACCAAAGACATAAATAAACAACATGCGGGCCCCCCAGGGTTCACATTAATTTCAATCTTCAAGCAGTATACACTTTAGTTAACTAATTTACTTGTGAAATACCCATAGGTATTGAACGACAAATTGTATAAGTTCAATTATAATTATTTTGTAATTTCAAGTCAATAAACTATTTTTGTAAACAGTAAATAAAACATTTTTTAAAACGTTCTTTGAGTGAGTGAAAACTTTATTATATAGTGGGATACTGAACTTTAACCTTGCTCGAGTTTGTCTAGCTGTAATATGAAAGGGTATTAGCGCTAAGAGTTTCGGAGAATTTATTGCATTATTGAGAATTTTATATAGCAACATCAACATTTCAAATATACGTCTAATTTATAATGACCTAATATTGAATTCGGTTCTAGGGAAAGATATTCTGGTAATCAGCTCTTGTATTAAATTTTTTATAATAGAAATAGCGCAAAAATTTGTTATGAATTTTAGACTACGTCAGCACTGTAAATGTCGCGGTCCTTCTCTTTTCGAACTCTGGGTGCTTCCGACGTTGAATTCACGGGATTCACCTTAAAACAAAATAAAAACGAAATTTAATTACAAAATCAATGCCTTTCAGTCAAGAAATGTACCAAATAAATATGGCAATATCACATCCCTAAATAAATGCGCCAAATTTTTAATATAGAGGTGGGACAAGCGATTTTAAACCGTAACACCTTAATAGATACCTAATATGGAGGATTGGACGTTAATTGGACGAAGATGAAGATATTGATGATAAGTCTTTAATCCTTCTGCTCGTCTTATTGGCGATAGCTTGCATGAAATGCCTGAACGACAGTTCAGAGAATTGTTTGAATTGTCTAAAACTTTTTGGTGCGAAACAGGGTTCTAAGATTTTGGGAAGCTTTTTTCGTCATGCCGTGACATGCTACTTTTAATAATAGACACCAAGCAAATTTAATAATGAAGCCAGTGGAATCGAGTATCGTGACATAATTACGTAATGTTCCACGACATTAACATTTTTAGAATAAAATGGTTGCCTGGGTTTTCTTAGCGGTAAACCCTACTTGATAACTATTGTAATACTTTTTGCTGTCTACAAGGATATGCATCGGCACCTATTGTCCCTGCATTCAAGGCAACGAACAACAGGAGTGTACTGTCATCTGCAAATCTAATAGATAGGATTTTTAGTTTTTTTTTCAACAAGTCATTAATATAAAGAATGTAAAGTGTAGGCGACTTAATGGATCTCTTGGAACATCGGGGTTGATAGTAAAGGTGTCAGAAAGAAAAACGTCAATCCCTACTTGCAAAGAACGATCCGTAAAAAAACTAGAAAGATATGTGCAATCTCGTCAAAAGCCCATTATGCCAAACACGGTCAATTGCTTTAGAAATGTCCAGCGCAATCGTGCGGGACTGTCCATGTTGTTCAATAGTGCTGTTCGAGAGGTGGGTGACATGGGTAAGGAGGTTTCCTGTCGATTTTTGATTGCGAAAACTATATTACTGTTCACTAAGGATTTCACCAATTATTTTAAAACGTTTTGGATTTCTCTATAACTTTTTTTTTATTTGTGGTCGATAGTTGCATGGTAAGGTTTTAATACATTTTTTCAGCTGGAAGTAAATATTCCTTTTTTATATGATATGTTGAAAAGCCTAGAAAAGACAGGTATTAGCTCTCTGGCACAATGTTTAGGAACAATGACAGGTATTTTATCAGGACCCGAAACTTTTTGTATCTAAATTAGTTAAAATATGCTCTATGACACGCTGTTGGAAAACAATATTGGACATTGTTGATTGGCCATTCTTCACCAAACGTTGATTTTTGTTACACATCAGATAGAATTAACTGTTTTTAACATTTTTTTCAATATACGAATATACTTTCTTTAGACTAGAAAAAAATGTTCAGCCGTGGATAACTTTTCTTTACTCTTACTGTGAGTTTGTTGGTGTATACGAAAACTGGTGAGTGTTTTATATGTTAAGTCAAGATCATTAATTCAACAAAACTATATATCGTTTTGTATTTTTATTTTTAAAAGGACACAGTATATTATTGATGTCAAAATTTATATTATTATTGATCAATTTCGTATATTAAGTAAAATTTT
Organism: Neocrepidodera transversa; assembly: GCA_963243735.1. Lineage (NCBI taxonomy): Eukaryota > Metazoa > Arthropoda > Insecta > Coleoptera > Chrysomelidae > Neocrepidodera > Neocrepidodera transversa. Next base: position 6,717,322 of record OY725350.1, read on the forward strand.
AATTTTTGGCAAAAAAATAGTCTTTTTTGTTTATTCTTAGAGTCGGAAATAATATCAAAAATAGACTGGCGCCAATTCAACCCTTATCATTGACATATTATCCCTAAGTATAATTAAAACTAGATACTATATTAAGGTCTGAAACCACTATTTTCGGAATGCCCAACTGAGAGGGTAGTTTTGTAGTTACACAATTACTGTCATCTTTAAAAAGGAGCAAAGATCTACCTGGTTTTGCTTCACGCCTATTTGGATCTTGATGGGGCTTCTTATAAAATACTGAGTGTTAAGCTCATTTTTCCGTAAGCGGATATTATTATTATTATTGTTATTATATGTCTTGTTCAATACCAGTTCTTTTTTTACATCTCAGTTACTAAATTTTGTAGTTTATTCTTTTTATTCTTCTATTTTACTACAACCTTGTATTAAAGAATGAACAAAAAATGATAATAATTACACTTGCATTTGTACACTTTTTTTAAAAACGTACATTTCAATAATTAGAATATATTTTCGTTACAAACAATATAGGTCAATTAGCTTAATGTTACTGACTGTTTTCATACCGATTTTTCTTGTTCTTAAAAATGGATGTAAAAATGCAAACAAAACCTGATACCTGTTACTTAAAAATAATATACAACTTTGGTGTAATTATAAATGCAATCCCATGTCATTGGGAGTATCGAAAATGGGTGTACATCTTTCAATCATTTGTCAGTATATTATTGATTTTATTAATGATACGAGGTATTTTATATAACCTGTATTTTGATGGATTTGAATATTATATTTTTGTATGTACTTATTTATTTAATTTAACATTCGATATAACGATGTTGTATCAACTTATTTGTAAAAAACCAAGCTGGAATAAACTTTTCGAAAATGTATACGAATTAAAAATTAAAAATCCAAAGTTAAAAGTTTTGTCACTATCACGACTTTTTGTCTTAGGATTAATAATTGTTGGAACCGTTATAAATCAAATAATTAATCTAACCCAAGATTTGTCAGTACTGAATATATTACATGGTTTTTATTATATCATAAAGATGTCGCAGTTTGTTGCTACTGTTGCTTTTATATCGGAAATTATAAATATATTAAAAATAAGACAAAATTATTTATATCAAAGATTAAATGAGTTACCTAAGGTAAATAAAAAGAATATTATGGAAAGGATTAGAACTATTCAAATTGTTAACATAAACATATATACTGTAGCGACTACTACCAATGAAATATTTGGACTATTTATAGGAAATATACTACTCCTTACTTTTTTATCTTTTATAATAAATATGAATAAGTTGCTGCTGGTAGTATTTGACAAAGACAAAGGAAGTGCCATTAATGTGTATCGTACCTCTAGAGATTTCTTGATTTTTACCAGTACTCATTTTGTAAGTATATAAACTCCATTAAATATTTTATATTCATCAAGTGCAACCGGCGTGAAGCGGCTCTACCGCTTTTCATTTCATTAAATTTTCTCTCGTTTTTTCGCTTATTTCTCGTGGTTTAACTAATATGTAGTATTTATTCATTAAGTTAAACAAAATTGAAAAGTCTTAAAAAGTCGGAAACAAATCATGCTTTTTGATTATTCGAAATATTTGTTTAATTAGGATTTTTTTACTAGCTTTAATTTTAATTTTTTACTTAAAAAACAGATTCAAACTTAAAAATCTAGCATCATGAACCTTTAGTCATTTTCATTAAAAATTTGCTTCTGAAAAAAGTCGTTTAATAAAATCATATATAAAGGCTAACTTTTAATAACAATAACTTACATTATGTTAGAGCCGCCTTAAAGGCTCTTGCACGTACATTTACATAGGAAATAAGCAGTAAAAATAAGAAATAGAAATAAGCAGTTAAAAAAAATATTTTTTGTCAACCTATATTCTTTTGAAATACGTATGCGAGCAAACATTAATCAACTGTCAAATGTTAAATTTAGTAATATAATTATATAATAATAATCTAACATTTTTGTATTTTTCTTTGTAAATATCAAAATCATGTCATAAAATGGATGTTAATACTATTTGCGTGGTGCGAGGATTTTGTTAAAAAGTCAAAGTTGTCAATATCAACAAACACTGTTTTTCATTGGTCAGTTACAAAATTTTCATCTTTACGGAAAAAATTATTTCATAATATGTATTATTTCTTAATTTTTATTTTTGAACGTGCCTTACTTGATAACTAATCGAGGATTGATAACGATCTGTCAAATTTTATTTTTTATTTTTAACTGCTTATTTTTTGTGTAAATTTACGTGCAAGGGCCTTAATAGCCTAAATTTATTAAGAATGACAATTGACATTTAGATGTGGACTACAAAGTAAATTACTATTAATAGTGTTAAATATTAAAAATATATCGAAAATTTTTAAAATTGCAGATTAAAAAAACTCCAAAATTTTAAAAAAATTCAAGAATTTTAAACATTTTAAAACATTGAAAAAATTTCAAAAATTGTAAAACACAAAATTTGTAAAAATATGTAATATATAAAAATGTGTAAAAACATGTAAAAATTATTATTTATTTATAATGCTCACATGACAGCATAACTTTTACAAATCATTTATATACGATATCCGCAGTTAAAGGGTTAATATAGATCACTTTTTTTCGCTCTTTTCGAATCAGATTTACAAAATATTGTTATACAGGGTCTAAGGAAGTCAACCTGCCAAATTTGATAAATTTATACCGAGTGGTAGTTGAGTTATGACCATATAAAAATTCAGGCGTAATCTAGATAATGAGGTATCATAGCCCATTATTAACCAATGATTTTGAATAATCCAAGTGTCCCACACCTAACCTAACCTTCAGTTGTTGTATGTACATTTCACTCTGAAACACCCTGTATATTGTTAAAAAAAATTCAGCCTGTATAGGGAATTTCATGTATTACAAAAAATTGGAAAGGCAAGAAAAATAATAAACAGAAGGTGAAACTTTTTGAAATTAAAAAAAATTAAGGTTTGTCAATTTATGATGATATAAAAAAAGGTTTTATTGAAAGTTGTATGGAAATACAGAATGATTATATACCAATTAAATAAATAGATGGATTTCATTTCTTTAAAAAAAAAATATAAAATTTAATATACTAATGAAGAACAATTTAAGTTAAGATTATTATTGGAAGAAATTGGGTTATATGAAAGTATTTAAGAAGCAAAAAATTGGTTAATAAAAAAATTTTGAATTTTAGATGGTTTAGATCCGGGTTTAGAAGCAAAGAAAAGGGAACAAGAGGAAATAACAGGATAAACAAAATATACATATATTTTTTTTATAATTTCTGTAATATTTTTTATTTTTTTACAGAATCCAAGCCAAAATTCAGATAGTGTAAATAACATTACAATATATGTATATTGTAGGCCGGATAATGGCGGAAGCCGAAACTAGTTGCTAACCCTTTGTGAATCTTCTAATTTTTGTTAACCAATATATTATTTTATTTTGGTATTGGATTTGGTGTATTTTATTAACTGATTAACCACACTTAAGAGATGGATAAGTTTTTGGCCTTAAAAAAAATAGCAGATTTTGCTTTAAAAGCCATTATTTGACTTATGCATATTAATGATTTTAAAATATATTTTAACAGCCTACGTGGCTCATATCTAATAATAAAACATTTTCATTTGGACCCTTTTTTTAACAATGTACATTTCACTAATTTGAATATATTTTTGTTTTGTTTCGTGACAAACAATACAAGTCAATTAAATTAATGTAACTAATTACCTTCATACCTCTTTTGTTGTTCACAAAAATGGATGTAGAAAAGCAAACAAAACCAGATACGTGTTACTTAAAAATAATATACAACTTTGGAGTAATTATAAATGCAATCCCATGTCATTGGAAATATCGAAAATGGGTCTATAGCTTTCAATCATTTGTCAGTCTATTAATGATGTTATTTGTAATGCGTAATATTTCAAATGCATACCCGTTTTTTGATGGATTTGAATATTTTATTTTCGTATGTACTTACTTATTTCATTTGACATTCGATTTAACGATGTTATATCAACTAAATTGTAAAAAACAAAGCTGGAATAAACTTTCGGAAAATTTATACGAACTAAAAATAGAAAATCCAAATTTTACAGTTTTAAAAATTTCACCACTTTTTCTATTAGCATTTTTGTTGATTTTAACCATTACTAATGAAATAACAGATTTAACACAAGATTTGTCTTCGCAGAATATATTAAACATTAGTTATTTAATTATAAAAATATCACAGCTTATTGCGAGCATTGCTTTTATATCGGAAATTATAAATATAATAAAAATAAGACAAAATTATTTATATACAAAAATACACGAGTTACCTATGGTTAATAGAAAGGATATTATTGAAAGGATTAGAACCATTCAGATTGTTTACAGAAATATATTTAATATAGCGACTACTATCAATGAAATATTTGGACTGTTTATACTAAATATACTAATCGTTACCTTTTTCTCTTTCATAGTAAATATGAATATAGTACTAATAGTAATATTTGACAACGACAAAGGAAGTAACTTTGATGTGTATCGTACCTTTAGAAATTTATTAACTTTTACCAGTGTTCATTTTGTAAGTATATAAACCTTCCAAAACCTAGTAGATAATTACAAGTAACTTTAATAAATTAGATTTTAGAAATATGTATAATTTATAATAATCTGTTACTTTTTTTTTGTCTTTCATCTCTTTCATACAGATGACTTTCTTGTAGAATATGTTTGACGGATAATTGAACTTCACATATTTGACAGAGGGGTGGTTCTTGTTTTTTCATGAGATACTCGTGTGTTAGCTGCGTATGTCCAATTCTTAGTCTTGATAGTATGACTTGGTGTTTTCTTTTTACTCCTTTGTATGTAATTTTTGTTAAGTTTGGGTTTATTTCTTTTAGTTTGTTATTCGTGCAGGTACTCCATCTATCCTTCCATGGGATCCATAATATTTCAATCCTTTTGTGTTCTCCTTGTAATTGAAATAATTCAGTTTTGATTTTTTTAGAAGAGGGTGTTGTGGGTAGAGTTGTTGTATTCCTTTGATTGCACTTAGAGAATCTGTAAGAATAATGGAGTTCCCGTGGAGATGTCTAGCTTTGGATATGGCTTGTAGTATAGCAAATACTTCTCCCGTGAATATACTGCATGTTTTTGATAATTTGAAACTCATTGTGGCCATTTTCCCAGCTGTTATTCCTACTCCTACATAGTTATTAGTTTTGCTGGCATCAGTATATATTTTATTATAATCATCATACTTAGCAATTATAGAGGAAAAACTTTGGTTTATGAGTATATGTGAGGTATTAGATTTAGGGTATTTGAGAAGTTCAGAGTTACATTAATATTAATAGTCCACGGTGGCGGCATGTCTTGTATAGTTGAATAGGTGTGTTTGAAATTGATGGTATTTTGGATGGTTTGTATGCGTTTATAGAAAGAATTAAGCGACTTACAATTTTGGTCGAGGTTGTTGGAGAGATGATCGGATAAAATGCTATTGTATGTTGAATTTAGTTGGTTTGTATCTGTTACTTTATATCGCCTTAAAATCTATTTTACGCTGTTAACAATAAAGGACCAAGTTGAGATTGTTACATGACGTTATCTGTCTTACAGTAAAATACTATCTAAAACGAAAATCACATACCCCGCCGTAATTTTAAAATTAAAATTATATCTATGTTTTTCAAGCGATTTAAATGAAATTTTGGAAACACATTTTACATAAAATATTGTAGTTAAATACGGATTTAGAATTTTGTTTTTATGCTGAATTTACGAGATAAAAATAAAAAGTTTTTAATTTTACCATTTTTTTAAAAATTAACTCCAAGCGTTACTAGATCATGAAATTGCCTGATTATTTCTACTCTTTTCCTTTAAGATATAAAATTACTTTTAAATTATAGCCCTGATTGGAGCTGCTCTCTAGCGGCGAGATTTTAAGCTTACAGAAATACTTCATCCAAGTCAAATCATAAACATGCTGGTGTGAGCACCAGTGGCGTAGTTTATCAGATATTTATTTTTGTTTTTTTTACGTCATATTATTATTCTTATTTAGGTTAGTCGACTGTAACTGTTTCTAAAAAATGGCAAATAAAACAAGAAGCAGTAAGTAGTCTGTAATTTAAGTAAAACTATATTAGATAAATAAAACAACAACGTTTTATGATTATAATTTCCACAAAGAAGTATAAGAAAAGTTATGTTTTGATTAGTGACATGTTTAATATAACAATTTTAATTATTAACAAAATTATCTTGAAAAATATACTACTAAGATTCAATAATTTTACCATTGTATATAGACTTATATAGTCTATATACAATGATTTTACATTGGCTTATAGATATAGGATATTAAAATTCATTTGAGCCGTTAAATATCATTAATATTTAAATCCAATAAGTTATCCATATCTCATTAATATTTGTTTAAGTATGAAAACATGAAAATTTTGTTCGTTTTGGTGTCTAGATATGCATTAAAATAATTTTGAATATTAAATACATGATGGTGACTCCAAAATAGCGGACAAGATTTATGATTATGGACCGATTAGATTTGAAATTAGTATGTGGAGGTTTTTTTGATCTGAAATTATGAAGTTTTTGTCAAAATTAATAAATTGAGATTTATGATTATAGACCTATTCTTTTTAGTTTGTTTATTACGGTTGTAGCGATTTATATTGTTGTTGAAAAAAATTGAAAACTTGAAATGTTTGTTCGTTATGGTGTGTCTTGATGTGCAAGAAACTAATTTTAATTTTTTTTTAAACATAAGATGTAACATACGGTGACGTAGGCTTTGCGACTTATAATGAGATCAGAAATTGACTTTAATTATCGGAAAAGAATGTCATTTAGCTAATTACTAATATCAATTAAATTATGATAATTAAATGTATTGCTGTTTTGTTTGGTGACAAAGAATACAAATAAATTTACTTTATATAATTTATTTAAACGTCTACTAACACTCTCATATCATTTTCTGGTATTTAAAAATGGATATAAAGCAGCAGTCAAATCCAGATACTTATTATTTACAAATAATTTACAATATAGGAGCAATTATAAATGCAATTCCTTGTTATTGGAAATGTCAAAAATGTGTACATATCTTTCAGGTATTAATTACTATATTTTGGATTATAATTGGAGGAATGTATGTTCTATGCCTTAAAATATTTTTTCTAGATTTAGATGGTTTCGAATTTGTTATAGTTCTAAGTTATATTATATTCCACATGACATTTGATTTAATGATGTTGTATGAACTGATTCGTAAAAAACGAAGCTGGAATAAACTTTTTGAAAATTTGTATGCCTTAGAAGTAGAAAACAAAGTATCAATTTCTACGTCAGCACGATTTGTTATTTATGTGTTATTAGTGGTTGGAATTTTTGTTATTGGAATAATTAAATTAACCCGCAATTTACAAGCGAATAATATCTTAGCTACAGTTTATTTCACGATTAAGGTAATACAGATTATGGCAAAAGTTGCTTTTATATCGGAAATTACAAATATATTAAAAATAAGGGAAAATAATTTATATGAAAAAATAGAAGAATTACCTAAGATGAATAAAAAGGATATTATTGAACGGATTAGAACTGTTCAGATATTTTACAGAAACATATTTAATATAACGGCTAACATTAACGAAATATTTGGAATATTTATATTAAATGAGCTCTTTGTTACATTTTTAACTTTTATATCAAATATTAATCTGATAATAACAGTAATAATTTACAGCGGCATGATAAGGGATATTAATGAGAACGATGCATTTATAAATCTATTTAGTTTTATCGCCATTTATTCTGTAAGTATGTAAAGTATCGTTAGAATAATAGGTTCATTTCCTTATTATAACAGGTGTCCACCCGAAGACTTTAAATGGACTTATATCTGGTGTTTTAACAGATATCGACTTGAAATTTTAGAATACCATTAAGGAAATAAGGGGAATATTAATAGTATATGATATACCACCCCAACGTGAAATTCGCTGCCCCACCCACCCCCGGATCAAAAATTTAAATGACCCCCTGTATTTTTTTGACATATTCTGAAAGAACGTAGTTTTTTAGTATGTTTATGTGAAAAAACACTTAATTACATAATGAACTTTGTAAGATATTTACAGCTAAAAGTTCAGATACTAGATATTCAATATAGAAAGCAAAAATCATAGAAAGCCACTAATATGGTATTCATTTCATCATAAGTTAAAACCATTTCCCCAATTATAATTTTTGACTGCACTTTCCCACAAACCCCCAAAATGAGGCGCATATGCCGGAATAAAATGCCAATTAATGAAATGTTCGCTAATATGTTTTAGAAATGTTGTTTGAGTTTCATTTCTTTGTAAAAATTTATATAAATCGTGTAAATGGTTATGTGCACCTACAAAATTTTTACCATTGTCAGAAAATAAATTTGCACATAGCCCACGTCTGGCAATGAAACGTTTGAAACAATTCAAAAATGCTTCAATGCTTAGATCTATTGCCAATTCTAAATGAACAGCTTTAGCAGCAAAACAGATAAATATGCACAAACTTGATTTAATTTTTATTACACCATGAAATTTGCAAACGCGTAATTCAAAAGGACCTGCATAATCCACCCCTACATTTATGAAAGGTTTACTAGGTGTGACCCTAGCTTCAGGTAATTGCACCATTATCTGCTTAGTATTAAGAGGTTTATGTGTAAAACATACTAAACACTTGTTAAGAATGTTTCGTATTGTACTTCTTCCTGATAAAATCCAAAATTTTAATCTAATGATATTAAGCAAGGTTTGATTGCCTGCATGAAAATTTTTGTAGTGTTAGTATAGAACTAATAATCTGGTTAAAGAATGATTTCTTGGAAGAATAATTTGATAACTTTGATCATAGTTGATTTTACTTTCCCAACCCACCTTCTAGAAGGGAAAGTATTGTGAACGAGCTAAAAAAAACGATTAAAACCATTTCCAGATGGAAGTCTGTCTGTCTGTCTATCTGTGTGTGTATGTGTGTGTGTATTCTTTCACGATAGAGGCCATACGTTTAATCCGATTGAGCTGAAATTTGGTACAGGGATTTGGGTTACCCGTCGGAAGAACCCATTAGTTTTTATACGATATCTGTCAAAAAAAGTTTAACAATATTGTTCAGTTTTAGGTGAAAGTTTGTATCCTAGAATTTCTAAAGTTTCGGTTGAAATTATGGCACTTGATTGCGAAACTTTTTTGTCTGAAATAATCATCGGTTCCACAATCCCTATTAATATTATATCATCTGTTTCTTTTATGACATTTTCAGTAACAAGTATTTACGTTTGGAATTAGGCATGGTGAATTATTTCTGTTTTGGCATATAACAAAATCTGATTTTTGTATACAATCTTCATACCATACATTGTTTGAATAATATCTGGTAGGTCTGATTATCATCACATGATCTTGGTTTGGTATAGAATACATTTTAAAAGCTGGGTAAGAAAGTAACATGTAGGATAGGTATTTTAAGGATTATGAGCGTTTTCTTTTGGGTAACGCACACAAGAGAGTGTGAAAATTCAACTAATTCGTAAGGATGCTCATTGTTTAAGACTAGAGCATTTCGCGAATATAGAGGTATTAATTTTGCTTGCAGAGCTTTTAATTCACTAAGTGTGAAAAGTATATTTTTTTTAATATATTCATTACTACTTTGTATTTCGAATATTTCGTTAATAATAGCTAATTGTTGGGATATATGATCAACAATATTCCTAAGAACTAAATTATTATTAATAAATAAGTGACTGAAGATGGTGTACCCACTAAATATCAGGTGAAGAGTAAAAAAGAGTACTTCAGTGTGTAAAATATATAAATTTATTTAAAATTTGGCTAAGCGCTTTCAGCAAATAAAGCCATCATCAGAGCCTTCTTCAATAAGATACCCCACCAGAGTTATTTAAAAATATGACAACAGATTAAAATTAAAATTAATAGCAAATAGCAAATATTTCGAAATTATGTAAACTGTAACTTAATTTTGAAAGATTAATGGGATATTTATTTAAAATTTCCCATCGGTTCGGGCGGGATAATATCCATTATTGGAAATATACTGAATTTTGACAAGTATCTCTAGAAGTGCTAGGCCTGTCCTGTAAAGAGATATTTTTAAAGTTTTCCATATTCTCTTTGCATATTTAAGATGTGTGCTTGTTTGATTATTTTTGTTAGTCAGTCCTGTTATTGTAGTTTTGGTTTGTTTGGTAGGGGATATACTATGATAGGGTGCATCTAATTTGGGTCTCTTTTTGTTTTTCTTAACATAGATTGTTTGTTTTTTGTTATTGCCTCGGCGGTTTCATTATTTTTTTCTAAAGCTATACTTCTTTTATCCTTAATATGCAATGGGGTGATTTGATTGTATTAATACAGAGCCTATAGGTATATTAGATGCGCCTATTGTTAACTTAACAGATTGAGAAAAATCGGGGTATTGTAACACAGCGGTATTAGAAAGTAGGGTTTTACATTTTTCGAAACGTTCTAAATATGTTGGGTTTATAATATCTATAACTGAGTTATTAATTAGCTTGAGAAGTGGGTATTTTTGAATAGTTTTGACTTTTGCGGGATTTGGTTTGATTCCTTCTGGAGTCACAACGTGACCTAAAAATGCAACTTCTTTTGTCAGAAATTCAGACTTATCAATTTGTACTTTAAGATTTGCGTCGTGAAAAGTTTTAAAAATAGTTGTAATGTGTGATATATGTTCTTGAAGAGATTTTGAAAATATAATTACATCGTCCATATAAACGAAGCAGAATTTGTACAAGAATGGCCGTAGGATATTATCCATTAATTTTTGAAAAGTGTCCCGTCATTCTTTAAACAACCCTTCTGATGAAAACCTTGTGCTAAATCAAGGGTAGTGAAATATGTGGCTTTTCATAAATTGTCTAAAATCTCGTCAAGTTGAGTTGTTTTCTATAATCAATAACCATTCTAAATTTCTTCTCACCGGAAAAATCGATTTTCTTTGGAACAATCCGAACAGGAAAACTGTACGGGGAAATTGTGGGTTGAATGATTTTATCATCTAATAATTTGTTAATTTGTTTAGTAATTTCCTCTTGCATACTTTTGGGGTGACCAAAAATACGAGCGTATATGGGATTTTTATCTCTGGTTCTGATTTCATGTTTAACAGCTGAGGTGAAAGACAAGTCGTTTTTTTCATCATAAAATATGTCTCTAAAGTCATAGCAAAGTTGTAAGATTTTATCTTTTTCCTCTGGGTTTAAATGTTGTGTTGTATTTTTTGATCAAAAGTTGAAGGCGTTTTGTCAGTATCGTAATTGTCTAATGATTATACTTGTATTGGATCTAATTGCATTGGTTCGTCTAAAATAATGTAGTCTATGCAACCGTTGGTAACATTGTGAATTGATTCAGGAAAAAATTTTTTTTCAGGTAATAATATTTCTCCGTTTTTAATATTGACTGGAAATTCATTAAAGAGATTTATCTACTAACTTATAATATAGGTTAACATAATTCAGGGGGTGGAAATTTTCCTCTAACGAAAGGTTGTGAAAATTTGTTTCCGTTGGGGAATTTTTAGTATAAATAGTACTGGGGTAATCATTCAGATATTCGTTATTTTCTTCAGAATTATTAAACGTTAAAATTATGTGTACGTCTCGTTGACAAACTCATGGGTTGAGAACTGCGTATTGTTTCTATACTGCATATTTCGCATCATAGGGCTTCTAAATTGATTATTAGAATTATTTAAGTAATTATTTTGATAAGTGGGTTTATTGTATCAAAAAATCCATATTAGGGAAATTACTTGGTTTAAAATTATTTTGAGGATTTCTAAACGTTGAATTATTATTATTCTTATATTCAATTTCCGGTTTTTCTAATTTCGATTTTGTCGTCTGATTTCTTAGATAATTTTGTAAGAAATTTTTTACTAATTCTCTGAAATATGGTGCCTTAAATTGAACAGTTTCAGCATTGTAATTAAGCGAAATATTTTGTAATAAATCGTTTAGATTTGTAGTAAATTTTTGTTTGGATTTCAACACAGCATATTTCCATGTCTGTGAAGATTTGGTTGTACCACTGCCTACATCGTATACTACAAGTCAATTAACTTAATATTAGTGTATTTTTTTTTTATTTTCATTTTGATAAATTCACACATGAAATGTACTTATTTTATTACATTGCTAAATTTTATTTCTCAAATATTATTTCTAATAAAATATTTAGTACTTACATTTCCGTTTTCACTTGTCGCCACTGTAAAATATCTGGTTTATTTAGAAATAAAACAATCTTTTACTGTCGCTCGAAATCGAATGAATTCATTCTCCTCCGACCATCGGCAGATTCATTTATTAATCACCTAACTTATAAATACATGAATCCTTATATATCAATACATACATTAGTGTATCAAAATATTTACAGTATTCCATTAAAAAATAATAGTTATCTTATGCTGACTTTGTTAAATTACCCTGTATACTTCAAATTTAGGTAAAACCATGTAATTTTTATATCTTTATATAACGTATAATAACATATAATAATGTCAAAAATAATTTATTGCGTAAGTGCCTTACTTTTAATTTCGTAAAATACGTTATTACAGATAATTAGTAATTGGTAAACAATTGGAACACAATTGTTTTGTATTAATATTGAGTTCGATGAAAGATGTTGAAAATGACATGTAAAAAAAGAGATACATTTTTACTAAATTATATATTTCGTGTGGGAAAGATTTTTGGAGTGTTTCCTTGGACCTTAGAAACGAAATACATAAACCATATACAAATAATTTTATTATTATTAATTCTATCTTTTACATTTATTTCTAATTTTTTTGATAAATTAGATGATCCCTACTTGACTGCAATGGATATAACTATTGTTAAGTTCTTCAATTTTAATTACATACTTGTGATTTTGACAACTATATTTGGAATTTTTCAAAATGGTTCATGCTGGAAAAAAATGTTTAAAGTTATTGACCACTTAGAAATCACAACTACTGATTTTTTAACTTGGACAAGAATTTCTCATGTCATTTATCCGTCTATAAGTATTTTATTTATATTTGTATACGGCTTTTATATAATTTACGTTAATACTGGAATAATATTTAGTTTTGAAGCCGTTTTTTCATATATTTTTAGCAGTCAGCTATTAATAATTAATATATATTTCTTCGAATTAAGCGTAATAATAATATTTCGCCAAGACCATTTGTATCTTCATTTCAAAGGATTAATACAGGAAAACGAATTTTTACCAAGAATCATCTCAAATATCCAGAAAATTAAAAAAGTTTACAAAGATATATTCTATATTGTAAGTTATATGAATCGGTTATTTGGAATGTTGATTTTTGATTTAATAATAATAACTTTTATTGAATATATGGTTGCTGTCAATGCAATTCTTTTATATATGTTAGCAGCTGCTGAAAGTAAACCTGATTCGTTATTCATACTGAATATATTAACGAATTCAATTTTTCTTAGTGTAAGTAACATGTTTATTCTACTTAATTTTTATAATAATGTAATTCAAATATTAAAATCTGTTTCAATATATAATTCAGATTTTCATGATGATACAAATTGTTTAGCCAATAGATTTGAATTATTTTAATGAAGTAGGCGGTTATTTCAACAATACAAATTTTTCGGCCAATAGAATGGAATTATTTACAAAAAAAATATATTTTCCATCCCCTTTCACCTCTTGTAAAATGACCCCAAAAGTCAATTTCTTCTCAAACTATTCTGAATATTTATTGGTAAATTGATAAATTTAAAATTATATTTTTGAAAATTTCACATTTTCGACCAATTAAAAGCCTATTTTTGGATCGTTACCGTAGCAAGTAATAAAATTTCCAGAAATTTTTCTCCTCCTTGGAGTAAAGGAGCATGAAATTATACTTTAAATTTTTTGACGTTTATAGTAAAATGAGATTTACATTTACCATCAAAAACCGTCATTGTCCTAGTATTTTTTTAATAATTCGGTGTGAAATTTTTTTACCGAATCCCCCACGTGCTCGAATTAATTGCAGGAAATTTGTCTCGTAGATGAATTTTTAAAGAAAATTCATGTACGAGACAAATTTTTAAAGAAAATTCATGTACTCAAACCTGTCACTTCAACTTTTTTTTTTTCTTGAAATGTTTGAAATTAATTCCTCTTTACACCATGATACCATTTTATGTCTTAATGAACAACTCCGGCCTAAAGATAATCACCTATTTTTATTAGATTCCTTTTGGGACTTGATTTGGCACTATGTAAGGTGCGCCACATTTGCTTAAAAGTCAGGTAAAATATTATTTTAGGGATTAAACTCACCGGTAAAGAGCGCCACGAGATAAAAGAAGGTTATTACTTTAAAGCTCCTTAAAAGTATTTAAAGCTGTAAACAAAATTATAGGGTTAAAAGTTGTTAAATTGTTATTAGATAGCCGAGTAACATTAAAAATAGCTAAATTTAGAAAATAAAGTACTAAGTGTCTGGAATTTTTTAAGACACTTGTATAAATAAAATTTAAGCCATTAAACAGCACTTTTTGTAATATGTAAAATACAACAAAATTAAGGAAAGCGCGATGGACGTTTGGTCCTCACTGTACATATAATGAAAATTGTTTCACCACACAAATACTAAATATTAATAGTAAATAAGTAGATCAATAATGTGTATTCTAAAATATATTTATCATTCTAATATAAAAGTAAATAACTGTACTTCAGGAAATTTATCTAATTTTCTAACAAAATACATAATAATTTACATCAATTCAATAATTACTGTTAATAAAAGTAAATATTCCTGTACTTTACTAATTTATTTATAACTATATATTTGGATGATATATTGCTCTTAAGATAATGCGATATAACATCAATAAAACATCAATTTAGACAACGAAAAAATCGTACATAAAATTTAGTAATCTTTTCCTTATTCTATAATATGGATAACAAAGACACTATTTTTTTGAAATTTATTTACAAATTAGGCCAGTTTTTGGCAATATTTCCTACTACTGCAAATAATGCAACATTCTTGCAAGTGATATGGGTATTATTTTTTACATTTTTGTACATAATAACAACAATATCAGAAACGACATTTGATACTCTCACATCATTAATATGTTTTCAGCATTTTCTTACCCAAATAACATGTTTATTCGGTTTACTACGAAATAAATCTGACTGGAAAGAGTTATTTAATAGTGTTACTGCTTCAGAATCTACAAAAGTGTTTAATTTTGACAGAATATTTAGATTTTTGACAGTTACAATAGCTGTTTTAGGAATATGTCTTAATAATGGTTCCGCTGTTTACCAGGACTACTCGCTATTAAATCTAGCAAGTCAATTATACATTTTCATGCATCACATTCACCTCATCATACCTATACTGTGTTTATCAGAAATTATTGCTATAATACAAATAAGACAAGACAATTTATCAGTCAAAATTAAATCTTTAGCAAACCAAAAAAAGAAACTAGAAATACTATTAGAAGATGTTGAAGTAATAAAAGAAAATTACAGAGATACGTATATTACTTGGAAACTAATTAATCTGATTTTTGGAGTATGGATGTGGAATTTATTAGCTTTCACTTTCTTAGCTTACTTGACTGATATTAATTCTTATTTGAGTTTTATTTTTAATTTGGATAACATTGAAGATATAACTGAAGTTATATTTAAAACACTTTCATCTACTCTAGTCCTGACCGTAAGTCAATTTTACTTTCATTATTTTTGATTAGGTGATATTTTTTTACGTGACTGTTAATATATCGATTCTTTTATGCCTTAGAAAATCATTGCTATCGTTGTATAAAATAAAAAAAAATCGTTTATCCTTACTTTCGTCAAGAAATTTAACACACCTAACAAGTAACCTTCTGTTACCTTCGTTAATTTAAATCCTGCTATAACATGAAAATGAAAGGCGGAACCACATAAGCTTTTTCAAGCGATACAAGGAACGTACGATCAAAGATCGTATTCGGTTCAAATTTTTCTCCTCACTTTCGTTATTTAAGTAGCATCAATTTTAATTCAAATCTTGATTTTAACGTCAAGTCGCAGTAATGCTGTATTCTTGATAGTTTTTTTTTATTTATGGAAAACAATAGGACAATTTATCAGTTTCTCCTTACTTTCGTTAAGAGTCGTGAGACTGTGAGGAAAGGACCGACCGGAGGGATTCATCGAGCTACCACTGCAACCGCATTCTACAATCATAGCGTCAGTTCTGACTAAATGTACGGTTTTTATGGTGAAACTCAGTTGGTTAGTTTTTGATATGTCTTGGGTAGTATCTAGTAGCAAGTAAAAGCATGGTACATAATTTATTTTATCCGTTATTTCATTTAGAAGATGGGTAGATAGTGAAGATATGAGCTCATTCTGAGTTGCTGGACGCAAGCATCTAACTGAACCAGATGGCAACTCCAATATTTTTTTTCATAATTTTATCCCAAGTAGATGTACAACCCAAGTAGAATTTTGACGACGATAACCACATAACACACCAAAATTAACGTTGTTTTTGGTGTTGAAATTAGTCATTTATAAAACGTTTTTTAAACCACCGAACAACGTTGTCTTAACGTTGAGCATGACTTTAGTTAAACAATGTTAAACTACAACGTTGATACAACTTTTACCCAACCAACTACATGTAGTAAATATTTTGGGAATGGGACTAACGTTTTAAAAACGTTTAAGTGACAACTTTAGTTATAACAAACGTTTTCCCGACGGAGATCCGACCTTGTAAGCAGTGGGCAATTTTTAAGTTAAATTAAAAACGTTTTCGCGGAGCCGCCTTTACAACTATACTTAGACCTGAATGATCGTAACCTAACTTTAAAATTTTAAAACGGTTTTGAATTGAAAATGAAACGAGCCTTAAAATATACTGCCTCCTATTACAGGCAAAAAAAAAGTTTATGTCACATGCATGATCCTACATGAAGGCCGACAGTTTAAAATCTTCAGAAATGAAAGAACCGACTAAAGAACTCAATAATGAAGAAGATATCAATCTAATTGAAGAGATCAGCGAAGGTGAAGAACAAGAGCCAAATTCACAATCTGTGGAGGATACATTAGCCTCTAAAATTGGAGAATTTTTACCCAATTGGGTGCTAGAATATCAGATATCTCACGTTGCAATCAATGTATTGCTGATAAATTTGATATCAGGGGTAACCTAAAGACAGTAGAACAATTATAGCTTCGTTGGTTGGAATATGTTCAGTATTGGTCGGATAAGCAACTCCAGTCGCGCTTTGGATATAAAGTTAGTTGTTTTTCAGATTAACGTTGAAAATTGGTGTATGTTTTAGTTATCTGATACCCAGAGTCGCGTTAACAACTATTATACTCCTACGCCTTGTTTAAACTGTAATTCTCTTTGGAAACATGGTCGGCCATTACAATTTGGGAAATAAACAAACATAAACAATGGATTATAAAGCCTTATTTTAGTTTACAATACAATTTTTTTGTTTTTTTTTTATTTTTAGTTATGAGAAATTTGCAACGGATTAAAGACGCGAGTGTTTTTTGGCATAAAATAATAGTATATTTGACAATAAAATGAAATGCGTTTGTAATTTCTGATTCGAAATCGTAATTTTTCAACAATATAAATAGGGCATCTTGAGCATAAGAATAAAACGTATTCGTTAGTAGTTGTCAGAAAGTTTTCTCTAAGTGTCCGTTTCGGACAACAGTAAATATTTGGTTAAAAAATTTACTATTTTCTGAACACCCTGGAAAGTAAACAGTCATCGCCGCGCGAGAGGGCGCTGGTGCAGTTATTTTTAAGTAAATTCAGCAACGTTTAGAAAATGACCAACTGCTACCTAGAGTTAAAACTAAAACGTTGTAAAAACCCAAAAATGATTGACCAAATTGGTCCAAAACAGGGTTGTGACAACGTTGTGGTAATGTCGGCCACGCAACTTATGTTTGGTTGCGCAACTCTTTGAAACACGTCGCCACAATGTTAAATTGCTACTTGGGAACTGCTAAGAAATTATCAGTAGTAATATCCCTAGGACATTGATAATAGACGAGATAATTTTATGACAATCGAAAGCTCGTTCCTTGGTAACAGCCCGTAGCCGAAATTGAGAAATTTGTCATAAAATTATGAGGCATTTGTCAATGTCCAAAGGATATTCGGCGGAAAATTTTTTGACTGAAAAATTTATAACTTTAATTCATATTTTCGTTCATAGCAAAATTCCATAAATATTCCCCAAATATATTTGTGACTCTATGTCGTATTTCTTTTTCTTTTCTAAGAAGGCTCAACCTCCTCACCAATTTATCCAGCAAATAGCACCAGAAATATTTTGTTGATCATTCTTCATTTTATTTCCTGTTTCTCTAATAATTTTTTTAATTTTATAATTAGTACCCTGTTCTCAGTAATTATTTTTGAATCTGACAACAGTGCTCTGAGGCTAGATTCTTCAAACTCTGTGTATATCTCAAAACCTAAACTCGTATTGCTCGACACAGTTGCCATTTTTTCAACCAGTCTAATTGCTAAATAC
The DNA here is from genome assembly GCA_963243735.1 of Neocrepidodera transversa. Lineage (NCBI taxonomy): Eukaryota > Metazoa > Arthropoda > Insecta > Coleoptera > Chrysomelidae > Neocrepidodera > Neocrepidodera transversa. Next base: position 6,736,059 of record OY725350.1, read on the forward strand.
CGTAAAAAATAGCTGAAATTTTACAATGTTAGTTTAATATCTATTGAAAAAACAAAATGATACATTTTATGATAATATTATTGATCATTTTTCGCAAACTAAATATCATATAATTCAGTTAATACATAAAAAAACAACAAAAAATGAACAAAAAAATTTTTTTGGAAGAGAAACTATATCACGTTGGTTCTTGCTGGGCAACAATTAATTCTGTCACTGAAGTAGCTGGTACGGCCGCTGCGCAAAGGTTAAATTAATTGGCCGAAAAGAGTATATTTTTACAAAAACGTTTTAAGGTGCATTTCCACCAAGCGCGCAAAACGTTTGCAAATGTTGGCGAATAATCAGCAATGTTTGCAAACAAATTTATAAGCCTGGTGGAAACGAAATTAAGAATGTTTGTAAACATATGCGAACAATTGCAAACGAACAGCGGCGTTCCGGCCGCTGTCGGTACCTCAAAGAGATTTGTTGTTTGTGCGCGTTTAGTGGAAACGTATTTTCAGTAGTTTATTTACTTTTTAGCAGTACAATTAGTATGGATCATTCACAAGTGTTCGCAAACCCACTGTTATTCGCGAATTCTTGTTTTGTTTTTAACTACACAAACAGAACCGAACAAACATTTCCAAACGTTTTCAAACGTTCACAAATGTTTGCCAATGTTTGCTTGTAATTGTTTTTTGGTGGAAACGCACCTTTATGTCCAGCCTCATCTGTTAAAAAGTTCACGTGCCGCCACTGAAGCTCATTATCGACCTGTTAAGGTGCATTTCCACATAGCGCGCAAAACGTTTGAAAATGTTTGCGAATAATCAGCAATATTTGCAAACAAATTTATAGGCCTGGTGGATACGAAATTAAGAATGTTTGTAAACATATGCGAGCAGTTGCAATAGCGGCGTTCCGGCTGCTGTCGGTATCTCAAAGAGATTTGTTGTTTGTGCGCGTTTAGTGGAAACATATTTTCAGTAGTTTATTTACTTTTTAGCAGTACGCATGGAATTTAAATGTTTCAATTAAAAAATCATGGAGTGGGATAATGAGAAGTGCTTGCAGTTAATTGATACTAAACTAAAACCAGAAATATGGCATTTACAATAGTTTTTTTTCGTGGAGCCATTTTCTACAATTAGTATGGATCATTGACAAATGTTCGCAAACCTACTGTTATTCGCGAATTTTTGTTTTTTTTTTTTAACTAGATCAACAGAATCGAATAAACATTTCCAAACATTTTCAAATGTTTACAAATATTTGCCAATGTTTGCTTGTAATGGTTTTTTTTTGGAAACGCACCTTTAGAGTCATCCGAAATATCTTTATATTTAGAAAAACCTTGTTAAATTTAGAGTATATATGACTATATATAATTCGTTTTTTTTAGATCCTGACAGTCATCACAGCAATGTCCTGTGATAAAGCAGAAAAGGGAGCATTGCGTTTAGCAAAACTATGCAATATATTACAAGCTGATGTTAAAGATCCAATTCTGGTAGAAGAACTCATAAACTTGTCGAATTTTATTAAGGAATTAAGACCCCGATTTACAGTTTATGGTTTTTTTAATATAAATCAACAAACAATACCTGTATTTATATCGGCCGTAACAACCTATGTCATTATTTTGATTCAATTTAAAGTTGGAAAATAAACAGAACGAATGGACACATTTATATTAAGGAGAGGTAGTAATACTCAAAATCCCATACCACAAAATTTTAATATCTCTTTGATAGAATTTGGTGGGAGAGGCATCAAATAGCATCTTCCTCAATTTCATTTAGTCCACTCATAATGTGGCTTTCACATAACACAATGGGGTGTTATCCTTTCACTCTCCTTCCTCTTACTTTACCCCAATAATTCTTTTTCCCTAGTACCACCATCCCTTTGTTACCCCCGTTTTATTTTATTTTATTTTCCTACTTGTGCGCATAATTTTCGTAAAATGTTTTAATATATATTAATTTTGATTGTATTTAGTTTGGTAAGTCTTCCTAATTTTTGTATTTTTCGTTTTCTATCAAAGAGATATTAAAATTTTGTGGTACAGGATTTTGAGTTTTACTACCTCACCATTAGACCACATTTGAGATTATGGATAACATTCTGTTTTTACATTGATATTAAGTATCGATTACATTGAGCGAGTTTACAAGCTGTTAGTTGGCGAATATAGAAGCGGGCAAGACAGCTAGTGTGATGATGATGATGATGATGACGCACAAAACGTTCCATTCGATCAGTATCGAGTTCACTAGCCAATATGATGACACACGATTAGTAATACCTAAAAATCAAAGTTTTCTCGCAGATAGTGTACAATCTACTAGTTGGCTAGTTAACATGAATTACTTTACTAGCATCAGGTGAATTTACCAAGTAGCAGCTCAATGTAATCGAGGCTTTAGGCACCCTATAATTTTTCTTCTGGCAATGTAGTTGGACCGGATTTGAAGGTCAATAACCTTCTTTTTGTTTAGTACTGTGGTTTACTATTTACTTTTTTAATAAGCTATTTGTTTTACTAGAATCTTGGTAAATGTAATTCAATTTTATAATATATATAATTTTAAGCACATCATTTATGTAACATAATAATAAATGAATAAGTATAGTTACGTTATTAATTTTTTTTTTCTACATTGGAAAAAATAGGAAAATAGGGAAAAATAAGGCAAAATAGGGAATAATAGAGAGAAATTTGGAAAATAATGCAAAATAGAGAAAAATAGGAACAAAAATAATATAAACAGAAAAAATATTGAAATAAAGAGAAATAGGAAAAAGGAAAAAATAGGAAAAATAGATAAAATAGTGAAAAATAGACAAAACAGAGAAATACAGGTACACAGAGGGAGAATATAAAAAAGTAGGAAAAAATGGGAAAAAAAAGGAAAAAATCGTGAAAAATAGAGAAAATACGGAAATTAGAGAAATATAGGGTAAATGGGTAAAAATATAGGAAAATAGTGAAAACAGGGAAAAACAAGGAAAAAGGAAAAAAATGCAAAGTAGGAAAAAATAGACAATAATAGAGATAAATACGGACAAATAGTGAAAAACAGGAAAAATAATGAAATTTAAGAAAAATATGAATAAATAGAAGAAAAAGCATTGAAAAATTGCGAAAACAGAGAAAAAGAGAAAAAATAGTTAAAAGTAGGAAAAAGAAAATAGGGAAGAAATACTGAAATATAAGTACAAATAGGGACAAATAGATTAAAACAGGAAAAACGAAAAAAGTTAAAGTCATTGTCGCTATTTGTGCAGTTAAGTGGCGCAGTCAGTAGGATTTTCATTCGGAAAAACCCATCGTGGAAATCCGTGTTTTTACTCTTGAACGAAAATTCGAACCAAATAAAAATCCTGTTCGTGTGGACTCCATCGAGGAAATCTGTGGACGAAATCCAAAGCCGAATACCAATGAGGTAAGATTTTTATTTCATGTCAGAATTCTCTTCATCTAACGAATCCTTAAGTGAATTTGATAGTTCGGAAGAGTTAGAGTTTATAACTAATTTAAGTAGCGAAAAGAATTAGATTTAATATTGGATTTTAATAATTTAAATATAGTTGACAATATGTTTGTTCCTGGTTTGAATATAAAAAATTATCAATTATTTCTAATCTTGTTGGTATTATCAGTAAATTGCATAGATTTATTAGAGCAACGGAATCTATTTTAAATCACTAGGTACCTTTGATTTGCAAAATTTAGATAATTTTCAAAATATAGTATTATTAAACATTATTTTAAATAATTTAAAAGGTGTAGTGGCAGTAACTGGTGAAAATAATAATAATCAGAATAATAAATTTTCTTGAGTATATTATTTTAATGTCAGAGGTTTTTAAGTTACCTTGTATATTACATTTATACTGAGTGAATGTAATACAAAAAGGATATTAAAAACACATCGGTTAAAGAACTAGAAGTCCTAACACTTCGAAGTAACACTAAATAGGTTTTCCGTAATCACTTTTAGCACTGTAAAGTAAATCTGATGAAATCCTTTTCAAGGTTAGAATTGTTCTCCATAAACTATACTGAAGAAAAAGCACATGAATTCTATAAAAAGTCGGTTTGAATCCATACAATAGCCACAAAGCATAAATTAGGTTATGTTTTCATAGATCTTCGATTTGATGGTAATTCCGTTTGCTAAAATACATATATAAATATTAATTAAATGGCATTCCATAAGAACAATATGTAGTTACCTATTTTATTATGAGATTGATCCAATCAAAGACAGTTGAATGTGAGTTTACATCAGAACCTCGAAAAAGTATAAAAGATGGGATTTCAAGCAGAGAAATCTACCAAACTTGGGGGTCTCGGCTTTTTGAAAGTCGGACTATCTATTCAGTGTAATGAGAAAAAGAGGCACCCAAAAATCTGTAAAATCAACTTCCCTTCCTCCAGAACCTTCCTCCTTCCCATCCAAACCCAAAGGTCCCAATTCCAAAACCAAATCCATCTTGAGGGCAACAGTACTCCATTCCCAACGGGTGCTGTCCCCAAAACACAAAATCCTTCCCTCCCTCCCCATTATCGAGGAAAACTTTGAGGCATACACAAACCTCACAAAGCTTATCCTTTCATCTAAACAGACCCCTTCTTTTTCCAGAACCTCATCCTTCCTAACTTCCAAAACCTCCTCCAACACCTCATCCAATACCCACTCCAAAACCTCCAATATCTCCTCACCCAACATTTAATTCTAAACTCACACCTCCTCCTCTAACTCCTCCACCAATTCCTTCTCCAAGACAAACCAAAAATTCCTCCTCCAATTCCTTCCCCAATTCCTCCTCAAATGCAAACTCCAATTCCTACTCCAATTCCTACTCCACTTAGTACTCCAAATCAAACTCCAATTCCTCCTTCAATTCGTCCTCCAATTCCATATCCAATAATCCCTTCTCCTCCAACACTCCTCTCCCAAAAACTCTCCTTCTCCAAAAATTCCTCCTCGAAAATCCAGCCTTCCTCTGATCCTCGTTCCAAAACCTCCAACAACACATACTTCGACTACAATCTCCCCTCTTCCTCCAACACTTCCACATCAACAAGGTGAAGAGTGAAAACGAGTACATCAGTGTGTAAAATATAAATTTATTATAAAAATTCGGCTAAGCGCTTTCGGCATATAAAGTCATCATCAGAGCCTTCGTCAAAGCGATACCCCAACAGAAATATTTAAAACCATGACAACAGATTAAAATTTTTAAATTAAATTGCACAATAGCAAATACCGTATGTAGGTACAACTGATCTAAATTTGATCCATAATAACAATAAAATTAATAACTAAAGTCAAATTGATTGACGATCCAACATTGTTGTACAAAAGGCATGGCCGGGGACAATATAATATTAATGATAACTAAGCATTCCTTCGCTGACATGGCAAAATCCTCCAGTGCTCATCCTCTTCAACAATCTCCCCATTCCTCCAGACCAGCTTCTCCATTGAACCTTCCCTCAACCTCCAACACCATTACCAACACGTCCCAAACCTCCTGTAGTGGACGTTTCTCTGCTTATGTGTGTTTTTCAATATTCAATCACAAATGTAAAATATTTTTATTTTTTAAGAAAAATTAAAGACAGTTATATAAATGTTCTAAAGTCAAAAACAAGCTTTCATATTGATTATTTTGTTTCTATGGTGTCTGGAAATACGTCGCCAACTTCTAACCATCTTTAAACCTCCAAAAATCAATTGCTATTTCAGCATTATGTAGCTTAAATATCAAATGCAGCACACCTCCCTCCTCTTCCCCAAGCCTAGTCACCCTTAACCTACGTAACCTTCCCAGATCCCTATGCTCCCAAAAGGAGCTATTCCTTACCATCAACTCTAGTGAGATCCTCAGGGGTCAAATGGAGTACCTAAAAGCTAGCCCATCTCAGCCGAAGTTCTCCTTCAGAGGATTAGACATTCCACTGGACATCCAGAGATCACATTAATCCAACTATTCCATCCCCAAACCCAAACCCAATTAAGGAATCCTCCAACTCCCAACTTCTCCTTCGTGATGAAGGGTGTCACAAAGGAGGCAACTGATGCGGAACTGGACATTCTATTCAAGGAGGGGAAGTACCTCATCATCAAGTTTTGGAGAATAACATCCAGGCCTACCAAGCTCCCTACATCCGATTAACCGATATGAGACCAAGAATACTTGAACAATAATAAAATTTTAAGTTATTTTTTATAAACTTGTTATCGATCTTTGGGTATTTAAGTCGCGTTTTTCAATGGTGTTATTAGTCCAGGGCATTTAGAGTAAAATCGGCCGGATTAAATGAATTTGGAGGTGAAGCGGATATCGAGATGCGGGATTCTGCATTGTGTTCAGGAAGGTCACAGAAAACGAGGCTAGATGGTCTGGTTAATCCGTTTTTGCAGCGTGCATGGAAATCGATCCAAACTCGTTACTCAGGGGTTTTCGGGGGTGACGAATTCAATTATGGTATTGTAATTACCCGGGGACGTCTCTGCGGGGGGTGCGGGGGTGGTTAATTGGGGGAGAAATTGCAGCGTGCATGGAAATCTCTCCAACCTCGTTACTCAAGATATGACTTTATTCATGCATTCCTACTAGGCTAAGATATGTTAGTTTGGATACTGTTGTTACACCTGTTATACGTAGTTTCCCTTCAATTTAAATATTAGGGATTGTACATTCCAGTTAAGTAGTCCTAAGGCTGGGGTTTATCAGTCTCCTTACTTTAATTTTAGATTCTGTAATATTTATAAATTTGCGGGAATCAACTGTTTTTCGAATGATAGCTACATGTATATTCTGTTGTTTGATATTCTAAAAACTACATTGGTTAAATTTTTGATCCAATAGCTATTAAGTAATGACTTAATGTTGACTTCTTTTATACTGAATGGAACATGGCAATAAGTGCTTGCAACTGTTCTAAACCTCAAATACTCAACTATGTTTTGATATTTAACATTTTATATTCAAATTCTATGTATATAAGACATCAATCTAATAGTGATAAACACTAAACATTTTATAAAAACCGTTTTTCTTACAGAGTTCAAAATTAATTATAATAAATCTTTCTTAAACGATAATAAATTACGACACATAAAGTAAAATGCTATGTTAGCCACAACTGATATTTGTAAATAAATAATAGGCACTGTTTATACCTATCAATTTTTATCTACTGAATTACATTGATTTTTATGATTTCTTTAGTTTCCCTTGCCTCCTACTTAATTTTTTAAAAACGAACTTTACAAACAAATAAGTTACATATAAATAAATTATAATGACAACAAATATAAAAGCTATAACATCCAATAAAAAGTACTGATATAATGGCATATCCACTGAGGCTAATTTCAAAAAATGAGCCCCTTTATGTCTGTGTACATACTCTATCCAATAGATGGCAGTATCCATGGCTGACATAGGCTTATCCTTAAATATATTCGAAAGTTCTTTAGAACTTTTTTTAAATCTATAACAATAAATAAATAAATAAATTATTATTATTTAATAAATGACACGAAATATAATTTCACTCACTGAACATCGAACTGCACACATTAAAAACAAAAATTAAGGAATTAATGGTAAAATTCTGATAGCACGTTGAAAGGTCAAAATTTAAAACGGTTGATCTGGATTAATAAGATTGGATGGATTTGCCGTGTAGATTCATATCGGATAATTAGATTACGGGTCCACAACGTCAAAATAGAACAGAGTCATCGTGAGTGGGGGAACATGTTGGTGGTAAACAAATATTGAGGGTTATACATCTATTTATATTTATTAATCTGAGCATAAAATGCAGTTAAGTTAGTTGGTTTCATAATAATCAAAAATAAACTCATATATAAATAAATATTTAAAACCGAATCAGAAAGATTACAGTTGGCAGCGACAAATACTTACTTCGGACTTAATAATTTTTGCAAAGAATCATAAATAACGTCTTCGTTAATATCCCTTAGAACTAGCGTTAATCCACCGCCATGTTGTTCAACATTTGCTGCATTGGTAAATTGATCAGCAAAAAGCGGTATCATAAGAATGGGTATGCCACAATCTATTGCTTCTATCGTTCCCAATGCTCCAGAATGCGAAATAAAAACCACTACATTTGGATGACCTAAAACATTTTCATAAATTATCTTTAAATACGACTGTTCTCTTGCCTGAAATCGTTTTTGGACGAGCCCTCCGTTAATATTAAAGATAGGAAGCTGCGGTGTTCACAAATCGATTCAGTAATTAATTCTTTAGAGCGCGTATGTGGCACTTTTTTTTAAATAATTTTAGTAAAAATGATACGACTATTAGCTTTTTTCTCTAGACAAATTTGAAAAATGTAGCACAGATGCGCTCTTCTCATAAATATTTTAAATATCATGAAAAAAACCGCATGTTTTTAGTTGCTATATTAGGCGAGTTCTCTGTTCTGCGCAGAAAAAATTGGACTAGAAGGTAGGATTATTTAACATTAACCGGAAAATACTAAAAAATATTTTTTACACCCAATTTATTAGAATACAAGCACATTTTCCTTTGGTAATTCTCTGACCGGCAAACACAAAAGCCACGTGGTGTATGCGCCTCTTATATCATAATGGAAGATGGGTTAGAAGTAAAGAATCCAACAGTAAATGGTCCTAATTCTTATTTATTTTACCGACTTTTTTATTCTTTTTTTTTAGAATATCCGGGGCGTTTTAAATTGGACTGTATATAGATTAACTAGAATTAAGTGACACTAAGGTGTATTAAATATTGTGGTCTTCCGAAATATTTAAATTTTTCAAAATTTTTGAAATATAATATATAAAACATTTTTGAAAAATATATTTCAAAAATACAAACTATATGCCATTTGGAAAGGCCACAATATTTAATGGACTGTATTTTGTATTCAAATCCATTTATGTATTTTTTCTACACCCACATGGATGGAATCTATATTGATATGGACCACCCGGTAGGCCAGATGCCTCTTCAAAGATTCTCAATTTACTATAAAAAATTATGAATTTAAAATTTAGTAAAAAAATATAATTTAATTAAATTTAATATTTCTTCCTGTCTCCACTTCTCCCCTGTTGCCTCATCTTCCCAATAGTAACATGTTACACTTCTTAGCTGGTCTCAGCTTCTAATAAATCTAATTTTAAATCTTCTGTAGTTGAATTTCTATCCCTGTCTCAGTCGTTTCTTACCCTTACTGTCTGTCTCATCTGCCTTTACATTTTATGTCTCGTCTAATTCTACTTCACCTTCTATTTCTTCTAAATAAATATTTTAGCATTTTTAGTTTTCCCTGCATAAGGAAAGAACCTGTAGATTTTTTTCGACCAACGTAATATTCTCCTGGATAGTTAACTTTTAGCCCAAAAATAAAATACATTAGCGACTGTTGCTATGCAAGCTTATCTTTTTCTTATATTATCCCATCATTATAAGAGACAAAAAATATAGACATGTTTCTTCCCGCTACGATGCTTAATTCAGGCTATTTACATACCACGTCACATGTCTCCTACCAATAAAAAACCACCAATCCTCCTATCAGTTAAAATTCAGAGCACACACTATCTATCGCATCCAGACAGTGAATTAATTGTCATACATTTACTAGAGAAAAAAAGTTTCTTCAAATAAGTAAAATGGCGCATAATGACCGCACCCAAAAAGTTTTCTGATTTTTTATAATAAAAAATGTAAATAGTTTTTACAGTCAGTGAAGTGATTGAGCACAATTTAAATATTCATGTTTCGGTTTCATAATTTAATTTAATGTGCCGCTTTATGATTTTTCTGTTCATGTTTCGTACTAGAAAAAATGAAGTAAAAATTACATTCCACTTTCAAATACTAATTTTATTTAAATATTCTACCAAAAAAGTTTGGTCCTTCGAAATCCTGGAATTTAATTTAACACGTTCGCAGCCTAGTATTCTTTCAAAAGTTATAATTCGTTCAGCCGCGCCACCTATTTTACAAAAAAATTAAATAACCCGTTTAAACAACTGTCAGAATTTATATAGTAAAACAGAAACATTTTGTGAAAATGAATGATTCCACTGATAAATCAATAAATATTAAACACCTTATTACCCCAAAAATCAAATATTAAATAATATGACCTACTTAAAACTAGAATATGTTTCTCTCGCAGCTCAGTGATAACGTCCTCATTTTTAACCGAAAGGTTGTCGATTCAACGCACTGAGGGTTCCGTACCCCAAAGGGTCAAAATGGAACCCTATTACTCTCACTCGCGTGTCCGTCTGTCACACCGGTCTAGCAGCTAAACCGTTGGAGCTAGAGACTTCAAATTTTCACAGTTTATACGTCTTGTTGGCCCAAAGCCATATAAACTGTAAAAAATATTTTTAAAAATTTTCAAGGGGGGCTCCCAAACAACTAAAGGGGGGTGCTGAAAAAAATTTTGGCCTACCCCATCGAGTGAGGTATCGTTGAATAGAGCTCATTGAGTAGATAAAAGTCATAATTTTTATTTTAAAAATATTACAAAACGTAGGCATGAGAAGCCGCCAAAGTCAGCATTTTTTACAAAATTTTGTTCCGAAGAATTTTTTAACTTTCCATTGACCTATAAACTTGAAATTTGGCGATAATGTTTATTGTTACGTATATTTTACCAACAAATACCAATATATTAATAAATATAATTTTTTCATTAACTTTCCCTCATTTTTAGGGTTCCGCACCTTAGTATATATGTAAATTGTGATACTCAATATTTTATTATTTTTATGTGTGCAATCGTATTAGTTTCATTAAAAAATGCATTTTTCATCTTATAATTTTTTTTCTATCTTTGTCGGTTACACTGATATTAACAAATTTGTTCATAGCATTTCAAAATATCTAATTATATTTGCGGATTGTGATATTCGATATTTTATCATTTTTATCTGTGCTGTTATTAATTTTGTTAAAAAATTCATTTTCCGTGTCATAATTTTGTTATTTTCGTCGAACGCACATGCGCCTGGATATTTTTCTTTTCAGTTCTTTAAATCTTTTTACCAAGTATTTTTGGCTTATATTCTACATTTGGTACAGAACCCTAAATGTGCGAACTCCGACACGTTCTTGACCGATTTTTTATATTTGAATAAATATGAATTAAGAACTCATATCCATTTGGAGTTTCTTTTACTAGTTCTCGAAGGACCAGTCTGATTAGCACATCAGACACATTATTTAACAAAAAGAATCGATTTTATTTATTTTTAAGGGTTATTTTCTCATCCATTTATTATATGAAACCATAAATTGAATTTATACTTTTTTAACACAACGTGTAGAGCATAACTCTAACTTTATTACACTTAAATAAACATTAACACTTGTTATTAATTTGAAATCTCAGAATGCTCAATATTTAAGTGAAAAGCTCTCGCCGTAAGACGAATATTCTCATCGACAATCTAGAAGCTTAAATCATAATTATTTAAATTGAAAAGCTCTCGCCGGGAGACGACTATTCTCCCGAACGATCAAGAAGCTAATGAATATGTGGATAAATGACGTGGACAGATATTTGATGAAATTTTTAGATTTTAGAATAATAAATTGTAAAGTGATGATCAAAATTATGAACCAAAATAAGAAAGATATTAATTTTAAAAGAAATAGAAATTAGTTTGTAAATTCTGGATAATATTCCAGTGAAATGTATCCAATATTTTTTAGTTTTTCCTTTAGTGGGTTGTAAAAAATATAATATTCATCTCCGGTGTATTGTATATATCTTCTGCACATACTACTATTAAAAATTAAAATATAAAGGATGATGGTAAATTTAAGTACACTAACTTTTTAAGTACGAACCTAATTTATTTTATTTACTTTCCATTAATAAAATTTAACTAAACGATTTTAATAAAATATGTCCATTTTAAATTTTAGGATGAAAAGATTTTTATATGTTAAATAAGATAGTATCCAACAAGTTGGCATTTTATAGCCTTATTCTGTTTATTCTAAGTACATTTTACTTACATAAAATATCTCTTTGTGGTGCCCATCTGACTGTCATCAAATTGTCAGGCTTGTCTTTAATTTCACCTTCCCATTTCAATATAACTCGTTGTGATAGTCTGGAAAATGCCTTCAGAAATGCTTGTTTTTTGGCTTCTGGTAAGGAATTACTGAATATAGTTGAACCCAGGCTCATATATATGACGCCATGTTTTGCTTCTTTAACAAATGTTTCCAAATTCTACAAAAATTATAAAATATTTTTGTTCCTCTTAGAATATTTTTATACTTTCCCGACCCACCTCCGAGAAGGGAAAGTATTGTGAACGAGCTAAAAAAATTTTTAAAATAATAAAATTTATATACAATAATATAAATCCATCACTAGGACAGATTTTATGTAAATATTTGAGCAGGTTTGAACATTTTTGTTATACATTGTAGCAAAAAGTTATCGATAATGAGGAAAAAATTTAATTAATTTATTGCTATTGATAACTTGACTCTTAACATTGTTTTGTATTAGTTATAATTATACTCTTAATACTGTTAATAAATGTAAACTCAATAATATTTCTTTGTTTACCTGTGGTAAAGGATGTATTGGTTGATTCTCAACGTGGATTCCACTTATCAATATAGTATTAGGACTGAGGGTAGTCTTCATGTTAATAGGATGTATAGAATTCACCAAAAATAAGCTTATATTAAGCATAATATCCCCGTTCTCTAATAAATCTATACCAGAATACATTTTAGAATAATAATTATCCCAAAAGCGTATAAAATATTGATAAATTATATGGACATAGACGTTCATCAAAGTATTTTCTACACGTGCAAAAAAACCCATTTTGTCGCTGTGGTCTAAGAAAAAATTGGGAAAATAAGCTGGGTTTGTGGAAGTTCCAAACCATTGTAACGTCCATGGCGTTGGAATAAAGGCCGATAAACCTAAAAAATAAAAATATTTACATTTACATTATGTAAATGGGAAACACAGTATATGATACCGCAATCTTATTAGTAGCAATTGAAAATTACAAAAGTCTCCCTTAAACACAAATTACATTTATAACAGAATTCTTTTAAATATATCTTAGTCCATACCAGGAATTTCCAACCTTGGGGTATGCAAACATAGTTTCATTAATAGCAAAAATATAATGACATAGTTATTGAGATTGGAATCAACGATATTCAATAACTTACTTATCAAGTATCTTAAACTATCGCAAACATTATAGATGTCCACACAAAAACTTAATGACCAATAGAAATTTTATACTTTTTGGGAGAATAAAAGTCCCATATATTTCCATCAAAATATTTCAAAAATAGGGTTTTTTACATTTCAGGGAGCTACGCCTATTTCTCTTGTAATTTCTACTCCTTGATTTTCAAGAATAGGTACCTCAGAAAAAATGTATTCTCGACTAGAACCCAGCATAAATATTAGTGCATGTCTTTTAATACTATTAGTGGGAAGAATATTATAGTTCTGCATCTTAGCTAAATGCAGAGCACTTTCCAATAATGTGGTAAACCAATCTCTTTAGACACTTTTGTCATCAGAACCACTCGAAAAGTGCTTTAAGACTGGTACATATGTCTCGCGACTACCTGCAATAGTTAATGTTTTCTTACCTATAACTGGTGCGTTAAATTTTTTAGCCACTCCCAAGAAACAGTGAGTACAGAGCATTTCTATTAATATTACATCAAAATGGTTGTCTTCTTTGAGAAATTTTTGATAATTTGGATGTGATAACCCATCTTCACAGCTATACATACCACCTCCCATCAAATGAAGAGGAAACTTATATTGATCTAGTTTTGAAACTGAAACAACAATTATTCTAATGAGGTATTAAAACTCTAAATTTAATACCACATTTAATAAATGTGGTACTGGATTTAAAGTTTTAGTACTTCATCATTTGAACACATTCGAGAATATGGATAATCTTTTGGAATTAATTATTCTAATAGTAAACGAGAGAAAATTGGTTAGTGAGTATGATGACCTCAAATGTTTGAATATTTTCCTATTTGTTTTAAATTTTATTTATATATTTTATATGTTAACTACATGAAAGACATGGATTTGTGTGCCTACCAACGGCCATCTTGAATTTCAATCTGGCAGCATCTTGGATTGGTCTCATGGAGGTAGAAATGGGAAGGAGACGCAATCACGTGACCAAAAGTGTCATCACTTCCGCCATATTGTTACTCCACTTCTTTCGTTTGTGATAGTTTGTTTTGTATTGTGTTGTTTTATCTGTTTATTTCAATTAAATACTTGTATTTAAAATATTTTTGGTAAAGAACGTTAAAATAACAATGGTGTCATGTGCCAAGCGCAGTTGCATTAATAGGATCGTGTAGATAATAAGAAAATCTCAAAAATAACATTTTATAGGTTAGTATAAACACACTACAGAGCGGTATTAAAATAAATGTTGTTGTAGTTTTCAATATTACATTCAATGGTTTCGTATCATTGTATTTTTATTTTTGAATCTAGGGTGCGTTATGGACCCACTTCAACCATACCCGTATAAAGAGAATAATTTCTTGAACATTCTAATCAGATTAAAAAAAGCAGTTAGTCCGAGTCTGGTAAGGCAGCCATATTGATACAACACTTAGCCCCGCCTACCGATGTCATTTTTACAATACACTTTTAAACCAGCGTAGAGTTTGTTTAACCATCCTTTGCCGTTACGTCATAATCAGTGACGTATTCTGCTCTTTTACGTTTGTCGTATATTATTTGAATGTCATTTTACATATAACCTCAAAATTAAAATAAAACTAATGACATATGTATGGAGCGTATAGAAGGAGGGCAATCTCTAATGGACAAGACGTTTAAAATGTGGGCAACATTTTATACGCAACTAATGGTACATAAAATAACCGACGCGGCGCTGACGATCGTATGTTGAAAAACTGTTTGTAGATTGATTAGATCCATAATCTCAAATAACGTTTTTTATTTAATGAGCCACCCAATTTTTATAAAATACAAATCTTTTAAAAGTTTACGTAATGAAATAAAATTATTATTTGAAAAGAAGTCAAAGGAAATGTCAAAACTGGCTTCCAAAATTGTTTCCCTTTTTCTAACGTTGCGATGTGCCTCCTTCTATACCTTTTCAATAAGCAATGTTAAGGTGTGTTTGTATTAATAAATTGGTAATGCCGAAAATATTTTGCTTTATGGGTTTGCGTACATTTTTACATAATTTAGTAATTTTTTTTAACTTGAAACCTCCTTTTTTTTAACTGATTTGTTTCAAATTTCTAGTTTAGGGATATAACTATTCATATTTTTAAAAATTTTATAGTAAAATTATTGTCTGTGTCATTGTGAGAAATACTTTCGTAAGCATTCCTAAAAAATGAAAATAAAAACTCATGTATTGAAGAAAACAATAAATAAATTTATTTCTGAAAAAACTCCAATACAAATAGGAAAAAGGAACGAAAAAAACGGATAAGAAGCGTAAACTAAAATAGCATGTAATGAAATAAAATGCAAAATATAAGCTTCATCACTGACTAAATCATCTTCATCATCGACAAAATCATCTTCATCATCACTCTGGGAGTCCGATTCATTCAGATCTATGGAAAGAATTCTTTTAAAGTTGAGCAGGATCGGAATCACTTTTCCGACGCTCGCTATATAAATTAGATATTTTGCATAAGAAGACTTTCTTCAAGTTCAAATTTTTAGAACTTTTTCTACGTATAATAATATTACTCTATATGTGTGTGAAAAGTTTGGCCAGGATTGCACCCATGGACAGAAGTCCTATTTGAGCGTTCCCAGAATTTTGATATTTTTATTGATAATGCATTTTTTTTTTAGGTAATGTTCAAGTATGCATATTGTTATATTCGTTTTGACGAAATTAAAACGAATTTAGAAAATAACTACGACAGGACCGTAATTAAAACTGATTGTCACTAATAATTTCAGTTATTTAAAATAAAATGTCGTTAAAGTGACAAGTACGAGATATCACTGAATTTTAATTTTAACGGTTTAACACTTTTTGCAATAAAAAGACAGGTCCGTATTAAAAAAAAATAATTTGATGGTGGTCGCTAAGACACGAAATTTATTAGTACAGTGTTGTAGCAAATTTGAGATACAATAAAACTTTCCTTTTCTATTTTTTGATATTTATTTAAATACAAATTGTATTTGTAAAACACCGAAAATAGCATTTTTAGTTGTACCTATATAATTCGTAAAGGGTGAGAGTCCCTGTTGATTTTTTTCGTCTAATGTAATGTAACTTTTTGGCCATTTAATTATCTTCGTATTTCTTATGGTTTAGAACATAGAAATGTTAGAATATGATAAAAGAAACAGTCCGTATAAAAATAAATGTATGTTCATATTTTATGCGCCGCCCTACCATTCATCCGATTACGATAACACTTTGTCAACTTATTGAACTTTAACATTAAATATCTGAAAAAGTATTCGTCTCTGGATATTCGACGGTAAATTTTTTAGTTTTAATTTAAACCACATAATAAGTAAAATATCCTCCACGTTTCATGTTTGCTGATAACGTTCAAAATTTTTAGTTTACAATATTAACAAATTGCAGCTTGTGATAATGATAATCTACGACTACCTTTAACCTTTACTATTCGCTGTTTGCGACATCAGTTTGAGATAAAACTAAATAAGTTGCAGATAGTATTAAACTTTTAGTTTTTAGTTTAACAATAAGTTGATCATTTTGTAGTTTGCCATAAGTTAAGTTATATAGCAATGAAATTTTAGTTTGTAGGTTAACAATGACTCATTTTTCAGTTTGAAATAAATTTTTTGTTCATAGGTGATGAATATGATAAATGTAAAAATAATAAAATATAACTTACTTGTAAGGATATCAAAACTCATAATTTCAGAAGAATTTTTATACATGTAATCAGGAGCAATATCAACATCTCTCCTATTGGATACAGGATTTTTTTGAGGATATCTTGTAATAAAAGTTATTTTATGTCCCTTAGAAGCTAATTTATCAAAAAGAGGCTCAAATACCAACTGATGACTTTTACCTTGATGCGGCATTATTACCAAAATATTTAAACTATTTCCTAACTCGAAAATACATAGTAATATCAAATGAATAATATGCTTGTTCAACATTTTTTTATCTATAAGACTACGAAGTGTACTAATTAACCCAATATTAAAATAAAAATATGTTCCACTGCTGGTATTATTATTTTATTTGAGATAACAATATTTAATGTTTTTTTGTATTTATCAATTTATTTTAGGCTGCATAAATAAATAGTTTAAGTAATATATTTAGTATACTGGATGTCTAAAAATGTAATAATGTTTTTTGAAAGTGATTAGCAAATAGAAACAAGAAAATACGTTAAATTGGATATTTTTGGAGAACGTTTTTAAATCATTGTATTTTTCATGTGTTTTGGAAAAAGTGAGCTTTGGAATTGAGTATATAATCCCAATTTTCAAAATATATTTTATTCATTCTACGAGTGTGTTATTATAAAAGTAAGTTTTATTTTTTTCATATCATAAAAAATTACACTAAGAAAAAGAATTTGATGGTAAAATATTCTCCCAAAACATGGAATAATTTATAGTAATGAAACTCCAAGTGGAGAATCACAAGTTTCTATTGTTAAACAGAAGAAAGGCGACAAGCCATCATCAAGCCAGAGAAATTTAGCATTTTGTAATGTTCTATCACATAGATATTAGTGAATTGTACGTCTGCTAACATTTTGATATACTGATGATATTTATTGAAACGCTTCGTGGCTGGCCACCAAAAAGGCTAAAACCTTTTTGTGGTACATTGTGTCTCATCATTATAATTTCGGTTTTCTTTAAAATCTCACGTGGTTTGGTTCCTAAAGGGCTGATACCCCTTCATGGTTCACTACACCATGATCTTTTCATATGGACCCAAATTGGACAGCTAATACTCTCGGTGGGTCTATTTAGACATCTATCCAGCTGTAATTTTTCCTATTGGATAGAATTACACAAGGTCTCGGATCACCTAATTACTGTTACAACATCTAACTCTATCAACTTTTGGATACAATATCCGTTGGCTGATAATATGTTACTCTTTTCGTTTTAATTTAGCTTTATTTTTCTTCTTGTGACACAACCTTCCCTTTACCCGTTTCCTCTTTATCCCAGAGTGCGCGCAAACAATTTATATTCTTATATGGGACAATTTACTTGTCACAAAAATTCATTTCAATAAATATCATATACTCGAATAAATTTCTCTGACTTGATTTGATAATGGCTTGACACCGAAACTAGTCGCCTTTCTTCTGTTTAACAATAAAAATTTGTATACAGCTTGTCAACTTATCTGCTTGACAACATCAATTAATGCTTTGCTCGTTTGACACTCTTCCTTGGGATCTATTCTAAATAACAAATGTTATTTTTTAGGGTGAAAATGATAAAAACAAGAAGCGTCATAAGTACTTTAAATATTGATATAAATGCTTAACAGACGCTTACTGCCCCTATTTTGCAATAAATAGCTGCCAATCAAATTTTTTGGACAGTTTTGGATGCAAATAAAAAACACCAGCCAAATATAGGAATTGACCAGTGGTATTCTAAAAACGGTGTTAGTAAAAAGGTGTTTGTTATACCCGATGTTTTATTTGAAAAACTAAATATTTATTGTATTGCTGAATTAAAAAAGTACATAATAAGAAATAATACTAAACCACGTTTAAGTGGATTTAAGGTATAAATCTCTCAGGTTATTTACTAAAAATATTATTCTAAACTCCCATTATTATATAAAATTATGCAAATAATAAGTTTTTTTTCTTAAATTATTTAGGCTCTTTATTCCTTAAACCTGACTACAAAACAATACAACCAGACTAAGCATAACAAAACCAAATTTAAACGAATTGATGTCAACAACTCTAACGAACAGAAAATATTATAATTTTACTCGACCTGCGGACTCGTGAAATTAATATTTGACAACACGTTTCGTGAAATAACTTATGGGATTATCGATAGTCAAGATACCACTCGTTGTATTATATATGATAGTACAAATTTTTATGGCTATGCTAGTTGAAGAATAGATAAAGTTGCAAAAATAGTTCTCAACACACTGACTAGGGGAATAACCATAATGTCGAGAATAAAATTTGGATATATATACAAATATTTAGAAACTAACCAAACCGTCACATTCTGTAGTATGTAAAATAATATAAAAATTAAAGTATTAATTATTTTCACCGTCGTCCTTGGTTTCGTACAAGATTTTTCTGTAAATTGCCAGGAATTTAATAAAGAAGATGAATACGTTTTAGTACCCATACATAGAGAAAAAAAGGTAAGTTTTTTATTAAAAAATTACAAAATACAGAGGTACAATTAATTTGTTTAAATATTCTTTTTAATGTAAAATAATTTTAACTTACTTAATAATTAAAAGCTAAAATAATATTTTGAAAACAAATTTTATCAAAATCTATTTTTAAATATTGAATATACAATGTAGAGTAAATAACTAGATTAATTCACAATTTATACACATCAGTCTAAATAAAAGTGACCCACATTTTTGTTATTAGTATTAAAGAATAGCTGTAAGAATTTAATTTGGCTAAAATTATATTTTTACTATGTATAAAAAGACTATTCATGGAAATGGCATATATAGCGCAAGATTCAAATTGCATTAACAAAAAGTCAGTCATAAATCATTTGAGTGAAATGTTATATTTGGATAAATCCACACAGCAAACAACTAATTAAATCCTATAGGATTATCAAGTTTTTAACTAAAAATAAATTACTAACAGTATAATGACCTATCTATTTTTATTTGAATCCAAAATTGCCACTTATTTTTGAAAATTTTCCCCTCCCTTCCAAATGTCAAAATGCTGCCACATTAGACACACGTTAAACATTGACAAGTGAAGGGAAAAGAAGAATTTCAAATATAACATACAAATTTTGACTGATCATGTGGTACTCAGTTTTCGAAAAATAATGTTATAATTTTAAAAAATTTTAATAATTTTAAATGTAAATATACAATTAACACAGACAATTAATGTTCTCGAATATTGACTATGTTTTAATTAATTTTAATCACCATTTTATCATAATCATCAACCTAAATGTTACACAATCTCACAGAAACGTAAGTAATTGATTGTAATTAGTATTAAATTCGAATACTTACGGTATATTTTAACATTGTAGCTTCCCTGATGATGGAAACAATTAATAAAATTTCCGAAAGCCTGGAACAACTCTAAAGAGTCTTCTTGTACCTATTGCTGCTCTCATATTCCTATAGTACATATAACGAGAAATTGTTATTGGGGTAGCAGCGAAACGAAAAGTGTACTCTTTAAGCTTTCGAGTAAGATTTTACTCATCATCAGGGAAGCTACAAAATGAGTGAATTTAGGAAACAATTGCTATAATTAAAATTGAAGTACTTACAACTTATTGAGGATGTTTCGTAAATTGATATTCATAATAAAATTTAAAAACACATTAGTTCTTCTACAACGTTAAAATTATTAAAAAAATTTTAAATAAAATGTCTAAATAGATATTTTGTTAATGCGTTTTAGCAAAAACAAACTTATTTGTGAAGTTTACATAAGTCATACTTATCACTTTAGGAAAAGAAGAAAGACAACAAATGGCCTTTTACTAATAAGGTATAAGGTCACTTGTTGGCACTTACTGAGGGTTAATGGCTAATGAGACCCCCTAGCAAGTGACAAAGAAACCAAAGTAACAGTTATGCCCATTCTTCTTATTTACATTTTGTGATTAAAACATTATGAAAAGAAGATGAAAAATACTTTTAAAAGAAATAATAGGACTTAAGCGTTGTGCACAAGATCCCAACAACCAAGCCTGTAAATCATTAGAGGGTAGAAGGCCTATAAGCAAGCAACAAATAAGAGAAAATCTCACTTAGTCATCTAAGTCTGATGTTTTACGGATCAGATTCTTACGCTTTTGATCCATTGACGTATCTATAAATTAAATTCTTGTGAACTAATTTCTGATTTCACACCGTATTTTTCAGTTTAATATTTTACATTTTTACCGTTTTGTTTTATTATAAATTTGCAGTTTTATGATTATGAGGTATTTCAATTTTGATTTTATAGAATTATGAATTATTAACAATTCATTATAGTAACTGTTTCATGAATTTTTATTTGATAAATTAGATATTTGTCATTATGTTTATCTTATGGAATATCATTATGTTTTTTTATTATTTTGTCAGCCATTAAATTCTGAATAAACTTCTGATAATATGTATGGACACAAAAGAAAAAGTAATTTAAAGTTTTTTTTTTGGTAATTTAATTTAACTATTTGATTTTTATTAAAAACTACTTAATATAAAAATATATATATCATGTATATTTTATTTTGGTCTTCGTCTTGACGATTTAAAGGAAGAAAATATTTTTTCAAAAAACGTCTCATCCACAGCATCAGACAACGGAAAGACAGTCGTTTTATTTTCTTCTGCTATTTGTTCAAGCAGAGCCAATCGATCTTGCTCCATTCTCATGAATTCCAAAAACTCCAGTTCTTCTTTTGTAGGTTCTACGAACATTTTCTTTTCCTTTTTAGGTGGTTCGATATGCTTTTCACCTTTTTTAGCAAATTCTTCATGCTTTATACCTTTTTTAGGTTCTTCCTTACCGGATTTTTTCTCTTTTTCTTTTTTATCGTGTGTTTCTAGAAGGATATTTTATGTGTTATTTTATTTTTCTTGTCAATTTAAGATAAAAAATTAGAATGTTAAGAATAAATAATAGAAGCTTAAAAATAACTCGTTAAAATAAACAAATTGGCAAACCAAAAAGTTGGGAAAAACTTAAATTTGACAAAATACGAATTTTGTGTAGAAAAAAATTCTAAAATAAATTAGTTAGTTTTACCTTTGTGGTGTTTTTCTTTCTTGGTCTTTTCAACTTTTACCTTTTTTGGTTTCGGTCTCTTCACCTCTCCTTTTATTTTTTTCGGAATACACCAATCTTTGTTCAATTCTTGCGTCGTTAAACTTTGCGGTTCTCTATAAGCCAGCTTTATTAAAGAAAATTGGAAGGAGTCGTAGAAACTAAAATAGGAAAACAAAATATGAGTTGAAACAATACACAATTTTTCCTAAAGTGAGAAGTACGAGGATGTCTTAGGATTAAATCAGACAGAAGACTAATAGAAGATTGATGGATCGAGGGCACGTTGGTGGGAGATTAGGATTGGCTGCTAATGGAAACTTTAACAATAAAATATTTAATTTGAACAGATAATGCATCAAAATGAACGTATTGGTATCACTCTAGAAATATACAGATACAGCGTATACATATGCTCAACTAACCAGACTTAGCAGTGACAACTAATCGACGAAAAACTAAAAATAACAATCAACATAGAGACGACGAAAAAACTCAAGTATGAAATAGACAACTCACACTAGTATCACGAAAGCAATCAAAAACGCTATGAAATCTACCTTAAGATATACGTCAAATTATCAAAAACGATAATCAGAAAAGACAGCAACATAAAGATGAGGCTAACCGAAAAACGATGATTACATTATTACAATTTCCCTATTATCCTTTTAACTTAGTATGTGTGTTTCGAGATGAGAATTTGATTTATATGCGTCTGGACACATTACCTCTGATGATTCCTTAAGTGGCGAAACAGCTGACCTTTAGAGATATGGGCCCTCTATCGGTTCCAGTTAGTACTGGAGCTTATTACATAGGTGGAATCTTTCTCCCATGTAATAAGTAATATCGTCTCCCATTGGAAGATGGCGTTAGCTATCTGCCTAAGTACAACATCCTTTTAACTTAGTATTGCACAGGTGTGTTTAGAGATGATAAATTGATTTATATGCATCTGGGCACATTGCCGCTGATGAGTCCTTAAGGAATGAAACAGCTCTCTGGTATATGGCCTGGATGCATAGGAATCATATTTTCAAAACTTACAAGTATTTTATATTACAAGAGCTCACCGAATGACAATCGACAAAATGACACTGGCAACACAATAGCACGATTTAATAATATAGGGTGCGACTATATACCTTCAAACCTAAGGAAACAATAGCAACTGTAATGAGTCTCTCCTCCAACCACTCTAGGCTTTAACAGTATATATGATAATTGTAATTTTTAGATTACAGTACAATTCAATACAGTCCAAAGATTATAAATATTACACCAATTTAAAAAATGGGTAAGAGGATGAAAAAAGTGGACAGCTCTCGTTTCTAATAAATAATTAATAATACATAAAATATAATCGATAAAAACATGCTGACCAGAATTGATTAAATTCCTACAGAGCAGTATGGAAAATATATATAAATGTGTCATGTGTCACGACAAGTTAAAACTATCTATATCACAATATTTATTAAAATTTGTATGCAAGGGTTCGTCTTTGTGCCACATCTAAAGAAAATATTTTCAACTTTTCAGTACAAAGCTTGGGTCGTATTAGTGAATTTCTAGCCTCAACAAAAATGCCATTAAATGGTACACTGATGGGTAAAGTACAGAAAAGGAGTATATGGGCCTGGTACCAGATGCTCCGAAAGTTTGGGAAAATCACTCTGTTTGAAATATACGCTATTGAGAAAATCTCCAGTTCAACGTCAACGTAGGCAAGAAATTGTCATTATGTCAGATAGTCAATCAACCATTTAAACGCTTAGCTCCCACGTAATCATGTCGAAGATGGTCAAGAAATGCTCGGAAAAACTAAAAGAGCTAAGTAAGAATAGTACAGTTACCCTTCTGTGGGTTTCGGAACATACCAGGGTGAAGGGAAACTAAATAGCCCCAAAAAAAGGGGATAAAACACCATTTCTGGAAGAAAGTGAAAATAAAAAGATCCAACCACTTGAATAATCTACAAGGAATCAGAGAACCGAAAGTTCTTCTAATAAGCTATCCACAGAATGTATCAACCTAAGTAAAAACAAGCTTCGCCTAATAACAGTAGTCCTGACATGACATTGCCGGCTAAGAATACAAGCTTGGACAAGCGGAAAAACAAGAATTCAGATTTTGAGCCTTAAAGGTTAAAAACTCAATCTACATACTCTTAGAATGCACTGCTTTCCAAAACCTAACTGGACCAGTACCTAGGAGGGAGGACATGAGATATCCTCACCTAGTAAGCACTAGAATGGGACATAATAGATCTTATAGGTCACCGTGTAATTACCTCCATATTAACATACATAAATAGACATACTAGATATAATCTTAAATTTTGCCTGAGAAATAAACTTTGTGAAAGGCTATTTTATCTAATTTATATTATGGTTTAATTTTATACTTTATTTGCCTCTAATCAAACTACCAAAGAAAGACAATGAAAAATTTAAAATTATTGTATCCTTATTTACAGCCTTCGCAAATATGACATTGTTTCAGCAAAAATAAATCATCTTGATTGGCTGAAATAGAAAATATGTTTAAATATCATGAGTACGAATTCTGGCTATGTCCAAACCAGAAAAATTATTATTTGGAGGTGATGTACCCGATCATCAAATTAGACATGGAGATATGTTAATGTTATCTAGATATCGTCTTTTCAGGTTTTAGAAGTCCCTTTCATATAATTCAATTATAATATGCCATTCCATATCAAATAATATGAAAACACTGGTTTTACATTTATCATTAATGTCTCGGTGAGCGCCTCGGTGATCTATGTTTGCCCTCGAGAGTAATGATGCATTTTCCGCCTCGGTATGGAATCTGCTATTTTCCACTACCACTATTAGAAGATGTCAGTATTTATGCTTTATTCGAGTCGAGAAGACAAATTTCTCTCGTACAAGTATATATTTTTTATTATTAACGAGTAGTAGATAATAAAAACAATTGTACACTAAACGTGATGTCAGATTTTTTTAATTATTATAAAATCATCAACAGCAAATAAGCACTTTCTTTTGAATTCCTATCATTTTAAGCGGATTTTCGACCTAATAAAATAAAACAGAGGAAAGCAATTCTTTATCAGATGTATTTCCTTTTGAAATAGCTCGTGTCAAATTTTTCATTCTAACCTTATTACAGAATCTACTATTCTCTACGTTGGTGTATAATATACTATTATATTATTAGTTATGGGGTGTTCGAGTGGAAAAGAAAAATTTCTTTACTCGTAGAAGCTACTTTTTCATTATCTACTAGTGGGAAAGAAAATAAAAAGACGTAAGGAAATGTCAAATCATTTTAAATATGATTAAATGTTCTAGTAGTATTTAAACTATGATAGAGAAGATTATTCTCAGCCTCGCAACTTATTAATCATAAACGCTCATCTTCTCTACCTTGGTGTATAATGAAAAGAATAATTCGCAAATGACATACAAAATAATATTAACTTACTAATTATAAACGATCTGCTTGATAGCTAAAATGACGCAAGTATTAATAAATCGATTTTCTCTAATTTCTTTCATTTCGTCGTGCATGGCTTTTACGTAATCTTGTAAATTATTCTGAGCGGCCACCTGATCCAATTCTGAATCTGTCTGAACTTCTTGAGATTTAAATTTAGATTCTAATTGTTCTTCAGGCTGTACCACCCAACCTTCATCAGGATCCTCCATCGCCAATTTTCTGTACTGCCATAGGTGATAATCGTACCAACCCTTAAAATAATTATCTAATTTAATGTTGAATTCTAAAATGTTTCTTTTAGAATTCAGGAGACATTACATAAAATATTTCGCAAATTCTTTTGACTTTAGAAAACGAAGCGAGTAACTAAAAGAACTTTTTTTCCGATTTGTAAATATTATAAAATACAGACATAAAAAAAATGTTATATAGATTAAAAATTTGATAACCTGAATGGCTTCTTCTTCCTTCTCTTTTTCGGTTTTTTCTTTGGACTCTTCAACGTCATCAAACAACTTACTCGGACATGGAACATCTGGAACTTTTTTTTTCGGCATTATCCAAACTGGTGGCCCTGGAATATGATTTAAAATATTTTATTTTGTTATTATGTTTATTAGAATCAGATATACATCAATCTCACATTTTAATATTTCTCATACATGCATATACTTTGTCCAATATTTCTTTTTTCTTAAAAAGTACTTATTGAGTACATTACGTTATAATTTTGTTTATGATCGCTCTTCATCAAAAATATGGCCCTTTCAGAAACTTTGAATGTTTTAAGTAAAGAAAACAGTAACTGAAATGTGATTTTTTTTTTGGATTAGTCAATGACTTGATAGAGCTTAATTACATATTAAATGTGTAGTGTATATCAAGCAACACATTGGGAAGAACACGTGACGTCATGGGAACATTTTAAAATGCTTTGTTGTCTGCCTTTCTTTTTCTTTATGTATTTAGTATGCGTCACATTTAAAATACAACTGTTTTTTTTGCATTAAAATCGGGCCATTATTAGTGGAGATATACGTTTGTGCTTTTTCGTCTTTCTTCTACTCTGCATTTTTTACGTATTTATTCTACGTCATATTTCAAATATAGCGCCGTTTACCGCGTTCAATCTTGACCAATAGCAACGAAGATATATCGATATAGCACTCCCTCTCTCTGTGACACGCTTAGATACAGACGTTCTCTCTCTAACACGTTGAATTCCCTATCCTGACCACCAGAGTGGCCTAGCCTATCTACTGGCTTCCGATTGATGAAGGCTTACGCATAAATTTTTCTGGAAAGAAACCCTGAACAGAACCCAAAATATCATCCAATATATCCCCATTTGACGGTACATTTGATATAAAATTGAACTGTGTCAACTGTTCGACTCATCCAAAAAAATCACATTTTAGCTACTCTTTTCTTTACTTAAAACATTCAAGTTTCTGAACGGGTCTTCCTCCTATAACATAATGTACTCAAAAAGCATTTTTTAGATATTTTCAGTTATTAAAATTGGAAAATAACTTGGGAAATGCGCATACTGTAAGGGTAGATACAGAGTGATTTAATAATTTTGTCCCTTTTATTAATTAATCATAACTTAAGAACCACCTTATATATTTTTCTAATATTTGGTACGTACGTTTTTTGTCCAAAGTGGGGTCGATTGCCATAATAATTCAAAATCTTATTCCACGCCCGACCTTAAAAAAATTAATAAGTAGGTTTCGACTCGAAACAACACCCTGTATATCAACATTTTAAAATGGTATTAACATATTTGGAAAGAGCAGAAAAAGTTAAGTAACACTGAATATATTTGGTGTTTCCGCATCCAATTTTGTTACTTATTAACTTGAGCCAAATCTTGATCTTTCGATAAAAAGGTGGCACAAATTTAAAAAAAAAATTTTCGTTCCTAAATGATAATTTTCCAACTTTAATCAATAAAATCATCAACTATTTTATTTTCTCTTAATTTCTGAATCTTAACCTTAATGTAAAACTTTAGGACAGGTCCGTATTTGGCACAAAATATTATTATCAATTACTAACTTTCAAACGCCCTGTATAGTTATGCTTTTCTCGGAATAGACATTTTCTAATTTTATTATTTTTTAAATGCAACGGAATGAGCAAATGTTATTATCAGAGTTTCCTTTTCTTGATTTTCTTAACTTTTTCATTGTTTTTTTTTTAACTTTTTGCCTTTTTTGCTTTTTTACTCTTTTTTATTTTTTATTTTTTATGGCGTTTTTTGCTTTATTCCCTTTACTTTGTTGTATTTGGCTTTTTTTTGACTTTCTATTGATTTTTTTACCCTTTTTTCATTTTTTTTCCTTTTTTTTTGCTTTATTTTACATTTTTTCCTTTTGCTATTTACGTCTTTTTTCGCTCAAATTTAAGAATTCTTTATCATTTTTAAATTTTTTTCCATTTTGATTTTTTGTAACTTTTTATGTTTTTTTTTTTAACTTTTTGTGCTTCTATTTTGCTTTTTTTGCTACTTTTTATCCTTTTGTGCTTTTTTTAAAACTTTTTTTGCTTTTTTCCTTTTTTTTGCTTTATTTTACCTTTTTCCTTTTTTGATATTTCTGCCTTTTTTTGCAAATTTTCACTCTTTTTTTATTAGTTTTAATTTTTACTCAATTTAACAATTCTTTATAATTTTTAATTTTTTTCCCTTTTAATTTTTTAAAACTTTTTAGTTTTTTTTTAACTTTTTATGCTTCTATTTTGCTACTTTTTACCCTTTTGTGCTTTTTTTAAAACTTTTTTTGCTTTTTTCCTTTTTTTTGCTTTATTTTACCTTTTTCCTTTTTTGATATTTCTGCCTTTTTTTGCAAATTTTCACTCTTTTTTTATTAGTTTTAATTTTTACTCAATTTAACAATTCTTTTATCATTTTTAACATTTTTTTTTCAGTTTTTTTACCTTTATTCCTAGTCTTTTTTTAACATTTTTTGCCCTTTTTTAACTTTTTTTTTACTTTTTATTGTTGTGTTGTTTCGAGTCGAAACCTACTTATTAATTTTTTTAAGGCCGGACCTGGAATATGATTTTTAATTATTATTTTAATCGACACCACATTGGACAAAAAATCTACGTACCAAATATTAGAAAAATATATAAGGTGGTTCTTAAGTTATGATTAATTTAAAAAAAAGGTACAAAATTATTAAATCACTCTGTATCTAGGTTATAAAGAAAGACAGGTCCATTAAATATAGGTTATTTTGAATCATCTACCCTTACGGTATGCGCGTTTCCCAATGAATCACCCTGTATAGGGTAATTGCGAATCGCACTGAACTGTAATTTCAGTATCTGATATTTGCTAGAAAAAGAGATGAAGAGAGAAATACCATTGATAATATTCTATTCCGTGATACAAATGAACGAGTCTTTTAAGTATTAAATGACAAATCTTATACGTCACAATTCAGATATAACGGCAAATTAAGGTTATATGATGCGCACCTTACACAACGATGCAAAATTTAATTTTATTGAACGTGAGGTAACGAACTTCCTGATTATGGAAAAATTAGCTAACAGAAAATTCCAAAAACAACCCCAAGTGATATTAGCACTTACACCTTCTAATTACAGTGTTTTCACATGGTTCATAAAATGGTCCATTGTACCGGAGTCAGGATCCGTCAAATCTACTGTAGGTTAACAGAATGTTGTATGAAAATTTCAAATTTTTGAATCAGCAGTTTTGAGTTATCGTTACTACATCATGCATCCATCCTAACACAAACAGACATCGCGAAAATATCAAAATCGTATTCTAGGGACCTTAAAACATGTTTATCCATTGAAAACTCACTACTAAATTTTTAGCATGATTACTATAACTCTCTTCTCTGAAGGTCATGAGGTAAAAACAAGTAATATAAATCTTAAACCTGCTAATTCGTCGTCGTCTTCCTCCAAATCAATGCTTTCGCTTTCGTATGAAATGGAAATTGAGTCGCTGTAAAACGACTCTTCGGAAGGTATGAATCTAGGCGGCGTTCTCATATCAGGCTTGTAGAAGTCTTCAAACATTACGTCGTCCTGTCCATCGTCAAGTACCTCTTCTTCTTCTGGAGATTCTTTCTCCGAAGGTGGTGGTTTTACTATTACAATTTCGTTTTCAGAAATTGTTTCTATTGTTGTACTCAAACCTAATAAAATTTAAATAATATATTTATTATTACAGGTAATGGAAATTGCATGTCACAAAAAACACGAAGAAGAAAATGGCAGTAATCTAGATTTTGTCAAATAAATAATTAATAAATAGTCTCGATTAAGAGCATACATTAAACGAATAAACGTGGAGAGGAGAGTACATCAATGTGTAAAAAATATAATGATAATTTTGAAAACTTGCTTTTAATGAGATTTTGCTGAGCGCTTTTGGTCAACGACCATCATCAGAACCTTCATCAAAAGGGGGATACCTCCCATAGAAAAAAAAAACAAAAATTAATAATGACTGTCATTGATGTACCGACGTTTTCCCGTTTTAAATGAGATATCCAACAAAGGAGGGTATGCTTTTCTGGGCTATCTGCTCCTGGCCATAAGATTTTGCACACTGTTAGATCTATAAAAAAGAAACATTTTCCCAAAATTTTAGCTTTCAAACCATTCCGGAACATCTTCAAATAAGCTCTTCTTCGGCAATTTTTTTTAAGGCAATATAATAAAAAAATAGACATTTGGCAACGTAGAGGCCGATTATTTTAAGCACGTCATTATAACAACTACGTAAATATCAACTCGATAGGTCTGTTTTTTTTTGGAGAAATCTGATTCTACTTGTTGCAGAATCGATGAAGTCCCTAGTACAGAAGCGTTTTAAACTAGGCGAGGTTTTGAACATATCAAAAGGTCTTGTGATGTTGAACAAGCACTGATAGCGGGCGCAATCAAGCATTCTTGGTAGATAATTAAATATCAATGTCAGTAAAAATCAGCTAACAGAAAAGGCTAATTTTGCGATTTTGCTTCAATTACACCCATTGTCACTAGTAACTGTAAACTTTTGGCTTTTTAAGTTTTGAATATTGATGATGGTGTTGGTGATCTCCAAGTGGGAAGCAAAAAAGAGCACAATAAGTTTAAAAGTTCTTCAAAAAAATCCGGCATTCTTATAGCATACTATACTTCAATAGAGATGAAAAACAACAAAAGTCGCATTAATTTATTAATTAGAACAGAAATATCCAAGTACATTTCTTAAATAACTAGTAGATGTAGATTATATTATACAATACCTAAGCATTATTAGAAAACCTATCTTTGTTGATTGGAAAATCTATGAGCACTTTTCTTACAAAAACAATTACAAGAATTATACAGTGTGTCTACTTAAGTTGGCGAGGTAAAGGAAACTTTAGTATTTTTACAAAAAAAAGTAATTCTAATTCTTTATAAAAAGTTCTGTATGGTCCAAAACCCTAAATGCAACCATCAAATGTCATATTTTTTCAATCATATAAAATTGTTAAAATTAAATAAAAAATACTGACTAATTAAATAAAATAAACGAATTGAAAAGAAAACAATGCACTTTTGTTATCAACAACACTAATAAGAAAATGTCAGTTTTGACAATTAACCATTTAAATACTTCAAGAACGAAAGATTATCCATAGCTCAAATGTGGTCAATTATTCAACGAATAAAAAAACTCTCAAAGTCATACCACATATATTTATTACCAGTTTAAAACTGGGGGCGACATGTTTCGGCCATAACGATGGCCATCATCAGGCCTACAATACAAATATACACCACGTTAGGTTACAATTCGACAAACTAACAAATAAGTGTACTTACAGTAGAAAATTGAAGAAAATTCAATATGATGGTATGAAAACACGAATCATATTGTAAAATTAATAAAATTTAGTAAAAAAGTAAAAAAAAAAATTGTTGAAACTGGTAATAAATATATGTGGTATGACTTTGAGACTTTGAGAGTTTTTTTTTTATTCATTTAAATACTTATTGAAAAGCAATGTTGCCACTTTACATTTTTTGAAAATAATTGATCAGAAGTAATTTTTTTTACATAAGATACATTATTCTAAATTGAAAAAAAAATTAAAAGTATTACTACATAACTCATTTATGAGCATTTAAAAAAATTTTCAGAAAAGGCCCCAAATTCTCCTATTAAAAGCATACCCTCCTTTAAAATAATGTTATAAATGCGTATTTTAAAGAATTGACAGATGGCAGTGGCAATGACTAGTCTCTTTAAAAAAACAATTTATAGAATAAAAAGGCCGAATATGTTAATTTTACTATATCTCCTGATTGGAAAAAGATATATAAGAATAAGATTACCACAACTTACGATCGTCGTCGGTATCCCAAGGGCAAACTTTTGTCGGTAAATTAAAAAATTTAACTCCGTCTTCCATTTTGATTGCCAAATAACTGTTATTCTTAGCAGGGTCCAAATCTGATTCTAAAGAACTAGTAGACGAATCGCTTTCTATATGTGGCGAACCATCTTCTTCCGCTTCAGCGTTAATTGTAAATAATTCATCTGGTAAAGGTAAAGTAGCACAGCCAGTTTCAATATGCTGTTCGGCCACGTTTAGTGCTTCATTGAAGGTTCTGAATGCTTTTTTTCTTGATAAATTTAAAGGTGATGCTGAAACGTTTATTTTTTATTAATCATTGGTTATTTTTTTTTTATAAAAATTGTTACGAAGTTACTTTATTACAGGTATGTTATTTTCATTTGTATTTGATAATTAATAGTATACACGGCACTGGATTGCAATTAACTTAATATTATGATAAAGGCAACCTTCCTTCTAATATAAAGTCAGTCGTACCAGTTAAACCATCGCCCGACAGATGGAGACACACAATACTAGCTCTAAAAACAGTACAAAATGTTTTCGAATTCCGAAGTCCCTATATTATAAAAACGGT
Organism: Neocrepidodera transversa; assembly: GCA_963243735.1. NCBI lineage: Eukaryota > Metazoa > Arthropoda > Insecta > Coleoptera > Chrysomelidae > Neocrepidodera > Neocrepidodera transversa. Next base: position 6,768,573 of record OY725350.1, read on the forward strand.
GGATTATTATATGAATAAACATATTGCTTAGTATTTTTAGACTTTATTTTAAATAATACAAAAGGGTACTGTAAGAATTATTGTGTAATAGCTTTTAAGTAGTTACGTATTCATTAGTCCAGTCATATCCAAATACGAGTCAGATATTTGCAAGTGAAGGTGACACAATGAAACTTGGACATGTTGTAGCAGGGGCCTAAGAGAGCTTGTAAAAGTAAACATTTTGTTTTTTTGCAATACCTCTGCTCTCCGGCATTTTGCGCATATGGTTTAATGTCATTTCCTTGCTTTTTTCAAGCGCTACAAATAATATCCTTTGAAGTTTTCACATACCGTTGACCGTTTTCGAGATATCGAAAAAAAATAGTAAAAAAATATAGACATTGACATATATTTCCGCTTATATCTCTTTTCTGATTACTCTCATCGAAAAGCAACTCAGTACCAAATTTGTAGAGTATACTCATACCTACAATTTTTTTTTTTTATTTTTCCGTGTCGACAAAAATTGAGGCTTTTAGCGACTCGCGCAAAATGTCGGTTTCGAAACCCCGCGGCCGTACATATATAGATACGGCCCGGTCGGACGCATCGCGGCGGCGCGACGCTGCTAATATATACAGTGAGCGTAAAAAGTATGCGTACCCACGATGTACGAATCGGAGTATCGGGTGTACGAATGAATACTTTTAACTCGTTTTACATTTTTAAACTCGCGGTGGCACAAATATTTTTTGAAAAACAAAGCTAATTGTTGAGTCTGCATAAATAAAGAAAAATCTTTTAATACTCATATGCGTAATAACATCTTATCTACTTATAAATTAAAATACTTCTAGGTAAGGAATTATTTTTTTCAAAATAAAAGTTTACAGTATTTCGAACTGTAGTATGCAATTCAATAACCAAAAATTGGAGTCAAATAATTTATTAAAAAATTGTCTAATTTGAAAATTATGAAAATTATAAAACATAGATCTGTATGAACGAAACGGTTTTTTTATATGCTTCAGTGGTATATGACTCGTTAAAACAATTAAGAAAAAATTGCCTATTTTCCGCGCTTCTGGATTCCCTCTTAAGGCTCTAAAGGAAAAGGTAAAAAACGAAAAAGAAAAATTTTGAATCATACGTATAAAATTTATTCGGCAGTGTGAATAAAATAGTAGTATGAACTTTAACTAACATTTTTGTGAAGTGAAGTCTTAACTTAAACTTATAAGTTTATTCTGTTTGCTTTAAGTATGTTCTGTTTTTTTTTGTATTAAATGCTTATTTAGATATGAATAAAATACAGCATTTACTACAATGTTTTAGTTATAAACTTTTCAAGCCAGCTAATGTGCAGCTTACAAATTAGACTTGTGTAGAACTTCAATCGAACAAGTTTAAAAATGGCTCAATTTATGAACATCAGACGTCAAAAATATCATTCTCAACGAACTGGGTGTCTGGATGAGGACTATCAGAATTTATATCGATTTTCTAGAATTAATGTTGAGTGGTTAGCAGAACATTTCCTTGGAGACACTGGAGAAACAAGAGGAGGAGCATTAAATTCCAGACAGAAAATGCAGATATTTCTTCAATTTTTAAGCGATCCTGGATTTCAAATTGGATTTGGAAAGGATGTTTGTTAATTCTTTTACATATTTTATTTTCAATATACCACAAATTAAAACTTCACTAGATTTTTTATTTCTTCCTAACCGAGGTAGATAAGAGAGGGAATGTTGAAGAAGGAATACAGGCATAAGGTCCTGGGCAAATCGAGCGTCCTGTTTAAAAATCTAACTATTTACCCTTTATAAAGAGAGAACATCCCTCATCCCCTAATCCTGTCCGTAAGGTGAAGACTCTCGAACACCGCGAGACCACGAACTACCCTTCTGGTCTGAAGAGTGTCCGTTCCAGTCCAGAGAACTGTCAGAACCATCAGGCTCCGGGGAGCTGTGGGCGTAGGCCTTATTTTATCTCCTGGGAGAGCGGCGACGGTAACGCTGCCAAGTTGTTTTTTTTTGGAACATATATTAAATAAGTACGAATTTCTTAATTAAAGTAAAAAGTAATATTCTTTTTTTGTTATTACACTGGTGACCAAAGTCATAAAGTTTGAATAAAAAAATAATCTCTTTATCGAGTAGGTTATTACAGTTGGATATAGAAAACAACGGGGATTTCAAAAATGAAATAAAAAGTACAGGTTCGTATTTAACAAAATAGTTGAAGGCGGCCCTTCAAATACGAAACGATGTTTTAAAAAATGATATGCTACGTTAAAAGCTATTTGACCTTCAGTAAAAAGTTTTATAATATTTTCTTCTATCTTTAAAAATTAGGGTGTTATTTAAATACAACTAAAATCGTTAATTTCTGTTTTTCTCAAATATCTCGGAAACCGGATCTGATATTTTAATTTTGAAAAAACCGTAAATGCGTCATGAAAAGTTGTATTTTAATATTATTCAATATTCCTTTAGCAATGCTCTCGAGAAGACTTAACTGATAGAGAACAGGATACATTCTGACTAACTTAATCAATTTTTCCTACAATACATCACTGAATTATTTTGATTCCACTCTTGTGAATCAAATACGGGTTTTGTTGATACCAGACACTAAAAATATGTCTGAGCGAAACGCAAATGTTAACTAGACAGTGATACGTTTGTAAATGCGATAACGACCCCTGGAGTATTTTTCTTCATTGATGCTGATGGTGGCGCCCGAGGCCATCCGAAACCTGGACTAAGTCGCCAAAAGACCGCTTGATAACGCAAATAGTGTTACAATGTTATAAACATAAATTGTATAACATTTTTAGTAACATAACTGTTTTAAATTAAAATACTAACCTCTTATTAAATTAAAAGCAAACCCAATCCATTCCATTATAACCTGTTGATGTTCTTCAGGAAATTGAAACTCATCTTGTACTTTCCACAAACAATCTGTCATAAAATCGATGAACCAAAATTGCAGCAAATTACATTGGAACTTTTTGCATCCATAAATTTCTGCTAGTTTTCTTATTGAGTCTTTTACTCCGATCTCTCTAACGAAAGGCAATTTTACGGTGTTAAGTTTTGGAAATGTGCTTGGTACTGGAGTTACTTCATAATCTAGATTTATATCTTTGGGAATTGCGGGGAAGGTTCTAAGTCCAGAAGAGATGGATGGTATTACCATTAACAATGACTTTTGGTATTGCGATTCCGATCGTACGCTAGATGATTGTGTGATAGATTGAATTGTGTATGCACTCATTTTTATTTTAAATATGTAAAAGTTGAATTTTGAACAGATTTTGACAACTACAAAATGTCAAACACCTAACAAGTTTCGCCATAGAGAAATAATAATAATTTGACATTAGACATGGCCCGCTATTGGCTCGAAGCAATATCGTTCGTAGTTTAGCTTATGGCCACCATGCGCGATGCGCAATGGGTGCCTAATTTGGTCACGGAACGTGATGATAGTTATTTGTATTTGAACTTTCACACTGCTTATTATTTCTCTATTTGTCAGTAGATAGAACGTCCTTTAACTTTAACGATTCTGTAACTAACGACAATGACGGTTAGATTGTGACAATTATACAAGAAATCAACTTGTTAAATTTTATTCTAAACGTCATCACCTTTAGTTATTCAATCTTTAAAGTTAAAGGACGTTCCATCTACTGACAATATGAGTTTCACTGCTGTATAAACATACAAAAAATAAACTGATAGAGGAGCAAAGGTTCCTGTCGGCCATTTTGATGTAGTGATCAAAATTTAAGCGATAGTTGAAGTTTCTGCAACTTAATACACTGGGAACATTTGTTCAAAATTCATAGGTCTAGATAGGTCAAGAAAAAGATTTAAAAATTGCACAGGTCAAACTGGGAGATTGATTTCTACCTACTTGAACTAAATTTGAGAGATGACTAGAGTTTCAGATCAGAAATTTTAGATGGCGCATACATCGCTCATAGTAAACTGTAAGCACAGATCACACTGGGTGTATTTATATTGTTACATATCTGGAGTTTCTATCTATTTGCTATTTATTGGTTCGACCCCCGTAAGCTTCCCGGTACCACCCTTAATCTTACTGGAATCTAGTAAATCAGAAATGAGAGCATTTTACTAAGCGAACTAAGAAGAGCGTATCCCTTTTTATTACAAATTTGACTTCCAGTAAGTGCTGCCTTCTGGGCAAATTTGAAAGAGTTTACTTGAATTTAATTATGCGATATATCAGCGACTAGCTATGTAATTAGAATCCGCGCCATATAATATTAAGTCTGATCTTTCGAGAAAGGTAAAGGTCGGGTTACAAATCATGAACTTTGGACTTTACAGGGATGGAAAAACCCGCCAGAAAACCATCATCCAAAGTCATGTCCTGTCTTTCAATTTCTTATCTAATAACATAATTTGACTAAACTAAATACGTTGTTTTATATTTTTATATTCTTGAACGAGTATTTCATGTCAAAAGGTTTTATGTACTACATATATTGTGAGCCCGTTGGCTTTTTCCTTTTGTAGGCACTTCTGAGAAGGACAGTCTTTGTCCTATTAATTTATATATCCTGGTAATATTTCTAAAGCGAATGTTCAAAACGTATTGAATTCTAACGTCTATTTTTCTGAAGTGCTTGACAATTTATTACTTCCTTTATGTCGAATGTAGGTTGAATAAGTTACTCTTACAATATTCTGGGTACTGAATACAGACGATTGCTCGAATATGCAGCTTTACACTATCCACAGAAAATGCAGAACGGTTCCATTTGACGAAAAGTATCCTTACAATTCTAAACAGCGCCATCTTACAGAATTCTGGTAAGTTCTATTGAACGTAACAGGTGATACTCAAAAAAGTTCTAAACAAAATCGAATCAGGGTTTTTAGACATCTTACGTGTAGCTAAGCCGTTCCAGTGACAAACGTACCCCTGACAGCTATACCAGTGCCCATCCGTTCCAGTGCCGTACCAGAAGAGGATTACCGGTGAGAAATTTGTATATGGTATAATACAGGAAATACAGGAACCAAGGAAGTATTTCAGGCGATTTCGCGATTTACCTATTTTCTTGGAAGCTTTGTTGATAGGGAAAGTCATTTATGATACCGGGGGGCACGCGTTCATTAATTTAACATTATTGGTTTAAGTCATGGGATTCATTTTGCACCGGAAAACTGATCACCGCCAGTTACACACCTTTTTCTCTTTCCTGCAATAAGTTTTGGTTTGAGTATTTATTTTTGTTCTCACGTTGTGATATAAAATTGATATATTGAATTAATTGATTGTTTTTGTTTTTCTGTCCATACTTTAACCTTATAGCAGCGGATATTCCGAAACGTAGTCCAGGAGGGCAAGTAAAGTCTGCCCTACCGGCCGACACGGGATTGGTCGAGGCCATAACGACCACTGGAGTATTTCTTTCTTCACTGAAGCTGCCCGAGCAAATGGCCTTCACACTTTAAACGGAAGGTGGACTAAGGCTCAAAAGTGACACGTTTTAAATATTTCTTTATGTGTCAATCTCGGAAAGTGATATTTTACAGGACGCATAGAGTTTTCAGTGTAGCTGAAAGCTTGGAAGCCCTGTAAATTAACTTTCCTAGTGTGACGTTTATAGTATATATTTTTTGTGAAACCACCAATGATTTTACCTTTAAACGATTTAGAAACGCAATAACACACAAAATATATCAAAACGTCAAAAACATCTAATTACAGATGGCTACGGTACCGTCGTGGCCCCTGCGATTTACGTAAAGCAACTTGAGCATAACTGATCGGTAAAATTATAATTATGTCACTTTACCGATCAGGTACGTCAATTTCCCGGTCTAGACCGACAAAGACGTACTCAAAATTGATTGGAAACACGTTTTTTGAAGTGAGCAAAAAATTTATTTTTATGTCTTAAATTAAGAATCTTTGTGTGAATAAGGTGCCTATGTTGTTTAAATTAATGTTTAGAAGGGAATTGAAAATAAGACGAAAACTTATTTTTTAATTTATTAAGTTCCTAAAACTAAATAACAATAATAATAAATAACACAAAACTTTAATTTCATTACTGACAAACAATATGACCAATACCCAGCTAACCGGATGTCGAATGATGACGTCAAAAATACGTCATTTGTAGGTGATTATTCGTCATATTCGTCATCTGATAAAATATAACGTCGAAAAGCCGTTAAACGACGTCATATTTTTACGTCAGATTAGTCAGTCATTTTATGACCAACGCTTCTATGCATCTAAGAATACAGGTTCTTACAGTCATAAATAATTGAGTATATAATTAATGAGTCAAAATAGGATATGATTTTATTAAAATACGTTACATAGGTTTTCATGTGCATTTGCCGGGAAAATTTGAATCTAACTGGCATTGAGTTTGGCCAATGGAATCCATTGTAGAGTTTCAAACGACCGATTATGAATTGCCATTTGCGGTGTTCGTGATGTTTGACGTTTGTGTGTGTGTTGTTGCAAATAAAATTCACTAAGTAATATTCTTCAACATTGTTGAAAACCAAAGGTTCCAAATTCCCAATTTAAGTCACTATTAGTAGGCAAGAATCTAATTTTAAATTGAAATTCCTAATTTTGATCTGCACTGGGAAAGTGTTTAGTCAGAAAGAAGTGAGATTGGCAAATTTGGTAATTTGGAGTTGCAGATTAACTCGAAAATATTATTTTGATCATTTCTGTGCAATTATTTGCATACGCTACTTGATAAGCCTTAAAGTGATATTTCACATTTTGCAGTGGTTAATATCTATAAATTTTTCAATTCTCTATTGTTTTTAGCTCAACAATAATCCAATTAGTATTTTGATAAATAAAACGTATTATTTTCACACGATTATTATTATTGACTAATGACCAGTTTCGTTATAGTACAATAACATTATCAGACCAATATTATTGTAAATGATATTAGTTTGGTGATGTTATTGTATAACAAAACCAGTCACCAATCAAAAATAATAATCATGTGAAAAGCCGACTAAAAATTAATTGAAATTTGAAAACTGGGGGTCCTAAATTATAAAAAATATGACGTGAAATATACGTCAGTGTGACGTGAATATACGTCAGTGTGACATTACCAAGACGTTAATAAATGACATATAATAAACGTCAGCTGCTGACCTCACTGGGCTGTGACTTTTTCACGTGATTGAGACGTAATGAATTCGTCACTTGCTGACGTCAGCCTGGGGATTTGATGTCGTATAAACGACGTATTTATGACGTCATCTGGTTAGCTGGGTAAAATTCTAAAATAAAATCAATAGTAAATATTTTTATCTACCAATAAAAATATACTGGTTCCTTTTTAGTAAAAAAATCAGTCGTAAAAATATTATACATATATTAATTAGAATTATATATAATATTTGAATAATAATTTTAGTTAGATTAGAACAGATTCTGATAATGAAAACGTTGGCGAATCTCATAAGTACCTACAATCAATAAAATTGACTGAATCCAAAACTCAACAGAAGATTTATGTTTAAGTTTCCATTTATTACGTTTACGCAAACAGAAGAACCATTCGATAAAATTCTGATGTCAAAAAGAAGTTAAAAAAGTAGCCCTAAAAAGGTACCCTCGAGCAGTAGTTCAAACATTTCATTTAAACAGGAAGTTAATACCGGTCGTTTAAATAGTTTGTTAACATTTCTAGCTTATTTCAGTTTTTCAAACTTGAACACAGAAAATTATACGAGAATTGATTGACAAAGGTACGAATAAATTTAAAAGTTTTCTTAAGAGTCCATCAACGCATTTTGGCGCTTGCAAGTTTACCTAACATAAAAAAATGTAATAAAGTTGACTCAAAATTTTAACTAAAAGAAAATATACTTTTTGATCAAAAAATTAACTCTTTTTTAAAGTGAGGTTTATAATAAAATATTATAATAATAGAATAACAAATTAATTCTTTATATAAATACTAACAATTTTTTTTTTAATAAGTTTTGTTTTTCCTGCTTTTTCTTCTTTTCTCTAATTAAGTCTTTCTGAGCGTTTAATACATGGCGGCGTGGGATTTTCGAACTGTGGGGTGTGCGAACATACCTGGCATACCCTCGGTCAGTAAATTTGTGTGAGCTTTATTTTTATATTTTAATAAAGCAGCAAAATATTAATGATTTATTAGTGGTAATAGATATAGCGTGTTAAAATTATAAAAATAAGTTAATAAGTGTTATATTTCAGTTATTTTTTCGCACATTACTTTTGTATATTTACAGAGATATTTAGTTTTAGAAAAATCTTGTGCACTCATAAGTTTTTTAACATTTTTGCAATTATCCTGTCGTTCTTCCTCAAATTACATTATTATTAGAATACTTTATGGATCATCACAGGTATATTAAGAGGATTAAAATTCACATTTCGGCAAAGTAACAATTATAATTGCTCTCCAATAGGATCATAAAATTTTCAGTTATAGATAATACAATTATATTATAGGGATTTCCGTTATTGCTTATAAATAATCAAAATATGAAAGACATTTAGAGATAAAAAAATGAGCTTTGTTTAAAACGCGTTACGTGAATTACAGAGTACTTTGAATTTAATTAAAAAAAATGGGAAGTTGCCACCCAAATTTTTGATATTTTGTGTAGAATATAAACAATCAAAATCAAACCGTAAAAATAAAAAATCGGTCAAGTGCGTGTCGGACTTCGTACATTTAGGGTTCCGTACTAAATGTAGAATATAAGCCAAAAATACTTGGTAAAAAGATTTAAGGAATTGAAAAGAAAAATAACCAGGCGCATGTGCGTTCGACGAAAAAACAAAATTATGAGACGAAAAATGCATTTCTTAACAAAAAATCAATATTCAATCCTCAACACGTATATTTTCCTACCCCCAACCCCTTCCTAAACTTTTACTGAGTTGTCTTAATTTTTCTTAATTTACTTATATACATTTTCCGACCATTCACATATTATTAAGAATTTTTTTGGTTTTAAAGTGATTGGCCCTGATCTAAAATTTACAAAACAGATCAAAACTTTCTAAGCATGTCTATATCGAAATCACAACTACACCCTAATAATAACAGTATACCTGAGTTACTCTCTGTTATGATGAATTCTCGTCATTTGCAAAATTTATTAAATATTAGTACAAGAAGTAGGTAACCCATTCTACATAGTTGCACTCCGTGCAAAATTTACGAAAGGTACGAAAGGATACTCAAAATGTTGATTAAAAACTAACTAATTATTTTAAACTTAATGTCAAATGAATGATTAAGGACCAGACTAAGGCCGTATTAAAGTAATTTTTTTGTCAATTTTGTAGTTTCCGCTGTAGAATTTTTTAAAAATTACGCAAAAAAATGATAAATATGTCCCAAAGTTCGAATCGATTTTTTAAAAAGTACTAACCAAAGTTTAAAATTTCATTACGATAAAGCTGTAGGCTTAGCATTTTCCTTCATGTCTGTTTTTATTTTATACTAGTAGCTTATACCGTTCTCAAAAAAACAATTTATTTCAAAACCCTTGCAAACCGACTAGCGGTGACGGACTCTTAATAGGTAAAACGAAAAAATAATAATGTTACGAAATTATAAGATTCGATGCTTTCTAGTTACAATGCACAAGTAATACTTAAAATTCACATTTAAAAGCACAATATATTATATCAGCTTCTAAAAGAAAAGTATTATTTTTAATGATTTCTATATTTTCTTCTGTCAAAAATTGTATAGTTTTGATTGGGTAAAATAAAATAAAGATAATTTTCACAACCGATTTTCATCAAAAAACATTATTTTTTCATGAATCTTTTTCTCTCCTCTAAGCTCAACTTGTATCTCTTCCATAGATTTCAATTTAGTTTCTGGCAAAAACTTAAACAACACACTAAAACCAACAAAAGCACAAAACGAAAACAAAAAGAACGGTACAAAAAGTCCGAAAGTGCTAGTAGACCAACCGAATAGTTTAATACAAGCAGTACTAGTAAAACTGAATACTATATTAATTGAGCATAAAGCTAAACCCTTCATATTAGAAGGAAATATTTCAGTAATTATAACTACCGGGATCAAATGTAATCCACTACAATAAGCTACAGTATACACTGAAATAAATAACAAATGTAAGAAATCTACTTTACTGGTATCTACACCAATACTTTTTAAGTACAAAAACGTACCGTTACATAAATGAACTACAGCTGCAATACCAGCAGCGATTAATACCAAAGGTCGTCTGCCAGTACGATCAACAAGTACTAAAGAAACAATAGAAGCTAAAAAAAATATAAAATAATAAATAATATTAGCTGTACTAGGATTTAAAAAATCTTTAGTTTCTATAAATAAAGTCTCAGCGTAAGATTGTATTGGTAATATCCCGCTTAAATGTTGCGTTAAAGTTAGTAAAATAGATAAGAGAAAACATCTCCTGTAAGTTTTGTTGGTTAACAATTCTAAAAATCTTCCTTCTTCACCGTCTTCTTCTATTCCTTTTCCTATCCGTTCTATTTCTTTTGATACGTTCCATTTTCCTCGGAACTTTCTTAAACTTTTTCTTGCTTCCGTTTGATTTTGTTTAAGCATGAAGTAATAAGGACTGTCAGGTAATGATGGCAGTATTAGAAACATAAATACAGTAAATGTTGCAGAAATATATGCAGTAGTTGATATAGTAAGAAAATAAAGCATAAAGTTAACTAGAAGTAGACCGAAACTCAATGTCATCATAAAAGTACCAGCTAAAAATCCTCTGATCTCCGGATCAGCTATTTCCGTTAAATATGGCGGAACAACTGTAAATAACAATCCATCTGTTATACCAGCTAAAGCTCTGCTTACGAATATATTCGTTTTTGAGTCTGCTACCCCTACCAGTATCCATGATATCGTCATCGGAATAGCAGAAAAGAGTATTAATTTTTTCCTACCGATTTTATTCATCGTACTAGCTGCTAGGATGTCGCCTAATAGGGAAGTCATTGGTGTTATGGCTACTAACCATGACGCTTCGTCTGAGGTGAGTTTGAAAGTATATTTTCCACTGAGGAGGATTGGTAGTGCTGCTGAGGGCCATCCATAGTGTAAACCGGCTGAGAGGATGCACAAGTTTGCTAGAAAAAATAAAATTTATTTAAAATCTAAAGTTAATATATAATATAATTTATTATTTCAGTGGTATAATTAAGTTTCTTTTGCTAATTTACTTATGATATAAAAATACCAGCTAAATATTATTTCCGGTTATAAGAATTATAAAATAAAACACAGTTATATTTTATGAATAATGGCAGGTTTCGATTACAATAATCCAACGTCAACATTTATTTAAAATGGGAAAATAAAAAAGAACAAAAAACCAATGCAAACCGACACTTAACTGATTCTATGAATGAAAGAAAATAAATTACAAATTTCAACAAAGTTCGAAGCAAAAATAAATAAATAACAGCGATAAAATGAAAAAAAAAACGAATTTACTACTCGATGCAAACAGACACTAAACAATATGATAAACACCTTGACTTTTTTTTTGTATGTAAGAAGATGAAGACCGGACCCTGTGATTGAAAACCACTAGACCATATCGAATTATAATATGATAAAAAATCACCTACGCGTATTATTGTTCTATTTTACAGAAAAATTTTGTAAAATGATGTGATGAAATTAAATGTGATGTTTTTTCAAGACTACAAAATACGAGTAATAGTTCGGATCACAAAAAGATATGGACAGATGACAACATCAAGTGCGAACCTGAAGAAACGATCTAATATACGTACGGATCCAAGACCAGAATAGGAACTGGTGCTATAATCTACAACGAGGAGAGAAACTCCCAACTGAGCATCACACTGTGAATAAATACTTAGCTGAACTGTATGCAATCTTGCAATGCAAATATGTACAGACGGTCAGGCGTCACTAAAGGATCTTATGAACAGAAAAGTGACATCAAGACTAGTATGGGAATGCCGGGAAGAACTCAGTGTCCTATCAGAGTGTCGATTATCGAATCACAGGATCGGTCATTTTAAGAGAAGGGATGAGGATTTTCAATGTGAACTGTATTTTCGAATGACCACTTCCACCAAAATAGACACTTGTCATATCGCTCGATATAAAACGTGAGAACCTGATTCCATCAAATATTTTCCAGGCATATTCCTTATTTTAAATGAAACACCCTGTATTATTTTATATTTTTAGATTCGTTCAAAGAACGTGATTTCAAAAACCTATTACACATATATTGTAAAATAAATAGTTTTGAAGTTATAGACAATTGAAAATCGCATTTTTCCAAGTTAAAGTGACTCCGGCCAAATGACATAAAATCGGATAAAACGGCTTACATGTCCATATCCTAACTTTTTGAGTTCTACTTGGTGATATAAGAAGAAAACGTAAACAGGGTGTACTTTTGATCACCCTGTATACATTTTTTTCTTATGCTACCAAGTAGAACTCAAAAAGTTAAGATAGGGACATACATGTAAGCCGTTTATTTCAATTGTCTATAACTTCAAAACTTTTTATTTTACAATTTAGCTGTAATAAGTTTTTGAAATCACGTTCTTTGAACGAATCTAAAAATGTAAAAAATAGAGGGTGTTTCATTTAAAATAAGGAAGTTGATACCAACTTCCGGTATAACCGGAAGTAGCTGGTTATTCTAAATATTTTAGATCGATAGGGCATCCCCGAAAACCTCATATCCCAAATTTTCAGATTTTATTTCCGCCTACTTCTCCTGAAACCTCTAATTAGCCCTCTAAAAGAATCACCCTGTATAACCACGATTATAAAATTCCTGTCGGTAGGATCGACAGGGGAAGGTAGATTTCTTTTATCTAAATTCGCGACATTTTCATCCTTCCCCACCCCACGGTATGGTCAGATCGAAAAAAGTTTTATGCGAATTAATAGTTACAACATAAAAAAGTTTCATGACCTGTTTCAATATGTTCTAAAATGGCTGAGATATGATTTTTTTCAAATTTCAACCCCCTCCATTTCCACCCCCGTTGGTCAGATAAAATAAAGTTTCAGACAAATTAATTTTATAATAATCATAGCATAAAAATTATGGGATCAGAAGTAAAATATTAAATAAAAAAAAAAGTTTTGGACGCCAGTCAAGTTGATTTTTTGATGTAACTAGAAACAATTAACAAAAAAACTACGATATATTTTAAAATCCGTCCTTTCTTTTTTTCCGGGTTAAGGAAATTAAACTCAAATTAAACGTTATTTTTGTTTATTTTACGATAATAAATTCAGAGATTTTTTTAACTTAGCTTTTCTTGCGGTTGAGGACAAAAAAAACGTCTTGGCCCAAGTAAAACTGACTGTCCAGAGGAAAAACTTCTTGGTTCAGGTAAAACTAACTGTCCAGAGGAAAAACTCCTTGGCCCAGGTAAAACTAACTGTCCAAAGGAAAAACTGTCCAGAGGAAAAAACTGTCCAGAATAAAAGAACCAAAAACCCCTACAAGATGAGGAGAAAAAAAGAAATCTTCAGTAAGCGTCACAAACAGTATGAAGTCAGTTATTTTGACTGAGTAGGTAAAGAGGTAACGTGGGAAAGGCATTTTATAGGAATACCAAGAGAGAGAGGGACATGACGCGAAGAAATAAGAAGGGGATATCAAGCGAGTATGATACTATAATATATTAAATAGAAGAATAATGAAAATACAGGATGGCACAAAAAAACGTAACAGAAAGTCAATTCAATATTCTCAAAAATGGCGGAGATCTGAATTTTTTGAGACTTCAACCCCTCTAATTCTAACGCCATTGCGACCTCTATCGTACCGGAACGGAATGTCTACACATACATATATAGGTATATACCGATAATTTTTTTTTACTGATTCTTATTCAATCAAAAATCGACGTGTTTCAGGATTATTTCTTAAAATGGCCTGTTTAGCTAACAATGAATTTGTTCCATACTTTACGGACACACTGTATATTAAAATGGTTTGTTCTTATGTATAATTTTGGTGCTAAATAAGTATCATATGTAAGTATTACAGGAATAAAAAATGAAAATAAGGTTATAAAAATAAAATTTAAGGTGTTTATGCATGATGGTTGAGTATAGATTTTATTTTGTTTTGACAAAAAAAGCAAAGTGGGTGTAAAAAAAAATTGAAGAAAGTTGTTGTTGAATGATGAATTATTATTGACAGTGATACAAAAAAATAAAACATAAAATATTTGAAAAAAAAAATATTTAAGCAGTATTTCGAGAAAATGGTCTAAAAGTAATAAAAAGAAAAATAGAAATTTACTAGAGTTTTAAGAGAAGAAAAAGCGTGAAATAAAATACAATGATTGAGAGAGATGTTGGATTTATCAAGGGGACTGGAAAGAATTGAAAAAGCAAGATTGGAAGTTTGAAAAATGGATGTATAAACGTAAAAAGCAAGAAAGAAAATACAATGGTTGAGAGAGATGTTGGATTTATCAAGGGGACTGGAAAGAATTGAAAAAGCAAGATTGGAAGTTTGAAAAATGGATGTATAAACGTAAAAAGCAAGAAAGAAAATACAATGGTTGAGAGAGATGTTGGATTTATCAAGGGGACTGGAAAGAATTGAAAAAGCAAGATTGGAAGTTTGAAAAATGGATGTATAAACGTAAAAAGCAAGAAAGAAAATACAATGGTTGAGAGAGATGTTGGATTTATCAAGGGGACTGGAAAGAATTGAAAAAGCAAGATTGGAAGTTTGAAAAATGGATGTATAAACGTAAAAAGCGTGAAATAAAATACAATGATTGAGAGAGATGTTGGATTTATCAAGGGGACTGGAAAGAATTGAAAAAGCAAGATTAAGAAGAGTGATTTGTGGAATCAAATATTTATTTCATCAAAATTGAAGAAGGAGTGATACTTGTTGGTATTAAAGGAGTATGAAAGATATTAAAGTCGATTTATTAGTGTAATACATTTTGAGAAAATAAAAAAAAGAACATACCAATTTAAATGATTTCACAACGTCTGAGATTTCTAAGATCAAAGGCACCACAAACCAATTTAATATTTATTTAAATTTTTATTTTCGAAATAAAAAAATATTTTATATTATTCATCTGTATGCTATTTTTAATCACAAGAAATCGTTAATGGGGCGGGGGGCTAACTTTTGTGATGTAATATTTGTTAAAGGATCGCTGAGAGTGTGACTTTAGCGTGACGCTGGGAGGGATACAATAAGGCCCCTTTTTATGAACCATACATTTTTGTAATATTAATATTTAATAATTTTTACTACTCTGTCATATAAATATACCTTTTATAAGATTATCCTAACGTATTAGTATTAACTTTTCAGTACGCTAAAGAGGTATTTCGCAGCCTCCGTATACAAAAGTATATATTTAGCATTGTCCTATGTACAACATGCGTGATATGTAGTATGACGACGCTAAATTAATTTTGAAGTTAAACAGATAATTTTGACTTTTAGTGATAAACAATAATTAATGCTGTACTATTAAAATAACATAAATTTTAGAAAAATAAAAAATGGAAGAAATGGTATCATTGGAAAACACAAACATTTGTCCAAGTGGGGCTAGTTTACACTGTTTAATTACTAAGCTCTTAATTATTTAAAAAATAACATGTAATGAATTAAATAAAATAACTTACCACCGAAAGCAGCTAAATATTGATTTGATCGATGTTTAAACTTGGTAGTTTCGATAACTTCATTCATTATCATATTCTTTCACGGTCACAGATCAAATGAATTTATTTACATCATTTTTACAACAAAATCTTGCCTCTTACTTGATTTGCATATTCTCAGCATACCACTCAACATTTCCATTCTTACGATTTATATCTTGTAAAAGGTGATTATTAAATATAAATATTGACAATTAGATTTTATATAGTAATAACATTAGTATTTAGTGATTAGTTTTATTCATAACAAATATTTAGATCGTAATAGATACAATCGAAGTAAAATTTAAGTTGGTAACATTTATTTTCAAACGTAATCAAGTAACCATAGCAACTATCGTATCTGTCAATAATTACCAAATAACATGTTTTATAAACAAATTATAAATTTATCATTAATAGTGGATAATTCCATTCAAGATTCCGATCACTAAGCTAAAAATATGGATTTTGAATAAAACGAGTTCAGAAGATAAAAAATATTTCTTTATTCACTTTTACACTACGACCAATCTGAATTTTTGAGGTCAAAACACCTAAAAATTCTCTACAGGATCGCAATAGAGCGAATTGTTGGTAAAAATTATTACAAAAGAGGAAAAAAGAGGCACTCCTACACATGTAGCGGTTTCGAAGGGGGTGAGTTTAAAGGGTTGAAAATAGTTTTTGCAATTTAAGGCGAAGTGTAGATAATAAATAAATCTCCAATTTTCTTTTAGATCATTTTTCAACTTAACCTCAAATTTTTTGAGATAATGGCAAAAAACAGTTTTTTTAATTTTTGAGTTTTTAATGCAGAAAGAAATTTTAATATACTTGATGAATATTTTGAATATTTTTAAATTTGTCCGGAATTTCAAAATTGAATAGTTTATGACGTATTAACTTTTTTTTGAATGAAAAATTGGTCGTAGACATTTTCGATTTTTTGTTTTTCACGTGCTCATTTTTTGGTTTTAAATCAAACTTTAAGATATGTTTACATTTAAAACCCCTTGTAAAAAACGCAATTTTTCTGAAAAATTTCTACTGCCATGAAATTTTTGTGCTGAAATTCAAAAATAAAAGATTTTTAATTTAATAGATAGGTTTTAATTTTCTTTCGTTTAAAAATAAAGAATATATTTTTCAATACATTTTTTGTTAAATACCTTTCCACTCCACTTAATCACTTATTTTGTAAGGGTGACAGCAATCGCGAGATGTTGAATATACCCTTACAATCTTGCCATCATGCAAGTCATTAGAAATTTCGAATTGAAAATTTGAAGGTGTGTACAATATTAGTGCCTCAGCATTTTCACCAAACCGCATCCTGTCTCAAAAGCTCGTTTCAAGGAAAAAAAATTAATTATGGAGTGGGGGTACTTTTTCTATAATGCAAAATATTTCAGAGAGTTGAAAATTTGGAGATGTATAAAACATTCCTTCCTTTGCATTATCCACCAAACCGCATCCTGTGTCAAAAGCTCATTTCTGAGAAAAAAAACATCGAAATTATGAAGTGGGTGTATATTTTTCCTATGACGCCGATATTTCAGGGAATTGAAAATTTGGAAGTGTATATAATATTCCTTCCTCATCATTTTCCATCAAATCGGACACTGTCTCAAATGTTTTTTCTGAGAAAAAAATAAACTGAATTATGGAGTGGGGGTACTTTTTTTCTATGATGCCGATATTTCAGGGAGTTTGGGTGAAAGCGGGACAAAAGATCAGTCAAAAATTAAATTTCAAACTTGAAACATCGTCCTCGAAAATCTTGTATCTAGCGTCGAGACGCCGACGAGAATAGTTTCAAGAAACAGTTGGGGTTTACTTCTTCAAAACCCAGTCCATTCGCACATGTTAAACTACGAATACCATTAGCGGAAGTTTCAATATTCGACGTCCATTTTGCGTCGCTATTCGTCCCGACGCCAAACAATTTCTTCACTTCACCTGAATTTATTTTATCTTCGTAAAAGTAAATCAGAATAAGTATTTTCATATTTTTATTCGCCAACTTCTTATAGTCCCTGAGCCAAAGGTTAAATACGTATCGACTGAAACAGCTTATAAGATATCCATCTTTCGTGGGTTCGCAGGGGAGGGTGTCATTTATCAGTTAATTCTACCATCCTAAATAACAACTTTTATCATATACTTTTCTAAAATATATTGTCAGTGTTACGCAGAGGCGTACTGTGTCAATCCCATTATCTTTTTTTAAATTATGGTCCAACGAGTATTCAGTATGAACATAAGGGTTACATCGCTGGTATTGATCCGGTCGTATCTCAGTAGGATTGTCCATATAAAAGTTAATATCACATTTACGGTATTTACTTAAAGTTATACATATTCGTTGATAATTGTCCCTGGGGTGGGTATTCGTTGTATGGAGTTTTTATAAGGTCCAAAAAGGCTATTTACAATTTATTTATTGTCAACACAATTGGTTAATTTATAGTTAATACATTTATTAATACATTTATTATGATGGTGGTTAGGTTTTCCGTTTGTCCGGTTTTCCCTATACCTTTTGTACCAAAGTTTCTTCCAAAAATATAACCTCACGTTTTTTCTTTATGAACAGTTAGAGTTAATCAAATAAAACCCATTGAGTTTAATTATCTACCGTAATTTGAGCTAGATTTTTGAATAAATTAATTTAAAAATTCAAATATCTAATTATTTGAATATGCCGCCATTACGATCGTGACGTCACTTATGTGCAATGAAGTTACCGTCAAGCCATTAGCTGCAAATGTGTAAAGAAGAGAATACGAATAAATAACAGCTGTTAAATCTCACTTATACAGACAAAGATGGAGAAAACCATTATATTATACTTGGATAAAGATGAAAATTTGGACCTATCCACTGTGAATTCGCATTCAAAATCGAGAGAGATAAATAGATATTAGATTCCGCTTTTAGATAAAGAAAACGACTATTTTAACGAGATCAGGTAAAAATTTGCTGTTTGGTACATAAGTGCCGGGCACAAGCGTTCCTGATTAAGTGAGAGGTCGCGTCCGCGTCTGCTTACTGCATAGTTTACTGTCACTGTTGTAGATTGTACTCTGTAGAGCTGGTTGATGTTGATAATTTTCCGTGTTTATTTGTATTTGTAAAGATACGTAAACAAAGGTAAAAGTAAACACAATTAAAAACATATTAACCAAACGACACTTTATAAGCAAACGTCATCTATATTTGAAAGCGTCAATTTTATTTAGAGAAACTGGCCCACGTTAATATTATGCTGCAGCTATTGCACACAAGTGACGTAGGTGCACTACAAGTTGCATAAATGCAGTAGTTTTTAAATATCAACTTTTTCATGTTAAATTAAAGAAAAAACCAAAAAAAAAAAGATTTTTTCATAAAAAGAAATTCATTTTTTTCTCAAATAATGCAAAAAAAGATGGACTAATATTTCAAGTTGAACTCCCCATTGACCATCGGTTTGTTACTTTGTACTCGCCTTTTTCATGAGTTAAACAGTCCAGGGGGTAGGAGATCACAGTATCTTAGATATTCAAAAGTATCTTAAATACTCAAAAGTATCTTATATACTTGAAATTATCTAAGATACTAGAAAGTATCTAATATATTTTTTCTCAAATACTTTTCCGGTATTTTGTATCTTTAGATACTTTCATTTTTTACCTCAAGTATCTTAAAGATACTTTTAAAAAGTATCTTTTACAGCTCTGCTTCCATTCAATATTTAAAATTACCATAGTTATAAGTATTTTTTTACATAAGATCACGTATGTGCAGTGATATCATTGTTTATAAATAATTAGGTCATCAATGACGTAAAATAGATTTTATTTTGTATAGACCTTAGTTCGTAATATTGACTAGGAAATAATGTAGGAATGTTATAAAATCGAAAAGTTCTAGGCCATCAATATCTTGATTCTCTTGTTTTTATAATTTATTGTGAAGGTTTTTACGATGTTAAGTAATACTTAGTTCATTTAATAAATTAAAAATAAAATATATTGTTACAGTTTAACTAACCTAACCTACTCAATCCAGGTATATAATTTTGACTAACTTGTAAATCGTATTTAGAAATAATAAAGAACTGACAAAATTTAATATATAGTTAAAATTAAAACATTATTTTCTTCCCAGTATTGTAAGGAATTATGATGACGAGTCAAGTGCTTTTATACCAGACCTCTTTAATGGTGTCATAAATCAATGTATCTTAAATGTTTATAAATATGAGACACCACTGAGTGGTAAGATTGAAGTAGATAGAGATATTCAGATAGAATCTGTGTGACTGGGCAAACGTGTCGAATGTTATTGAAATAAAGTTTAAGTTAATGAATCGAGTATTTTTAGTAAGCGACCCTTACAGTGTGCATAAAAAAATTAAATATTATTTTGGTGGTTGATTAATATTTGACTTAAATATTAACATGAAAGTTTAGGTGGTTTCTTTAGAGCATTTCCCCTTATTATTATCCATCGTAAAAATTACTCTTTTTCCGATTACTATTATTTCTAAAATATTAAATTAAAATGCTATATTCAAAAAACTTTCTATTTATAGTGTGACTAACCAATCCCCGGTATATCATATTATTATTTTTTACAGCAATTTTAATGGTATTTTGTTTCGTTTTATTGAATTATATTTTTAGGAAATTTTAGAGACATGTCACCAAAGTTCCTGTATCCAGCGCCGAGACGCTGACGCCTATAATGTCAACAGCTATTAAGGTTTTACTTCTTTAAAACCCAGTCTATTCTCACAAATTAAACTACAAACATCATCAATAGAAGTTATAATATTCGACGCCATTCAGAGTCCCGACACCAAATATTTCGGTGTTACATCCATAGATATGTTATATCGCTGGTACTGATCTGGCAGTAACTCAATAGGGTTGTCCATACAAACAGAGTGTAATAATAAAAAAGAGGTATTTCTATTACCCCAAAAGAGCAGTATTTAAAGTTATTAAGAACTTTTTGTACATAAATGTCCCAGTAGTGGGTATTCGTTGGATGGAGCTTTTATAAGCTTCAAAAAGGCTATTTAGAATTTACTTATAATTTATTAATTGTCAACACAATTGGTTAATTTTTTATAATTTATATATTCATTATAATGGTGGTTAGATTTTACGGTTGTCCGGTTTTCCCTATACCTTTTATGTCAAATGGAGCCACCATTCTTCAGTAAGACGCCCCAAGCGCAACAGTAATATTTCTTAATGAATAAATATTTTCTTAAGATTTTGTGTTTTGATTTATGTTCACTTGACACCAAACTTTAGAAGAATTTCTGATATTATTAGAATTATTAATAATAATGCTATTATTATTACTACGGTTATTAAACACAACGTGTTTCCTAACTAAAAAAAAGACGATCACAGCTACTGGGGTAAAAAGGCCACAGGTAAAAAAAAGTATAAAATTCATTGCAAGTGTAAATAATTTCTTGCAAATAGTAAAACTTTACACAGCATGGGGTGAGAGGTCAGAATAGAATATTTATTAATGCATCCATATACATTTTTTTATTCGAAATTTCTTTCTATTAGTGCCAATCTATGTCTGAATCTAACAATGAGTTTGTCATTTATCGAATAGACATTGTATACCGTATCAGAGGAAATTGTATCAGCATCATTCTGTAGAATATTGTGTAAGGTCACTGGAACTCTGATAAGGTCTCCCACATCAGGAGATAATTTCGGGCTATTTTATTTATTTCCAATAATTTTGGAAAATACGTTGCTATTTAGATTAAATTAAAAAAAAAAACAAATTATGTTTTTTCTAGATAAATATATAATAAATTACTTTCGACCTTAATAATATAGCTTGTTATGATTAAACGTTGTGGATGAGTAAATAATAAATAAATCAAACCAGTTTTTGTTTTTGAAATAATTTCATACAATAAATAATTATTAATTAGCTTAAAACATTTTGAAGGTTTGAAATTATTTATGAGACTCACGAATTTTAAAAATAGTAACTAAATGGATATGTACACTCCAGTAGCTGAACATAAAAATTGGGATTATCTCCGAAATTTTTATAACTGCCCAGTTTTTTCTCAAAATTTGGGATTGAGCTCAAACTACCCTCCACTTCAAAAGTTATATACTTCATAAACCTAGTAGTTAAAATGACGGTTACCTCCATGAAAAAATATTATGTTGGTAATATCAGGTAGCAGTGTGACGTGTTGTCGATGAAAATTGGTGTATTCTAAGATGTCTAAAAATCCTGGTCTATCCACTGATTAGATTTTGTTTCCAACTTTTTGGGAGTACCACCTGTTGCGTTCAATAGAACTTACCAGAATTTTGTAAGATAGCGCTGTTTAGAATTGTTCGTGTCCTAGCTTAGTTTGTCACAGATCACGTAAAGCAGATGAGCTGTCAAATAAATTATTTTCTGTCAATGTCAATGCGGATTTTTTTATGTATGTGGTTTTAGTATTAGTTCATAAGGAATAGTTCTAAATAGTGTATAAGTATGGATACTTTTCGTCAAATGGGGCCGTATTGTATTTTGTGTGGACAGTGTGAAGCTGCAGATTCGACTATTCGTCTGTATTCGATACCAGATTATAAATACACCCTGTGTGATCTGTGATTATAGTTTACTATGAGCGATGTATGCGCCATCTAAATTTTTTAATCTGAAACTTTAGTAATCTCTTAAAAATCAGTCAATATCAAGTAGGTAGAGATCTCCCAGTTTTGACCCAAACTTTTACAGGTATAAGTGGAAACACCATGATTTTTAGACATCTTAGTGTATTCTCGTCAACTGACGTAATTTGGACCAAAAGATGACGTGAAAAAAACATGGTTAGGTAGCCGTTTTTAACACGAGTTATGTAGTTAAAATTACTCTCTTAATAGGTATCTAAGTAGTCTAGCTGATAAGCCTAATGTATTTGCCTTTTAAGATAAGTAAACATATAAATATAAGCTCTCACTAAAATCAACTAACATTATTGTTACTGAAGTCTTGGAGTATTGTAGTTCTTGTAAGAGTAATTGTTCAACTAATAATAAATAAACTTTTTGATATCGCAGTGTTAAAGTTCTCGCTTTTGGATAACAAGGTCCTCGGTTCAAACCCTGTTACTGTAATCTTTTTTTTAATTTTTTTTTATAATGTTTTTTTGTTTTTCCTTTAGTGGGTTATAGAAAAAATGTACTGTTCAACTCGTGTGGATTGTCCATATCGCACTCCGCACCTGACGATTGAGTACTCTTCGGCGTCGTGCTCAAAATTCATCCGCGTGGAAAAGGCCATCATATCCTCACTTGTTGTACAAAAACCAATTAAACAAGAGTAATCATAAAACCTGTATAATGTCTGGTCTATAATTAAAAAAAAATGTATACCAAATAATTAAAAGCATTTATATATATTAATATGTAAAGTAAAACTATATCATGACAATATATACCAATTGAAATTGCATAATTTTTTATTTAGAAGAAAGTACATTAATATTTACAAAATAAAAGATATATGGTATAGGGGTTAATCACAACAAGTTAACTGGATGACTGAATGGTAAAAATTGCATAGTAACTGGATGATAGAAAATTTATAGAAGAAGGAAATCATGTCAATTGTTGATTTTTCAGTTTGCAATAATTTTATAGTTCATAGTTAATGAATATGATAAAATGTAATTCATAAAGTTTACAGTTGAAAAAGTAGTTTGTACTAGACCAATTTATATGTCCTTAGGACAGGATTTGTTTTCAGGTTGGCCTAATGTAAGGAAGTATCCTAAGCAAGGAAGGAGTAAAAAAATGTATTATTTCTACTAATATAGCAGAAACGTCAGTTACAATAGACGGAATAGTGCAACATTTCTCCAGATAGTGCAAAGCAAGCAGGTAAGTAAATGAATAATAAAAATTGATTGAGTAAAAATAACAATTATCATAATATAAATGTTATTTTTGTATAATTACCACTGTATGTAATTTTTTTTTTAAGGTAGAGCTGGTAAAACGGGTCCAGGTACTTGTTTCCGATTATATATACTCCGAAGATGATATGAAAAATTTTGAGTCTTTCACTCTAGCAAAAATTCAACAGGTACCTTTAGATTCATTATTATTGCACATGATTTCTCTAGGTCTTAGTGGCATTACTAAATTCCCATTTCTTGAAAAACCGTCTTCAAAAAGTTTAGAAGAAAGTATGGAAAAATTAAAATTTATGGGAGCTCTGGAGTTAGATAAAGATTGTTTAGTTTTAACTCAAATGGGAGATTCTTTAAGTCAGTTGCAGGTTGACTTGACAATAGGTAAGTAATTAATTTTTAGGCAAGATATCATATTTTTTAGGCAAGATATCATAATGATATTCGCGCTTCTTAATTATAAAATGACAATAATGATACAGACAGACGCCAACTATGATTCGACTTCGAAATTGAAACTGTAAAGTAATAAAAAAATTCCTTTTTGCACCTCAGGAACTAAAACATGCATTTTACTCCCTCATTTTAGGGACTTTAGTGCCACTTTTACTCCCTTGGGATTAATAGTATAGTATATACCAAGGGACTAAAGTTCAGGGTGAAGATTGTTTCCCTGAGGGATTAAAAGACACTTTAGTCCTGTGGTGTATACGCGTTTTTTACACGAAAGCCCCCATAAAATTCAAATAATGTTTGATAATAAATTATGTATTTTAAAACACATTTTTTTTTTATAAAATACCAGCTCTTACAAAAATTAAAAAAATCGGGGTTCTCGTATGGGACTCGAACTCGGACCAAATGTGATCCGCATTCAAGTCATCGTTGGGTGAACCAACTGAGCTAATTCTAAAAATAACAAATATTTGGAAAAGCTCGTCTTATAAGGATATATTATGAAAATATTGGCAGAAGATTGCAACTTTGTCCCATTTAACATATTTTAGATTTTTCGTGGTTTTTAATGAATAATATAAGTCCAACAAAATCGTAAAAAATATATGAAAAAGTTTACGTCGATCTCGTAAAATGCTATTAGAGAAAGAAAAATTGAAAACTGTACTACCGAAAATTGTCTATTTGACAGTTCTAAATTAAATTAGAATAAACAAGTTGGCTGGTTTCAATTGTTTTTATTTGCGCGACTAAAAAAATTTAGTCCCTTGGGATTAAAAAAATTTTGTTCCAAGGGAGTAAAAATGGCACTTTAGTTCTGCAAATGCGGGACTAAAGTACTAGTTTCACTCACCGCGGTGTAAAAAATATTTTTAGTCTCCGTCCGAGGGATTAAAAAATTTTTAGTTCCTCGAATAGAAACCATAGCAAACTGTTTTACGCGGGGATAATATAACAAGACCTCGTTTAGCTTTTTTAATGTTGTTTTTTTCAATAACTTTTCATAACCATTAAGTAATCGATTAAGTAATTTTTATGAAATAATATTGAGTGATTCTTTTCACATAATTATCGTATGAATTTCAAAGTTGAGGTGCAAAAAATAGCGTATGTACCACGTGACCAAAGTGCTGCTTTTAATCCCGAAAGTGAAGATTGTTGCCCTCGTATTAAAAATAGCACTTTAGTCCCTAGGTACATAATATACTATTTAGTCCTTTAGTCTTCCGGTACCATCACAATATCCGTCACTGTAAATTATATCAAAATATAGTACAGGGAAAATTGACCAGCTTATATTTTATGTACAATTCTAAATTGTAATTATATACGGGGTGTGTCATTTAAAAAAATATAACGTCGCTTTAACAATTTTTGTAAAGTACCCTGTATACTTAAAAATATTTTTAAAATGTAGTACTTATTTACTTACATAAAACCACCGCAACAGAAATAAACGAATATATGCCATTTCGCCATAAAATTCCCTGTATACTGAAAATTAAGATATACAGGTCGTTGTTTTGTTACATTTAAATAAAATAATGATGGAAATGATTTGTATTAGTTGCTTGATGATCTTTTAGATAAAATAAAATTACCAATAAAACATAACTGATAAAAATATACAGGGTGTTTCATTGGGAAACTGCAGATAGGGGGCACCTAGATGATTCTAAATAACTCCCACATGATAGGTCTAGCGGTTTTTATAACCGAGATACAGTGTGTTTAATCCATTTAGTCAATTTCTTTAATTTCCTATAACTTACGATCCTCTATGTATATTTTTTTATATTTGGGCTACACATTCTTCAAAAGTTTCCAAATCCATAAAAAACAAAATCCAGGTCCGACTTCACAAAAAATGGATGGACTTCATTTTGACTTCCCAAAATTCTAATAAATATTCAATTTGAATATATAATTGAATTAGTAAACCATTCTGCGCAAACTCCGAACGCATATCATTAGATTCAGTTTTTTGCGCTCTTTTTGAATATGAAAACAAACATTTTAAATTCAGGAATACAGGGTGTTGTTTTGGGGATGACCAAACTTGTACATTTTTTGTGAAGTCGGACCTGGATTTTGTTTTTTATGAATGTCTGAATGGATTTGGAAACTTATGAAGAATGTATAGCCCAAATATAAAAAATATACAGAGTGGATCGTAATTTATAAGCCATTAAAGACATGAACAAAATAGATAAAACACCCTGTATCTCGGTTATAAAGACCGCTGGACCCATCATAATATGGTAGTTATATTTAACAAGAAGCCGAGCTTTTACCAAAAATTACGGAAACAGATTTAAGTAGCGGGGAAAGGTCTATTAGATTAGGTGAACTAAAACAACTAAAATCAATGAGGTATCAGTTAAAAAACGAAGAAAGAAGTAAAAGTAGGAAACAGTTGAAATATGAAATGTATAATTCTGAAAATCCTGATCAAGATGGGGGAAAAGTTGATATTCGAGATGTAGAATTTAGAATATCTAAGGTGTTTGTTTTATAATTAGCTATTTTATTATGAATAATTTAATTTTTTAATCTTGTCACTTTGTCTAAACATATATTGAACTATGCTTGCGCTTTTAACGTATGTCATACATTTTTATTCTACAAAAACTTCTCAAAGAAGCTTCAGCTGACACCTACAAAGACCTCATGTTGCTAAAAATAATTCTAACTAGTGGATTATATCCAAATATTCCAGTTGAAGATGAATTTAATTCCTCAAAAACCATTCTTGAACTTATGTATCACACAAAACATAAAAACTACATTTTTCTAAGGCCTGATAACTATTTTGCTACAAATCCAGATGTTTTAGAATTACACAATGATGATATTGAAGTGCCACCTGCAGGGGATTTTAGTAAAAGACCCATAAGCAGAAAACACCAGATTTTGGTTTATCAGACGATACTAGAAACGAAAAAAGTTTATTTGGTAAAACTATTGCTACCAATGAGACTTTTACTAAATTTGTGATTGATGAGTTTTTACTATTCGATGTCCCTTATTTTGGTCAAGGTAAAATAATAAATTGTGCTTAACATTGATATTGTCTCTTGAGAATTGATGTTAATTAAACCAAATTCCAATGATAAATATAATTATTAAAATGAATAAGTATTTAATATGTTTGTATTATTCATTTTTAGGACAAGCATTATTGTTGAAAGCTATTGCATGGAAAAGCAAACTAGAATCTAAACTAAAGAATCCAACAGACACAAAAATTGACCAAAGGGAGATATTTTACTTAACAGAAGATCTGATTAAATATATGGCAACTGAAGTTAGCTGCATCTTTGGACCAGACCACTCGAGTGATGTCGTAAACCAATGAGTGTTGATAGTTTTAGGTATCCGAGACACCCTGGAGATGCAAAAGGGAAATTTAGACTTTCAGATAGAATCAGTGCCATTAGGCACATATGTTGAATATGGTTCGAATAAAGTTTAATTTAATTAATCGAGTCTTTTTAGTAAGTACTAGACAAAATTTCGTTTTTTAAAAAAGCATTTTCCAAGCTTAATCTCGTCATTTGCCCCAATTTTTCCTAGACTATAACTAACTAATGGAATTTAATTTTTTTCTTGTCAATAATTCTAGAGATGGTAACTGATACGTACGTATTCTTTAATGTGCATACAAATTAAAAATATTACATTACCCTAACATAAACATAAATATTTATATTTCAGTCACGAACTTTCATTATTTTTAATCTGAAACTAATGGCTCAACGTGACTTTCTGATTTTTGATTATTATTCATACATTCATTAATTATTATTTAAAAATCCGGATGAAAGATATAAGACAGGATGCTTTTATTTGTTTGAATGACGTCAATTAGATTCTAAGATATTTGATATAAATTACCGATAGCTTAATAAGTTTAATTAAAGTTAAAATCGATTTTCTAAATACATAAACATTGATTTTTTGTCGATAATCACTATACAGTGTGTGTCGGAGTACAATATACATAGAGTTAGATGACACCAAGGTGCTACCAAAAATACAAACATGTCCAGGTTCTAAGACATCATTTAGGCCAAAAATTTTTTCCTTCAAATATTCATGACTACCATATGATAGGTCCAGCGGTATTTATAACCGAGATACAGGGTGTTTTAGCTATTTTGTCCATGTCTTTAGGCTTATAAATTCTGTATATTTTTTTATATTTGGGCTATACATTCTTCATAAGTTTCCAAATCCATTCAGACATTCATAAAAAACAAAATCCAGGTCCGACTTCACAAAAAATGTACAAGTTTGGTCATCCCCAAAACAACATCCTGTATTCCTGAATTTAAAATGTTTGTTTTCATATTCAAAAAGAGCGCAAAAAAACTGAATCTAATGATATGCGTTCGGTTCGGAGTTTGCGCAGAATGATTTACTAATTCAATTATATATTCAAATTGCCTATTTATTAGAATTTTGGGAAGTCAAAATGAAGTCCATCCATTTTTTGTGAAGTCGGACCTGGATTTTGTTTTTTATGGATTTGGAAACTTTTGAAGAATGTGTAGCCCAAATATAAAAAATATACATAGTGGATCGTAAGTTATAGGCCATTAAAGAAATGGACTAAATAGATAAAACACCCTGTATCTCAGTTATAAACCCATCATATGCGAGTTATTTAGAATCATCTAGGTGCCCCCTATCTGCAGTTAACGTATGCCCTTTTCCCAATGAAACACCATGTATATTTTTATCAGTTATGTTTTATTAGTAATTTTATTTTATCTAAAAGATCATCAAGCAATTAATAAAAATCATTTCCACCATTATTTTATTTAAATTTAACAATACAACGACCTGTATATCTTAATTTTCAGTATACATCTTATGGCGGAATGGCATATATTCGTTTATTTCTCTTGCGGTGGTATTATGTAAGTAAATAAGTACTACATTTTAAAAATATTTTTAAATATACAGGGTACTTTACAAAAATTGTCATAGCGACGTTATATTTTTTTAAATGGCACACCCCGTATATAATTACAATTTGGAATTGTACATAAAATAGAAGCTGGTCAATTTTCCCTGTAGTATATTTTGATATAATTTACAGTGACGGATATTGTGATAGTACCGTGGAAGACTAAAGGACTAAATAGTATATATTGTTATAAAAATATGGGAATTTAATAAAATAAATAAAAAAAATTTTTGAGTTCTAACAGTTATTAGTAGATGTTTATAATGGAGTGAATATACAAGTTAGTAATTAATTTTATATATGATAGTGTTTGAAATGGGTTAAATATCATAAAGATTTATATTAATATTGATAAAGTTATATTTGAAATTTAATTTATTAAAAGTTAAATGTTATGTTTATTAAATAAGATAGGATAGTTAATATACAAGTAAAGAATAGGAAACGAAGGTATTATAAATAAATTTAAGAAAAGTGAAAGAATCTTAAAAGTTATTAAAATAATGAAAGATGTTATAATAAAATTAAAATTTTGGAATTGTCATACATGAAATTTAAGTCAGATAGTAAACAGGGAATATAGGGTTAATAAACTAAACTAAGGCTGAGATATTAAAAAAAATCTAGTGGTAAAAAAAAATCTAAAAAAGAAAAATAATAAACAAAGGGTTGCCAATCAATGAGATAAAAAAATTTTTTATGATATTTGATATGGAATGTTATGATAAGTTTTTGAATGCTGTAAAGAAAATGGAATAAAAATTATACATATACCAACAATTAGAAGATGAATTTTATTTCAAACATTTAAGAAAGTGAAAAAAATATTTGAAAATATAACGAAGACATTTAAATTTATCATTAAGCGTAATGGGAATATTTAAAATAAATAATAACTAGAAGAAAGTAAGAATTGGTCTTGTAAAGAACATGAGAAGTTAATAAGATTTGTATCCAGATTTAAAAGCAAAAGCATAAAGAAGAGGAATATACGGATTAAACATAAATTTATGTTTTTTGTAATGTTTATTATTTTTTTTACTAGGACCCAGCCAAAATTCTGAGATAAATTATAAATATCATTACAATATACTATGTACCAAGGGACTAAAGTGCTACTTTTAATTATGTGAAAAGAATCACTCAATATTATTTCATAAAAATTACTTAATCGATTACTTAATGTGTATGAAAAGTTATTGAAAAAAAAAAACAACATTAAAAAATCTAAACGAGGTCTTGTTATATGACCCCCGCGTAAAACAGTTTGCTATGGTTTCTATTCGAGGGACTAAAAAGTTTATAATATATAATAATCCCTCGGACGAGGTCTAAAAATATTTTGTATACCGCGAGGAGTGAAACTAGTACTTTAGTCCCGCATTTGCGGAACTAAAGTGCCATTTTTACTCCCTTGGGTCTAATTTTTTTTAATCCCAAAGTACTAAATTTTTTTAGTCCCGCAAATAAAAACAATTGAAACCAGCCAACTTGTTTATTCTAATTTAATTCAGAACTGTCAAATACTTATACAAATGAGTATAGGAGACAATTTTCGGTAGTACAGTCTTCAATTTTTCTTTCTCTAACAGCATTTTACGAGATCGACGTAAACTTTTTCATATATTTTTTACGATTTTGTTGGACTATTCATTAAAAACCACGAAAAATCTAAAATACGATAAATGGGACAAAGTTGCAATCTTCTGCCAATATTTGTTATTTTTAGAATTAGTTCAGTTGGTACACGCAACGGTGACTTGAATACGGATCACATTTGGTATAGTAAGAAGTAGAGATATTTGAGATTGACTTATTCATATTTTATGAGGGTTCATTAGGATTTATTAGGGTTTTTACTGTTTTATGGGCAACTGTTATAAATCTTTTAAAGAAATGGTACCTCTTTTAAAATTTAAATATGGACCGTACTTTAGTATAATTTGAAGTTGTTTCATTAATTGGTGTTCATGATATACACAAACAGATGTATTACAATTTAGTATAAAGAAAAACACAATAAGTTGTAAACTACATAACATAATACGAATGAATAATTTGTAATTTTAGATGTTAAAATTTAGTGTTAAATTTGTAGGGACTTTTCCCCTACATATTGTCAGTCACTTTAGAGATTGACATTAAATTATGATTTCAAGTCATTTGTTAACAATGTTCATAAATGTTTAATTGTTCGCGATTGTTGGCAGTTATTTTTCGTTAAACCATTATTTTTGTTTTCTCCTTGGAGAGGTTACTAGCTGAGAAAATCAAGAAGCAATGGATTAATTCAACAACAGCCATCAATCAAGTTCAACGTTAAATTTTTCATTTTGAGTTTTTATTTATATATCGTTTCATTTTTACAAAATAAATATTTAATTTCTAAAATGTGTTTAGAACGTTAATGGGAAATATCTACATGTATTTAGAACGTTAATGGTAAAATATCTACCATAAAATTACCTGTAACTAATCACTGAAATAACTCAAAAAATAAGCATTTGATCGAAAAAATTATTGCTATTAAAAATTTAGCTTATTAACAAACAAAAAAATAGTGGGTTTATGGTGTCTGTAGATCCAATAAAAACGGAGTAATAGCTTGTTGAAGGTTGCTTCTTATTCGTCAAACGAAAAAATTGAAAGTTTCAACGCGAATAACCAAAAAAACAATGCATGTTCGAGGAAAACTTATCAAACCTTTTTTAAAGTGCCTGAAAACATCTTTATTTTCGTTTTGTATAAAATCCTATAGCATTAAAACTAAGCGAGTCATGATGAAAATAAAGTTGGTCCCTATTTTTCTCGGCGACAAAAAATGTGAAAATCGCCCCCTTATTACCACCTCAATTGAAAATAACCGGTACAACTTCATAGTTTAGTTTATTTTTTGTATTTACAATATGCTCTAGAAGTTTGACTGGTTTAAAGTGCTTAGTTTTGAAAAAATCTGAGTCGATGACTGGACTATTATTGCAAATATAAAAGTTCATTTCAGAGAAACGTTCGACGACTAACATCATCTAATTAAAATTACAGTTTTTGTTGGAAAATAATATTTATACCTATTATTTTAAAATCTAAAATTACCTAAAAGTCTCAATTTTGTCAATTATTCCCTTTTGTTTCTTAATTATTTGTATTTAAAATATGATATTGTAAATAAATAATATGCCTCCTTTATTTGATAAAAACAAAACAATTCTTTTGTACATCATTTTAATAGTAAAAAAATGGAGTTTTAGCTAAAAAACTGAATATACTAAAAAGTAATTCGTTTTAATAACTTTATAATCCAACCTATCTAATTTTCTAAAAAATTAAAATTACAGTTTTTTGTTTGAAAATAATAGATACCTTAACAGTTAATCCAATACGATTTAAGTATAGATCGATACCTATTATTTTAAAAGCAAAAATTTGAATACGGACCAGAGAGCTGTATAAGCTTGACACCGAGCTTGAATTTATGGCCCTACTCATAAACCATTGTTAAATGTGGTTAAGGGTAGTTAGTTTATTACGGTCGCCCTTTATAATGAGTCTTCAATAAATGGGTGAGAAAACAAGCCTTAAAAATTAATAAAATCGATAATGTATCTGATGTGATAATCAGACTGGTCCTTCGAACTAGTAAAATAAATTCCAAATGAATGTGAGTTTTTAATTCATATTTATTCACTTAACTTCATGTACTATAAACTTTCAAAGTAAATATAATACTATAATTTTATATTTTCACAAATCATAAGAA
The DNA here is from genome assembly GCA_963243735.1 of Neocrepidodera transversa. Lineage (NCBI taxonomy): Eukaryota > Metazoa > Arthropoda > Insecta > Coleoptera > Chrysomelidae > Neocrepidodera > Neocrepidodera transversa. Next base: position 6,801,436 of record OY725350.1, read on the forward strand.
TATACCAATGGTTTTTGCAATATACTGATCACTTCAACAACTTATTTAAATAATCTGGAATAGCACTTCCAGCGCCATCTAATAGTTAAAAATGAAATTGATCCATAAATCATTATTATAATATAGTAGTCATAAGGAGGACTCCCAGATTTATTATTTACAGGAAGTATAATTTCTAGTCCAGTAAGAGTTGGGACTGTTGAGAGTTGATTGAATTCAGATATCTAATTGAGATAATAAGTATTCATTATTTTTTGGTGCAGTTATGATACAAAGTAACAAATTAATTACAAGGACCCTGTTAACGTTCGTTTACTAGCATCTTAATGTGTAAGTTCATGTATAACATTTGACCTATTAAAACAAAATATAATGAGTTTATGTACGGACACGTTGAGAAAAATAAATCCAAAGAATCTAACATATCTGATAAAGATGTTGAGCTTGGTCGTAATTTCGGCTTCGTAAAATTATTATTACGTTTTACCGAAAATTTGTTTTTATTTTTTTGGTTTTTATAGAATACTGTTAAAAATTTTCTGAATTCAGAGTTTTTTCTTAACTTTTACTTATATAGGAATTAAACATATTTCTTGTTCTTATTTATTGTACTATATTTTTCTCCAATGTACTATAATAATTTAAGTGCCCGTACTATAACAGCTTCCAGTACAGTTGGCAACGTTGCTGGTTAATTAATTAATTTTATTTCGTCCATTCGTCCGTCCGTCAGTCCTTTTTCTGAAGCCGTTTGCAGTGGTTGGGTGTGGCAAACTGGCTCCAGAACAATGATTCTTTTTTTTTGAGGTGAGTTTATTTGCATTATTTTATAAGTTTTTATTTTTTGTTGAATATTAAATTATTGTTGTAAACTGAAATCACCGAACGATAAATACTAGTTTTGGAGCCAGCTGCATTTTGGTGAGTCATTTTAGCACTAATATGTCTGTGAAGTTGGCACCCACTTTCGCGAATTTTTCAAAGATTTTGTGTGCATTCGTTTGTCCATTATTTTCGTTTGTCCACCCTTTGTTTCAAAATTGTGCCCAAAAACTTTTTTTTTCTAATTTTGCTCTCGGCACCCATAAATTGCAAAAACAAAAAATCAACCGCAAAGGCCGTTTGTTCTTTGTATGTCCACGTTTGTCCACCAATTAATTTTGTTTGTCCATCCACCGGTTAATTATAATTAATTATTTAACTTTTAAAAAGTTGTGATATTGTGAAGTTGGCACACAATTTTTTGAATTTTGAAATCTTTTTTTCGTGCATTCGTTTGTTCATCCTTAGTTCAAGATTGTCCACCTAAGAATTTGTCCAAGCGCCATTTCAAAACGAAGGGCAAAAAGCGAATTCTCATTTGCTTAAATGCTCTGTTGACTAGTCAACAAGTGCTTTTTGGTCCAAAATTTTTTTCTCCGTCTCCGAAAAATATGAACTAGGTGTCATTCGATTCGGAATAGCGTGTAGATGATTTTTGAAAAAATTCAAGACCCGCTTGAAAAATTGCAAAAGTTATAAACAATTAACTGAAAAATAAAAATGGGGTTTTGTTTTTTGCAAATATCTCAAAAACTATTTGACATTTTTCAAATTTGAAAAAAGATTCAAAAAGAGGAGGAAATTTACCAACAAAAAACCGTACCTCCCGGAACTGTAGGACCAATATTTATAATTTTTCCAGATTGTTGAAAATATGACCTTAAGCGCTGCAGACTTTGGACCTTTAATGAATAAATATTATTCAAACTTATTAAATATGAAAATTAAAAATTGAAAAAATTCAGGCATCTACTGGATAGATTTATGAATAATAATCTGCGGTCAAAAAATTTTTATCGCGATTTTTATATAAATTATGCACTTGAACATGAACATTTTAAGTGCGATAATTAAATTTTTTTACTTTTTTGGACCTATTTTTGAAAGGTCTCAGAAGAGATTCCCGTTGAAAATAATTAAAAAATTTACAATTTACTTGGGTTAAAAATTAAAAAGCTTGATTAATCATTGAAAATTTAATTTTTTTCATGTTACTATTGATCTGTTTTTTTATGATCAGAAGTCACATGAAAATGGTTTTTTAATTTTTATCTTATTGTTTACAAAAATTGTTATAAACAATTGCGTTGTTTATAAGATAAATTAAAATTTCTTTTTTGGAAACATAATCTTTGATGCAAATTTTGATTTTTTACAAAAAAATCGTTTCTTAAATTTTTCTTTTATTTAAAAACGTATTTGTTAATTAACAATTTTTTCTATCATAATTTATCTTCCTCTTTGATAACTAAAAAAATAAATTGATTTTATTTAAATTTTTATTGTTTATTTAATCAAAAATTTGTTATAAACAATTAAATTTTTTCTATATATTTTTTTTCTTTTCTACATACTGGAACAAAAACAACCAAGTATTATTTTTTGTGAAAAATTATTTATTTGGAAAAAAAATTGTTAATTAACAAATACGTTTTTAAATGTCCCTTAAGCTAGTAGAGCAAAGTCAGCAGAACACGATGATTGTTATTTCAGAATTAAGTGTAAATAAAACGCAAATTTAATGTAGTAATTAAAAATTTAACACTCCTTTAAAAAAGAAAAAACTATGTTCTGCTAGCTTTAAGATAAAGTTAGCAGAACACTGATACAAAAATCGATGAATAATTAATTATATAAATTTTAAAAAATTGTGATATTGTGAAGTTGGCACGCCCTTTTTTGAATTTTGAAATTTTTTTTCGTGCATTCGTTTGTTCATCATTAGTCCAAGATTGTCCACCTAAGATTTGTCCAAGCACCATTTCAAAATCGACGGTTTTGGTTTTATTTAATAAACACCTTAATTTTTAAAGATATTTTATTAGGTTTTTTTATTGAAGCCTATCCAATTTTTTAAAACAATGTTTCGTCTTTGAAGGGCCACCATCAACTATTTTTTTAATACGGACCTGAACATTTTATTTCATTTTTGAAATCCCCATGTAGAATATTTAATTTTTCTACGTACTTTTGGAATTTTTCTAAGTACGGTCATATTCCATTTTCACTGAAAATATTTATAAATCATTTTAAATAAAATTAATTAAAAATTGAGTATTATTAGAGCTTAATTTCTATTAAATATTTGAATTTAAATTTTCTTAAATAACTACAATCAAAAAATAATAGTTATTTATATATCATAGGTATAAACATCTGTTTATACCCGCGGTGCATACAAACTTTTATGTCATACTAGTTATTGCATTATTGCCATAAAGTGCATTTTGCGGACCATATAATGAACAGGACCGTAAATAGAAAAATTCTTTAAGTTTAGTTTATTGTCCAAAACTTAAGTGTTCTACATGGTTCAATAGAGAAAAAATGAGGGGTAATCCCACCCAATTTTCCGAATACTCCTAGTAAAAGTAATTGTTTAATCGATTATTTTAATTTTTCTGTATCAAAATACGTTAATAAAATTATTTTACAAAAATTAAAAAAAAAACTTAATTTTTTGTAAACATTTTTTTTAACTTTTTATAATTTTCTATAATTTTTACAGGTCTTATTTTAAAATTATGAAATATTGCACACATAATGTAATTTTTGATCCCTTACGGATGTACTATTTACTTTTTTCATGTGTTTTACCTTTTTCGATAAAACAAAAGGACAAATTTTTTTTTTTTTTTATTTTCGTTATATTACAATGTTTAATTCGAAGAGACCAAAATATTTTCTAAATTTACAGTTTTATGTTACCTATCGAATGGTATAAATCCCATTTTAATATCTTTAATATTTTTAAAGTTATTCATTTTTTTTTAACTTATATTAAATTTCAAAAAAAAATTATGAATACAATTTTTTGAATAAAATTTTGAAAAAAATCACAATTATAGAGTTTTTTTACTACAAATTTAAGGGTATTTTTTTATATTAATATTAACCTTAAAAAAATTAAACCTATTTTTGAATAATTTTAAAATCAATAAATAATTAATATCTCATTCAATTATATTCAAAATGGGAAACAGACCTTTTTTAGGTTTTCTGAATCAAAATGCATTAATAAAGTTAGCTTAAAAAACTAAAAAAAAAAATCAAATTTTTTGTCAAAAATTCATGGGTAAATCCATTGAATTGTTTTAACTTTTTTCATTTTTTGCTATAACTTTTACAAATATTATGTTATAATTATGAAATAATTTACACACATAGTACTTTTGGATCTTTTTCGGATATGTTATTTACTTTTTTCATTTATTTTATACTTACTGATAAAACGAAATTACAAAAAATTTAAAAAAAAATCTTTATTTTGGATATAATAATTACAATTGTAAATTTTATGTTCTACAACTTTGATTTTATGTAATTTTTCATAAAAATCCATAATTTTGTCTCAAAATCTAAAAAAGTCGTAAATGTCTACATAATTTTTTCCCGCCCTCTAGCGGCGAATTCAAGGAATTCAAAAAAACCGTAATGTCAAAATGTGTAGAAAATTTTATGTTCTGCAACTTTCATATCCTGTAATTTTTCATAAAAATGCATTATTTTGGTTATTTAAGAAAAATATGAAAAAAAATTACTTTTTGATAAATCTGGCAATAATGGCAAAACTTTTTGAAAATTTTAATCATTCGAAATTAAACTATAACGTATAAAAAATACATGTGTAAAACTTTATTGCCATCTTCTTTAGTAATGACGTCATCATTTATAGCAACTGTCACTTCCGGTTGTCCGATTAACTCCAAAATCTATACAGGTCGTCTCCTTGCTACCCTAAATATGTATATAAAATTTCATCTAAATCGGTTCAGCCGTTTAGACGCTATCGTGTTCACACACACAGACAGACATCATGCTAAAAATGGCATAAATGGATTTAGGTGACCTCAAAACGTAAAGATCCGTTAAAATCTGGGTATGGCCAAAATATCATGATCGCAATACTTTCCTTCTATACAACTTTGTTGTTCGGAAAGTAAAAAATGAGGATTTCAAAGATGAAATAAAAAGTACAAGTACAGGTATTTAAAAAAATAGTTGAGGATGGCCCTTCAAAGACGAAACGGTGTTTTACAAAATCGTCAATTTCGGTTTTTCTTAAATATCTCGGAAACCGGACCTGATATTTTAATTTTGAAAAAATCTATTAATTCGTCTTGAAAATGCACATCTTTTTCCCTATTAAACCCATATTGGATCTATTTCGGTTTACGAGATCTCTGTATACGCAAATTAAACCGGAGCGTCATACATTGCAATTTAAAAAATAAGAAGTGACGTCACTACTTTGACAGGTAGGATTTGAGAAATATGGACATTTAAAAATAAAAATAGACCTGTCTCAGTATTTTTGCGAAGGACCCAACCGGAAGAGTTGTATATTCTATCTTTTATTAACGAACTGTATATACAGGGTGTTTTTTTTCTAAAAGTTTCCACCCCCGATTTAGGCTTACCCAATAATTTTTGGCAAAAATGCTGAGACATGTCGACTTTTGATTTGAGGGGCACAAAATTTTTGATAACAAACATCACTCTAACGTCAACCCCCTTCACCCCTCGTCACTCAACTTTAAAATTTAAATAGGGAACATACAATGTGTGGTACATCAGGGAAAAGGTAATTCAATGCAGAATTCAAATCACCAAGTTTGATTTTTTTACTGCCCCCCTGAAACAGAAATACAGGGTGTTTTTTCCTACCCTCACTTTACTCTCGCACAATAATTTTTGAGAAAAATAGTGAGACACGTCGACTTTTGATTTAAAATCAAATCAAAAATCGACGTGTCTCGCCATTTTTGCCAAAAATTATTGGGTAAGCCTAAATCGGGGGTGGAAACTTTTTAAAAAAAACCACCCTTTATAAGCTTATCCATGATATGAATATACATACTTAAAACATTTCTTTTTTTAGGACCATATCCTGGGCCACTAAAGGTCGAAACGTCTACTTTAGTGGAAAAACATCGACCGTGTCGATCCAAATTGCCCTAGGCGGATTGCTTGCCTGCGTGCCCCCTTGGGGGCACCCAGATCCGGGGGAAAGTCTCTCCACAGGGACGCGCGGGTTTCGTTGCGAGTTTGAGGTTGAGACTGGTACCCCACCTGCGACGTCTCAGCGACAATTTGAAAAATCCAAAGCAATGCCCAATAAACCCTAGAAAAGTTAATAAACCAAACCAATCTTAAATTAGAAAAATTAACTGCCGCAAGGCGGAGGGAAGGGTGTTAATTCGTCCTTCCCTTTTTTCTGAGGTGTGGTTTGGGCTTACACCTTGCGACATAATCCACTTCTGGATTTTCGACGATTAGTAACTTCCTGGGGATGATGTCCACGATTGGAAACTAAATCTCATTTTTTTTTAAATATTTTTCAATTCTTTGTAATATTTTCAATTTTTTGTAATATTTTCAACTATTTTTTGTAATAAATTTTTATTTTTGTTTTATTAAAAATAAATCCAAAATAAAAATAAATTTCGATTATTTATTTCAATTCTCTTAAAAAAATTTCTAAATTAAACTCATAACAAAAGAAGATTTTATAAAAATTCCAGTTTAATCGAGAATATATTATGCTATTCAAATTTTAATTGCTTTAAACTTATAAATAAAACATTTATTCTTAATTATGAATTTAGGGTATTTAAATTAGCTAAATGATGACATAAAAAATAATATAAATTTAGTAAAAAATTCTAAGCAAAAAAATCAAAAATCGTTAATTCCTAGAAAATAGTATTATTATACACCAAGGTCGAGAAGTAATTTTTTTCAGCCAAGCATTAATATTATCCCTCGACCGTGGTTTATACAGTGCGACTCAAAAAGTCTGCACGATATGGGAAAACTTTTTATTATTCATTTGACAGAAACTTTCAAATTTCTAAATGGTATACAGGGGCGGGCAAAAAATAGGAATTTTGACCAAGAGTAAAGAACCCTTATTTTTGTAATTATTATATTCTTTGTTTTTATTTCAATTTTAAAAAGCTTAATCTTGTTTAGTTTAAGTTTGATTTTACACCTTTAAGATGAATAACCATTATTTTGTAACTTTTATTTTCTTTTTTTTATTTTAATTTTCATTTTGTTTAGCTATGTTTTGTTTTACACTGTTAAATTAAAAAAAAAATTGATGAAACTAAGTGAATGTTATTTACATTTTGGTACTAAAAACGTTTGGGTATCATTTGTTTTACCCATTTTCTTCAATTAAATCATAATGGTAGTTTTTATGTACAGGATGAAATTTCAACTTTGCACCAAGAAAAAACAAAAAATCATAAAAATTTAAAAAAAAAAGGTCGAGAATAGTGTGAAAATAACGAAGAAAACTAAATTTTTTTAACCAGAATGTATTATAGTGATTGAAGGAAAAGTGCAGAAATGATATTATTTTGAGCTAGGCTAAAAACATAAAAAAATGAATTTTTTGCATAGGAGGCTGTGATTTTAAATCTGATTGTAATTTTCAATTCTAAACAACTTTCCTAAATAATTTTTTTTGATATTGTCGAAAATAAGGGTACTTTACTCTTGGTCAAAATTCCTATTTTTTGCCCGCCCCTGTATATCGTTTAGAAACTTGAAAGTTTGACACTTGAAATAGCAGTTTTATGCAATGCACCAACTTTTATCAAGAATAATTTTTTTTGTCAAATGAATAATAAAAATGTTTCACATAGGGTGCAGACTTTTTGAGTCGCACCACTGTATACTGTTTTTACTTTCCGAACAACAGAGTTGTATAGAAGGAAAGTATTGCGATCATGATATTTTGACCATACCCAGATTTTAACGGATCTTTACGTTTTGAGGTCACCTGAATCCATTTATACCATTTTTAGCATGATGTCTGTCTGTGTGTGTGTCTGTGTGTGTGTCTGTGTGTGTGTGTGTGTGTGTGTGTGTGTGTGTGTGTGTGTGTGTGTGTGTGTACGTTTTTACATATTTGTGGATACTTGTGCGTGTACTGTTAGTATATGTGGCATACGTCGCTATTGTGGTATACATGCACGCGTACTCCACAATTTTTTAACAACATATTTGAACTCCTCGACCCCAAATTAGTCAAATCGTGTTGATTCTGAATTTTTTGTGTAAAAGTTGCCACAAGTTTATATTTTGAAAGGAATCACGCATTCCTATAATTGTGGATTCATAACTATGTCTAGGTCGGAGCGCCCTCTACATTTCTATACACAGTAATATTAGTGGTAGTTTCAATTCGTTTTTTTTCGGGTGCCGAATGCTTCCGATATAGAATATCATGAAATATGTTCTGTATATTATTTAGTTTCCCAGTTAAACGAAATTGACTATTTGTTGGTGGTTTTTGTATATACTGGGTGATTCTTTTAGAGGGCTAATTAGAGGTTTCTGGAGAAGTAAGCGGAATTCTAATCTGAAAATTTGGGATATGAGGTTTTCGGGGATGTCCAATCGATCTAAAATATTTAGAGCAACCAGCTACTTCCGGTTATACCGGAAGTGAACATCAAATTTGTTATTTTAAATCGAACACCCTATATTTTCTTACATTTTTAGATTTGTCCTGAGAAGCTGATTTCAAAAACCTCTTATACTTATAATGTAAACTTATTAGTTTTGAAGTTATAGACAATTGAAAATCCCATTTTTCCAACTTTAACTGATTGCTATGGCCAAACGACATAAAATCGGATAAAACGGCTTACATGTCCCTGTCTTAACTTTTTCAGATCTAATTGGTGGCATAGGAAGAAAGTGTATACAGGGTGATCAAAATTTGTGTACTTTTGATCACCCTGTATACATTATGTTCCTTATCCGATTTTATGTCGTTTGGCCATAGCAATCAGTTAAAGTTGGAAAAATGCGATTTTCAATTGTCTATAACTTCAAAACTAATAAGTTTATATTATAAGTGTAATAGGTTTCTGAAATCAGCTTCTCAGGACAAATCTAAAAATGTAAGAAAATATAGGGTATTCTATTTAAAATAACAAAGTTGATATTCACTTCCGGTATAACCGGAAGTAGCTGGTTGCTCTAAATATTTTAGATTGATTGGGCATCCCCGAAAACATCATATTCCAAATTTTCAGATTTGAATTCCGCTTACTTCTCAAGAAACCTCTAATTAGCCCTCTAAAAGAATCACCCTGTATTACTGGCATCCTTATTCACTTAAAAAGTAAGTATATAATTTTAAATAATAATGCTCTATGAAATATTATATCCTCGAACGACTTGAAAACCTAAATCTAATGATGATGAAAAACCGAACATATTAAACGCAGCTACAAAGAAAACATAATAAGGCAAGTTTCAAGAAAATATGGACGGAAGAAGAAATTGAACCTATTCTGAAATTTTTCGGGCCTTTAATAAAGAGAGAAACTGTTCCTGAAAAGGCACAATTTGAAGAATGCATGGAAAAGTATCCTATATTTAATAATAGGAAATGGACCGATTTGAAATTTTATATTAAAAATTATATAAATAAAATAAAAAAATGAAAAAAGTTAGTTTTCCGTCAATCTAAGTAGTCTAGTCGAGAAGTGAGTTTTCTGCGAAAAATAGTTAGAAGGGTAAGAAAAATATTAGCGATGGCTCATTTGACGCGGATTGCAATTCTGAGAAATACGTCATGTCGATGTTTTCCTGAAAATAAAAATTGTAATTGTTATTAACAAAAAACGAAAAAAAGCCATTTTAGTTTTTCATGATAACATAAAAACTGTACAAGATAGCGGGAATTGCAAAAAAGATCCTTAAAGACGAGGAAATTTACAAAAAAAACTTTGATTCCCGAATCTCTAGCTTTAATATTTATAAAAATAGGGTTTCGCGCGACCGTTTCGGGATGACTACGCCGCCTCTATAGTGACTACCGCATCTAAAATAATTTTTTTAAAGCACTAAATATTGATTTAAAAATTTTAAAAAATTATGGTGTCATTTCAACACTTGAAGAAAGAAATAATTTTTAAATTCATTTTTCAAAAAGCTATTGTTAATTAACTATTTTTTTTATACCTCCGTCCTCTTTGAAAGCTCGAAAAATTTTTAAATAAACACCCTAAAAATGTTTCGCCTCTTGGAGTATTCTCAATACGATGACGCTATAAAATTATTTATAATTGGTTTATATTGTTTATCACGAGTTTTCTAAGTTAACAAAAAATTGAAAATCGTATAATTGTTGTTTAAAATTTTTTTTCTCATATACTATGGTATAGCTGTTTTTATATTTGAAATAAGGATTAAATTATTGTGGCTAAGATTTTTTAACGCTATTTGTTTATAAATTGATTATAAATTATTTATAATCAAATAGTTTAATTTAATATTTTTGAAATTTTTTTTGTCATTCTATTGTTTTGGCGTATGATTAAAAAAATTCTTAAAAAAATCATCATATTGTTTATAATCGTTTTTTTTATATTTGCATTATTTAAATAATTAGTTAAGAAATAATTTTGTCTTTAAAAATCATTATTGATGGCTCATAATACTATTAAATAGTTATTTTCGTGCCGAAAAAGCAAAGGTCACTTTCAAATTTCACATTACTGCAAAACGAAACTAACAATATTATTATTTTTAATTAAATACAGTATTAATTTTTAAATTAACAAATACAGACTTATATTACTCAAGATAAATATTAATTGTAATTCTACAGTTTGTATTATTACTTGTATTTACTCTAGAAGTTGAAGAAACAAGATACTGAAATATCACTATCAATGTCAGACATATTTGCGTTTTGTCAACAACTGTCAAAATATTTTGTATATTCAAACACTTGTCATTTCCATAGCAGCTGTGATTTTGTTAATGAAATTGAACTGCTGTTGATTTTAAAGCAATAATATATTTATTGGGAATGATCTAATTTCAAAATTTTAACGATTGCACGAAAAATAGTGTGTATACCACGGCCGCGAAACTTTTTGGCGTCCTCAAGATTATCTTACCTCGGCCGCAAGCGGCCTCGGCGATAATCTTTCTTACGGTCCGCCAAAAAGGTATTTCGCGGCCTAGGCATACAAATAACTATTTGGCGGACCGAAAAAAAGAATATCGTCGAGGCCGCTTGCGGCCAAGGAAAGATAATCTTGAGGCCGCCAAAAAATTTCGCGGCCGTGATATACACACTATTTTTCGTGCAATTGTTGCTTTAAAATTGACAGCAGTTCAATTTCATTAACAAAATCACAGCTGCTATGGAAATGACATTGTTTGAATATACAAAATATTTTTGACAGTTCGTGACAAATCGCAAATATCTTTGACATTGATGCTAATATTTCAGTATCTTGTTGCTTCAACTTCTAGAATAAATACAAGTAATAATAAAAATTGTACAATTAAAGTTAATATTTATCTTGAATAATATAAGTATGTATTTGTTAATTTAAAAATTAATACTGAGTTTAATAAAAAATAATAACATTGTTAGTTTCGTACTGTAGAAATGTGAAATTTGAAAGTGACCTTTGATTTTTCGGTCGTTATCATGGACAACGGCCGCGAGATTGCTTCGCGTACGAATGCACGAAAAAAAAATTTTTTTTTCATCAATAATTTCATTGTTTATTTAGTTAACAATTTGTTATAAACAATGTTTGCCTGTAACAATATTTTTTTCTAATACTACTAAAAACTACAAAAACAACGATATGCAACAATTTTTTTTCTATTTTTTTGAAAATCCAATATAAAATACAGAAAATTTTTATTCTCAACTTTGTTGGATATTGATGTTTTTGTATTTTTTAGTAGTATTAGAAAAAATTATTGTTTATAACAAATTGTGAACTAAATAAACAATGAAATTATTAATGTAAAAAATGTTTTTAAATTGTATTATGTTAATTAACTTGTGAAAAATGCATTTAAATTTTTTTTCCAACGGGTCTTTGTTTCTTCGTGTGTGCTTTAAAAAAATATTTTAGATTCGGTAATCACTACAGAGGCGGCATACTCATCCCGAAACGGTTGCGCAGAACCCCATTTTCAGCCACAAATTAAAGTTATGTTACGTTTTTCTGTGCCACCCTGTATTTTCATTATTCTTCTATTCAATAGATTATAGTTTCATACTCGCTTGATATCCCCTTCTTATTTTCTCGCCTCATGTCCCTCTCTTCTCTTGGTATTCCTATAAAATGTCTTTTACATGCTAATAATGTTCTTCTCTTTGCCTACTCAGTGAAAATAACTGACTTTATATCGTTCGCGTCGCTTTACTGAAGATTTCTTCTTTTTTCTCCCCTTCATCTTATAGGAGTTTTTACTCTGGAGTTTTTTTTTCTGGGCCAAAAAGTTTTTTTCCTGGCCCAAGAAGTTTCTTCCTGGGCCAAAAAGTTTTTCCTGTGAAATAAGTTTTTATGTCTGAACTACAGCTTCTTCAGTTTCTCCTTTGGATTAAATCTTGGACCACAGTTTCCTTTGGAGAAGGAAGATAAAAAACGCAAGACAAACCAAGTTTTTTTTTAGAAAAGAAAAAAAATCTCTGGAACTCTATTTTAAGAAATAAACAAATATAAAGTTTAATTTGATTTTAATTTCCTTAACATAAATAAAGAAAGGACGGATATTCCAATAAATATATCGTAGTTTTTTTGTCCAAATTTTTTTTTATTTAAGATTCTACTTCTGATATATTTCAAATTCTATTCGTGGAACGAACCCATAATATAAAGATTTGAGCTTGGTCACATTAATTATTTATTATCAACAAATTAAAGTATCGTTTCAGTTATAAATATTAGAGCTAGAGATTCGGGAGTCAGAAGTTTTTTTTGGAAAGTTCCTCTTTTTTAAGGACATTTTTTGCAATTCCCGCTATCTTGTATAGTTTATAAGTTATCATCAAAAACCAAAATGGCTTTTTTTTTCGTTTTTTGTTAATAAAAATTACAATTTTTATTTGCAGGAAAAAATCGACATGACGCATTTCTCAGAATTGTTGCAATCCGCGTCGACTGAGCCATCGCTCATATTTTTCCTACACTTCTAAATCTTTTTCGCAGAAAACTCACTTCTCGACTAGACTAAATCCGAGTGCTTAATAGTGTATATGATGTGAAAATAGTTTGATTAAAACGTTTAGCTAGGAAGCCTCTAGCAAAGTTACAAGAGAAAATGTAAATTGTTCAACAGTAAAATATTCAAAAAGTACTGAAGTTTTGTTTAACGTTTCTTTCGTGGCACAAAAATGAAATCACATATTTGTGACATACGTAATACACATTCCTTAATTTAGTACATTTGTGGTAACACAAATACACATTCTCAAATCTGCATAATTGTGGAACAGGTTACCACAATTGAAATATGTCAATATCTTTTTTTTGACGGAGTGTATAGATATTTTAATTATATTCGTAAGTTACCTTTAAGAAATTCATCCATTTTTAACCAAAAAAAGCGTTGACACCACAAATGTGTTTACTGCACGGTAGTCACTAATATGGGAAAACGTGTATGTGTGTGTGTGTGTGTGTGTGTGTGTGAACACGATAGCGTCTAAACGGCTGAACCGATTTAGATGAAATTTTATATACATATTTAGGGTAACAAGGAGACGACCTGTATAGATTTTGGAGTTAATCGGACAACCGGAAGTGACAGTTGCTATAAGTGATGACGTCATTACTTAACAAGATGACAATAAAGTTTTACACATATATTTTCTATACGTTATAGTTTAATTTCGAATGATTAAAATTTTTAAAAACTTTTGCCATTGTTGCCAGATTTATCAAAAAGTATTTTTTTTTCATATTTTGCTTAAATAACCAAAATAATGCATTTTTATGAAAAATTACCGGATATGAAAGTTGTAGAACATAAAATTTTCTACACATTTTGTCATTACAGTTTTTCTGAATTCCTCACAGTTTCGTCGCTAGAGGGCGTGAAAAATAATGTATATAGACATTTGCGACTTTTTTTAGATTTTGAGACAAAATTATGGATTTTTATGAAAAATTACATGGGATCAAAATTGTACAACATAAAATTTTCTATAAATTTTGTCTTAACTATTTTTTCAAGTTGCGCATAGTTTCGCCGCTAGTTTTTATTTTAATTTTTATCTTTATTAAATTATTATTTTTCAGTTAAATTTTTATATTAAAAACTTAAAAAAAATATCTTTAAATTTGTAATAATTAATTTTATAATTGTAATTTTTTTCAAAATTTTATTACAAAAATTTTGGAATTTTTAAAAAATTGGCTAAGAAATTTAAGATTATATTACGATTTTAAACTAAATTGAATAACTTGAAAAATATTAAAGTTATTGAAATGTGATTTTCACCATTCGAAAGATAATATAAAACTCTAAATTTTAAATGTATTTTAGTTTCTTAAAATTTAGAATTGTAATTATTACAGCCAAAATTAAGAATTTTTTTAAATTTTTTTGTAATTTCGTTTTATCAATAAGTATAAAATAAATGAAAAAATTAAATAGCATATCCGAAAAGGATCCAAAAGTACTATGTGTGTAAATTATTTCATAATTTTAATATAGTATTTGTAAAAGTTATAGCAAAAAATGAAAAAAGTTAAAACAATTCAATGGATTTACCCATGAATTTTTGAAAAAAAATTTGATTTTTTTTTAGTTTTTTAAACTAACTTTATTAATGCATTTTGATCCAAAAAACCTAAAAAAAAAGGTCTGTTTCCCATTTTGAATAAAATAGAATGAGATATTAATTATTTATTGATTTTAAAATTATTCACAAATAGGTTTTAATTGTTTTAAGGTTAAAATTAATATTAAAAATTTTAAAAAAATTACCCTTAAATTTGTAGTAAAAAACTCTATAATTGTGATTTTTTTCAAAATTTTATTCAAAAAATTGTAGAATTCCTAATTTTTTTTTTGTAATTTAATATAAGTTTAAAAGAAATTGAATAACTTTAAAAATATTAAAGATATTAAAATGTGATTTATACCATTCGATAGGTAATATAATTAATGTATTTTAATGCAGAAAAACTAAAACAATTACTTTACTAGGAGTGTTCGGAAAGTTGGGTGGGATTACCCCCTCATTTTTTCCATTACTAGGCCATTTAATCATTTTTACTATATTTTTTGGATTTTTATGGGTATATATTTGAAAAGAATTTAATGGAAAAGAAGCAGTTTGTGAAAACAAGTGAATGAGAATATTCAATAAATTAAATTGACATTTCATTATGTTAGTTGCACTGTGAATTTTATAACTTTCAAGTAGCGATGAAAACTTTGATTTGAAAAACTATTAAATTGATTTTTAGTTTACTTTCAGAATAGGTATTATTGCATAAGTAGCACTAATCAGGGTCTAGGACATTAGGACACGGCCACTAGGACGCAGGGCCACTAGGACGCGGGGCCACTAAGACGCGGGGCCACATGGACGCGAAATTATTAAAATTAAATGAATTTATTACAAAAATGCATTTTATTGGCCTATATTGATCATTAGTTTGTTTGAAAAAATAAATATATATACAGGGTGTTTCGTTGGGAAAGTGACATACCTTAACTGCAGATAGGGGACTTCAATAACCAAGATACAGGGTGTTTTATCTATTTTTCCAATTTCTTGCATGGTTCATAACTTTGTAACCACACTGTATATTTTCATGATATTTTGCGGACATTTTTTTGTTTAAAGTATCCAATCGATCGATAAATTTACAATAAAATAAATCCAGGTCCGGATTAAAAAAGTATTATAAAATATTCCGACCCAAAAACATCACCCTGGATATCAGATTTTTCAAAAATAGATTATGTATTTGCAAAGAGCACGAAAAAATTAATTTAGTGATGTCCTATGCATTTTTGAGTTTCAATTCTGAATTTGTGTGAATTGTGAGAGCCCAAAATTGAAACATATTCCTTTTTAATGTGATTTAGTTTTAATGAAGACTAGTTAACCTAAATTGGTAAAATTTTAATATTACAAGTATTTTTTTATTATTTGCGATAAATAATCCACAAAAACATTTATCTTTAATTAACGAATAAATAATAATGAATCAAGCAAAAATAAATAAAATAAATAATGAATGAAGAATTACATTTTGAAAAACGCCTAAAAAATATTACACGGGGTAAAAACATGACTTTGGTCCCAAAAATTCACTTTAACAACAAACACAAGAACTATACGCAATACAAAATTTATGGACATAAGGATTTTTTACGCTTTTTCACGATTTTTTACGGATTTGTACGATTTTTTACGTTTTTTTTTATGATTTTTTACGATTTCTTACGTTTTTTTACGAAATAACCTATTTCGATATTTTTAAAAATGGCGGAGATATAATTTTTTTGATATTTTTTCAATTCTTTGTAATATCTCTAGTTTCACCCCCCTAGGTCGGATAAAAAAAAGTTTTATACAAATCGTATTTGAAAAATATTAATCCATAATGGTTTTACTGTGTTGTCATTAATTTTTAGGTGTTTTTAATAATTTTTGTTGTTTTTCATTAATTAAAGTTATTTATTTTTTGTAAATTTATTATTATTTATTCGTTAATTAAAGAGGAATGTTTTTTGTGGATTATTTATCGCAAATAATAAAAAAATTCTTAAATTATTAAAATTTTACCAATTTAGGTTAACTAGACTTTATTAAAACTAAATCGCATGAAAAAAAATTGTTTCAATTTTGGGCTCTAACAATTCATACCATTTCAGAATTCAAACCCAAAATTTTACAAGAAAATACATTTTGACAAAAATGCAAAGTATATTACTAAATTAATTTTTTCGTGCTGTTTGAAATACAGAATCTATTTTAGAAAAATATGATATACCTACAGGGTATTGTTTTTTTGTTGGAATATTTTATATTTTTTTTAATCTGGATCTCGATTTGTTTTATTGTAAATTTATTGACCGATTGGGCACTTTAAACAAAATATGCTTGTCAAATATCATAAAAATATACAGTATGGTTAGAAAGTTATGAACAATGCAAGAAATTAGCAAAATAGATAAAACACCCTGTATCTTGGTTATTAAAGTCCCCTATCTGCAGTTAACGTATGTCACTTTCCCAATGAAACACCCTGTATATCTATTCCAGGGGGAGAAATGATCACAGCCACTCCATATTTGGACTGAAGGTTCCTCAATCATTTACAATAAAAGAGTTCAAATCTTGGCTAGAAGTCTAAAGGGTACAAAATAAAATAAAACTCGTAAATAGACCCAAAAAATACCTCAAAAACCTGTTTTTCGTTTTTTAGGGGTGGTTCCCACAAACCAATTCTGGCAAAAATCACGACATCTTATTTTTGGTATAATTACGAAACTTTTGTCCTTGTGGATTAGCTATATCAAATTTTTACGAACCTCATCTTCTTTTTCCGTAGAATGACTCCACTATAGTAATAATTATTTGTTTTTTTTTTTAATAAGTCATGTCTGTTTCTAAGCAAGTCAGGTATGTCAAAAAACAGGAGAAATTTGGTAAAAAATCAATATGAGCCCTTTCAAAAATGAAGTAAAACTCATCATAAATTGCTATTTAAAAAAATTAAAGTGACGTCATTACTTTGACAAGCATGATTTTAGAAAGTTAACAATTAACAACGTATCTCACTAAGTATTTTAGCAAAAATCAATCCACAACTGAAATAATTGTAAATTTCATTCTTTATTAATGCATTGTATGAACTTATCCATGACACGTGTTTTATATATACTTAATTTTTTTTTCAGGACCCAATCCTGGGCCACTAAAGATCGAAACGTCTACTTTAATGGAAAAGCATCGATTGTGTCGATCCAAATTGCCCTAGGCGGATTGCTGCCTGCGTGCTCCCTTCATTGGGGCACCCAGAGCGGGGGGAAGGTCTCTCCCCAGGGGCGCGCGGGTCCCGTTGCGAGTTTGGGGTTGAGACTGGTACCCCACCAGCGACGTCCAGCGACAATTTGATCAATTAAAGCAATGCCAAATAAACCAATAAAATCACCTATAAAGAAAAGCTAATAAGTACTTTTTATATATGTATGACTGAAACAAAGCCAAATAAACCCCCTTTGTATATATATAAATGAGGAAAATTAACTAAGGGGAGGGCGTTAATTCGTTCTCCCCTCTTTCTGAGGTGTGGTTTGGGCTTACACCTTGCGACATATTCCTCTACTGGATTTTCGATGATTAGTAATTTCCTGGGGATGATGTCAATGATTAGAAACTAAATGTCATTTTTTTTCTGTAATATTTTCATTGGTTGTAAAATTTTCATTTTTTTTTTAAATTTTCAATTTTTTATAATATTTTCAACTTTTTTTGTAATACATTTTCACTTTGGTTTTTATTTGTTTTATTTAAAAAAAAAAATAACAAAACCCACACAAAATTCCGATTATTTATTTCAATTCTCTTAAAAATATTTAGAAATTAAACAAAAGTTAAATTATTAACTTAAACAAATAATACATTATACATCATATTTATATAAAAAGTAATAGAGTAAAAATGTCTGAGCAATGAATCAAAAAACGGTAATTAGTACAAACAGTCTAATTAATATTTTTTCATTTGTTTTAATCGTATATGATTTTTTTTTTTTTGTATAACATTAATTTATATATTTAGTGCCACAACTGTCATTTCGATATATCGATTTTTTTAAATATAGCTCTGTGTTGAGAATTTTGACAAGTCTGTCTAATTTTTTCCATTTTATTTCCAAAAATATGAAAAAAATCATACATTTAAGGATTTTTATGTTCTTTGGAAGGGCAAAATAAGCCAAATAGTGCAAAAATGTCATCACTTTGTAATAGGACAAAAACAAATTCTGTTTTCTTAACTCTTTTTTGGTAAAAGTATTATTTGTACAGACAAAAAAAAATTAACCTCCTAGAACTATTCCGGCTTTAATAAGAAATTTGAGCCATTTTCTCAACTTTCATTTTGAATTATGGAGTAATTAAAAAAGTTTTACACAATTTAAATTGATTCTTGCATTTAGTCCATGCGAAATAGCTGATTTGAGCGGAGGTAATCTTGCCACCAATAATCCTTTTGTACCTGTTACGAATTTAGGATTATATAATAGCACAGGTAAATATGCCACCAGAGAAAATTAACGGCTGATTTAGCAGCAAAATACGAGTCTAATTGATATCCAAATAGTTGCAGTGGGAAATGATAGAGGGGGTCACAAGGAACATGTAAAATAAACAAGTGAAAAACGACATATTTTTGCCGTGATTTTGAGTTTTCGAAAATTTATACTTAGGGATATACCTTATATACTAGGGATATAGGGATATACCTTATATACTACAGTATATATAATATAAGTAGCGGGAAAGTAAAAATAGGATGGACGGACAGACAAAACCATCTTATAATAGTTTTTTTTCTTCAAAAACTCTAAAACGGCGCTCTGGGGATTGTTCTTATTTATTTGGAGGGAGAGTAAACATTTTTTTGACTTTTCACGATTTCCGGCGAAACTTGACGTTGTATCAAAAAGCATTTAAGAGCATAAAGTTGTAGCTTATAAAAAACCTATAACTTTTATTTAAATCACTTTTACTCCTAACCTCAAAAGTTCGGAGTAAAATAAGGTAACTCGTAGTTAATTTTTTTTTTCGTTTTTCATTTTTTAATTGCGCAACAATCATTCTATTTTAATATACTTTTCTGAAAATATTCACTTTTATGTCTTAAATAAAAAAAATGAGATAAATAATTTTATTATTTTTGAGACATACATTTTTTTCGGTCAAAAACAATGTTTTTTTTTTAATTAAAAGTCTAAGGGCGAACTTTCATCAAACACTCCTGATGGAAAAAAATAGGAAGAAATAGGAGAAAATTTGAAAAATGGAAAAAAGAAGAAGAAATAGGAGAAAATATGGAAACAAAGGAAAAAAAAATAGAAAAAATTGCAAAAAAAGAAAAAATAGAGGAAATAGGAAAAATACAAAAAATGATTAAAAAAAAAAATAGGAAAAAATGGGAAGAAAATTAAAAAATAAGAAAAAACAGAAAAATAATTAAAAAAGGGATAAAACAGAAAAAGAGACAAACATAGAAAAGAAATGAGAAATAGGAAAATATGCGGAAAATAGAAAAAAAATTTGAAAAATAGAAACAAATAAAATCAAATAAGAAAAAACTGTAAAAAATAAAAAATGCGAAAAAATAGGAAAACACAGGAATAAATATTAAAAAACAGAAAAAACAGGAAAATATGGAAAAATAGGGAAAAACGGAGAAAATATGGAAAATAGTGAAATGGGATAAAATGGGAAAAAATTAGAAAAAAAAGGAAAAAATGGTAAAAAAAAGAAGAAAACAGGACAAAAAGAAAAAATTGGAAAAATAGGAAGAAAACAAGAAAAAATGGGCATAAATTGAAAAAGAATAGAAAATAATAGAAAAAAACATGAAAATATTGAAAAATGAAAAACAGGGAGAATATAAAAAAATAGGAAAATATAGAAAATAATAGGAAGAAATAGGAAAAAAGAAGATAGAATACGAAAAAATAGGAAAAACACGAAAAATACGAAAAAATTCGAAAACTACGAAAAAACAGGAAAAAATCTAAAAACACAAAGAAATAGAAAAGAATGGAAAAATTCATAAAATATGGAAAAATAAAAATAGGGAAAAATGGGAAAGTGTAAAAAAATAGAAAAAATGGGATAAAACAGGAAAAAATAGAAAAAACACGATGAAATACGAAAAAATACAAAAATATGCGAAGAAATACTAAAAAATACGAAGAAATAAGAAGAAATACGAAAAAATACAAATAAAAACGAAAAAATACAAATAAAAACGAAAAAATACGTTAAAATAGAAAAAAACAGAACAAAACAGGAAATATGGAGAAGAAAGAAAATAGGGAAAAATGTGGAAATATAACAAAATATGGAAAAAGATGGAAAATAGGAAAAAATAGGAGCACAGAGTACAAAATGGAAGAATTAGGAAAAAATTGTAAAAAATAGAAAAAGACAGAAAAAATTGGAAAAACAGGAAAAATAGAAAAAAATAGAAAAATATATTTATTTTTCTATTTTTTCTTCGGCTCGCTCGCTTTTTAGTAGCCTTGCTTGTCTTTAGGTACAATTAACTCAAATTTTTTTTTAAACAATGAATTTCCTGAAAATATTTTATCTACTTAATTAAATTTCTTATCCATTTTATTTTTTATCACAGGAAAAAACAGCTTATCAGTTATTTGAAATCATTTACTGGCCTAATTAAGACTGGAGGGTTTTTGTAAAAATTCATTTGGTGTCTTTGTGCCCAGGTAAATTTAATACTAATATTATTTAACTTTATCTATTTTTTGAATGTATGGTAAGAGTAAGTTTTTGAATATTTATTTATTTTATTTTTAATATGCATAAGTGTTTAATTTAGTAAAAAATAAAGTTTTCTTTCTTAATAATAAAAACGTATTAACATTTGTGAATATTTTTCCAAAATTTCATATACATATCGTATTATTATAGATAAATATGAATCAGGACCCCTCATGGAAAATGGAATTCTGCCAATAGTTTTTAAATTTAAATAAACTCACCGATTCGAAGTTATATTTCATATTATTAAATTTAAGAAAATCGTGTATATACGATATAATACATCTCATTTATTTCCAATTTAAATGTTAATAAAATAACCATATATTGCACATCAATATTTTTATTGATCAAAGCAATTTTTTTATAAAATTTTATCTTTACTTATCATACTTTCCCGTTCCAATGCGACGCCACTGGGCAGTTTCCAGTGACACACTTCCGATTTTGCTGTTATCGTAAATTACATCCTTCAATTAGATTTATCGTATTTTTTTCTAGAATTGTTTATGTACGATATGAATAATATTTCTTTCAAATAAAAGGAGACAATCCACAATTGTATTTTAATCATACACGGTTATAACTGAATAGCAATTAAATAACTGGTGGATTATTTTATATTACTTCTTATCTTTTCAGTTCAGAAAATATTTTTATTTCAAAATCTGTAAAAAACAGCAGTTTAACCTGGATATTTATATAATTTATCGCGTTCTGTTACTAACTGACAATTTAATATTTAATGTCATCTGTTTGTGTTTATCATCCACATAGGCAAAACATATACCAAGACATAAAATTGACTGTGAATTCCTATTCTACATAGAAATTAAATATCATTTATTCTTATTAAGAAAAATGGAAGCGACTCAAGTAATAAATTTTGGAGCTGGCCCAGCTAAATTACCTAAAGCGGTGAGTAATTAAAATTAATGTTAATATTTAATTTTAACGCCCATCAATTTATTAAAGGTTAGAAAGTTGTAGCTATCAAACGTTGACTACGGTAATTATGAAATCCAACGTTGCCAAATTATAAATAAATTTAATAATTTAAAGTACTTTATTCAAATCAAATAATATACCCAAGTAATCATAATCGAACAACAATATCATCTTAACCCAGAGTTATTGTCAACTATTGTAAATAAATAGTATTTATTTATTTAATATCGAATCCTTAGAATATATAATCTGAGTTCGGCTTGAAGAATTTGGAGCGTAACGAGTAGAGTCATTGTATATAGACTTCTAAGTCTATATACAATGGTAGAGTGTCAGTATTTGGAGTAACACCTAAACCGAATTTTTGTCAGTACCCCAACGGATAGATGAAGCGCGAGGTAAAACGAGTGAAAAGAGTAACGAAGTCGAACTCAGCTATGAAGTAGATACTATACTCCTTTTCCTTAACAACTGATAGTAATGGAATGTCTTAAGGAATGTTGACATCTGTCATTGCTTCAAAAGTAGTTGAGATTTTCGGTGGTTAAGGGGAAAGAGGAAATTTTTCCAGTGGCGGGCAATTTTATTGTTTTACATAGGTATACGATAAAGGATATCATCTGGTTTAAATGGGCTTTTGTGCCTTTGAAGTTTTTTTGCAAAAAAATTACCAAACACCAAATTATATCGAATTTTGCTTAAAATATGCATAAAAAGTTAATATCAATTCGTATTTATGTCAAAGGACCCCGCACTTTTTATATGGAAAAATCTTTTCAGTCCCAAGGTCTAATTTTTAATGTAAATTGTAGATCTCAACATCCTGAACAAAAAAGGTAATGGGCCCAAAAAAATCTACCGTCAGGATTTTGCGCTATGGGACATATAGAAGGTTCGCACCGGCGTTTTCAGGTTTCGCGTCATTTCTATCAAAAAAAGCGTGTTCAGTAGCCGATTATGGAGACATGTATGCCTGGAGGTGTGTTAGAGTGAAAAAGCACTATATATATATACAGGGTAATTTTTTTAGAGGGCTAATTAGAGGTTTCTGGAGAAGTGAACATCAATTTTGTTATTTTAAATAGAACACCCTATATTTTCTTACATTTTTAGATTTGTCCTGACAAGCTCCATATCTTAACTTTTAAGTTCTACTTGATGGCATAAGAACATAATGTATACAGGGTGATCAAAAGTACACAAATTTTGATGACCCTGTATACACTTTCTTCTCATGCCACCAAGTAGAACTCAAAAAGTAAAGATACAGACATGTAAGCCATTTTATCCGATTTTATGTCGTTTGGCCATAGCAATCATTTAAAGTTGAAAAAATGCGATTTTCAATTGTCTATAACTTCAAAACTAATAAGTTTACATTATAAGTGTAATAGGTTTTTGAAATCAGCTTCTTAGGACAAATCTAAAAATGTAAGAAAATATAAAGTGTTCCATTTAAAATAACAGAGTTGATGTTTACTTCAGGTATAACCGGAAGTAGTTGGTTGCTCTAAATACTTTAGATCGATTGGGCATCCCCGATAACTTCAGATTCCAAATTTTCAGATTTGAATTCTGCGTACTTCTCTTGAAAAGTCTAATTACCTCTCTAAAAGAATCACGCTGTATATATAGTGCTTTTTCACTCTAACACACCTCCAGGCATGCATGTCTCCATATCGGCTACTGAACACGCTTTTTTTGATAGAAATGACGCGAAACCTGAAAACGCCGGTGCGGACCTTCTATGGCCCATAGCGCAAAATCCTGACAGTAGATTTTTTTGTGCCCATTACCTTTTTTGTTCAGGATATTGAGATCTACAATTTACACCAAAAATTAGACCTTGGGACTGAAACCATTTTTCCATGTGCGGGGTCCTTGCTAATTTTTAAATCACAATTAAGTTTTTAATTAAATGAAAATATATATGCTTTAGTTTTTGGTCATTTTGACCGAGTTGTCCAAATAAACTTTTCTCAATATTTGGTATGGAGGTACTTGGACTTAAGGTCGATATAAAAAAATAGTGGATCGGGTGTTCCCGGGTCCCTTAAGGGGTAAATTATTTTTTTGAAAAACATACTGTTTACCTATATGTAGTAGGTTAATGGGGCTTTAGTTTTTGGTCATTTTGGCTGAGTTGTCCAAACAAACTTTTCTCGATATTTGGTATGGAGGTACTTGGACTTAAGGTCGATATAAAAAAATAGTGGATCGGGTGTTCCCGGATCCCTTAAGGGGTAAATTATTTTTCTGAAAAACGTACTGTTTACCTATATGTAGTAGGTTAATGGGACTTTAGTTTTTGGTCATTTTGACCGAGTTGTACCAACAAACTTTTCTCAATATTTGGTATGGAGGTACTTGGACTTAAGGGGTAAATTATTTTTTTGAAAAACGTACTGTTTACCTATATGTAGTAGGTTAATGGGACTTTAGTTTTTGGTCATTTTGACCGAGTTGTACCAACAAACTTTTCTCAATATTTGGTATGGAGGTACTTGGACTTAAGGTCGATATAAAAAAATAGTGGATCGGGTGTTCCCGGATCCCTTAAGGGGTAAATTATTTTTTTGAAAAACGTACTGTTTACCTATATGTAGTAGGTTAATGGGACTTTAGTTTTTGGTCATTTTGACCGAGTTGTACCAACAAACTTTTCTCAATATTTGGTATGGAGGTACTTGGACTTAAGGGGTAAATTATTTTTTTGAAAAACGTACTGTTTGCCTATATGTAGTAGGTTAATGGGGCTTTAGTTTTTGGTCATTTTGACAGAGTTGTCCAAATAAAGTTTTCTCAATATTTGGTATGGAGGTACTTGGACTTAAGGGGTAAATTATTTTTTTGAAAAACGTACTGTTTGCCTATATGTAGTAGGTTAATGGGGCTTTAGTTTTTGGTCATTTTGACAGAGTTGTCCAAATAAAGTTTTCTCAATATTTGGTATGGAGGTACTTGGACTTAAGGGGTAAATTATTTTTTTGAAAAACGTACTGTTTGCCTATATGTAGTAGGTTAATGGGGCTTTGTTTTTGGTCATTTTGACAGAGTTGTCCAAATAAACTTTTCTCAATATTTGGTATGGAGGTACTTAGACTTAAGGTCGATATAAAAAAATACTGGCATCGGGTTATTGACATTAGGTGCAGGTGACCAAAAACTAAAGCCCCATTAACCTACTACATATAGGTAAACAGTATGTTTTTCAAAAAAATAATTTACCCCTTAAGGCATCCGAGAACAATTTTTAACTAGCATCGGGTTATTAACCTTAAGTCCAAGTACCTCCATACCAAATATTGAGAAAAGTTTGTTTGGACAACTCGGTCAAACTGACCAAAAACTAAAGCATATATATTTTCATTTAATTAAAAACTTAATTGTGATTTAAAAATTAGCAATTTGACATATATTTACTGATATTAACTTTTTATGGATATTTTAAGCAAAATTCGTTAAAAATTTGTGTATGGTAATTTTTTGCAAAAAAAAACAATAAAGGCCCAGAAAGTGATAATGTTCTTTACATTTTAATTTAATGCCAATGTTTTTTTATTTTTTACTTAAAGTGAGGTCAGTAAATTCTGAGTTCTGAAGCTAACGTTAATTTCCCACAAAATTTTACCGCCTGATCCACTGAATAACCTGAAAAATTTTCTCAAATACCGTCGTATACATTTTTTATTAAGTTAAATTCCGCTTCAGAATAATGATGCCTTTGGATAGACTTTGATACAGCTACAGTGGTCCGCAAACCAAAACAATAAATAAAATAAATTACCATGTATTCCGGTTCCCGCCAATACGTACCGCACCTGAACTCAAAGCCACTCCCTAAATAAGCACTCATCGTTTAACATATAAGCCTGATGCCTTTTCCATACGAAGTACATATCAGATGTTCTCTTTTTATTGCATGACAAAAAATGAGAGAGAAAATAAATTTTAAAACACATGGCAACGCCTTGGCAATCGGATGAACGACATAACAGTGTTGTCGATGTGAAGTAAATTACGTATATACCTATAACATGCAGTTTCATGTAAAAGTCTTTATAAAAAACATTTAAATAAGGTCCCTAAAATTTAAGTATTGTAAATTATTGTTATAATACAAATTATCTTAAATATGACATATTATAATATTAACCAATAATTATGTATTTTAAAGATTTGATTTGCATAATTTTGTTTGATGAAAGGAATTCTTCCAAATATTGGATAATGTGGCAACTCTGTTATATATTCCTAACATTCCATTACTGCCAGATTTTAAGGAAAATGAGTATAGGATATCACTTTCGCTCGGTGTAGTAAGTGAAGCGATATTTGAGATTGACTGATGCATATTTTACGAGGGTTTACGAGGGTTTTTGTACATAATTGTAAAAACGATCAAAATCTATAAGAAAATTGACAATCTATAAGAAAATTGACAATCTGGGAATGCTAACCTACTACACAAACTAACTAGTGTTTTAGATTCTGTCACTGAAGATTTTTTTTTAATAATCAAGATGTGCTTTAGGTTTGGTCTCATTTCAATATCTACTACTGTTTAAAAGATATGACATAATACACAAAGTCGTACCACAAAATATAATCTTAAAAGTTGTTTAAAAAATTTAGAACGGCGACATGTTTTGGCCTCATCGGGCCATCATCAGGCCTAGAAACAATAATTTCAATGTAGGATAGAACAATAATTATTGGTAATTATTAACTTACAAAATTTGTACAAAGTGACCACTAATCACAAGCATTGTAAAAGTATAAAATTAATTAAACTTAAAACACGAACATATAGTAACGAAAATGAACACTAATTAAACGTAAAAGTAAATTGTACCAACTGTAAATGGTGAATTATGGTGACCTAGCAGGTATATATAAAAATACATCACCACGGATGTATAGGTTGAAAAAATTAATAATGAATTTATAAAATTTTGCCGAAAAATTTTACCATACAATGATGTTGGTAGACCAGACGGAAATAAATTTCTCGATTGACAATTGACAATTTAAAACATGACAGCCAAAATTAAACTTAATAAAACTTGATAAAACAAAAAACAAAAGACGGATTTAAAATTATATTTTGTGGTACGACTTCGTGTATTATTCTGCTGAATAACCACTACCACATTTAAGTATGGATAATTTGGTGTACTTTATTCACATATATTGTTTCGTCCTAAACATGAATCTGAAGTCAGATTTGAAATATCTAGATGTTACACACAGATACACATACATACAGAATTATAGAATCCAATACTTACCTTCTTCGGAATTTGTGAAAATGAGCTTCGAATATAAATTGGGGATTGTTTAGAACGCGATACGCACATTATGGTGTACTTTGAATTAAATTTAAAAATAAAATGAGAAGGGGTTGGAGGTTCTGAATATCGTTTTAAACTTTACAAATTTATAAGTCTGGTACCCGGTTGATTAATGGATTATCTGCTACTACCTGATTGGTGCTCGGACTGCTCGGTTATTGATATCCTTCCTGTAAAAAAGCAGAATTTAAAATTTACCTGTTTCGGCGTTTTTCACTTAAACGTTACATAAATAATGTAAGAAAATAATTTTTTCGTTACCGTTCATTGTAGGTTCTAGAAGAAATTAAAAATGAAATTTTATCCTACAAGAATACAGGAATGAGTATCATGGAAATAAGTCACAGAAGTCCAGAGTACGCTGAAATTAATGCTAGAGCACAAAATACTTTAAGAGAACTTTTGTAAGTATTTAACAAATTCACTCATCTACAAAATTTGACTATTTTTTTATTATAGTAGATTTGAAGTTTTGATAATATTTGATAGAACTTTTCCGTCATTTTTCATTCAACTTAAGATTTGCCAATCTTGGTAAAATTACAATAAACCTCAAACTTATACATATTATATGTTACCTATTTTCTTAAAATTTTGTTTTCAATAATATCTCTTTCATTTCTTTTTTAATAAAGCCTGTTTTACTAGATTCAATTTTTTAGAAACATTCCACTCAACTATTCGATTCTTTTTGTGGCCGGTGGCGGCCAAGGACAATTTTCAGCAATACCGCTGAACCTTATCGAAAGAACCGGTACTGCAGATTATTTAGTAACAGGAATTTGGTCAAAAATAGCAGCAGAAGAAGCCAAAAAATACGGAGATATAGTCTT
Organism: Neocrepidodera transversa; assembly: GCA_963243735.1. NCBI lineage: Eukaryota > Metazoa > Arthropoda > Insecta > Coleoptera > Chrysomelidae > Neocrepidodera > Neocrepidodera transversa. The sequence continues at coordinate 6,829,946 of OY725350.1, forward strand.
TGCGACGCAATCCAACGCAAGGGGTAGACTCCCAGATCCGTTAAATTGGAATTTCAATCCAAAAGCGTCATATGTGTTTTATTGTGATAATGATACCGTAGAAGGTAAGAATTTGAATTTTTGGTTTTGGTATAAACAAAACATTGTGACTATACTTATATTTTTTGAAGTGGCAGAGACCTCGTTTTGTATTTGTAGTATTTTTAAAATTAAATATATAATTTATTTATTTCAGATTTACTCTTTTTTAGCCCTTTTGCCTCCTCACAATTTGGATAAATTTCTTGTATTTTTTTTTCTTTTTTCTATTACAACTATTGTCCTGAGTTATGGAGGCGAGAATCTTTTAAAGACACCTCACGCTAGGTTCTATGTCACTCTGTCGGTAATTTGTCCTGGTATTGTCCTATTCCTTGAACCCTGCTCTAGGAGTAATTTACTCCTTTTCAGGGATACTTGGATGGTATTGTGGTGAAAAAGAAAATGTTATAAAAAACCAAGATATTTTATTGATAGAATGTTAAGTTGATACTTAGCAGCCTCCCGAAGGGAAGGCTCAGCGTGAGCAGAGTCTGTGGAGTCAGTGGGGATCAGCTCATCTGATGCATAGATGGCATCCTCGGGGAGATCTAGAAGCTCGTCCGGAAGATCCTTCGCTTTTTTTAGAATCCTAAGATTTTTTTGAGAAAGTTTCTTCTTGGGTCGTCTTAGGAAGGGTCTTCTATTCCATTTAACTATCTACTTCATCGGTAGCATGCCCTGGGAGTGGGTGCTGGAACTGTCCAGTCTTCTGACGTATCTTCCCTGGAGATTTTTGAACCTGGAAACTATTGGAGGTATATTAGTCACATTATTTGTCATTGGAAGGGAAGTGCCAGGGGAGGAAGTCACATTTCCTAAGGATCCAACTCTCTGATGCCGTAATGGCGTGCAAGAGAGGAGGAGGAAGCGTTGAGAAGTTGAGGGCTCTGTAGATTTTATAGGTATGCAGCAAAGTTGGAGGATTACGTCTGGCAAATCGACTACCTAGAACTCCGATGATAGCAGCTGGTTTCCTAACTCTGTCAAGAGTTTTTTGAACTTCATTCACCCGATTGAGAGTGCGCGTGTAGCACACCCTCAAGTAGGTAACGTTTTTCAAGGGAACGAGTCTCTCTCCCCAGAGCCTAAGGTTGATCTCATTGAGGGATCGGGTAGCTTTTAGGATGTGGTTGGGATGTTTGAAGATGATCAGTTGGTTTTTATGCTCAGGACTCTCGTGGAAGGTACGGAACCAGAGATTCCGGTATCATTAGCATATAGTTGAATGTCTTGTCTAGGTGAGTGAGGGAGGGTGAAGGATACCGTTTGTGTAAATGACATACAGCACGAAGGCCAACACTGAGCCTTGGGGGACTCCTGCGAGATGAGTAAATGAATCTGAAAGAGAATTTCCAACTTTAACACGAAGTGAACAATTTTTTAGGTAGGAGAAAATGAGTTTAATGAGAGAGATAGGGAGTTCGATGTTCGAAAGCTTCCGAACAAGTCCGATATGCTGGACCTGATCAAAAGCTTTTTTCCGATGAGGAATTTTGTGGCTAGTGTTTGGAGTCTCACTAGTGAATCTTGGGTGGAATTTTTAGAAATAAATCCGTGTTGGAATTGGGAGATCATTCCCCTTTCATTCAGAAAATTCCAGATACGCTCTTTGAGTAGTGGTTCAAAGACTTACCTAGAACATTAATCAGGGATATAGTTCTGTAGGAGTTTGGGGAAGTGGGATCTTTGTGAGCTTTGGGAATTAGAATAGTGTGGGAGGTTTTCCAGCAAATGGAAAAATACGATGCTAAAATATAGTTCTTATTAAACTCATAATAATATTTTAAATTTGTATTCCAATCATATCTTCAATAATTACAAAAAAAATATGTATTAAAGAATCTAAATGTGTTGACTTGTATATTACCACATCATTGTAAAATTTTTAGAAAGATCGCTCCAACTATTAAACAATATGTTCTATTAATTTCAAGTGCTTTTCTATTTCGCTCTTGTACGCGGCGACAAGTATTATGTCTAAAATTATTGCGGCCTCTAAAAAATATAACACCACTTTTTGTTAACCAATCAAATTAAGTTACGTATCTCCTGACGATTCAACGGTTGTTTCTAGAAGTGGCGATTCACACAGACGACCGCGCCAATAAGTTTTAGTTGATCAATATCATTAAAACAAAGATGTGTTCCGTTGGGAATAAAAATTCCGGTAGTAATATAATATTTAAACTTCAGTTCATCAAAAACTCTAAAACAGAGATGTTCTCTAAACAAATGCTATGCTGAATATACCAATAATAAGTAATTTTTTAAAAGTTTGAAGAAAAAAATTAATTGGGCAAACTATGTTCCTCTTAATAATGTTATGTAGGAAGTTAATTTAAAATTGTTTTAATACAAATAAACAAGCGTAAAAGCTCTTGAGAATTTAAAGATATCTGCTCTTTATTTTAAAACTAGTTTCGCAGTTAATCTATAAAAAGCTGTGTGGTCCTTCAAATGGTTTCAAGTCTACTTTGAGATTAACAAACTATAATCATTGGCTGTTAACCCAGGAAGAATTACACATTCATCAACAATTTGAAAAACTAGGCTCTTTTTTAAATATAATTTTATAGGTTTCTTTTTATACTGGTTAGAACTTTTTTTAACAATATTATTTTATATTATGGTAAATTGGGTTATTTTACTTTCAGGCGTGGAGTTTCCCTCCATTCCAAAAACCGATGAAGTCCCTTTAGTGGCCGACATGAGCTCAAATATTCTAACAAAAGAAATCGACGTTTCAAAGGTAAAAAAACTACATTTATTTTTTTGATACAATGGGTGTTTGAGATTTAAAATAAAAAATTATTACCAAAATCAAATAGTTTGGTCTTATTTTTGCAGCATCGCAGAAAAACTTGGGCACAGCGGGGTTAGCTGTTGTTATAATTCGTCAAGATCTTTTAGGAAATCCAAATATACATTGTCCTAATATATTAAATTATAGTGTAATCGATGAGTCTAGCTCCATTTCGAACACTCCACCTGTATACTCGTAAGTAAATTTTTCTTTCCACCTTTTTTTGATAAATGAACAAATATTAAAATTATTGGGTGTAATAGAATTGAACATTTTTTTAAATTATCCTGTGGAACGCCATTTTTAGTTGATTGAGATAGTAGGAAATATGTCCTAGAGCCAAGCATGACGAAAACTTGGAATACTGATTCGCACCAGACAAGTTTGTTCACCGTAACTGCTTTTATTGCTTTACAAGGCTCAAACACCCATTTTAATAAAATAATAGATAAACTTCAGCTACACAGAACTGGTGTTTAGGGACCATGTTTAACAGGTTTTTTTTTTTGGTGAAATCCACTAACACGTTTGGAGTCTTTTTCAACTCTTCGGTGCACTGATTTCAGTAGGAAGCTGATTCGTAGGATTCTTGCCGGGATTTTGATACGAAGACTAATTTAAGGAAGAAAAAATGCTTCACTTATTAATTATATTTATTCCTCTATGAATAATAAGCAGCGTTGAATATGTACATATATTTAAAATTGTGCCTTATGGCGCTATACAAGTATAAATTCGTGGGCCAAGCTTGTTCTATTTATAATGACTTTCCCTAATAGCACAAAAGGTCCGATTGACGTTTTATTATGGTTCATTTAAGTTCAGAACGTCCGAGGACTAAAATAAAACTTTTTATAAACGTTTGTGCACGAACGTTTTTAGAAGGAACATAAAGAAACGTTCAAAATATGTCGACAAAAAGTCCCAAATCATAAATTAAAAAAAACGTTTTCTAAGCTACACTACTCAGACGTTTTTAAAACCTAGGATACAAAACATCTATTACTTAAACGGTTTTTTAACGTCCACGTCAAAATGTTTTTTATAAAGTCACAATATAGGGACGATTTTAAAACGTTTTATTGAAGTCGTTTTTAAAACCACCAGTAAAAATGTTCAAAAAACGTTTTGTTTATATCCTCAAAAGCATGTTTTGAGAAAAAGTCAGAAAGGTACGTTTTTTAAGCGTTTTTGTAAGTTACACTATAGAAAAACGTCTTATATAAACGTTCTTGGGTACTTTGGTACTTTAAAGGACATCCAGTGGACGTTATTTTAAGAAACGTCCAAAAAACATCTTTTGTCGAACCATTTATTTAGTCCCTTTTGAAACGTTTTTAAAACGTCTTTTTTCGACGTCTATGTGACTTTAGCAGTTGTGACATTTGCACTATAGAAAAACGTCTTATAAACGTTCTCGGGTACTTTAACGAACGTTTTTAAAACGTCCTGATGGTCGGTTGTGTACGTTTTTAAGATGTTTTTTAAACGTCTCTGTGCTATTATAGGGTTACAGATCTCTAGGAGTTTTACACTATTAATTACTTAATTTACACTATTAAACTTACAACTAATTTACACTATTGCACTTAATTTGGCAACGCAGGAAAAGGAATCAGAGTAAACACACATTAATTAACCGTCAAGCGGAAGAATATGGAATGTTATTTTTACCAATTAAGGGTTTTTAAAAAGGGACAACTCTGCGGTATTTTTCCTAATTATTACAGGGTAGGGGAGGCGGAATAACTTGTTGAAGTACTTTCAACAACCGGCTCAATCTAAAAATAATTTTAATGGAATTATCTGTACAGGGTTTACGTATTGGATAAAGTACTTCAATGGGTGAAAAAAAGAGGAGGTGTAGCAGCAATGGAATCTCTATGTAAACAAAAATCCCAACTGATTTATGACCATATAGAAAACTCTGGATTGTTTTATCATCTGATTGCGGAAAAATCTGTCCGAAGTCGAATTAATATTTGTTTTCGAATAGGACGTTCTTCAGGTAAATAGTAAATTAACTCAAATTGGTTTTTCGAAAATTTTACCCTCTATAACATGTATATTATGTTTTAAGTATCTCTACAATATGTCTCAGTAAGTTGGAACCATATGGGAAACTTTTTTATTATTAATTTCAGGAAAAAAATGTATTCTTCATAAAAAGTTCTGCATGTCCTAAAATCTAAAATACAATCAACAGATATCAATTTTTTTCAGTCGTGTACGAGGTATGTCAAAAAATATGAATTTTACTCAAGAGTAAAGTACCTTTATTTTTCTGAATATTGACAATTGTTATTATAAAAAGTTGATTATAAATGCATATGTATTCAACACGTGTTTAAATTGCAAAATAGTTAGAAAACATTAAGAAACGAGGTTATCATGACTTTTACAATCACAAGAGATAAATGTTTATTCAAAATAGAAACAATAGTAAACAAGAACAAAACCTATTTTTTAAAAATAAATGAATGTAATTGCATATTTGAACATAGTTTTTGGTACTGATAAACTTTTTTTTAATAACATTTTTCGATATTGTCAAATTTAAAGGTACTTTACTCGTGAGTAAAATTCATATTTTTGACATACCTCGTACACGACTGAAAAAATTTGATATCTGTTGATTGTATTTTAGATTTTAGAACATGCAGAACTTTTTATGAAGAATACATTTTTTTCCTAAAATTAATAATAAAAAAGTTTCCCATATGGTTCCAACTTACTGAGACATATTGTATATACAGGGTGGACAAAATTTCATTGCAATGTATTGTAATCTCGAAAATTGCTCATTTTTATGTTTCGCTTCAGTGCTTTTATTTTGAACAATAGATAATGTACAGGACCGTACTTAAAGGCCTTTATACTAAATAGTTAATAATTCATTCAAATAATTAAGAATAAATTGAGAAGATGAAATGTACTATAAAAAAATTACATAAAAAATGCAGGTCCGTATTTGAAAAAAAATTCCGAGTAGCCACATTCAAAATCTAATATTATATCAGACTTGTTCTCAAACAAAAAAGTTTTGTGCAATTTTGATTATCAATTATTATGGAAGCCGTTCCTGATATCTTTGAATATATAAAGCACCAGTCGATTTATAGCTTACAAATTGACAAACTTTTGTTCCATTTAACCGACTTCGTAGCTCTTACGGTTCCCAATATCATATTGCAATGAAATTTTCGCCACGCAGTATACTAAAATGATTTGGACAAGAGAAAGCATAACTTAAAAATAAAAAAATGCTGGAGCGCGCATACTAAAACACTCTGCATGCTTCACTTTTATCTAATTTTTCTCAAAAACTATTAATTTTATCCGTATCTATAATGTTATGCATTTTTCACTAAATTGAACAAGCAATTAAAAAAAAAACAATTTTGAAAATCTATTCATACCCAACTGGAACGCCACTGGTTAAAGGTTTTGAAAAAAATGTCTCGTTATAATGCAAGTTGTTCGTTTAGTTACTCCGATAATAAATTTTTAAAAATTTCGATAATAAATGTTAATTTTTAAAAAGTTACAGCGAAAAAACTACCATAAACGGTTGAACGTGGAATTCTAATATACCCTGTAAAATACATAATAGTTATTTTCCTAACAAGTGCGGAAAGTTATACTTTTCCGCACGCAATTGCAATCATTTTAGAATTTATAAAATCAGTGCGGAAAAGTACAACTTTCCGCACTCAAATGCGTGCGGAAAAGTATACTTTTCCGCACGCTTGTAGAAAAAATACTTTTCTTTCAATAGGCGTTGATGTATTGGAAGAAAAATTTATTGAAGAGGCGGAAATGGAACATTTGGTACAACTCAAAGGACATCACCTGGTAGGAGGAATCCGAATTAGTTTGTTTAATTCTATAACTCTAGAGGAAGTCTTTAGATTGTTGAAATTTATGACGGAATTTGAAAAGAAATACAAGTATAAAATGGGATTATAATTTGAATCTATTTTTTTAATAAAATATATAATAAATTTATAATATTATTTTGATTCCATAATCCATCCATTTACTAACGATCAGCATCAACGAGTTAAAATTGAGTCAATAAATTTTCCCGAAAAGTAGCAAATTTCTCTAGAAAATGTCTAAAATACCACATTTCACTTAAACTAATCTAACCTCACGTATACCCATTTAAAATGTAAGTTTTCTGCTAGACTATCAATACAACAAATTCGTTAAATTGAGAATCCTAAAAATCTCGCATAATTTTCAACAAAATCGCATAATTACAGAAGAAGGCGCGCTTTATTTTGGTTTTAATCATTGGCAACACTGATTCCATTGGAAATGAACTTCTTTAGGTGTTCATGCAACACTGGTGCAAAACTAGTGCAAAACTGGTATTACCAATGGAATTCGCTATAAGAAATAGTGTAGTTCATCTCAATAAATTGTTAAGTTACACGCATTTTAATGGGGGAGTTCCCTCAGTGTTGCCAACCTAGAAAAATGTCTACCAACGGGGAAGGATTGTTTTTGGTCAAAATCTACTTCATTATTTTCGCAATGATAAACTATGTGTACAAAATTCTATTGAGCTTTCCAGAATATATCGTTAACGATAATAAAATCTTACTTCTGATGGGTTTAAATTTCGTTGTCAAATGTCATTCGTCATAGAGAGTAAGTATAACATGTTTCATTTTCAGCGACTGACCTACAGCCTTTGAGAATTGGTGGAACTAAACTGAATTTGGCGAGTAGTTTGAATATTCTATAATCTGAAAATGAAACATGTCGCTGTGGTATACTTACTCTATGACAAATGACATTTGACAACGAAATTTCAACCAATCAGAAGTAAGATTTTTTTTTAATCATTATATTTCGCTAACGATATATTCTGGAAAGTTCAATAGAATTTTGTACACATATGTTATCATTGCGAAAATAATGAAGTAGATTTTGAGCAAAAAAAATCCTACCAATTTTTTTTTGTCCTGGTTCCTGTTTGCTGCTCTTTTTTCTAGAAGTATGATATTCTAAACCAAAACGATCTAAATAAAATATAATCTGATATATTTCAGTTCAGTAGTTAAGAATTCAAATTTACCGCCTACATGTTGTCAAATAGCATGGTTAGGTTAATCAATCCCCACATTCTTTTATCTGACATCACTCAAACTCGTAACCAAGAAGTTATCGCTAAAATGGAATTGTATAAGGCGGCAACGGTTGAACATTTAAATAGTTGTTATTGCGAGAGCCGTGACTATGGATGTACTTCAATTTTTATTATAGAATAGAGTTTCCTCTGAGAATATTTGGATGGATCGCTATAATGAATTGGTATTTTAACGAATTAAAGGCAACCATTGAGTAGACTAGCTTAGAAGTGACTCGAAAATAAGTATTGTGTTTTTTCAAATACAATAAAAATCTGGGATTCTCAAATGAAGTGTTTTGCATTTGAGGATTCAAAAATAAAATACGTACCATTCAAAATAAGGGTAGCTGTTTCAATGTCTGTTTCAATTATATATGGTCATTTCCCATGTGATTAATGATCAGCCTGACCATTTCTATTATTTCCACACATGTGCTAAAACTAAAGAAACAGAGAAGGAAACAAGAATAACAAAATACAAAAAATCTTACACAAATTAGGTTACCGACTATCCAACTGTTACCGCTATTACTAACCCTCTGCCTGACCGTAGTTGATAGCAGTTACAAACGGTGACAATGGATATCGTCATGTGATGATGTCATAACACCTTCCCCTCAGTTTCTACATGACGCGAAAACGTTGCGGTAACTTAAAAATCGTAACTAGGTTGAACCGGGTTACACGCGAAAATTCCTTTATACTTTCAAAACGGCAACATCGGATCGGGTCCCTGCAGATAGCGGCTTAATGTCAATTTTAAATGACACCTTTCGAACTTTCATTTTCATCCGAGAATCGAGTGCATCAATAAACGTCACCGAATACTTATTACAAAAATTTTGAGACGGATTAAACCAATTTTACGAATTACCACAATATAAATGGAATAAAAGTTCTATCAGTAAAACAATGTAATCAGTAATATGACCTAAATTTTAACAGGTAGGTTAAAAGTTTGACATAGACCGCAAAAATCCACCCTATACGTGGGTGGTATGACACTGAACTTTAGATTGGATAAATATAATAAAATTACAGACAGTTTTATGATCGACGTTGTTTGTATTAACGCGTGAGGGATTAATAAAACGTGCGGTGACGTTCTTATCTCTGATAAGCCAATCTTTCCCAATGCCCTATATTATTATACGAGGAAACCTAGCTGCGTATGGTCAGAGAAATCCTTGGAGAGTTTTAGTTTCCGGCTTAAAAGCGGACGATATTGACCAGTTGAAAAGATTCGCTTCTGGTGGCTATTGCGACGATTCTACTATTGTGTACATGGTACACCCTTGTGTTATTCTAACAGCTTTGGAGGTACTGGGTTATAGAGTAGTTGCTTCATCTTCTACTGGTGTAAAACAGGACTATAATGAATATATGTGGACTATGAGAAAGGAATTTTCAGAGCCAGAGCCTGTTCTTGTTGACGATAAAATTGTAGAACATCATAAGGTATCTCCTACAGACGATATATAGAAATGGATATTAAGGATTTACCTGCTAGTGTGCTTTTGCCTAGTGGCAATTTTGCTTACGTGGTGGTAAAGGGATCTCTACATGCTTGTGATACTTCTGTATTTGGTTTAAATGATGTGGAAACTAGAGCGTTGAGCAAGAAATATTCTTATAATCCAACCGAAAAGAGAGAAGTAATAAATGGAGTTATGTTACAAGCTGCTCCTTTACAAGTAGTGAATGCTTTAGGTCAGTTGGGATATAAAGTTGTTGCAACCACTGGGGAAGCTGAAGTTATTTGGACCTTGCAGAGGGAAGTGTAATTTTCTTTTATTTTTGTACCAGGGTTATTTTAATATGAGATGGGAGTTTTATTATTTTATTGCAAGGTTATATCAGAATATTATTAAAAATTTAAAATAATGATTATATGTCAGTAAAAAGCTTTGGAGTAGTAATTAACCAGGTTTTCTATGTAATAATATATTATTTGGTATAAATAGGTGAAAATAATTCAGCATTGTTATTTTTTTAAAAATAAATCACCTATTGCCAAATATTTGCTACAATTGGTAACCAAAAATGTTTGGGACCTTAACAAAATAATGAATAAGTATTTAAAGTACAGCATTTTAGGTAATTGCTAATGTTTTAAAAGTAATAGAGGTTATTAGTATTTATTTAAAATCTCTTCTAAAAATGCTTAAATAATTTTATTGGAATGTTTAAAAGGTATTTTTGTACCCGCTTATGCTTTCACCTCAATGTAATTTCTATTTTTAAGACAAATTTAAATGTGTTTTAATATGGATTCAAATAATTTTAATTAATACATTAAGATACTTTTAAACATTAAAATGAAATAAAACATATTAAAACACTTTATATTTCTAAAATAAAAAGATATACCTCACTTTTTTTAAATTATTTATAAATATAGATAACCTTAGGTCCATTTTAAAGTCTATATATACATATTTATGAAATATTTTTATATTAAGGACTAGAAAACGAAATTGTGGAGACTGAGTTGAGAAAATTCCAAAAAACTAAAATGTGCGATAAGAATAAAACCTGTAAGTGCTATAAACATTCAGTGGCGTCTCAATCGTTGGAGGAAATCGATTTTGAAAGGGGTATTTGGTATGCAGCTCAATATGGCGATATAGAAAGGGTAAAGAAGATTTTGAGGGAAAAACGAGATGCTAATATTAAAGATTCTGCTGGTTATACGGCATTGCATTATGCCGCAAGAAATGGTCATTTAAAAGTATGTCAAATTTTGATGCAAAATGGAGCAGATGTTAATGCAACAACCAAAGGAGGAGTCACAGCATTATGTCGAGCTGCTACTACTGGTAAGTCTTAATACTTCATTATATTTTTGTAATGTAAAGGTTTTGGGTCGATAAATTAAATGCAAAATATAACATCACAATAATAATAATTTTTATCTATCAGAAACTTCAAATTGTGTATGGATTTTAATTTTAAAAAATATAGACTGGTACCATTATTGAGGTGTTCACAGAAACACAAATTAAAGTATACTATAAATTTTTTCTACAATTTAACCTCTCATTAAGTTTATCACCTAAAGGGATTTAATCTTAATCCATTTGTATATCACCAATAATAAACCTGTAATAGATAGGCATGAATGGATATTATTAGTTTTATTATTCAGAGCTGGGAGTAACGAAACTAAAACGTTTTTGGTAGCGCGTTACTAGTAATTTCGTTACAGTAACGTGTTACTAAAAAGTAACGCGTTACTTTAAAAACTAAGGTTTTTCTCTTTTGTTTCTGCTGTTTGATGTGAAATAATATTTTTATCATTTTTTTGTACCCCGTCGATTTCGTGCGAAACTGTTCTGGATAGCATTTTAAAATATCAAGCTTAATCATACAACTTTTATTTCAAAATTTTGTTAGTCTGTGCAATAATAACGGCGATAAATGGTGAGATGGACAATAAAAAGAACCAGAAAACATGGAACAAGAAGAATATATAGAAAAGTAACACGTTATTACTTTAAAAGTAACGCGTTACTTTTAAAAAAAGTAACGGTAACGTTTATCTAACGCGTTACTTTTGCTAAAAAGTAACGCGTTACTTTTTTTAGTAACGCCCCTGCTCTGATATTATTATTGTAATTCATATAAAGCAGCCAATAATAATTCATATATTGAAAAACTTTAGGTCAAAATAGAAATTAATAGTGGCCCAAGCACATTTCTTATCTAACATTAGAAAAACTGCCAAGCCTATTGCATTTTCCCTATGATACAATTTATAATGGAATTTAGAAATAAGTAGCCGTGAATCAGAGCTGGGGCGTTACTAAAAAACAGTACCGCGTTACTTTACCGTTACTTTGCTAAAAAGTAACGCGTTAGATAAACGTTACTGTTACAAGTAATAATGCGTTATTTTTCTATATATTCTTCTTGTTCCATGTTTTCTCATTCTTTTTATTGTCCATCTCACCAAATATTTAAAATAAAAGTTGTATGATTAAGTGTTGCATTTTTTGTGTCATCCTGAATTTTCATTATTCCTCTACTCAATATATTTTAGTTTCATACTCGCTTAATATCCCCTTCTTATTTCTTTGCGTCATGTCCCTCATCTCTTCTCTTGGTATAAAATGTCTTTCCCGTGTTAATAATGTTTTTCTCTTTGCCAACTCAGTCAAAATAACTGACTTTATATCGTTCGTGTCACTTACTGAAGATTTCTTTTTTTTTCTCCTCATGTAAGTAGGGTTTTTTTTCCTGGGCCAAGAAGTTTTTCCTGGGTAATATTTTTTTTCTCTGGAATTGGTTTTTCCTTTGGACCAAGTTTTTATCTCTGGACTACAGTTTCATCAGTTTTTCCTTTGGACCAAGTTTTTATGTCTGGATTACAGCTTCTTCAATTTCTCCTTTGGACCAAGTTTTGGACTACAGTTTCCTTTGGAGAAGGAAGACAAGAAAAAACCCGCAAGAAAAGCGCAGTTTTTTTTAAGAAAAAGTAAAAAAAATCTCTGGAACCCTATTTTTATGAAATAAACAAATAAGTACAACGTTTAATCTCCTTGACCCAAAAAAAGAAAGGTCGGATTTTGAAATATATCATAGTTTTTTGTCAATTTTTTCTAATTGCATAATTGGCGTCCAATTTTTTTTTATTTTATATTCTACTTCTGATATATTTCAAATTCTATTCGTTAACATTTTTAAAATGGTATCCAGAACACAGTAGCGCGCGAAATTGACGGGGTACAAAAAATAATAAAAACATTATTTCACATCAAATTGCAGAAACAAAAGAGAAAAACCTTGGTTTTAAAGTATCGCAATTACCGTTACTTTTCGTCCACTTTAAAAAGTACCGAAATTACTAGTAACGCGTTACTGAAAAGTAACGTTTTAGTTTCGTTACTCCCAGCTCAGCTGTGAATTAACTAACACTAATTATTTATAATCAAAACAATACACAATAATTTGGAAAATTTTAAGCTAGGGTAAGTGGGTCAATTTTCAACCAGGTAACAGAAAGCTGAACTTGAAAACTTCATAATTTGAGCCGGAAACACTTTTAATTAAGGAATTTTAAAAAAGAAAAGCAAAATAAACATATTAACCAATTATTACAAAAAGTTAATTCAATTCAACCAGAAAAGAAACAGTTATCTGTCAAGTATACTCATTTTCAAAAATTCTGGACTGTTTTTATTGTATAATAGTATGTCTTTTAAAAATTCACGTTAAAACAATAAAAAATCTAAGTAAAATAACTTGCATAAATAAAAAAATAAGAACATGGTTTTTAGTTGCAGCTTCTTTATAAGGAAGGCCAATTAAACCAGTACACCTGAGGTGTCATATTATAGGTTTTAATTGTTATGTATTTTCTTTTATTGACAAATTATTTTCTCTAGTTGACTTTTTTATTAGTTCTAATTTTCTTATTAGGAAAAGTTACCGAAAATATATTTTGGGTTTCAAAGTGACGGTCTAAAATATGAACTTTAATGTCAGTCTCAGATTGTAATTAATTGTGCCAGTTGCTCTGGTTAGGCGCGTTTTATTTGTATTTTTGCATGGTCAGTTTTGACCCGTTCAGAAGTGATCCAATTGAACTGATCCAAGTGCAAAAGAAATACAGCTATAAACTTTAATCAATCAACACAGAACCTGAATGGTGGGGAGTTATGAAAATTCGAAAATATGTTTTCCCACGTAACAGTAATATTGGAATTAACACATATTTCATTTTAGTGTTACATTTATGCATTGTTAAAATGTTGTTAATAGGAGAACATGAATAATTCGTTATAATTTTTACGTAAAATGTATAGCGTTTTAAATTCGATTATGAAAGTATACTTTAAAATTACGTATTTTTGTTTCATTTCAGAAACATTTTTTATTTGACAAATAAATAACGCAAATATAACGTTATCACAAATCAATTGTCTTTAAATTTATTTTACGTTAAAATAAGGAATAAAGTTCATTTAAGAATACATGTTAATCTCTTAACATTCTTAAAACGTTACATATTCTTAATGTTATGTAACATGTTTACTGGGAGCATTTTTAGTTTTCCCTGTATAACTCGAGAAGGGCAAAAGTCTCTGTAGATTTTTTGCGACCAATGTAGTGCTGTCCAAACTAGTTAGCTTTTTTCCAATTTAACCGCCTCTGTATCTCTTACGGTTTCTGAAATAGCAATGTTATCCCTTCCAATTTTAGACATCATGTATATAAACTAAATATGATAGTGTACACAATGGAGTATTCTGCTCAAGTCGCCAAAAAAGATACTAATTGTCAATGCTTGTTAAATAAAAACTAATAATTTTTTAGGCAAAGAAGACATAGTCTACTACTTACTCTCAAAAAATGCAAATCCCTTAATCCAAGATTCGGATGGAAAAACGGCACTACACAGAGCAGCTGAAAACAAACATTATACCATATGTAAAACACTTTTAAAAATAGCCCCATCTCTGAGCGATATTGTTGACAAGAAAGGTACCAAAGTAAATTTAAAAATCAATGAAAATTTTTAAACCGGAAATAAAGAGTGTGATACGAGGAATCAAACATGGAAGGAAATAACGGCCTACTTATTTGTATCAAAATATTCTATTTCTCTCCTTTATTTGTTATTTATAAAACTACACTATATTAAATAAATGTAAACGAAATTCTACTTATTAGTTTAACCCAAAAAAATGTTCCTTACTCACATTATTGTATATCGGTTGTTCATTTTTGTGAAAAGTGAAATTGATTTCCTTTTTTCCTTCCCATCTTACCTTTATCTATTTCGCCGAAGAAATATGGTATTACAGCCGGCCGGTGTAAAGGTAAGATAAATTATATCATACAAATTATTCTTTTGTGCTAAATCACGTTTTTTAAAATACGTTCTTTTATTTCTTGTTTACGATATTTGAAACGGTGCGCCTTGAATTTCAATTCACCCTGTATTAATATCATCCTGTATAAGTTATGTACTATTTTGCATATTGGTCATTTAGTACGACACAGGCCTTTAGGGGTTAATTTCGGCTTGAAAAATAAAAAAATCTAGTGATGCGGTTGAAATCTCCGAGTGATTCCTAAACTTTACATTAGTTCCTTGCTGTTTACCGTAATGTGTTCTAATTCAGTCAATACGTTTTTAGATATTTAATTAGTTTCAAAATTTGTTATAATTTTGACTGTTCTGAATAGTTAAGGCTTCAAATGACATATTACCAGTCAAATTCCCTGGCATATTGCTTTTGTCATTTCTTTTGACAGATATGTCGTACAAAAATGAATGGCTTCTTCCAATTGATAATCGAAACTCATATACCAAATTTCAACAACTGAATCGGATTAAATGTGTGGCGTCTGGAAGAATACACACAGACAGACAGACTTTCATCTGAAAATTTTTTTAATAGTCTCAGACCTTAAAATGGATATTTCGATATTTATCTCGCCAATATTTTTTTCTCGTTCACAATATTTTCCCTTGGTGAGGGACCAAGGAGTAAAAAATAAGTTTAAGACCGATTATATACAAACAGGAAATGAAACCACAAAGGTTCATTAAAAACAAATATATATGGACCAAGTAATGGATATAATCGAAAAAGATTGGGAAAAGATATATAAAGGAAAGACAATAGCTTATTGAAAGAGCGAACCCGCACTATCATAAGAGACATGTTATGAATTAATAAACTAAAAACAGTTAAAGCTATAAAATGTTCATGACAAAGTTAGGAAAATTAGATAGATCACAAAAATCAAACAATTCTTTGAAAATTTAAATATATTTATAAATAAATAAATAAAATGAGTATAGTATAAAATAAAGCTGATAAGTATTTACTAAATGACTAGAATTACAAATAAATCGTTTTAACTATATTAAATTAGGCTGATATATAGAAATTTAATATTTAATTTGTACACTTAAAGTATCTCTAAAATGAGATACCGCTGTAAAACGTTGGGAAGGGGCAGTGATAATATTCGAGATATCATTTTGTTGGGTCCAATTTTTCTTCTTATTGCTACTCTACAAAGCTCTCTTAAATTTAAGGGGTTAGTTTTAACGGAAATTAAAAAATCACAGGCTGGATCGGAGGATTTGGTCATTAAGGCGCGAGGGTCCCAAGACATTTCCGATAACTTGAATCCTGCATACACCTACAAAAAATAATTAGATCATATATTTATATATATTAATAAATTTTACCAATAATTTGACAAGATCCAAATCTCCATGTCGTTTGGCTAAACTCAAGTTATCTACATATGCTCTTTCTTCTCTTAAATTAACGTCAGCGCCTCTTTGAACTAACGCAGCTGCTGCGTTTCCATTTTCTAAAATGATGGAGTAGAAAAGAACGTTTCCTTGATAGCTAGAAGCGTTCATGTCCGCACCGTAGTTGACGAGTAGATCGATCAGTTGGTAGATGCATTTCGTTTCTCTGACGTCTTGAACGCAGACGTGTAGGGCAGTTTTACCGTCTATGTGGCTTGCCGCGTTTACATCTGCGCCATGGGAAAGAAGAAATCTAGAAAAAGAAACTATAGTATTCTTATATAATGAAGGCAGCGTTGCCAACCGTACTATAATTATAGTATTTGTACGATAATTACAACTTCATGTACTATAAAATTTTAAAGTAAATATAGTACGCACTTTATATTACAATTTTATATTTTCACAAATCATAACAGAATACCAAAGGCATCTGTTACGACACTCTTCAGTCATCCACCCAACTGTAATTCCGTCGCAGGCGAAAGATCTACGATTTTTAAGGATTTTTTGGATTTTTATGAATTTTAAAGGATTTTCAAGGACTTATAGGGATTTATAAGAATTTTAAACTATTTTTAGGGATTTTAATGTTTTTTAAGGATTATTTTAAGATCTTTAAGAATTGCTTAAGATTTTTAAGAAATTTTATTTAAGTATTTTTAGGGATTTTTAACAAATTTTTATGGATTTTAAAGTATTTTTATGATTCTCTTAAGACTTTTAAGGATTTTTAATTTTTTTTAAGAATTTTTAAAGAGTTTTAAGGATTTTAATGTATTTCAAAGCATTTTAAGGATTTTTAGGATTCTGAAGGATTTTTAAGGACTTTTATGTATTTTTAGGAATTTTTAAGAATTTTAAACTATTTTTATTGTTTTTAATGTTTTCTAAGGGTTTTTTAAGGATTTTTTAAGTATTTTAGGGATTTTTAAGAATTTTAATCTATTTTTAGGGATTTTAATGTTTTTTAATGATTATTATTTAAGGATCTTTAAGAATTACTTACGATTTTTAAGTAATTTTGTTTTTAAAATTTTTTTAAGGGTTTTTAAAGATTTTTAGAGATTTTGAGGGTTTTTTTAAAGAGTTTTAAGGATTTTAATCGATTTTTAAGTATTTTAAAAGATTTTTAAAGATTCTTAAAGTTTTTTTGATTTTTAAGGATTTTTAAGGACTCTTTAAGTATTTTTAGGGATTTTTAAAAATTTTAAACTAGGTATTTTAATATTTTTTAAGGATTATTTTAGGATCTTTAAGAATTGCTTAGATTTTTAAGTAATTTTGAGTCTTTAAGTATTTTTAGAGGTTTTTAGGGATTTTTAATTAAGGTTATTTTAAGGTTTTTTGAGGATTTTTTAAGGATTTTAAAGTATTTTTAAGAGTTTTTTATGAATTTTTAAGAGCTTTTTAAGATTTTTAAGGAGTTTTAAGAATTTTAAGGGGTTTTTAAAGATTTTTAAGGATTTTGAAGGATTTTTAAGCATTTTTATGGGTTTTTAAAGGATTAATTAGAATTTGTTATTTTTGGTACAATTATATGTTATTGTTGGTGTTGTTACATATTTCTTGTTTCTTCTCTAATATTTTTCTCTAATATTGGCAACGTTGAATGAAGGTGTAATATCAGTACAGTTTTTATCTTTGTTGTTATTTGCAATCTGTTTAGTGAAACATGAAGCAAAATTCTTTGACCTATAATGACAAAGATAAGTCCATTGACTTCATAAGTTTAAATGGAAGAAATAGTTGCGAAATAAAATTTATTGAAAACAAAAAGCAAGATTGCCCTTTAAAGCATCTCGGTCACATAAACAAGTAATAATAAGATTTTTCTCACCACTCGAACGAAAATTATATAAAAAACACGAAAATGAAAAGCTTTTATGTTGATTTTAGTGAATACTATATTCAGTTACACTATATGCGAAAGTCAGAAAACGAAAATTATAAAAAAACGCTAGAATGAAAAGCTTTTATGTTGATTTTGTTGAAAAATATATTCAGTTGTATTATATGTGAAAGTCAGAAAATCCTCGATTTGTGTATCTCATTACAAGATAGTTAAGCTAGATTTTTGTACCTCATTAGAAGATAGTTTAGCTACAAAACATTTTTGATCCGCCAACCCCAAGGTTCATTGGGAGTTTGCTAAATAATTTACAACTCGTGGATTCGAGAATTTAGCAAAAGCTATTCTCGATTCTTCTTCGTTTCAGGCAATATATTTAAGTAATATCAGCTGATAAAAGTAAACAGTTATCGCTAAATACTAGTTAAATCCGAAAACACGTGGTTGCAGCAAATACTTGAGAGATAATCCGTAAGATTTACATTATACTTGACAGTAACTTTTGGCACTGCCAGTGCAATTTTTTGCGATACGATCTCTATTTCAGTTAGAAGATAAAAAATGGGTTTTTACGTTGACGATTTTTTTACAGTCGCCAGCAGTATTATGAATAGCTTGCCTACCACCAATAGTGTAAAAACCCCACCGTCCAAAATCCTACCAATTTCGTCACAGCTCGAAATTAATCAATTTACGATGAAAATAAAGCGCATACCCAGAGAATTAAAACCAAATTTCTTTTCAATCCTAACTGTTCAAGATTCTTTTGGTCAATATCTAAGGCAGTCAGTCAGAATTTTACTAAATGTAGCATTACACCGTGGGCTTATTGAGTAATCTCCCGTCTTTTTGTCTACTGCACCCAGTCAATAAACCTTGTTCCTGTACTAGTTTGTACAGATGTTTTAATGCCTTCATTAGTTTTCTGGATCCATTTTTGGTTTTCCATACATTTTTTGCCTTCTGTGATCTAGTGCTTTACAGTTCCACAGTATGTATTTTGTTTAAATGTTCTCTTATTGGAAGGTGTCCATTACTTTAAAATGAGACATAATACTTGTATTATAGGGAAATATATTTTAGGACCAGCAATTTTATATGAACTATTACTAATACAAAATTTGTTAAATGTCTTACTTGGCTATAGATAAATTCTTCCTAGAACAAGCAATCATCAAAGGAGTTTGTCCTTGATCGTCCTTGGAATTTATCATTGCACCTGAATTTACCAATATTTTCACTATGTCCAAATTATTATTTGAAGCAGCGATGTGAACTAAATGATGCGAATGTATTACTCTAGCGCCCCCTTCTATCAAAATATTTACCTAAAAAAAATAAAGCAAATTGACGCTAATGACTTGAGGAAAGTTATGATTTCTTACAGCTGGTGAGTTATTTGCCCAAACGGCTAATCTCAGCGCTGTTACTCCTCCAGATTCTTCATGATTTACTCTAGCCCCTTTTTTTAACAAATATTTAATAGTTTCCTCACATCCATGACGTACAGTGCAAGTTAATATAGATTGCTCTTCTACATCCACAGCATTAATATCAGCGCCTTATAAATATAATAAAATTATTAGTAAAATATAACTCATCTGGACCAATTTTTATTTACCTGCTTCTACTAGTACCCTCATAACTTCTAAAAATGCTCCCCTAGCTGCAACATGTAGAGAGTTCTGGCGATGCCTCCCTCCTACAGCATTAACATTAGCTCCTTGTTTTAGCAGCCATTTTGTCATGTGCAAGTCTCCATTTGCTGCTGCCATATGAAGGGGAGTAAAGCAGCATGCATCATTTTGGTTTACACTTAAAAGAGATTAAAGTTTTATTTCATCTTAAGAGCATTCTATCGACTAAAAGATACTAAATTCCTAACTAAATTAACAAGTTTTTTCATTGGACTTTTCTCATGTATTATTATGAATTAAAAAAATATTTGGATTTTGCCGAAAAAATACCAACCTTAAATCATTTCCTAGCATGGTCATAAGATATTCAACCATATCTATGTTCCCAGAATTTACAGCATAATGTAAAACACTCTGTCCATGATGATCTAATCTAGAAATATCCCGTTCTGGAGAATCCAATAAGATTGAAGTACGAGTCAAGATATTTGCATACCACTTATATATGTTTAGATCACTGTCTTCTAAATTAGAGTCTTCTTAAAGAAAAAAATAAATTTAGCGTTGTTTTTAATACCTAGTAAAATAAGTAAAGAAATCTTACAAAGAGAATTACTACCTATAGAGAAATCACCCTCGGTTACTTCCATATCCCATTCTAGAGCTTCCATACCATCAGGAGTGGGTCCATCCCCAAACTCGTTCTCTTCAATATCCTTACAAACCACAAAGTACCCTATGTTTTTATATCTCCTTTGTTCTGATGTTTCTAAATGTAAATGTAGTGGTTTACGAACATTTTCATTTCTAAAATCTAAGTTTAATTGTAAATGGTGCTCTAGAAGTGTCTTCAAAATCGTTAAATTTCCTGTTTGTGCAGCTACACCTAAGAGGGTCATTCCATTGGAGCAAATTTTGTTGCTATTGACTCCTTAAAATACATTTTTTTAGATACAGATACGTTTTTTTTTGGGGTGTTCTTACCTTTAGTTAAACAGCAGTGTATCAAAGATACATCATGTTTGTATAGAGCTTGCATCAGCAGCTCGTTTGGATTCTCCATTGTTGTTTTTCATTTATGTCTTCTCGAGGTTTGTCAACATTTTAGTTATTATTTTAAAACAAAGAAGGATTTTTCTTTTATTGACATTTTTTTTAGGTAAACAAAACACATTTTGACTTTTGACATATACGTCGCTTGACAGATTACAGTCAGGTATACTTCTTTTTTTAACTTACCTGATGTTCGATATAGTAGGACTATCAGTTACTTATTTCGTCATGAATAAACTTAGAATGTTAAAAAAGAAAACCAAAACTATAGTCTACGTTTTGCTTCCGTTAGGCATCATGAAGATGTACATCTTCGCAGACAACAACAAGTTTTACATCATAATCACACACACACCCTAAATGACCCCGAGCCAAGGGGATATTATACCTAATCAGCACTTGATCCCCAAGTCCCCTGCCATGCCACCCCCAGGTTCTCCTCCCGACGTGCCCGCTATTGTGAGCATATCGTGAGGTCGCTTTTAAGGGCCGAAGTCCCCTGGTCGTCATTATCATCGCGTGGCCTCATATTTGCGCCGTATTCCACCCCATTGGGCATTGGTGCATGCCTAGCTAGTCATCTGCTTCTTTTTAGGGATGACGGAAGCCTTAATACCAGTATGTCTGCCCGTTTGCATAATTTCAAACAACGAACTTTACTTGCTTTTGTGTTGGATGCTGAAATAAATAATTTTTTTGGTGAAGCGGACTCCGTTTTTTTTGTTTGTGGAGCACGCTTCTTTTGTGTTTTTTTATATATTTTTTGTTGGATTTCTCCTTTTGTTGTCTCTAGACTGTTGCCTATAGACATTTTGTTCATTTCGAGACACTTGGCCGTATATACGGCAAGAATTTTATTTATCGTCAATTTTAGTAAAACCAAACTTATCGTCTCGCGGCCTCACGTGTTTTCCGTGGTTATCGTGGTCGCAGTCGAGAAGCTCCCTGAGCTCTAAATTTGGGTGTGTCCGCAGGTCGCCGAATATCCATTCTGCCCGGTTATCCAGAGTGTCTAAAACCCTAGTGGATTTTAAACTCTCGAATATCCAACGGTTTGCCACATACCAAGGTAGGTTTGTGGCCACCTGTAAACAGATATTTTGCTGACTTTGGAGTTTTTCTCTGTTCGTTCTGCACGTTTGTCCCCACGCGAGTGAGGCGTAGGTAATTAACGGAATTATAATTGAGTTTATCAGTCTAAGTTTTGGTTTAATGTCTAATTTGCTTCTCCTCCCTATAAGGGGAATAGGCGTGCTCGCGCTGGTTTGGTTTTACTAATTATTGTCTTCACATGCTCGGTAAACGTTAGACCCACGTCCAAGGTGACCCCTAAATATTTAACTGACCGCTGCCAGTTAATATTTTGCCCGAATAAATTTACCTCTTCATTCCGCGTTGATTGCAATTTTCCACCATCATAATCGAGAATGGAACAAATTTTAACGTATAGCGAATTCCATTGGTAAAACTGGTGCGCACTGAGTGCATAATTTGTATTCTATTGGGAAAACTGGTGGCTGGTTTTGAATTACTTTGGGGAACTCATATATGTAATACTCCTATATCGCCAACGTCCTATCTTTGCCTGTAGAAACAAAGTGTTCCGGCAGAAGGAGATGCAATATCGGAATTGGGTGCCAACGCGCATGCCCACATACATAAATTGCATTGGCATCGTGTCCCGTGGTGAAAAAGGAACGTAGTGAAAAGGAAAGTTAAGCAAACGTAGGCGCTGTGACGCCTATGACTATCCGAGACTGCATGAGAGAGAAACGATCGTCTACACTCTACTATCGGCGACACACTTCTCTCAAGCTGGCGACATAGGAGTATTACATATATGGGGGAACTGGTGAAGGTGGTGCATTCGAATTCGAACTTAGTGCAACATTTTCAGCACGAGCTCTATGAAGTAGGTGAAGGATACCTACCCGTCCTCTTGGAAGTAGGAGAAGGAGAGCAAGTCTCTCATACATACATTTCCAAAAAACCAACTGGCTTGCCTTCAGACGCGGCATAGGCCCGGAACTAAGGCCAACACCTCGTATTGAAAGTATGGAGGATATCGAGTCAGTAATTCTGAGATTCAAGGCGCAAGCCACAGAACGATCGAGCGCATGACGAAAACCAAGCGCAGCGAACGAAAGAGAATTTATGTTCAAATTAGCAATGACCTAAAGACACAAATCCAAAATAAAAATCGAGCTGAGAGAAGGGCAAAGCACACCCGAGACCCAGAGGACAAAAGAACAGCTACTCGACTTTGTGAACAAGTCTCCACAGCTCTCACAAAACATCGCGAGGAAACCTGGGAAAGATTGATTAACGAGCTTAATCCACAAGAAGCCTCCTTATGGAATCTCTCAAGCATTCTAAGGCAGGATAGGAAACCGGTCCCACCTTTACACGGCGAGAATGGCTTAGCGCATAAGGTGATCAGCAAATTGTTGTTATATATGTTTTTTAATGTAACAAAACTTTGTGCATGTATTTGATAAAAAAATGTATTTTATTTTATTTTTGTTATATTAAATTAGTAGGTATATCTAAACATTACAATTATTTTTATTTACTTAATACTATTTACCTATACCTACTTAATAGTTGATTGGGTTCACATTACTGTCTTTTGTAAAGATGCATTTTTTTATTATTGAAAATAAATAAAATCCCTTTAGTTAATAGCTCATTTCAAAATAAAAAAACTAACCGTTTATGGTAAGACTATCATCATAAAAAAGCCGCATTTTTAACAACTTGTACTTGTATTACATACAAAATACTCGTTTTTGTAGCTATGTCAAAAACAATTTTAGACGTAATGTTACGTTTATATCGTTCGTGTCGCTTACTAAAGATTTCTTCTTTTTTTCTCCCCCTCATTGTATAGGGTAAGTTTTTATTATATTATATTTTCACTAAAATTCTTTGATATCATTATTAATTATTTCGACGCTTTTAACTTGTATTTACTGTTATTTTTAATTCTTTTATTTTTTGTTATATTTACTCAAAATTTCATATCTTATTTTTTTTATAACAATATAAATTATCTGATGTTTAAGTCTCGTTTTACAGAAAGGGAACCTATTTTTTAATTTTCTTTTACAGATTGTCTTAAAATTTAATTCATTTTAATTATTTTCGTATTTCATGTTTTGATCTAAAATTCATGTTTTTCATTTTAATGTTATCATTGTTTTATATTCTTTTTCAAAAATACGGACCACGACATCTGGTAATTTATAAGATTTTTATCTTATATTTACTTACGTGAACTTTCAAGGTTTTTTAATGGCCAAGAAGTTTTTTTCCTGGGACAAGAAGTTTTTCCTGGGAATTATTTTTTTTTCTGTACTTAATTTTTCCTTTGGACCAAGTTTTTTTTCTCTGGACTACAGTTTCTTCAGTTTTTCCTTTGGACCAAGTTTCTTGGACTACAGTTTCCTTTGGAGAAGGAAGACAAGAAAAAACCTCAAGAAAAGCCAAGTTTTTTTTAAGAAAAGTAAAAAAATCTCTGGAAATTGATTTTTTATGAAATAAACAAATATATAACGTTTAATTTGAGTTTAATTTCCTTAACCAGAAAAAAAGAAAGACGCATTTTGAAATATATCATAGTTTTTTTGTCAATTGTTTCTAATTACATAAAAAAATCAATTTGACTGGCGTCTAAAACTGTTTTATTTTTTTAATATTGTACTTCTGATATATTTCAAATTCTATTCGTGGAACGAACCCATAAATTAAAGATTTACTAAATTATTTACTAAACTACTAGACTAAATTTTGGTACTTGGTACACGTTTAGTTACTAAATTACTAGCCACTCGACTAAATTACTAGCCTAGTGCAAACTAGTCTTTAATTAATATGATTTTTCTATAGAAACAAAATGACAGAAAGTTTAAACAAAATGACAGTATGAAACTTTTAAAAATTGCATTTAAAAAATTAATAAATTTGGGGACAGGTTTCAAAAAGCCCGACAAAATGAGACCTGAAACTGACGATTATCGAGAACGAGCAGATTGTCCTAGAGCGCATGCTAATTTTTTGTCAGCATTTACTTTTTTTTATAGGTAAAGTTTTACCAATAAATAGAACAGATAAATAATGCTTGAATGTAATAATTTATACCTAAAAAAGGATTCCGCAAATCTCTTATTTTTTGTAGCATACAAACGTTCAGGGAAGGAAGAAGACGTGAATTAACTGAAGAAGACTTAACGAAACCTTTGGATGAACATAAATCCAAGATTCTTGGTGATAAAATTTCTTTAGTTTGGACAAAGGAATATGACAGAGCTATGGAACAAAAAAGAAGACCTAGTATGTTAAAAGTGATAATTAAAACATTTTATAAAGAGTTTTTATTCTACGGAATTATAATGTTCTTTTTAGAGATTCCTATTAGGTAAAATATATTATTTTATTATCTCTTTTTAAAATAATTACTAAGTTTTGTTTTTAGACTTTTTCAACCTATTTTTGTGGGCGCTTTGATCCGATATTTCAATGAAGGCAATAGAAACCGAACAGATCCGTGAGTATATTTTCTGTACAGTTATGATTTTAATTATATTAAACAAGGTTTGCTAACTATGATGTACTGAATTTTATTTCTATTAGAATATTTAATTATTATTGCTAACATGTCTCGGCTATTATTATTTCACCCCTGTAAAACAGCCCCATAAGTCTATTTCGTATCAAATTATTCTGAATGTTTAACCCCATCATCTAAGGACTATATTTATTCAAAATTTGGTAAACTTTAAATGAATTTTTTAGAAATTGTTGATTTATGTCACTATTTTTCAATCTATCACAGAATTAATATAAAATAGGTGGTTTTTGAACCATATCTCTTACATATACTACTATTATACTAATCCCGAGAAAAAAGTCGGAATTGGTATAAATCCCTAGAAAAAAGTCGGGATTATACTAATCCTGTGAAAATAGTCGGGATTAGCACTAATGCCGAGAAAAAAAGTCGGGATTATACTAATCCCGAGAAAAAAGTCGGGATTAAGAGGTTAGGCAGTTGACGCTGGATTTGGCGCCGAATTGTATTCCTGAATAATAATAAAAGTTAGGTTAAGAAGTATATGGTTATTTGCAACTATCCAACAATAGGTATACGTATAGTATACGAATATACAATAAAGAGCAGGAGGCTAACGGCCCAATCGCCGTTGTGGGTCTTACAAGACCGATATTATCATATGGTCCCAACTATCGGAAGAGAGACTGATAAGTGATAATATAAAAGAATTAAGGGAGCAACCCTTTTCCGCTGAGAGCCCTTATTCTTGACGGCGATAGAATAGAACATTCCCCAGGGATCGTTCCATGATTCGATTCTACTACTATTCTATCGGAAGTATAAATCTGTATTCTTGAGCGTTGGGGAGGGAATGAAAGTGCAAGGAATAAAAAGACAGCGTTGCCAGAATTGTCTACCAATCACAAACGTACCTTTGAACACGTGATTAACGTTTGACGTTTCTATTGCGGCGCTATTTAATTGATGAAAAGTGGATACAAGCATGGGCAAACGACCAAAATCAAATCGGATCATATCTCGTGAAAAAGAAATGTTAGTTAAATTTATTTCAAATAGGAAAGATATAAATACAGGCAAATTAATGGCAAGCTATACCAATAAAAAAATGAAAAGAAATTGAATGAAATTAACTAATTTATTGAACAGTGTTCCTGCAGGTAGTGTCAAACAATGGCAAAGAATTCTATAGCATCATAAATTTCACCTAAGATATTGTCGCATAATAAGAATTGGGGAAAATCTATCTTAAAACACAAGACAAATAATAATTAAAAACTCGGTAATATTTTTATTTTTAAGGTTATAAAGGCAATAATGGCGACCTTCCCATATCGTTCCCTTCATAACCATGAATAGAATAAATCTGGGACTATGTTCTACCGCCCGCTCTATCAATTCTCAGTATAGAAGAGAGTTCAAGAATACCGTCTGGCTAACGTCAGTAGAGACACGCCCACTTTCTCTCGGCTTTTCTATTCTACCGTCGTCAAGAATAGGGGCCAGAGGAAATAACATACCTCAAACAGGTCTCGACTCAGAGAACTCTTCTTGATGAGGAAGAGTCGCAAAACCAGGCGTCTACGCAGGTCTCTAAGGAGAACTCAACAATGTGAAAGATCGTTAATATTTACAAACCGTGGTTTCAACAAGAACCCACCGTGAGAAGATAAAGAGGCAGCGAACCAGGCGTCGTTGCATTAAATTGAGAACCTCCTGATGAATAGTGAGAGACTGCCCACACCGTAAGGGATTCCCTCAAAGTGAGGTTTTGTATCTAGTCTATCTTGTTGTATACCAGAAATAAATCTCATATCTAGACTGTCCAAATGAGAAAATAGCTTTATTTAACACTGTTTGTTGCATATGACGCAGAAAAGAAGCTTTAGTTTTAATCAATCAATCTTTATTTAATTATATGCATTCAAACATTAGTTGATCTATGGCTAACGCCACGGGGCAAAAATTCGAATATTTTAGTAAAACAACAAATATTTATATAATTTATGGAGATAAAATAAATAGTGGATTATTTTTAAATTTTAGTCCAAGACCACCTCAGTACTGTATGAGAATAATACATTTTTGGAGTCCTAATCAGGGCAGGATTACTGAACTGGAGGCGTATTTCTTTGCAGCGGGAATATCTTTCATTAACTGCATAGTAGTTAGCGTAACACATCCTTACATGCTCGCGATATTGCATATCGGAATGAAAATTAGAGTGGCTTGCTGTTCTCTTATTTATAGAAAGGTCTCTAATTAATAATTATCATTTCTTTTGTTAAAATATCTTTATAAATTTTAAGGCATTAAGATTAAAGTTTACATCATTAGGAGGTCAGACCGTTGGAAATGTGGTCAATTTGATGTCGAACGATGTAACACGGTTTGATTTGGCTATGATTTTTGTCCATTATTTGTGGATATCTCCATTACAACTGGGTTGCATCATTTATTTCATGTATCAAGAAGTTAATATTGCCGCTGTTATTGGGGTCACAGCAGTGTTCGTTGTTATGCCGGTACAAAGTACGTATGCCTTAAATTTTATAAATTATCGTCATTGTATGTTTTTATTAACAATATTTTCATTTCTGTGAATATACGGTTAAAATTAAAGTAAAAAGAAACATATTTTAAATTTTGTGTTACTTGAACCACGCGTGGTTATCTCTCAAATGAATCTATATTGTCTTTAATCTAATAGTAATATTAATAACAAAGTATGATTATCGGCTATATTAAATTTAACTCAGTTTTTTATTATTATATCCGCACTTAGTTTATCTTCATTGCGTATTCGTGTAGAATCCTGCCCTTCCTTA
Source organism: Neocrepidodera transversa (assembly GCA_963243735.1). Taxonomy (NCBI): domain Eukaryota; kingdom Metazoa; phylum Arthropoda; class Insecta; order Coleoptera; family Chrysomelidae; genus Neocrepidodera; species Neocrepidodera transversa. The sequence goes on from OY725350.1 coordinate 6,858,194, forward strand.
CTCTATGATTTCTTTTGTAGTGTTATTTGGTCTTAGAACTTCTTATTTAAGAAAATTAGCAGGAGCTCGTACAGACGAAAGAGTAAGACAGATGAATGAAATTATACAATCTATACAAGTCATCAAAATGTATGCTTGGGAAAAAGCATTTGCGGCATTAATTAAGGAATTAAGAAGGTAGAGTATTTCTATCCTTTTTAAATTTTTCAATTTCGTAAAACGATGCTTTAATTTGTTGATAATAAATAATTAATGAAAAAAAAAAACTTTTTTACGCCAGTCTGTTGATTTTTCGATGTGATTAGAATCAATTTACAAAAAAAACTACGATATGTTTCAAAATTCGTCCTTTCTTTTTTTTTGGGTTAAGGAAATTAAACTCGAATGTAACGTTATATTTGTTTATTTTACGATAGTAATATTCAGAGATTATTTTTTTCTTTTTTCATATTAAAAATACTTAGCTTCACGAAGTTTGAGGCTCTTGCGGTTGTAGACAAAATACTTCCTGTTGTCAGCTGTCCAGAAAAAAACTTCTTGGACTCGGCAAACTTGACCGTCCAGAGGAAACTTCTTGGACCAGGCGACACAAACTTTCCATAGAAAAACAACCGTCTCAGATGCGAAAACCAAAAAACCCTAAAAGTCCATATAGAGTAAATATAAGATTAAAATCTTATAAATGACCAGATTTCGTGATCTCTGCTTTTTTGTATTAGACACAGAAATCAAATAATTTATAATGATAAGATATGAACTTTTATGTAAATAATAAAAAAATATACCGGCATTAATAGAATTGAAAATAACAGTAAATAAAAGTTAAAAACGTCTAAATAATTAATAATGATTTCAAAGAATTTTAGTGAAAATATAATATAATAAAAACTTACCCTATAAAATAAGTGGAAGAAAAAAAGGAAATCTTCAGTAAGCAACACAGGGCGATATAAAGTTAATTGTTTGGACTCAGTAGGTAAAGAAAAGAACGTTATTAACATGGGAAAGGCATTTTATAGGAATACCAAGAGAAGAGAGGGACATCAAGCGAGTATGAAACTAAAATATACTGAGTAGAGGAATAATGAAAATACAGGGTGGCACAAAAATCGTAACATATCACAGAACATAAAATTGAAAATTAAATTAAATCTGTCTAAAGCCGGACAAAAAAAGTGCTTCAGACGCGCTCTAAAGAATTAACTACAGAATCGATTGGTGAAAATAGCAGCTTCCTATCTTTAATATTAACCGAGCGCCCATCCAAAAACGATTTCAGGCAAGATAACATATGATATTGGCGCCTCTTAATAGTGGTTGGACTTGAACCGAACAAACGACACTCTATTAGCAGGTCAGTACTTGGATGGGTGAAACACCGTGAATATGCCCAACAACTACGGCAAAAAAGCTCGCAAGTATGAGTAAGCGTAATAGTGAGGATATGCCGTCTTTTGGATAAAACGTATATAAAACTGGAGGTTCCGAGTCCATGGATGTTGGGTTCGTTAAAGATCCCTTCCTTTGGTTTTGAACATCAGAGGGTTCAGAAAAAATTCCGGTTAGGGTGAAGCGTGCACCATCTCTCCTTTTTTGGCAAGTTTTATCTTGCGATTTAGCTTGCTATGCTGTGTAGTAGACATTAACTTATTAGGTAAATATTTAGGAATCCGAAGGCCGTGAAATACTTAATTTCACGACGATCGGTTATTTATGGAATAGTCAACAGTGTCAAAGAAAAAACACCCAGAACACAATGACAGAGTTCTTCGGGTCTCTTTCCACACTTCTCAAATTTTTAATGGTACTGTCGGTTTAGCAGTTGTATAAAGTCTAGTACCTTCATAGTATATTTTATAACATATTTTTGTTTTATTTTTAGAAAAGAATTAAAAGTGCTGAAACAAACGTCTTTTATCAGAGGTTTGATAATGTCGTTTATAATGTTTACTGCCAGATCTGCCATATTTTTGACCGTTTTATCTTACGTACTTCTTGGCAACCATATAAGTGCTGAAAGTGTATTTCTTATCATTTCTTATTATCAAATCCTTAGACAAACTATGACGGTGTATTTCCCCCAAGGTGTCGCTATGGTAAGTAAAAATAAAATACTAAAATTTAAAATTGTCATTAAATTGCTCAATAAATTAGAAAATAATATATTACTTCTATATTTACATTTCACCACGATTGTCTTGTATTTTTAATAATTTTTAAATCTACTATAGTCGGTTGAAATTGTAAAATGTCCTTTATTTATTTTAACTTGCAACCATAATGTTGTGCTGTTGTCTTCATTATTATTTGTCTTCTATGGGAGGTATCCTCTTGTCGAAATGGCTTTGATGATGGTCGATTGACCGAAAGCGCTCAGCTGAATTGTATTAAAGACAATTTTTTTTATAAATTGTTTCACTTTGATGTACTTCTTTTCCACTTCAGAAAAATAATCGACCTTTGCCGTGAGTAATAAATATTAATAGAGAATTTAAAGCTAAATTCAGTGATGTATCATACATTACATTTTCTACGACGTTTTGTCTGATGAATAATCATCATTATCAATACGGTACATATCTATTACAAATTAATTATACTTAAATTAGTACGATATACCGGGTGAGCTATTATTAGGATAAATAAAAATAAATTTCCTGAAATTTCCTGAAATTTTCTCCGTTGTTTTGAATTAATCCGTGAAATTACCAAATCCGCGATTTCGGCAACACGCATGTCCGCCTCCTTCCAGAACCAAAGGTAAAAGCAAGAGTGGGAAATTTGAAAGCTTGAAAGCTTGGTTCTCACTCGAAGGAGAATATAAAAGGTCTGTTCCAGCACGGTGTTTTGAACTGGATGAGTTTGCGCAGTATGAACGTCGCATTTAATTATCGATCAATTTTAATATATTTTTAAATATCCTGTCTTTTAGAAACAGGGAACTTGTTTGATTTAAGTTTGAAAATCATCGTCGCTAAAAAGCTGCGTTCCCACTGCGCATACTCATCCAGTTCAAAACACCGTGCTGGAACAGACCCAAAGTCAGTTAACAGTTGTGCCAGCACCTCGGCCAGCACCGCAAGCCGAACCACCACGCCAGACCAGAACACCGGTGAGCAGAGTATTAGTAAAGCAAAGGTCCCGTTTGTAGATTTCTTCAAAGTTCTATTTTTCATTCTAATTTTGAAATTATTTTCAGCGTTGTTCCTGTCAGAGAGAGGACCGTATATATATTTGTTTTATTTTTAATCGGGATAACCGACAGAAAGCGGCCTAGGCTGAGTATTTACTTCACAGTGCCAGCCATCTGTCGGCGTACTAATTTTGATTCAGCGTTGTTTCTGCCGGAGAGAGGACCATATATATTATAATGATATGACCATTTAACATTATACATTTTTTGTTACTCTCCATTGGGAATTGGTTTTATATAAAAGAAAAATCATAAATTGTACAAAAAAAACTGATAATTAATAAAATTTAGTGCCCTGCTAATTTCCTCTTCTTTTTAGACATTAATTTTGAATACTACCTTTTCTAACTTCTTAATTTTTCTATTATATTTTTAATTGTTGTTATTCTTCTTTATAACCATTTGTACCATTATATCTTCTTATTATATATTCCCAAAAACCATATTTCTTCTGTCCCAATACTATTTGCAACCTTTTTGCTTATTTTCTGTTCATCTCCCCTATTTATTACTAACTTTTCTTACTTGATTTCTTATATATTATATTATATTCTATCGATATCAAAAATTGTTGATTATACCAGAATTTTTACTTAAATACTCAATTATTTTAAATTAAATCATTCTATTCAACTATAAAAACTTTCGAATATAATTTTATAATACACACTTATTTATAATAATGACACTAATAATAATAAATTTACTTCTATAACTCATTCAAAATGATTTCATTATAATATATTTGTTGGGCTGAGTATTTACTTCACAGGGCAAGCCATCTGTCGGCGTACTAATCTTTAAATTATTTTTCAGCGTTGTTCCTGCCGGAGAGAGCCGTATATTTAGTTTCAATCGGGATAACCAACTGAGTATTTACATCACAGGGCCAGTCATCTGTCGGCATACTAACTCATAAATTGTTTTTCAGCTTTGTTATTGCCGGAGACAGAAAGAGCCGTTCATTCTTTTTAGATTTTCAATCGGGATAATCGACGGAAAGCGGCCTGGGCTGAGTACTTACTTCACAGGGCCAGCCATCCGTTGACGCACTGTTAGGATAGTTTATTGTTATATAAATTTATAAGCTGGATAATAGAACTTTACCTCATAGACCTATTTTTGTACATTTTCTCGATTATCATCTGCACGCATTGTCTTACCGCCTTGCACGATAATAATCCGTATCACCACTTATTGGTTAACGGATTTTTTTTGGTTTTGCTTGGGAACACTTTACACACTTTTTCTCCGTCTCCGCCGGATTTTTGTTGTATATGCTTTGGTATTAAATAAAGCCCATTATTCGCTACCTGGTGTTTTTTTATTTGTATTTTTGCTACTAACTGGTTGTGAGCATTAACATTCCAGCGGAAACAACTCAACCCAGCGGGGCAAGTAAAGACCGCCCCTCTGGCTACAAGCGTTTTGCGACCCCTGGAATATTATATCTTCAGTGACGCTATCCGGAGCAAGTGGCCTTCACACTTTAAAAGGAAGGTGGCGCCCGAGGCAAACCGATCGCATAACGAAACAAAGAGCGTTGCATATTTTAATTCTCTATCAACATTTATGTTTAATTTCTACTATTTTGATAATTTTTTTATTTCACTGAAAAAACATCTTATTAGGTAATTTTTTGACAAAATTGGAACAAATTTACAAAAGAACTATGACAGGACCGTAATTAAAAATTATTGTCATTGTTGCATGTTAGTTATTTTAGATAAAACGTCGTTAAAATGACAAGTGTGATATATCACTGAATTTGAATTTTAACGGTTTATCAATTTTTGTAATAAAAAGATCCGTATAAAAAAACGAAGTTCATGGTGGCCGTTAAGATACGAAACGTCGTATCGAAGATTTATTAATAGGTAAATTTTTGCAGCAAATTTGAGATACAATAAAACTTTCTTTTTATATTTTTTCATATTTTTTTTTAAATAAAAATTCAATGAGTAAAAAAGCAAAAATAGTATTTTTAGTTTTCCCTGTATAACTCGAGAAGAACGAAAGTCCCTGTAGATTTTGTAAGCCAATGTAATGCTCTCCAAAATAGTTATGCGTCTGTATCTTTTACGGTTTCTGATATAGCAATGTTATCCCTTCCAATTTTAGACATCCTGTACATATTATATTAATCAATAAATAACATCACTGTTGTTTTTTCTTAAAGCTGTAAAGAAAAATTTGGAAAACAATTCTATTATTTTGAAGGTTGCGGAAGCTTCGGTATCGATAAAACGTATTGAAGAGTTTATGTGTACGGAAGAAACGACTATAGGAGATCCTAGTCCCATAGACAAATACTGGCAAAATAAACCAAAGAAGTATCCAAAAAGGTTAGTATGAAAAGCTGAACTTATGAACACTGAAGTTTACAATTTTTAGAAATCCATACTCTCAGCAGTCATTTTTTCGTGGCGATGCCTCGCTCAAAATAGTCCATGGAATAGCTAAATACGGAGAAGTTCTTTGTTTGGAAGATATAAATCTAGAGTTTGAATCGGGAAAATTAATCGCCGTCGTTGGACCAGTGGGCGCCGGGAAAAGCTGCCTCTTACATTTGATAATGGGCGAACTACCTCTATTTAGTGGAAAATTGTTAATACGCGGTATCGTTTCGTATGCTTCGCAGGAACCCTGGCTCTTCGTTGGTAATTTTTAATGCTATCTCTATCAGTTTAAATGAAAATACTTCTCCATGTATTATTTGTTTTTTTTTTGAGGTTCTGTCCGTCAAAACATCCTATTTGGTAAACATTTTGACTATCATCGCTACAGGGATATAATCAAAGTTTGCGCCCTAACCAGAGATTTCTCAATTCTACCATTTGGCGATAGAACTATTGTAGGCGAAAGAGGGGTATCGCTTAGCGGTGGTCAAAGAGCTAGAGTAAATTTAGCCAGATGCATCTATAAAGAAGCGGATATATATTTATTGGACGATCCGTTATCTGCTGTTGATATACAAGTCGGACAGCAACTCTTTGAGGCTTGTATAAAGAGGTAATTATAACTTTAATTTTAATTATTTTCTTTAATTCGAATTAGTAGAATTAATATTAATTACTAATTTCACAAAAATAACCAATACCGTGTTGTCATAATCGTATTTACACTATTATATGCACAAATTGCTAAAATTATAGAGAAATTGAATTACAGAAAAATTTAATTTAACGTGTCAGTATTTAAAAAAAAATGCCTCCTTAAATATTATTTTTGTAACAAGGGACTAAAGTGCCACTTTTAATCACTCGAGGGTTTAAAAACCATTTTAGTCTCGTGGTACATCGCGCTTTTTGTCGTTTTTGTCGTTTACCTGAACTACAGCAGAGCGCCCTTTGTACAATCCGAATAAGATTTAAGCTTCGACTTTGTTGAACCTAGGCTGAAGTGAACCAAATCTTGCTCTACAATTGGCCCTTAGAGATGTCTAGCGCAACCGCGCAGAACTCTCCATATTATTCAATCTCGCTGTTCTAGAGATTATTAACATAGATCTCCTGTCGATCTTTATTTTCGAAAACATTATTGATGGTTACTTAGGTTACTTAGGTTAAAGCCTTTCAAGTATTTTAAAATGTGTTGCTTAATAGCTTTCTCCATAATTTTTAATATTTCTGAAAGCAGTATAACTGATCGAGAGTCGCTTGGCAAGGTCTTTTTACACGTTTATTGTTTACAGTGGAGCGCGTTTTCAGCTGAAAGGAAATATTCCATTTTTATAGGATATGTTACAGCTCTCCTGGCACAATGTTTACAAGCGCTGACAGGTATTTCATCAGGAGTTTGTATAAAATAGTTCATTTTAAAACGTGAAATAGAGATACGAACGATATTTGTACAATAGTAAATTTTAGCTAGTTGTTAATATAGGTGTTAACAACACCTATGAAGTCAGTATAATTACACAGCCCCACAAAAAAAAAGTTCATACACAAGAGAGTGACATATGTATTCCCATGTATTTTTCGACACTGAATCCGATCCCGAGCTCAGAATTGGGCCTACACGTCTGGAATTGGCCCCAAGGGCCGAAAATGGCCTGAAATTCGGTTTCCGGGATAAGGCGAAGTCGACGCTGAATTTTGGAGCTAAAGCCGGATTTGTGCTCGAAAAGTTTATGACCAACTGAAATTCCAGGTTTGAGTCCGGGAAAATGACCCTTAGGGGCCGCAAAATTGTGTTTTGTACGTCTTAATGCAACCAAACAACAACAACAAAATATGTAAAAAACAATAACAAAACATGCAACCAAATAGCAATAACAAAATATGCAAAACCAATATCAAAACATACAACAAATAAACAATAAAAAACATGCTAAAAACAATATCAAAACATGCAACCAAAAATCAATAACGAAATATGTAAAAAAATAGGAAAACTTGCAAAAAATCCATGCGACAAGAAAATTAACAGTAACAAAACTTGCATTTTAAAAAAGGGTACATTGTAACAAAAAAGGGATCAACAAGGTGCAACCAAGAACAAGCAAGAACAAGAAAAAAAATATGTTCATGCAACAAAACAGGATAAAATCAAATACAAAAACGAAACAAAAGAATATCGTGCAATAAATTAGAAGGAAATAATATACAAACAAAAATACCACTGACTACTTCCGAAACCTCATGTTCTCTTAACTTTTCATTAACAAATTCTTCTAGCGATTTACTCTTTCTGGGTGACACGACATCTTCCAAGAGAATTTTGATTCACCTGCCTATATCTGCATGTATATATCTGCACAGTCTCAGGCCCAGAATTGAAAAACACACGAAAATACCACTGTTGCGACTGGTATGTCCGAAATATGATTTTCCGGCCCCAATGGGCCATTTTCCCGGACCCAAACTCGGAATTTCAGCTGACCAAACACATTTCATACCTAGTCTCAGCTCCAGAATTGGAAAGTCCATAAAAATATCACAGTCGCGACCGGGATGTCCAAAACAGGATTTTACCGCTCCAAGGGATCATTTTCCCGGACCCAAACCCGGAATTTCAGTTGGCCATAAACTTTTCGAGCACAAATCCGGCTTTAGCTCCAAAATTCAGCGTCGACTTCGCTTTATACCGGGAACCGCATTTTAGGCCATTTTCAGCCCCTGGGGCCAATTCCAAACGTGTAGGCCCAATTCTGAGCTCGGGATCGGATTCAGCGTCGAAAAATACATGGGAATACATATGTCACTCTCTTGTGTATGAACTTTTTTTTTGTGGGGCTGTGAATTATTAACAGCATTGACAATTTTTATTATTTCTGATACTGTACTATTTATATTTTTACCTCTCGCCCTTCAGATAAGAGAGGTATAGGAATCATGCTAAAAATTGGGTAGTGAGTTTTCAATTGATAAACACGTTTTGGGGTCCCTAGAATACGATTTTAATATTTTCGCGATGATGTCTGTGTGTGTGTGTGTTAGTGTGTGTGTTAGTGTGTGTGTGTGTGTGTGTTTGGATGGATGTTGTAGTAACGATAACTCAAAAACTACTGAATAAAAAAATTTGAAATTTTGCATACAGGATTCTGATACCCTAGATTAGATCTGATTAGATTTTGGTGCCAATCGCACAACCGGAAGTGGCAGTTGCTATGGGTGATGACGCCATTATTATACAAAACGGCAATAAAATTTTACACATATATTTTGTATACCCTATAGTTTATTTTCATCTCATTAAAATTTTCGAAAGTTTTGCCATTGTTGCCAGATTTACAAAAAAATAATTTTTTTTCATACTTTTTTGTGTCAACCTGTAAATTTTTGATTCAAAAATGGCGAGAGGTCATGTGCTGGCCACATCAGATTTTTGTTTAGGAGTTAGAAGAACTATCTCACTTTGCCTTTTTTAGTTTTTGTGACTGATGAGAATTATTTTAGGTATCTGAAAGATAAAATTGTAATTTTGATTACACATCAGCTACAGTATTTAAAAAGAGCCGATTTTATCGTCATAATGCACGAAGGTGTCATACAATGCCAGGGTCCTTATCAAGGTTTAATGGAAAAACCGGATTTATCAATTTTTGCTACTATTTTAAAAGAGGCGTCTACGGCAAATCCTATAGAAGAAAGAGAAGTAGAAAAATTACTAAGGGGTATTTCCGTAACTAGTGCAGCTTTTAATAGTTTGATTGATATTGAAGGAAAAAAGGTAAGTCATGTTTTCTTATTTATTTAAAGCTTCAGGGGTATTATTTTTCTAAACATTTCTTTTATCTAGCATTTAATATGTTCAGGTGAAGATTAAGATTAATCTTTTTGAGTTGACAAAATAGTAGAAAAGGTAAAAAAACTTTCTACTTTTTTCTTTTTTACAAATATCTATTTTCATGTAGTTAGTTTTATACATGAATTCTTCCAATTTAATTTTTCTTAGAGGCGCCCCATAGTAATTCCCGAAATGAGGACCACTGGTTCAGTAGATTTTGCGAATTACAAATCGTATTTTCGAGCGGGAGCCAACGGATGCGGTATCTTTTGTATGATATTGTTATTCCTTGCCGCTCAAGTAATTGGCAGCGGTGGGGACTATTTTTTAGCACAATGGTAAGAGTTATATTTTGTTCTTAACTTTAAACTATATGCTTTATTTTTGTATTATCTATTATCTAGTAAATATAGACTAAGGACAGATATCATTGAACAATTACGTTATTTTTCTGTTTTGAAATTGTGGCTTCACTTTGAGCATCATTTTGACTTAAAACCTTTTAGACTATTGGGTTTTTGCTACCAGTCTGAGAACTGGAATACTTGACAAATATTGAAAAACAACTCTGTAAATTAGGCTGTTTCATACCTTCAGGTATCATCAGTAGAAATGTGCCCAGATGCATATTATTCAATTTTCACCTACAATATTGAATACACATTGCAACTGATCAGTCCTAAAGGGAAAAACAGCTGTTGTATTGGCTTCTTTTACACAGAAGTGAGTGAGACGGAGTACCATATAATTATTATACAGGTTGATCTGCTCACCGATAAACTTTGACGGATAACAGATAATGTACTGAGAAAAAACTTTTAATAGAGAGTTAAAGCAAGGCATGGTACGTATGCCATACTTTGTGACGTAGAAGTACAAGATAGTGCTTACGTTCTTTGTTGAAATTACAGTTAAAGTGCGATATTTACCTAGATTATTAGCTATGGACGAAATGCTTCTGGCGGCAGTTTTAAATTACATTAGCGATGATGATGTGGATGAAGCAGTTGCTCTACATATACTTCATGACGACGAAACTTTAGGCCGTAGGTAGGGCTGATCTATGAGGAAGCTAATTTCAATATATGGTAATAATAAGAATTTATCAGGAGATAATGGACTTTGCATATTGCTCAGAAGACCAGCATATCCTAATAAACTGCCTGATTGGAGCCACTGTTTGGCTTATCTTCGACAGCACTCTTAAGTATATTTAACGAAATGTTTATTGGAAACTTTAGGAAAAGTAAATCAGGCCAAATTACTTCAATATTTACAAGTAGGATCAAATATTAACAAGTCGACTGAAGTTTGCAATGCATGGGGTAGTTTTTCTCAGGAACTATAAGCAACTATTTTTAAAATCGGAAGTATCTTTTCCGGTACAGGTTTGTTAAATCGGTTTTGAAACTGGAAGTCATAGAATCCTGAAACTCGTCTATACACACATTCAAGATGTGCCGAATTTATAGCTGTTTACCGTTTGTCGCTATCTGTTATATTTCCAGAGAAATAGATGCGGATAGACGGACGGACAGAGCCGTATCATTAGTGAAAAACTACCTAAAATATTTATAATATACTTACTCTAGAAAATGTTGTCCCATTGAAACTTGTTATTATATCGATGTAACTATAAGACATATTTGTCGACCAACAGACCCAGAACCTTACTACTCATGGGATAAAAACTCATTGTATAAAAGTTCAATTTGTTATATCCCCAGATGGAATTGTTATTAATTTAAAAGGGCCATATCCAGGATAATGACATAATGCTGGGATTTTTAGGGAATCGGGGCTATATGAAGAATTACAGCAATATGTAGTCCCAAATGAAAATCAACATTTTGTTTTATATTTTGATCAAACATATGGATTAAAGGAACTTCTTATAAGGCCGTATAATCAGCATGAAATCTTTGTTAATCTAGCTAGACAAGCTTTTAATAACCAGATGAGAGCTTTACGACTCCCTATTTAATGTGTATTTAATAAAATAACACAGGCCCAAAAAAAAAGTGCTCTGTGCTGGGTGTGCGACATATATTTTCCGACGTATTTTTTACCGCTGAACACGAATTGGGGGTCAAACTGCAAAAACGGAGAAAAATAAAAAAACCGATAAAATCTACGATCTAATAATTTTTTCTGCATGGTAATTATAATCTTATAATTTCTGTCGTTTCCTGGCCCTTTTCTCCTCAAATGACCTGTGCAACAGATTTCTGCTACGGTTTTTTCCTCTCTGTTGAGTTTCTCTTTGTAACATCCAGCAGTAATCTGCAAACATATTTACTCCCCACTGCCCCTGAAATCGCCGTTCAAATTCCTTAAGATCTTGGTGAAATCTTTCTCCTTGCTCCTCACTGAAGTCTCCGTTATTCTCCGGGAATAGATCAAGATGAGAATCAAGAAAGTGTAGTTTCAAAATCATTAGGCAACCTGAACGCTGAAAGTTTGCAACCATATTGGTATTACCTAAAAACTTGGTACACACTTAGTTGAAACTTGGCCATGATGCCTTTTCTTGTTCATCACTGATGGATGCTACAGAGAGAAACAAAGCAGAAACTGCAATTTGATCATAACATACTGAAAATACTATTAGATCATGGACTTCAGATTCGTGTTCAGCGGTAAAAAATACGTCGGAAAATCTATGTCGCACACCCAGCACAGACCACTTTTTTTTTGTGGACCTGTGTAATTCAACAATTTGCTTTAAATTGTATTAGGTAACAAACTGACATGTTTATTTTCGCGTTTTACTATGGTAACTAAGAATGTTTCAGATTTCAAGTGGCTATTAGGTATTAGGTAAATTCGCCTATGAAGTCCTCTAATTCTTTTTTTTAGAAACTTGGTATAACAAAAATTAAATTGGCGCCTAATGAGAAGCTACAATTTAAATAAATAAAACAACGTTTTAAGATTTCCACAAAAATAATAACAAAAGTTATTAATTTAATAGTGACTGATGAAGTTACTATGTAACGAAACTAGTCACTATTAAATTAATAACTTTTGTTATTATTTTTGAGGAAATCTTAAAACGTTGTTTTATTTATTTAAATTTAATATTTAAAACAGAAGCTACAATCTCATTTCGTAAAAAAACAATTTGTTTAATGATATATGGTATGCATAGATAAGAGAATCTTAAAAAAAAATTTTTAGGGTAAATGTAGAGGAATTACGATATTATAAAGGTAGTGCCAAATCCATGGGAGTATACGATAATTTAAGCCGAAATCAGTATATTATAATTTATAATGCGATTATGATTTCTACAATAGTTGTCGCATTAACAAGATCTTTGATATATTATGCGATTTGTATGAGATCTTCGCAAAGGTAAAAAAGTTTTCATATTCTTGTTTATTTTTTTTTAATAGCTCTTCGTGTTTCATAATAAACAACAGATACTAAGAATATTTTTTCATTATTTACAAGATCGTCATGATCATCATAGGGCAGCAATTGCTGCCTCTTAGCGTCATCAGTCGAACTTTTTAATGAAATAAAGCGAGACGGAAACTAGAGCGATACTGTACGCGGTAGCGGATGTAGTGGTGATGCGATCACATGACGCGATCAAAAATACCATTTAAAATTATTTCATAGTTTTTCTACGATGGATATAGAGAAAGCAGCTTTACTCATCGTCCTCTTAGTGGAAGAAGATGAAGAACCGCAGAGGTAAGTGTTAATGTAAATTATTGTACTCCACGTTAATGTAACTAAAGTATACAATATACTACTTTTTTATTTTAGAAAAAAAAAACGAAGAATTTGGGATAACTTAGATCGAGAAAGTAAAGGAGAATTTTATACCATCTTTCAAGAACTGAGAGAGGACAGATAGAGATTTTTTGTTTATTTTAGAATGACTGGGAATATTTTGATGTAATATTGGGTCTTATAAGTGAAAGGAAATTTACACATTACTTACAGAATCGCGACTGTAGTAACATGACAAAAAAATCTTTATTTATTTTAATTACCTATTAGAAAAAAAATGGGCAATCATATGTATGAGAGTTTGTTTCTTGAAAGGAAGATTGTGCAGAGTTTGCCCTGTCAAGAGACGATGAACTGCTTGTTTAACACATATGCGGCGATGGATTAATTAGAGTAAGCATGTGGTATAGAAGCATATATGATTCTGAATGGGATAATTATACAGAGTTTGGCCTGCTTAGAGTTGTTGAAGTATTTCTCTTAAAGTCATGTTTCTCGTCTTCTTCAATACTAGAATCGTGTTCGAGCCTTATAGTAATATATCTGTCAGATTATATAATTACGGGGAATATAAAATCATCATTTAAAAATATATTTTTTGAATATGTATTATTGAGTATTATTTCAGTATTAGGCGTCGGGCCCACGCCTACGAAAATTTTTGTGATAACCTAACTGTTAATACTTCGTCTGTAGGTTCTTTACGTCGAGTCGGACAATTTTTTTATTGTGAAAATTCTGGGTAGGGGGGCACAGGTAAAATTATTAAATTCACCACATCTTTTAACTGCGGGCTCTTTAAAATCACAGATTTTGTTTGAGTCGCCTGTGCTGTAAAACTCCCATAAAATTTTGTTTTGTTACTTCGTGTCGATTTCGATTCTAGTACCAATTCTTGTTCCAAAATTAATTGTGTTAAATTTTATAATTGCTTGTCTTTTTTTCGACATTTTTTTAGTTTTTGCATATCCTTTAAATATGTCATCAGTGGTCGATTCTGCCTTTTTTCTATGGAAATAACAGATTATCTGCTTTACAGATGATGGTGGTGGATGTACGTTATCTTGTTTTTTTTTCTTGTTTTATTGCTGATTATTATTAAGTAGTGGCCTATTTTTCTTCCTTTATTACTGACTATCATCAGTAAGTGTATGACTCAACTGATGAATGACTTTTCTCAAACGCAAATTTTATAGCTCCAGTTTTATTTTTCTCGCTTTTTAAATAGTTTCTATAGAATCTCATAGATTTCCACTTTTTTTAAGTTCATAACCTGCTACAAAAAATGAAATTTTCTTAGAACCTTTAAATTGATTTTGTAAAATTGCAATTAGAACACTTTTTATATAATATTTATTTTTAGAGTATCTTGCGACAGGGGATTTGTTTAAAACAATTAGCCACATTTTTTAAATGGGATTCAGAATGGTGATCACCATAGTTTTGGAAGTTTGCACTGCTAATTGGAACCTTATGTAGCCCTTATTTAATGCCAGAAGAAATAAAAAACTATGGTAAAAAGTATAGATAGCATTTATGACAAATGGCAATTATCGAACTCTTTAGGCAACATCGATGGACGATTTATCACAAGAACGCCGGGCGCGTTTTCCAAATCAATGGACCTCATCGCCATCGCGTCCGCCACCGCGCCCGCTTCCGCTCTAGTTGCAACATGCTTAAACTAAATACATATCTTAGACTTAAAACAAACATTTGACATACAACATTGAATACCTATCAGTAAATATATTATATGTAGTTATAAGAGCAGCTATATGAGGTCAGTGCAGTATTCGGTGTTTGTACAATGATCGTATTTTATTTATTTTAGATTACATAATAGAATGTTCGAAAGTGTAATACACGCATGTCTTATGTTTTTTAATGCTAATAGTTCCGGAAGAATATTGAACAGATTTTCTAAAGATTTGGGAGCCGTAGATGAGCTTCTACCTAATGCATTTTGCGATACCACCCAAGTAACGTATCATGTTCATTTTAATTCTAATTTAGTACTTAAAGTTGTGCCTTTTTAGCTATTGCTTAACCTAATAGGTGCTATAGTAGTCATAGCCATGGTTGAACCCTTGCTTCTGGTTCCTACATTTGTTATGATTGTAAGTTTTTACTATCTGCGAAGAGTCTACTTGACTACCAGTCGAAATGTTAAAAGATTGGAAGGAATAAGTTAGTATTTTTTTTTTGTTTTCTATTCTGTATAACTTCTTATTTATTGTAGCCAGAAGTCCAGTTTTTTCACATTTGAACGCCAGTTTGCAAGGCTTGACTACAATTAGGTCCAATGGAGCAGAACAAATATTAGCTGACGAATTCGATGCCCTACAAGACATTCATAGTAGCGCATGGTTTATGTTTCTTTATACTTCTAGAGCTTTTGGACTATGGTTAGATCTGATTTGCACCCTGTATATCGGTTTAGTCTCGATTAGTTTTATTGTAATGGCAGAAGGTTAGTTAAACTTCACTTAAATAAAAATTCTTCTGGAATAGCAGACTATGTATGAATCATTGAGTATTTCATTGAATATTCGAAATGTTTATAAAAGGGGTACAATATGTTTTAAAATTTTACTTATAGCAGCTTTTGAGAAAAATAATTACAAAAAAATCAAACGACATATGGCTGGTAGCATAGATATTCGCGAAAAATAGGATTTCAGAAGATCTTCACATTTTATATTAGATATAATACATATTAAGATGATCCAGATGATCTGTTCTGGAATTATTTGTATCCGATCATCTGGCGCCAATCTTAATCCGCCTATATGCATTATGTCTAATATAAAATGTGAAGATCTTCTGAAATCCTATTTTTCGCGAATATCTAGCTACCACTCACAACCAGCCATATATGGCGTTTATTTTTTTTGTAATAATGAATGATTATCATCGAGATCGATGACCAATGTAATGTCCACTCCATATGCCCATATGTATACTTCTATTTGTTAAACAAAAATGTATTTAAAAATACTTGTAAATTGTCAGAATTTGATTTCTATGTATACCAGACAGCTGTTTCGTTCCTTAAGGAGTCATTAGGGGAAATGTGCCCAGATGCATAGAAATCAAAATCTCTCCCTCGAAACACAATATTGATGAAAAAGGATATAAGACTCAGGTACCCTGTGCTGCATTTAGAAATACAAGCGCATTTAGAAAGTACGAAAGTAAATTCCTCTAATATTTTTAGTCAAAAACGTAATTAATTTATTTTCTTAAGGTCATTACACCCGTCTTATTTTTAGATCCGAAATATCTCAAAAACTACTTAATGAAAATAAATGAAATTTTGGGAAAATAATAAAAACAGATTATTTAGAGCATATTGGAAAAAAGGATTAAATATTTTAGCATTTCTGAGAAAAGAAAATAAAGGAGCACTAAATATTAAAATTTTTTAAACCCCATCCCTAGGTTAAAATATGGTTCAAAAATTTTAATCCTCTGTGACTACAATTCCCACCGAAAATTTACTTTCGTTGCATTTACTTTCAGCATCATTAAATTGAAGCCCAGTTCTAAAAAACTCTATTTTTGTACAAAAAAGAGCAATTAATGAACAAATGACGTATTAATAAAAGCATGATACCTATAAAAAATTTTCGGGTTTAATATTGGAGGAATTCACAAGTGTACCTTTTAGCACAGTCGTACCTTTTAGTCGATGAAACGATAATTTATTTTGTTGATAATAAATAATTAATCTTTTCGGGTTAAGGAAATTAAAATCAAATTAAACGTTATTTTTGTTTATTTCATAAAAATGAGATTCCAGAGATTTTTTTTAATATTTCTGTAAAAAAAAAACTTAGATTTACTTGAGGTTTTTTTCTTGTCTTCTTTCCCCAAAGGAAACTGTAGTCCAAGAAACTTGGTCCAAAGGAAAAACTGAACAAACTAGTCCAGAGAAAAAAGACTTGGTCCAAAGGAAAAACGAAGTCCAGAGGAAAACAAATAATTCCCAGGAAAAAACTTCTTGGAATAGGAAAAACCCTAAAAGTTCACATAAGTAAATATAAGATAAAAAATCTTATAAATGACCAGATTTCGTGGTCTCTGGTTTTGAAAAAGAATATAAAACAATGATAATATTAAAATGAAAAACATGAATTTTAGATCAAAATATGAAATACAAAAATATTTAAAATGAATTAAATTTTAAGACAATCTGTAAAAACAAATTAAAAAATAGGTTCTCTTTCTGTAAAACGAGACCCAGGCGTCAGATAATTTATATTCTTATAAAAAAAATAAGATATGATCTTTTGAGTAAATATAACAAAAAAATAAACCGGTAAATAACAGTAAATAAAAGTTAAAAGCGTCGAAATAATTAATAATGATATCAAAGAATTTTAGTGAAAATATAATATAATATAATTAAAACTTACCCTATAAGATGAGGGGGAGAAAAAAAGAAATCTTCAGTAAGCGATACGAACAATATAAAGTCAGTTATTTTGACTGAGTAGGCAAAGATAAGAACATTATTAGCATGGGATAGACATTTTATAAGAATACCAAGAGAAGAGAGTGACATGACGCGAAGAAATAAGAAGTAGAGGAATAATGAAAATACAGAGTGGCACAAAAAACGTATATATTATAGAACGAACCGTAGCCTCATCCTTTAAAATGTGACTCCTGGAGTCAGTTTCCATGAAAACGAGAACTGTCCTGGAATGTGCTGCTCTGAGGTTTAATACGTTAAACTTTGGCATATTAAAGAGAGAAAGCAAATTTTGAACAGTTTTATGGTGCATCATTTAATGCGATTCAAGCCTATAAATAGATATTATTTATATAAACTAGCGAAAAGTACAGTTTTGTAAAAGCTTTCTTTGTCGTGACTCGGATTGGAAACTTTGTTCGCGACATTTAACTGCTTTGAGTGATTCTAAGACAATGAAAATTTTACTGCAGTTAGCTGACACATAAACCGAGTTGTGACGAACCCAAATTTAAAATTCGACTTATATAGTTTAACTAAAAATTGAAACCTGATAAATGATGAAAAAAAAATAAAAAAATAAATTCTATTAATATTTCATCTTTTGGATAAAAATACACATACTCGCTTCTTGATTGACGGCCGAGGGTTCGCTTAATATAAAAACGCATTTGTGAGTTGAAGAGTTGAAGGCAAGACTATAGACTTCAAAAATCTTCAAAATTTTTCATCACTCTGATTTTAATAATAAGTGGTAGAGTGGTAGTTTAAGGGGCTTTGATTCCAAAAAATGATCAGTTCCTCTCTATCTTTTAGTTTCGGAAGAAATTAAGTTTTTTAAAAATGGTGAAGGCGCATTTTGACCCGAAAAAAGGCAAGACTTCAAAAATCTTCAAAATTTATCATCATTCTGATTTTAATAAAAAAAAGTGGTAGAGGAGTAGTTTAAGCGGCGTAGATTCCAAAAAAATGATCACTTCCTCTCTATCTCTTATAGTTTCGGAGGAAATTAAGTTTTTTAAAAAAATGGTGAAGGCGCAATTTGACCCGAAAAAAATGACAAGTAGACTTAAAAAATCTTCAAAAGTTTTCATCATTCTGATTTTAATTATAAGTGGGAGAGGGGTAGTTTATTTGGCGTAGATTAAAAAAAAAAGGTCCGTTCCTCTCTATCTCTTTTAGTTTCGGAAGAAATTAAGTTTTTTAAAAAAATGGTGAATGCGCAATTTGACCCGAAAAAAATGACAAGACTATAGACTTCAAAAATCTTCAAAATTTTTCATCATTCTGATTTTAATAATAAGTGGAAGAGGGATATTTAAGGGGCGTAGATTCCAAAAAATGATCAGTTCCTCTCTATCTCTTTTAATTTCGGAATAAATTAAGTTTTTTAAAAAATGGTAAAGGCTCAATTTGAATTATTTGTTCTCGAGAAAATGTTTGAATTTTCTCCATCTACTTTGAAAAAGATTCATAAATTTTCAAATAAGAAATCCAAATGAATATTTGACCAGTGCCGTAGAATTTTAATGAGTACTCCCTTTTAAATAGTGATCAAACTATTTTTCCATTATAATAAGGCTCCTAAATCAGTAAAATTGCATTCTAAATTAGGTCTTAAACTTTTAAACGAAAATTATTTTTAACATGATAAATATGTTATTCAGAACAAATTCCTATTTTGAACTGCAGAACTTGTGGTAAAAATATTTATCATTCTTAAAGTTTGACAATTATGAAATACTCGACGAAGCGCCACTGTCCGTAAGATAATTTCATTAATATTTTTTCAGATTATTATGGTAGTGCGGTAGGTTTGGCAATTACTCAGTGTATTGGTCTTAGCGGTTTAGTCCAATGGGGAATGAGACAATCAGCTGAACTAGAAAACCAAATGACGTCGGTAGAAAGAGTTTTGGAATTTACCAAAATAGAGCATGAACCTGATTTGGAATCGGTAATTTTTGTGATTTTGTAATTAATTTGAATCACATAAATGGGGTCAAAGTGCAACTGATAATTCGATTGAGGATGAAACCGTGCTGCCTGGAAATGGCTCGAGGAAGAACTATTTTAACATTATCTACTTACCCACATTTATTAATAACAGGTATATATTGCAGACTCCAGATAAAAAACCTCCACTAAGTTGGCCAAGATTTGGTAAAATAGAGTTTATAGATTGTTCAATGAGATACAACTACTTCGAACCTCCAGTATTAAAGCATTTGAGTTTTATAATAAAACCAAGGGAAAAGGTAAAAACAGCACTTATACTCTTTTAATTATTAACACAAAATTTATTTAAGATTGGTATTGTCGGCAGAACTGGCGCAGGAAAATCATCTATGATTGGTACAATATTTAGATTGGGCCACTACGATGGTCTAATTTTAATTGATAATTTGGATATTAGTATTCTCGGTTTACATGATCTTAGAAGAAAACTTTCTATAATACCACAGGTAATATAAAAATTTTGAAATTTAATCAAAACAATTGCATTTGGATTAGCGTAGATACTTTTTTATGTTTGTAGGAACCAGTTTTGTTTTCTGGCACTTTAAGGTATAATTTGGATCCATTTCAAGAGTATACAGATGAACAAATTTTTGCAGCTTTGATGGACGTGGAAATCAAGAATGCCACACAAAAGGGCATACGTAAGTTTTAATAAATTATAAAACGTTTAGGTACATTGTAGAATCAATCAACAGAGATTATATTTTCATATATAAAGCAATAAATAAAACTTTTCAGTTGTGAGTTCAACTTGAATAAAAAAGTGTAAAAAGTGTAAAAGGTGTAAAGAAATTGTTCGTCGTTCCGTAGTAGCGCTGTAAAATCTAAAAGCAAACCTCTTATGTTTAGAATGGTTCGTTTAAAGTTATTTTCATAAAAATAAAATTACGCATAGTGAGGGTTGTCGATTCGAGAAATTAAGTTCCCATAAAAATGTTACCAAGGGAGTAATACGATCCCGGCAAGAGAAAAAATAGAATGTTTCTTCAACAGATATTATTTATTTTTTTCGATGTGGCATCCACGATTTTCCTAGTCCAATCACGTCGTTGAATATTAAGCGGTTAATAATGTAAAATTAAAATATTTTTATATATTTCTAGAATGTTTGGATGACGTAATGAGTGAAGGTGGTACTAACATAAGCGTAGGATCAAGACAAATGGTATGCTTGGCCAGAGCAATTTTAAGAAACAACATAATTCTAGTTATGGACGAAGCTACTGCTAATGTGGATGCCCAAACTGACAGATTCATTCAAAGAACAATAAGAACGAAATTTGCGCATTGTACTGTATTGACTATTGCACATAGATTAAATACCGTTATGGATTCTGATAAGGTAAGCGTAAGAAATATAATTATTTGTCGAGATTTTGACTTTTCAGGACCAAAGAATCATTTTTTAAAAATGTATATATGTTTGTGTATCTCTAGAGATTTTTCGTTAATGATTTTATCAAACTGCTGAACCGATATACCTAACCAAATTTTGAACAAAAATAATTTTCGTTTGCAGTTTGTACAATGCTGCATCGTCAATCAATTATTGATTTTATTGTTATTATGGATCAAATTTAGATCAGTTGTACCTATATAAGTTATTTGCTATTTTGCAATTTAATTTAATAATTTTTAAAAAATTTTAATCTGTTGTCATGCTTTTAAATATTTCTGGTGGGGTATCGCTTTGACGAAAGCTCTGATGATGGCTTTATATGCCGAAAGCGCTTAGCCGAATTTTTTATATTTTATACACTGATGTACTCGTTTTCACTCTTGATCAAAAATAATTTTCGTTCTAACTTAGGACTGATTAGTTTGGTGGCTATCAATAAATGCTAACGGCAATTGCAACGCTGTCAAAGTTTTTAAAAAAAAAAATCGTAAGAATTGAATGTACGTATCAAGTATTTTTTATTTGCGTGCAGCAAGACACCTTCATTTTTTTTATTTTATTTTTGACTCCATTGAGCATCAGTTAATTTGGGATAAATCCTGACCTCCTCAGTAGTATCCAAATAATAAAATTGCTCGATGTCTGCCCATGTTGCAACTTTTTTTACCGCATCAATCTTAAAATAAAGGACCTTTGGTTAATAAATTGTTGCGAAATCCTTTAGCATAAAATGTTTTCCAATTTAGGCATGTGAATCGTGTGACACCACGTTTTCTGACTAGAAAATGATATTTATTACAGATAAACGGACTTTTACACTTAATTCACCTTATACTGAATAAAACAATTATCACAACGTAGTCAATAAATATTGCCTAACGTACATATTTTTGTAGAAAATCGACAAGAAAGACTCACGTACTCTAACACAAAATGCACTTGTTAGCTCTCCGATCAGCTGATAACCGTCATGTTGTGACGTAAGCTGACAGTGCCATATTAATTGGTTACCATTAAAGTTAACGTAGAAACCGATTTCCCAGTAAGTCAAATTTTAATCCCGAACTACAAATTTTATAATATTTTTTTAGCTTTTGGTATTAGATGCGGGTCAATTAATCGAATTTGATCATCCACATATTTTGCTTCAAGATAAAGATAGTATCCTATCGGAAATGGTCAGAAAAACAGGACCGGGTGTTTCAGACAGGCTAAGAGACGTTGCAAGAGAAGTATGTATTATTTTCTTATGTTTAACCATGTTCGTTTTACTTCTGAACTATAGTTGTGTTTCCTTGCTCGATTAGTACTGTCATCTGTTATTTTTTATTATTGTCTGCATGTAACTATATGACAATTAGATTCAATTTTTTTAGAATTTTATGCATAAAGAAAAAGAGGATAAGCTAAAAGTAGTACAGCAAGTTCTACAGCAAGTACTAGAT
This sequence comes from Neocrepidodera transversa, assembly GCA_963243735.1. Taxonomy (NCBI): domain Eukaryota; kingdom Metazoa; phylum Arthropoda; class Insecta; order Coleoptera; family Chrysomelidae; genus Neocrepidodera; species Neocrepidodera transversa. Next base: position 6,880,708 of record OY725350.1, read on the forward strand.
TTTGTAGAAGGCCAAGAAGAGTTAGTGAGAGGTTTACGGTCCTAGACATTATTTTCAGAATATTTTTGTTATGATCCCACAGATTATACTTTTTGTATTATAAGATATTATATACTGTATTTAATATTATTTTGTTAGGGTTTTAATAATGTGTTTTTAATTTGCGTCTATGAGATATAAGTACTTAAAATAGTTCGTTTACGGCTATAAACGCATTGTTCAAATTATCTATATATGAAACTAAAAAAAATGCATAAAAGCGTAAAATAAAAAAAATATTATAATCTACTCGTCTTAAGTCGATAAAAGCACTTAACATTCGACTTTTAAAACTTGTTGTCAATATAATACTAGTTAAAAATGCATTTTGCTCAATTTATGTTGCTTTATTAAATTTTCTGTTAATAATCTTAATTTATATTTCATGAATCGGTTTATTTTCTTCTATTGTTTAAATTTTATTTATCTTTTAGTTTTTAATTGAGCGCCAGATTGTAAAATTTTTAAGTTAAAAGTTGTAAACGAAGTTACGATATTTAATTTTGACAAATGTTAAATCGCATTTTATTTTAATAATTAGAAATTATGTCCTCGTTTAATTAATAATATTTTAATAATTATTATAATTAGCTTTTCAGTAGAACTCCCTCCCTATAATCTTTGTTAATATATTGATAAAACGTTCGAGTTAAAATCAAAATACACCGTAAATTCAAATTATGGCGAACCATCCTTCGAATATGACATCGCTCCATCGAATAAAAAGTCAAACCCGTACAAGTTAAACCTCCTGCCGACAAATGGAAAGTCGCATACGGGCTTGACACATGCAACGAACATTACCTTATACTTCGACTCGAACGATTCTCGGCATCCATATCCCGTGCTTCACGAGCTGTCGATACAGGCAACTCAACTGCCTGATATCGAGCCAATCCAAGCCCAAACTAGATCCGGAATAGTGCCAATCTCGAGTTAACCGGTGAGAATTATAAATACGGTTTAATGCGTATTATGGTAAAATTCTATTTGTTTAAAGTAAAATTATTTCATATACGGGAAAAAATTAAATTTGGATTTATTTCAGACTAAAAATTATTTCGAATAACGGGGAGAAGGATAAATAGTATGTCAGGTTAGGTTACATACTACTATCGTGTCGATTTATCTTTATTTACCATCTTAGACAAAATTTATTTCATATACAGATGAGACTTGATATACCGGGAGAATTATTAAAGTAAAAATTATTTCATATACCGGGCGAGAACGATTAATAGTATTTCAAGCTAGTTATTCCGACTTACTATTAAACCAAGGGACCAAGGAAATATTTCCTGCGAGTTCTGTTGATTTATTTTCTTTGACACGTTGTTAATAGGGATTTATTACAAGAGCAAGAACAATTATTATTTCATTTATTTTCATCGGGAGAATCTGATTAAAGTAAAAGTTGTTTCGTATAGGGGAGGGCGATTAATGACTACCCTCACCCCCATACCGGAACTTTTACTCAGAGTTGTCTTGATTTTTCTTAATTTACTTATAATTTAGACTAAATTTTCTGACAAAAATGATTGGCACTGGTCTAAGAGATATACTCTAGCCATGTTATCTGCTAAGACTAGATGTTTGCCGCTCACATTGAATCTGATTTTAACTGATGTAGCCTTTTAAAGGGTGTTTATTTTTAAAATATCCAACAGTGATTATGCGTCTCGTGCTAAGCATCTACTCGTGCGAAATATATATATATCACTTTCCACCCCAGTTTATACTATTATTAGTATAAAATAAAACAATTTTTATAAAAAAATATTTGTATATTTCATTGTTTACAATAAAATGTAAAACGAAACCTTATTATCTAATACGAATTTCCTAATGGAACAAATAAATTATGACAAAAACGTGTGAAAATTACCTAAAAGATAAAATAAAATGGGAGAATATTAAAACATTCACAGAAAAAAACTACGACATACCGAAATAAATCTCCCAAAATGTGTCAGTGATAAATTCAATAATCATGTATCTTTATAGGAAACTAATAGACAGTGACTTAGTCGCCTTTATGTTATAGATGCAGTATAACAAGAGTGTAAATTTTTGTATACTATAATAATTGAATTAGACACTGAAGTTAATTTATTTAAGTTTTTTTTAAAGCTACGTTACACAGATCGCTTAAGTTGCTCGGCAATTGCTTCCAAAAATTCTTGAGTATTCAAATACATGCTTTCGTTAACATTAGGAAGTCCATGGATTGAAATTGCCAAATCTTTGGTCATTTTTCCTGATTCCACGGTATCCACGCAAGCTTTTTCGAGTAGATCAGCGAATTTGATGAGATCCGGATTGCTGTCGAGTTTTCCGCGATGGGCCAAACCGCGGGTCCACGCAAAGATCGAAGCTATCGGATTGGTCGAGGTTGGCTTGCCTTTTTGGTGTTCCCTGAAAATAAATACTTTTATGATGTTTTAAAAATAATATACAAATATTTACCTATAATGCCTAGTTACTGTTCCGTGTGCTGCTTCGGATTCAATAGTTTTACCATCGGGACACATTAAGACGGACGTCATTAAACCGAGAGATCCATATCCTTGAGCTACCACATCGGATTGAACGTCGCCATCGTAGTTTTTGCAAGACCATACAAAACCACCACCTGATTTCATTACTTGGGCAACCATGTCATCAATAAGGCGGTGCTCGTACCAGATTTTTTTCGCATCAAACTCAGACTTATAGTTCCTAAAATAATATATTTAATATAAAGTATATGTAGCACCATTCTCTTCCTATTTAAAGTAAACACGATGAAACAAAAATTACTAAAAGCATGAATGTCTTGTAACTTGTAATGGTCATAAAGGTAAAGTCAATGATATTTGCTCTAAGTAAAGTCTATTCCACAGGAATTCATTGGCTTTCTACAGACCCCCAGTAGAATTAACATTAAGGTTGTAAATAAAGTTGTAAATTCATCATTATAAAATAACCAATAACAGATCCGTACTCCTGTTTTCGATATATGTATGTTTTTAATGACCCATAAATTGAGGATCAAAGAGGAAATGATTTGAAATCTACCTACCTGATAATCAAATATAAAAATTAAATACATATACTGCACACTATTTTCAGTTTACAAACACAAATTGTGGGTATTTTATTTGGGGGTAGGTAGAAAGCTAACGAATTACTGTGAAATAGACTTTAGGACACATTTAAAATTAAATGTCTATATAATAATAATTTTAGCCATCACCTTTCCAGGTGCGTGTGTGTGTATGTGTTAGGATGGATGTTGTAGTAACGATAACTCAAAAACTACTGGATTACAAAAATTCAAATTTTGCATACAAGATTCTGATACCCCAAATTAGATCTGATTACATTTTGGTGTTAATTGTACTACCGGAAATAGCAGTTGCTATGAGTTATGACGTTATTATTTAACAAGATTGTAATAAAGTTTTACACACATAAGTCAATTTTATTCATACGTTTTTGTGTTAACGTGTTAATTTTTGATTCCTAAAATGTCCAAAGATTTTTTTGTAATAAATAAAATGTAAAATTCGCCTACTGTGTTCCCCACACAAGTATCAAACGTAATTCTTGAGACCACTTCATACATGAAAGACCTCTCAGAGACCAGCAGAGGCACGATTCCAAACTCTTTCAACCAGAGATAAGCCATAACAGCACGGGCGGTGACAATGTTTTTGGCCCACTTGTAACATAAACATATTACGTCACTTAATTAAGGCGCTTTTGCCGCTTTTCCCTTCTTTTTTAATATTTTACACTCGCGCGGTTGTGAACTCAACCAATAAGAATGATGTTTGTACTCCCACCGATAATCTTCAGCTCATATAAATTAAAGGGTTCAACTAAAATAATAAAAGAACTTCTGATTTAGTATAAACTCAGGCACTCTGATTTGCTGATTTATGGTAACAGTCAATGTGCAATGTTAAGTTTGAGAAATTTGTTACATTTACGAAGATTTCAACAATATTCTGTATTACTTTTAATTTCATAAAAGAAATCTGGATTCAATGTACTATTTGTGTAACACAACTCTATAAGGCAAGCCCATTGCATTTTGGTTATTAAATATAAAGTCAATTATGGAACACTGTGTCGACTTTTCTTCTCTCTGATGAATAATTGAACTAACTACACGACATACAGTCCACTCAATACTCAAGGATTTGTAGAGTACAAAACTACAAAATCTTTTAACATCAACCACCCGATATAATATTATTTAGATTATTCAAAATCCCCGGTATTACATTTGGTAACAGATGAACTCCGTATCTCGTATTATGTTACATTAGTAAACAAAAACAAATTACAGTTATTAATTTTTTGAGTAAAGAAACACAAAGTCCAGTACCACAGAAATCTATTTCTGTGGTACTTTGTGTGTTTCTTTACTCATTAGTTGACCACATTTGAGACTTGGATAACCTGATGAATTTTTTAATCATTCTCACCCCGCTGTGGCAGCAAGAGCAATTGCAAAATAATTTAAATTCAACTTCTAAACAAGGTGATTTTGAACCGGCTGCTTTTAGTGCAAACCTTTTGTAAAAGAATTGTGGATTAAGACAATTACGTGGATGTACTTAGTGAAGAGTTACCCAGAGAATGTCATGAATAGGCGTGGAAATGGTGAACTTTATTTGTCCATCGCCGATTGCAATCAGAATTAATAATGGACCATCTAACAATATGGAAGTTTGTCGAAGAGTTGCGCAGAATTTAAAAACGACGTGATATTTATTTCACACACTAATCAGCTACAGATGAAATTAAAAAAATATAGGGATGCAGATGAACGTATGTTGTTTCGGAATACAACTGAAACGCAGTGAAATATATTAGAGGAATTACCTACTTTATGTTTCACCTTTCTTTTTTATGAAAGATTATAAATACAAAAAATACTATTCACAACTTTCAGTTAACAATCAAATTCGGCCAGTACTGAAACGGTCGGTGCTGAAATCTCCTCGAGCTGAATCGGCCTGTACTGAAACGATGGCGTTGAAACGGCCAATTCTCATTTTAAGTCCGAAATATTATTTAAAAAAGTTTAGTAAAAATGATCATATGACGATTAAAAACAGCACACCAATGGTTTCGTGAAGAATGACTGGATTCTTTTTGTAGTAGAAAGTCAATTTATATAAATTGGACTCCGATTTCAGCAATTCAATAACAGAAAATGTCTGTTAGAACTTCTATTCGTTCGAGTAAAATTGAGAATATGCAAATCTAAAACTCTACAAGCTAGTTTAGGCAAAAGATGGTAAATATTTTTATGTGGAAATTACAATATTTGTATAAATCAAGCTTTTATGCACATAGTTTTGAGGGCGGGGAATAAGGGTTTATTCTAAATAAGGATATCTTTTTAAAAAGTAATTAAAACGCTGAAAATTTTAAGTCGTGATTTAAAACTGAATTTGGAAGAACCTTCGTTAATAATCATGTTAGTTATCGTTACAGATACAATAAGACCATTCATGAGTTGAACAAAGAAAAGATTTGTTAAAAAACAACATTTAATAGCCTCTAAATATAATGTAAGGCGAAATTTTGGAATCCGTTAGAACGAAGGTCAGAAGAGTTATTACTTAAAGAATATGAGCTGATATCACACGATTTTTTTCTTTAATTTTCTGATAGCTAATTTTTTCATACAGGAAAAAGTGGATTCCGAACGTCATGTTCATTAAAATTTGATATGGCATCGTTGTATAAGTTGGGCACTATGGAACATTAATTGTGATGTATCACATTTGTCTTGATAGGCTTCACAGAGCAGAATATTATCAGTCGTTTTTCTTTATAGCAAAAATCTCATACGACATTTACAGATAGATGGGATACATGCAAAATAGCGAAAACACAAACATTGAATTTGTCAAAGGATACAAACATCAGGATACAAACATCAGGATACAAACATCAAAGTATAAACACAATTATGTTTGTTGTTAGGCCCCTATAACAACAAACTACTACAAAACGAAAACCGTATTTTCACGAACCAGTAACCCATCATAAGCGTAATTTAACAAAACAGTACAAATACAATAAAGTTATATTCACCCAAACGTAACTTTATACAAGTGTACAATTTCAAACCGTACCATAGCGAAACCGTATTTTATCACAAAGAGAAAGTGTGAAAGTACGCGAAATTTAAATGTTTTTCTAAACACTCCTGTGAGTAAAAGTAAGTTATAAAATCATAATAAAAAAAAACAAATTTAAACTGACAATAAAGTACTCACTTTTCAAAAATTTCCTGAAAGATATCCTTAAATCTACCATCGTACTTTTTCAAAATGGTATTTTTGGTGGACAAATATAGAGGCCAACCTTTTTGTAGTGCAACTTGAAATGAAGAATGAGCAAAAGATTTAATACTTTCGTCTGTATTGTACATTCCTAAAGCTACCCCTCTTTTGTCAAACTTAAATAAATGGTATTTTGTTACTTTTCCATCATCATCGGCAGTATATACCAACTCCACCTAAAAAAAATAATTAATGTAAAAGGGCTTTATAAAATAATAATAATAATGAAATTTGTTTTAAACAGAATAATAGGGAACTTGCATCAATCTTAAAATAAATATTTTTTATGGAATTCAGTTAAGAATGTTCTATATAACAGGTTAAAAAAGGTATTACTTTTAATTTATTAATTATTTAACAAACGTTCTTAAATTGGATAACTTTTAAATCCGTTACAACCCCTGCCATTGGCTATGACGTCATTTTACGCAGTATAATGAGATTTATATTTGTCCGCGTCAACATAAATGTTGTCATTTTTATCTGTTAATAAAATAACATATAAAAAAACAAAATGCCTAAACAAAGTTGCGTCACTAGATATCAAAAAGCGTTTTCGCATTATTTAGCGAAGGTTGGATTCGACATGCTGATGGATTGTTTGTTAAAGATTGGAGGCCAAAATGTTGACATTTCATAAATAAAATAAAATTTTTGACAACAATCGTTATTGCAATGAAATGACGTCACGGCCGTTTAAATCTATACTTTTTCCCGCCATGCAGAGTAGTACTTTAAACATTTTTATATATAAAATAGTGAACTAAATGAGTTTTAACATGTTCTTTCGCTACTTGCAGATAATAAACTGTATCAATAAAAAATTTAAAAAAAGCATGCAAGTTCCCTATTATGTTGTGAAGAACTATAGAAAGAAAATGATTTTATATAAAAGTTTTGTTTATAAAGATTCTAGAAAACTTTTTCATGTTCTCTTGAATTTTCATGGAAAAAAATTGTTGATTTTGGATGAAGATAACCAACCAAACTTTACAAAACTTAACAACTTATTCTTACTTTTCCTGGTTTTTCTACTACCATGTCCACAGCCTTATATTGATCACCATGAGCATGACGGCCTATAACCATGGACTGTGTCCATCCAGGTACTAATTTTGGAATGTTTTTACATAAAATAGGTTCCCTAAATACAGTTCCTCCTAAAATGTTTCTTATGGTGCCATTTGGCGAAAGCCACATTTTCTTTAAATTAAATTCTGAAAAAAAATTATAGTTACCAATCTTTGGCGTAACAAGTAATTTTGGAACAATTTTATAATTTAAACTGAAATAAGATTTGTATATTTATCACCGTGAAAATAGTGCGCTTATTAAAAGTATAGTTAGAAGACATTATTTTAAACCAAAAATTCCTATGCTTACGATTAGTCATTATTTTCACTGTCGTGCAGTACGATTATAATTTGACAGTAAAATTGCTTATTTTTCAGATAGTTAATAGTTTATGGTGAAACTTGTGGTATCAATAAGACTTTTATATTTTAAACTCGTTACGTTAAACCGAAGAAAACAAAAGTGGTGATCTTGTGTATAATGAATGCAGACGAATGTATGAAGTATAAAAAAGCTTAGTTATTTTAATGTGATAAACGTAAGTAACACTTTTTTGCTGGACAGTTATTATATTTCAGAACGTAAATATTAAATCATCATTTCACACATGCGGTGTTACCTTTGTAAAGTGGCCTGCACAAAAATTTAATAAAAATTATTATTGACTTTATTGTTTGAAATAATGTCTTTTACACATTACTTTATGTAGAGCACTATTTTCACGGACACTCTGTATAGAATGATTCCAAATTCTCTGATACCGGGGCAGCGTTCGCTCGAGTCATATTATAAAATATATACATTATTTTAAATAAATGTCAAAAGGTTTCAAATTATATTTGGAAAGAAACGTAATATAAAATAATTTTCTTCGGAGTTAGAATACAAAAAATTTTTAGTTTTAGGCAAAAACAGTAAATTCGATAATTTTACTCAAAGAAAATGTATAAATTTCGATCAATTGGGTAATTTAACTTAATAATATTTAATCACATTTTATCAACTTATTGACAAATGTCTGGGTTATTCGCCCCTAAGCCTAAGCCCCTGTAGCGGGATTAAACTATTGTCAGATATAATTGTATAGTACCGGTACGCAATATTAGACCAGAGAGAGGTGGATCGAGGGGAAGAAATTTAGTTCGAGCGCTTAAGAATTATTTAATTTAATCTAAAATAAATGCAAGTAGTTATCAAGATAAGTAAGAAGTTAGTTATTATGCAGCTACTAAAAAAATTAACCCTACGATTGACCCCACTTGGAACTCCAAAAGATTTTACGCATGTACCGCTCTCTGTAGCTACTAAATAGTCCATAATCTAGACTACCAGCAATACACGCACCCGCGGTGAAAAGACACACATGTGAAAGATATTTGTGCTCGGGCTACGATTGTAGAGTGTACAAACAATTTTTGGATACATTTTGACTGAATTATTACAAAAAATGACAGCAAAATGTCTCAGGAATAGAGAAGCATAGAAAACTCCCAATATATGACTAAAATGGTTTAAGGATTTGTCAGATGAAGAAACTGATGCAGAGGAAAAAAAGCGATGAAAATGAAATTTTTTACCCCGAAGAAATGTAAATCAAAATTAACACGATTTCTCTTCAGAAGAAGCAAGCTACTCATTTCTTAGGAAAAGACAATAAGACAAAATGGAAAAAATGAGATCTAATGTAAATGTCATAACAAGAGCTCATAATCTCATTTACCATTTAGTTGGGTCAAAGGGTATTGCTGCAAAAACCAAAACGGGAACACAGAAGAACCATGCAGACTATTACTATTTGCGCGAATATTTTTATCCGAAACAGCAATTTGCATTTATAGGAATTCTGTATATAATTGGTTCCTTGAGATCTTCTCGGAAGAACCTTCACAAAAGTTGAAACCTTATTAGACCATTTACTATTAGACATGCCTTGTTTACATTTTTGTACACAATGTTTTGAAGTCGATACATCTTGTCTCTTTCTCATGAAATTTCTAATGGTGCGGGGGTATCCGGAGGGTGCGGGGGTATCCGTAGGGTGCGGAGGTATCCGTAGGGTGCGGCGGTATGCGGTGGGTGCGGGGGTATCCGGTGTATGCGGAGAAGTGTTTAGAAACATCAATAGAAGTGGCGTACGCCTATGGAACTTAGTATCGTTTACAATTTAAATAACTCAAAAATACTTTAGAAAATGGCTCGGCCATTTATTGAACCCTCGAAGAGTTACTTGCGATACTGTTTGTTTACGTGTTTGTATACAAACAAACTTACATATCACAATATGATGTGCTTAGATATTGACTTCAAAAGAAGGATGGAAAATTGATGTCCAATAGTAAGGTTGGAACAACTCCAAAGGCAGTGGCGTGGAACTTTGTTAGATGAGCGAAAAACGTTTTAGATTCCTGTTGAGATATCTACGTTTCGATGATATCAGAGACAGAATCAACGGAAGAGAACTCGGTAAAATGTAGTTAATAAAAACAATTGAAGACTAAGTTAGAGGTAGGCAGATCATAAGCAATCTTTTCAATTGATTATACGCAACTGTTATTGCGCTTGTCAGAGTTTTTTTTAAATTATTTTAAAAAATTCGAGAGCAAGTAAGCACTTTCTTTTGAATTTCCATCATTTCGGGTGAATTTTCGACTTAATCAAATAAAACAGAGAGGTAAATAATTCTTTATCAGATATATTTTCGTTTGAAATAGTTTGAGGTTATGCAATAAATATTTTGATATTGATTAGTGGTATTTATGCAATAATAACTATTATAAAAGTAACTTATAAAAATCAATTTAACAGTTTGTCAAATCTAAGTGTTAAATTAAACGAATAATTCATGTCTTCATTGCCACTTGAAATTTTTAAATTCACAGTTTTAACATATGAAATGTCAATTTAATTTATTGAATATTCTCATTCAATTGTTGTCACAAACTGCTTCTTTGGTAAAATTATTAAATGTATATAAACCACGGTAGAGAAAAATATCTTCTCGACCTTGGTGTATAATATACCATTAATTCATGTTCTTTGTTATAGACGATAATAGGATCATTTGAATTTAAAATTGAATTGTTAATTTGATTTAGATAAAACTCTGGGTTAATTTATGTGAAATTGATCCACTTACCTTTCACCCTCTGTTCATCAGGAGTGATAGTAGCGCATTTAATCCCAACGTTATGTTTCAAAATGGCGTGAGCTGCGTCGATGGTCACTTGATCATTTGTTTGATCTCTAAAAAATATAATTTAAAATTTTGTCAAAAACAAAAGTTAACTAATTGTTATTAAAGTAAAACATTAGAAATGATGAGACACCAAATAAAGAGATAAACTTTTTTTGTTCAATATACTTGATATGATACATAAGAGTACAGCAGCATATGTAACTTGAATATGTGAAAAAATGAAAAAAACATTATTTTAATGCGAATTTGGAGTATACATAAAATAAAATGGAGAATTTTATATTTCACACTCTTCACACCGGTTAAGGTAGAGAAGTAGCGATTCTATATATGCGTATATTAGATAAACCTTTACCTATAAGGAAGACCTAGATCGTAGTACAGGCATTCGATTTTGACGTATGGGAAAATAAGCGATTCCTTAATTTTCTGCCAAATTATCCTAGTCATCTCATCGCCGTCCATTTCCACCACCGGGTTTTTAACTTCAACTCGTTTCGTGGCATCTGTAAGAAAAAAACCGTGCTAAAATTCGTAATACCGCTAATTGATTCGATAAATCAAAAACTTAAACTTAAAAAAAACTACTTATCACTCCCGTGCAGATCTAAAAATAAAGGAAAAATAAACAGATGCATAGACATTAGCTTCTAATCATAATTATGTATACTGAAAACGAATTATTGATATAAAACAAACTTAAAGCATAATCCAATGACGCCAATAGGTACAGTAGGTAATAATTGAAAAGAATACCGGGTGTTCCACTTAACTTTTCAGTGTTTTGATCGCTTATTACTCAAAATAGTTTTGTAAGGAAATTTATTATAAAAAAAGCAATAAAATGACCAATTCTAAACGTAAAGACATATAACAAATTTTCGAAATAGTATCCTGGGACGTTTATACACATTATCCATCATTTAACAAAGTTTTTATAACCTGTAATCAACATCTGTCTAGGAATACTTTCAATCGTAATAGTGATCTTTAATGTAACCACAAAAGAAAAAAAACTAGCACCGTTAAGTCATGGGACCGTGGTGGACACCTAACTGGACCTGCTCTTCCAATCCACCTTTCACCGAATGTTTTGTTTAAAGTTGCCATAATGTTTAAAGTTGTTTAAATTAAATTTTTTAAATATTTTTTCTCAATAATAGGATCTTTTATAGTAATTCCCGTTTGATCGGAAAATACGACAAATTAGTTTTTTAAATAGACCAGATATTTTAATCTTTCAGTTTCCTTAACGTATAAAGTTTGTGCCATTTTCTCAGAAAATGTCAGCTTGGTTGATAATCGAAACAAAAGGATTAAGTGGTACTAGGAAACGATAAAAGGGGATTTTATAAAGGTAAAAAATTGAAGAAGTTTGATTAAGGTGTAAACCCCATGGTGTTGCTTAAAAGTCACATCAAAAATAAGTGAATGTAATGAGTGTTATAGGGTGAGCCGGCGTAGTACCCGACAAAGTGCGGCACTTGTGAATGCAACCACTTTAAGTTTGACAGTACACCAAAGGGAGACTTTGAAATGTTCTTCGCGGAGCGGCAGAATGTAGCAAATTAATTATAGTTAACAATCTGCGTACAGTTCTATATCGCGAATAAACATAAAAATTAATTTACTAACTCGAGCATTAAACAAGTCAAACAACGTTACGCGAGTTGGAAACACGTGGCAACGTAGCGAATTATACGACCTGTTTTATATTTGAATCGCTCGTCGTATGTTGCAACTCCGGTGTGAAACCAATCATCTATTTGTATAGGTTTTAAAATAAGCAGCATGCTTCCTGTTTTCTGCCAGCAAGTCGCACGTTGCATGCTACTTTGGTGTGAAAGCTCACTTAATATCGTCGCTTGCCGATTGTCGCGTCACTCCACTATGTTTGTACCTTTAGACACGAAACTGTCTTTGCTTCCAGCGTCTAATATTATAATACATTTCCCTTTAGAACGTAGTCCATTTAAACAACAATTTTTACTACTCTCGACCCCACCAAAATTTACTACACCATGACTGTCAAACCATGTTTCATCAAGATAACTTTCATGTGTTTATTAGAACGTCTGTAGGTTTTTATCTGACGCAAATAATCTTGTCGTCATTGAACTATCCTTGATGATTCGATAATCGCCATCCTTTTTCTTGTGTTTGAAACCACATTCTAACAAAACTTGACGCAATGTTTCTAACCTGGTATAAGTGTAATCTGAATAATCCGCTAGCTTTTGCTGTACTACTTCCAATATCGCAACCCTGTTCTCTTTATATAAACCATAAATAATTCTACGTATAAAATCTTGCGTAGCTGTGTCAATTGTTTTTAATTTTTATTCACACGTTTTTCGATTTTGTAAATGTTCCACAGCAACCCCTTTCATTATTTTCATTAGTCCATGGTCATCAAAACGCCATATTTTTATTAATTTATTAAAATATCTAAACTCAACACGCACCTACACCAAAAGCAATGGTCCGAACGCTACTCCACTGATATGGGCAAACCCTTTGCTCGGTGACTTTGAAACGTGAGTGAAAAAGATTATTTGTTGCTTAACATCGATACAACGCGTCTAACCTTACGATTCGCCGTTTTAATTGGTTCAACGCCATAGATTATGCATGTTGACGGACGTCAATCGAGTCCACAATAATCGTTTTCAAACTTTATACGGGTAGTAAACCTTTTTTTTACTCAGCGAATAATGAAAGACTAGGTCATACCACAATAAATTTAATGTAGAACAAAATTTTAATAAGGGGCGACATGTTTCGGCCAATCATTGGCCATCCTCCAGGCCTATAATACAAATTGACGCTTGTTAGAATACAATGATTACTTACAAATAGATGTGTTACTACTAAGTATGAACTGGATGAATTTTTTTTTTCTTAGAACATTGGTATGAAAGTGAACATATGTAAAAATAATAACTTAACAAGTTAAAAACCCATTGAACTGTTTTAAATAAACCTTATACACAATACTTGGTTGTAAAAAAATTGAAATAAAAATATATAAATGTACAAAAACCCCAAAATTGGAGAACACCACCGCAGTTAATTAACTTTGCTAGTGCATCGTAGGATACACTTTGATTTCGTTCACGATATACCTCCTTAATGGAGATCTCACATGTTGGTGGTGTTCTCCAATTTTTGGGTTTTTGTACATTTATATATTTTTATTTCAATTTTTTTACAACCAAGTATTGTGTATAAAGTATAAGGTTTATTTAAAACAGTTCAATGGGTTTTTAACTTGTTAACTTATTATTTTTACATATGTTCACTTTCATACCAATGTTATAAGAAAAAATGTTTCATCCAGTTCATACTTAGTAGTAACACATCTATTTGTAAGTAATCATATTTGATAGTTTAACCTTGTATTCTAACAATCATCAATTTGTATTATAGGCCTGAGGATGGCCAATGATTGGCCGAAACATGTCGCCGCCCCTTATTAACATTTTGTTCTACATTAACTTTATTGTGGTATGACCTAAGTCTTTCGTTATTCGCTGAATAATTTTTACCACATTTGAGTATGGATAATCTCCGGTTTCTTTTTTTTTTAATTTGGCATGATCGCATTGCTTATACATATAATAAATATTGATTACTCGTCACATAAGTTTATTTGGCAATTAATAGATAAATTTTACTAAGCCATCTATATGTGTTCATGGCGCGATAAGAAGTTATTTGGAGTATAGAGATGGGAAACACAAAAATAAAATAAACATTACAAAAATCTGCTATTTTCTATGGGTCTGTGGATTTTCCTCTCGTGTCAAAATTATATTCTATTTCTCTTACTGCTTCTATAAATTATTTTTTTACCTTAAGATGTATTTAACCTCTGGAATCCCAGTATCTGTTTATGGGAATTGTAGTTCATTCTAACAAAAAAATTGTGAATATTTATTCAACATTGTTAAATTTTGTGTTGATTTGTCATACATCACTGTTAGTTTCTTATCTCTCTTATAATTATTTGTAGTAATAAAATAGTTAATTAATTTTTTAATATATTTGTGACTAATTTTCTTTCTATATTTTTGGGGTATGTGATTAGGCACTAATAAAGTTCTCAAAATATGAAAATATATTAACCAAGAATCCACGAATTACGTTTATGTCTGATTGTTGTTTTAACAAGTAATAACAAGTAGATTTAACACACCAGTTTGTTTATTTAGAAAAAGGAAGTATGTAGATGCATATTTATGTTTTGACATAATTATTCCAAACAAAATGCAAGATTAATTAACGTGTGTATGCAATTACTTTGGGATAAACTAGATATTTTTATACAAACTAAAATGTAAAATTTTCACAGTCCAAAGGTGACCCAGGGTCAGATTTTCGAAATAGATTTATTTTTCATTTTGTGCGAATTAGAACTTTGTAACTTTGGACTATTCCATATCTCTAGTAAATATTGACGAAATAAATTGTTGCTATTAAAAAAAAAGTTTAATTAAGGAATAATTTCACATTCTTGGAAATTCCCAGTATTTGTTAACTAATTTGGTATTGGCATTTTTTATAGTTATTTACGAGTTCAACGGCTTTATTATTAATAGCAAAAAAATTTAAATTCAAATAACCACCTTGTCATCAGTCATACATATAAATAACAAGCACATGGGCTTTTAATAAGTCGACTTTGAATCGCTTACAGCTATTATAATATAAATTAAATTTACTTTGTTAATATATCTCATTCAGTATTTAATAAAGTAATCTATGTATACAAGGTGTTTTTTAAGTATTACGAGTTGAGACGTAATAATGAAATTTTATACAGCGGTATGGGATGCTAATACACATTTATATTTACAATTTTAAATTTTAAGGATTATCCGTGAATTGTTTTCCGCGGCGGAGGTAAACTTGCCACCAAATATACCTGACCAGAAAAGGGTACCGGTAAACATGCCACCGATTAAAAGGGTTCTTCAAAAACACACAGATATTCTCGCTACTAACGATTTTATGAATTACAATAGATTTTTCAATTTTAGAAAAAAATTATACGGTCTTTATGTTCAGCTGCCGACCATTATTCAAGAAAATGAATATTATAACGCTTCCCTGTATCTTCATATACCAATGTCTGTGTGGATAAAAAGGGACATTTTTCAAAAAAACGGGGATTATTATAAGAAATACAAATTATCTTTGTATTCCGTACCATCGCTATCGTTTAACAAAAATACAGCCAGATTAGAAAATTTAAAATTCAAATAAAATAGCAATTATTATAAAACTCTGCCTTTTATAGTGTGGATGAGTTTTTTTTACAATACATTTTTTTAGAGCAGGTAAATTGTGTAGTGTATTTTTTTAGAATAAAATTTTATTATTATTTGATGTCTTTTATCTTGGTACCTCTACAGGTTTATCTTGTGATTTTAGACCCATAGTTTTTATTGTATTTTTGTATCAAAGTCGATGTGCAAAATTTCAGCTCGATTAGATGGCGAGAAGTATGTTAATTTTAACTTCCAAAATTTGTGCACTTAAATGAACAAAAATGAGTCAAAGATAACCGATGGTTACTTAAAAAAAAAGAAGAAACTATCTATTTATCGACAATAGTGTCGTTTTTTTCTTATAATAATTACGAACGAGTATCATTAAAAACAAGTCATATTTTTATCCTCAACTAAATATACTTTACTACATGTGCATGACACTAGTATTTATAAATTATTATCAAAACTACACTCATTACATAAATGAAAGTAGGTCTTACGACAAAAGAGTAGACGATATTAATTCTCGACGGTGCCAATAAAGGAAGTTGTGGGTCGTTTCATTCACGGCCGACGGCCTGACTCACTGCGATTGAACAGAATGTTGTGATTTTCGCACTTATTCCATGGTTTTATTGTAGTATTAAAAGATTCTGTGATCCAGATTTTACTAAACTAATAGTCCAAGATCAAGATATTTTTTTTCTGCAATCGTCTACAGATCAAATAATAATAATAATAATAATGATAAGAATGGTAATAATGAAAAGGAAAAGGTGTAGAAAGGCAAAAATCAAACATTTATTAACTTAAAAAACGTGGCAAAAACCCTATGAAAATGTTTTTATCTACAAAAATGATCTCTACTATTTTTCTCGTACGATGCATGGTTCACGAGATATTTCACAAAACGTCTGTTTCAAGTCCTGCCAACTTAAATTTATTTTCAAGGGACACCCTGAATATATGTTCCAACAATAAAATTTGATCTGTAGAAGATTGCATTGTGAACCTACTTGGTTTGTTTTTTCTCTTGGACTATAAACCGTACTCAATTTCATATTTTAAAACACGTTTTTAGGTTGTCTTACGTATTTTAGTATACCCTGTCTTCATGCAATTAACAGTTTCATCACCTTCAATTTAAATTATAAACCCGACAAGAATGGTCAAATATATTTGTTGTTTTATAGTGAATACATTTTCTTATGGGTCATGACTTCGATCAGTTGCCCCTAAGAATACACTTAAATATAGTCAAAACCATAGCCCATAAGAAAATAAACCATCTCCACAAATGATATCATATACTTTCTATCAGATTTGGTCTTAAATAATAATACCATAAATAAATTGTTGTCCACAATAGTATAGTCAGTGTTAGTGAGAGTCAGATTGTTTTACGTTAAGGTTTAAGTTGACCCCGGAAAAATTAAATACAAATTCAAAAATTACAAAAAAAATCACCAATCCTCCAAGGCTGTAGGTCAGTCGCTGAAAATGAAACATGTCGCTCTGTTATACTTAAATGATTTTTCCTCGAGACTAACTACTCAAACCAGGTTTAGCAAAATAATGACGTCATAGTTAAGGAGTGGTTAACTTTTCGAATTATGACAAGCTAGCGCGCATGACGACATTTTACCAGTTGATTGAGACTTAATTATATCCTTTTCTTCCACATCCAGCTCTGTTACATTTTATTGTGGTCTTCTTATATTTAAGAAATCATATCATGAGGACCAAGGGGTGGACCAGTGCCACTTTTTATCCTGTTATCGAGATATCCAATAAGGAATTCATCATCTATGATAATCAATGTTTGAATCAAAGGATTTTTAATGAATTGCCTCGATTCCTTCACTATCAATAATCCTAAACAACGTTTCATTTACATAAACTTCGTATATATCCATTCATTAATATTTTATAAATAACAGTAAAACCTAATAAAATCAATAAAACACAGCACTAATGACAACTGACAACATAACTACTCTGAAAACTACCTCAGCCAGATGGTTTGAGAAGTTGGTTAAGTATGACGTCATAGTTTGGAATACGCATCGATGAAATTTGAATGGTTAACTTTTGAGTAACCTGGTTTGAGTGGTTAGCCTCGAGGAAAAATCATTTTACTCTGTGAGGAATGACATTTGACAACGAAATTTCAACCAATCAGAAGTAAGATTTTATTAAAATCATTATTTCGCTAACGATAAATTCTGGAAAGCTCAATAGAATTTTGTACACATATTTTATCATTGCGAAAATAATGAAGTAGATTTTGACCAAAAATAATCCTTCCCCGTTGGTAGACCATTTTCTATGTTGGTAACATTGAGGGAACTCTTCCATTAAATCAAAGCCATATTCGGGCGGTCTCTTTGGTTTAAAAACATGTTCAACAATTTTTAGAACCAGTTTTAAAATTACGTCATAGATTTTGGAAGAGCTCAAATATATGATTTTAAAACTGTGATGTTACTAGCAGTTGACAGTTCAGTTTGTCAATGTTTGTCAGATTCGTACCTGAAGTAAATTATTGTAAATAACAAAAAAGAGGTGCTTGTCGTCATTTGTGTTTTTAAACAAGTTACTGTTTAAAGAGGTCTGTGCTGGATTTCTTATGGTTAAATGATTTACAGAAATGGATCGATTAATCGAAATATTCAACGAAGATGTCGAATTACAGCAGATTATTGTACACAATTGGTTTTTGAGTCAAGAAGATGATTGTGTAGATATTAATTTTGTCAACGCAGACTGTTAAATCGTCATTTTTGTATTTTTTTCGTATAACTATATAAATAAATGAATATTATTAATTATTATTACTCTTTCTTGCGTCTTTCACTTAAGCCCGTCGTCTGCCTTCTCTGTTTGACATTGATGACATTTATACCTCCTTGAACCGTTCTCGAGAGGACGTTTCAAAAACAGATGCAGCTGGTTTAAAACTTATTCAACGTGACGTCATTGTTTGGTCACTCGAATGGGAATGGTTTAAACTGTTTGAAATATGTTTAAACCAGTCGACCGCCCGAATATGGCTCTAATGAGCTATTCCCGAACCGATTCATTTTTAATTTATATGTCAAACTTGATGTTTATCACAGTACATATATTCTATACTATACTATACTATGTGTTTATTTTCTTTGACAGTAGAGACTGCCCTGAAGCTACGCACAGTGACTATTTTAGGTAAATATTTCCCAGCAGGGCAATAGTTCATTTTATTCAATCTGATTGGGCGTGATAGTCCAATCAGAGGCGACGTTAATTGTCGCAGTTCTCCCCAGTGCTACCAATTTAGAAAATTGACAGTTTTGACATACGTCAAATGTCATACACCTGTATGAGATACACCTTTAGTTTTTTTATTTACAAGTCCAAAGAAAACGAATGTATTATCTTATATCTATAAAATCCAAGAAAGCAAATGTGTTAACTTAAAAATTATATATTATTATAATGGTATTCATTATTTTGTTCAAATCGTATTTTTTTGTCAAATACAAGAAGAGGTGGAAACATATGGAAAATGAAATTTCCATCATTTGCCGTTCGCACAAAGATAAAATACTTTTAACTTTGCAGTTGAGGTTGACGTTGAGGTTGCCGTTGCTGTTCAAGAGTTTATAAATCCAGCTATATACACCAGGAAGTAGTATTAAAAACAATTTTTAGCTTTTTTAGCAAAGGTTTCGAAATTTGGAAATGTTTGCAAAATTATAGAAGGAAGAATATAACGAAGTTATTTTATTATAATTGTAACAGAAGCAGCTCAAAACGTATATATTACAAATAACATATTTTATTTATATATTTAAAAATTATTGAAAGAAACTACATATTAAATTTTAGCTTGTTTGACAAGAACACCCAAAGCAGGTGGTGTAATTAAAATAAATGGAAATTATCCTTATAGAATTATTTTCTAAATTTCGAATTGAAATAATCGTCGCTGCTAAATATGTCATGATACACATGTTGGACATAAAGAAAAGTTGAGATTTACCCATTTATCAAAGAATGAAAAAAATACAGTTGTAGAAAAGTTGAAAATGGGCATTCCAAAGGATGCAAAAGAAAAATGGAAAGTTGCGTAAGATAAAGCACTATAATTTATTATAAGCAATCAAGATTTATCAAATGTATCCTTGACTTTATTAGAGAAGAGACATGAAAATGACATGATAGCGAGAGCATTAAAAGTTCAGGAATAGAATTCTCATGGAAAAAATGAAACGAGGATTTTAACAGAAACTAAAGAAGAAATATTTGTACAAGTGGCAAATAATGACCTGGAATTTTTGAAAGACAAAAATTAAATAGATTTTTTAAATTACATAAACAAACAATTTCAAAATTTTACAACAAAAAAGTTATAAAAAAATAAAAGAAATGTAAATTATTATTTGTCGATATTATTTCCAGAATGAAGATAGGTTACAAATTTGGGCTCACTGTTATGAAGTTAAATATTAAATATGGTGTTAGAAAACTTAAATCATTTATTGAAACTGCAGTTAAACAGAAAATCTAATGTTACAATTAAAAAGAGGGAAGAATGTGGCAAAGGATTTTATCAATGAAAAAACCACATTCAAATAGCTATAAAGACAAAATTGTGATATAAATGCCCATAAGCTGAAACTGTTGAAAATAAAATTGAAAAGGATAAATTTGGAGAGTTTTATGGCTATGGAAAATTCATCAACAGATAATAATTATTATAAAGTTTCATATAATGGATTCTGATTGTCGTATATGTTATTTTTTCAAATATGTAACATGTGTGTCCACCGTTATGTGTGAATTTTAACAGTAATGCAGTTAAAACGTGCAGGAGAGAGGGAGTTTCTTTTTAGCAGAAGTTTCAGACAAAAGTTCACTAGGTGGGCCGAATGAAATTGTGAAGAAAAAATTGTTGTATAATTCCTGAAAGAAACAATTAGAAAAAATGCGAACATGAAAATTTTGAGACAGGAAAATATTCATAGAAAACAAATAGTTATTCGATGACATTAGCATTAGATGAAGGTGCATTCAAAAAGCAAACGAATAAATTGGGTATAAAAATTGAAAAGAAAGCAAGCAGCAAAAGAAAAATTTGAGAAACAATCTTATTATTTTACAAAGAAATCAAAAAAATTTGTATGTCGAATAAATAGAATACACTTCATATTTTAAATTTTGTTAACAATATATGTTCTTGTAATGTTTTACTTTTTATTATTTATTTTTTCTCGTAAGTGTCTTTTAGGTTAATAGTAGGTAGTAATTGAACATAAAATACTAATGAAAACTTATAAATTTTTTTTATTTAAACAGAAAGTTGTTTTTCTTCAAACAGTAAAAATAAATTTCTTGGGAATGTATTTCTGGTTTTATTTCTAGCAATTTATTTTCAGTCGCAAAATATGAGTTTATCTTATAACTTAAAAACTGATGATGTATCTCTAATAAAATGTATATTAAATTGTTGCTTTAACAAAGTTTTTATAACGTTCTAACTATCAAAAATTTATTAGAACCATTTCATTTCTCTACTATTTGTATTAAATAGCAAATAAAGGTTTCTCATAGTACTTTCCTTAGAAAATGCAATATATATCTTAGGTACCTATACATGTCAGAATTAAATTACATTAGCATGACTTGTACAGTTTCCAAACCTCAGTTCGGTGCTCTATCGAATGTATTGTTTAGTCGAGTCCTCGAAAATAAACGCTAGAGAAAAGAGTATAATCAAATTCTGTTCCCCTACATAATGTTTTTCAAATGTAACTTATAAAAGTTATATTTTTATATACTTCCCACATGGACATTAGTTTACCATCCATCCTTGATCAATTTTAGCAAACCGATTAAACAAAATAAATTCAATTGATTTATAATTTGCTGAAAATTGTACTGTAGTAGTTTGGTATATATTTACTAAATTTCTCATTTTTATTATATTGAAAAGAGAGACTAATTCCGCACCGAGCATGCGCAACAATGTAAAAGTTTTTGTTTTAAAAACTTAGGTTGGCTACACTGAAAGAGAACTGCGACAATTAACGTCGCCTTCCAATCAGATTCTCGGAAATGCCTGATTTAGCAGGTTGAATGAAATAATCAAGATTATTAGTCTCATCAAATTGATATTAAAATTTTCTCGAAATTAATCAACGTCTTGGTATATTACCGTTGACTAAAATTTGGAACTATAGTAATATAGCAAGTATATTGGATACTGGTTAGGTGATCTAGTCAGAGGCCATATTTTAGTTTTTAAGGATTGGTCACGATTATATATGAGTATATGTCAATGTCAGAAACATATAAGGGATAATTTTTGTAAGGTTATGAAGTGTTATGTGTATGTAGTTTTATTCATGTTTTAACTACGCTTAAATTTTCATGATGTGAATTAGGAAAATTATTTAGATATTGGAAATATAAATACATGTATGTATAGGTAAGGTAGACAATGATAAACATTTCGATAGTATAAGAGCATTGTTACAGTAAATAAAAAAATAAGGCTTATTTGTTTATAATTGATGTTTTTCTGACTTAAACTATAGACAGTTTTTGATCCTGGCTTAATAACTATGACAGGAGGAAACTTATTTATACCCTAATAAGATTTACAAAGAATGCATATAGCTTAGATTTAGTTGGGTTATGTTTGATATATGATATAATAAAACTAGTGATTAGTCCCTAGTGACAAAAAATTATTTGGTGTAGCTACTTTTGTTATAATAAATCAAATATAAAATCTTTAGGTCTAATCTTATCATTAATTGTTATCAAATATATATTTTATATACCTAGGTACTAATATTTAGAATATTTATAATAAGACTTATTTACTTATATTTTGAAAAGCTTGAATAAACAGTTAATTAAAATGAATACTTAAAAAATAAATATTAAATTTATTTTAAAAAATACCCAAATACCTATATTATTAGTTATAATTTTCCCTTTATATATAAATAAATATAATTCATAGTTTGCTACTCTCAATATTTCCTCATACTTTTATATATAAATATTTCTACATAAAGAAATTTATTAATTTTAATAAATAAGAATCACTGATCTATTACTATTCAGTAATTATTAATTTATTTACCTATAGAGTAAAATTAATTACCTAGTTAATCGAAGTTGTTCAAACAAAGCATATTATAAATTAATTTGATGAAATAAAAATTACTTACAGTTTCTATTTTGTACACAAACAACAGGCAATTGGATACTATTTCTGGTAGACACATGTGCGATATTTTTGCAAAATTTTGTAAGTAAACCGGCCATCCTAACCTCACTTTTGTATGAATTTCGTAATTTATTAATATCAAACGATATATTTGTATTTGCCTCAAACTCAAACTACTAAAGTTCAACACCAACAGACAACGAGGAATGAAATAGGACGAGAGGTTTCGTAGCATTTCCAAGGATCGACTTTCGTACGCGCCGAATACGTTTACACCATAAATTTGCAACTGCACCTATCTACGGTTTCCGTAATTAAAATATGCATGTAATATTTTATTGTTTTTAAAATATTTATGGCAATTACAATGGTATACAAAACGATTTTTTATTAATACAATTATTTATGCTAATCAAGAAAAATAATCAGAATTCCGCATAATTCACCTACGGCGAAAATAAAATGTTCTTTAACGCAACAATTTTATTTTTAAACTTGCTTTATGATAATCAAGATAACATAAATAAAAAAGTTTTCTGTGATGTAACAAATTAAATATTTTTTTATGTTTTTTTACATTTCTTATGCCGGATAATGTAACAGGTTTTTCTGGTTTTGTTAATACGTTAAACTAGTTAAAGTACTCAAAAAAGATTTATATTCTCTGTGGATAGTTTAATTGCCTCAATTTTTAAGTAACAACTCTTATCAGGGAAATTTACAAATTGGAAATCATAACAAGTTATTTTTAGTAAGGAAACGTTCGAAAAAACTAATCCCCAATGAGTAACAACGATTTATAAATCCCATTGAAAGTAGGTAAAAAAAATCTGGATTTAGAATTAGTAAAGGGTCGTCAAATCCTTAGTTACCTTTGGTTAAAAATAGATTATTTGCAAGCTAATTTTTTTGTTAAAATCAGCTTTGCATACCTGCAATGAAAGGGAACAGAGGTACAGGTAGAAACATTATCCATTTAATTTCTGTTCAGGTAAAAATTTCATATTCAAGAGCACTAACTTTAAAACTTATTTACATCAAAACAGTATTTCAATTTCGCAACTAGGTATAATGTGTAAATTATATTAGTTAAGTTTTATCATTGCCCCTTGACCTTTTCTAGAACTAACTGTACTTTAGTAGCATTCCAGATAAAAAGTACCTATTTCTGTTTACAAATAAAATATTACGAAATTTCGGATTACTTCAGTTTCATTATATCGTCATTACTCTAGTAATTAGAAGACAAATATTTAATTAAGTATTGTTTACAATATTATCTTTTTCATTTTAAAATATTGTTTTCCTAAAATTGGAAAAATAAATAAAAATATTATAATGATAGTGTAAACAAAAACCGAATAAAAATAGGGCCACACAAATGTATTAAAGACGCTTTCAAAAAACGATTATTGATATGTACGAATTATTTTTAAATTATATCATAATTATACCTATTGCAATAGGACTCATTTGCGGCAGATAAATAGAACATTACAGTATCAGTAGTGTACAGTATGAATCTTGATTACATTTTTTGAAAAAAGTAAAGTGCAAAATTTTATGGTTTTTTAATTATTTTAAAGCTTTGTAAAAAGGTGATGTCTAAATAAAATTGTCTCAATATAAAAATTTTATTAATGTTCTTATACCGAGTGTCTCAGGGGGTCGGGTCAAGTACATGGAGACCATTCAGTTGGACCAAAATACCTGCTATAATCCATTGCTGTAAATCGGTCTGTTGGTCCAAGTTGGGACCAGGTAAAAAATAATACAAATCAACTAAATAGTCATTATTTATTCCAAAGGAGTAGGTAAATATTTATTCAACAAACAGTTAATAAAATTAAAACGAGACAAACAGCTACTCTTAAATGTTATAATTGAATCATTAATAAAATCTTGCCTTGTTTGGTATACCCTTTAAGTTGGTTATTTCTAAAGGTAAAGGCTGTCTTAATTTTTATATATATCTGAATTTTGCATATTCTTTAAAATGTCAATAAATTTAAAAATATTGGGATGTGCTTAATAAAAATTTGAATTAAATTTGGAGTGAAATGACTCGCATGCATTCGTTGTTCTATACATGCTGTTTGTAAAAACTGAATTTTAAATGGAACACTTTGTATATTTTTAAATATTTGGATTCTTATAAGTCAAATTACTTATAATTCGTATGTCAAAAATGATTTTGGGTCTCAAAAATAAAAATTATTTTTAATCGAGGAAGCTGCTACTTGGTCTAGACCTTTCAAAAGGTGACTAAATGTTACTAAAAAATATTATTTTTTCATAAATTTAAATATTTTTCATTTTATTAATGAAGAAATTGACTAGTAGAATCCAAATATGTAAAAATATACTGGGTGTTCCGTTTGGAAATTCAGTTTTGACGTCAATTTCAAAGAAACCGGAAGTCCGCCATTTTGAATTTTTATGTCACTTAATTCAAAATTAGGTCTAGAATGACCACCCCAAATTTTAAAATAATCCGTTCAATCGTTCTGAAGATATGAACTTGGCCCGCCCTCCTCAGCCATGTGTTTTCTTCAACTTTTTTGTTTTTCGTTTTTCAATCACTTTTTATTTTTTTCTATTCAGGTCATTCAATTACATTTAAAACATCAATTCTCAAAAATACAAAATCTGGATGCCATCTAAACTGATAGTTTTTCATGTTAACAAAACTTAAAAATCCCAAAATGACGTCACTTATAATGTACAGGGTGTAGAACTAAAACTAAACATTTTTAAAAAAAAAATTTTACAGCGAAATTTTTAAGTACTACGTGGTAACATATAATATCTTGTATACAAGGTTATCAAAAATACTTAAACTGATCACTCTGCTATACATTTTCATTATAGTCGATTACCATTTTGAGAGAGATAGAGATGGTCCCAAATATCTTTTTATCGAAGTACCACAACATATACTCATAATAACCTGGCGAAAGGTAGTCGATATTGAAGCCACAAAAAAGCCATTTCAGCAAACAAGGCACCAGGGTGCGATCAGATATAAAACAGAATTATCAAACATTTTCCAGATTTAAATATTTCCCAAAGATATGGAAAAAAGCTGATATCATCATGGTATCTAAAACTTCCTGCTATGAGTAAAATCGCGGAGAGAATAATCCTATCATGTCTAATGAATGAGACAGAAGTACTAAATGTCATACCAGCTGAGCAATTCGGGTTTCGTGCCGAACACTTGACTGAGACACAGATGCTAAGACTGGTTGAATACGTAACCCAGGCAGTCAACGGAAGCTGTGTTTATGGATGTCTCAAAGACATTCGATAGAGTTTGGCACGAGGACTTCATCTTCAAAATGATAGATATCGGGTACACAAAACCCATCATCCTCCTCATTCGCTCATTCCTGTCTGAAAGATACTTCAGAATCAAAATGGGACATGTCCTATCAGATTATGGAGTACTGGAAGCAGGAGTGCCTCAAGGGGTAGTACTTTCGCCCCAACTATACACTATCTATACCTCAGACATTCCCCGATCACCTCACATAATACTCACTTGTGCAGAGGTTTATGGAACGAAGCCATTTATTTCAGGAAAAGAAATAATTACCCACAAGAGCGTCTGGAAACGCTAAATACCAACATCCAATGGCAGGATAAAATATAATACCTGGGGACAACGCTCGATCGGGGTCTAAAGTTCACCGCACAAGTGAAAACAAAAGTCAGTAAAACCAGACAATCTAGGGCTCGCCATCAGCCGAAGAAGTTTAACGATAAAGACAAAAATGAGATTTATATACTCAATAATCATACCTATTTGCACATACGCATCCCTAGCGTGGGGACAAACGTGTAAAACTAATAGAAATAAAATCCAGTCAGCAAAACATCTGCTTACGGGAGGCAGCAAATCTACCTTGGTATATTGCTAACCGTTGGATATTCAGGGATCTAAAATCCACTAGGGTTTTACATACTTTGAATAACCGTGCAGAGCAACTTGCAAGAGCGCAGTAAATCTGGTTTTACTGACAAACAGGGGACTTAAATATTTGTTCACTTTATAAATACTTATTTGATTTCTGTTTTAGGAAAAATCCATAAAAAAACCGTTGTCCAACAAAGAATTTTTAAAAAAACATAAAAGGACAGCTAATCACAAAAAACAATAAATCCGGACGCAATCCGACCAAAGAAAACCAAAAACAAAAAAGTGGTCTGCCCTACCAAATTTTTTTTTATTTCAGGAATCGAACATGTAACCAGTGTAATAATTCATACTTTTACTAATTATTTCTAATAATCTGTTTCAGATCCAGAAATATTACACTTCGTTCCTTAAAAGCTAACTTCCCATATGCTCACAATAGCGGGCATGTCAGGGGGAGCACCTGGGGGTGGAGATAGGCAGGAGACTTGGGGAACAAGTGCCCTTGGCTCGGTCTCGTACCGTGGATGGATGGATGGCCGAATTGAAGTTGTATCTATCGGTTTAGACAGCAGGTAATAGATGAAAAATGTACTTCAAAAGAAAGTGTAAATTGCAGTTTTGCGATTTATTTATGGTCTGTCTAAGTTTACACATGACCCTTTTAGATTTTAACGTCATACCAATGGCTATAGATATATTGTTTTGTGTTAAGATTAGCATGTCGGTGACGCGAACCTATAAGAATTCCCCCTATCAAAAATCGTTCAACGCGCTTAAAGAAGTTTTCACTTCAAAAATTAACTTTATTTCCATCTTGTATAGTAATGATGTCATCATTTATAGCAACTGCCACTTCCGGTTCTCCTATTTTCACCAATTTTTTTTTAATTCAGTAGATTTTGAGTTATCGTTACTACTACATCCATTCTAACATACACAGACATCATCGCGAAAAAATATTAAAATCGTATTCTAGATACCTTAAAACGTGTTTAAATTCAAAACAATTCGTTTTCTAATATAGGTATAATAGGTTTTTGAGGACGAATCTAAAAATGTAAAAAAATATAGGGTGTTACAATTAAAAAAAACAACTTTTGTATGGCACTTTTGTTTGGATCCCTAGTATATTTCAAAATATTTTTAAAATGTAGTCCTTATCGACATAATAATACCACCTTAATAAAAGTTAACGAATATATGCCATTTCGCCATAAAACTCCGTGGCGTAGGTCTTGATTCACCCTGTATAACTCTAAATTTACAATGTATTTTAGTTTCTTCGAATTTAAAATTGTAGTTGTAATAACCAAAATAAAATTTTTTTTTTGTAATTTCGTTTTGTCGAAGATTAGAAAACAAATGAATGAAAATACTAAAAATAGACTAACCGAAAGGGATCAAAAAGTACTATATGCGTGTGAATTATTTCATAATTTTAAAATAAAATTTGTAGATGTTATAGCCAATAATGTTAAAAGTTAAAGAAATTCAAAGGCACATTGACTTTTTGATAAAAATAATTATTTATGCAACAAGTGTGTAAAGTGATATTTTTTTCACTAATGTGGAGAGTGCGACAATCACATGACTTACTTAGGTTTAAATGAGCGAAATTGATTGAATCCTAACAATATTAATTAAATTTCAAAATTGTAAATAATTTTATGAAGAATATTGGAAAAATAGGTATATTTATAATCATATCTACATAGCAAGTAGTAATAAATAATAAGTATTGAGTATAAAATTACATAAATATTTTTAATTTATATAATATAGTGTAATTGTAATAGTAATTATAAACACTCCAATATACTTTTTTTACTTTACACACTAGTACGTAAAGGATTTCATTTTATACACCATGTTTTAATTTTTTATGGTAAATATTAACACTAAAAATTTAAAAAATATACCATTAAATTTGTATTAAAAAACTCTATAATTTTTACAAAAATTGTTTAATTTAAAAAATGGCTCAAAAACATTTGAAATATTTTATTACGATTAAATTCAGAATAAATTTTAGTTTCTTCCAATTTAACATTGTAATTGTAGTAACCAAAATAAAGAATTTTTTTTAATTTTTTTGTCCTTTTGTTTTATCGAAAATGGTAAAACAAATAAAAAAAATAAATAGTACACCCGAAAGGTATGAAAAAGTACATTATGTGTGAAACATTTCATAATTTTAAAATAATACTTGTAGAAGTTATAGAAAATTATAAACAGTTGAAAAAAAATTACAAAAAATTTTATTTTTTTTAAACTAATTGTATTAATGTATTTTGATGTAGAAAAACTAAAATAATCGATTAGACAATTACTTTACTACTAGTGTTCGGAAAGTTGGGTGGGATTACCCCTCATTTTTTACTTTCCGAACCTAACAAAGTTGTATAGAAGGAAAGTATTACGATCATATTTTTTGGCCATACCCAGAATTTAACTGATCTTTACGTTTTGAGGTCATCTGAATCTATTTCTACCATTTTTAGCATGATGTCTGTCTGTATGTGGACACGATAGCGTCTAAACAGCTGAACCGATTTAGATGAAATTTTATATATATATTTAGGGTAGCAAGGTGTTAATCGGACAACCAGAAGTGACAGTTGCTAAGTGAAAATTACTAAAAAGATATATTTTGTATACATGATAGTTTAATTTCTTTCACATGATTAAAATTTTCAAAACAGCGATTTTTTTTAAATTTTGGGGCAAAATTATGAATCTGAAAAATTACAGTACCTAGATAAAAATTGTAAAACATAACATTTACCACAAATTTCGTCTACTTTTTTTTTTAGAATTCCGCGTAGTTTCGCCGCTAGAGGACGTGAAAAAAAAAGGCTGTGTCACCCCAGAACTTTCCCGGCTCGGCCGTAGAGAATAGGATCATTATGCATTATTAGTAGACAATAGTAGGTAAGTAACCCATTAATTGAGGTAGAGGAGCAACTGTCTCACTTAAATTTTATCATTATTCGAAAAATTAAGACAAGGGAGCAAATGTATCGGGGGAGCAAATGTACGAGGGAGCATCTGTCCCGGATTCCGGATAGAGACTCAAGTTGACATTATTCCTTCAAGTTGTGTTACTATATAAACTGATTTTTAGTTGTTGATTTGTATTTTTTTTGTTAACGGTTTTTTGTATTTGTATGTGTTTTATTGGATTTTTATTTTTTTATAAACTGAAACATAGGTTTATTTTATTGTATATTAGTTGATGACGTTGATTAAACCAACGTTTGTTGATGTCTGCTTTCTTGTGAAACCGGTGAAAAAATAACCGGAGTCGAATTTTCTGTCCGGTGTAAAGCATTAATTCAGGGAACGTAAAGATCTGTGAAAATGTAGCCATGATCGCAAAATTTTCCTTCTATACAACTTCCTTAGGTTCGGAAAATAAAAAGGAATAAGTACAACAAAAAAGAAATTATATTAGCAATTAAAATCCTTGTAAAAAAAATTGTATAATAAAGTTTTATTAATAAATACGTAGGTACTTGAGAAATGTTTTAATCAACTAGTTTAAAAATAAATTGACACGTTTTCATAATAACAGTTTCAGTTATCTGGTGTAAACAAGGACACCGGCAAAATTCAAGCCTCGGGCGCGTTTCAGTGTTTAGTGTCTACCTCAGCCACAGCTTCAGCTGTGCTTGTAAAGTTTATCGCTGGTCGTATCGTCAAGTATCCTCTCGTTTCAGTCTTGTTATTGTGAGAAAGTTGTTAATCTACCACCCTTTGTACCATAAATAAGTGAAATACAAAATATAATAACAAATATATGTAGGTAAGTACATACTTGTATGTAGTGTGAGTTTTCTTTTTGCGATTGTTGATCTAGGACGAGATACATTTAATAATAGGCTGCAGATACAGTGGTTTCAAATAAAAAATGAACTGTAGACCACTTTAAGTAGGTAGATGGTTCATCTTGAATTTATATTTGGGTCATTGGCTTTCCTTGAAATCATCGGGTTGGTTCTTAAATTTTATTCCCATCACGTAGCAGGTAGATACCTGAGTAGGATTATATTTTCTGTAAAAAAATGTGTTACGTACAGTGTATATATAAAAATCTATAAAATTAGCTAAATCTTTAAATTTTTATAACAAAAAACATGAAATAGCTATTTGAAATACAGTTAGTTGGGATAAAAATTACCTGTTATTCCTATTAAACAACATGTGTCAAGTACTAAAAAAGTTAAGTACAGTCCTGTAATTTGAAGATAAAATAAATCGTATAGGAAATGTATAACAGATAATTTTTTTGGGAAGTAAATATTAATTGAAAAAAATAATTATAATCTCCGTTACCATAACCTCCAAATTTCAAAAAAAAAATGCGTTAAAGCACCGTTTAATACCTACTTATCTCTTTACCTTTCACGTGTTAAAATCGGAAATTGGTATTATCTATTTTTTGTTCTTTACCTTTATTTTTAAAAATTCTGAATATTTTTATTATCCTGTAGTTCTATACATCGACATTTCATCTCAGGACCATCATCGTTAACTTTATTTTTTAAATACAGAATACAGACCTGCATTAAGATGTAGGGATATTCCGATACTACCGATATAATCCAATATCGATACTTTTGTTTCGATACCAAGTACTTTTGGTATCGATATCAACCTTTCGATATTTTGCCAATATCAGTACTTTTTGCGAATTATCGTATCGGAATCACATATCTCGTATTTCCGGTATCCGAGAATGGAATATAGTACACAAAGGGTCGATTGCACCAATCAAATTTTAAGTTTACTTAGGGTAAAACTGAGCTTAAATCAAAAATTCGATTGCACCAGCATCAACTCCAGATCTAAACTTGGCTTTACCTAAGCCCAGAGATATCTCGGCTTTGTTGATTTTTTAACTGAACATAACCTCAATTTTTTTATGTAATTTATGTTTTTACACGGAAATTACTTCTTCAAGTTTCTTGAGATAGAAACCGATCTGGAAATTCTAGATTTTTTGGAATATGGGATTCCTAGGCGGCATAACATAAGAAAAAAATATTATCAGGAACTGGATAATAAAACTTTTCCAGAGGTTTCGCTTTACAAAGCCAACAGTGTTAAGCCTTGTAGAAACCCTGGAGGAAGAGCTGGAAGATTACCAATTTCTGTAGGATTAATCTGGGCATTTGGAATTGAATTCAAGTTCAATGTTTTTCCAACTTTTAACTTTTTCCGCTACCGATGGCCCATCAGTCCGATTATTTTCTATAACATTTTTAACCTTTGCTACAATAGCAAACAATGTTTCCTTTTCATGGGCCGTATAATTAACAAATCTAACTTTTTTATTATAACGAAAAACTAAATACCGAAAAACCTGTTACTGAAACTGAAAACAAACTTAGAGTCTAGGGCAAACTAGGGTTATGCTAATTTTTGACAAAATTTCAGGATGTCCAATCCAAAAAAACGTAAAATTCTAGAATCTTGACTTAAAATGCATTGTTGCCAGTTTTATGTATCTCTTTATAAAGCCTGAAATGGTGCAACCCGAATAAAAGTAAAGCCTGGTTTTAATTTTAAGTAAACTTAACTACTCTAAGCTTATTGGTAAAATGGTGCAATCAGGCCAAAGTGGGTTCGTTATTTTCCGGATACGATGCCTTATCCTTATCCCGTCCATATTATGACATGAAATTAAATTACATTGACTCTGTAACTGCGTCAATTATTAGGCAACCAATATTACTATAGAGGCATTTTTACGGTTGCTAGGGGATTCCCACACATTATATATTTAAAATGTAAATAATGCCCAAAATATATCGATATTTGTAGATATCGATATTTTTCTTTCGATGCGATACCGTTATCGATATTTAGATTTCGATATTTTCGATGCCAAATATTGATACTTAGTAACGCACATCCCTATTAATATGGTCTTATTACATTGACATAGACGTTCAGTTAATTACAATAATATAATAATGCTTAATAAATTACAATAATTTTATATGTTCTTATCTAAACGTTATAAAATTAAATGTAGATACCTACAGCGATTAAATAGTTTCATTGATAATTTAATAAATGAATAATAAGCTTATTTTACGAAAACTTCATATTTTAATTCACATATTTTGCTAACAGAAGGCACCTAGCAATCGTGAGCAATAGGGGACATTAAACTCAACTGAAGTGATTGTTCTTCGTGATGGAGCATTGAACCTAATTAATTCTTGATCTTTAGTAAATTTGTTATCTTTTAAATGTTGAAATCTTTTTTTAGACGAATATATTACCATCATGATAAATTTATATAAAAATGTATTCTGATTTTTTTTCTAATAGGGTCTGGTCGTTGAGTGAAAAAGATTTTATTTAATATAAAGTACATTAAAAATCCGTTTAGGCCTAGAGCCGTACCTAGCTTATTTTAAGGGTAGAGCATGATTAACCTTATACACTTAAATTCTAAACCCCTTTTTGAAGCCTGTGGTTAAATTGTAAACTTGCAACGTTAACCACTTTTGGCGCCTTAACAAATGATATTTGAACACCAACCAGAAGGTTGAACTACAGAATTTTTTAAGAAAACAAATCTGGTGGTTTTTGCGTCTCTGCAACAGATCAACGAAATAACGGTGCTAATCGGTTGCACCATTTGCCCTTTTTATCTTTGGTTTGATGAGTGGCAGCGTTGCCATATCCACGGACTTATCCATAGGTTTAGTCATTGAGACGAGCGTATTTATTTATACAGGGCGATTGATTGGTAAAAGTAAATACGTTAACTGTGGATAGGGGTTACCTAGCTGACTCTAAAAACCCCCATATTATGGGTCTTACGCCCTTTGTATCCGAGATACAGGGCTTTTTATGAATTTTGACCATTTCTTTTCTTACTCATAACTTACGAACCACCCTGTAGATTTTTTTCATATTTGGTATACATGTTCCTCATATCCCGTAGGATATAACGATGTGTAAAAAATATTGATAATCGATATTTACGAAAAATTCACAATTTTTACATCCTCCAAATATACCCTGTATAGTTGATTTTTTTAATTTAATCGCCATATTTAAAAAGAGCGCAAAAAACTGAATCTAATCGTGCGGTTGTATATTTTGGGGAGACGACCTTACTATGAAAATTTTAATTTCATATTTAGTTTTTTTAGGATTCTGCAGTGAAGAAATGAAATTTATTGCCTTTTTTATTCATAACTAGGGAACCACCCTGTATAATAATTTTTTATTTCATGTACAGGTTCTTGCTTTTTAGTGAGATATATCGATGCAGTAAAAAAATGATAATAAAGGGTTTAGACGGAGCTACTTGTCTTGGCATAGACAAAACTTACTTCGATATTTTTCCCATTTTGGACTCTCAAATAAAATACTAAGCAGCATAGCATTTTTCGGAAGCATCACAAAAGGTGTAAAGCTGTATCTGGCTGTCTACTCTATTTAGTACAAAGTATTGTCTCGGAATTTGGAGATCATAAATTTGTTTCAAGTCTTTTAACAATCTTTGCCAGATGTTGTTAATACTATCGAGAATATCGTCGTCCTAGCCTATTTTTAGTCTCCAGATATCCTATAACAACACTTTACTCTGAACTAAGATTTGTGCAACAAATCCCAGTAGATCAAATACAGACATCACCACCTTTAAAATTTCACGTTTGGTAGGTCTTCTATTGAAAGACAAAATGGCTTGGTCGATTTTGTGGAATTTAGTGTGGAACTCGAAGGTGTCGGTCGTCGGGCTCCAAAACACCCCTAAAACTTTCTTCGAAGCAGTGGGGTCGTTCACCTGTAGAAACTTGTACTTGTCGGATATAATGTCAGGATCCATACGCTGAAGGATTTATTTCGAGTTAAATGTTACGAATTCTTGTTTATGGACGTGTATCACGTCTTGAACAGCTCTACGCCCCTCGGAGACGCTTTCCACACCTTCTAGATAATCTTCCATATAGTGAAGTTCTAGTATGTCTTTTACTGCTGCTGGATATATCTTTTCCACACGGTCGTCCTCACGAAGAACCAAAAAACACAACTCCTATTTCATAGACGTCGGGCTCGCGATGTCTGTCCATTCCTCGCCAAAGAATTCGTTGTGCGTGACAGTGTTCTTGGCGGATGCATACCTGCAAAAACAGTTCACGAATATCTGCTGTGAATGCATATTTTTTTTAATTCGAAAATTATGCAAAATATTCAAAAGTGAGTTATAAAAATCGGGGCCTGTCAGTAAGTTGTCATTGAGACATACTCTGTTGGTATTGACAGTGCCCAAGTGTGCTAAATCCTACGTGCGGTCGGTATGTATAGCCGCTTCTGCACTGGACAACTTTCTTATATATTTTTTCTCTCGTTCGCAGTATCGTTTAGCATAGTCTGCGTCTTTGTCCATTTTTCTTTCGGTACTTCGTAGTCTTTTAAGGGCATTTTCTTTGCTCTCAGGCAAGATGATATTTACATATTTCCATTATAGTCCAGTCTCGAATCTGTTACCATGAATAACCCAACCCAACAAAGTCTTACTTAATGCCGGGCCGTTCCATGGACCCGTTATAGTTTGCTTATTTATTAAAAGGGGCCAATTATCTTGTCCGATACATATCCTAGGCTGTGCATTTTTCGTGCCGTAGTTGAAAGCTTTCCCCTTGATTAATGCCTCAAATTGTGAGACTTACATCTTTCGACCAGACTCGGACCAGAAAGTCGCAGATTTTCACTCAAACCCTTGTCAATTGGGATAATACTAGATGCATCATCCAACCTGCACGTCGGTGTATTTTATGGCAACGGCTAAAATTTTTAAAAGAACACATTTATTATCAGAAATATGACGGTTTGTTTCTGTCACGTCAGTCTTCGTCTCGACGGAAGAAGTCACATCAGAGACAACAGTAACGGGAACAGTATAGTAACGGGGCTAGACCTCACTTCGTCTTTATGCAATAGCTTGTTGGGAGGTTTAACACAGTTATTGATCCCACAATTAGATTTTTAAGAAATTCCTGTACAAAACCATTTTTCGTCGATAGACAAATTATTAAATTTGGGACAAGCTGTGTACACTAGGTTGACAGCAGGCAAACAAACCTTTTCGCACTTCTATTATCTTGGGTCGTCAAAGTGGAAGTAAATTCCGTGTTCTTCGTCGTGGTCTTTAGATTGTCGTCTGCTGTCATCCCTATTGTCACCTTTATCATTGTCAGTCATTTTGAGAGTATGAACTTGGCACAATATATTTGCTTTCCTATCGAACTAGCTGGCAAATTCTAATAATTTGAATTTTGGTTGAAAGAACATGTTCCATCCAGCTGGTTTTATAGGAAATGGGTAATTTGTTTACCAATTCTCCTCATCTAAAGATTGCACGGTTGCCACAAAATTTTTGACTTCATCGGAAAATTCTATTAATTGGTCTACCTAATCCACCTTAAGGTTTATAAACTGTTTCAATTTCGAAATCAAAAGGAATATAATATGTTCTGATCTACCGAACTTTGATTGCAAGACCTCGATCACTTTCTCCACATTTTCTGGCATAAGTAGCGATTGTGTTATATTTTGCCATTGCCTTTTAAACACCTTTGCATTCTAGCTTGGTTTTCCTCGATAGTAAAATTACAAAGTGCAGCAGAATTTCGATACTGAGATAAAGGAAGCCAATTTATAGGATCTCCCTCAAATATAAGTAGATCTCGCGATAGATATTGTTTAATCAACATTTGCGATAGTTGAGGAAGCTCCTGTCTTGGATTATTAGCTGTGTGCGACTTTTGAGTATTAAAATGAGAACCTAAATCAAATTGACACAAATTGAATATATTAAACCAAGAAGATTTACCATCAAGCCAGTTTTGCTTGTCTTCCTTGTCTAATTCACATATCGACGAAGCTTCGAAGCCCTTTCCAGAAGCTTCTTCTATACGGTCCGACTGATGCGCTAGTTGCTCTCGTCCTTTTCTGAACGCTAGCTGTTCCTGCTCTATTCTAAATTCTAACTCATTTACCTTTATGGCATGCTCAGTTTCTGTCATTCTGATAATTGCCGTAGTTCGACTAGATCCACTTCTCATTGACGAAGAAATTTGTGCTTAACGGAGGAATTGTCTTATGGGAGCCTTCGATATCGATGGTGGACTTCCTTGTCGTCTTAGGAACTCGCTCCATATCGGCGATGGACTTCGGCGGAAGGGATGTCGTCTTTGGCACGTATGCGATCTAACCTTTCGCTGCGCCTTTCTCTTCAGCTTCAGCCTATCTCAGTGGCTCGGAAAGAGACTTCTTTCCGCTCTCCATCTTCTTGTGGACTATAATTCCTTTCATGATTACAATCTTGGCACGAATGACCAAAAACTGTTGTATTTTTATAATACTAAATTCAAACTTGAAATACGAATAAATATGAGGTCCATGAATTACTGTTTTTGACAACGATAAGTCAAAAATGTTACATATTTTTTTTAATCAACAAAAAAAGTACATCATTACTAAGGCGACCGATCGATTTCTTGATTTATCTTTAACAACATGTTTGATTACATTTGTCAAATTTACATTTACAATTTCCTGATATTTGATTCAGATTAGTCAGAATTCTAAAAATTGTGACATTTGATTGGTTGATATAATTCAAATTAAATAATCACGAATATCTTTTTTTCAATTGTGCCTACAATAATTGAAAGATTTTAAGAACACAGTAGTATAAGGAGGCAACCGCAGAATGTCGTGTCTGTGTCCATGACTTTTTACTATATTTCAACTCTAAACTTTTTTATAAAATTTCCAATTTCTAAAACCTTTCTGAAGTAGCTGCTTTCTAGTATATGTCTGTTCAAAATATAATTTATTTTCCATCAAAAATTGTTTCATTACATGTTTGTTTGAGCTTTTGGTTGGAATTTATTAACAAATCTTCTCAAGAAATTGTTTATAACAGGTAAGTAACAAAATTTTAATAAAATTAATTCGCAAAATAAACAAAACACTTATTATTAGATACATTTAAAACAATTTGTTTAGCATCGACTGATATATGACTGCGCCGCGCTTTTTCTTTATAACAGCCAGCACATCCACATTAAGTTCGGGAATAAATTCATCAATTTCAAACGTAAATAAAACCAGGTCGTTAATGCTCAGTTCAACCCTGTTAATGTTTGCCGTTTCAACCTCTGATCTGTAATTAAAATTGATAAGCAATCCCATATCAAATTGAAACTTGAATTGTGACAGCATGGGTAATCTACGCATGCGCATTATGAAGATATGAAGACCGAACAAAACAAGGGCGTATAAAGAAATTTTAGGAAAGGATAAATGAAATGTTAAAAATAAAACAAGTTTATAATAAAAAAAATATAATGCAAGTTAACATCGAAGATAAAATGTAGGAAAATTATAATTTACTCTATACGTATAATATTTGTATTGGATGCTTCATTGATGTTAAAACAATATCATTTTTCCTAATTATTTACGAATTATTGAGCCTCTCTCTTCTTCAGTTTGTTTTTTTTGCCATAGCATCACAACTTACCTGTGAAATGTAATCTTTTCAGAACAGTTTATTGCATAGCGCTTTTGCAATCCGCCACAAAGTACTTCATTGTATTTTCCACTCAACCAATATTGTCTTTAATATTAAACGCTAATACAACACAACAAAAACTAAAAAAAGCACGAACAAAAGTAACAAATATTTCTATTCACTACAAAAGATTAATAAATAATAAACTTCTTTTCTTCATCTACGCTTATTAAATTGAAATAGAACGCGACGCGATGACTTATGACAACGTCAAAAATGGGTTATATGCACATTTGCCATATCAGACAGTTCAATTTGGCATAATTTGTAGTAGTAACAGTAATGGGTAATGTTTATCCATTTTAATTATAGATCAGTGGTTTCAACTGTGCAATGCTTTATAAGAGTACATCATTAAAAACAATTCCTTTTAAATGTAAGACTAAATTAAGTTATACATGTTTTATTCAAATTCGAACAGCTGTCGATAACTAGGATTGTCTCCGCTGTTATAAAATGTGAGTATTTCTATTCTATAATAATTTGCAACGAACAATATCACCGCGGGAGGCGCATTTACATACTATACTATTATGCAACGCACGACCCATGACAACGGCGCTGTATAGCAGTACAGAATGTAATTGAAAAATGTGCCTAATACTACTACATAGTATACTGCAGGACAGTACATTTGGATGACAACGCATTTGGATACGCCACGTGCCCATTAATAAAAGATAAGAGAAACGGGTGGAGGTCAGTTGTAACCGAATTTAATCTTTTCTCTCTTCGAAAGGTATATCCCACTTGGTCGCGAAAGCTGGATAAATGGTTCCAGGAAAATGAAATACTTGGTAATATTTAAATATTAAATAATATTTTTGTAATCTTTTCAATTTTGGGTTATTCCTCGATACAGTTTTAATAAAATTATTGTCAAATGATTGGTTTTATGTAGAGAGAAAAAATTAAACAAAAATCTTTACTATACAAATCAAACCGATGTTATTTATTTGAAAAAAAAAAATTCTTTACCGTAAAAATCAAACGAAGATTATTTATTTGGAGAAAAAAAATTAAACAAATCACTGAAATTATTTCTATTATTTTTTCTTAAAAATATTACTTTGAATCTATGGGATTTAATTTATGGTTAATAACCACTGTGAAAAAGAGGCCCACCTAAATTTAAAACCTGCGCCCAAGTAAAGTCACCGGTATGATTACGGAACCCCTGTGACAAAATTGACCGTTTGGGGCGCTGAGACCAAGTGACCAACACAAAGAGGAATAATTAGGGAATTCTGACCAGTATTTATTCATAAAAAAAACACGATTTAAAATGTATTTAAATTAAATATAAATTAATAATCTACAAGGTTTAAAAAATCTAGACAGATGAATTGTAGATGATTTTTGAACAAATAAATATAAATATTAGCAAATCCAAAAATTCTACAGTAAATTTGAAAAAAAAAAAAATGTAACCAGTATACTTATTTTGGACTTTCTTTTTTTAATGGTAAAATATAGAAATCTACATAATTTGACTAATTTATTAATTATTTAAATTGTTTATTTGTTAAAATACGTGATACATTTTAAATATTTAACTAATAATAAATAAAAAATAATCTTCATATAGCAAAGTTAATTAATGTATTACTTAATAAATATAAAATTAATACCAAATGATTATGCAACGAAATAAGGAAAGTAAATTTATGATTTATTTTTTCTCGTATTTGCTTTTTGACATGAACAAAACAGTTTCAAGGTTAGTGCCATTAGCTTAATTTTAAAAAGATCAGTTTTAAGTATCTAACTACTGCAAATATTCTTGGTAATTATAAGTAGTTGAAAATATTTGCATTTTGATAATTTTTATTGAATATTTTAACGGAATAAAATACTTTTATATCATAAATAATTTTCTTGTCATGACTAGTATTAATATTTTTCCGTGATCACATATAAAATAGTATGTTACATTTTGCACAAGTGATGTACACTATTTTTCCTACGACCACGCGATGTTATCATATAATGAACATTTTGAGTTTTTTGGCAGTTCTATGTTAATTTTTTTTTTAGTTTTAGTTTATATAAACAATCACTTTCGTATTAAAATAAACATAAATATTGATAATTAACGTCTTATTTTAAAATTAACAACTAAAACTGAGAAAAATTGAATTATTTTGAATTGATATAAAAATTAAAAGTATACAGATTATTGCTGCAATTTGTAATATTTACTGATAAAAATAGTATATTATATTACTAGGAGTAGAAGGCGCTTATTATTTCTAGAGCTCAGAAATTTACTGCAGAGGCGCAGTAGCCGAGGCAGTGTAATATGAGTGAATCACAAATAATGAAGCCTTCTTTTCTGAGTAATAAATACTATTTTTTATTCACGCGTAAAGATAATTCCAGTTATACGTAGCAAAAAATAGAAGACATTTTCAAAAATGAGAAACGTCAATCTAAATGATTATTAAAATAAACGTACATAAATGTTTAAAAATAATAAAGACAATTATGAAAACGTAAATTTAGTTAGATCTAAATATAAATGATGCATCTGACAGTTTTCGCAGTATTTTCCACACACGTGCCGAAAGTACTTTCCACCCGCGTGTGACTAAAAGCCACTTTCCGTTCTAATATACAGTGCGATAAATATTAATTTCCTACATGAGGTCGTAGGAAAAGTAATGTTACTATTGCAAAGCTTTCACTATTCGTGCGTAGTGAAAAATATTAATTACTGACAAAAATTACAAGTATTTGAAAAAATTGTTTTTTTGGTAATTTATATTATCATAGTTTCGTCATTACTACTTGAACATATCGCAGATAGTGAATACTTTGTCACTTATAAAATATAGATTATTTGCATTGCAATCATCTAATTTCTTATTTTTTATATTTAATTTAAAACCTAATACAATTTAAAACAGTAACAATTCTATTTTCCCATAATCTTTCATTTTTGTTGTTAAAAAAGATGCATTAAATCAAACTCGTAACAATCCATGAAACCTATTACACCAATTCCAACTTTTTCAAAAATGTATAAACGAAACGATTTACGTTATTGATATTTATTTGAGTACCAGTTTTACTACTTTCTATAGCTCATAAAATATGATTTGTCCATTATAAAAGATACAAAATTCCTCTTAAAGTCTATTTTTATGTACGAGAGTGTAATAAAACATATTTTCTAATGCGAAACTTGGTACGGTCATTTTAAATATTATTACAGAATAATCTAAATATTTCCTAAATTTTTTATAAATATACCTGAGCCAATACAAGTTTTCGGTCTTTTATTGGTCTTTTATAACCATAAGCTGTACAGAATAATAAAAAAAGGTTTGGATAGGCCAAAAGTCCTGTGTATTAAAGATTACCCTACCTATTTATTATATTTATACAAATGTTATTTCATACGAAAATACTCGAGGTATAATAATAATAATAATATTTTACATGTCCACCAAAAGTGATACGCCTATGGATTACGAATGCTTTATTATTTTAATACTCTCTCATTCATAAAAATAGACTATATGAAAGATATGGATTTTTCACACTCAACCTGTATATAAAAATTGGGTCGGACAAATTTTTGTTTCTTCAATCATGTTTTTACTATCAAGGGTGCAAATCCTCAATCCAAATCTATGGCTAATTTTCGATAGGTATACAGAGTTTCAAAGTATTATTGAATATCTTGAATTTGAGGAGTTTTATTCAATATTTTTGTAGTAGTTTTTGTACTTTTTTAGTCTAAGGTCGCTAGTTATAGGGTGATTACGAAATTAAAAATCATCATTTTATGGAAATCAAATTCGTGTGACTGCTACCAGATAATAATAAACAAAATATATAATTAATTCTGAGCCTTACGAGCCTATTCTCCCTCCCCCGTTTTCGAGGATGCTGAACACGATGGCGGTGGTTTAAACTCTTAAAGTTAACCCCATCCCCAAATAGATAAAAACCGCCCAAAAAGGGGTTTTCGAGGATGCTGAACACGGTGGCAGTAAACTTTTTTCGAGTTGACCCCACCCGCTAAAGGGCAAAAAACAACCCCAGAAAGGGGTGAAATTCCGTCTCATACCGACTAAACCTGCGTCACCCCCCATTTCTGAATTGATGCTGAACACGATGTTGATGGTGGATATCTCCCCGAAGCAAACTAACCCCTCATACGGCCAAAAACTTCCCCTTTGAAACCGGGTTTTATGAAGTGCACTAGATAAGAGAAAATGAATCATATGTTCACAGATCATTGAATATACACAGGATGATCATTCCAGGATTTTAGTAACATAGTTTGTATTGATCATAAACTTCAACCTCAGTTTGCTACATTTTTACTTTCCCGCTGGGCGGCATTAAACTCGCCTAAGAGCAGGTAGAAGATTTTAATGACACCATTAAACTCGTCTAGACAAAAATTGCTGACGTATAATCCGACACATAAACTCGCCTGTGAAGGTTTAGTTTAATATGTTTTTTTTCTAAATTTATAAATGCGTATTTCAAATTTCCTGGGACCCAAAAGCTTCAGTATTAGTTTCGAGATGGCGAAAAAAAATTCTTACCACCATTCTGACCGATAATTCTGAGTTTACTGAGTCCGAAAATGCAAAAAAAATCCTGTCCGAACGTCTGTATGGATATAACCACTGTAACTTTTGAACGAAAGCTCCGATCGAGTTCCGGTTTTTACTTTACTTGGTTAGTTTTGAGCAGGATCGGACCGGCCCTTCCGGTAATCGCCATACAAATTAAAATGGTTTGCATGGGAAAACTTTTTCCCATTCAAATTTTTAGAACTTTTTCCACTTCACATCATGTATAATATTCCCCTACATGTATGTAAAAAGTTTGGCCAGTATCTCACAAGCCATTACGTTACCCATCACACAACGATCCATAAAAATCATGTTAAGGGATAAACTTTTACACTGCAAATTAAAAAAAATTACTCAGATCATGTATAATAGTGTTCTACATGTATTTGAAAAGTTTGGCCAAGATCGC
Source organism: Neocrepidodera transversa (assembly GCA_963243735.1). Lineage (NCBI taxonomy): Eukaryota > Metazoa > Arthropoda > Insecta > Coleoptera > Chrysomelidae > Neocrepidodera > Neocrepidodera transversa. The sequence continues at coordinate 6,924,408 of OY725350.1, forward strand.
ATATCCAAAATGCATACCGTTCAGAATGGCACGAGTCAAAAACTGTAGGTTTCCGCTTTCATTTAACGCAAACATGGTTCAGAAACATTCAAAAATTGGGTTTAGCTCAGGAATACAGGGATAAAGATAGCGAAGTTGGACACAAATTGAATTATGTGCTTGGTTTAATTTTTCTCGACACTAACGAGGTTGAAGATAGTTTTGTCTTTGAATTACTCCCCATTCAAACTGGGAACGAAAAAGTTAGAAAATTTTCATACTAAGTGAACACTTAAATTTTAAACGAATCTAAATTTCCTCCAGAATTGTGGTCTGAATTATCTGGAAGTGCGACTACATTTTGCGCCTCATCTTTAAACAGCTTGAATTTTTCACATACAATTTGCGCCTCTCGTATAAAATAATTGTATGGAGACAAAGAAAACTCCATGGTATTAATAAATATATAATTAAATTAAAATATATTTACATAAAAAGAGCTTAAAACTAATTTAATATTTAAAATAACAAATTAACTATGGATATTACATTAATTATTTAAATTATAATAAATGCATTTTATAAAGTAAATTCTTGATTTTTATATTGATTAAGTAGGTTTTTTAAACAATCTTTTTTCTTTTTCAATTGCATATCATATCTCTTTAAAGAAATTGCAGTATTATTAATTTTAATATAAATTTGAATTTGGAACCCTTTTAACATATCTATAAATTTAAATAAATTAGGATGAGTTTCGTAAAATTGTTCTTTTAAATTAGAGTGAAATGATTTGCAGAAATTTGTTGTTCTTAAAACCGATTCACTTGCTTCAGCCCACAATGAAGGAGGAAAAACTCCATCGCTAATAAAATTTCGTACTAGTCACAATATTTATCTACTTTTTCGTTTTGTGGTAAATTTTCAAATAAATCAAATGCCAAAAAATCTCCAACTTCATTAGGATCCAAATAGGTTAGCGAAAATGTACTTTTCCTATATATGAATCGTTATTTTGGTATTCTGCTGAAAGCCCCAGACTTTGAATTTTACGAAAAAAAGCTTGGTCGAGATGAAATCGACACCCAACTTTTTTGAGTGTGGAAACATATCATTAACAGCACATAGAATGGCAAATCAGTAATAATATATTTGGGAACTAACCACTTGTTAATAAGTTCTATACATTTTTCTTTGAGTAAACTAAAGAGTCTTGTGTATATAAGTTTTTCCTTATTTGGCAATAAACAAAAAACTAGAGGAATATAATAGCCGTTCTAAAAAATTAGTGCAATAAGTAAAATTACCATCCTTATAATTTCTTTCAATATAACATAACATTTCCAAATTTGTTATGCTAGAAAATATAAGTATTTTATTTTCTTTGTCATTAGCAATAACAAAATTTTCATGTTTATTAGTTTTTACATTTAAACAGTTTACAATATTTTTTCAGTGAAGGTAAAATTTTTCTACGGCTATTATAAATACTGCGCCTAGCAGAAGTTAGTAAAGTTTTCTGAATGACACAACTGAGTGTTACTTACAATTTCTTTCTTAATTATTTTCTTCCGCTTTTTTTTACTGCACTACATAACATATATGTTGCGACTTTTGAATCTTGTAATGGTAAATTATTGTTTTTTGTGTTGCCGAACCACCAAATTATCTTCTTCAATTGTGTTACAAGTTTTTACACGTCTCCATTATTTAAAACACTCATTTGCCTAAATTAAAATTTGTCAGCAAAAATTACTTTTCTGGTACTTATAGAACTTTTTGGATCCATCCTTATGAAATAAAAATAAATAATATTTATCTATAAATATGTTCAAGGGTTGTAATATCAGGTAGATATAATTGGCGCCTCTCTTAATCGTTTTTAAAGTCCGAAGACCCTTCATTAATAAGAATGTTAATTAATAGGGTTGATGCGCAAAATGTACCTAGGATTAAATACTAAGGGTGTGCCGACTTTAGAAAGGATTAAGGGAGGCGCAAATTGCATCTACCTATCTGGAAGCCTTAAAAGAGACACCAACGCATACGAAACGTTTCATTCAAAATTTAATAGAAGCTGTTATTCTACGCATCCATCAATGTTTATTTGTAACCATGTTCTTCTAACGCTGCAGATTGATACATATATAAATATCTGGGAATGCTATTCTAACATGTACCGCACAAAATCCTATTTTGGGAATCTGTATGTCTGTCTGTCAGTAGTGTAATTTATTTTTATTATATTAATGAATAGATATGCTTCCATTTCAATATCTATTGCCGTTTAAAAGATATGATTTTTCATTTTTTCTACTTTGGTCGCCATTTTCTCGGTAACGGTTCGTTCGACATCAAAACTAAAAACACTTTATTCACATACTTTTTCGTCCCAAACAAGAATCTGAAGTCAGATTTTAAATATCTGGATGTTACATACACACACACACACACATACAGTTAACTCCTACAGAATTTGTGAAAATTCAAAGCTTTACTAAACCTGCTAGAAACAAAGATCTGTCAACGCGCAACAGTCAAAGACGAATACATAGAAAAAGTAGAGGAATACAAAAATATGAAATAGTTGTAGTATAAAATTATCCTTAATAAATAATATACAGGGTGGTCCACCGGTAACGCCTGCCTTCGTCTGTAGAGCAAAACTAAACATTTTCACAGTGAGATTTATATCATAAAAGACAACAAACTAAAAAAAATAAATTATACAGGGTGTTCCAGGAAAGTGAAACTTTACGAAGGTCATATTTTGTTTTAAATGGAACACCCTATATTTTTTTACATTTTTAGACTCGTCCTGAGAAGCTGATTTCTAAAACCTATTACACTTATATTGTAAGTGTAAAAGGTTTTGGAAATCAGCTACTCAGGACGTGCGTGTGTGTGTAATCAAATTTTTTTGATAACGATTTTTTTTAAACTGCTGAACCAATTTCAACCAAATTTTCACAAAAACTTGTTTTGGTTCGAACTTAAAACTGATCAGTTTTTGATGGCCATTCATCGAGGAACGTTAACAGCAAATTTTAATGCTGTCAAAATTTTAAAAAATTCGAAAAAAAATTTGAATGGATCAAAGTGTTTTTTACATTGGTCTTATGGTATATTATCCTGTAGTGAATATATCATCTTTATACTTTTTGCCATTGTTATTAAATTCGATAACAAATACATTTATTTACAGGCTACTTGTGCTTAATAGATAAAAGGTCATAGTAGCTAGAAGAAGAAAGTGACATTTATTGTCAATAAGCTGTATAATTATCTATAAGGTGCGTTCAGTAATACTACGAGAAGTGACATGTAAATTATAATATACAGGAGTTTTGATATTATCTGCAAACTACGTATAGTCTATGTGGATAAAATAGTGTTATAAATATTATTTTAAGGATTCGCTTGTGAATCAACAGAGTGATAAACACAAACAATTTTGTAGAGTTAAAAATAATTTATAATAAATCTTTCTTAAAAAAATGAAATACTATACATAAATATCGGGAAAGTGTTATGTTGGCCACAACCCAGATTTGGTTACGAGGGTTTTGAAGTGTAATATGTAATCTAGTCAATTTTTAAAGAGAATTCATGTACTCAAAAAATTTCCGGCAATAATTCATGCCCTAGGGAGATTATAAGTGACAATAAGTACTTGAAATATAGTTTTTATGGTAATTTATATTATCATAGTTTCTCGTCATTTCTACTTGAACATATCGCAGATAATGATAATACATTGTCACGTATATATTATTTGTATTGCAGTTATGTAAGTTCTTGTTTTTTTTACATTTAATCTAAAGCCCAATACAATTTAAAAAAATCCGCTACTTTATATAGTCACACTGATAAAAACCCCGTGGCGAATTCAAATATTTATTCTTACCGGTGAAAGATTATGTATTTTTAATATTATTTTGAAATTTTCAGTATGAAAGAGGCCATTTTTCAATTTTTTTACGGGAAAAAATTTGCTTCATTTATCGAAACCTTTTAAGTGATCTATCAAACACTTTGATTAGATCAGTTCTTGAGATATTGCGGGTGGGAGTAAATTCACAAAAGTGGACGAGGCGCCATTATTACGGGATCAATAGCGAAATGATTACTTAAACTTATACTTATTTTGAGTACTTTAGTTAACCACAAGGTCAAATTTGAAATGCCAATGAATAACCCTGTTTTGTAGTGAATTTGAAAATATCTGACGCATTTTCCGGTATGAAGGAGGCCATTTTTCAAATTTTTTTACGGAATGTTTTCTTCATATACCGAAACCTTTCAAACACTTCGAACAGATTAGTAGTTTTCGAGATATTGGAGTGGGAGTAAATTAACGCCATTATTACGGGATCTATGGTGAAATGATTACTTAAACATATACTTCTTTTGAGTGCTTTAGCTAACCATATTATATATTATATTTAAAATACTATAATAAGGAAATCTGTTTTGTAGTGAATTAATAACCCCGTTTAACGTCACGGGTTAAAAATAACATATTTAATATTCCCGCAATCTTTCATTTTTTCTGTTCAAAAAAAGATACATTTAAATAGAACTAAAATACCCCCATTTAATTCATGTTCAGTTATAATGGCTTAAAAGGAAAAAGTGCTGATAAGCGCCAACAGGAAGTTCAATTGCGGATTTTGTTCCAGCTGCACACGTTTTTAAACCTGATGTACAAAACATAGCTCTTTCTATTTTTTGAAAAAGAATATAAAAATAGTACAGGGTAATAATCAGCCCAAATAAATCTAAGAAGACAAGGACAAATTCTTAGTTAGAAAAAAGAAGCTGCGATTTTAGATATGTTTTATTCCGTTGTAGTTATCCGAATAAATATTTATTAATGTAACTATAGTCTGTTTTCAACAATTAAATTTCAAATCTACGAAATCGACCCGTTTTGTTTTGAGGGTCTAACAATTTGTGATTTTTTTGCCAATCCTGACCTGGATTTCGTTACATTTTAATACATTCAACAAGATATGCAGGTCATGTGTGCCAAATATCAATAAAATCTACAAGGTGGTTTAAATGTTATGATCAAATGGGCAAAATGGATAAAATACCCTGTATGTCGGTTATAAATAGCGCAATACCCATTGTATGGGGGTTTTTTAGAATCATCTCGGCCCCATCCACAGTTAACGTATGTCCGTTTTCCAATGAATCACCCTGTATATATTTATAACAACTTTGTCTATTAAATACCCAAAATTAAACAAAAAAAACAATATTACTTCATTGACAGACAGAAAGACATAGATTCCAAAACAGGAGTTTGTGCTTTATATGTTAGAATTTCATTCCTAGATTAAATTAAAAGTGTATCTCTAGCAATGCAACCACACTGTGCCGCAACTGTGATCATAGAAAAGTCAACTGTTTTCTATTTATTTTCGTTATTGCTTACCAAACGATTAAGATATTATTTTGAATAAACAATTTGTTATAAGTAAATAAAAATATTTTCGTTACTCAATTGACAAGTTTTATCACAATAATAATTCTGACCTTTTGACTTGTCTCCATTTTTATACCAACAATTTTTAATGAATTGGTTATTAGTTGTAGATGTTTAAAAGTTAATGGGTACATTTGAAACAGGTTTGAATTTTTTTTATAAAGATTACGCATTTCAACTGTAATTTTAACAAATCAAACTCACAGCTATTTAGATTAGTTCTAAAGTGACTTATTTTTTTTTCAGGCAAATGTAAAAAAATAAATATAATAAATCATGGCAAGAGGAATGTTAAGTGTACACTGCACAAAAAAACACATAGACAATGTTACACATATAATCACTAACTGGAAAAAATTACCAAAATCAATAGTTCGACTAGAATATACTGCTAAGCGTAATTTTTCCACTGGTCAAAGAAGGAACGAGGATGCAAAAGAAACCACTGAGTTAAAAGGGATACCTTATAACAAAATAACTATTGGAGTACCTAAAGAAGTGTGGCAAAACGAAAAAAGGTAAGAATTTAATTTCAATATTTATGTTCGATTTAGAATTTAAATAAACCCGAAGTGAGGACAATTCTAATTTAGGGTGACACCTCAAATTTTTTTTGTAAACTAATTATGGTGGTCAGGGAACACAAAAATGTTAAAAAACCTTGGCAGTCTCTTACCAAAAAAAAAATTTAGAATTTTTGAATCCATTCTTGCAAAATTTCTTAATAAGCATCATTTGAATGAGTAATCATTTTTTTTATTTGTAAATGGGAAACTATCATTTATTAGGTACTTTGGCAAAATTTGACCATTCAGATTTCACCGGGGGCCTAGAAAATAATTATTGAAATTCAAATATTTATGTCCAGTACCAGTACCAATAAGGATTTAAATGTTGTAGTCCTATCTGTTTGATTTGTAGGAAAAGTGGAATAGAAATTTAATTATAGGTCTTTTCTCGGTTTTAATATGCATGATGTTGCGTAGTAACTATACAAAAACGGTAGCGCTGAGTAAAATTTATGTATTATATATTTAAATTGTAGTTGTCGATATGAATTTTAAATAAATAATTAGCTACAGTTATTAGAAATTCCTAATCTATAATTTTAATACTTGAATAGGTACTTAATTTTTTTAAATTAAAATACGAAAATATACAGATTTGGCCAAAACTTTGCGGAACATACCTTTTTTCATGCAACAGACAAGAAGCCCACTAAACGATATGCGAGGAATAAAAACGAAATATGTTGGTATACGCCTTTTTTAAAAACATTCGTAATTTATCGTAGTGCATCGGATCTACATCGGCGTTTGGGGAAATACACGGACGGTCTGAGCACAAGTCTGATCAGCGTTGCCACATCTAGTAATTCTACTTTTTTGGTAGATTTTCACATTTTTCCGAAAATTTTAGTAGGTAGATTTTGGTTGATTTTAATAATGTAGAAATCCAATTAACAATAGAATTATTGTAAAAATTATTTTAATCAAGCATTTACTTTAATTTCTATGTTGCTAGACACATGTAACGAACAATGTATATACCCTGCGCTATATGATGTTCGTGTTGGACGCTTTTTGGAAGGGTAAAATCTTGTGGGTTCGCGTCAACGACATGCTATAAAAAACAGTATATCTATGTAGCTATAAGGAAGGGTGATGTGTTGTGCATCATTAGTGCTGCGTATATCTATGCAAGTACATAGAAATTAAGTTCATTGAAAATGTGAATACAAATACTATGTATAAATGATACAAGTAAATATTAATTAATTTGTATTTATATTTTACACTGGGCTTGTGCAGTCCATCATATGTAACCATATAAAAACCATATAAAAATGTATATAATTTTGCTCGAAGTGCCGCTAGATGTGACATAATAATATTAATTTTAATTTACAAATTATGGTATTTTATTTTTTAACACCAGGTACAATTAATTTCAAGATTAAAAAAAACATTGTTATTTCATAGTTTTAAGTTTCCACTTCTGTCGGCAGTAACCTATGCTTATGTTTCTTTTGAAAATTGTTTTAATATAGTTGGTATGCCTTATTTTAAATTATTATCTTTTTGTATCAATGTTAATTTTTATTTTCAGGGTTTCATTAACACCAGCGGTAACAGACATTTTAGTGAAAAGGGGGTTTAATATAAATATAGAAGAAGATGCGGGACTCTCATCAAAATTTAGAAATCAAGATTATGAAAAAGTTGGCGCCAAAATTGTAGACACTCATAACGCATTTTCTAACGGTAAATACTGAATTATCTTTCTAAAACTTAACTAATCCTTTTTCTATTTCTAGACATCATTTTAAAAGTGAGACAACCTTTAGAAATTGAAGTTAACAAATTTCGAGAAGACTCGACTCTCATTTCCTTACTTTTTCCTGGCATGAACACAAATTTAATTAATCTGTTAGCCAATAGAAAAATTAATGCTTTCGGTAAGTAGATATTAAACATGCAAATTATATTCCACATATAATTATTAAAGCTGTAAATATAAATTAAAATACTCTCCATTTAAAGGTTGAATTGCGTCCCCTCTAACAATTTTTCCAACTATGTTTTCCATATTCATTTCAGAGTAATAGTTTTACTTTTGAGAAGGAAATGTATGTATGAATTTTGGTTTTTCTACATACACTTATGTCGCCTGTTTGGGCGTCTTATTTTTCAATCTTCAGTTTATAGCTGAGTAGAAAATTTGGTCCAATCTTTCTTTAGTTAGTGCCGAAAAGTCGCACATAATCTATTAAACTTTCTCACTTCAACTCATATAATAATAGACAATTTTAGTGGTCATTTTTTACCTAAAATATTTATCTGTAAGGTTAATATTGGTTGTCCCAGTGCATTATGACTTTGTCTACATCTTGACAAGCAAGTTTCCAGTCTTCCTCTAAGGGACATGTGTGAATATGCTCTATCCAAGTAGGATTGTCCATTGAGGAGACTATTTTAACCATATAAGACACTTTTTAGTTTTTCATTACTTTAAATTCAGATTAAAATTTTTAACTTGATATATTTTTTGAAGACATTTTATTTTGATGAACTTTGCTATAAAAATAAAACGTACGTAATTTTTTTGGACAACATTGTTCGAGTACTTTGAAACATTGTAAATAAACAGTAATATTAATCACAAAACTCGAACATTTTATTAACTTCAAACTAAATAAGCCAGGCAAGGTAACAATATCCAAGTAGCTCTGCTACTTCGTTGCGATTTCGAAGGGTTGTACTTGATTGAAAATAGTAGGTAGGCGAGCCAAGGTGGCCATCGATCGATTACTGAAAAATCCGAAACCATTCTCGGATTATCCTTTTAGTTTTTTTTTTAAAGATACTAGCTCAAAATCTCCAACTGCCACATCATCTGAGGTTGGTGGTTTTGAGTGTATTTCACTATCGTCCTCATCATCTGAGAAATACATCATTAAATATCTTTCCTTCAATATCCCTTTCCTCCTCGTTCCTCGTAGAAGACTTCCTCGTGGTCGCTACTGCTGCTGGAGTGTCCTACACAACTTTTTTAATTTCTAAATTCCTTTTTTGTTCCAACAACTTTTATTTTTATTGTACCTAGTCACCCCAATTGGGTGGATTTGGACTTGTCTTGGGCCCCTCTAATATAGACCTAGCTCATTTTTCTTGCCACGCCGAGACGAGTCGAATGAGCCAGCACGTGTCTGGATGCGTTATGGGTAGCCAGACACCTTAAAGTGGCACAAAAATGTCAACTACGCCCATTCTCGAAATTCTAAGACCGTGTCAACCTTTGGCTTGGCCCAAAACCTAGAAAAAAAAATTGTTTGGATTTTTAAAACGCATCAAAAGTGCAAATGTGAGCTCGAAAAAGTCGAAATTCCAGAAAATATGTATGTTTTGTTTTTAGCCATGGATTGCATTCCACGTATATCCAGGGCTCAGGTCTTCGATGTTCTAAGTTCCATGGCCAATGTTTCTGGTTACAGAGCTGTTGTTGAAGCTGCCAATCATTTTCCACGATTTTTTTCGGGTAAATAACGTCACAACATTCAGAAGACTGAATTTTCAAAAGTATTATTCTTTAGGTCAAATAACGGCGGCAGGCAAAGTTCCTCCAGCAAAAATTTTAATAATAGGAGGTGGAGTAGCAGGATTAGCTGCTATCGGGCAGGCTAAAAGTATGGGAGCCATTGTTAGAGCTTTCGATACACGCGCCGCTGTGAAAGAACAAGTGGAGTCGTTGGGGGCTGAATTTTTAACTATCAATATTCAAGTAAGTTACTAAATATATTACTTTCTTCCTACAAATGATTATTATATAACGTTTTAGGAAGAGGGTGGTACAGCTGGAGGATACAGTAAAGAAATGTCACAAGAATTTATAGACGCAGAACATGCATTATTCGCTAAACAATGTAAAGAAGTTGATATTATAATTTCAACTGCTTTGATACCCGGGAGAAAGGCACCCATTTTAATATTGAAGGTAAAAATATAATTCGAATTGAAAATAAGATTTTATTAGATATCTATTTTGTAGGAACATATTGAATCTATGAAGCCAGGCAGCGTAGTTGTCGATTTAGCGGCTGAAACGGGTGGTAATATTGAAACCACAAAACCTGGAACGATTTATACATATAATGATGTAGTACACGTCGGAATTACAGATTTTCCTAGTAAGTTACCTACCCAAAGTTCCACCCTATACGCCAACAATATTTCCAAATTTTTACTGTCGATGGGTAAGTAAAAAATATTTGTTCTCAAGTTTCAAAAGATTTTATTTTCTTTGTCTTTTTAGGCGACAAAAATCATTTCTACATCAATCTAGATGACGAGGTAGTACGTGGCAGTATTATTTTAGATAAAGGAAAATTACTGTGGCCTCCTCCACCTTCTAAAGTCTCCCTTACTCCTGCTACTGCTACTAAAAAAGATGTGGAGGCTGTGAAAGCTGTTATAAAAGAAATTTCGCCTTTTAAGGCTAATTTAAATAGATCTTTAATGCTGACAACAGGTAAATTATTCCTACTGCTGTTATAATCAATATACTTACTTTTATATTTTTTAAGGTGTTGGATCATTATTAGGCCTTGGTATGATATCACCAAATCCAGAATTCACGGCCATGTTGACAGTATTAGGTTTATCAGGTATTGTGGGGTATCATACAGTTTGGGGTGTTACTCCTGCATTACACTCGCCCCTAATGTCCGTAACTAATGCAATTTCTGGGATAACTGCAGTAGGGGGACTGCTTTTAATGAATGGCGGGTATTATCCAACCAATTCAGTCGAGGTAAGAAATTATCCCAACTTAGGTATGATAATGGGGAGTTCAACTTGAAATATTAGTCCATCTTTTTTGCATTATTTGAGAAAAAAAAAATGAATTCCTTTTAAAAAAAAAATCGTTTTTTCTTTAATTTAACATGAAAAAATTGATATTTAAAAATTACTGCATCTATGCAACTTGTAGTGCACCTACGTAACTTATGTGCAATAGCTGCAGCATAATATTAACGTGGGCCAGTTTCTCTAAATAAAATTGACTCTTTTAAATATAGATGACGTTTGCTTATAAAGTGTCGTTTGGTCAATATATTTTTAATTGTGTTTACTTTTACCTTTGTTTACATATCTTTACAAATACAAATAAATACGGAACATTATCAACATCAACCAGCTCTACAGAGTACAAACTACAACAGTGACAGTGAAATATGCAGTAAGCAGACGCTGACGCGACCTTTCGCTTAATCAGGAACGCTAGTGCCCAGCACTTATGAACCAAACAGCAAATTATTACCTGATCTCGTTAAAATAGTCGTTTTCTTTATCTAACAGCGTAATCTAATATCTATTTATCTCTCGATTATTAATGCGAATTCACAGTGGATATGTCCAAGTTTTCATCTTTATCCATTTATCATATAATGGTTTTCTCCATCTTTGTCTGTATAAGTGAGATTTAACATCTGTTGTTCATTCGTATTCTCTTCTTTACACATTTGCAGTTAATGGCTTGACGGTAACTTCATTGCACATAAGTGTCACGATCGTAATGGCGGCATATTCAAATAATTAAAAACGTAAATTTTTACATTAATTTATTCAAAAATCTAGCTCAAATTACGATAGAAAATTAAACTATGGGTTTTATTTGATTAAATCTAACTGTTAATAAAGAAAAAACGTGAGGTTATACCTTTGTTATAAGGTTATTGTGGATAAAACCGTTTTATTTTTACCTCAAGTTAATGTAAAAGAAAATTATTAATAGGTCATATATTATTCTTGTTAATTTAAAATTTGATTAAGTACAGAATGCAAATTTGGACTTTCTCAATTTGAAAAATTGAATTTCCTTTAAACTGAAATTAATCGCAAACTCTGAGATTATTCAAACTGATATTATATGTATAAGGTTGATTGTTTACTTGTTTCGTATGAGGCGTTATACACGCCAGGAACAATGAAAGGAAATAAAATTTTATTTTCAACAAGAATGAGATCCACACTTCTTGCCCTTTTTTAAATTCCCTAACCGATTTCTTCCTCTTGTCCGATGTCAGGCTTCGTTTTCCAGTACATCTTCGCTTGTCTTATATAGAAGGAGGGATATCTTAGGATTAAAAAAAGTGAGCTCATTTTGGCGCCAAATTAAGGGTGCCGCTGTTAACCGTAAGTTGGCCGCTGCAGAAACCAGGAAATTGCAACATTCTGTAATTATTTTTAAATTATTTAATTACCATTGAAAAAATCATTAGCTTCCTTAAAATTAATAAAAGGAAAAGAATTAAAAACATGTGTAAGAAAAATTTAAAATCAAATAAAAAGTATAATATTAATATATAAATATCATTGGCAACAAAAATATATCACTAAGTCGAACATATAAACATTTCACATAAAAACATGAGTTAATAATAAAAGTTATATATTTAAAAATCAACAGTTTTTTTGCCTACGGAATTTTGACCACATTTTGGCCCTTCTATACACTCCATAGCTTGAATAAACCATGTTTTTAAATCTGATAATTATTTTAGTGTTTAGCAGCTACTGCAGCATTTGTGTCATTCATTAACGTATTCGGAGGATTTCTAGTCACTAAAAGGATGTTGGACATGTTTAAAAGGTAAAATAATAACAAAATTTCTATTAAATTTATATTTTTATTAATAATACAAAATTTAACTAAAACAACACGACATTAAATGGTAAGTGTTTTTCTACAATTAAAAACTAATGCATGAATTTTAAAAATAAGAAACAATATAAAAATTTTTTTATAAAGATTTTAAACAATCAAACTTACATATTTATGGAATTTAAAATATTTATTTTAAATTTAAGGCCAGGGGATCCTAAGGAGTACAACTCTCTGTATGCAATTCCAGCAGTATCTTTCATGGGTGCATACGGATGGGCTACCATGAATGGATTAGCTGAAGTCCATCAAGCTGCATATTTAGCAGCGTCCCTGTGTTGTGTGGGAGCCTTAGCTGGTCTTAGCTCCCAAGCAACGTCGAGATTAGGAAATAACTTAGGAATAGTAAGTATATATTAAGAAATAATACTTTATGTCTATATCACATATTTTTTTTAATTGATTGGTAGGGGAACTGGCTTCTAGTTCCGACAAAATGCGATTATCAATACATTGTTCAATTAAATTTTTTACAAAAAAAGAACAAAAGTTGCAGCTAAAATGAATTAAATTGAAAGAAGCATAAAACAAATTAAAAACATTGAACGTTGTGTGCGCACTGGTACAACAATAGATTAAAAAGGGACCAAGGTAAGTGTTACGCAAACCGGCAGAAAATGGATAGTAGGAAGGTTAAGCACCAAAATTGGTTGAACACAATTTTCAAGTGATCACCCCCTCGAAATTGGTATTTATCCATATTCAAATGTTCTGCCGGTTTCGGCCCCAGTCCAACAAGACTTTGTAAAAAACCTAAATTGAACAATGTATTATTATGGGCATGATGATGGCATTTTGCCGAAACTAGTTCCCTTACCAACCTATTAAAAAAAAATATATTATGTGCTAGTAGATACAGTTTTATTTTTTCTAGTGGTTCATTCGCATGTAAGAATATGGATAATCTTATGGACTTAAGTATATGAGTCTAAATTTTATTTAATGATTATTTTTTTGTTGTTGTTATTTGCAGATAGGTGTAACTGGAGGAATAGCAGCTACCTTAGGACAAATTGCTCCTAGTAACGAAGTTCTAGCTCAAATGGCAGCCTGCGTTATAGCAGGTGGCGGTCTTGGTACACTTATTGCCAAAAGAATTCAAATCACTGACTTGCCCCAACTTGTGGCTGGATTCCACAGGTAAATAATTGCACAAAATAGCTTGTAAGTTATATTATATAATTTTTTTTTCAGTTTGGTAGGTTTAGCAGCAGTATTAACTTGTGTTTCGACGTTTATCCACGATTTTCCAACTTTTGCCACAGATCCTGCAGCTAATGTGGTTAAAACAGCTTTATTTTTGGGAACTTATATTGGTGGAGTAACTTTCAGGTAATTTTCAATTTCATTTGCAGTTGTTTTATTTATATGTTTAGTGGTAAGGAATTATTGTTTAAAATACAGGGTGGGGTTGGGCAATTATCTCCCCGCGAAGTGTAGCATCGAAATTAATAAAAAACAAAATGAATAAAACCCGTTTTATTCCATACGGTGCATTATTATGAAAAATAAATTTCATTCGTATCATATTCAGCTACACCAAGAATTATTACCTCAAAATTTCGCACTAAGACTGGCACATTGTAGATGGCTAATTAATGAAATAAATACCGAACGTAATTTTCTTAATAAAATTATTTATTTTGATGAAACGACTTTCCACAAAAATGGTTCTGTATACACAATTTTCATTATGATTCTGACAACAACGAATATCTTTTTAGAACAACATCTTAATTCCGGTGGTCACTGAATTTTTGGGCGGACCTAATAGACTAGGCGGTCATAAATTTCCCAAAACAAAGCGAACCCGGAGACGTCAATCAAGAAATTAGTTTATGTGTTTTTATTCAAAAGATTGATATTTATTAAAAATTAATTTGAAAGAAATCAGATTTACGCATTCAAGTGTAATCTTAAGAACAGAGCAACTGTTATTCTAACTATATACCAATGCAAACCAATGTATTTAGAATAAAGAAAAAAAAACAAAGCTTGACTATTAAATAAATGAAGCTCCTGGGAACAAAGAAATTAGTAAAAAAGTTTGTTTGATTGATTTGATTTCTTTGTTTCAAAGAGCTTCAATTATCTAATGTCAAGCTTTGTTTTTCTTACGTGCACATAATTATTTTTTTATTAGATTTCAATTTTTAACGTTTAAACTAAGACAAATTTTAAAATTTTGGCATCGTCTCAACCGGGTTTATGTTGTCTGCTACTGCAGTAAAATTTTTATTGTCAGAGAATCACTCAAAGCAGTTTGATTTCACAAAGATAGCTCACCTACGGTTCGCTATAATAATTATTTAATAGGTCTCTATTTCTTTTATTGAACTAAACGTCGCAAAATTTCTATAATTTGTAGAAAATGATTTCAGAGGTCTTCTACACCATATACCTCTAATATTGCTAATGTAATGTGGTAATTATTACCAGGTAAATTTTCGCTATTGGCTAAATTTGTAATTTGAAAATCACTTGATAGGGCGGGCAAGTCTCCTGATATCACACCGTTAGATTTTTTCTTGTGAGATTATATTAACGATAAGGTGTAACCACAAAAGAAAATATGTAAGAGTGCATCCGAGAGGCCTTCACAACAATCATTCATGAAATGCTTACAAACGTCCGCAACTCGTTAAAAAGAAACAAGTGAAAAACGGCAGTATTTTTGCCGTAATTTCAACAGAATATATGTGACTTACTGAATATCTTATATTTTTTAGTGGTTCATTAGTAGCTTATGGAAAGCTTCAAGGGGTATTAAAATCTAACCCTCTCCATCTACCTGGTCGCCACGTTTTAAATAGTTCCCTTTTATTAGCGAATATTGGCGCTGCTGGTTACTTATTTTACGATCCAACATTAATGGGAGGTCTTGGAGCTCTCGGCACTACTGCCGCTTTGTCTTCAGTCATGGGCGTCACATTGACTGCTGCAATTGGAGGTAAGAAAAATAAAACCTGCCAAGATATTGTAAGAACTTGGTAGTTGAATTTGATTCAAAGATAATTAAACGGAGCTACTAAGAAAAATTTTGGCTTCTTTACTAGACTATAAATTTGATTTTCTTTCAGGTGCTGATATGCCAGTGGTTATTACAGTTTTAAATAGTTATTCGGGTTGGGCATTGTGCGCAGAAGGATTTATGCTCAACAACAGTCTAATGACAATTGTAGGCGCCCTAATTGGCTCATCTGGTGCCATTTTATCTTATATTATGTGTAAAGTAAGTAATAATTTATTGCCAAGCATTACATGTATAGTCTTGCTTATCGAGATTATAATGTTACTTATTTTTAGGCAATGAACAGATCACTTCCAAATGTAATATTAGGCGGCTACGGAACTTCCAGTACCGGTACCGGAAAACCCATGGAAATTACTGGTACACACACTGAAATTAATATTGATGGTGCCATAGAAGCTATTAATAATGCCAGAAATATTATTATAGTCCCTGGATATGGTCTTTGTGTCGCTAAAGCTCAATATCCTATCGCGGAAATGGTTACCAAGTTGAAAGAAGCAGGGAAAAATGTCAGATTTGCTATACATCCAGTTGCAGGTATGATCATAATCCTTAATACATTAAGATGTTATTGAGTAAATAACATGACATGACAAAACAATAGATTTAACGTAACAATTTTATTTATTCAGTTATTGCGTTTTTATTTATCTTGTTGAGTTATGAAATCAGTCATTACTTGATATTCAAAAATCCTACAAAAAGTATCAAGTAAATGCTTGGCATTATTCATTTTTGATTTAAGGTCGTATGCCCGGTCAACTAAACGTCCTCCTGGCGGAAGCTGGCGTTTCCTACGATGATGTTCTTGAAATGGATGAAATAAACGACGACTTTCCAGAAACTGATCTCGTCTTGGTCATAGGCGCCAACGATACAGTTAACAGTGCGTCTCTGGAAGATCCTAACTCTCCAATTGCAGGTATGAGATATAATTTCTTAAGATATTTGATTTTATTATTGACTGTTCATCGTGTCGCTGTTAGTTTTTCTTCTCCAAGAACTAAATACCATAAAGGCGGGTTACTTTGCATATGTTTACAAGTATCTTATATACAGGGTGTTTCATTACGTTAACTGCAGATAGGGGAAAACTAGGCGATCTCAAAAACCCCATACTTATATGGTCTTACTACTTAATAACCAAGATAGGGTGTTTTACCTATTTTGCCAATTTCTTAAAAAAAATATTATAAAATATTTCGACGCAAAAACAACACTCTGTATGTCAGATTTTTCTAAAATAGATTATGTATTTGCAAAGAGCAAAATGTTATTTCTTGTAAAATTTTGAGTGGAATTCTGAAATGGTGAGAATTGTGGGAGCCCGAAATTGTAACTAAATTTCTTTTTAATGTGACGTACACCAACAGCCACCTCTTATTGGACAGACACTGGATTACGCTGTTCATGAAACATGTGTTCTAACGACACCGAGTTGAGCAATCGACATGGGCTGAAAGTACCATTTATCACCATAGGCATTGTATTCGAATCTTTGTACTAACAAAGGATTTCTCTGTCGCACGAAGGAAGCGAGAGCAAACTCGAAATTAGGCTGTTGGTTATGGAAATAGAAGGAGAAAAGGCAGAATTCGTCATTTATGGAGGTGTGTTTCGAAAAACGGAATCGAATTAAAAGAAGAAACTGCGTTGCCTCTTTGAAGAAGTTGCTCTTGCTTCGTTGACTTCTTTGAAAAGATTCCGCACATATGGAAACTGACTCTCTGTTAAAATGTTTGATACTCGGGGGTATTACCCAAATATCGATGCTGATAAAAAATATCCACGGGCGCAAGGTTCAAAATCGCGACCCCCATGAGTATTTTCTTACATTTTGGATTCATCTTAAGAAGCTGATTTAAAACCCCATTACACCTATAATAGAAACTAAATATTTTTGAAGTTATACACCATTGAAAATAGCATTTTTTCAACTTTAAGTGATTGCTCCGGTCACACGACACACAATCGGACAAAATGACTTACCTGTGCCACACCGTGTATATATGAGATAGACATATGTATAATGGATTATTACAAAGGGATGGTATAAGAATATGTTTATATGCTCTTTTTCACTCTTCTGCGTATGGTCAAAAGTAACTCATGAGGATCGCAATTTCGGACCTCGCACCCGTGGAGACTTTATCAGCATTGATATTTGGATAATATCCCCGAGTATCAAAACATTTTAACCGAGGGCCCTTTTTTGTTAATTCCTTTGAAAAACACCAAAAGTTTCAATGCCAATAAAGTTGGAAATATAATTTTCTTCCAAATACTCATATTTTCGGGTTTTCAATTTAGCAACTAAACTACTAGGGACATGGGACGATACAAAAGTGTCTACACAAGTGAAATCAAAAACAACGGGTCTACCGCACTTCCATAGAATGTGTATTATTCCACCTAGTCGCTTATCATCATTATTGGAAACATCAATTACTTCTAAAATGGCAAGAATTTTGGCGGAGATCAAGGCACGTTTAATTAAATCATTAGAACGACTTGATGACGTGGAAATCGACCAGCGTCAATTTACAACTCAAATTACGTGTCCTTTTGTTGCTAACTTCTGATTCTCATCTACACTGATGTTCCACTAATTTTATTTTTGATGGAAAATTATAACCATAAGTACTAACAATTAATTATTAATCTCAAAAAAAAAATAGAGGTGTCTAAAAGGTGTATTTGCACATTTGCTACTTAAAGCTATGTTCGGTACTTCAGAATCCGATTTGGTCGATTCAAGTATACCTTGTATATAATTTTTTCCTGTAGGACCACCAATACCTTCACTACACAGTTAATAAAAAATGTTCTTCAATTACTATTACATTGGTCGTACATCACGTAAAAAAACAATTCAAATTAATTTTAAATGGCAGTCACAACTTATATTTCATTTGATTACATTGCAATATCTCCTTGAAATTTGTTTTAGTCAGTTTGAACAAAGATAAACCTAAATTTGAACACTTAAATATAACGGATCATCACCAAAATTTTATGTTTGATGTAAATGTGTTGTGGATATACAGTTCTTCTTTTTCAGGCATGCCAGTTTTGAACGTCTGGAAAGCAGAAAATGTAATCGTTATGAAGAGATCACTGGGAGTTGGTTACGCCGCTGTCGATAATCCAGTGTTCTATAAACCGAACACATCGATGTT
The DNA here is from genome assembly GCA_963243735.1 of Neocrepidodera transversa. Classification (NCBI taxonomy): domain Eukaryota; kingdom Metazoa; phylum Arthropoda; class Insecta; order Coleoptera; family Chrysomelidae; genus Neocrepidodera; species Neocrepidodera transversa. Next base: position 6,943,318 of record OY725350.1, read on the forward strand.
GCTGGGCGACGCTAAGAAAACTTGTGATCAGTTGCTAGCAAAGGTTGCCGCAAATTAGGTTAACATTTTTTTAAATTTAAGATATTTTTTGACATATTTATGGACAGAAACGTTAAACGATTGATGTAATTTTGCTTTACACAAAAGTTAAATGTTTTATGAGTTTTTCTAATTAATGTTTCTGTGTAATTTTAAGGAAAAAAGTGATATTTTTTTAGACTTTTTAATGAATTGTCTATATTTGTATATAATTACAACGAATTTGTGTATTACGAATAAATATAGAGAAAAATAGTCTGAATGTTGAAACTTATTGCTTGATATTCTTTTCTTGTATCACAGAAAAAATATTTTAACAATTTCTGATCTATTATTTTTCGAATTTTCACCTTTTTTATAAAAATGCTATTTTCCTGCAAATTTTAGCTCTATATTACGATAATAAATTTGTATTATTACTTTTGGCTTTTTACTTTCCCTGCCCCATCCAAGGGAAATTATTGTAAGCGAGCAAAAAAATTGAGATATCAACGGAAATATCGATTTAATGTGAGTAATCTTCCCCGATAGCTGTCGAAACTTTTGACCAAGCAAGTTGAAATTTGGTATGAAGGCTTGGTGTGTGCTTGGAATGCGACCATTAGTTTTTGTTTTAAATTGACCCAGTAGTAGGTCCTCAAGAACAACTTCGATTCTTATTTTAAATGGAACTATGGTAATAATTTTGCACCAATATCGTATTCACCATCGGCTCGTTATTTTAAATGCGTTCCATAAATTAATGTAATGTTAGTATCTAGTAATTAAAATAATAATCATGTCGACGTTTTTAAGCAACCCACAATACGGTTATATGAAAAAAAATTATGTCTGTCTAGATGGTTGTATGTGGAGACGGTAACTCAAGAACCAGTCGTCTGATTTCAAATACTTTTGGTACATGGAATATTAACAAAAAGCAATATCTTGGGTAGTTTCACCACACCCAGGTTTGGAAAAAGATATCAAATTAAGTCACCGATGAAAACCACGAAAAAACTCCATTTTGCTCTTTTAAAGAGTTAATCAAAATGATATTTTTCGCGGTTTTCATCGGTGACTTAATTTGATATCTTTTTCCAAACCTGGGTGTGGTGAAGCTACCCAAGATATTGCTTTTTGTTAATATTCCATGTACCAAAAGTATTTGAAATCAGACGACTGGTTCTTGAGTTACCGTCTCCACATACAACCATTTAGACAGACAGACATAATTTTTTTTTCATATAACCGTATTGTGGGTTGCTTAAAAACGTCGATAAAAGTAATTTTAAGCAAAACAATTTTAAAATTTTGTACAATACTTCCAACCGCACGGTGGACTGGTGCGGACGATGTATTTATTAGTTGTCTATGAAAATATTATAAATAAAATTTTATAAAATTAGATAAAATTTATTAATAGCAATGAATTACATGATAATTTTATTCATTTACATTTAAAAATTTCGGATTTTCAATATCATCACCAACTTGGAAATGATAAGAATAAGCCAAACTGATTTTATGTTGCATATCTACGCAAATCCCTATGCATATTTTACCCATCGTGGCTTCGAAGTTTCTGTCGAAGTATTCGCAACATTTTTTATCCATAATTTGTTTATGAGCGCTCACAGCTACCTCTTGATTACTTTCGGATTTTTGCGGATTTAATATTTTCGTCTCGATAAAAATACCCACACCCGAGTCGTTAACCGTTAAAATATCTATAGAATTACTTAAATGACTTTTAAAAATTTCCGACTGAGTTATACAAAATTTGCTAGCCATAAAAGTAAAAAGAATATTTTGAAAATCGTTTGAATTTTTAGGAAAATCGTTATAAGAAGAATTTAAAAACAAATCGTTGAGGTTTTTAGAAAAAGTCTCAAATTTCGCTTCATCGTAAGAATGTACGTTAAAAGCATTCGCCGCAAAATGTAACGCTCTAATATGGCGTTCCTTAAAAGCATATTTTTTAATAAAAGTATCTCTAAGGATCCTAGCGAATTCTAAACGGATTTCAGAGTTTGGTATTTTCAAAAACACTTCTGATTGATCCAAAGTCAAACTTTCATTTCCCGCTAGATATCCTAAATGATATAAGATTTTTAAAAAAGAACTTTCAACGCCGATTCCGTTCTTGTCTATTAAAAGATTACTTAAATTATTTAAATTAATCACCGATATTGATTTGGAAATATCAGTACATCGCGACATTCCTAATAATAATAATTGTATTTCTTCTGATAATTCTCCAACAGTAAATATTTCTTTAAATAAATCGTAATGTTCAGATTGGCACCAGTAATTTAAAGGTACTCTTTTATTGTCCAAATAGTTCAAAACTGACCACATGTTAAAAATATTTAAATTCTGACTAGGTACTAAGTACCCTCCATAGTATTCAGCTAAAATTCTTTCAGTTTTTTCACGATCTAACGTATCTGGAATAAATCTTTTTAAAATTTCAGACAGGTCATCTGCCGTAACACCGTAATATTTACAAAAGTGGTGGTTATCTAAAAAATAAAAATGTTTTATATTCAACGGTGCTGTAGATATACTGGAACAAGTAACAGGGAATACTCCTGTTAAAAAGGCATGACTTACAAACTGATTAGATTTTAGTAATTCTTTGGTTAATAATTGTGTAAAATTAACGATTTTTTCGGTATCTGGATTTTTTTGGAATAATAAACTATCCATATAAGCGTCACAATTATCAATTAATACTATAGATTGTTTTCGAAAATGTAAAAACAACAATTCCGATAAAAATACGAATCCCATCTCCACCTCTTGTACAGATAAATTCAAGTTTAAAACTGGGTCGCAATATTTTAAAAATAACTCATTACTAGATTTTAACAACAATCCGACATTCTTCAGTAAATATCTATGATCTAAAAAACTTTTTCTTAAAACTACTTTAAACTTATTTAACATATCATCAAAATTGCTTATTACACTTAAAGGTTTGAAATTTATCGAAATTATAGGGTGTTGTCCCATATGGTCTTTACAGAATTTTTGCTTTTCTGTAATAGCGAGTCTCTTATCTCTGAACATTTTATAATTATCAGTTTGTCTAATATCTTTGGAATGTCCATCTTCATTAGTTTCAATTTGTAGAAACCGTTTAACCATGTTCCAATTTGTCGATTTACCAAAACCATGTGGAGCTGTAATCAACACGTAATTGTATCTAAATAACTCTTCTATTAATAAAGATTTATCAATGAAAGCTGTAGTTTCGACTACTTTACTAAAATCATCAGTACCAAGACTAACTATTTGTTCCACTGGTGTTGAATCCAAATGAGAAATATTGAGAGTATAAGAATCCTGTTCTCCATATGGATTTTCCTTGATAGTAAAAGAATTTTCTTGAGGAATCATCTTAAAATAAAATAATGTTTAAATAATTAAGTAATAATCGACAATCACGATTCAATTTTTAATATTATCATAATAATCCAACATCCGGATAATTCATTCATTTGAAAATTTACCAAAAACCATGAAACTGTTAGTTTTGGTTTTGTACATTTTATAGCAAGAGAATCTTTAATTATGCTAATTAATAACTAGTGGTCGCCAGTGGTTAGAATTCGACCTTAATTCATTAAATTTTAAACTTTATGTTCGTACCTATTTTTCTTTAACGCAAAATAAGGCCGCATATTTTGGCACTCGCAAATAAATTCAAAATATATATAGGGTACTTCCCGTTGACCTAGAATCATGAAATTTGGCAGTAAGCAAGGTCTCACAGTACAAGTAATTGGGCCATACAAAATAGTTATTTGTATACCTCAGTCGCGAAATACCTTTTTGGCGTACAGAAAGAAAAGTTATCGCCGAGGCCGCTTGCAGCCTAGGCAGGATAATCTTGGGGTCGCTAAAAAGTTTCGCGACCATGGTATATACACACTATTTTTCGTGTAATGGTTAAAATTATTAAATTATATCATTGCAAATAAATATATTATTGGTTTAAAATCAGCAGTAGTTCAATTTAATTAACAAAATCACAGCTGCTATGAAAATGCCCATATTTACACAATTTTTTGAGAGCTATCGACAAAAGGAAAATATATCTGACATTGATAGTAAAATTTCAGTATCTTGTTGCTTCAACTTCTTGGGTAAATATAAGATGTCTAAAAACCCTGCTGTATCCACTGATTCGATTTTGTTTCGAACTTTTTGGGAGTACCACCTGTTGCGTTCAATAGAACTTACCAGAATTCTGTAAGATATGGCGCTAGTTAGCATTGTTCGAGTCCTCGCTGAGTTTTGTCACATTTTGTGTGGACAGTGTAAAGCTGTAGATTCGAGCACTCGTCTGTATTCATTACTAGATTATAAATACACCTTGTGTGATCTGTTTACTATGAGCGACACATGCGCCATCTGGAATTTCTAATGTTAAACTCTAGTAATCTCTCAAAAATCAGTCAAACTTTTACAGGTATAAGTATAATTGATATTTAAAAATCAGACATCTTAGGTGAATACAAGTAATAATACAAAATTTACCATTAACGTTAATATGTAGGAGAGATCAGTTGAAGATGGCGCAGCTGCTAACATGACGCACCTCTAGTTTTTGGTTATTGTAACACTATACACTTAATTCAAGTTTCCCGCCCTCATCTCATGCCCAACACTTTTCTCATAATGAAAACATCGGTTTTTCTGTTTTTTTCTTTAATATAACATGAAAAAATTGATATTTAAAAATTACTGCATCTATGCAACTTGTAGTGCGCCTACGTGAGTTATGTGCAATAGCTGTAGCATGATATTAACGTAGGCCAGTTTCTCTAAAATCAAAAATTTCAAATATAGGTGACGTTTGTTTATAAGGCGTCGTCTGGTCAATGCTTTTACTTTTACCTTTGTTTACGTATCTTCTGGGTCGTGTTGATGACATAAATTTGGTTGCTATAGTAAAAGGCGTTGGAAAAATTATGGATAAACGATATAAAAATTGTTTTGTGCCATATTATTTAAATACAATAATTAAAACAGTTAACAAAAATTTTGTGACGGTTCCAATTATGAAGACCACCAGAGGCATTGATTTCAGACTGCGTCATCTTACAGAAGCGTCTAGATCCCAATTGCAACTCGAGTGCCCACCGCTGTTGCCATCGTTTTGTATGTTAACTTGAAAGTTTGATTATATATTATTTTGATACGAAGTGGTCCAGTGCTAGAGTGCATGCTTTACACATAAAACTTCCTGGTTCGAATCCCGAGGATTTTTTTTATCTATTTATTTTTTAATACACAGGTAGATTTAGATAGTCAAGACTTCTTTTAATAAAATAAATATTTTTCTTTTCGTCAATGAAACACTTAAACCTGGCAACAGCGGTGGGCACTCGAGTTGCAATTGGGATCTAGACGCTAGTTCATCTTACCCTAGAAATAATATACTTGTTATCCACAACTTTGTATATTTTAGATGGGGAACATCATGTAACAGAAAATAGGAAAATACGTGAAGTGACAAGGAATTACGAAATTTCAAAGGCCAAGATGCTAAGATGTCACTTAAAAATTAGAAACAATGTAAGACAACAAAAATCAATTTCATTGGACAGAGCACCCATTTTTACTTCACAGCAAGAAAATGAAATTTTGCAATACTTACAAAACATGGCTAAATTATTTTTTGGAATTACCAAAGATTAATGTGTCGACTGGTTTATAAGTGTGCAGAAGCCAATAATATTAAACATAATTTCAACTGAACTATTCAAATAGCTGGTCATGACTGGTATGAGAACTTTTTGACGAGAAACAATGGAATGCGCTTAAGAAAACCGGAATCAACTAGTGTAAATCGCATAACAGCATTTAACAAAACAATATATAAAAACTCAACATTTTTTTTTAATAAAATTTTGAAAAGAATCGCAATTATGAAGATTTTATTACAAATTTTACTGCATTTTTTTTAAATTTTTAATATTAAAATTTATCTAAAAAAAATAATTTAATAAGATAAACATTAAAATTAAAATAACTAGCGGCGAAACTATGCGGATTTGGAAAAAACGTTGACAAAATTTGTAGGAAATTTTATATTCTACAATTTTCATTTACTGTGATTTTTCATAAAAATCTATAATTTTGGCTCAAAATCTAGAAAAATTCGCAAGTTTATATATATATTTCTTACACGCCCTCTAGAGGCGAAATCTTTGCGGGATTCGAGAAAAGAGTAACGACAAAATGTGTAGAAAATTTTGTTTTACAACGTTAATATCCTGTAACTTTTCATAAAAATGCATCTTTTTCAATTTAAAATAAAAATATAAAAAAATATAACTTTTTGATAAGTCTGGCGACAATGGTAAAAGCATAGAGTTCGTGAGAACTGCAACTTTGAAAAAGTTTATGTTATGATAGGATTAGGATGTATAATGGGCTGCCCCATACAATAAGAGGTCACCAAACCAAAAATTTTTCTATTAAAAAATGTATATAAGTATTTAATGACGCATAATGAATATTAATAATAGTAATATTAAGTACTTTGTAAAAAATTATATGTATTAAAAATACTTTGTAATATTAGCTAAAGCTACATAAAGATCTTTTTCTACTTTTAACCAATTTAGCAAGATAGGCTCCAATTATAGTGCTACCATCTAGACTTAGCCTCAGTTACTTCCTGACAGACAGACAGCCGTACATATTCCAAAACAGGAGTTTATGCGGTACATACTGGAATAGCATTTCCAGATGTTTTATTTTGTTTATTAATTATTATATGTACTTGGAATAGTCATACTATGTTTAGGTCAATCAATTGATACATATTTAAAACTAGAATATAATTTGTTTTGTAATTAAGATTAAAAATAATCCACATCAAGAAACAAAGCAACTGTTGATCTTTTGTATAAAATTCCTATATTAATATTACATACATTTTATGTAAATTTCTTATACCACTGCAAAATAATTTTGACATAAAAGGAGATAAACTTTTAATTAATTTGGGTTTATAAATGTTACAAAAAATTTAGATCTGTAAATGAATATCGTTATTTTTATATCATTTAACATTTAGATAAAGTGTTCTGGACATTTTCACCAGTCTCGAAATTAATATTTGCCTAAAAATTACTTGCAATATACTTTAATGTGACGTAACATGCTTATGTACTATTTAAGTAAAAAATATTATCATTTTGTTTAGTACAGACAGGCATGTTAAAAATGGATTCAGTAGACCAAAGTAGATCGAAAAAATTTCGAAAGTTTTGTTTGAGAGCAACAATAACCAACTGTATAGTCTATATAAAAGTGAAACAAGTGTATATTTTGTACAGAATATGATGTGAAGTGCTGCCTTGCTTTTTTTAATGGCATTCATGGAACGCTTTAGTAAATTTATGTTTTATCTTAGTTTCTTCATGCTCTTATTTTAATTTTAACGGCGCAACGAATTGGAGTATGAATAATAAAAATTTGTTATGGCAGTATCATTTTTTTCTTATTTTTGTTAATTGGCATAATTAAAGACACTCTTAGGCAAACCAGTTGTTTTAGGTTTTTTGCACTTTTTTCAAATTCCGTGCAGATTATTGTCTTACAAAAAAAATTACCTCTTCTGTGTTTATTCCTCCTGTAGATTCATTTTCTTCAGTTTCATTTTCTTTTTTCTTAATACGTTTTGCTGCTTTAGGTCCATCCACAAATAGAATGTACCCTATTTCAAGAAAATAATGATACTATAAAATTTATTTAAACAATATAATAAAGTTAAAAGTCATTTCCTAAGTTTAAAATAAAGTTAAAATTCAAAAATTAAAATAAATCTTATAACAAAAATTATTGAAAAGTTTATCTTTAAAAATCGATTTTTATTCATTAAATCCGGAGGGAAATTGAGTTATTGATGTTAAATCGATTGTTTCTTTTGGTTTCACTTACCATCATTTTGTAGTTCATTTGCTGCTAAATGGTCTCGATGCGTCCGCCGTAAGTGTTCTTTTAGGTTTGTTGTGTTACCAAAAAACTTCATTTTTCTGGTACAAAGTTGACATTGTACGGAGCCTTCATCAACCAGCTTAATAAAGTAATCCCACACTATGGACTTTCTTGAACGAGGCATAGTTATAATAATATATTATTTTAAAATACCGATTTAATTTTCAATCGAAAAGATATCGATGCAATAATGCCGATGGCGAGGCGATTAGTTGAAGAGGGAGGTGGCTGTCGTTCTCTGACACAGCGTTGCCAATGCTAACTTTAAAAAATCTGTATATAAATAACTGTTTTTGCGTTTCTTTGTCGCTATTTATATTTTTACATGGATCGATTATTCTTAAACTTAAAACAAGAAAAAAATTAAAAATTCTTAATTGGACACTTTAACAATATTGAAAAACGTTTAAAGCATATTTCTATGACGTCATAATTTCGTTAAATGGCACGGTAAGTATGTTATTTTGTCTGAAAGCTCGGGGTAGAAAGTGGACGCTGGATTTCTAGACTCTTGTGCGATAGGAGTATTACATATATGCATTCAATGTTGTGCCGAAAGTGCGCATGATCAGTATTTTCCTCATTACGGACGGGGTGTGTTTCAGTGTGATTCAAAGAGGATTCAGATTCCATATTATGATTTGTATCATTTTTTATTAGTCACTATATTATTGAAGTTTAATATTAGTCAAATTCCACTTTTTATGTACACTTTTATATTTAATCACGAACCGACAACACACAACTGATTATAAGCATTCTAAATTCAATGACTTTCAAAAACTAGGTAGAAGCATTTCGCTTTCGCTCTCGGTGCACACTATGGGCCTTGCAAAAGGCGGATGCTCCTATAGCATAGCACGCAGAACACAAATTTAGACAAACCGATATAGATATATTTAACGCTATAAATGTACGTGGTTCTTAGTAATGGCCGACTGTTCGCACATTATTCACGTAAACTTTGTCCAACTACTAAACCGACCGCTTGGCTAAAAATTTGAGAAGTGGGGAACGAACCAACAAAGGGAAAATTAAAGAAGTGGGGACGCTGGAGGTGTCGGTTTAGTTGTTGGACAATCTATATAAATGTTCCTCCCTACTAACTATATATTCTAATGCTATCTTTAGCATCCTAACCTTAGATCATATATGTAGCATATATAGATTAGTTTGTTTTGCAATGAAGGGGGAATAAAATGGCCGACGAGCTCTTATTGGTTGATTTAAATACGCGAATAGCATTTGACAGAATTGACAGTTCTCTTTTCACAGATGCGTGTCTCGTAAATGGGTAACAGGTTATATGAACTGTTTATTGATAAAGAACTAAAATAATATGAATAAATATACCGAATAGCCAAAAGAAAGGTAAGGATATATTAATAAATGGCGAATTGTAAGTTCTTTAAAATATTTTAAACATAAATTTATCTAGATATAAACACTGACTAATCCAAAAAATTAAAACCTTTTTAAAACGGCACGCTACTGATTCAGTGGCACATTTGGTACGTCTCGCCTCACCTTGTCTTTCCCCGCAAAACCAAACATGATTAAATGCTTATTATTTCTCTATGTTTAAGGTCTAACATCCTAATTACGGTAACTATTTTGAGTGAGATAGAGATGGACTGATGCCCGATTCCACCAACATTTTTAGGGCTTACTTAACGCTAGGGAGAGAATATCTTTAGGTTAGGGGTCGATTTCATTTCCACCAAGTAAAATCTTCACCTAAACCGGTCTAAGGCAGCCCTATATTTAGGGGTCCAAATTTCTCCACCTAAACAGTCACCTAGTAAGGGAATGGTGAATTCTAACCTCATTTTTTCAATATTTTCATCATTTTTGTGTATTTTGTGTATAATTTTTGTACCCATACCGTTTTTTCGCTTAAATATAATAATGGAAATGTTTGACGACGACTTTGAAATACTTGATTTAGTTCAAAATGGATTTCCTAGAAGAATATATGATAGAAATAATCACTTTGATGATATGGATAATTTAACGTTTTTTCGTCGGTTCAGATTAACTAAGCCAACGGTTGTACGTGTTTTGGAACAAATAGAGGATCAGTTAGAATATCCAGATGACAGGTGAGTCAATGAGTGTTTTTATCCTTATTATCTAATTGTAGAATGTAGATAATCCCTTTTTGTATCATTTTTAGAAACAACTCTATATCACCTGTAAATCAGCTATTGACTTGTCTAAGATGTTATGCCACTGGTGGGCATTTAAGTTCATGTGCTGATTTTATGGGGATATCTGTGAGTAGTGCCTCACGAACTGTGAAAAAAGTAACTGAAGCAATAGCTAGTTTGAGGCCCCTCTATGTAGAAATGCCTAGGTTAGAGGCTGCAGTTGTTACCAGCAACATGTTTTTTCAAATTGCTTCTTTTCCAAGAATTCTAGGATGCATTGATGGGACTCATATCCGCATCCAATCACCAGGTAGGGATTGATAACATGAACAAAATTATAAATTGCAAATTCTTTCATTCAATACTCATTTGCTTATTTAATCTAATTAGGAGGTAATGACGCAGAACTGTTTAGAAATAGGAAAGGGTATTTCTCCATTAACACTCAGGTTATTGGAGATGCAGAACTTAAAATTAGAGACGTAGTAGCAAATTGGCCAGGATCTAGTCATGATCAAACAATATTTATAAATAGTAGAATACGCGCTAGGTTTGAAGCTAATGAATTTCCAAATTTCGCTCTGCTGGGTAAGTCAAAATTGCTTAATTTTCATTCTTCAAATTAAGGCCTAAATTAATGTGTAATATAATATTTTTAGGAGACAGTGGATATGCATTAAAGAACTATTTGCTTACGCCGGTAACTGATCCACAAACTCGACCACAACAACTATATAATGAAGCTCAAATAAGGACAAGAAATACAATTGAAAGATTGATAGGGGTTTGGAAAAGGAGATTTCCAATATTGGCGTATGGCTGTAGACTCAAAATTGATACTACTTTAGCTGTAATTCCTGCTACAGCAGTACTTCATAATGTAGCCATAGAAATGAAGGAAGGTGAACCTCCAGCCGAAGGCAATATAAGAAATTTACATTATTTAATCGAAATGGGAAATATTCCTGATATTCAACTGCCGCAGGCACCAGAAGGACAAATTTTTAGAAATGATGTAATTAATTATTTTGCTAATTTATAAATAAAAACAATTTTTTTCATATTTGTACTTTATCAACTGCAATTTTGAAGAACATACAAACATATATAGAAACTCTTAAAAGAAAATAAACATATTGCATATAATATAGCATAACTCTTAAACTAAATTTTTAGAAACAAACAAATTCTTGGAACATCACAGGGTGACTTAAACTTCACAACCAACAAAATACCAGTGGCCCTAATATTAATTTTTAGCACAACATTGGCGACTCTAGTAATAACTCATCAGAGTCTTTAGTAGCTAAAGAGGCAAGTTGTTTTTTTTTTAGTAAAATATCCAACTCCAACGCTTGCATTCTTAACTTGTGCTCTTGTTTTAGACATTCAGCCAATTCAATTTTTTTGTCCACCAACATTTCATATTTTTCTCCCAATTTGGAAGATGTTAGTGTTACTACTGTATTGGGTCTTCTACGTGATGGTACAAATTTTTTCTTTGATACTTGCACAGTCTAAAAATAAAAAGAAACGAGTTTTTAGGTATTATTGTTTTAGGTTATAATAATAAAGGTTTATTAATGAAAATTAAGAAATTCAATCAAATACTGAGAATTGGTAGAAAGTAAAAATACTTTAATATGATAAAACACAAGTATTTCATATAAAAACTAACAATTAAATTCATAAAAATACCTTATTAACATTTTCCTTTAAAACATTGCTAATCGGCCTTTGTAAATGTACCCCTTTTTTCCAAATGTGTGATGGTAAACATTCACTAGGCTTTTGAGATTTCTCATAAACAATTTCAATATTGTTATTACTATAACTGCATGTAGGTATATCCAATGATCTCTCTGATTCTCCTTGTTGGATTAATGGATCCTATAAACAGGCACAATACACAATTTTCAATAATATACCTACTACTCAATAATATTACCTCTTCAGTGGCATCTTCATTCAGTACCTCAACATCAGATGTTGTAGCGGCAAAGGTTTTCACACTATCCTAAAATAAATATAATATATTTTTAAGTTTAATTTATAATTAATAAATTTTAATACTCAGTGTATGTACATACAGTTATAGCAAAGAATAAAAAATCTAATAATAAATAAGAAATGACTACCTGTGTATCATTTGATTCACTTCCAATTATCATTCTCTCGTTATTTGAATCGAATTTACTTCCCAATCCTAAAACGGACTTTTTATTAATTATTGACAGTAAGAGGTCATCTTGCTGGTTATTATGTGGCCCAAGGCCTCTGCCTCCACCAGTTTTATATAGTTCTGTTTTTATTTCCGCTGTTTTTTTTCGTAAATCTTCTTTCATTTTTTCGTAAAATTTTTTTAGGGACTCTACAGGCCTATAATAAAGATTGGGAGATGAAGTATTAAATTGTTGACATATTTTTTGCCAGGTTTCTTTTTTTTCTTTAACTGAAACACCATCGGTTTTTTTATTTTCTATAACATCTTTTTGGTTTTCCATAATATTAAGCAACAGCTCTCTTTCATTATTAGTGTAATTCGGAGCTCTTTTTTTGGATACAGTCGGATCTTTCGAGAGATCCTCTTGCTGGTTTCCTTGTTTCATTGTTATTATTTTATTGTTTATAACTATAATTGCAAACAGGTAAACGGTCAACAAAATAACACAAGTTGTGATTCACAACACTACGAAACAATGTGCGCAACTTACCTTGACAAAAATAAAAAATCCCCACATTTTTGCGATGTTGCCAGTGTCTTTCTCCACTTAGTTAGGAAATTCATAATTTTGATTGGTGGAAACCATTCTACACTTTTAAGGTATCCCCAAATTAGGTAAGCCCTACCTATTCTTTCCTTACGTGAAAGTCTGTGGAAACCGGCATGAAACATATTTTTATCTTTTTGGGGCATCCGCCATTTTCAAGACCCATCGCGTATTATCTATATGTATTGACTCGGCAACATTGTAAGACAAGCAGCGTCCTCTCTAGAGTTTAATTCCAACAAGAAAAAGAACAAGATATTTTCATATTCATTTTCATCTAATCATCTACTATTTATTTTTAAATGTATGTTTTAATTATTTTAGGAGTTATTTAATTAAGTGTTTTATTATTTTAGTGTCAGGAGGATTAAAAATGGAAACGAACGATTGTTTACCGACTGGTTACACTTATAAAATAATACCTTCAGATAATGAAAATTTATTTATACTTCGGATTAAAGAAGTAAACTCTGAGGAAACTGCGGAGGTAAATCACCCTAATTTATTTTAAGTAAAAAAAAGGCTTTAATATTTTCACGTTCATTTTTAATTTTAAGTACTCTCTTTAGAAAACAGATATGGGAATTTACTTGTTCATAAATGAAATCCAGATCTTGGTTTTCTCCTTCACCTTTGTATCGATTCACTAAGATTAGGAATTCCATTTTTAACATGTAAATTCCCATATTTCTTTTTTCTAAAGAGGGTCCCTTAAATTGTATATTTATTTATTTATTTATTTATAATTACAATATCCTCGAGCAAACAAAATTACGGAATAAGGACAAACAGTAACAGACAAGAAAAAGAAAATTAATACAGAGCAGTATTTCTACAAAGCTATACATGAATGAAAAAAAAACCCTTGAAGGGGAAAAAAAAGGAAGCATTCATATACAGCTAATCATTACAAAACTAGGTATGTACATCATTAAAGACCAATTTTTGGACGTCAGTCATTCCTACATATTACCTTGAAGAATAAATTTTCTAATTAGTGAAATATTTGTTCAAAAAATATCTAAATTTGATTAAATCGAGTAGTCAGCGATTATCTGATTTAATGGTGAAAAATTATATATAAAAGAGAATATTAATTCTAGAATTTGGTCTAGAAACTCTAAAATTTAGTGATGATACAATTTTATCACATTTAAAAATAATATTAACAATTTTATATAAAAACATTACATAATGCATTGATCAGCGACGGATTAAACTACAACTATTAAAACTGGTATCAAAGTATTATTGAGGTGTGCCTCTAACAGGATAAAGACCGTCTAAAATATAAAAATTGTGAAAACTCGTGAAGTGCTTAGTTTGTGTATCATCTGTACCTAAACGGAAAATCATTTTGTTAGATTTAGATAGTTAAGACTTCTTTTAATAAAATAAATATAAATAGTTAAGTCACATCTGTCAAAATTATTGTTATCTTTGTCACTTGGAGCGCTACAGTCGCGTGCCATCCTGGATTGACCGCCTCGTAACAACTTTTACAGGTATAAATGGAAACACCAGAGTTTTTAGACATCTTATGTGAAACATATCATTTTATCTATGTGTCAAACATAAAAGTGAAAATGTATGCATATTTTGAAATACATGTTGAAATTTTAAAAAAGGCCGAAAAAGCAACTCAAAATTTGTTACCAAAAAAATCTAGAGACGCCTACGACAGTGAATATGAAAAATTTATAATTTGAATGACAGAAAACTAATGAAAGTGAAACTGTGCTGCTTGGATACCATTTTCTCCGAGTTTCTTATGGTCCAAATATTTAATGATAAAGAAGACTTTAATGGTAAATAAGAATATTAACATCGGTAATTACCATAAGTTAACCGAATTTTTGAACCAGAGGTCAAAAGGATACCAGCCAAAAAAGTCTAAAGTTCTGTCTAGAGAAGATGTTTTAAAATTTATTCACAAGGCACCGAATGATACGAATTTATTGAACAAAGTTGTATTAATATTTGGTATATTTGGTGGATGTCGACGGCAAGAACTTGTTATCATGCTAGTTACTCTTATGTTAATTCGAATAAATAGTGTTAACTTAATATTTACATAAGATGTTCATTTTGTTAATAAACGTTATAAATAAGTTAAATAAAAACTATGTTTTGTCTTTATGTAGTTGGTAACTAAGCAATAAAAACAATATTGAACTAGTATGACATAAAATTATTTTTTTTTATTCTTTAAAACTAAATTTAGTAATGTAACTAATATAATCTATTAAACAATTACTTTACTAGGAGTGTTCGGAAAGTTGGGTGGGATTACCCCCTCTTTATTATCTTATGAAGAGCTTATTAGGATGATTATAAATAATGAAAGGACTATGTTGAATAAATAATTAAAATTACTATTCCTCACAGGTAAGATGAACTATACAGGGTGTCCCGGGACTAATGGAAAAAAAAAATCGGGAGGGTATAGCTTGAGCTAAAATATGTTAGTACTTCAGATAAACTTTTTTAACACGGGCTCTCGTTTTCGAATTATGGGCCTCCAAAATTGGATTTTTAAATTCGTTTTTTATTTTTTATTTTCGTACTGTTTATACGATCTTTATAAAATTTTCTGTATGATTATAATGTACGTGTATGCTTATTTTAGACGTGTAAACAGATTCATATTATTGCCTTAAAGACAGGGACGTAATAGTCGTAATAGTTAAGGATCCAAAATTTTTGTATCGATGACACACCCTGTATAAAAATTAAAAAAATGGGTTAATCATACATTTAGCCAACGAAAAGATACTCTTGTTGGAATTCGATAAAATTAGCCGTTTGGCTGATATTTGCATTTTATTAATTTTTCCCATTAGTCCCGGAACTATATTAAATATAAATACAACTATATAACTATAAAGAAATTGTACCAACTAATACCTAGAATCAAAAGTAGATATAAAATAGTTACTAAACATTAAGCATTGGGTTTTCGGACACTGGTCTGTTATAAAATGTATAAAGACGATTTGATGACTAGATCGATTCAGCAAGACTTTGATATTACACAGAAGACCTAAGAGAGGGAGGAGTTCAGGACTGGAAGGCGAAGGCAAGAGACAGGAAAAAGTGGAAGAAAACCATCACCAAACTATGGACATAAAAGACCTGCATGCAGCATGGCATATATAATATTTTCCAACACCAAAATATAGAACGAATTTTAAAATTTAAAACAATGCTTATTCAGACGAAGGGTTTTTTCTTTATATAAAAATTTATTTTCATTCATATAGAGTATCGAAAAATAAGATGAACGTGTTTCATCGAAATTTTCGGTAACACATTGAAAATGGCGGTCAAATTTTTGGACTTTTAAATATTTAATTTTAAGATCAGATTCGTAAAGAGCATCTAAAAATTAGATAATAAAAAAATGATTAATTACTCTACATTATTTTAAAGTTTATTCAGGCAATCCTTTCAATTAGGTCTGGAAAAGGCTAGTTCACAGAGCGCATTCTGAACTGGTTTATTTCTTCTGTAGAACTAACATTCTTTTAAATCTTTTAATGTTTCTTTTATAGGTATGGTTTGGAAAATATAAAAACACCAGTTATTGGACTTGGAGAGTATCAGAAACATTTCCCCATTCAGGTAGAATTAATATTTTTAAAAGAAAGTATCGCTGCGAACATAAAGTGAGTTCCTATACTCGGGTACAAAATCCAAAAAGAATTAGAGAATCAAAAAACACGAATTGCCCGGCGTTTTTTACAATGGCAGTAAAAAGGTTTAAACAAAATTCGAAAAGTAAAAACCCAGATTATCATATAAACCAAGAGTGGCCTTGTATTGTGGAATTTTGTTACCAACATAACCATGAAATGAAGTCAACTCCAACATTAAATTATCCATTGAGTACTGAAATAACAGAAATTTTTGATGTGGGTAGTAATAAGTCTGAAAAAGTCCTTTTCCAAGTTGCTACTGATACTGAGCCTCTTGAAAATTGGACTGAAAATGATTATGAAAAAACTGTAGAGAATATAGAGGAAAATATCTTTGATAGTGATGTTCCTGAATTGCTACCCAATGCTTTAAAAATCCTGCATACAATAATAGAAAGAATTAAAAATGGTGTCTCTGATCAACCTGAAGGTTTTGTTCCAGCATTAAACAAAATGGTTTTGAACTATGAGAAATTTGTAAGAACAGATCAACAGTTAATAACATCAATGAACAAATTTGGAAGATAAAAAACAGAAACTAAAAGAAATTCTAAGCTAGAAAAAGATTTTGGTAGAAAAACTTAAAACATACTGAAGGGAATTTAAAGTAGTCGAAAAAAGAAAGTCAGGGAATTTTCTAACAGAAGAAGTCTGAGAATTTTTGTAAAATTTGTTACTATATTATCTTTCCTGTCTGCTAGGATGGCAGTATCATTGGCGAAAGTAGCTATGGTGTTATTACCTACCTCTAGAGAAGGTCTAGGAGCAGACCCAAAACACTATCCCGAGCTTTTATTATAAATAAGTCTGAATTTAATTTTATATTAATATAATATTTTGTATTAATTATTGAATTTATTAAATATTTAATATAAATTATATTGATATCTGCAACTTTTTTAAATGTCCAAACAATAAAAGAAATTATGCGATTTTAAATCATTAAATTTAAATCATTTCTACTAACCAAAAAGGCTAGGATGTATCTGACTCAAATATCATTAGATATTATGGATCTAGAATTTAGATCACTATCATGCAACAAATTAGTATTTATACGACTTCTCATGAAATTCAAAAATTAAGTTATTTCACAGCTAAATATTCAAAAGTTACTATTGGAAACCATTTCCAAAATAGAGTTTCTGTATCATTCAGATTATTTGCACTGTTGCGTAAGAATGTAAAATTTAGTATTTATATTAAACTTGCCTTATTAAAATGCTTCCTATCATTTCTAGCACCAACTGGAATATCTACTATTAAGGCTTGTATAGGAAGAAGAACTATTTGACTCATTATATAATGTTACGGGTTCTTAATAATACGTATGAGTCCGAAACTTTCTTTATTTCTCACTTACAAGTACAACTGTTACAAGCATGAGTATCTATCTAACTAGGTTAGGTTTCTTCTCGCGCCCTGTTATCATCAATCTCCCCAACCCCCCAAGGGTGCCAACTCTACTAAATAACAGAACACATTATAAAGGTCGACCGTAATAAACTACCTACCCTTAACCACATTTAACAATGGTTTATGAGTACGGCCATAAATTCAACCTCGTTTCAAAACATAGACAGCTCTCTGGTCCGTATAGTACAAATTTTGTTTTTAAAATAATAGGTATTGACCTATACTTAAATCATATTGTATTAACTCTTAAGGTATTTTTTGAAAATTTCTAATAATTTTTTAATATTTTTTGAAACTGACATTTTTGAAATGTTTAAAATACTTTTAACTATACTATACTAGCACACAAACCATTAGCAACACTTCCCCATCTTAGGTAGTGATGCTTTTCTTCTATGAATTTCAATTAGGACTTGAGATATGATATAACTCCTAATCTGATAAAATAAGGTTGACAGTGATATCTGCATCCAATATTTGTCAGTAGTCCAATAACTGCTTTCTGTAGCCAAAAAAAGTTTAATGACATTTGACGAGTTTCCCTATAGAGATATTTTATAGTCATCATATGAATGTAATAATGGAAAATTTGGCAAAGTATGGCAAAGTTTAAAAGAAATATTGAAAAAATTAAATCAAAATCAAAAAGGGGTAATACATTAAATGAAGAATTTGCTAGAAGTTGTACAAACTACCATTTTTATAAAAAGATGAGTCGTAAAAACGAGTCTTTAATAATAATAAGTGCAAATGATGTATAAAGTGACTATTACTAAAAAAATATTTAACTGTCAACTTCAGTTATTTTCAATTCCTGAATAGTCTCTAAAATATCATCGCATCCTTTTTGATTGCGAAGCAAAGGCTTATGACGTTCTAATTTATTCAAAACTTCTTTTTTATTTATTCTTACCATCACTTCTAAAACGTCTACAAAAAACAACCCAAATCAAACAAACAGTATATATATATTTCAGCAATATTTTTTTACCTTTAACCATTTTTTGTATTGTTTCATCATCATCGTCAAAATGTATCATTAGAGTGTCTATAATTAATTCATGGTGAGATCTAAATGTTAAATCTAGGAAACTTTCAGGTACATCTCTTAAAAGAATGGGTAAATTTCTAAGCGCACAAATTCGTACTTTATCAGTTGGATCGTCCAAACGCTTCAAAATCTCTGAAATACAAAATAAGCAAAATTATTTATACTTATACAAAATAGACACTTCGGTTATTCTGTTGTAATTTTGTTAGGAATAATTTTTTTTTACAATTTCCTTTGCCAAAGTTATTTAACTGGAGCAGTCAGTAGGATTAAAAAATGTAAAACCATTCGAAAACGCACAGAATCGACAACCGGTTTGGACCTACTACCAAGGATTACAGTAAACGGCAAGAAGCCAAGAAGCAAGAAGTACGTCCGTAAGTACAGATTTTACTTAGGTTGCTGCAATCGAGATATTTTAATATAGGTAAAAGGTAGAATTTTTAAGAAAGAAAAATACAGAGATTAGTAATGGTAAACATCTAACAAACTGTTTTCATGATTTACATAGAAAAAATATATTACGCGGTCATAAATTCCCTCAAAAAAAGCAAACCCACAGCTGTAAATCAAGAAGCTAGTATATGTGTTTTTATTTAAAAGATAGATGTTTATTAAAAAATTAATTTGGAAGAAATCAGATTTGCGCACAGCGCCTCTCTTTCCATTGGACACTCTATGAGCAAGTGCCCAGGACCCCGCGATCGATGGGAGCCCCCCAGAGAAATGTACTTAAAATTAGAAGTGAAGTTAAATTTGAAAATATTTTTCCATAAGCTTTGGCAGTACGCCCGATTTGACTCATGTGGATCAGCTAACTATTCTAATTCGATATGTAAAAGATCATGTTCCGTTGAAAAGTTTCTAACACTTATATCTATCAAAGAGCATAAATATGAGTATTTAGTGGAAACCATCTTCAAATTTTTAGCGAATCATGACATTCCCATGCAGACAAAGCTACGATAATGTTTCAAATATGTCGGGGAAGTATAAGTATACTGGTCGACAAGCAAGAATCAATGAATTTTCCACCTTTGTACCATGTGCGGGACATTCTCTAAACTTGGTAGGTGTCCATGCCGCTGGGTGCGTATCAGAGGCAACAACGTTTTTTGAAATTGTTCAATAAGTGTACAACTTTTTTTTGGGTTCTACCCACCGATGGAATATACTGACAGAACATTTAAGTTTAAAAATAACTATATGATGCCGTATCTAGATAGCATATATGTTCTAAGTGAAAGGTGTACGTTAATTAGATAGTTTATTTTGTATGTTTACTTCTATGCTCGTTCTAATTAAAAGCTAAACGTCGTTTCTTAAAAACAACCTATTTATTTATTAAATCCCATAAAGAATATTTAAATGTAAGAAATTTACCTGGATAAATAGAAATCAAATCATCACCATTCCAAATATTCTTCTTGTGACTATTTTCTTTCAACAATATTAAGCAATCCACAGCTATTTGTCGACTCCTATAGGAGGCATCTTCTAATAATGAAATTAGTAATGGTAAGAGTTTTTCTATAACAGGTCGCAGCGTTTGAACTGTAAATAATTCCACTCCCTCTGTGGGTAAAAGAGCGCTTCGTAAACAGGACGCTGCCATTGTTCTTATTGCTTCAGCTGTAGCACCTGCATGCCAAACAAGAGATGGTACGAAGATGTCTAAAATTATTTATTCACTTTTAAAACGTACGACTAGAGGAAGATAATGAAAAAAAAATATATTCTGCAATAAATTACCTAATACCATTTTCTCCAAAAACCCTGCCACATTTTGAGCATTCTGAAAAATCACCTCTTTCTTATCAAACACAGTGGCCAATACAAAAAATATTTTAAGTCTGCTTTCAGCATCACATTCCGTATCTAAAGCGTCCACCAATATAATTTTTATAATCTCCAAATTTTGTCCAAAAGCTTCATTCATATTAGCTAAGATCAATAAAAATATACATTCTTCTTCTGTAATTGTAACCCAAATTTTTGGATTCTTGTTAATGTGATTTAAAAGTTGACCTGCATATAAATTCCACAAATCTTGAATATTTTTTAATTTTAAGGTTGTTTTTAGTTCTTCCAAAATTTCTTCATCTTTTATTTTGTCAATATTGTCCAGATGTTTGAGGGAAAAGACCGATATAGCTATTTTGAATAAATAATATCCTGTTAGACCCTCAATACCTTTATCGTTTTTTTCTGATAACGCTTTTACACATTTGATCATTTCAACTTGGTATTTGTTCTAAAACATAAAATTATAAGTAGAACAAAATATAATTAAAATTCTAGCTAAGAAGCAAAATATAATTTTATTTAACTACTTTACATACTTAATATGTTTATAGCAAATAAGATTTCAGTAATTACCTTTCTACTACAACAAATACTATCTTCACCCAAAACCTTACAAATACTTCCCACAAAAGGGCTTAAATACTCTTGTGGAGCTCCTTTTATTAAACCTTGTAATACGGTCAAATGCCCGTAATGTGGTCCATCTTCAACAATAGGCAACATAAGGTCAGACCAAACATTACATTTCACAAAACATCCGATAATTTCACTGGCCCTTTCAATATTGACCACAACTCTAATGTCATCATCTCTTGCTGCAGAGTACATAGGAAGAAGTAAATCTTGGAGGTTTTGAGTTATATCTGATTCAGCATGTAGAGCTTAAAAGATACCAAAAGCTAATAAAAAAAAGTTTTGTAAATAGAAAATGATCTTACCTAATGCACATAAAAGTTGGGCACAACGTAATCTGACGTCTTCTTGCCAGCTCATTAATTCACGACCAATGGCAGGTGCTAATTTAATTATATTTCGTTTTACCATCCCTCTGCAACCTATATTTGGGCGAATAATGTTTTCGGGATAGTACTTTGGAGGTTTTATTAAATAATCTGAAAAACATTAAAAATATGTTAGGATGTTAAAGATAATACTGAAATTAAGTAACATTAAAAGATACAAAAGTTAAAACTGTTTAAAAAAATCGGCTGTATTGCCCCAGAACTTTTCCGGCTTGACTGTGAAGAATAGGATTATTTTAATTACAAAATACTAAACACACTATTAATTTATGAAACACATTAGACTGGATAGAGGATTTTTTTAATTTTCTAATGGTACAAAAAATTACCATAGTTATTTGATATTTAAATGCTGATTCGAAAATTCAGGTACCCATGATTTTAGGAAATCTTAATTGTAGCGATGTGCTGCAATGCCATTAACATGACAAACTGATTTCCAAGGTTTTCGATAATACAGATAAACAAAGATGGGAAAGATGATTATTGAATCCATTCATCAATCATCCCTCAATTTCTTCGTTTTTACTTTGAATATCGTACCCAAAATTCCTGAATGGGTGTAAGGGAGAAAGATTCATCTGCATAGCAAAATCAATGACGCTCTGGGGGCCTTCTACTGGACCAATTTGAACCAAAAATTAATGGTCGCATTCGAGGCACACACCAACCCTTCATATCAAATTTCATAAATAACTAAAACGTTACAGAATAGACCCCTCTTGGCAATAGAGAACTGCTGTATCCGTCAATCGCATGTAATAATAGCATGTGCATTTTCCTTAGTTAAACCTACACGTCGCACGTCCTCATTCAGAATATAAGAGTCCAAATCAATGAGAGACTAAGAAAATTACAAAAAGTCATAATTTTTATAATTTTTGTCACGATAGAAGGAATTAAATTGTAAATAAAGTTATTTAAATATCCTAAAAAAAAAATTGGTATTGAAAAAAAAATGATTTTTTTGAGAAGTTGTAATGGAATGTAAAATGTATTAATGTTTAAGAAAAACAACAACAATTAAAAATATAAGATTTAGAAGAAGTAGAGAAGAGATAGTATGAGATAGTAGACAAGAAGAAGAAGAGGAAATTATCAGGATACTAAAATTAAATTACCATTTAGTTTTTTTTTCGTAAAATTTTATGAGGTTTTGTTTAGAACGGAACCCACCTCCCATTGAGATAAGATCTAAATTTATAATGATATAGAGCAGATCGTTATAATATATATCTACTATCTTAAATACAATGTTTTTTGTCGTAAGCAGAGTACTACCAAGCTTTAAAGCTGCTAAGCGACGGAACATTATCTAGTTTTAATTTAATAATATTAAAATTACTATTAAAGTAAGATGGAGTTAAAAATTAAAAGTCACTAAAAACCTAAAATATTCATAATTTTTTCTAACCTAATTCATCTTTGAAGTCTTTTTCATTTTCTTGTTGGAATTGCATGCCAGCTTTTTCCCATAATTGTGCGGCTTCATTTCTAGTTTCAACTACCTCATCATTTAAACCAGTTAATATTAATGGTAAAATTTTATGAAAAAATGAATAACGATCTCTATATTCCATTAACCATCTTGCAGCTACCTAAAATTTATATCAATTAACTAGAGTCTATCTTATGTCCTGATTTTTAACTCACTTGCCCAACAGCTCGTCTGACCGTCGGAATTTGATCAAATAATTTTTCAGCTAATGGACCTACCACCTCATCCAGAGCTTTATAAGTACTATGCATTACTATCTCACCTACAGCATAAATCGCTTCAACTCTTACTTTATATCTCTGATGGTAAAAGCAAGTTAAAACAGATTTAACCAAACTTTCAGCCTGTTTGTGAAAATCTCTTGGTAAAGCAGTTGCAAGGTTAATAATAGTACGACAACTTAATTCTTTTATGGAAGGGTATTTATCTTTAACACTTTCAGCAAGAATTGTAACAGAATCATTTAAAAACGGTACTAATTGAGCTGTATTGGAATACCTTGTTATTATAGCACCTAGTAGCTGAACGATTTGTAATCTTATTTCTTCTGATTCTTCAACTAATTCCACTGTTCCGACCCTTTCAACTAGTACAGGAAGAATGTAAGTCAGATAATAATCATTCAAAGGAAGTTTTACAATAACAAGATATGTTATAAATTTTATTGCCTGTTCACGCACAGATTCAGTTTTATCTCTCAAACCATTTAGTATGTATATATGCGTATCAACGAATATAGTCCGGAGTTCTTGGTTGGTAAACTCATTTTCTATGTTTGATAGATATTTTTGAAGATCTATATAAGTTAGTTTCCTTACTTTTCGATCCGGACTTTGCAACCCAATACACATTTTTCTTATAATTGATATTTTATCATCCAAAATTGCATTTTCAGTAGTTTCACCATTAGTCATTTCGAATTATTTTAATTTAAAAATTATTCAAAAACGAGAGAAGTCGCATTCAGACATTTTTAAACAATTTTGATAGATATTTTGTTGCCATGTCAACCATTTTCAGCCTATACTTTATAGGTTATACAGACAGGATTTTAATTTTTATATAATTAGTCTAGTTGTTTTACTAATGATTATTTTTACTTGTAGGTAATTTACGTATACACATCTTAGATCATATTGGGCTAGATCGCTAGATGTAGCATATAGATGAGTTACATTATTTTTAAGTAACGAGTTGATTTGATGAATCTTAGAGATGCACGCCCCTGTACTGTAGTTGGAATGAGAATATAAAAAAAGAAGACGATATTAACCTCTATTCTATTGACTTTATTAAATTGATATTATTGATAATTATTTTATGACAAAAAAAATGTTTAGAGTAGTTTCTATTTTACGATCAAATGTATTAAATTCAATTACAAAGTAATAGCTTAAATAATTTTATATCTATAAATACTATCAAATAAATTTGTAGATTTACAAGACGAGATTTTGGTCTTAGTACGAGACTTCTCAAAGATGAACCCGAAGATATAGGTCCTATTAAGTTTTCCGCAAGTCCTGCTAGTAAACACAAAGCTAAAACAACAAGAACAGGATATTACGAACCCCGTTTATGGTATGAACCCTACGTACTCATGGTCAGTATTTCAGTGTTTTTAATATATTTTGCTATTCTGAGAGAGGAAAATGATATAGATCTCGAGTTAGGTAGAACTTTATACAGTAGAATCGAAGGATTAGAAGAGTTCCAATTAAAGCAGTCACTCAAGTACAATGAAAAACATGGGTTGAGTACGAATGATATAATTAATAGATTAAAAGAAATTGAAGAAGAAAAACAGAAATTGAGAGCGAATTCACAAGAAAGCGAGTCTTAAATGTGATCAAATTTATTTATATTATTTAAATAATTACATTTTTTGTCTGTTAAAATAATTGTATAATACAACGTTTGCTAGCCTTTTATTTTTCTTATTATTAACAACTTTTAAATTGGTAATATTAAATGAAAAAGTTTTCCCTTTATAGATTTTTTTTCAAAATAATAAAATCCGGCATTGCCATTTTTGTTTATTAATTTTCGATAGTAAAACAGAAAGTTAATAATATTATAATCCCATCTGTCTGTGTGTGTGTCTGTCAACACGATATCTTCTGTTCTAGATATACAATTGACTTCATATTTGGTACACAGATACCTCAGGTAAAGGCTATCTATGGGAATGATTTTCAGCTCCAGGGTTCACTAGAGATACAGGGTGGCGCAAATTTAATTGAACACTATTGGGAGTTCGTAAATCATTATAGATACAAAGTAGTTTAAATTTGAAAAAGATGCGTATTTTCAAGATAAATTTAATGATTTTTTCAAAATTAAAATATCAGGATATTTAGGAAAACCGTAATTGACGATTTTCGTTTTATTTAATTAACACCTTAATTTTTAAGATAAAAATAACTTTATAAGTTTTTTATTGAAAGTCAAATGCTGCTTAATTTTTTAAAACAACGTTTCGTCTTTCAAGTTCCACCTTCAACTATATTCTCACACTACTTCAGTAAGTTATTTTTTCGAAATAATCAGAAACTCTAATATAAGCATATAAAATAGCGTAAAAATATTACAATAAAAATACAGAGTTAAATAGTAACAAAAAACAAAAATATAAAAAAGTTGAGAAATATAATACCTGGACAAAGAAAAGTTAATGTTAAAATATACAATAAAAGAGTAAAAATGTAAAATATAAATATGATATGAAAAAAAAAAATCAAAAAATTGTTCTTGATTATACTTGTAAGAGCAAACAGTGATGATGTCACCATCTTAAGAAGCCGTTACCGTTATATATTTTTTCTTTTAATGTTTTCTAATAGCTTGTGTTTAAAATTGTTAATTGATGGGCAAGTTTTAATATTACCTGGTAGTTTATTGTATTGGTTGAAACCTTTCAAGAAAAGAGAATACATTATAGATTTTTTATTAGTTTTGGGAATATATATATTTGTGTTGTTTCTTGTAGAATAACTGTACATCTAAATTCTAAGTGATAAATTCTTTAAAATAGGAAGGAGCAAAATTGATCAAAAATTTTATGAGTGTAAATATGTTGCATTTTAATACGACTCTCATACCTCTATTTTGCTGTTGCGATGTCTGATTTAAATTAAATAAATACACCATAGACAATAGTCAAATTGTGGTTGGATGATTGACTGATAAACTAAAATCTTGGTTTGCGTTGACAAGTTTTTAGATGATCTGGAAAAAAAGTATAGTTTTTTGATTTTTTAACATATAATCATATAGTGTTCATTAAATAAAAGTAGGTTGTCGATCTGAAAACGCAAATATTTTATTGATGTTACGACTACATTTTTTTCGTTATTTATTTTAATATTCAATGAGTTTAGATTCAAGTTGTTATATTTATATTTTGTCGTTAATATCATTGCTTATGTTTTTTGAATATTTAGCTTTAATTCATTTTGGTTTAAGTATATTTACTAATAATGAATTGCTAAATCTAAATCAGAATCAAAACAAGCTATGAGCATGTTATCAGCATAAATATTAGGAAAATCATAATTTAGAAATATTATTTAAATATAAAATAAAGAGTAAGGGTCCCAAAACACTTCCTTGAGGTATGCCAAAATTATTTATTATTTCATTTGAAACCGTGTTGTGAATTTTAACTTTTTGTCTTCTCTTCTATAAATAATCTTACAACCAACCTTAACCAAGTTTTCTCTCATATTTTACATCTTCTAGTTTTATCTTTTCAGATCGTCATTTTTTACTTGAATTGAGAATTTGGAAAAAAAGTGTAGTTTTGGTTAGTGGTGACGATATTCTTCAACATTTTACTTGATATACCATAAATTTGTATTGTTAAAACAGAAGAATTTGATAAACCATGTTTATTTTATCATTGGTGTTTAAACTCGCTTTTCATTATATTTCATCAATTCAATTTTATTTAATAGTTTTTACAAACTTCATATGGGATTTTAATTAGATGTATATCTTAAAATCATAACTAATACAACATTTATAAGCATTACATAATAAAATTTGTAAGTGGAAACAGCAGCGCTACTCCCATCTGGATATAACAAAATAGTATTACATCTAGTTTCGTTACAAGCATAACAAGATTTTACAGTATTATTTGTTGTTTCTTTTACCCAGTCACATACATCTCCAACGGATAAAGGTTTATTAATACATTTTCTATATATTCCAGATAAAGATTCATCTAAAATAAGAAAAAAATTACTAAATTACATATTTTTCTTCTCAATACGTATAACGTAAATACAAACAATTTTAATTAGTATTTACTAATAAGATTGGTTGTATTTATTAATTGTTAATAATTTATATTTATCAGGTATTGTATTTTTCCAAACCAAATAGTGTGCTAACAGAAATTGTATTTTTAAAGAATCTTACTTTGGCTTTGTATATAAGTTGATAAACACAATGTTGTTGAATTATTATTTGTCTCGCATGGAGTGTAACGGGCATAATTTTCAACTGGATATTTACATTCCTCTGCTGCTTTTTCGTTTTCTGGATAACAAGTGTAACATATTAACTGGCTTTGGCATACTCCTAAAACGAATTATTAATGATTAAAAAAAAATTCAATGCTCAATTAGACACGCTTGTTTTTAAGAGAAATTTATAAAATTTGAAAAACGTGAAATATGCAACAATTTATTTTATTTATTTATTTTATCACAATTTTATCTTGTATCACAATGAATTTAATATAGGTGTAAACGGCACCTAGTTTCGGCTACTTAGCAATCATCAGGCCTAAAAGTAGCCTAAACTAGTCGCCGTTTACACCTATATTAAATTCATTGTGGTACATGATTTTGAGATAAAAATATCATATTATTGTCTAACAAGTTACAACAGTACAAACAGGTCTAACTCTCAACATATAATACTCTCCAACGCAATAATTGGTACCAAAAAATAACAAAGAAAAAACAAAAGACCGTCACCATTAAATACATTAATATTATTTCTATAATTTGTCTCTTAAATCTACTAGATAAGGAAATGCCCACGATTTTAACCTCTGGTATTTACAATTCTGAAAAGTTCTTTAAACAGGAAAGTGAGCTGCCTAATTGGTGATGTAAAAAGATGCGATTTTGTCTTGGGTTTCGAGAGGAAACATTGAAGGCTATATATCCGCATAGAGACGTGTCTTTGTTTTATTGTTTTCATATCTAGCAATGTCAAAGCATTATCATATATAATTGGCAATACGTAATAAATTTGTTCTGAACTAAGCAACTGTTTATCATACCATTTATTCCAATCGTGAAACAACAAGTCACATGTACACCTTTTGACATGTCTCTAAACAGAACTGTCTGCAGTTGCGTAATACAAACCACATAACTAGAATAGTTGAGAAAATATTGTTTATACAGGTTGTTCCTAAATTCGATTAACAACGCTCTAGGGCAAAGTCCTTATGCGAAATTATGCCCATTTAGGTAGGAAACTTCTGTCCGTAAATGCACCCTTTCAAAAATACAGGGTGTTACAATAAAATAGTTTATTATAAATACATTTCAAACGGTGCGATCTATTGTAATAAAACTTGAGGATTATCAGGTTGGTAAACTACTTGTTTTAACGTGAATAGATAATTTCCAGATTTTTCTAGAGGCATGCCGTAGGGGTTAAGGAATCCTTTTTGTACTTCTCAATTTCTCGCCACTGGTTAAAATGATGAAATTTTAACCGTTTTCGAGAAAAACGTGATTTTCTATATGAACGTCCATTTAGTTACTTGGTAAAAATGCGAAATAGTTTTATATCTAATTAATTATACATTAGTTTAATAGAATTCAAAAATCTAAAAAATTAATCATTTTAAACAGTGGTGCGAAATTCTGGGATGGAACAAGGGTGCTTGATCTCTATTGCACGCCTCTGGAAAAATCTTGAAATTATTTACTAATGTTAAAACGAGTAGTTTACTAACTTCATAATCATTCTCTAACCGGCAAACACAAAAGTCACGTGGTGTGCGGGTCTCTTAAGGATGTTTTTTGCAATTCCCGCTATCTTGTATAGATTTTGAGTTATCATCAAAAAATAAAATGGCTTTTTCCGTTCTTTGTTAATAACAATTACAATTTTTATTTTCAGAAAAAAATCGACTTGACAAATTTCTCAGAAATGCAATCCGCGTCGAATGAGAAATCGCTCATATTTTTCTTACCCTTCTAACTATTTTTCGCAGAAAACTCACTTCTTGATTAGACTATCATCCATCGATTTTGATGGTCAGTAGTATTGGGAAAGTTATTTAAGGGATCATATTAGTTATTTAATAAGTAATTATCATCATATATCTTAAGTTTCGTTATGCTAAAATATTTGAATAATAACTAGTACGTCGATTAAGATAAACACTTTTCTTTATCTATGGTAAACACGCTGAGATATATGGCCAAGCCGATCGGGCTGGATAAAATAAAGTCAATGATGGTAAAAGAAACGGAAAAATGCAGTTATTATCTAGAGTGAAACGGTAGTTTTAAAATACTTTTAGAATTTATTTTTATTAAGAAAATTAAAAATATTCCTGCATTTCCTTCCAGTAAATCAACTCAAATGTTTAGTATTACTTATAATTATTATCACCCATATGACGATTTATTTTGAGGTATTAATATGTACTTACCAATAGATACCAAAACACCTAAAAACACAGTTAATTTAAACATCCTAAACAAATTATTTTTTATATATAAAATTAATTTTCGCACAAATATCGATATGCTATTGATTTGAAAATCGGTTCTAGACAAAAATATATTTGATAAAATTAAACCTTTCTATATCTTATCTTTTTAAAGATAAATATATATAGGTAAGGATGCAATGAATGGATTTAGCAATTTTGCTTCCCCCATTAACGACACTTTTCGTTTGTGTGACTCTAACTTTACCTTTAATGGTTCGTTTCAATGCTGAATTATCTCTATTCTATACCTACCTCTTTATAATCTATAAAAATCGATGTCTTGTTTATATTTTATCTTGTTAAGTCAATAAAACATACGACAAAATTGTGTTATAACCAACAATCCGTTTTTTCGAATAAAATGTTTCTTATCGATTGATAAAAATAAAATTAATATTTATTTAATAATTTCAAATTACTGAATTAAAATAATTTTGTCTTTTTCTCAATAAATATATTTATATTAGGCCAAATCTCTTTGGATAATCTTTGCAATGTCTCTACTACTTTTACGCCGACAAAACTGTTATGATTCCATATGTTATGAGATGATCAAAGTATCGCGCTTTTTTGAATCTTAAAGTTTTAAATTGCGCTTTTTACACAAACTGATTCATTTGTGAAGTTATTTGCTTTAAGAATCCTTTATCTATCTTGGTTTTAAATCACCCTGTATTTAATTTTTGCAACCAACATAAAAATGTTTGGCTGCCAAATCGTTAGTTATTTTCTAGAAAAATCCAAAATTCCGTATTACTTAGATCACTATTTTTAAACGAAATATCATGAGACACAAATACCTGGAAAATTAAATAATAATAATAAATAAAACGAATCTGTATCAGTCACAGCTATTAAATTAGGCTTGATTGGTAGCATCCATTAAATATAATAAAAACATGTATTCTATTTTTAATTGATAAACGAAAAAATAACATTTCAATATCTGAATTTGTATTAATAGAATAAAGAGTCCGCAATAGTGGGTTTAGATACATTTTACAACAATTTAATGGATAGACAAATACCTGCGTGCTAAATGATAAAGGGGTCACAAGGCACATGTAAAAAAAACGGCGCTCTGGAGTTTGGTCTAAATTATTAGGGGGGGGGGCTAAACTTGATATCGTATCAAAAAACTTTCAAAAACAAAGTTGTAGATGATGAAAATACCTACAACAAAACAAATTATGCACGCAAAAAAAACAAAGCTAAACTATCAAATAAATGAAGCTCTTCGAAACAAAGAAATTTTTAAAAACTTTCCTCACTATCCACTCCGAGCGCAGCGAGGTTCGGAGCAATCAAATCAGTCAAACTTTTTTACTAATTTCTTTGTTTCGAAGAGATTCATTTATTTAATAGTCGACCTTTGTATTTTTTGTTTGTTCTAAATACATTAGTTTCCATTGGGATAGTTAATAGTTGCTCTGTTCTAAAGATTACAGTTGTACGCAAATCTAATTTCTTCCAAATTAATTTTTAATATCCATCTTTGGTATCAAAACACACATTAATTGTCGTCTGCAGGTTCCTTTTGTTTTGGGAAATTTATGACAGCCTATTTATTTTTAAAAGTATCTCTTCGAAACGTTTTACATTATTCGCACTAATTTTAAATTACAAATCGAACTAGAATAGGGAAATCTTAAAAAAGGATAGTTTATTATATTATAAAAACCATGTATAATTACAAAATATAAAACGTACTTTATTCACTTATAAATATTTCTACAATAACAAAAACGTTTGTAATAAAAGCAGTATACTAATACTGCATTGAAGTCTACTACCACTATTACATAAAGTGTGGTTACATAGATGGAAATGTTTCTTGACCACTGCGTGTTTTTCGGTCACCACTGTACGCATCAACTCGTTCACGGGCTCTACGTAACAACCTCGAAAAGTTGCCAAAACTGTTACGCCAGGCATTTCAGCTAAAAAAATAAATCAAATGAGTTCAAGGCACCTAAAATTTGATAATTTTCATTCATTTGCTCATCAATGAATGTCGAGGTTAAAATATAGTGAATTAGTAAATTATAGAATATTATTTACGATAAGATGAGAGTTGTAGTATTTTTTATAATATTTATATTTATGCATTTTATAATAATGGATTTGCTAATTCATGCGCATTTTTTTAAAACAAAAGGTGACAAAAAAACCACTACTAATTTCTAATAGTACAGACACCTTTAAAAAAACGTTTAAAAAATGTACATGAAGGACTATCAGGACGTTTTAAGACGGGGACAGGTACACTATAAACTGGCAATACTAAAATTCCAAGTGTTGCGTGTGCAAAATCCCAGTTCTGTTGTGTTACTCAAGTTGTCAGTGTCGTTAGTCTATCATTGTCTTTCAGCAATAGTAAAAGAGATGAACTGTGTTTCATATATAACAACAGAAAAACGATATTTTTTTAAATTATTTAATCTCCTTGTATACCATATATAGCGCTAGCAGTATTAAAATAGTTTAGTAACTTTATTTTGGATTTCTATCATCAAGTGAATTTTTGATCTACTCAAATAAAACAGAGAACGGTATGAATTTATCAACTTGATAATTTCTGTGATTGCATTTTAATTTTGTTTCAGATTTTTGAACTAGTGCAAATATATGTTTTGTTCTTGATTGTAAACATTACAGTAAATAAAGGATATGTACGTTTTTTGTGTTTTCATCAAATTCAGCAGGGATGAAAATATAGTAGAGTCAAATCCTGTAACGAGTTTTTATTTTGTACCTGAAAAGCTGCTGTTAAGGGGTGAAATACATGCCAGTATAAGAACTTGGGTTCATAAAGTTGAGGTAATGTTCTATTTTAGGTACTATATGTATATTTTATATTACCTAATATTTTACTGCCGCAGAGAACAATATGTATGTCACCATGTTGCAGCGTTATGCATATACCCACACCATAATATTTCAGTGATAGATGAAGAGTGCAAATTTTCCATAAACCCCCAAAAAAGAGGAGATCAAAGATAATCGAAGAAATTTATGTTGAGAAAAGTGACAGAAAGGCAACCGTAGAAGATAAACCAATTTTCCCATCATTATTTAGTTACTTGGCGTTTTCATTTTTATTATTGTTATTTTTCATATAATTCCGAGCATCACCATCCTAGTAGCGAATACCCAGGCACCAAACGCAGTGGCGACAAGTAAAAGCTGTCCTACTAACCATCAAACACGTTTGTCGGCACTATAACGACCCCTGGAGTATTTATTTCTCCACTGACGCTACCCGGAACAAGTGGCCTACACAATA
This sequence comes from Neocrepidodera transversa, assembly GCA_963243735.1. Lineage (NCBI taxonomy): Eukaryota > Metazoa > Arthropoda > Insecta > Coleoptera > Chrysomelidae > Neocrepidodera > Neocrepidodera transversa. The sequence goes on from OY725350.1 coordinate 6,976,810, forward strand.
TAAACGCGAAGGCGGCGCTCGAGGCAATCAGAAACCTGGACTAAAGTGCCAAAATACCGCGTGACGACGCGAAGAGCGTTACAACATATATAAATAGGATATAAAGTAGGATTCTGTATATTTTAGTACTTACTCTCATATTTTAATACAAAACACGTATTTGTGTTGCAATTCAATACGTGTAAGTTCATCTTCATCCCATTATTACATTCCTTTGAAGTTTGATGGCAATAGAAGCAGTGAAAAGTTTTACCTAAAAAAAGAAAAAAACTGGTTTTTAAATTTTTATCGTTAATAGTTTAATTCAAACTTCTTTCATTCAATTCATTTAATAATTTTTTATTAGACCGTTCAACTTTTTTCAACGCAGTGATAACTCAAGGTTCTTCTTGGGTTTATTTTGAAAAATTATCAAAGATTTATTTGTTCAAGAAAGAAGAAGAGTTTTTGTTGATTACGGGGCGCCAAAAAATCCACTGTTTCATTTAGAATATACTTTTGAGGAAAACTTAATCTACCATGCTATTTTTCGGTGCTAAGTTCGTATTTGATGGCAGCTGTATGCTTTTTCCATGTATTTTTTCGAATCCTTAATACAGTTATTACTAAATAATTAAAATTTGCCTTTCGTCTTCTTCCTCTGGTGGAAGTAGATACTGTTTCAGTAACGCTATGCAATATATGTGCTTTTATAGTTAACGATGACCAAAATGTTGATAGCAAAAATGATCAATTCTAGACTGGCATAAATAAAAAAACGTATCGTTTAAGAGCAGAAAACTTAATGAGAATTTTTAATGCAATTGAAAATCCATGTGGTACTTTATCTCTTAGCGTTGAGTTTTCCGTAAAAACTGTTATAAGTCGGGATGCCATGGTGAACTAAGAAAAAAATTGATATCAGTCCAACGCATAGTTTTCTAGAGCCGTTAAATACGTCATCGAAAAAATTTCAGCTCAATATATCGTGCGATAAAATTCAAAATAAAATTGTTGTGAGCCACCCAACAGATATCTTGAGAGGTTCTGTTGGATACGTTGGACCTGAGGAAGAAATTGATCATTTTGTTTGTTATTTTTTCGTCATAATAATAAGTGGTAACCATTTGATGATCTTATGAAAAAGTCATAAATGTACAAAGTCTATTACATATTTTGTGAGATGTGTTCCAAGTATGGTTATCTCCAAAAATCAATTCCGTTTTTGAAGTAGAATAGGAATTTTGTTATTTTTTTAATTTATCATGGGTTTAGTTTTGTTACGAGAAATTAAATATTAAAGAATAGATATTAGTCTGTACTTTTCCATTGGTAGTATATAGTACCTAAGTGTTTTATTATTATTTTATCAGCTTATAGTTCGTAATGCGAAATATGTAAATTTCAGTAATATGTGTGGAAATGTGTAATGCTGTCCAAAACACAGACTCTCAAGATCTATTTAGAAAAAAAGATCTAGTTAGAAAAATTAAACAAATATATGTAAAGGAGTCACGATAAAATATGCCTTTGAAGATAATTGGTTAGGTGCAGTTTTGCCCTTTTTGTATTTCACTGTAATTCCGGATACAAAAGCAAAAAATAGCAATGAATGTGCAAAGCTGCGCAATAAGAATACTTTCAGAACCTGTGAATAATAATTGTGGGGATTGCTAAGTTGTAACTTTGACATCCGTATAATTCAGAGTACAAGAGTGTGCAAAAGTTGGAAATGGGTGTGCAAAGCTGTACAATAAGAGTACTTTCAGAATCCGTAAATAAAATTTGAAGAAAAGCAGTGGGGGTGCTATAAGTTGTAATTTTGACATCCGTATAATTCAGTGTGTTCAAAAGCTGGCAATGGGTGTGCAAAGCTGTACAAAAAGAATTCTTTCAGAATTCGTAAATAAAATTTGAAGAAAAGCAGGTAACTTTGACATTCGTATAATTCAGTGTGTTCAAAAGCTGGCAATGGGTGTGCAAAGCTGTACAAATAGAATACTTTCAGAATTCGCAAATCAAATTTGAAGATCGAAAAGCAGTGGGTGTGACTGTCCAATTGGCACACCCAAGTAAAAAATTCTATATCTTTCTTTAGAGAAGTATTAAAAAAGTAAATATAATTATGAAAAAACTGTGCAAGTACATATATTCAAGTATAAAAAAAATTAGTGGGGTACCAATTTAGCCGACACTGATTTTAAACTTCAATAAAGTCCATATTTTTTAAAAATGGGTGAAGGAACTTGAATCGAAGATCGTTCAGATAAAATGTACAAAATTACAATGCTTATGCCTTATTGTTAAAACTTCAAATAAATTTAAACAACTTATTTTAAGAATACTATGATTTTTTCTTCAGGATCAATTATTAGTTTTTCAGCTTTACACCCAAATCAATAATCAGTATCTCGTATTAAATTAAGAACTTCAGTTTAAGCGAAAGTACTTAATTCAAAAATTGTTTGGCAGAAAATTAAAACGACAAATTGAATTTACCATGATTTTTTTTATTTATATAAAATTAATTGTCTGCTTAGTTAACGAATATAATAAAGTTCATCAAATTAATTATCGCAATCTGATTCAGAACTTAAATTTATTAAATATTCGGGGATATCATATTAGGTCCCGATTGTCTCAATTTGCCCCGACCGAATTATTCACCTCAATAAACACTCATAAATTTTAAAAACTGAAGGCCTAAACACAATATCATGTATATCAAAACCCATAAGAATCTATTTAATTAACTTATTCATATTGTATAGTACTAAGTTATATAAGTTCACTGAATTATATATTTTTTTAGATCTATATCGTTTTTAGTCATATTTTTTCAATAAGAGCGTAAATGCTTTTCTATATTCAAAATTCAAAAAAAGTATAAAATTTTTGAAAATTTTAAAGGCGCAGATAAAATGTAAAACATAAAGTTTCAAACTTTAGAATAAAAAAATAATGCTCAAAAATTTAATTTAATAAAATACGTTTCACAAATTTATTAAATTAATTACCAACATGATTGTAACTGTGCTTATTAATGTATGTTTTATATTTAAGTTATAATTCTGCCTGACCTCTAAAATGATTATAAAAATGTGACTCACCTAAATCTCCCTTATCAAAAACCACAAATAGTATCCACAAAAATAGAGCTAAATTCATTTCACCATTAAACGAATGCTATATCAATAAATCACATTTAGGTCATGAGAAAATTAATTCTCTTAAGGATTCAAGATATTCTGATGTCGCCAGACGATCCGCACTCAAGTCGTCCCAACATTTCATTCATTTTATTCTCAGTTTGGATAGGATTTTAGAAATGCGCACGTAAAGCGAGAAAAAACATAACGAAACTAGGTACATGCTGCATGTGAATAACTAAAGAGTTGAAAAACATGCTAAAGGTTAGGAATCTCTCTCACCCCACGCAAATGCGATTCTAAAAATAATTAAACATTAGTTACCATCATGTAATGACTTGATGTATATAGGTACACTGACTTAGTTAAACGTATGGAATGAACAAAATTTATAACAAGCTTGAGAATAATTCACTAATTTTAATTAAGTTAAGTCGAGGGATCGATGACCGACAATTCTATAATAGTATTTTATTTCCAATATTTGTAATTAATTAGTAAAATACAACAGTTTGCGTTTAAACTTATTTTTAATATTAGGTACATTCAGTAATAAATAAAACATATTTAAAAATATATAGACATTTTGGCAGTGATAAGATATAGTTCCTTAAAAATACATTTTAGGCTTGTAACAAGCTTAACAAAAAACTAAATTTTATACTACCGAAAATATGAAATCCAAAACCAATACAAATTTATTATTTGAATATAGTAGTTTTTTATCTACAGGGTGGCGCAAATGTAATTGGGACTTCGTAAACACTTTGGATATTTGAAGAAAATGCGTATTTTCAAGACGAATTAAATGGTTTTTTTTAAATTAAAATATCAGGACCGATTTACGAGATATTTGGGATATTTGGGAAAAACCTAAATTGTCGATTTACGTTGTATTTAATCAATTTTAATTTAATTTTTAAAGATAGAATAAAACTTTATAAGGTCTTTAGACTTCTAAAAAAAGGCTTATGATACGGCTCTGTCCGTCTATATGTCTGTTTGTCTATCCGTCCGTCCGCGCTATAACTCAGGAACCACAACAGATAGATACAAAAACGAAAAACGGCAATGGACTTAGCATACCTTGAATATGTACCCTAGTGAGTTTCAAGTTTCTGCGACTTACGGTTTCCCGGACACAAAGGGGATAACAGGCAACGAGGAAGCTGACGCTCTGGCACGAAAAGCCTCAGCGACCAAATTTACGGGCCCGAGCCCATGTTTGGTATTCCTAAATCCTCAGTACGACTCTGGCTGACTAGATGGGCTGTTAAAGAACATCAGACAAGCTGGAATCTCGTGCCGGGTCAGAAAAACAGTAAACTGATGGTCAAAAAGCCATCAAAAGCACTGACCAACGATATTCTGCAGCTAAGCAGAAATAAAATACGGCATGTCACGGGACTAATAACTGGACACTGCCACCTTAGGGAACACCTACACAAAATGGGCATCTACCAAGACGAACCCATCTGTAGACTATGTAATGAGGAGGAGGAAACAGCCTCTCACATTATACTAGAGTGTCAAGTACTTATACGCTGGAGGTACAACCTTCTGGGGACAGAAAATAAACGGGAGGCATTCCCCATAGAAAATATTGTGAAGAGGCTGCTAATCCTGATAAAGGTAACAAAACTTTTCACTTGATAACAACGATACAATTGGCATAGCACAATAAGTATTAAGGCTGCAGTGTTGAGGCCTAAATCCTTAGCCAAAACATCGATTCAATCAATTAATCAATCAATACCGTTTCAAACTGGAGAATTATAAGATGTATGATTTTTTAGAAGCCTCATTTGCCGCTCACATATTTTATTAAAGGTCAATTACCGCTTAACCTAGCCTATCCAATTTTTGAAAATAAGGTTTCATTTTTGAAGAAACCCTCAACTTTTTGTAACGTTATTTGCGTCGTCAAGCGGTCTTTTGGCGCCTTGGTCCAGGTTTCGGATTGCCTCGGGCACCACCTTCCGTTTATAGTGTGAAGGTCACTTGCACGGGCAGCTTCAGTGGAGGGAAAGATACTCCAGGGGTCATTAGAGGCGTATAACTTCGTTTTTCAACGTCGGTGTCGGTCGCAGTATACTCGGCGGTTGATCTTTTTGTTTGTATACTCCTTCTGGCCAGGGCTCTCTCTCTCTCTCTTGCACACAGGGTGTATTTATATTCTGGTACTGAATACAGACGAATGCCAGATTCTGCAGTTTTACTCTGTCCACACAAAATTCAGAACGGCCCCATTTGATGAAAACTACACTAAAATAACTAAGAACTGATGAACGAAACTATAATAAAAGGTAAGGGTAAAATTTGCAATTTCAAAACACACCAATTATAGAAAATACACATTGACACTGATAGAAAATAATTTATTTGAAATCTCATCTGGTCTAAGTGATCTGTGATCAGCTAGGACTCGAACAATGGACCTTTTTATGAACCATGTGAGAATACTGTAATTAGAAGATATAAGTGCTAATATCACTTAGGAATTTTTTTGGAATTTTCTGATAGCTAATTTTGCCGTAATCAGGAAAAAAGAGGGCTCGTGACGTCACGTTCACTAAAATTTGTCATTTAATACTTAATAGACTCGTTCATTTGTATCACAGAGTCGAATATTATCAAACGTTTTTCTGTCTTCATCTCGTTTTGTATCAAATGTCAGATAGGGAAATTATTGTAAAGTGCGATTCTCAATTACCCGATATAAAGGAATTCAACCCAAAATACAAAAAAAACCAAAGTGTTTTCGAAATAAAAAATCTATCGTGGAAGTCTATGTGAAATGGACGTTTCGTATAAAATTTAATCAACTTATATAAGTATTAGAATTTATTTTTTGTAAATAAAAAGGTCCATTCTAAACAGCGCCATTTTACAGCGTAAGCTGGTAAATTTTTACGTTTGCACTGTATACAGCAGGGTTCTACAGTGCCAAACCATTTGCACAGACTTTAGGAGTAAATTATAGGTTTTTTTTTAAATTATCATCTCAAATAAACATAATACACTTTTTCAAAAAAATTTTTTAAATATTTATACTTTTCTTAATATTTTTAAAACCTTGGAAGAATATTTATCTGTGTTTATTACTATGTTAATATTTGTCCTTTCACAGTTACCTACTGTGTCATATTTTACAGGATATTTTTCTATAATCTACTTATTAAAAAAAAAATTCTTCATATAGACTTAAAATAAATTGACCTAATAATGAAATATATAAAAAATTATTTGTACTATAAGACACCGTTTTCATCGCAAACAATAAACTTTAAAAATTAAAATACAACAAAAATGAGATTAAAAATAATGAAAATATTGCTCTGATTGTATTAGTAGAATTACAAAGATCTGTACTGCAAGTCGCACATGTGTGTTGTCCTGGCAAAATTTCACCCCTGGATTTCAGATCATTGAAAATATCTTCACATGTTGCTCCGTATCGATAGGATTGACATCCTCTAGTTATGTGAGTGATTGTAGGAGTCCCAGGTACAACACCTGAAGAGATAAAAAATGAATTACCCCAAAGTTCTATATCTTGTGAGATTTTTATTAATGTAAAATAAAAAAACTGTAAGCATTGTTTAAATTCTAAACAATAATCTCTGTATGCTGTCTATTTGGAAAATTGACATTGTATTATAAAAAATGCATCGTAATTCGATTTTTGTTTAAGTAAATATAAATTAACCCACCAGTAAGTAAATTTAAAATATAAAGGCCCTGTTAGAAAAAAATAATTTGCTTACTTTGAAAAAGATAAAATGCACAAACAGAGGGACCAATACAACGTACTCTCCTTAGTTGAAGAGTGTCACCTGTCAGACAAGGACTTGATTCACCAGGTCCTAGACGTGATACACATTCAAAGCAACGAACGCCAGAACCTGAAAAAATAAAATAAAAATTGCTATTTTTACTATCCTCATTTTTATATTTCATATTTCACCATAACTTAAATCCCAAAAATAGAGAAGATAATCAAAGCTGCAGTTAACGCAACACATGAGCTGCATTTAGACTTACCAAATTCATAAAAGCAATACGCCATTATTCAAAATTATATAATGATCCCAATATATTAGCTCGTAGTTGGATAAATTTCACTGCGGAATATTATCCAAAAAATACAAGATAATTCATATTTATTTTAAAATTAATAATATTAATTTTTCAGTTCATGCTAATATCTATTATTGTATATTATAATATTTTATAATCTAAAAATAGATTTAAAATCAACACAATATTATTCCGTCTGTCTCTGAGACTTTTTTCTGTCTACTTGCAAAATACAGTTAACAAAAATAAAATACATAAGCGACTGTTGCTATGCAAGCTTATCTTTCTCTTATATTATTCCTTCATTATAAGAGACAGAAAATATAGATATATTTCTTCCCGCTAAGATTCTGAATTCAAGGCCATTTACATACCACGTCACATGTCTCTTACCAATGAAAAACCACCAACCCTCCTCCCCGTTAAAATTCAAAGCACAAATATCAATCGCATTCAAACAGTGAACAAATTCTGTCATGCATTCAATAGATCAAAAAAGTTTCTTCAAATAAGTAAAATGGTGCGTAATTAACCGCACCCAAAAAGTTTTCTGAGTTTCAATAACAAAAAATATAAATAGTTTTTACAGTGACTGAAGTGATTGAGTACAATTTAAATATTTATGTTTCGGTTTCATAATTTAAATTAATGTTTCAAATACTGTTTTTATTTTAACATTCATATTGATTTAACTTCTACCTAAGAAGTTTGGTCCTTCGAGAAAATCCAAGAATCTATTTTATCACGCTCGCATTCTAGTGTTCTTTCACTAATATTCATAATTAGTTCAGTGGTATATAATTAGACTTTACATGGCGAATATTTTGTTCAGAGGTGATAGGTCGTAGTTTTAACAATGAATAACAAATTAACCAACTCAAACTAATAATAGGGTTTTATTCTTCTTTTAATTTTACAATTTATTTCAATTTAATATATCACTTTTCGAACCGTAACGTAATTTTTTTAAATTCAAAAGTTATCCAATCAGTCAAATGTGGTCTACTGATGAAGTAATAAAACTAAAAGTCGAGTACCACATAAAATTTATTAAAGATGAAATTTTTTGCCCTGTGCATTTTGTTTTCGGAACCACTTTCTGTGATCTAAACCTCAGAATCCCTAACCCCTGGATAGCCTATTGGTTATATTAGGCTTGTTCCCGAAACGAGTTCCTAACTTGTTATGAACATACTGAGTTGCGCCGTTATAAAATAATGGATCAGGAGTCTGCGTAGTACAAAATAATGGAAGAGTTATTTTATACTGCGCAACTCAGTATATTCATAACAAGTTAGGAACTCACTTCGGGAACAAACCTATTGTGTGAAATATTTGGATTTGGTATTACCACGGGAACGTCTCGAGCAGTGGCGGCTCGTGAACTTTTTAAAAGGGGAGGCTGGACATAAAACGTTTTTATAAAAACATACTTTTCAGCCAATTAATTTAACCTTTGCGCAGCGGCCGTACCAGCTACTTCCATTCCATATTTTTTGTATACAATGTTTTGAAATCAACACATCACCATGACAGTTCTTATGGTGTATGCCGTATGTGCGGGGAAGTGTTTACAAATATCAATAAAAGTGGCGTACGCCGTACGCCCATGGAATTCTAATAAATTCGTTAGCAATAATCCGTCACCGAAGTTTATGGCTTACTTTGTTTTCATTCAGAATGAGAATGGTAATTTCTCGTGAGACTCGTAAATAGTTTAGTTTTGGGCTGAAATAATGAGAGCTAATTGCCCAAAACATCAACATTGTAATAAATCAAAATATTAAAAGTATTATGTTTAAATTAGGAAAACGCTGAATGCGTTACCTTTATCTGTGAGAGATAGATTACAGATTATTCATCACTGACTGAAACTGACAACCAAATAAATTAATTAACGAAAAACTTCCTTACAGATTTCGACCTCGGATCATTTTATGAAAACGAAAGCAACTTTGTTTAAAAACATTCCAGGAAGAATAAAATTTGTTGCCAAATAATTAACTAACTCAGTAGAAGTAAAACTCCAAGTTATGTACCACATTATATTTAACAATAGTTATAGGGCTATAGTTATAATTGGATAATCCAACATATCAACGATGTATATATGATTTAAAAGGGGGATGGGGTAGAGGGTACATGAAAATGAAAAATTGACGAACGAAAAATTTTAGAAAGTTTTTAAACTGAATTAAAATTACTGCATAAAAGACAGATCATTAACGGTTTTTTTTAGTGGGAAAAACCATAATTTTTGATTCACAATGGACACATGCATCGTGCAATGTGAACAAGAACGGAGTAATGAGAGTGTACATAAGGGATGAAATTATTGTTCTTCTAGTTGCGAGAACAAAGAAAAGACGGAAATGATTTATTGGTAAATTGGTTCGTGCAACACACGTGTGCGAACCAGGAATGTTGGTTCGGCAAATAAGGAAAAGGTAAAAAGCCCCAAGGGCCACAGTAGTATAACAGGATCCATTAGGACCATTAAACAGAGCTTGAGATATGGACAGCCTCTTAGAATTAATTAACTAACTGTTTAGATAACAAAAAGTAAAGGGTAAATTATGAAAGTATTGTTTATCACGCAATTCTTCAAAAAAATCGAAATTTATTCTAACAGAATATCAACGTGATCGAACTACTCCGCACATCCAGCAATATTGAATAAAATATTTAATTAGCAAATAATCATTTTTCAAAGTTGATCCTTCAAACGAAAATAACTATATAGAAGATTTTTGCTTTTTTTTATCTAAAATATGCGTTCCTGAAATATCTCGCAATACTTCTAGGATACATTTGTTTACTATGATGTCCTTTGTCTTGTACAAACCAGTATTATATTGGTAGAATGTTTATTACATTTAATAAAGTTTTTCTTTAAATATATTATAGTGTAATAATTTCAATCTACTATTAATATACTTTAAATAGTTCCTAAATCAAAATGTAAGAGTTTTTAAGATAATGTTGTATCTTTTATTTAAATTTTATTTTGTTTTCTAAGTTTTACCAAACAATTATACATAAAATATTGTAATACATACCCACATTTATTAATCCAAAAAAAATAGTAAACAATAAAACAATATACATTTTAAAAAAATTTATAGTACTTTGCGCAACTCATAGAACCCAACCCGTGGCAGTGTTAATTTGTTCTATTTCGAACTTCAAAACGTATTTGCTTTTTGACCCAATAAGGAAATTAACGATGTAGTAAAATTCCTAACTAAAGGAGGTTTAAAATAAAAATTTTATACCTTGTTTAGTGTATCAGTAAACATTTCGTGTAACCCAATAAAAAATTCGAAATTTAATTTGAATGATTTACTAACGAAACTTAAACAGGAAATTGTGATACAGATTTCTGTTGACAATAAATATTTGTGAAAACACTGAAAAATATGGGTCAAGATTAATAGTTCTATTAATAAAAATAGTTTTGAACGCTATAAAAATATCGTACTTAAATTCTTATATACAGGGAGGGGTAGTTCTAAATATGATTTTATCAATTTTAACACTTTCCTTACTGTAAATTTTTCATCGTACTGTTCAAATGGGTACGTTCCAGTCAGAAAAAAATTGAAGGTCCAAATTAACAAAAAAATATTAAATAGCTGTGTCATCAAAAGAACATACTGCTTGCTTGCTTTTTATTTTAACGGTTTTTTTTGCTACCAGGGCTAAATCCAGATCTCATCCCGCCTGATTACCCGTATGAATGGAACTGCAGATGACACAACTACATTTTTGCACTTGCCCAAAGTCTTATCCGACTTTTTCCACTTGAGTTTAATGGAATTCGAACCCATAACCGGGACTACAACCAAATGGGCGGAGGTACATGTGCCACCAAATATACCTGAGCAGAAAATGGTACCGGTAAATGTGCCACCGACCAAAAGAGTTCTTTAAATACATACAGGTATCTGTGCCACTAACAGTAGTTACAGAAGTATTGAATTAACTAGTGTTAGAGTTAGTTATGTAACTACTATACAGTATGTCCAGGAAAGTTGGCAACAAATGTAAAACTTTTATATTAATTTTACAAAAAAAAATATTCTTCATAACGCCAAAATATTTCACCACTTGTTAAAGTCTTTTTTTTTTTAATTTAAAATTATTGAGCACCAAAAGCTCATTTCTGTACATACTTTTGATAATTTTAAGATCCATTATGAAAAATACAAAAGACAACTTGAGACTGATAAATATAACTATACTGAAGTGTAACAAAAAATTATTTCTAGCCCTTTAGTAAACTTATTTAGCCCCTCTCTAAAAACCAATCAACTTACCAAGGAAAACATTAATTTTGTCCTTCCTACAATTTTTGCTGAGATTTCCGGATGAACCTTCTTAGACCATAAATATATTAAAATTAAGTAGTTAACAGAAAAATAAGGTTTACGTTTAATAGACCGGGGATTAAGCATTTAGTTCCAAAAACAACAGTTTTGGAATTTCCAGAATTTCTGTACGTTACGTTTATAAATGAAAATATCATTCAGTCATTAAAATCTCCAGTGGTAATTTCTTGATAATCATTGCTTATACCCTGATTAACCTGTCAGGTAGAGGCCCTTTTATCTGATGGCACAAATACCTGTGTAATTTTAAAATTCTAAATTCGTAAGAGGTAGAATATTATTATTGGTGGCACATTTACCTCCGCCGAACCATAATATAAAGGCTGATGCCTTGACGAACCTGGCCACCGTGTCAAGTATATAAACAGTTTTGGTGCATTTAATGAGTTTAAAAATGTATTAACATGGTTTTTAATATTAGGTTATGAAGAAAAGAGCTTATTTTTCTCCTTTTTGTAATTATTTTTATCAACGATTCCCGCTATCGATATCCTGTAGAGAATTTTCTTTCTCCAAAAAGGCTTTGGCCCTGGATTATAAGAAATGTTTGAAACGTAAAATGACAGATTTGTGGAAAATTAGAGTATTCTGTATATATAATAAGTTTAATAATTAAGAAATGAGATGATTTTCTTGAGTGAAAAAAATATAAACGGGGTTTAAAAATGTACAAATTTTTAATAATATTTTTTACACTTTCAAAATGTGTTTTACGGCGCCCATGCATAATTTCTATAAATTTTTTACTTTATAGGAAAAAAAACATGAGAAATACGATCTAGTTCCTGCAATAAATCAATTATAATTATTTTCAAACACACATTGCTTGCTTCAATTTATTTTTGCAAGGATTTTTAATTTAATGTTCATTTTTAGTTAGATTTGATAGATTAGAAGTGCCAAATGAAATTGAACATAACAAGTATGATTCAAATTTTAATCTTAGCATTTCTATTTAAATCGTGTAAGTATCATACACAAATTAACTAATAACAGTATAAATGGGTTGTTTGAAATTTTTTAATCCTTTATTTAAGACAAATAAGTAAATTTTGTTATTTCATATGTAAACTTTAGATAATCTTCTACAATCCTATATTTTTCCTTTCTGAAGTGCATGATCCTTTATTAATTATTTATATATAGGAGAAATATATATAATTTACTGGCAACTGTTTCCAATAGCCAACCAGATCCACCATACAACACTTAAAGAGGAAATCGTATGGTTTCTTCAGTTACTAATAACGTCTCTAGTATCTTATCATAGGGTGTCGTATTAAAAGCGTTTTTAACGTCTCTTGACATAATTACGACCTACTTATCCTCATTGTATCGGGCCATATCCACCATTCTCTCCACAGCCATTATCGTAAAACGCTCTTTCCTATTAGCGTATTAAGGATCTTAAGGATAATTTTTGGGTATTCTACTTGCAAGATTTTTGATGCTTCTGGTCCCCTTGCTATACCGTTTTTTGTCTTATTTCCCGCATTCTCTTGCAAGTGACTGGTACCATTCCGAGCTCGTTCTGTTGTTTATTTCCATCTACTTTTGTGAAGAGTTTCTCACGCCAACTCTCTCTCTTCTGGCGGCATGTGGTATGTTATTGTCATACCTTTTTCCTGTGGCTATTTTATAACCCTCGCCCCAGATATCATCATCCAGCTCGTCGCACAGCTTTTTTCAAAGATTCATTTTTGCTTTTTTTATTTCCTCTTTGAGTTCCTTCCTCTTTACTTCCCACTCTCTCTTCGCTGCCTCCGACCTTTGAATCTTCTACTCCCCACTCACCCAGGGTTCTGTTCATTTTTCTCCTGGCGCTGATGTTCTTCGAAATCTTACTACCTACCCGACAGTACGGTGCGCCATCTCTTTCGTCTCTCACGTACCTCGTGCTTTCTCTAACCGCGCCTTTGAGTACCTGCTTAAGAGTCTCTATATGGTGATCTACTCTCTTTGTCATTCTGTCTATTAACATTTTAGTAAAAGTATCTTTATCCAGTAATTTTCAGCTGCCCTTTAATGTCTTTCGTTTTTCTGCCCTACATCATAGGTGATGAATTTATGGAGAGTATACACTTGTTCCCTTTATCTTCATTGCCACTTTGTGTGTGGCTACGGAAATAGAGGTCCCCGTCTGAAAAGTGGCTGCCGCATTGTTCATCACCACTAAGTTATTTACATCTATCTATTCGGCTAGAAATTTGTCTCTTCTATACTCCTCCGGAGATCCCGGTTCTGTTATCAAACAGCGCTCGACAAAATTGCGAAAGACAAAATAGCGCGGAACGAACAGCGCTTCATAAAAAGCGCGTGTTTAAGCCAGTCAAAATAATGGCGCACTGAATAAAAAAGTTAAAAAAGGTGTCAAAAATCGAATGTATTAAAATCCAAATAACTTTATGTAATGAACATTAACAAGTAACCTAACTACAAGGATATATTTCACGCAATACAATGCAGAAACATTAGAATGCTACCAAATATGTATTGGGAAACCAGTACCTGTAGTCTCTTTTTCAATTCAAAATATTTACCAATGGATTTTTTGTTGGCCCTATATCCTATGGAAATTCCAGCCTACTATATTGGTATCAAGTAATTGATTTATTATTGTGTTGAAAACCACATTCTCGCAGTCACAGAGTACACTAACTAGTTTCAATGTTGAATATATTTCTAATAGTTTTCCGAACAGTCTATCGTAACTCGATTGTTGTTTGTTGGACAGCAAAGCACATATTAGAGGAGTAGTTTTTCTGGCAAAAATATTTCGGTGCTACACTGAAAGTGCCATCCAAACACCATTTTTGAATTCACTCAAAAGGAAGATATTTTCATAAGTAGTGAAAACTATAATTCTATTCACATCTTCTGTTTCTGAATCCCACAACAGGAACTCTTCACCTTTCTCTATTCGTTTATACTTGTATTCAATCGTTACATCACGAATGTTGTTACATGCACTGTTAACCAAAAGTTCCTTATTTCTCACTATTTGAATCTTTTTTTGTGCAGCATCATAATTTAGTAATAGCACCGATACTTCCATCGATACTTGGCTAGTGCTGGCTTGTAAAATTTTCCTTGGACCATCTTCCATTGTCCTTGCAGGTTCTTAATATTTTCTATTATTCCAAAACTTCGTTTTTAGCATCATTTGAACCATGACTATGGGAAGTTGTTGGTGTTTTGGACTCTCCGAAAACTATCAATCTGCCTTACTATATTTCTCCATACATCTCTAGTTTCTGTACCTGTATCCTTCACTGATCAAAATAGAACTACCTTTTGCTATTTTGTAGTGCGCTGTTTAATAACAGAGCCGGAGATGAGATCCCAATAAAGGTGACTTTGCATTCAGATCTCAAGTATGCATTAGCTTTTGTTAGTATTCTGTCCATACTTTCTATACAGATTTGGCTAAAACTTTACAGGACATAGGGAATTTCATGCAACTGACAAGAAGCACAATAAACGATATGCGAGGAATAAGAACAAAATATTTTTGTATACGCCTTTTTAAATACATACACGGGCAGTCTGAGACCTGAGAGTTTATCGCTCTCATCAACACGTTACTCTCAGAGTGGTTTAATAGGGTGGAGTCAATGTTTCGTCTCATTTATTCTAATTGAATCGTTGCATAAATACATTCTTCTTCCTCTCATTACAAATTCCCTATGTTCCTTAAAAATATTACCAGATCTGTATATTCCATCAACGCAATGTTAGGCATGTCTGTATGTCTATATGTAAACTTCCACGACAACTGCCGAACCGTTTGATCAATCAAGCTGAAATTTGGTATGAAGGGTTGGTGTGTGCCTGGGGTTTTTTGTGTTCCGCTAAAATTAACTGCCTCGGCAGTAAACTTCTGAGCTCAACAAATAATAAGCGCCTTTTACTCCTAGTAATATAATATACTATTCTGTAACAAGCTTCGCATCTCCGGATAATAAGTTGCAGAGAAAACTCTTCCCTATAATGGTTTATCTGTGAGTAGAGAGTGTGATGAAAAAGTAAGGGAATTTTAAAATTAAATATATATGACCCCATACATGACATTCTAAACGTTAACTAGTAATTAAAAACAAATAATTAATTAAATTATTGAGAAAAGTGAAAGGTAAAATTCAGTAAATATCAATACGAAACAAGTAGCGTGAGATTAATACATCACTTAAAGTTTTATTTCTACTGGATATTTTTTTGTAGTTTAAAAAATCTGACTTTCATCTATCGAGCGATGCAAGGTTTTTTAAAATCGGTTAGAGAGTATAAAAGTTATCAAAAATCCGCCATTTTTATTGTTACGTCATTGAAATCGATAGAAAAAGTTCATTCTAGTCGAAAATACTCTACTACAATAAAACCTTTCAGTGCAAACCGCATATTTCTATCTTGAACCATTTAGAAGTTAAAATAGGGGAAAATATAAGTAGACTATAATAAAAAATTTCAATAATGTATAAAGAACTTTTTGGAAATATTTTTTAAAACTCAAAAAAAATGGAACATCTATTTGTTTATTTTTAGGTATCTCACTGGAATGTTACTCTTGCAGTTCTCAAATAGAATTACAAAATGGTATGAAAAACGAATGCGATTATTTTTCTTATACAGACAAAACCAAAATTACAGATTGTCCTTTTCCGAATGTTTGTGCAAAATATTTGGTTGAATGTAAGTAATCAAATCGTTGTGATTGATATAATCTAGAGTAGAGCTTTATAAAATCTAAAATAAATTTATAAAAACGTAAATTTTGTATACTTAATAGCCATAAGTAGGGATAATTTTCATAATAAGAGCTACAAAACACTACCGATAATGCACAGTTGGATATTTATTTTTTATTTTTGAAAATTTATTTTGTAGATGATGGTGTAAAATGGGTCCACAGATCATGTCAAAATTATAACGTTTGTTCAAGAGCTGCAATCAAATATAATGACAATAGAAACGTTTTATTAGACTGCGTGACGTGTTCAGAAAAAGATCTTTGTAATTCAAGTGAACGCATAAAATATTCTATTTTAGTGGTGATTTTAACCATGTTTTTCCATTATTAATATTTATATAACATAAAATAAATATGATTTTAAAATACACAATTTTGCCTATTTATTTTTTCCCCTACTCTTTTTTCTTGTATTTTTTTACTAATTTCTTTGTTACAATTTTTTTTTTCAATTTTTCTTTACTACTTTTTCTCCCTAGTCCTTTTTGCTCCTATTTTTTGGTAATTTCTTTCTTTTATTCTTGTTTTTTTCACTTTTTCCGCACTCTTTTTTCCTCTACTTTTGTTTACTAATTTTCTTGTTTCAAACTGTTTTTCCAACTATTTTCCCTCACTTTTATACTAATTTTTTCATGTTTAAAATTTTAGTTCTTCCAATTTTTTTACCTATTTATCCCCCTGCTCTTTTCCCCCTAATAAGTATTTTGTTTTTCTCAACTTCTTCCCATCGTTTTCCCACTTTCTTCCACCTACTCTTTTTTTCTCTACTTTTTTACTAATTTCTTACTAATTTTTCTCACACTTTTTTCCCACTTTTTTGCGAACCATTTGGTATATTTTTTTTATATTCGGCACACATTTTAAGCTTCGATTGACATATTAATCTTTGTAGAAATCTAGGTTCGGTTTCATGTAAAATTTTAACAATTTATTTTACTCACAAAACAACATCCTGTATATAAAATTTTTTAAAATCCGTTTGAAAATTGAAAAAGAGAAAAAAATACGAGTAGGTCTGTATACGTTTTTTAGTTTCGCATTTAATTCTACTAAGAAAATTTCTAACTGAAAATTAAATTTTTAGTAATTTTACGATATACGCTTTGAAAAACAACAAATAATCATATTTTGTTATTTTCTTGTAATTGGAAGAATACAATTTCTAATTTCAGATTGTGAACAAGCAGGGGTGGACCTCACATGTAGCCTCCAAGGTCACCAGATTTTAATTTCTGCGATTTGGAGATATTTAATATTCAAAATATAATCAAGTGAAAAGGCATTAAACGAGCGAGAAAATGCATTGAAAAAATGGGGTCCGTTTTGAGCAAGTTTTATTAATTTGTATTTGTGTTATATACTATTTTGTATTCAAGCTTAATATAATTAAAGTTACATGTAGCAAAAAAATTAATTAATTACCGTCAAATTAAATAAATGACAGTTCCTACCTACTCGATTACAATGCACATAATCAAGCGTCGCTTTTTTTCTCATTATTTATATACTAGTACAATAATAATACTATATTTTACAACAAGAGATGCAAATACTATTTTTTTTGTTAGTGAAAATTTGTCTACAGGCGAAGCTAGTGAGGCAATTTCACAGTTAAATGGAACAAACGTTTGTTAATTTGAAGGATAATGGACTGGTGCTTTGTACCCAAAGATATCAGGGACGGTTTTCATAATAATTGATAAAAACCAAAATAACACATTTTCCTTTTTTTTCCTCCAGTGCTTTTATTTTGAACAATATAAAAAAAGTGCATGAAACTTTTTTGTCTGAAAACGTGTTATCATAATATTAGCTTTTGAATAAAGCGTTTAGTTTCCGCTCAGCCATCCTCATTTTTGTTCTCTAGTACAGACCTGCACTTTTTATAAGATTTTTTATAGCCTTTCATCTTCTGAATTCATCCATGTATTACATCTAATTCATTTGTAATGATTTTGAATGAACTATTAACTATTTACACCTTTTAAATACGGCCCTGTACATTATCTGCAGATACTAATACAAAGGAAAGTAAAGGAAACATAATATTTTATTTCATAATAAATTTGTTAAATCACAGAAACTGTTCAAAATTGTTACCACCATGAGTTATGCATAACTCAATCCTTCTCGTCATTTGGGCTGTTGCGGAAGCAACATAATCTGGATCGATCTCTTCGAATGCCGTTCTAATTCTTTGATGCAAATCGTCAATATTTCTGGAACTCCAGTATCGTAAATTATGTTTTTGAGGTAGGCCCACGTGAATCCATTGGATTCAATTCTGGAGTTCTTGGTGGACAACGTACAGGTCCTTTGGTTACCATCCATTTCTGACTCGTACGACATTGTGTCTATCTAAAAACCGTCTATAAATGTTGGACCAATTACCTTATTACCTATTATCTCAATTTTAAAATTTTGTCTAGTTTTCTTCAATGCCATACCCAAATATATTTGGAAAGCCCATTTACTTCAACACATTTTTTGTAAAAAGCGGTAAGAACATATTTTATTAATAATAAAAACTTTAATTCGATGTTTTTCTTTTTGTTTTACATAACAAATCATTCAATAAATGGATTATTTATACTGTGTAACTTTACAAGTCAATTATTGATTCATTAATAAACTGTAGTCGACTTTGGAAACAATACTTTGTTTTAATAATATTGAGTGACCTACTAATATAAAAGGACCTGAAGTAATAATGATAATAATAGTACGATCATATAAAAGTTGTTTATACCTATGGGGTACAACAACAATCTAATTTTAATTATTACTCATTAATTAATTAAACAATGTTTTTGGTAAACTTTCTTATCTTTAATTTGCACAATTTATGAGTCTAGATTTTCGTTTTTAATAACACCTCATGCACTTATTTTATCTACACAGTAATATTCTAAAGTTTCAGAAAAATGAACATTTTTTGGTGTATTCCTACCGCTTTTTTATTATTTATAATATTCAGCAGAGGTAAGATTTATAATTTTTATTATACCCAATATTCAATAAGTAACATATTTTTAAAAATCAAGAAATTATTTAAATAACTCTAATATTTAGGTATATTGTTGATCGATTTCTAAAAAATAATTTATTTTAAATATGATCTCTTTTTAATTCACTCTATAGACAAAGAATCAAAACATGAAATTAAAAATAAATTTTTGGACAAAATGAAGTATGTTTCAGATTTAGAAATATTTGAGATAAAGTTTATTTTTTAGATTGAAATAATTGTTCAATTTTATTTCAACGAATAAACGATTTAATTCAAACGCATAATACTCAGGGAATACGAAAATGTTTATATCTTTAAAATGAACGTATTATTTTGAAATAATGGGTGGTTATACTCAAGACGCATGATTAATCTGGGTCGCTAGTGTATTGGAGGGGCGAGGGGGGTTCCGTGGTTATTCATTATGTTCAGACATTCTTAAAAACATTATTTATGATGTACATTAAGAAGTTTAATGCCCGAAATGAATTTATTCATAAGTATTTCTAAATCAAGCTTATCCATCTAGGTAAATGTATAATATAGCTATGTGATTTAGTCGATTTTGCAACGCAAGTATTTTAATATGAATAACACCCGAGTTTAAACTCCAAGTAAGTACTCATGAGAATGAGAATGAGCATGAGCATGAAGTGGTAGTTTGTGCTCCAATTTATACGAATAACAAATTTTTACATTTGAGAAATACATGCTCCTGTATACTGTAAAGAAGTTAGTTTAATTTCCGTAATAATTAAAATATTTAAATAAAATCGCGCACAGCACTGGACTGCAATAAACTTCGAATACCCAACCGACCTTATGGTATATTATAGCCGGATTCGGTTTTGTCAGTTGCTGTGGCAGCCCCCATTGGAGTAGCAGTGGCAGTTCCAGTCCGTTCATTTCAGAGACCTTTAGAGATAAGTCAAGCTAAAGTCTAGTTTAATTATAACCGGAACCCGGAGCCGTCCCTCCGATCAGAACACCAGCCTACAAGCTGCGCCTATACCGTCCGATACGTCACGTTGCACACTTTTCCTCGCCGGATGGTTTTAAATAAAAATAGTTATTTTATAAACACACAGGCACTCAATAAAGTAGGGCAAGTAAAGTCCTCCCTTCTGGTCGCCAGTGATTTGGTCGATACCGTAACGACACCTGAAATATTTATTCCCCACTGACGCTGCTTGTGCAAGTGGAATTCACACTATAAACGGAAGGTGGCCCCAGAGGCAATCCGAAATCTCGATTAAGGCGCCAAAATACCGCTTGATGACGCAAATAGCGTTAAAATACATAAAAGTAGATACTCGTCATTTTACTTCCTTCAATTAGCCACCGTGGTATGACATACACTTCAAATAAGTAATGCATTCAATATCCTGCAAATCATTCGTTGCAAGGTTATAAATGTAGAATAAAAAATACAGATTTATACTTTTAAAGTGTGTAATAATGATTAAATAAAATGTCAGGACTCAGAATAATAAATGCAGATTTGTACTTTTAAAGTGTGTAATAATGATTAAATTAAATGTCAGACCATTTAAATTAATCATTATTACACTTTAATAGTACAAATCTGCGTTTTTTATTCTACATTTTCAAGTATGTATCTACAAGTAACCTTCTGTTACCTTCGATATAATGTTATAAATGTCTGAGATGCTCTAAATCCGTTAATCGTGGACAGATCCTGACCATGATACGTCTACGCTTGTAAACCAGTTATCTGAATTGAAAATGGCTTGTAGATTAATGTTATGATATCCCTTGCGATTAATATATTCATCACCATAAATAGGTGCATTTTTTTATTTTTATGTGAGTGTAATCGATCCCACAAAATGCACATGGAAAAGCATATTTTTCGTTCGCTTTAGTTATATTTCATGTTCCACAATTATCCCCTCTACCCACCCCTTTGTATTCCCCATATGACACTCCTTCCCTAGTACATAAAAAAATCCCTTTGCATTATACCTACTCTTTGAATCGTAAACTGTTTAAATTTACAAATGTTTTCAACCGTATTATGGTAAGGGCTTTTGTTTTTTATTATTAACCCACCTTATCGAATTGTATATCTTTTAGGCCTGAAGATGGCTTGTAAGCGGAAACTAGTTGCCGTTGTACATGACTTACTGTTAGTAGATAGAACGTCCATTAACTTTAAAGATTCAGTAAGTAAAGGCGATGACGTTTAGAATAAAATTTTACAAGTTTATTTATTGTACAATTGTCACAATCTAAACGTCATTGTCATTAGTTACAGAACCGTTAAAGTTAATGAACGTTCTATCTACTGACAGTTAGAGTTTTATTCCATTTATTAAACAAAAAAATGTTCAAGGCTCTTCTTCTTGAATTCGTTGTTGCAGGCCTAAAAGTATAATTACAAAATAATTCAAACATTTTGAAGTTTGGACCAAACCGCAACTTCCTCGATTAAAAATAATTTGTAAAAATATTTATTTTTTGACACTCGAAATACCATTTGTCATTTATGTAATTTAACTCATAGAATCCAAATATGTAATACCGGAAGTAAGCCATTTTTAATTTTTGTCCTTAATTTAAATTTTAATCTAGTATGACCACCCCAAATTTCAAAATATTCCGTTTATTTGTATTAAAATATGACGCTACCCTCTGAGCCAATCAGAATACATACCTACCATTTTACTAAAAATAAACTAATTATTTGTGTTCTATCGAAGAGAACTATTTCCCAGTAATTGTGTGACTCTTTGTATATTATAAATATTTCTTTTTGTTTAACATTTTTAGGTGAATCGTTAAATTGCTACTCATGTACAACTCAAAGAAATTCCTCAAGCACTTGTGAAAGAAATGTATCGTTATCAGCTACGTCTTCAACGAATTGTAGTTTGCTGGGAAATTACACACAATGTGTAACTGTAGTTAATAATAGTAAGTATAAATAATATTTTATATAAATTATGATTTAAAAACCGTTTTTATTAAATAAATTATACAAATAATCTTGAAAATATGACAGAAAGTATTATTTAGATTATTTATGATTTTTACTTGTTCGTTTATGAAACATTATTGTCATTTTGAAATTAAATTTAAAACAAATACATACATTCTAGAGGAACTAATATAAAATGTTATTGATATAGTCTATCTAAATGACTTTGTTCCGGAAGGACCCTATATAAAGCAAAAAGCATTCTTTCCATATTAAGAAGGCTCAATCTCAATGTAATATCTTGTTATTAAAAGTTAGCTTTTACATTTGATTTTATTAAAAACTATTTTCAGAAACAAGTTCAGAATAAAAATGACTAAAGTTTCCATGGGATTGACGTCTTGTGATCGCAGTGGCCATCGAAACGGGCCTCCCCGACCAATCCATCTATTAGGAAAACTTGTATTTAAATATTTAAAAACCAAATTGAAATGCATCAACCATAACTTTCTATGAGTTTACAGTGGCACATCATAAAACAGTTTCCAAAACTCATTTTGCAAAAATCCAAATATTTCTGGCCAGTCAAGAGTACTGTCAATAAAGTATGGCCCTATTTAATGATTTCCCACTATTCCTGCCCAAACATTTACTATAAATCTATATTGGTTCTTTGTTTGGATAATACCATGTGGATTCTTATCATCCCATATAAGTGCAAATTATGAGAATTAATGACTCCATCTCTGGTGAGAGAGCTTTGAGCCGAGGTTGAATTTATGGCCATACTCATAAACGATTATTAAATGTCGTTAAGAGTAGGTAGTTTATGACAGTCGACCTTTATAATGAGTCTCAACGCTTCCAACGACTATAACAAAATTCATTACAATATGTTGCCGTTTTTGTTTCTTTTTCTGCATTGTCTGCAGGAAAGTTCTCCGTTGTACAGCCCCATTTTATGCTGGTATTCCCTCATTGAACTGTGACCAGTGAGGAGGCCCCTTATAATAATAGCTTGGTTCACATTCATTTTGAGGAGTTCTTCAGTTTCCTCTTTTGACGGTTCTTTAATATATGTTTTAGTGTGGTTCATGAGAGAGGTTTTATTCCATCTCTCTCTTTGTTCTCGTTTATATAGTTGATGACCCTTTTTTGGCTAGTTCATCAGCTTTTTCGTTGCACCAAATTGTCCTGGCAGTTATTTTGTTGTGTTCTGATAGGACACTGACTTCTTTTCGGTATTCCCGTAAAAGTCTTGGCGTCACTTTTGGGTTTATAAGAGCCATTGTGACGTCTGGCTGTCTGTACATATTTTGATCCGTGCATTGTGCACTTCCCTCCTATTATTTTCTCTCGCATTGTAGAATTGCGTATACAATTCCGTTTGAAATGCGGAAGTATTTACCCCTAGTGGAATGCTTAGTTGGGAGTTTCTGCCCTCGCTGTAGGTTATAGCACCAGTTACTTCCCTGGTCTTGGATCTGCATAACAGATCCTCACTCCAGGTTTGCACTTGATATTGTCATCTGTCCATTCCCTTCGGTCTTGCATGTTCACCTAGAAGTTGTGTAATCCTTTGGTTTCATCTCATTTCAAGAATGTCACCTTCCACTATTTATTTATCTTGTTGTATCCAATCAATTGCTCGTATTTTGTAGTCCTGAAAGTCCCAATTATTGCCTCCCCATGATTGTTATTTCAATTGGGGGAAGGTTCAGCAGAGCTTCCACGGCTGCTGTTGGTGTTGTTATACTGAGGCAGGCAAGTCTTTGTATTTTGTTTAACTGAGCCGCGGCAGTTTGTTCGATTATCTTTGTCCACCATACCAAACCTGACATTTGTCCTATAATTTTGTAACAATGCTATTTTTTGCATAAGTTGTTCTCTTATTTCAATAATTGATATTATTATTTTTTAAACTTTTTATTGCGTCCTCTATTTCTTGACCTGTAGGCTCCTCTATATTAGTCACATTTTTTCTTTTTCCCTGACATTTAGCATGTCGCTAAAATGTTTTCTCCATATTTTCTGAGTTATTTCTGATTAAATTTACCGATTTCTCTATCCATTCTCATTTTTTTACTTCTCAATAAAAAGACCTAATTTCCGTATTTCAGAATTTCTTTATGTTTTCGTTTTAGTCTTGTTGTCGTTAGTTTTTTATTTCAGTTACTATATTATTTGTTTATTTTTACAAGTGTTAGATTCGCTGTTTTTTATTGGCATAAGTTTGGTCTTCTCTTTGCTTCTGCCATCTTCTCGCACTTTTCATTATACTAATCCTCTGCTCTACTGTGTTTTTTCTTTACTGTTATTATTGTCTGTGTCTATTATCTGTTTAAATTAATTTTTTTCAACGTTTAATTTTTTAATGATAATTTTAACTGGTGAGTGGTCAGAGAAGTTCGCTTTCGCACTTCTCGTTCTTCTTACAATTACGATTGTATTCCAGTATTTTCTTTTTAATAGAACATACTTAACTATTCTATCTTCTGTGTTTGTGTGCTCTTTATTACCAAGTTTCTTGCTATTCCAAAACGAATTAATTCTAGTGTTTCTCAAACTTTTAAGACCAAGTTTTTGCAGCGCCCGCCACCGTTCCGGAAAAGTATGTACTTATAACATACTTTATAATTTGTATTGTTGAAATATTTACTGTAAAAAAGTATAATCATGTTTAGCTGGGTGGAAACCATACTAAAAAACTCTTTTACTAATTAACCAATACTTCCTGCCACATATGTTCCTATCACATTCCATATGCCCATTATTAGTATCTCCCTATTAACTACCAATCCCTTTGTATAGGGAAAAAAAGTAGACGTTTTCCCGGAAATTACTAGACCAACTAACATCAAATTTGGTACATAGACTCCTTAGGTCTAGGGCAACCCACAGGATTAGAGATATAGGGGTGAATGTTCACCATATATTTTATGCATATAGCAAATTTTTTCTTGTCGTAGTATTGTACAATTACCGCGATCAGTAGTGGTCTATCAGTATTTTACAAATCTCGTTTCGATACTATTTATTGCTTCTCCCTCGTCATATAATCTATATCGTATCTAGTACCACAAAAAATCATATATAGGGTCTTCCCGGACTTTACTTGTTTTAATTTGAAAAACATATTTGAACAAATATATACTGCTTAATTATTTCTAGGTACTATTTCAAGAGGTTGTGCAACAAGTTCTAACTGTTTGGCGCAGTTTCCAGGATATACAGAATGTTTTAGTTGCAATTCTAATAACTGTAACAATCTCGATGTTTCTAATAGTGGAGTACCGCAACCTGGAGGAGGAGGAGGTGGAGGGTATCAACCTATAACAACTTTAAAACCTGGATCAAAACCTAACGGAGGATTTAAGACTAAAGCTCTAAAACAGCTTACAGTTTTTTGTATTTTTATAACTGTTTTATTACATACCTAATATTTTACTAAAATATATTGTTATTAAATTAGACATAATTTAAAAATAACAGATTAATAATAAATGTAGGTGTTCATATACTAGTTTGATATTTTATTTGTGGGGTATGAAAGTATTTTATATCATTTTTTATTTACATTGTATTACAGGAAAGCCCAATTATAATTAAATGTCTACATAGATAATAATCAACTGGATTTAAGTCTGCTTAGTTAACTGGACAAAAATATCAACTCTCACGACACCACAGTAAAATGATATAATCATTTTACTGTGACGACACAGTACTATGATTTATATAGGTACTGTAGGTTCACTATGCGGCTTTTTCTCGAGTTTTAATTTTTAATAGACTCGTCGACGCTGGCTGGATATGCGCATAAACCAAAAAGCTGAAAAGGTGGGTTGTTTCATATGTGTTTGCACGTGCTTGTTTGCGTGATATTTGTACCAATGTCAAATATATTTTAAAACCGGTTCTATGGTTAAAAAAAAATCAATTTAGTACTATAGGTATGAGGAAATATATATTATTAAATTGGTATATTCCAGTTTCGCCTGGTTGATAAAGTTTTTGTATAATGCGAGAAAATGTTCCTTCTTTTGACTTTCATTATGAATGATAATTATATCAAAAGTGCAATACAGGCCATAAGAAACATTTTTTCCATAGATCATCACAACTGGGTGTAACTTGATTTTTAACCAGTGCTTATGGAAAAAATTATCAAGATGGTTTAAAAAATTTAAAAATAATGATTTTTAACACACTAGCATAAAACTTAATATAGTCAATATGTGCAGGGTTTTTTTTTGAAAAACAGATAATTTTTAGAGTCGATGATTATTTGTTTTTATTCATTAATTAGTTACTTATTATTCATTTAGGTAAAATTCATGATATATATACATTGGGTTTGAAGATCAATAAAAAATTAAAAAGTGAAATTGTATTTTTGAATATAAATTAAAACAAATTCTTTCAATTCTTTACAAACTATTTAATTTTTGAGAAATTATGAATTTACAAATTTTGGATGTATTTTGAAAATGACTCTTATGAAAAAACAAGGTAGGTATACACTACCCAACTTATGGTCAGGCGAAACGCTACCACAATTTTGCCGTTAGGCGAATCGGGAAATTTTAATTGGTCAGGCGAAACAGGATCAGGCGAATCGGGCATAAATCATTAAATTTTATGTACTTATTCCGAAATTAACCTGAAGATCCGCCTGCTTACAAGATTACAAAAGAATCACAACTGTCCTGAAATTATCCTTAACTCGGATAATTATCCCACGTTTGCCAACTATGCTTTTCTAGTGGGTACTACAAAAAACGAAGTACATGGAGTGAAACTACTGTATATAATCATTTTACTATGATCAGGGTCCATAGATTTGGATGTTTCATTTTAAAAATTTTTAATAGATCTATTAAAATCTCTTATAAAAATTTTAAATATATTATTTAATATATACAGGATGTCTAAAATTGGAAGGGATATCATTGCTATATCAGGAACCGTAACAGATACAGAGCCGGTTAAATTGGAAACAAGTTAAATAGTTTGGAGATTACATTGGTCGAAAAAAATCTACAGGCACTTTCGCCCTTATCGAGTTATACAGGAAAAAGTAAAAATGTTATTTTTGGTTTTTTACGCCCATAATTTTTATTTAAAAAAATATCAAAAAATAGAAATGGAAAGTTTTATTGTATCTCGCTACGAAACTTTACTAATAAGTCTTTGATTAACGAACCGCATCAAGTTATTTTTCTTAAATACGGACCTTTTTTATTATAAAAATTTCTAGACAGTAAAAATTCAAATTCAGTGATATATCACACTTGTTACTTCAACGACGTTTTATCTGAAATAACTAACATCATCAGTGACAATAATTTTTCCTAGTTCTTTTGTAAATTCATTTTAATTTCGTCAAAATAAGAAAAAGATGCATTATCAGTGAAACAAAAAAAAACATCAAAATGGTAGAAATTAAACAAGCAGAAATATAATCGACCTGCCTCGTGATTAAAAAATATTGATAAAGAATTTAAAGACAAATTCAGTGATGTATTATGCAT
Organism: Neocrepidodera transversa; assembly: GCA_963243735.1. NCBI lineage: Eukaryota > Metazoa > Arthropoda > Insecta > Coleoptera > Chrysomelidae > Neocrepidodera > Neocrepidodera transversa. Next base: position 7,004,641 of record OY725350.1, read on the forward strand.
TACATTTTTTTACGACGTTTTGTATGATAAATAATCATCATTATCAATAATCTAATATAGTCTATACGAAGTTAGTTTGAATGGCATAAAAACTAAATATCTACTGACCGTCGGCGAATTCATTATAAAGCATGATCGGCGTGATCTAATTTATTTTCAAAACTAATTTTATTTTTTCATATACCTACACTGATATATTTTTTTATTAGTAATATAGAGTAATGCCAAAAACACTAGTTTGTCCTGAAATGAGAATTTAATAAAATGTTAAGATTCATTATCTGAATTTTCAGATCTTGACTCTGAATTTGGGGTTACTTAACTCGTTCGTTGACCTTATTAATAACTGTTATTTTCTAGTACGGAAGCACTGTCAGTTGGAGATTAATTATATTTTTTCAGTTTTTTAATTGCAGCCCAAATCATCTCGATTGGATTAGACTGGCAGTAATAAGGAGAAAGACTTAGAATAGTATGACCATCGGCTTCGTGTATTGTCGTTTACATATAATTTTTTAAAGTTTTCTTTTTTAATAGGTTTTTTGGTCATTTTTAGGAATTTGTATGTTTTGACATTCCATGTCTTTCGTCTTTCTGCTGCTTTACAATAACATAATTTGGAAAAAGATTTGGCAGCAGTTGTTCATGAAACAACTTTTCAAATAGACTGGAGGTCATATCTACATCGTAGTCTGCAGATGGCTGTTTTATATTTTAGCAGGCAGTATAGAAGAGCATTAGGAACAAAACTCTTAATATAATGCCTGCGTGTAGAATGATAACTCGTTTACCGCGATAACAAAGTACATTTAGGGAGCACTTATTACAGTCATCCACCCAATTAACAACATCATGTGTATCGAACCAAGTTTCATCAAGGTACACTATATCTCTCTTTGATTGACGGTATTCCTTAATTTTTCGTAAATACTCATGCCGCCATGCTACGATGCTAGATGACTCCATTATGACCATTCTTTTATCAATTGTTTATACTTGAAGCCACAATCTAAAAAAATATTACGCAATTTGTCCAGAGATTTATATTCATAATCCGGATAATCCCGTAACTTATTACGAATCATTTCTAAAGTTGGAACCTCGTTTTATTCGTAAAACTTATGTTCAACTCGGCGTATAAACTTCTTTGTCGGCATTAGCAACCTTCTTAAGCTTCCGATTATCTCGTTTTCGTTTTACGGAATGATCAATGACATCTCATGTTCTAGTAACAGTATAAATTGTAGTACGAGCAAGTTTAATCAGCTCACAAATCCTTTTTAAATTTTCGTTTTGTGATGCTCCACGTATTTCACATTTAAAGCAGGTGTAAATATTTAAAATAATATTTTGGGTCTTTGTTTAAAAATTCCGAACCCTCAACATTGTCCATTTCATTATTAGAAACATCTTGATTAAATAACAACAACAAGAAACAATTTCGAAAAACACGACACTATTGCAAGCCACTTGCTAAAATTCACAAAAACGCAGAATAAACTAATTTTATAAATCCTAACTCAAGCCCCCAAGCCGTACCACTGACAATCCAATCGAAATGGAAAAACAGGTGTTCACAGTGGACCTGACATTTTTTGACCTTCATATTTTACTTGTTTGTCGATTCAATATTATTTGTTTATTATTTGTTGACAATAAAAATACAATACAATACTTTCTGTTCTATTTTTTCATATTTTTTTAAATAAAAATTATATGCTTAAAAATCCAAAAACAGTATTTTTCCCTGTGTGTAACTCGAGAATGGCAAAAGTCCCTGTAGATTTTTTTATACCAAATTAGTTAACTTTTTTCCCATTTAACCGCCTCTGTAACTCTTGCGGTTTCTCAAATAACAATGTTATCCCTTCCAATTTGGAAATGGTGAAATGATGTGTTTATCATGGTTCAGTGGAATTGGTAATCATTTCAAGGTTTTAATTAATTTTTAAGATTTTAATTTGTTCTTTTTTATGTGACACTGATGTCATCTTCATTTTTGTTTTTTATGCGGAAGGATCTGAAGATGGTCGTTGACCAAAAGCGCTAAACCGAAACAATTTTACTAAATTGTCTTTACACACATAGTAGTACTCTCCTTTTCAAGTTTATTCGTTTAATGTGTACTCCTGATCCAGTCGTTTTATATAATTTTACAATTTCCTGTAACTTTTTGTTAAAAGTCCATACAACTAGCTTGTCTCTGATAATATATGGGTATAGATTGTCCAACAGCTAAAACGACACCTTCAACGTCCCCACTTCTCAAATTTTCCCTTTGTTCTTTTGCTCCCCACTTCTGTAATTTTTAACCAAGAGGTCGGTTTAGTAGTTGGACAAAGTTTACGTCGGGTTTCATAGATTATTCTTTATTGGTTCTGGATTTATTTATTTACTAGTCAAACAAATGTTAATACCTCATAAAAAATAGATTAGATCGTGTAGTTGTCCTTGTTTAACGTTAAATGATAAGAACAAAATTCCGCCGTAAGACCAATAGATTATCACAAAAAATTTCATGCTATGGATATTATTTTATAATCAAGTAGGACCAGTTAAAAGCCAAATTTAATCGTTATATAAATTGAAAACAAATAGTAAAAAGTAAGAAGTAACTTCGTAACTAATTTTAGCAGTGGATATTTAATTAGAGGTCGGCACACCACGTGACTTGCGTTGTTGCCGTTTAAAGAATTACCCAACGAAAATGTGCTTGCATTCTATTAAATTGGGTGTAAAAATTATTTTTTTAGTATTTTCCAGTTATTGTTACGTAGTCCTACTCTCTAGTAAATTTTTTTCTGCTTAATACGAGATAAAGTGCCACAAAACATAATTATTCGCACCTGATATATAAAATATTTATTAGAAGAGCGCGTTTGTGCTACTTTTTCAAAATTTATCTAGAGAAAAAAGTTGATAGTCGTCTGTTAGCCCGATTCAACTCGAGAACGGTGACAAACCTATTTTTATATTTACGCTACTTAAGCCATATATACTGTAGTATATAAAGTATATCCCTATATAGAAATTTATTTTCGTTATTTTAAATTTTCTAAAACTCGAAATTACGGCAAAAATATTGTCGTTTTTCACTTGTCTTATTAAATGTTTATTCAAAGATTATTGAGGAAAATATATGTTGTAGCTAAGGAATTTTTCTGTAGTACACCTCTGCCTACTTTTAATTCTTCACTTTCTTCTTTATAGGTTTTAATACTGAACTTCATAGATCTGTTAGTTATCATAAATCTTCCTAACTAACCTGTTATTCCCGAATGCTTTATTATATTAGTTTTTCTTCTTATTGCGCCAAAAGCCTGCTTGAATTGCAAAGTTTCATTGAATTTATTTCGATTCTCACAAATCAATTTTTTTTTTATTTTTTGTTAAAAACGATAAAAAAAGTAATATATTTTTATTTGCAACAAATTCAAATTCTTGTCTACTTAATTACAAATGTACCTCGATGGTTCATTCAAATATTTTCTACTATTGCAGTCTTCTATTGTATTTTGACTAGTACATAAAAGTTAAACAAATAGCTTGAATTATTCTTTATTTTTGCTAATAAATTTTGAGATAAGATTGATGTTTTTCTGATTCACTAATATTACAGCTAACTAAATTCAATGTGGAAAGCAGATATCTTTTATTTGCTCTTCTAATCTTATCTCGATTTCGTTACTAATGTTTTGACACAACAAACCGCAAGTACATATATTTTTCTTAAAACTCGAATGTAACATATCAAATTAAAACTGAATAAAAGTGCCTTATTAAAAAAAAATGTTATCCAAGGATATTTTTTGTGCTATATTTTTGATATTTATTTTTGCCCAAAATATACCAACAGGTAAGTTAATCTTTATATTATGTAATACATCTGTTCAGTCAATTAATAAAGCATCTCCAGGGTCACCTTTAGATTATAAAAGGTTCTGGTATATCTTTTGGTTAATACAATTTCTTAATTTATGGTACTTGTGGCATCTGTTTGGTGGATTTTATAAATAAATACACAACCAGCATCTACATTACATAAATGACCAGAAATAAAAGATCAATAACAATAAAAAAATGTAAGAGACTATAAAAAAATCGGCTGTGTCACCTCAAAACTTTCCCGGCACGGCTGTAGAGAATAGGATTATTCTAATTACAAAATACTAAAAATCCCATTAATTTATGGAATACATTTGAAATAGTAAGCCGGCGGGGAATACGTCTACCAAATTTATATTTAAATATTGATAATAATATAATATGCGCATGTGCACATTGTATAGCACATTGCTACAATCTCCTAAAATCATGGTTGAAAACTATTGAAAATTCAGGAAAAAGTTTGATGCAAAAGTTATAGGAAATTTTTTGCTCTACAACTTTGCACTAGAACATTTTGGACTAAAGTGCATTGTTTGTCTTTAAAATTAAAAAAAGGCGAAAAACCTAAACGTTAATTTTTTTCGCCCTCTAGAGGCTAAACTATGGGAAATTCGAAAAAAAGTTGGATATAAATTGGAAAAAAATTGGTTCTCTACAACTTTGCACTAAGTGCATTGATTGTCCTCAAAATCTGGAAAAAACTAGGGAAAACCTACATGCACATTTTTGCGCGCCCTCTAGTGGTTCAACTATTGAAAATTCAGGAAAAAAATGGAAACAAAAATTGTAGGAAATTTTAGTCTCTAAAACTTTGCACTTAAATATTTTGCACCAAAATGCTATTAGGGAGCTCCCCTTATTGTATTGTGTGTCTGTCCGTCCCTCTGTATATAGTTGTCGCGATATCTTGACTGATTACTTTTGGGTTTTTTTCTATGTGTTTGTTATATAATGAACTTTAGCGGCATGTCAATTTTCCCGGCACGGCTGTAGAGAATAGGATTATTCTAATTACAAAATACTAAAAATCCCATTAATTTATGGAATACATTTGAAATAGTAAGCCGGCGGGGAATACGTCTACCAAATTTATATTTAAATATTGATAATAATATAATATGCGCATGTGCACATTGTATAGCACATTGCTACAATCTCCTAAAATCATGGTTGAAAACTATTGAAAATTCAGGAAAAAGTTTGATGCAAAAGTTATAGGAAATTTTTTGCTCTACAACTTTGCACTAGAACATTTTGGACTAAAGTGCATTATTTGTCTTTAAAATTAAAAAAAGGCGAAAAACCTAAACGTTAATTTTTTTCGCCCTCTAGAGGCTAAACTATGGGAAATTCGAAAAAAAGTTGGATATAAATTGGAAAAAAATTGGTTCTCTACAACTTTGCACTAAGTGCATTGATTGTCCTCAAAATCTGGAAAAAACTAGGGAAAACCTACATGCACATTTTTGCGCGCCCTCTAGTGGTTCAACTATTGAAAATTCAGGAAAAAAATGGAAACAAAAATTGTAGGAAATTTTAGTCTCTAAAACTTTGCACTTAAATATTTTGCACCAAAATGCTATTAGGGAGCTCCCCTTATTGTATTGTGTGTCTGTCCGTCCCTCTGTATATAGTTGTCGCGATATCTTGACTGATTACTTTTGGGTTTTTTTCTATGTGTTTGTTATATAATGAACTTTAGCGGCATGTCAATTTTGGTAAATCTAGGTTGAAAGGGGATACAGAATCGATTCGTTTTGAGTATCTAGGTGTGTAGCTTGGCCCTCTACTGACTCAGGGTCACTAAAAACACATCGGGCGATGCCCAAATGTATGACGACGTTAAAAAATACCCAATGAAAACAGGTCAAACCGTTTGGCTGATACTGGAAAACAAAATAGGAAAACGACCGACAAATATCGAACACAATGCAATGAATTTGAACTCCACATTTGATAGAAAAATAGAAAATAGGAAAAAATATGATAAAAATAGCAAAAAAAATTAAAAGGATTAGAAAAAAATCGGCTGTGTCACCCCAGAACTTTCCCGGCTCGACCGTAGAGAATATGTTATTTATTATTATTATTTTAATTGCAAAATACTAAGCATTACAATAATTTGATATTTCAATGTTGATAATGACAGAATCTGCGCATGCGCATGTTGTATATGACACTGCTACAATTATGATCTCCTAAACTCATGTGTGAAAACTATTGGGAATTCGGGAAAAATTTTCATACAATAGTTGTAGGGAATTTTATGCTTTACAACTTTGCACTGAAACGTTTTGCATTAAAGAGCATGATTTACCTCAAATTTTAAAAAAATGGAAAATCCTAAATGTGTATTTTTCTCGCCATCTAGCGGCGATAAAAAGTTAAACACAAAAATTAAAGAAAATTTGATGCTTTACAACTTTGCACCAGAAAATTTTGCACTAAAATGCATTGTTTGTCCTCAAAATCAAGCAAAACTAGAGAAAACCTACATGTACGTTTTTTACGAGCCCTCTAGTGGCGCAACTATTAGAAACTCTAGAACAACTTTTAGACAAAAGTTGTGCGGAATTTTATGTTCTAAAACTTTCTACTACAACATTTTTCACTAAAGTATATTGTTTGTCCTTAAAATCAAGAAAAACTGGAGAAAACCTACATGCAGATTTTTTACGCGCCCTCTAGTGGCGCACCGATTGGAAATTCTGAAAAAAGTTTAAAAGAAAAGTTATAGGGAATTTTATGGTCTAAAACTTTGTACTACAACATTTTGCACTAAAGTATATTGTTTGTCCTTAAAATTTAAAAAAAGTAAAAAATTGTTACATGTGTATTTAATCAATGTCGGTCTTGAGGACCTTCTAATGTACCAATTTAAACCAAAATCTAATGGTCGCATTCTAGGCACACACCGACCTTCCACACGAAATTTAAGCTTGATTGGTCAAACGGTTCGGCAGTTATCGTGGAAGATTACACACAGACACACAGACAGACCATACGTTAGAAATGGTTTCAATCTTCTTGGGGGACCTCAAAATGGATATTTCCATCGATATCTCAAATTTTTTTTTTTGCTCGTTCACCTTACTTTCCCTTTGATGGGTCCGGGAAAGTAAAAATTGGAAAAATAGGAAAAAATAGGGAGAGCTAGGAGAAAATAGGGGAAATAGGAAAAAAGGAAACAATCCAATTAGTTATCATTGGAAAAATCACCATCCAATTATTTATCTTCATCACATTAAGATTTAAAAACTAATAGAGTTTTTGAAGACAAGAATTACAGAACAAGCATGGATACGTGAGTACCTAAAAAGGAAGCAAGCCGAAGAAAAAATAGGAAGAAAAAAGAATAGAAAAAAATAGTAAAAAATATTAAAAAATAGTAAAAAATACTAAAAAATAGTAAAAAACAGTAAATAATAGTAAAAAATAGTAAAATATAGTAAAAAACAGTAAAAAGCAGTAACTTGGAAAAATATTATTTTCCTATTTTTTCTTCGGCTCGCTTCCTTTTTAGGTACTCACGTATCCTTGCTTGTTCTGTAATTCTTGTCTACAAAAAATTTTTTAGTTTTTAAATCTTAATGTAATGAAAATAATTATAATTGGATGGTGATTTTTCCAAAAATAATTAATTGGATGAAGATTTTTTAAATATCAAGTTAGAAATCCAGTGTATATTAAATATTTTTTTTTAATTTTAAGGTTCGGCGCTAAACTGTTACTATTGTGAAGAAATAGCAGGTCTACAATGTGATCTAAATGTGAGGAATGTACTGACTGAGGCCTGTACATCATCATTTGTTTGTGCAAAATACGTCTGGTCAGGTGAGTACCAAAACTATAAATTAAAAATTTTATTGCATCTATTTTTAAGTTTGGTATAATTGTGGGGTGAAGAGTCCAGATAAAAGACATAATCAAAGAAAATACCGAACAAAGAGCCGCCGACAAAATATTGTACATATTTTAGGTGCAAAAAAGCACTTCCTCCATGTGGAGTAGTGACCAATAGGGAACCAATAACAGCGGTTTCTCATAGAAGCTGAATCTTTTTTGGATATTGGCGGATTATTTGGTGGCGACTTGTTTGATTCTGGCCTAGAGTTTGACTCGACTATAACAGAAATTTCTTATTTATTATATCACCTAAACTTAATTGGTTCTTATTTCTTTCTTTGGTCCATTTTAACTTGTAATTTATTATTTAACTTAACCAATTTCTTTACTTTAGTTCTTTCTTCAATTATTCCTTATTACGAGTTGTAATATATTCTGATCAAAATATCTTAATTGTATTCCATTTATTAGAGTAGATTATTTGTTTAATATGCCAGAAATAATGCTATGTATATTTTTATCTATTATTTGTTTTATTTTCTTTTAGATAATGGTACGTCGACAATCCACAGACGATGTGCTCCTCATACTATCTGTCAAGAGCAAAAGCTTTTGGTTACTGCTAACTTAACTTTAAATTACTGTAATACTTGTAATTCAAGTTTATGTAATGCAGCAGAAACAGTTTCTTACTCATTAGCTTCTAAATTTACAGTGATTATTATGTTGGTTCAAATATTATTGTTTATTTGAAATTATTTTTAAAAATTGAAATGTTGATAGTCAAATTGGTATATAAAAATCGTAAGTGTATGTGATGTTATTTCTAGATTTTATTTTTTCACCCAAAATATTTGAAATATAAATGAAATAAGTAAAAATAATATTATATGTTATAACAATAATAATAATTTAATATTTGACAGTTAATTCAATTAAAGTACAATATAAACAATAATAAAAAATATAAAACTAGACAAATATTTTAAAAATTTTTAAACACCTCCGCTTTTTACCTCTCTACCTTCAGATAATAAAGACATAGTAATCATGCTAAAAATTGGGTAGTGAGTTTTCAACAGATAAACACGTTTTAAGGTCCCTAGAATACCATTTTGATATTTTCGCGATAATGTCTGTATGTAACGAAAATTCAAAAACCACTAAATTAAAAGAATTGAAATTTTGCATACAACATTCTGATATCCTAGATTAGATTTTGGTGTTAATCGGATAACCGGAAGTGGCACTTGCTATGAGTGATGACGTCAAACAAGATGGACATAAAGTTTCAACCAATTTTAATTTTTTTTAAACATTGTTGCGGTCTAGCACGAAATTTGATTTTTCGGTACTGGAACGCTTTTTGTGTCGTCAAGCGGTCTTTTGGCGCCTTGGTCCAGGTTTCGGATTGCCTCGGGCGCCATCTTCCGTTTATAGTGTGAAGGCCGCTTCCATCGGCAGCTTCAGTGGAGAAAGAAAATACTTTAGGGCTCGTTATGGTATCGATCATGGCGTTAGTGGCCAGAAGGGCGGGCTTTCCTTGTCCTACTGGTTTAAGTACCTGGGTATTCAGTTGCTGCTGGTATCTAAAAAAAATCATTAAGTATACAATAACCCCTTTATTTAATTACCAAAATCCTGAACAAAGACAGGTGTGAAATATGGTTCCTTCTCGGACAGTACAGGCACGTATTCCGAGCTTGCGTGGTATGGTCGGATGACGGTTCTGGACTCCGGTATAATAGGAATTGGCTTCGCTTGACCCATCTCTAAAGTTCGAGGGTCTGCCACTGGAACTCAGACTGACACTGCGTCTCATAGAGAAATAATTATTTCTTTATGCTGCTTCTCCAATTGGGATGGCCACAGCAACTCGGACTTCGGGCTGCTGTAGTTCCAATTGGATCGGCCACAGCAACTACCGACAACAAAATGAATCCTACTGGATAAGAACTTCGGCATCTGAGAAGCACGGACGCGAATGTCTCTATCGGGTGTAGGTTCAACCGGTACAACTGACCTTATATTCGAAGCTTCCCCAATAATTTTAAGTTAGTTCCAATCCAGTGTTGTGCGCGATTAAATTTAAATATTTTAATTACGGAAATAAAAGTAACTTCGGTACAGTACACAAAAAGTTTATAAATAACACATAATTATGACTCTGTTATCTCAGAATTTTGTGATTCTATGTCCGTGTGGGGTCGGGATCGATATCGGGCTACGCCGCCTATACCTCGTAATTTTAATTATTTTAAAAATATTGTTGCGGTCGACCACAAAATTTGATATGTAGGTACACAAAAAGAACATAAAAAGCATATGTTTGACAATTTGTTTTGAAAAAATTTTGCATACAAGCTTTCTGATTAGATCTGATTAGATTTTGGTGTTAATCGGAGAACTGGAAGTGGCAGTTGCTATGAGTGATGACGTCATTACGAAACAAGACTGTAATAAAGTTTTACACATATACAGGGTAATTCACGACCGACACCATGAAATTCTGCAGCGAAATGGAATATATTCATTAACTTCTATTGCGTTGGTATTATCCAAGTTATTAAGGACTACATTTTAAAAATATTTTTAAATATATATGGTGCTCCAAAAAAAAGTGCCATATCAAAGTTATGTTTTTTTAATGGCACACCCAGTATATAATTACATTTCGAATTGTACATAAAAATAAACTATATTTTCATCAAGATTCCCTATACCTAAATACAGGAGTATTTTAAGTTTCTCCATTTTACTTAAAATTTAAGGTTTTAGAAAAAATTAAATATCTGTCGATAAAATTAATTACAGAAAATTTATTCCTAGGTTTAAATAAGAATGTTTCCTTAGTCTCTTTATTGATTCACTAACAAACTTCTCTCTACAGGGTGTTTAAAATTTTTAGTTCAATTAGTTCTCACTGCAATGTTCGGCTTATTTTAAATGAAACACCCTGTATTTTATTAGCCTATCGTATAGCTAATTTAATTCATCTTTTATAAGAGTTTCTGATACTTAAATCTTCAAGTATTCAACTTACTTAGGTATTTCTGAAATTTTGATTTTCCTATACCACTATATCCACTTTTAGGTACTTTCTAAAAATGTTCCACTAACTATTCGACAAAAAACGTGGTTGAAACTGGTCTGGGTCTTTACGAAAAAAAAGTAACGCGTTACTTTTTTTCATTTTCGAAAGTAACGCGTTATTGCCACTTCTTTACTTTAAAAGCAACGCGTTACTGAAAAAGTAAACTATTACTATAGTGAAACGTTTTTGTAACGTTATGTATAAAAAGTTACTGTACATTTTTACTCCTTTACATTTAATACAAGAAGAAAGAAAAAATAACTTTTATATTGTTATTTATAATTCATAGGTACTTTATTGTGCTAAATTTCTGATTTTGATTTTTTTAAACGTTATCCAGCTCACAATGGCGTACAAACAAAACAATGATAAAAACTAATTATTTTACAATAAACAGCTCTAAAAGCAGAAACAACAAAAGAAAACCATTTTTTAAGTAAAGCGTTACTTTTGCTGTAACGCGTTATCGTAACGAAGTAACGAATTTGCGTTACATTTACAAAGTAATATAGTTACTGTTACTAAATTACTAGTAACGCGTTACATTTAGTAGGTAAGTTTTAGTTTCGTTACTCATAGTTCTGAATGTTAGAGATTATCTAAATAGAAAGTAAATCGGGAGAGGTGAAGCCATTAACTGGCCACCTAGATCTCCTGACTTAACTTCCATGGATTTTTTCTTGGGGATATATCAAAAATTTAGTTTGTAGCATATCATACACCACTGCAGATAATATGAAAAGACGGATTAGAAATGCTTTTGAGACGGTCACCCCTAATATGTTGCAAAATATTAGAAAAAAGGTTAACAATGTCTATTCAATGATCATCATATAGAACAGGTATTATAGCTTTTGTCTATTTTTTAAAATCAATTAGAATGGTATTACATTTTAGTTGTCACTATGTAAAAATTTTTTTATAATTAAAGTTACTTTGAAAACTTGTCTAATTCATTTTAGTCATTATGCCATACGCATTTTTTTTAAGGGATAGGTTGGTTTCTGACTAGTCCATTTCACAGATCATTACAGTGCTAAAAAGACATTAGACATTTCGTACAAATTGTATATAAAAATCCAAATTTCAGAAATACCTAAATAAATTGAAAACTTGAAGATTTAAGTATCGGATAGACTAATAAAATATAGGGTGTTCCATTTAAAATAAGCTTAATATTACAGTGAGAATGTTCTACTCACTTAACTAAAAAATTTAGACACCCTGTCAAGTGATTTTTGTTAGTAAATCAATAAATAGACTAAGGAAACATTCTTTTATTTAAACCTAGGAATAAATTTGTTACAATTGATTTTATCGGCAGATATTTAATTTTTTCTAAAACGTTACCTACATTTTAAGTAACTGATTAAACACTTTGTATTTAGGTATATGGAACTTTATGAAAGTATAGATAATTTTTTATGTACAAAATTATGTGCCATTTAAGAAAACAACTTTCATTTTTTTGGAGTACCCTCTATATTTAAAAATATTTTTAAAATGTAGTATTTAATGACTTACATAATACCATATAAGTTAACGAATGTATGCTATATTTCGCCATAAAACTCAGTGGCGTCGGTCGTGAATCACCCTGTATATTCATATCATTCAAATATATCAAAAATTCAGCCATTGTTGCCAGATTTACTAAAAAGTCAATTTTTTTCATACTTTTTTGTGTTAACGTGTTAATTTTTAGATTTTTAATATTTGGTATTAAATGGAAGATAATTCAATTCAATCGATTTTATATAATTTATTAGGCTTATAAGCTTCAATATATAAATTTATGAAGAAATGGATAATATGCTAAAAATTAGTTCTACATATAACTAATCTTGAAATAGATGCACATAATAACATCGAAAGTAACAAAAAAAATCCAATAGGTGCTGTTTTGGAAGCTGGATTATTGCATAATGTGGTATTACAAGTTTCACATAATATATTTTTGACATTTTTTGATTTCATCTTGCTCTTCATGATCTGTGTACATATATTTTTGACGTCACATCCACGAGTTGTTGTTACGAATGAATTGGATCCTTGAGTTGCTAAAACAAAAAAAAATTAAATAATCAAAATTTTGGTATCGAATGGTACCTCATTTTAAGCGCTTTAAAGTCCAAGTAATCTAAAATTTTTGTTCAGAATATGAGACGGCAGGATATAAGAAAAATTATTTTTCATAAAAAGTTGTGCATTTTTTAAAACCTAAAATACAATCATCAGATATCAATTTTTTTTAAACGTATACAAGGTGTGACGAAAAATGTGAATTGACAATTTCAAAACTATTATTAAGAATTAAAAACTGGGTTATTAAAAATTTAGCCCCTAAGTAACATGTGATCATCAAATCTCGCTCTAAAATAAAACTAATACTTATTTATTGTATGAGTGTTTTAGATAGCATTTTATTCGCGCAAGAATGTTTAACGTTTTATCCACAATCACCTTCATTTAGAATCAGAATCGTCGTAATTTTTAATAAAAAATGATTTTCCATTTTGCGCTGACAGCGGCTGTCACCTCCTCAAAAATCATTGAAATTGCGTACAAAAATATCGGGAAGTGTTGAATGATTGCTATTTATTTTTCAGTATTCCACTAGTGGAATAAAGTAATTTCATTATTCCACTAGTAGATAAAGAGGTACTTTATACGGTTCATAAGTGTGGATAAAACTTCAATTATAAGATGATTGTGGATAAAATGTTATTGCTGGGGAAAATTTTGACAAAATAAAAATTCTTATTTTTTAATACTAATTGAAATGAGTGTATGTCTGAACAAATTTTTCAATTCGGATCAACTTTTCCTTATAAAATTTTTCGATATTAACAAAAATAAGTGTAGTTTACATTCATGAATCATATTTTTTGACACACCTAGTATACGACTATAAAAAATTGATATCTGATAATTATATTTTATGGTGCGTATTAATTAGAGCAAATTTGCGTGCACAAACGCTTTTCGCGCAAAAATGTTCAAATGTGTACCGGCAAAGTACTGCTCGCGAAATGTCTGTGCTCGCACGAACGCGATCCGGCGATTTTCGGTTATTTAATTGATAAAAATCAAAAATGGTCCATTTTATGGAATTAAAAACATCCAAGTCATTTCTCAAGAAACCAAAAAAACTTGTGTAGTTGGAGTTTTATTTCATATATTGAAAATTGGACCACATTTGAGATAAGGATTTTCGATTTAAATTTGTGTTATCAACCATCGCTTTTTTTTCTTGTTTTTTTTTTTTTGTACAGATCGCATCAAAATAAAGGTTGCACTTACAATTGCTATATTTTCGTGGCATTATTTCAGACACAAGCACAACAAATGTAGCAGATTTTTAGGGGCAATAAAATGTTAAGTTTCGTTGCACACACGTTTGTGCGCTCAAATTTTTCCTGTGCGCAAATTTACTCTAATGAATACGCACCTGTAATTTTTTTAGACCTTGCACACGCACAACTTCTTAAAAAGAATAACTTTTTGCATAAAATTAATAATAAAAAGTTTCCCATATGGTGCCGACTCGTAGACATACTGTAGAAGTTTTATTTTATTGATGAGTTACTTACTTTCAGATTTATGCGTAACACAAACGAAATCGTTGCTACAGTTAAAACTGCTTAGATCTTCCTTGTATCCATAGTAACAACTGCCTTTTGTTTTTTCTATACATTTATAACATGTTAAATCTCCTAAAACTGAACAAATGACAAAATTGTTTTAAGATGGATTTTATACATTTATAATCGATTTGACACTTGTACTGTTTAATTTTTACATAATATATATAATATAGCGCTTTCACCATTTTTTGAAAAAGGCAAAATCATAATTGTTAAAACTTGAAAATTTGTCTTAAATGCTTAAATAGAGACAAATTATAGCTTTTTTAACTGACTAATTTTATTTTAATATGTCCTTTATTTTTTTCTTATGAAGTCATCACTTCTAAATTAATGACACCCCTGTTGCAGCCTGTATTGTCTAGTTTAAAATGAAAAAAACGATTCCTTACTTTTAAATAATTAGGAGTTATTAATTTTTACATAACACATATAAAATTGCGCGTCCACCATTTTTTGAAAAAGTGCAAAATCGAAATGATTGTTAAAACTCGAAAATTTGTCTCAAATATTCCAGTAGAGAAAGATTATAGCTTTTTTAACTAACAAATTTTAATTTCAATAGGTCTTTTATTTTTTGTCTGGTTTAAAAGGAAAAAATGCTTCCTTAACTTTAAATAATTAGGAGTTATTAATTTTTTCATAATACATATAAAATCGCGCTTTCGTCATTTTTTAAAAAGTGCAAAATCGAAATAATTGTTAAAACTCGAAAATTTACAAAGATGAATTAATTTGTCTCAAATGTTTCAGTAGAAAAAACTTTTTTAACTAACCGATTATAATTTTAATATGTAGGTCCTTTATTTTTTTTTATGACGTCATCACTTCTAAATTAATGACATCACTATAAGTCTCATAGCCCCCTGTTATAACCTGTATTGTCTAGTTTTAAAAGGAAAAAAGGTTTCATTAATTTTAAATAATTAGGAGTTATTAATTTTTACATAATACATATAAAATTGCTCTTTCGCCATTTTCGTAAAAAAGTGCAATATCTAAATTGTTAAGGGCATGGTAAATAGCGCTTTCACCTTTTTTTTTAAAAAATTAAAGAATTAAAATATTTAATTGTTAATTATTCCGTTATTTATAAAGTCAAATTAATTAATATGATATGCTTAAGGAACGGACGTAATTATTTTATTAAACGCAATTCTAATGATCTAATGAATTTATCCGATTAATTTAATATTTTAATATCAGCAATTACAATTTTTAATGTTTAAAATTTCAATGCTTTAATATTTTTCATCAGCACCGACGGAAACATTAAATTCCATGTCACAAAGTTGTTTGAAATATATTTTAATTATTACATGATTAATAATTAAATATTGATTTGTTAAATCATTATAAAAATATATTTTTATTTAATCATCAATACCTATAACACCATCAAAAAAATCATGGAAGTCGCGTAAAATTAAATTAATCTTATAATTTTAATTATTAATTGAAAAAAAAAACCTAATTGTTTATAGCCAATCTGATCACAGTCACCTATTATGTACAATAAATAAATCAATGTTGCAATTATTTGGTAATTGCCAATTATTGTAGAATTAAGAATCATATTTATTAAAAAAAATTTTCATTAAAAAATAAGAAAATTTGAAGCTTCTCGTACACTTAAAATAATTTAATCATTGCACGATATTTCAAAAACACGCACCATGGATCATTAAATTACAAAAACTTTGTAAATCAAAAATTAAAATTCATTATTGGATACTTCAATGAATAAAAAAATAAAAGTTTTTGCATGGGTCAATATTTGAATCCGGGTAACGGAGACAAAAACCTAAGTCTAAAATTATTCTTTTTACACCCCTCTCTCCTAACATCCTCTTCAATATCTGGCGGAAATGCCACATTTATCGCCTATTCATCAGAACCTGAGATCCTCCTTTTAAAACCGAAAGGAGTCAGTTAAACGCCCTTATTCGCATCCAAATCAATACCTACCGACAGGAAAAATTGATAAGAGGCAACATCGAACCTCGACCACAGAGACGGTTCCAGGTTCCGGAACAAGCTCTCTGTCTTTACTGTTCAAAAGACCAAGTCTCACTCCCACCTTCAGGTAAATCGACAATCCTCCACACTTCCGAGCAGAAGGCCACTACATATTCAAAGGCCACCTCCAAAACTGCTTAACAAACCCACCAAATCCCAACTTCAATCCCAGATTCCGAAATGACACTCATATCCTCCTCCAAAACATCCTCCTCACTCCAAATCCTCCTAACCAAGACCCTATACTTGATCCTTTCGCCCCTAAGGATATGGCTAGGGCCTGTCAGCAGGGGAAAAACTCTGCCCCAGAATTATAAACGTGGATATTTTTTTAGACAAAACATTAAAAATCGTTTTAAAGTGACCATTTCTACATGTTAGTATCTATCTAGTAGTAGAGTGATTAGTCTATTGTTCTTAGCCTCAAGAGTAGAAAATTGATTTTGGAGCGGTTAAAGGAAAGTTGGCATATAATATTGAACAACAAGGTCGAGTACAATAACATACAAAAGTTTCAGAAAATTTGTCATACGAAAAGTGCGGGGTCCTTTGTATTATGAAAATGATACGATAGTCACGACATCTATCGTAGGTTGATAGGTACATGTGTCCGGTTGGTACCCATTAACTTACGATAGATGTGATTATCTATCATTTTTATAGTACATATAAATACTTGGGGTATACAGAGTAGGTTTTTGAAACTATACATTCCGAGTACCACTGATGATTTCTATAAGGATGAAACATGTATGGTAATGGTCGGAGTGTATAGTTTTAAAAACTTACTCTCTTTGTTTTT
The DNA here is from genome assembly GCA_963243735.1 of Neocrepidodera transversa. Taxonomy (NCBI): domain Eukaryota; kingdom Metazoa; phylum Arthropoda; class Insecta; order Coleoptera; family Chrysomelidae; genus Neocrepidodera; species Neocrepidodera transversa. The sequence goes on from OY725350.1 coordinate 7,021,937, forward strand.
GATTTGCATTAATTTTTTTTTACCTTCAGTTCATCCCTGTTTTGTCAGATAACCGGACGTGATAAAAAAAGGAGTTTATTTTTGAAATAGCACTAGAAAATACATGCAAATCGGCTATCTAAATACAAACAACTTAATTTTTTTGCATTAATGCATGGACAAGAATGTGATTTCTTCATCTACTCTTGGGGGACCCCTAAAAATTGACCTGTAAATTTTGTTGAAAAAATCTAAAATGATTGGGCTAAGTTTAATGGAAAGAGTTATGGCATATTTTAATTATAAATAGATAATTGTTTTAACCAGAACTGACCTTATAAATCAGTTTATTTTTACAATAATTGACTGGAAAATTAAATATATCTATTAGCATAGATGGGGTTTCTATTAACATTTCTCTATTGCAGAATTTTTTTTTATATATTAATTCAAATTTTATAGAACATTCAGTCTTATTGCTAAAAATGTATCTAATGTTTCCAATGTGGCTCCAAATTGAAAAATATCATGTATATATCTTCACCATACTAATGGTTTGAAAATTTGTTTAAAAAAAACCGTTCTTCAAAATTTTCGATAAGTGCAGATGAAGAACTCATAATTGTTCCAAAATGTTGTCCATAAAAATTGTTTCCTAATTGAAAGTAAGTTATTTTTATAATTTAGTTCTTTCAATTGTTATTTTCTACATATATATAACGAATTTGTGATACTTTTTCAAAAAAAAAATTTGATGATTTTTGATTTTGATAACCTTTTGAAAGATTAGTTTAAAGAACTGATTTATCTAAGAGATATATTTGTTGTATTTATTTTTAGAATATACTCCATCTAAATGTCAAAAGTTTACTAAAATGGGGTGTTAAATATTTCTATTGTAAATTTATTTTTAATTCGCTAACGTCTTTCGTTATAAAGGCTATCAAAAACTTTATTATATTAGTAAATCTGTAAATAGCGGGACGAAAATAATCTAATTTGAAATAAAACTTGATCCGCTTTGAAATGTGTGAGCACAACAAAATTCGAGTCAGTAAATTTCTAATAAAATCGCAGTAAAATGAGTTTTACTATGTTTTTATTAACTTACCAGCAATAAATTTTAAATTCAACATCAATAACCAATACATACGCATCATATTACTTAATAATAAAATCTAAAACTGTTTAGAAAACTGTAACGATCAATATTCCATTTGATAAGTACACAATATTTAAATTGCAAAATTAAAATTTTTAGAAAGTTTTAACTTGGTGGTGTGTTAACTCTTTATGTTGTGATGAACAACTATATTTCTGTTAATTGGATTTACATGGAGATTTTAAACAAAAGTCAGACGAATTTTCAGAAAGAATAACAAACAGGAAAATCTATTTTTATAAATCCGTTTATTAAAAGACCAACACATTTTCTTTTAAGATATAATGTGCATTTTAATTAGTAGGTATAACAAAAGTTCTATCAAGTGTTGTGGAAAAAAATTATTTAAACAAATTATAATTCCTCACATTAGACTTGAATTGGTAATTTGGAAACTTTTAGTTTTCAACAATATTGAATAATATCGTCACCACTAACCAAAACTAATTTTTTTTAAAATCACTTAACATACGTTTTGCTACATGTGAATATACTAAGAGAAAGAATAATCTACTCTTTTTTAGTGGGAGAAACACTGGCAATAAAAGTCACCAGGGGCTGTCCGCAAGGAGGTGTATTGTCCTCACTGCTGTGGAACCTGGTGGTGAGGAACCTGCTAATCACCCTAGAAATGGACAATACTGATGAAAAAGTTTATTCAGCGTTATTAAGAATTTATTTATAGTAGATAAAAACTTTAATACGTATTTGGACTCAACAAATGTTTAATTATGATAATAAAAAGGGCTTTAATTGTTATCATTAGGGTTAGTTAACTTAACGTAATTAATTACTTTAATAACAAAGAGAAAGCAGTAACCGTTAGTTATAAAAAATTAATCACCTTAGAAATCCAAACTATTGGGAGTATTAAATATTTTACTTAACACAATTAAACAAATTATTAACAGTAATTAAACAAGCAACTAACAAGCAACTAACCAATATTTTCGAAATATCTCAAACCCTATCAAAATTGAAGGAAAATGGATAAGCTTTTCATAGGATCTTTTTTTCATATTTTTTTTTCTCAGCTTTCTCGACATTGTTCTGGAAAATGCTTCATATAAGACTTGTTGACCCATTTAATTCCTATATTTTATTATTTTTAAATTTTGAATACCTTTCACGTAGATAACGATTTTTTAAAATAATGACATTTCCGAAAAAACAAAGCGGGATAACTCACAATATTGATTTTTTTCCATATTATTCATTATTTTTTTCCATATTTTTCATTATTTTTTTCCATATTTTTTTCCCATTTTTTTCACTATTTTTCATTAATTTTTCCCTATTTTTCATTATTTTTTTCCCTAATTTTTCATTATTTTTTCCCTCATTTTTTCAATATTTTTTCCCTATTTTTCAATATGTTTTTCCTTTTTTTTTCATTTTGTTACTATTTTTTATTGTTTTTTACATCTTTTTCATTATTTTTATCCATATTTTTCATTAATTTTTTTTTCTATTTTCCAATATTTTTTCCTTATTTTTTTACCTTTTTTTAGAAATTTGTCGTAATTTTTCAGGTTTTCAAAAAATTAAAGTTACGAAAACAAATTTCTGTATATATGCTTGACTCGAAGAGTTTTTTTTTTGAAAACTAAAATGGAAAAAAATATAGGAAAATAGAAAAAAAGGAAAATATAGGGAAAACTAGGAAAATATAGGCAAATAGTAAAAATAAAGATAAATAGAAAAGAACTGAAAGAATTGAAAAAAATTGGAAAAAATAGGAAAAAATAGATAAAAATAGCAAAAAACAGAAAAATGGGCAAAAATAGAAAATAGGGAAAAATAGGCAAATATATGAAAAAAAAAAAACAAAAAATAGTAAAAAAACAGGAAGAATAAAAAAAAAATAGGGAAAAATGGGAAAAAATGAACTTATAGAAAAAGAAAAAAGAGAAACAAGAAAAAATAGTAAAAAATAGGAAAGAAAAAAGTAGGGAAAAGTAGGAAAAAATAGGAAAATATAGTCAAAATAGGTAAATGGGAAAAATAAAAAAAAATATTAAAAAACAAAAAAAATTTGGAAAAATAAAGAAAATAGAGAAAATAATGACATTTTCGGAAAAACAACCCGGTATATATCACAATATTTTCATAATTTTTTTTTTCATATTTTTCACAATTTTTTTATTATTTTTTCCATATTTTTCATTATTTTTTTTCCATATTTTTCATTATTTCCCTATTTTTTCCATTTTTCATTATTTTTTACGTCTTTTTCATTATTTTTATCCATGTTTTTCATTATTTTTTAATTTTTTTTTCCATATTTTTCATTTTTTCCTTATTTTTCTCTATATTTTTCATTATTTTTTTCCATATTTTTCCCTATTTTTTACCTATTTTCTAATTTGTTTTCCCTATTTTTCATTATTTTGTTTCTATTTTTCATTTTTTCCTATTTTTCATTATTTGTTTCCCTATTTTTCATTATTTTTTTTTCTATTTTCCAATATTTTTCCCTATTTTTCCCCGATTTTTCATTTTACAGGGTCTTTTTAAGTACAACAAAGAAGTTCTCTTGACATTTTTCGATATTCTCTCTTGTTTTTGAGATTTTCGGATTTCTAAAAATTTCTTTTTTGTTTAATTTTTTTTCTCAACTTTCGGAAAAATACTTCAAATAACACTTGTTAGGCTATTTCAGTCCTACATTTTCTTATTTTTGTTTTTCGAATGTCTTTCACGGTTTCAGAGATATCGGATTTATGAAACGATTACATTTTCAGAAAAACAATCCATAAAAACCCACAAGAAATTATCCGATTATTCCTATTTTCAATGGGCTTTGTAACAGTACTTCAAAGTATCTTTTTTTAAAATTTGAAGTTGTTCAGAATTCGATGGGGATAATTTCTTCCGAAGATACTAGCCCGTTTTAGCTTAGTTACGAAGATGGCGATTTTACATAGGTCGTAGTAAGCAACTCCCTATTGGGTCGTTGCTAACAAGTTGCATAGTGACTGGTGACAAATTTTATTAACTTTGTGTTACAAAAACATGGCTTAAAAATGGAATTTGAAGTACTTCTCATAGAATTAATGACCTTTTTAGAGGTAAATTTTTGACCGCGGATTATTGTTTATAAATCTATCCAGTATTTAATTTTCATATTTAAGAAGTTTACATAATATTTATTCATTAAAGGTCCAAAGTGGGCAGCGCTTGCGCAAGCAGGAGTCCCCGTTTTCGGCCGTATTTTCAACACTGTGGGAAAATTATAAATATTGGTCCTACAGTTCCGGGACGTTAGGTAAAAATAGAGAATCTCTCAAACCCACCAGTAAAACAGATGTGGGTTTCTCCAGACTTAATATAATATAAATAAGTTCAGAGGCAATGTCAATGGACGTTGACCTCATCATGTCATTATAGTTGGTAGCTTACTTAGTACTCGTGAGCAAATTAGCTTATAGACTGTGTAATATATATTTCTAATCCCTAATAAAATATCAAAAAAAAATCGTATATAGGGAAAGTATTTGGATACGAAGATACTTTGACAAAAACAAAAATTGGCGAAATTCTAGTGAACCAGTAAATATTTGTGTAATCAAAGTATTAAAATGCTGTTTAAATTAACAAGGATAACTAAATAATTTCCGAATGATTTGTAACTTATTGTCGGATGCACTACTACTCTAATATCCTAAAATAAAAGATAGAAAAAATAAATATTTAAATTTTATTCCTAGATTTATTTATATACAAAAACATTAGATATTAAAATCTACCACTTATTGTTTATTACTATGTTTTAAATAATTCACAACAAATAACCTTACAAAAAAATATTTATCATTCTTATATAACTCTTCTACATCAACGTAATCACAACCATATTTCCTCCAATATTTACAAACTGCATCATCTGTTTTATCTAACAAAGTGTTATAAAATTTTATATTAATTAAATCTAAAAATTTATTTTGTATTAAAAAAATTATTTCAAATAATAATCGCTCACTATCCTCGATTAGTGATAAATATGATTCATTTAATAAAAGGTTTTTTATAATTCCAATTATCATAAAATTAGTATGTTTATCAGGCATAATTTTTACGATTTTAAGAAAAATTTCCAGCAATTTATGTATCAATAAATTATTGGAGATATTAAAAATATCCGTATATGCTTGAGTTAAAAAAGAAGTATTTTCACAAATAACTCTAACACCCAAAGGAATATTACAAATAGATTTAATAACATCCAAAATCAATAATTTAGTATCGACATCAGAAACTGAACTAGAATATAATTCAGAAAATAACTTAAAAGCCATCGATCTCATAAAATCAGAAAAATCTTTGTCAGTTCTTAACCCGTCCCTTAATAATTCTAATGTAAAATGTCTGTGCTCTTTAAAATTTACATCGCAACTGTGAAGAAACGTGTATAATTCTGGAACCGTGCTAAAATCCAAAGAAGATTTAGCAGTAAGATGCTGCGATAGAGGTACATACATGACGTGATTAGGTTGCGTCAAAATCAATGCCATTCTAGCTAAGTAAATTGCCGCGAAGTTGTTTAGTTTGAAATCTGGTAACAGCGCGGTACCTTAAAAAATATAAAAACAATATAATAATCATGTATAATAATGTTAATGAATATTATTAACCTTTACAAACTGCTTCGATGTATCTGATCCATAAAAGATTATCTTTTCCGGTTTGTTTAGCGTCTACGTGATAATGGAATCTTGCTAAAACGTGACAAGCCGCTTGTCTTATTTCTGTGTTTGTACTGCTTAAACCTATGACGGTTAAACTTAAAGCTCCTGAAAACAAAAAAAATAATAAGATGATATAAAACTTTGAAAAATTTAATGATGTGAGATGAGAATGGAAATAAATCATTAATAATGTATATAAACAAAATAAATAACCGAGAAATATAATATTAAAGTTGTTGATTTTTAGCGCGGATTGTGGTGCATGTGACGTCACATGTTCGTATAGCCAAAGCGCCGTACTATAAGCCAAATTTTTTATTCTATTTCACGACACGATTGACGCATGCCTGACTTTAATTTTATTTTATTTCTGTTATCGTAATTTATTAAATGTCACACAACAAAAGCCAAGTACATTTTTCTGCAATATTGTACAGAAGAGATTTTATTGTTTGAAGGTGTCCCTTGAAAGTAAATTCAAGTTAGCGGAAATACACGTTTTGTGAAATCTTATGAACCGTGCATCGTACGAGAAAAATAGTAGAGATAATTTTTTATATAACTCTTATTTATTTATTTTTCTGTAGAATGCATATAGGTTTTTATTTATAGCGCTCTAAACTTTTTGCAATGAGTTTATTGCCAAATATATAGTTAACCGTTGATTTTAAGTTAAAAAAAGATGGGAATCAAAGTAGAGCATACAAGATTCCGTTATGAACTTACTCTGTTCGCTCTGGCTCGTGGACTATTAGAGAGAAATAACGAGAATAAAGAATCGCGGTACGTCGCTTTTTTTAGTTATTCCGTCTTGTTTATTAGTTAGGATAGATGACGTCAGGACGGAACAAAATTTTCAAGTAAAACCGCAACTTTAAAATGTTATAACTCTGTTAGTTTTTGAGATATCTTAATTTCACTTTCACACTTTTGTTCAGTTTTGCTTTAATTTTCTGTTTCACCCATAAAAAAAATGGTAAACTTCTCCATTGTTAAATAAATTAATACAAGGGGAATCAATAAAAAAATAAAATATATGGAGGGTTGTCAAAAACTTAAACAAAACCTAAAAACTTTATATACAAGAAGGGTTAAAGGAAAGACATTTGTAAGGATCCGTTAATAGAAATGTTGAAAAAAAGTTATAAGAAAGATTTTCAATAAAATAAAAAAAAAATTACGAAGCCAAACATTATTGTTATTTTTTATTAAAAGATTAGCACAGAGAAATCGACGAGGAGATAGAAAATAGCAGGGTAATTTTAAAGAAGCAAGTAGAAAAGCAGTAGCAGTAGAAGAGTTTTGATGAAAGGACTTTTAATTAGTAAATTTAAAATCTATAAAGTGTAATTAATCCAATTTTGTATTGTTGCGAATTGAACCCAGCCCAGGTGAGAGCGAGTCTAGATGAAAAGTAGTGAAAGTTCCTAGATCCCAGGGGTTTTCAAAAAAGGTGGTACACTGAAGCGACAGAAGACCTAACAGAAGGATTTCAGGATTGAAAGGCGAAGGCAAGAGATAGGAAAGAATGAACATTACCAAGCTATAGGCATAAAAGTCCTGCGTGCAGCATCACATATATTATAATGTGAAAGAAAGTATATATGGACATTCCAGAGTTTGTAGCTAAAAAATCATACAATCTCTTATATATTAAACCCAATTAATACAAATGTCCCGAAGGTTCGTCACCCGTATAAAATTTGTGCGGTTATATTCATCTTCTGTAAACTGTTCAATTAACTTCAATAACTATGTTTTCATTTAAAAAAATGGATTTTAACCGGTTTTTAATAAAATTGTAATAAACGATTTGAACAAAAAACAAATTAATATTAATTTTTTTATAATTTACGAACCTGATCTAGTAAATTTGTAGGTCTGAACTTGCTGTTCAGGAGCTAAAAGTTGACTGAAAAGCGGTAACAAAAACAATAAATCGTAACTTTTCTTGTCATCGACACCAAGCAAATCATCCTCTTCGGACCTCAAATTATCTTTAAAGGGATAATTTGTAATAGTGGAAGTTACTAAATCGTCCTGTAAAATATCGAGTACGTCACTCATTTTCGGCTGTCTTAACAGAGAATTTTCGATTTGTAGTCTCACAGAGTAATGTGTAGCAGCTGGTTTTCCCCATAAAAACGGTTTAAAGTCGTAGAAATGGGTTTGCTCCGGTTTTGACTCAAACCTACAAATAATAAATTGTTAGATTCACATTTTTACTTTCCCAGTATATAAAAAGGGAAATTATTATAATCAACAAAAATAGTAGTTTGTGCAACAAGTGCGCAAAGCGTTACTTTCCCCACAAGTTCAGAAGTTTGTGCCACGAACCCTTAAGACGAGTGCCTTAAATCTAGCGAGTGGGAAAAGTGTTCTACAACTACATTTATTAATGAAAAAAACAACAGTAACTTGTCAAAAAAAAGTTGACAGGTCATAGCTGTGTTTGACATTTCCGTGGGGAAAAGTGCCATAACGTGTATTTTTCGCACTCTAAATTAATACTTTTCCAACGGATATCAAAGAAAATAAGAAAAGGCCTGCTTTGCGTATAAAAATTTGTTTGGAAAAGCCTGTTTTGCATAGGGGTTATAGAAAAAATAATTTTCAGGTTCCCTTAGTTCAACAAAAAATGTATATATGAATGTATGAAAAATGGTATTGGTTGTAAGTTAGAACTGATAAACGTTAACAACAATTTCATCGCTGTCAAAGTTTTGAACAACTTGACTAGTTTTGGACGGGTTTTTACCAAAAAATGGGTTTTTGCCAAACGTGGTTTTGCTCGCATATGTTTAATTCTATTACTTTTTCTTTAACTAAGCCACTTTCAAATCAAGGGCGTAGGTATGGAAAGGTAAAGTGGATAATTACCCCCCTCCCAGGATACCAAAAAAAGCACGAAAAGAAATAAAATATATGAACTGTAGAAACGTGCAACCATATTTGTTTAAAAGTTTGATTACTCCCCCAGGAAAAAAGTACCCCCTCCCCAGGAAAAAAAGTTATCTACGTTCTTGTGTCACAAATTGGCTAATTCCATATTTTTTCTTCAATTTATATTTTTTTAAATCACATATTTTAACAGATATTTATCATGTAAAGGAAATAATGATATTCTCTAGGCATCTTATCCATTAATTTTGAAGCGAGTTAAATAATTTTGTAAGTGGTTTATTGCTGTTAAAATTTTACGTACGCCACTGTTTCCACAATTACCCTATGCATTTTACATTTTCTTCAATATTTTCAATGTTGTGTTTTATCAGTATATTCCTGGATATGGGGTTTGGGTACAAGAAAATCAAGAACAGATTATTCTTTAAAGCGAAATGGGCGACTAGTTTCGGCCGAAAAACCATCATTAGGGCTAATTGGTTTTTGTTTGTTTGTTTGTTTATCTACCTTATCACAAAAACGGAGAGATTTTCTTAAAATTTGGCTCATAGCCTCCACTTGGGCCCTTGAGAAAAATGAGCTATTGCACGTACCTGGGAAAACTCTGTACCCCGAGATATGGTGGAGAGCACAAATCCGCTTGGTGACCATAGTATAAGTATATATATATTTATACAACTGTATATACGTATAGAGACTGTTGTATATTCGGCATTATCGAATATTCTCCCTTTTTTAGGAAAAAAATGGGAAAAATAGGGAATAGCGAAAAAGAGGGACAAATAGGGAAATTAGAGAAAAATTGGGGAAAATATTGAAACATAGGGGAAAGTAGGAAAAAATTGGGAAAAATAATAAGAAATCGGTAGTGAAAAATTAGGAAAAAAGGACAAAAATAGGACAAACAGGAAAAAATAATGAAATTCTAGAGACGCTCAACCGAAACTTTAATTTGTATGGTGGGTATCGGAAGGGCCGGTCCGATCCAGGTCAAATTCAATAGGATTCTTCCTTGGACAAAACTAACTCGGTAAAGTGAAAACCGGAACTCAATCAGAGCTTTCGTTCAAGTTATAGTGTTTACATCCAGACGTCCGGACAGGATTTTTTTGCTTTTTCAGACTCAGGGAACCCGAAACGTTGAGAAGTGATAAAAAGTGGGGGTGAGAAATTTTTTTCGCAATCATGAAATTAATACTGAGGCTTTTGGGCCACAGTAAAAAGTTTGCCCATGCAAACCACTTTATTTTGTATGGCGGATATCGGAATTTAAGGGCCGGTCCGATCCACGTCAAATTCAATAGGGTTTTTCCTTAGACAAAACTGACTAGGTAAAGTGAAACTCTATCGAAGATTTCGTTCAAAAGTTACAGACAGACAGACAGGCAGACATCGAAACGTCCGAACAAAAGCAGTTTATTAAAACTTTTCAATATTAGAGTATTTGAAATATAATTTGCCCGTATATAACTGGCCGAATTTAAAATTCAATAAATTTTTTTTCTACTTGTCAGACAGAATCTGTATTTCAAAGAGTAAAAATAATAAAATCAATGAAGTTTCCGCGAATAAAAAAAACATAATTTTTTTTCGAAACGCACAGGACGATTTTTTGACAAGTGGATCTTTGTTCTGTAGATAGTTGATAACAGCTTTTTACCTCCGATTTCCCACCAACTTCTTTTCTAAGCATTGTCACTCTACTATTAGTATTAAAATGCTGAGTGAGTTCATTCAAAAAGTTTAATTTTTAAAAGTGGTACAAGTGGAGACTACCACGACGTTCTGACCTTAAATAATTTTAATAAATGGTATAAAAAATTACATGTATCAATATATAGTTGTATAACATTACTGCAAAATTAAATTGAGAATTTGAAACCTTTGGTTTTCAACAATATTGAAGAATATTGTCAACACTAACCAAAAATACACTTTTTTACGTACGTTTCGCTAACTTTCAGAAATTGATGATAAATTTCCTGATAATGCTAACATAGTTAGCATAAGTACGTAGAAAGTTGAAAAAGTAGTTTTGGTTAGAGGTGACAATATTCTTCAACACTACAAAGTAAAATAAATAAAATATTCTGAATCAACTTACATTTTTAAAAGAACCAAAATAGTTCTATCACACTTGTTGACTTGAGCTCTGTAACTGGCTAATAACAAAGGTACGAAATTGCGTTCCATAAATTCAGGCCAAATTTTACACATAACCAAATATAAAGACAATATTTCCTTTTTAGTATCGGAATGTTCTCCTAATACGGTCTCCAAAAATTCCGAATGAGACGTTAACATATCTAAAATCAATCTACCATCTTCAACTACCAAATTATCACCGAATATTTCTAATAAATATTTCAAAGCTTCCAAAAATATTTCTTGTCGCGATACACCGTATTTTAAACAGAATTTGAAGTATAATTTTAAAGTTTCGTTTTTTGCGGTATTTTTTAAATCCTGATCGGAAATTTTAGTTTTAAGTTGTTTTAAAATTATAACGAATTCGGTTACTATCTCGTTTGATTTTAAATTTTTTTTAAACAAATTAACTTGCAGGTGTATAAAAGTCATTATAATATTATTAATTTCTTTGCTAGTAAGATCTACAGTTATAGATTTTAAACAAATAGTTTTTAATAAATGTATGTGGAATAATTCTGTACTATCAAATTTTTGTAATTTATCCCAGAAGCTTTTACATTGATTTATAGGCATAGCTGTATTTATTAATTTAATTAAACCTTCATAATTTTCGTGGAAATACTGACTAACTTTTTGTGGTTTTTGTAACGCTTTAGTCAAAGATGGTAAGATTAGATCATATATTTGTTTAAATAATTCATCATCGGTGCATTTTTTAGCTAGAATATTTAATAATGGTAGTAAAACACCTTTTTTCTCGCTTATAGTAACTATATTTTTTTTAATAAATTTGATGTAACTTTGATTATTTTGTAGTAAAAATGCAGCTAATCTAACGTTATCTTTGTTAATTTCGTCTGATATTATCAAAGATTTAAAAAAATCATTGTTGATTATTTTTAAACTGTGTGGGAATTTTTTAAAATATTCTAAAACCACCGGAGATACAGATTGATTTTTAGCTAAATAATTAGTTAATTTCAAGATTAAATCATCATCTAAGGGTTTTAAAGTTGAATCTTTTAAGCAATTAGTAGTAATCTGTTTTAAACAGTAAGTTAAAATATTTATAATTAAATCATGTTTAGAATATTCATCAAAAGATTTTAATATAGTAAAACATTCGTTGTAGCCTAATTGATAAATTTGTAACAAATCTAGTGATAAATCTTGATTTTTTTGTGGTTTATTTAATATTTTTAATATAGATTGTAATAATTTTTCTCTATATACATTTAAGTAAACATCAATATTACAATTTAAATCTAATAAATACTTGGTAATGTTAGTAACAAATTTAGTACTGTAATTATTATTTATTTCTAAAAAGTTTGTACTCGAAACTAATACCGGATTGCATAAAACTCTTTCTATTATTACAGAATTTGTTACATTTTTATCAATTATATAATAAACAATTTTTTGACAACTTTGTACTATATCTTCGGTTAACTTATTATTATTAATTAAATTTGTTAGATAAAAAATAATCAGATCGAGTATATTTAGTTGTAAATCTGAATATGAGTTTAGTTGAACAGTCTTTAAATAATTATCAATATTTCCTGATAAAAAACTTTTACTACATTCTTGAAAATGGGTAAATCTACCTTTAGATTTGTTTAAAACTAAAATTTCTTCACACTCTATCCAATTTATAGCATATTTTTTAAACGATGGTGATATATCGATTTTATTAATTAAATTACAAATAGGTTCGATTTTAGTTTGTAAATGTAGCAAATTTGTTAACACAAAATTTATATATACTTTCATACTTTTATTATTTTCACTTTTCGATAAAAATAATATTAAACCAAGTATCATGGGACTTAAATATTTATGTTTAATCGGAATATTTTGTATGTCGGTTGACATTTCTAGTGTTAAATCTTGTATTATTTTAGTATAATGTTTATCTCGGCTAGATTCAGTTTGTACTTGTGATAAATCTTCCAAAAATTCCAGAATTTTATTGTTAGTTATTTTTAAAATATTAACAATATTTTCAGCTACACTATGATCAAAATTTTTGATATCTAAAATACCGTTTACCCAAATATTTATTTCATAATCACACCCGTCGAAAATTCCAGTGTTTTTAAATAATTTATTTAAAACATTTAACGTACTCTCATCAGGATTGTTATAATAAATTTTAAGTAATAAAGGTATTACAAAAGAAAATAAATCTGATTGAATATTAAATTTAGTTTGATCTAAATCTATGAAAAGACTAATTATTTTTACTTGTAGACCAGCTAATTCATCAGCATTTTCTTGATATAACACATTAGACAATTCTGTGTCGTTATTACTTAGATTATTTAATAAATCTGGTGATATATTCTTATAGTAGCTCAAAATATCGACAATAATTCCTAAATTATGTAATTGACTAAATGGTGTATTTTCATCTAATTCATTCCAATTTGTAAGTACTTTTATCGCATCTGGAAAATTTTTTAATAAATGTTTATTAATTAATAGCTCAAACTTAACTTGTTTATCAAAAGATAAATAGGTTTTCGCTAATAATATATATTCATTTAAAGATTTTAACATTTCTAAAATCAACGAAAGTACAAATTGTTTAACAGAGGGACTATCGAAGTTACCACTTTCCGGAATTATTGTTTTTATTATCGGTAAAGGTAAAACCAGGCACTGAACTATTTGAAATAACTAAAAAGAAACATTTTTAATACAAATATTATTAAAATTAAAGCTAAACTTACTTGTATTTCTGTCAATTCCTTAAAACAAAATTCGATGCAACTAGGTTGAAGTTCTTTAACGAGGTTTACTGCGAATTTTAAGGCGTTGATCCATTTTTGGGATATTCTGGGTTCCAGAAATGATTTTAAATTACTCCACAAGGTTTTCGTTAAGTCTGGACAGGCACTACATATTTTTATAACCAATTCTGATGCGTAGGAATGTTCCCAAGGCCTACATAAACACTTTTATTTTAATTATATTATTTTTTAGGGTTTTAGTACTGAAGTGTTGTGTATTATGTATCAAAAATTCAAACCGATTCTGTTTAAGTTCAAATTCGGCTGGTATGGTTTTATTAATAAAAAATATACAGACCTAGGACTTTAATCAATATCAAGTGAATTCAAACATTCCAAAACTAAATATATAAATTGTAATTCCAGTAATATTTATTAAATTATAAATTATTTACATGAAACTGAAGATTCTCACATGTAGCTGTCTCATTACTTTTCTATAAACTGAAGACAAAGTATTTTGCAATAGTTTTTATTCAATCAGAAATTAGTACACATCTAAGTGAGAAATAGGTGATATAATTCAGAGCTGTCCCTAAGCAATGTGTTTAGCGCTTTGCAAAGTACTCTACGCACTTTTATTCATATAAATGCACTTTTTAAAATAGTTGCTTAGTATTTAAAATAGTTTATGAAAGGGTTTATCTTAGTTGTCGCCAATAGTGTTCGCGACCACTCAAAAAGACTCGCGAGTATTCGAAAATCCTCAAGCACTAAGCCCTTTCGTGAACATTTTGAACTATACTAGTAAATAAATATTAATATAATTTGGATAAAAATATTTAGTATTTTAAAAATACTGATATTATGCGCTTTGTGATATTACTCGAAATTCGGCCTACCATGATATTATCAGTTTCAGACGAAATCAAACAAAATTAAACAAGTGAATTTTAAATTTGAAGGTATAAATGTAGTTTTACAAAAATAAAATAATTAAAGTTAATAACCTTCTTATAATTGGTAAACAAAAATATTCAAAAAACAAATTAGTACACAAAAATATTCAAAAAAAAAACACTGATAAGGCGGATAAGTAGTGGATGTGAATGAGGTCTTTACACTGCAAAGTGAATATAAAATTTGTATATTCAGAGGTCAAACGAAAAATAAACAAAATGTCATCGGTTGAGTTAACAGATAAAGGTAAAGAATGTATACGAGCATGCATACAAAATGAAAGAGAAAGAAAAATAGCAATATGGTAAACGACCTAAAAATCGATACAAAATATGCAATAGTAATCAAGAAAGATATGCAAAATATTGCAGTTAGAAAATTCAGATAGATAAGGATAGACTTATTAAAAGAAAAAAAAGCTTTAATAAACTATAACTTAACTATAAACGAGTAAAAATACAGTAGAGAATAAAGAAAAATTGTCCCAAGAGCAAGAGATCAGGAAAAACTAATGGAAAAGGAGTTTCGAAAACTGATAATAGACGTCAAGGTTTGAAAATTTAACAAGGCAAAAAGAAAATTTAGTCAACAAGTAAACTAGGATCACAAGAAAAATAATGAGACTAGGACAATGGACAGGGACAGCAACAAAGTTATGCAGGAATAGAAATTCAGAAAAAATAAAAACGGTAGAAATATTATATTCTTCAACGAGCGTATAATGGTGGCTTTTATTCACGTAGATGAAGTTTCCGATACGAGCGAGTGCAACGAGCGAGTGTAGGAGTCATCTAATAAGTGAATAATAGCCATTCTACGCAAGTACTACTACTTTCTCTACGACTACGCGACTTATGTAAGAAATTGTATGCCTAAATCGTAGTTAACACAAATCTTTAATTGACACTTAAAATATTAAACTTGGACGGTAGTGTATTTAACAGTTCAAATAAAATGGCGACTTAAGATGTTGGCGATTGGTTAGTTATTTACAAAGCAATGTGATTTGTTGATATTAGCGTGAATTCTGGAAATCAAAGGTTGTGATTGGCCAATTTAGCATGAATTCTTGAATTTTTATTCTTCAACTAGTTGAAGAATGTATATCAGTCTTCAACTAAAAATGTAGTAAGAATCAAATTATTAAATAGTCGTGGATAAACATTAGACTTGGGACATTGAAACATTAGAACTTCTGAAGTAGGAGCGTTAAAAAATATAATAAATGTTATGAAGCCATACATAGTAGACATAGTAGCAAATCATATACCTTCTTCAATAGTGGAGGAGTGGACAGGACGTTGAGAACCGGTTAAGTAAGTAACCAGGACTCAGCAGACATTTGAACATCAATCTATGTGTTTCCAGTACAGATAAGTGCTGTGGCATCAGCAAAACAAAATAATTTCCCGCTCATACTTTTTTAGTGATAGGATCACTGCGCCGGTTATCTGACCAAAGCCAGTTCTAGACGACTTCCATATAAATTCACTCGAAATAAGACAAAAATGCATGCACTTTTCTCACTTTACACCATTTTTCGACTATCCTTTCGCAACCATTTTTTAATTAACAAAATCCTTAGCGCGCCAATATCATTTTCAAAACGAACATTAAACAGGTGCAGTCAGCTGTCTGGTGTTACCTTCTAAAGTTTTAAGCAAATTTTGTAGTGCATTGGAAAATAGCAGGTAAGTTGTAAAATATTATTTAAATGGTTTAGATTTTATTTTTGGTGTACAATAATGACTGTTTCATATAAAAAACTGACTGTTTTATAGTTTTTTATATATATATTCCACACTCTCATCAGGTAGTCGAATAATAGGGTGTAAAAAAGCATAACTTTCCGTTTTTCGCCTGGCCGGTCGAAAACCGACTGATTAGTAATTTCATTTAACTCTCTTTTTTATATGACAATTTTTAGATAGGTTTGTTGCATTCTACTATATTACTAATGAATATAGTAGTAATATAGAGGCCAGTTGTCAACCATCATTTTTTCCTTTCTTCTGTAAATTTTAAATAAGAAATCGAGAAAAGAGCCGTTTTCGACTACTTGTTTTTAGAATACAAATAGTAGATGGTCGAGAAAGAATTCTTTTTTCGATCGCTTTATTTTTAACGGTTTCAAAATATATGTTTTTGAAAAAAAAAGCACATGGAAGAACCCCAAAATAAAGAAAATATGCCAATATCACAGAAAAGCATCCATCACCAAGGAACATTGTCGACTAACATGACCACATTCCAAAATCACATAATTTATTTGAACGTCATCTTCACTATCCAGAACCCAATAAAAAATCAAATAGAGAACAAAAATAAAAGTTACCCAGCGCGATTTCTTCGGCAGAATGGAGGTCCAATTATACAAAAAAAGAAGAAGGTACATACAAAAATGAAATATTCTACATGATTGGACAAAGAAAAATGGGGATTTCAAATATGAAATAAAAAGTAGATCCATATTTAAAAAAAAATGGTTGAGGGTGGCCCTTCAAAGACGAAATGTTGTTTTAAAAAATTGGATAGGCTATATTAAGCGGTATTTGACTTTCAATAAAAAACCTTATACAGTTTTTTTCATCTTTAAAAATTAAGGTGTTTATTAAATAAAACCAAAATCGTCGATTTCCGCTTTTCGCAAATATATCTAAAATCGGACCTGATATTTTAATTTTGAAAAAACCAAATAAATCGTCTTGAAAATACATATCTTTTTCTCCGTTTAACCGATATTGCATCTATTGCGGTTTACGAGATCTCTGTATACGAAAATTAAATCCGGTCCATCCTGTACAATAATGATACCTCACCGCAAAATCAATTAAGATTTATGAATAAAACTCTAATCACATCAGGTTTCATAGTAAAAAGGTTTTATTGATTTATTCTTTTAAAACACTAAATAAATATAAAAATTTATTTTTCATTGAAAAACTTATAATTTCACTTCCACAACAAGGTTGCACCTCAAGGCCCGATGCGAGCGGAGCATCGCCACTCTACTGAGGATTTAGGTAAATTAGTTTTCACTATTATTTTATAAAAGTACATATTAATATCGGGCCTTAAGGAAAATATCGTTCAGATAGAACCAAACAATGAAAAACAAGAAACAAAGTGGTATTGAAATAAATATTGTCATATAATTCAATAATTTTTTTTCATGTAGAATAGTGTAATTAAAGAAGGAATTCGGTTTGCCCTTCATTTTGAAATGGTGCTTGGACTAACAAAAATCAGATATCGACAATCTTGGACTAACGATGAACACACGAATGAACGAAAAAAATTTCAAAATTAAAAAAAGGGTGTGCCAACTTCCCAATATCATTTTTTTTTTAAATTTATATAATTATAATTAACCTGTGGGTGGACAAACAAAACAAACTGGTGGACAAACAAAGAACAAACAACCCATGCTGTTGAAATTTATTTTTTGCAATTTGTGGGTGCCGAGAGTAAAATTTGCAAAAAAATGTTTTTGGGCCACGATTTTGAAACGAAGGGTGGACAAATGTAAATAATTAGTGGACAATAATGGACAATCGATGGACAAACGAATGCACACAAATTTTTGGTAAAATTCGCAAAAGTGGGTCCCAACTTCACTGACCTCACTTTCTCGACTTCACAAACCATGGCTGGTCGAAAATAGGATCTCTTTTGATTGAGATGAAGTTGTTAGTGGTCGAAAAAGTGTAAAAAGTAACTTTTTTATTGTTTTTTTAATAGAAAATTGGATACATATTGAAATAGTAATTCCCAATTGATGTAGGGTGGATTACATTTCTCACCTGGAGAAATCCTCACTGGGCTGGGTTCAATAGCGCCTAAATAAAAACTACAAAATATAATGAAAATTAACAAAATTAATGATCTTCTTTTTATTTTCTTCCTCTGCTACTTCTTCAGCTCTTCTAATACTTTTTTTCTCCGCACCTTTTTTTTTACTTCTGCTACTTATTCACTTTTGAAATTACTTGTTGGTCCCTTTTTATTTTTTTATCTTTGTTTTTTAACTTGTATGAATAATATTGTTTACTTTTTTTTTTAAAAACTTTTATTTCTTCATCAATACACCATCCTTTTCATATATAAAACATTCCTTTTCAAATATAATATTAGTTTTTACAGATTTATTTCTTTTAATGCTTTCTAATAAAATTTCTGACAACCTTCAAACTATTTGAATAATTATTAATCTCCCTTCAAATTTTTCTTTTTTTTCAACAAAACTTTTAAATACTATTTTTTTTTTATATAAATTTTAAACTGAAATTTTGATTGACAAATCATTTCACCTGCTAAGAAATGCCATCCAACCTGTCACAAGGAATTTTATACTTCAAATGGCTTACTTAAGCCCTATTCATATTACAAAAAATTAGTTTATATTTTTAATACCATTTACTAAAAATTTTTTTTTAATTCACATTTTTCTTTTTTTATGTTACAAACAAAGAAAACTGTTAATTTTATTTCCAATTCCTATCTATTTTCTTTTATTTAAACCAATCCCTATATACTATTATATTTTATATACTATACAGGGTATAACAAATTTGATAACAATATAGATTCATTTGGCAAAATTATAACTAAGAGCAGACAAATTCAGAAAAAACAGAAAAAAAAATCTGAAATAGTTTAGGCGCTAGAGGGCGCGAATATTAATTTCTTTCGCGCCCTTTTTTGCCACAATAAGTAGTTAAATGACCTATTTTTGTACAAATGAATGTTTTAAATTTAAAGAATCTGATAAATAGTCAAAAACCGTGCATGGACCCTACTACATATATAAATTAGGAACAATATCGGTCCTAAAACAGTTTTGTGGGATACCTAACTTTACAATCCACTCAAAACTTAGTTCAACTATAATTTTTCAAAATTAACTTATATAAACCAAAAAAGTACAAACATACCTTTCAAGACTTTCCAATACAGTATACATCAGTGCATTTTGGTTCTTTTTTCCTAATCCTATTAAATGATCTTTAAATATAATCCCATATTTGTGATTTGTACACAATACCAATAAAAATTCATGAACTATTTCATTAACTTTAGATTTCTCAACTTCATCAACCTAAAATCACAATTAAAACTAAATTGACAGTGTATACAAAACATAATAGTGTTTACTTACGGAAAATCCAATATTTTTACTTTTTTTATCACTTTTAAATCCTGCAGGTCCTTTCCAGTTATAAAGATTGACTATATCTCTGACAACAATCGTATTAAAAGTTTTCATCTTGGCTGTTTTCGAAACAGCGGGATTTTCTAAAATAAAATTCTTCATCGCTGGTATAACTAAACCTATAGTATCTGCAGAATCAAATTTTAATCCAGAGATGATACTAGTAAAAAATCCTTTTTTCTCTAATAATACAGACAAGGCAGGATAATGCCCATCTACTAAATAAGCAGTTAAAAACTTTATAAAATTATCTCTAACACTATCTTTTTCTGCACTGTGTTTGCTTAATAATTCAACATTTGCTGAATGAAAATTAACATGTATTAAGATATCTTTAGCTAAAATTGGAGAAAATGTTACCATTGCTGTCAATAGTTTTAAGCATGCTTTTCGTTCTAGAGTAGACGAACTCAAATTTATCATTTTATTTATAATAGTAACATAGTTGTTTAACATATATCGACACGATTCATATGCAGAACTTTTATATTGAGACAGTGATGAACTTATTTTGAGTAAAATGTATGTTATTATTTCGAAAATTAGAGCTGGATGAATTGTAGAATTTAGTTCTAATGTTTGTAGTAATTCCAAACAACTTCCACCATTTTCTAAGTAATCTAGAATGTAGTCATGGCCTTTGGAATCTTTTAAGGCATCTAGAAATTGTTGGATTGCTAAAAATACATCTTTATTACAAAAATTCAAAAATTATGAATGTAAATGATTTTACCTGTTAACACATTTTCAGTGGTTATTTGTTTTCTAAACTCTTTAGCTGAAAATAGCTTGATTTTTTTAATCGATTCATTATTGTCTTGAATTTCGCTGTTATTGAATTGTTTTTTACCCATTTTTAATAAACTAAAAAATTCAAACTTTAATCCAAAACATAATCTAACCTAACTAAAGCACGTGTAGTGTATGACATTTCTCTTCTTCTATTCTTCTTTTTTAGATTTTGATTAGAACTATAAAGCAATCCTGATACATTAATAATTATAAATGATGTTTTAAAAACCAAATTTGAGAAGTGAAAATTTTAAAAACTTATTATATTTGTTTTTTTTCGTCATATTCTAATTAATGGACTTGTCTAATTTGGATATGTTGCCCTTTTCAAAAGTATAGGGACAAATCAAATACCGCGAGATGGCACTGCAAACTGACAAAATGTCAGATTGAGGTGTGAATAACAATTATTTTAACCCCACTAGCTCATTTTGATCTGCATAATCTAAGTGTATTTCTTCTCCATTGGATTTTTGCCCGAGCCAAAAATAAATAAAATATTTCGTAAAGAGAGTGATTACGTGGTTTCGTATTCTTTCTTATTAATTTTCGAATATTGATAAGGTTCTGGTTAGGAATGCTTCAGTTTTTTAACGCTTTCTCTTTTTTGTTGAAGTCACTATATAAATAATCATAAATACATTAGTATGAATGGAAAACTTGTCACTTTTTTCAATTCTTTGGTTTTTCAGATGGTATCATTTATTAATAACAATTCTTCAAGAAATATCGTCCAAATATGTCACTATTATACAATAATTGGCTTAAAATAACATAAGAGTTCACTTTTCATCCATATAAACAAACGCAATAGGCTATTGCACGCTTGTTGGAAAAGTGCCTTAAATGAATCTTATAGTGATAATGCACTGTAATTTTTGTATTAACTTTTTAAAACCTAATAGTGCCATTAAAATGACTTTGAATTTATCATTTTACATTTTCGCGCGAAAACTCTAGCCGCCATGCTGACTATATGTTCGTGACGTCATCCTTAAGAGGGGGATCTTAACAGGTACACCAAACTGACAACACTAAAATTCCAAGCACCATGTGCAAAATAAAAGTTCTGTTGTGTTACTCGAGTTGTCAGTCTCATCAGTCTATCACTGTCTTTCAGCAATAATAAAAGAGGTGCACTGTGTTTCATATATACCAACAGAAAGACGAAATCATTAAAATTATTTAATCTTCTGTGTACCAGGTGGCGTTAGCAGTATTAAAATATTAATTTCTCAGAGAACGTCTGCAGTGCACAGAACAATAAAAATATTTTCAGGTTAATAATGTAGTTATAATCATTGATGTCTTGTGCCCGAATGCAAGAATACTGGCGTAAAAATGCCAGGAAAGTTGTGGATTCAAGTGCCAATTGATATAAACATGGGTAAACACTTGGATAAAACTGACAAAAAATATTAAAAGTTATTGTCCGCAAATGCTAGGTTTTATTTCTCTGAAGATCACTTTGATGTCAGTAACTATTTTATAAACAAAAGAAATCTTCATGATGATGTAAAATTAAATTTTGTAATTTATTTATTGGTTATGTTACGATAGTGATAGATAATGCAAAAATTTATACATAATATAAGATAATCTGTTCTGTTATATAATAGGTACTTATAAACTGATGTTTTAATAAGATTCCTCAACTAGGCAGAACAGAAATCGGGATTACATGCAAACAAAATTGCCACCAGCAGATTTAGTACTTTCTGCTATTATGAAACCGTCATCCATGATGATAACTCGGAAAAAATTAAAATTAACACACACAGCACAATAAAAATTTATTGTGTTTACTAGAAGATGACGTCATGTCGGAAGTCAATATGGCGGATAGCGTTTTTGACATTTGAAAAACAACTTTAAAAGATTATGTTTAAAATTGAATTATAAAATTTATATTGCATTTTTATGAATAGAAATGAACATTTCTCGGTTCGTTTTTACAAAATCTATCATAAATACCTATTTTTAGATTTTTTCTTATATGGTGTAAAATACCCTATTGTTTTATTGTTCACACCTCGAGTCGTTCAAATGATCAAAGATAGATGTCGCCCATTCCGTGTTTTTTCAGTATTGTATAATCAATAAAATGGGCAATTCGATTTGGAATTGATTAATTTTTTTTAAATCAATTAAAAAAAATAAAGGAAATTAAGGAGTAATAAGAATTTTAGTAATTATTTGTAAAACACGCTACTTAACTACCTAAATTGGCCTTCATTTTCAAGTACCACCGTTGTCTTTGTTTTTATTCAGAACGGACCATCAATTTTGATCATATTCGTCGCGTAATAAAATAACTAACTTATCTTAATTTATTACCTGCTTACTATACTATAAAATATGTGTCAACATTTATAATTTTAGTATCAGTTCTAACCGGGAGTCAAATTGATAGTAAATAGTTTTTGTTTATCAAAATGAATTTTCAGTTTTTATCGTTTTTGTTTGCTGTTATTAGTGTAACAAGTGGTTCGAAAATTTTATTAGCGTTTCCTTTACCATCAAAAAGTCACTACATTCTTGGTAGAGCTTTGGCAACTGGTCTTGTTAATTCCGGACACGATATAACTTTCATTTCCCATTTCACAGACGAGCCACCAAAGGGCAATGGAACTTTTAGGTATATCAATATACCTGATTGTATGGCTGCATGTACGTATATACAGGGTGGAAATGTATCAAAAATGATATATATTTTTTATGTTTATAATTATTATGTTTATACTTTTAGCCACATATAGTCATTTTTTTTTATAAAGGATGAATCAAAAATTAATTTTTCTATACTAATTACTATAATAGAAGTTATATATATATATAGGGTGGCGAAAATTTAAGTGAACACTATTTGTGCGATTTCGTAAACCTTATGACAAAAAATTGTGTATTTTCAATACGAATTTAAAATATGTGAGCGACGCCAACTGGTAAGCAGGCAAATGAGACTTCTAAAAAATCATACATCATAATTCTCCAGTTTGAAACCGGAAGTCGCAGAAACTTTAAAACTCGCTTCGGCACATATTCAAAGTATGTCAAAGTCCATTGCCGTTGTCCGTTTGCCTCTATATCTATGTTGTGGTTTTTGAGTTTATAGCGGAGGACGGACGGACGGACAGACAGACGGACAGAGCCCTATCATAAGACTTTTTTTTAGAAGTCTAAAACCATTTTTTTCGGAGGCCATAATTAACGTTTCGTCAAATATTTTTCCCATTTTTTTCACCATCGAACCATATGTAGAATATCTAATTATTAGTACGTATATACAGGGTGGAAATGTATCAAATTACGAATCATTGACTTTAAAGTAAAAAATTGAAAAAATAATATAACTATATTTTTTATGTTTATAATTATTATGTTTATAATTGTAGCCATAGACATTTTTTATTTATAAAGGGCGAATCAAAAATTAATTTTTCTATTAATTAGTAGAAGTTATATGTATATGGTGGCGAAAATTTAATTGAACACTATTAATTGTGCGATTTCGTAAACCGTATAAGTAAAAAATTTGTATTTTCAATACGAATTTAAAATATCAGGTGCGGTTCCCTAATATAGCACAGAGACGTTTAAAAAATGTTCGTTAAAGTACCCGAGAACGTTTATAAGACGTTTTTCTCTAGTGCAAATGTCACAACTTCTAACGTCATATAGACGTCTAAAAAATACGTTTTAAAAACGTAAAACGTTTCAAAACGGACTAAATAAATGGTATGACAAAGGCGTTTTTTAGACATATTTTAGAACGTCCATTATATTGCGGAAACAAAAACATAACGCGTCTTTTAAACTTTTTTACAGTGGTTATAAAAACTACTTACAAAAACGTAACTTTCTGACTTTTTCTCAAAACATTCTTTTGGGGACCTAAATAAAACGTTTTTATAAAGTTTTTAACGGTGGTTTTAAAATCGATTCAAATAAAACGTTTAAACTTTTTTTCTCAAAATTTTTTTTTGTGGATATAAAAACGCCTTTTCAACGTTCTTTACCGTGGCTATAAAACAACTTAGAAAAACGTTTAAAGAATGTAACTTTTTGACTTTTTTTGATAACATATACTTTTTGAACGTTTTTACAGATGGTGTATTTTACAAACTACTCAAATAAAACATTTAAACTTTTTTCTCAAAATATACTTTTGTGGACCCAAAAACTTCTTTTGAACATTCTTTAGCGTGGCTATAAAAACATCTTAGAAAAACGTTTAAAGAATTTAACTTTTTGACTTTTTTTGAAAACATTCTTTTTGAACGTTCTTGTAGAAACGTTTATAAAACGTTTTATTTTGGTCCTCGGACGTTCTGACGTTAAATGAACCATTAAAAAACGTCAATTGGACCTTTTGTGCTATTAGGGTTTCTAAAATATTTGGGGAAAATCGAAATAACGTTTATTTATAATACCTACGTTAAATAAAAATAAACATTAAACCTTTTTTTCAGAGTCCACAATTAA
Source organism: Neocrepidodera transversa (assembly GCA_963243735.1). Lineage (NCBI taxonomy): Eukaryota > Metazoa > Arthropoda > Insecta > Coleoptera > Chrysomelidae > Neocrepidodera > Neocrepidodera transversa. Next base: position 7,047,008 of record OY725350.1, read on the forward strand.
CGTTTCGTCACCTACTTTTTTAATTTTAAAACCCCCATCTATCGAACCGCATGTAGAATATCTAATTATTATTTTATTAATTTTAGGTTTAGACAATGAACTGTACTTTGGGATTTTTTTCTAAACGGTCTTGTCCCATTTTCATTCAAGCTAAGTTAATTGTAAAAAATTATTTGTGGTAAAATTGAACAGGACCATACTTAGAAATATTCCTTAAAGTACAGTTCATTTTATAGGCTTGGATAGAAAAATGAATATATAGGAATTTCAAAAATAAAATAAAAAGTACAAGTCTACATTTAAAAAAACAATGAAGTTGGCCTCAAAGCCGCAACGTTATTTAAAAAACTTAATACGGTATGTTAAAAGCAGTTTTAACCCCTAACAAAAAAGCTTAAAAAGTTTTTTTCTATCTTTAAAATTAAATCGTCAATTTCGGTTTTACCCAAATATCTCAGAAACCGGATCTGACTTATTCATTTTAAAAAAAATTAATTAGCCATCTTTTTTCTTATTTAACCAATTAGTCTATACAGTTTAGGAAATAATGTTCACCACATATATATAGTGTGTCTCAAAAAGTTTGCACCATAAGTTTTTATTATTGATTTTTAACAAAAATATTCTTTATTAAGTTTGCGCTTTACCTAAAATGATGTTATTAACTTAAAACATTAAAAAAAACGCTTATCGCAAGGAAGTCAGAAAATACCCAAGTTAGCACATATATTTGGTTTCGAAACAAATTTTTATATAACCGTTTTATATTAAGGGTACCTATCCGTTACCAAGCTAATTTAACAGACGCAACCCAAGTAGCAAAATAGGGTACAAAGTGATATATTCGACCGCTACTTAGGGCAGCGACTAATTTTATTTAGGGCAAAGTATATACTTCCTGACGACCAACAGAGGAGAAAAGAAAAGCGGTAATATGGTGGACTAAAATAGGATAATTAAGAAATTTGTATTAATAAAGTGTGGGCATTTTCTGGAAAAAAATTCCCTAATAAGGCATAAATTGTGCAAAATGTGGAATTGATGCTATCTTTTTTACGTCCATCCATCCATCCACTTCGTGAGCTCGAGCCAAGGGGATCTTGTACCTAATTAGCACTTGATCCCCAAGTCCCTTGCCACCTCCCCCAGGATTTCCCCCCGAAATGCCCGCCACTGTGGACATATCGAGGGTTTGTTTTTCTGACCGAAGTCCCCTGGGCATCACGATCCTCGTTTTGCTATGGTATGGCCGTATTCCGCCCCCATGAGCATTGGCGGATTCCTTCCTGGCTGATCTTCATTTTGTTTTTACGGGACGACCGAAGCCATCCCAAGCCTATATACGTCATATATTAAAAAAACAGTATGATACCTCCATGATCCATCTAAAAACGAAAATAAGATGATAGAACTTAAGTTGATGATAACAACTAGTATAAAGAGTAACTGATTTTCAAAATAAGTAAAATACGTGTGTTAATAGCTGTCAGTAGCTTAATGTCGCTGCAAGCAAAATTGTACTAATAAATGTGAATACTCTACTTCGAAAAATGAGGTTGCTTTATTAAAAATTAATAGTTATGAAGACAAAATGCCAAAAAATGGTCATGAAATATTGTTATGTTCCCCATTTGTGGAAATCAAATGGTACTTTAAAGTGGCCCAAATTAAACGTAATTAAACTTAGAAATGATCCATCCATTGTACCCGAGGTAGGATGGTTAGATTAAAAATTCAAAGTAAAAAAAGCAAAATATATGGACGAGAGGAAGCCCAGTTATGGGAAGAGGAATATATAGGTGTGAAAATACAGAGGCAGTAAAACTTCAGATGGAAAATTTATTTCGTTTGTACTTTAAGTTGGGATATATAGAGGCTCCTCTGACACAGTTTCTATTGTCCTTTTTACGTTTAATTTCATTTTTCTATAAGAACTGCTACTGTACCTATACAGCTTAAATGTCTTTTCTAAGATATATCTATAAGCCTTTTTCGGTTACAAATGTAGTTATGTAGTTTATAAAAATAATTAACATATCTACCTACATCAAATAATGTCCATTTAGTGTTTTTTTGTTGGCAGTCCTTTTATTTTTCCTCTTGTCATTTACTTATAAATACCTTGAGAAGAGTCTAGAGTGCTAGCCTCAACTTCTTCTCCCGAGCTTTGGAATGCGCACGGTCCGACTGCTAAAGGAATAAAAAACTCTTTTTGACTAATAATAATTCCTTGAAATAAAAATTGATTTAGTGGTATTTTTTAAAGGCAAAACCATGGCAATTTATCCCTATTTAAAAATATATATATCCCTTCGTCCCTAGTATATTTTCCCAATTATGTTACTTGGGCCAAGTAATATTTAAAGATTAAATAATATTCTTGTAATCTTTTCAATTTTGTGTTATTCCTTGATACAGTTAAAAAAATGTATTTACGTATATTATTGTTATAGTTTCTTTCGCGTGGAAAAAATCATTTCCAATTTAAAACAATTTGATGTATAAAGAGTTACTTTATGGTTGATAACCACTGTGAACAAGAGGCCCACTTAATTTTAAAGCTTAAGACCAAATGACCGGTGATTAAGGATCTATTTAATCGACGAACCAAAGAAACTTTTTAAATGTACTTGAAATTTACTGTTTAAAATAAAATTTAGTAACCTTTATTATAAATTATCTCAATTGAAATCTAAACTGTGATAATACTTTTAGAGAGTTCAGAAAGTGCAATATTATTTTTAAAATTGAAAACCTTATGCAATAGTGATTAGCACTGACATTGGTAAGTATGTTCAAATATTTACTTAATTTATACACAGACAATCAAATTCCAAAGATTATAACAATTTTGTCATATTATCAACTTTTGTGATCTTTACAGATTCAAACTTAATTTTTCCAATTCATGTTCGTATCTTAAAACATATTAATTTTATCACCTGTATTATACAGGGTGTTTTATAGGTAAAGGTACATACGCTAACGGTGGATAAAGGACACTTAGATGAATCCAAAAAACATATATAGGATAGGTCTAGCTCGCTTCATCACAGTTACAGGGTGTTTTGTCTATATAGAACAATTGCCAACTTTAAAATACAGGTCCGAATTAAAAAAAAAAACTTATCTTATATCAAAATTTAAAAAATTGTATTTAATATTCGAAAAGAGCGGAAAAAGTTGGGTGTGAATACATATTTCTTGAGACTGCATTCTAGTAGTATAATTTTAAAAGCAAACTTAAAATTTATTAGTTTTCGTGGAATTTGTGCTGTTAAGAATTCTCTTCCTAATAATATATTTTCTAATTTTCCTTGTCGAAATAAATTATACTTGTTACTAGCTTACTTGTGGCTAGAGCCAAAAACTTAAATTTAATAAAAATTAAGAGAGCGAAAAAATAAACAGTTGAAGTTTTGTTACATGTCTAGATGATAGATACGAAATTTTTACATGTCGTTATATTGTATATAAATAGAAAAATATATAATTCTTTCAAGCATTAAAATTTGAAGCCTGAAAACCTAATTTTACTCTTTCATTTTAACGATTTTTAGGCTTTATATTTTTACCCTCAATTTACAATATAAAAAAGTTTAATTGTATTACAAAGTATACAAAATTGATCAAACATTTATATTTTGAAAGCTTTTATATTTACTATTCTGTAGGGTGTTTTATTAGGAAACGAAAATATTTAAACGACAAATAGAGATCACCGAGGCGGTTTTAGAGCCCCGATTCATCAATATTCCAAATTTTGGTTAACGCTATATCGTATGTTTTTACAATTTCATCGAAAATTTTAAAAAGCTTAACCACTTATATGGTTTATTAAAAGCTTGTGCCCTTCCCATCGATGTTGTCTCCGGTTCTATCAAAGAAATTTGATGGTGTCGGTGTCTGAATCACCTTTACCATTTCCAACCAGCCATTTTAATCTCTGCGTATTGAAACGTTGCTCGGTACCATTTCTGGCAGCTTCTAAGACTAAAATGTGTTCCACGAGCTCGTTTTCCATATCTACCGTAAACGTTACTTGGAACCATCCTCATCTCTTTTGCTTATTTTTATTTTGCGTTCTACGTCATAGTGTTGCCTATGGTACCCCAAAAGTTTTTAAAGCTTTAAGCCACCCAATTTCTTTATTTTCAACTACTTCAATGGCTATTTCTATACTGTTAGATGGCCATGATTGCCTGTTGGACATTCTAATATATCTACCAACCATTTCTGATTCTAGAACAATAGAAAAAATAACCAACAATCCTTAGGTTAAATCAATTTTTTTTTCTTTAATGGTCTAAAATGACATACTGTGTTATTTTAAATAAGTGGTTGGTACGCCATTTTAGAAATTTACCACCACCTTAAATTAAATTCAGTCACGAAAACAGTTTTGAGTTTAAGCAAATAACATTAACAAAAAGTATAGAAAATATGCGTATAAAAATTACAATTTGTGCAGAACTTCTGTAATCCCTGAAATTACTGCGCTTTATATCACAACGTAAATATTACTGTAATATCAGGAGACTCGAAAAATGAAATAATTGTACTAAGAGTCGTCACCTCATCGTTGGGAGCAATATAAAATAGGTACCATGTGTCGTTTTACCATATTATGTCATTTTAGGACAGTTTTCCCTATTATTAACAGGGAAGATTTTTTTTGTAGCTATGTTAAAGTCACTGGCAGAGCCAACAGGCCAAATTTTTTAAGTTTGAAATTAGTTGTATATACTGAAACAATTATCATAGTAGTAACCAGTTTTCTTATTAGCTTTAAATATCAGTGAAGCATTTTTAACGAAATAATTACCACCTCTCCAAGTACCTACTTCTAGCTTCACTTTTGGTAAAAATCGAAGAGATGTACCTGTTAAACCCTCCTCGGTAATTCCTAGAACACTGCTGTAGGAGTAGATTACTCCTTTTCAACGATTCTGAGGGAGATGTTGGTCTGATAGAAATAAAATCAGAAAAAATTAAGATATTTGATTAAAATAATTATGAGGTTGAGCCTCCCTGGGAGGGAGAGAGATGCGTCCATGGGTGTCGGCAGGGTGGCAATATATTTATTGAAGTAATAAAATTCAAAATCAAATACCACATAATATATTAAAAAACCAAATAGTTAAGAAGACATAGATGGGGAAACGGCAACTAGTTTAGGCATCATCAGTCCTATAATACATACATAATAAATAAATAGGCTCAAACTTGCCAACAAATTAAAAAATTAAAAGCAAGTGCTTAGTAGATGGTTGGTGGCAACAAAATACTTAAAAGGAAGCATGTGAGCGCACCGGTGCAAGAGGTAAATTAGGGACTAGGAGAACGAAACATAGTGGTACTTTGAAAAATTATTTGGTAAAAGGATCTGATTAAAGATGTTCATAAAACGGTAACTCGTTAAAGCAGTAATTTATAAGAAAAAATCGTTACCTCCACAACAAATGAGTACCACGAAGAGTTGAGAGGTGACCAGAAAAGATCAAACCCAAAAAGGAAAAGTAAAGGGAATGAATTGTAAGGAGCTCGGTCATAACCGGCAAGTTGCAGAAAAAGGTATAATTTTGGGGTTCCAAATTGAGTACCTGTTTAAAAAGCGGCCACCCATTAATAAGAACTCGCTTTAATCCAATTATTTGTGGCATTTGTATCTGAATGCCTAAAGCAAAATTAATTAAAAGCATTTGTTATTGGGACCACGATTTTTTCTTATAAATTACTACTTTAATTAGTTACCATTTTATAAACATCTTTAATCAGTTCCTTTTACCAAATAATTTTTCAAAGTACCAGTATGTTTCGTTCTCCTAGTCCCTAATTTACGTCTTGTACCGGTGCGCTCACACGCTTCCTTTTAAGTATTTTGTTGCTACCAAACATCTACTAAGTACTTGTTCTCAATTTTTAATTTTTTGGTATGTTTTAGCCTATTTGTTTATTAAATTTTCTCCTGACACTATGTGTTATTGGCCTGCTGGTGGCAGTTCTGCTGAAACTAGTTGCTGTTTACTCCCTATATGTCTTCTTAACTACTTGTTTTTTAATATATTATGTGGTATTTGATTTTGAATTTTATTACCTCATCATTCAACCACATTTGAACGTAATGGATAACCTGTTGGAATTAATATATTTATTATTTTTCAAAAATTAATGGTGCAAATTAACCAATCGTAGCAATGTTGCTTTTACCAAACATCATAAAAACTAAATAATTTTGTTTTCAGTTAGCAAATCCAAACCAGCAGAATTTAATTATTTCGATTTGGAAAAAATAAATCCATTCGTAAATATACCGATGACAACTATGTTGGGAGAAATATGCACGAGGAATGCGTTTGATGGCGAAAATGTGAAAAAGTTAATCCAATCAAAAGAAAAATTTGACGTAGTAATTATGGAACACTTGTTTACGGAAGGATTAGCAGCATTAGCATGGCATTTTAATGCTTCTCTAGTTATTTTAAGCCCTGTTGGTTCTGTTCCATGGATTAACGAATTAATAGGTTAGTTCCATCTATTTAAATTTATTTTTTAACACATTTTTTTATATATTGCAGCGAATAAACAATTTATTTTAGTTTTCTAAAATGTATAACCTTAAGAGGCGCCAATACATGTTATCTTGTCTGAAATCGTTTTTGGACGGGCACTTCGTTAATATTAAAGAAAATGCGGTTTTAGTACAAGTGAAACGACTATCAACTTTTTTCTCTAGATAAATTTGAAATAAGTAGCACAGACGCGCTCTTCTACTAAATGTTAAAAATATCATGAACAAAACCGTTTATTTTTAGTTGCTATATTAGGCAAGATCTCGGCCAAAAACAAAAAATTATGTTTTGTGGCGCTCTACCCTGTTCTGAGCAGAAAAATTGAACTATAGGGTAGGATTACTTAAGATTAACTCTAAAATTTATTAGAATATAAGCACATTTTCTTTGGGTGATTTTCTAAATGGCAACAATGCAAGTTACGTGGTCAAGATACGAGTCTAGAAATTTATTAAAATCAATATCAAAAATAGTTTCACAAAATTGATTTTCTATTTGTTTAAAACAAAAGTGTCTATAGTGGGCTAATTTAAGTCAATTTGATAGTAAGTACCGGTAAACAATATAAGACCTGGGCAAGAGGAAAGAATTATTTAATTTAAGATAAATGCAAGTACTTAAATAAATAAATAAGTAATAAACTATTTATTATGCAACTACTAATTATTTATTGGCTTACAGGCAACATTTTGTTAAAGTATCCAAGTTTTTATCGACTAATTTTATGTAAAAATGGCCAAAATGTTTTTATTCATTTGACATAGATTGGCTTAATAAATTATCTCAAACATCGGCATTACATATCAGTATAATTTTCACATGGGTATATTAAATCTTTATTTCTCGTACATTCCTAAAACCACCACAAAATGCATAATTAGGACAACCCAATTATGAACGCAATAAACGCTTAACAATACTATTCAAATTAAAATTAATTTTGATTTGGAAAAATTCAAAAATTTCCACCAACTGTAGAGAAGAATAGGGAAGACTGGAAGGATTGATACCCCGTTCAAATTTACAGCCCAGACAAAATTAGAGAACTAAAACTTGGCTTATATGCTTTATAAATATATGTAGGAGAATGTATGGTCAAAGTTCCAAACTGTAGTTCGGTATTTTTTTATTCTCAAAGAAATGTTAATTTTAAATTAAACGTTATTTTTAATTTTTAAAAATTTTGCCCATGACGGGGAAACTTTACAAAATTGTACACTTTTTAGAAAAACGGGGAAAGGTTATTATACTTTTTATACAAACACCTACTTTATATAAAATATCGTACGCACCATATTAAGACTGACCTAAGAAGTAACGCCTAGTCTAAACCGCTCTGTGTAGAAAATTCAAAAACAGGATATTATTTTTATGACGCAAATTTTTAGTAAATACCATAAACTAGCCATATGAATATTTTTTAGGTAATCCATCCCCAGTGTCATATTCGCCTAACATTTTCCTGCAATTAAGTGAACATATGGACTTTTGGCAAAGATCCGAAAATTATTTGATGAGTCTTTTAATAACTCTAAACCAAAAATTCCTTAATTTACCAAAACAAAACAGCATGGTTCAGAAATATTTTCCAAATTGTCCAAGGCTTGAAGAAATTATAAAGAACACGGCACTGGTATTGTCAAACTCACATGAAAGCACCAATCCTGCCATTCCTGCAGTTCCAAACGTAATTAACATTGGAGGGTATCATATTAGTCCATCAAGTGAGTTTCGTTAAAAATACACGTTCAATCAAAAAGCTAATACATTTATTTCCTTTTATTCTTTAAAGTATGTATTAAAATTAATTATATCATATTTTTCTATCTAATTTAGCAAAGAAATTACCGAATGATCTTCAAAAATTATTAGACGAAGCAAAGGATGGTGTCATTTATTTCAGTCTTGGATCTCATGTTAAACCATCCCAAATGTCGCAAGAAGTGAAAAGAGTGCTGATTAAAGTATTAGGTTCATTAAAACAGACCGTTCTGTGGAAATGGGATGAGACGGATTTTCCTGATGGAAAACCTAACAATATAGTTATTGGAAAATGGTTTCCTCAACAACAAATTTTAGGTAATTATAATAAGATTCAAATGGTTATTAATATCTCAATTGCGGTCAAATATTCAGTATATTAGAAAATCTGAAGTGCGGCAACTAGTTTCGGCTTATAGCCATTTTCAGGTCGTATACATTTAACAATCAAAATTTTATAAAAATTAACCAAAACATTTAATGGAACAAACATGTTTTGGGGAGGAAATTTTGGGAACAAAAACCTCAATATGGTCTCCAATCCGTTTTTCCTTTTCAATATATTTTCTTACATCACCATACTCTAATTTTACGTGCTACTTATTTTAATTTTCATGTACCCCACCTTGTCCAATAAATCCATTTTTGGTTGTAGCCCCAGTTTTTGCCAGACATCCTTTTATATTAAGACATACTGTGACTTTTTGGGCCCATTTTTGAAGATGATAATTCCACGTAAATCTATGGTCAAAGATAACTCGAAGGTATTTTACCTCTTAGGCAAATGGAATTTGAACTCTGTTGAATATTAGCTTTTTAAGTGCTAACAGTTTCCTTTTCTTTGTAAAGTTGACAACTGGTTTTGTAAGGGTTCACTTGTAGTTCTTCCCTTTTAACACCATTTCTGAATAATATCTAGAGCGTTTTGTGAATATTCTGATATAATCTTCCTCTGGCGACGATTGCTATATCATCAGCGTATCCTAAGTAATAAATGTCTTTGGATATCAGCCTAGGATTGCCCATAGTAGTTGTATAGGTTGGAGTGTAATTTAACCTATAGTAAATATTATTATCCCATTTTCTAGATTGTTTTGATCCACTGGCACAAAAGGGCTGATACTCCATAACTTGATAATGTATCAGTCATAAAGCTTAATAAAACATAAAACATATTGTTATAGGCTTCTTCAATATCAATGAATGTAGCTATTGTCATACCCTTATCTTCTATAGATTTTGACAGTAGCCGATTAAGATCGTCCAGGGCTAGTTTTGTTGACTTTCCTGGTTGGTATGCGTATTGACGTGTACTGATAGGGTTCTCTCATCTCTTATGTATCTATAAATTAATCATTCCAGTGTTTTTAATAGGAAATATGATAGACTGATTGGTCTAAAGGCTTTAGGTGTCATATCACATGTTTTTCCTATCTTGGGTATCTAAGCCTCCAGGATATTTAAAAGGTTGAAATTTGATTTAGACCCATCTGATTTTGTTCGGTATCGATATTTCTGTACCTAGATCCAATTAAGAATATTTGGCTTTATTTGATGATCGTCTCCTACATATTTTAAATCTTTTAAAATTGTCGAAGCCTAAAAGTGTGCTTCTGGGAGTAATTTCAGACTTTACTCTAGAGATTCAGTAAAGATTTATTCGTCTTTTATGAGATAGCCTACAGGGTTGGCAGTATTTTCTTACGCTAGGATTTTGTGGAATATGGAAGTCTCTGTTATCTTCTCGCAGAATTTACTCCACAAGTGTCTTTTAGCTTTCCGTAGTTCTTTATTATACTGCAAAAGTGTAGCTTTATATAAAGCTCAGTTCTGGTTGGTTTTGGCTTTCTTGAATATCCTACACCGCTCATCTCTAAGGCGTTCCAGGTGCTTGTTCCACTAGATCGGTTTTGTTGTTTATTATTTTTGTCTCCTTGTAGGCGTTTGTGATTGCCCTAGTTACTTAGATAACTTCCCGTTCAAAGCTTTTTTGTTTATGTACTCTTCTAAATTTCCTGATAGAGACTCCTTTGGATTTTAATATTTGATAAGAATTTGGGGAGTTTTAATTAGATCAAATTTAATCTCCCTGTGATCAGAACATGCTGGTTCCTTTGACACATACCAATTTTCCATGTTGCCACCTGATTTTTGAGAATAGTTATATTTGAAACCTCTTTTCCTGCTGCAGTGACAAACGTGGGTTCGTTACCTTCATTAGCAATTAATAAACCCTCTGTGACTCACCTCTTTATTGATGTCCTTGCTTCCCCGGAGAACGTGATGGGCGTTAGCTTCGCATGCAATAATGAGCTGAAGATTAGCCCTTGTCTCAGACTAACCAACTTTCTGCCTTTCTGCTATTTTTCAGTTGATACCGTTAAAAAATCTCTGTTACATGGCATTGGTATGTATAGGATACATGCCCGTGATATTTGGCAATATTTTATCCTACTATTTGCAATTTTTATGCATGTAACCCGGGTTCTTGTATTAAACCTCCTTCATATATGCCTTTGCATGTTGTAACTCTAATTACAGAACCTTGATCTAGTTTAGCTCTGTAAAGAAAACCCTTCTGTTACCCTCTGTAAGACATCCTTCTCCTCTATCTGTATTGCCTTCCGTATAAGGGAGCTTGCTCCGCTTCCGGAGTATTCTTCTTCTTCCGGGGCGGATTATTATGGGGTATGTTCGTTCCGTAGAGTGTTCTCCCTTGACCGGAATTTTAACCTTCCTACACAGAGAAAACGGGGCCAAGAACATTTTTTTTCTGACATTTGTTTAATTATACCAACTACTTTTTATCTTACATCAGCATAATTTTCATGCTGTAGTAAAAACAATAATTTTCCTAATCATAACATTCTAGAATAGGTACTCCATTAAACTATTGTAAGCTAACTGTTATTCTAAAAGCTAATTTCAATAAAAAAATATACCTCAGATAGCTAAAACAAGTGAAAAAAACTTCCTACACTTGTTTTTGACTCTCTTGTAATATTTTTACTTATTCTAACTAAACAGTTCACTTGTTTTAAGTTAATATTTTTACAGACGTTTAAATTTAACGGTCGTCAGACGTATGACAAAGATAATGACTGATTTGCATATAAAAAACATTGCCAATTGTCATTAATAGTCGTTACTCTTGTTCTGACGAAAATTATCGAACGATAACCGAAATAGGCAAATAGATATTTCAGGCTCGTTTGTCCGTCCAGTTTCTTAGAATATTTAAATAGGGAAAAACGGTTTTTGTATTCGTTTTGTGAGTGAAAGTGGGCATTGGGCCAACAGGTGCTGTGACACGGAAGATTATAAAATTTTACTGGTACATTGGGATTTATTGGATTTAATTGTTAATTTGAAGGTAAGTTAATAAAATAAGAAAATTTAATATTATCGGTGGTAAATGAACAAAATTATTACATCAGCTGTTTTTAATCAGGATTTCAGAAGAACTAAAACTAAAAATATTAAAAGCTGTCAGCTAGATTCTTATAGGTTACTTGCAGGATTTCTGAGTATTTAATATGTATACCGGGTGTCCATTATTTATATTTTCCAGTATTGTATAAGCTTATAACTTTTAAACGAAAGTACCTACATGAAAACATGCAGTTTTCATCGAAATGCTTTAAATTATTTCAAGATTTAATTCACTCAATCAAAACTTTTATCACTTCCTGCTTACTGAAAAATAAAATGGCGGTTTTTTAAAGACGTTTTTGTTAACAAAAGACTCAGTAATAGTTACATTTGCAGTATTAACCACAGTAATTTTTTTTAGACCAGGTAATCATTGAAGATAGTTTTAAACTCCTCGATAATGAGACCATTCACAGCCTGATTATAAAAACTGGACTCAAAATCATATTTAAAAACAAGTATTGGGAATACAGAAGTGATAGCTAAGGAAATAGTAATTACCAGGTAATTTTCAAAAGGTTTTTCACTTTTAACTATTGTATGTTGAATACCTGTAAAAATGTAATTAATATTTCATTGAATAAATTTTTGTATTGAACACCTGTTGTATATTTAATGCCCTGTCCATCCTTTAATTCAAAATCATTTTTGTTTCTTTTTTTTTCAAAAGAACAGGTAAAATAATCACCTGATTCAGGTTAAACTAAACTTCTAAAGTAGAAAAAGTGTTTTTTATGGTTGTTAAAGTGTTACCTAGAACAAGAATATTTTTTAGCTATAGTAAATTAATTTCTTTGCTCTCTTAAGTTTTGATTTTTCTTAAAACAACTGAATTGTTGGCTTAATCTAGTCAAAACTTTCGCTTACTTTAAGCGAAAATTAATAAAAATTAAGGTGTTCTAAGTTAATTTTGTTGCTACCATTAGTTGCGATATTTCCTGCTATAAGTTAAATGGTAACCTGTTTTAGCAAAAACATTTACTTACTTTAAGTGATCTATAAATTCACTTACAGCAAGTTACCAGTTTCAGGAACTATTTTTTTCTTGATTTAGGTATACTGTTCATTTGTCTCGTATTTAATACAGATTTTTATTTGGAGTAAGCGAATTTTCACTTACAGTTAGTGAATTTTTTTCTCCGTGTAGGTTGTAGAAGGAAAGCATCTCCAATTTTGAAAGTTCCTCGAATGACTCGTTTTCCATCGATAAATCCTTAAAACCGTTTTTTGAAGGGGTTTTGTCCCAGACCATTCACAGTTTCGTGTGTAATACATTGTTAGCTCTTTGCAGTTTTGCCAGGATCTTTTCTGCATCCATCCACTGTTCCCGTAGTACCAAGGGTGCGAAGCCGTTTTTTTGCGTATATGCCGTGAGTGGCGGCTTTTTGATTCGCTCCCTGAGTTGTAGAACGGAAAAGGACGCTTTTTTTGCAGCCTCTTGCGTATGATCATCCTTTCTACATTGCGCATTTAGTTAGTTTTTTTGATTACTTATCTTTTAGCAGGGATGTAATCAACACCATTTTTGAGGTGTTCTTTTAGCTTTCGCCTAGAGCCTTCGCTTGTTTACTTTCTCATGTGAATTGGCAACAACCTTTGATTCAAATTTGCTAGATACTATATAGTCAGCAGGGGATCTATTCTCGAATGTCGACCAAAATTTGTCAAATCCGACATTTGTCGATGGAAATTATCGGACAAGAGACAAATGTCGAATAGAATGAGATGACAACACCGGACTAACTAGTCTCGAATGTGTTATGTCTCTGTCTACTGTCTATGTGGTTCACAAGCACGCACCTTCTCGCTTTACAGATTTACGTAAATAAAATTTTTATTTAAATACCTCCAATATCATGAATAATGGTACTCGCAGAAAAAATGTAAATTATTGTACCCAATAAATAATAAATTTTATAAAAAAAAAGAATAATATTCTAGAATATTAATAAACTCTTTAGCCAATTCTTTTATTAATCTAAATGTTTTTATAAACTTTTTATTTGATAAAAGCCTCAAGGCATTTCTATATATACCTTGTCTATATCGAGGCCATTGATAATTTTCTTGTTTTCCATTTCTAACGATATTTGAGAATAAGAAATTACGTTTTCCGTTCGACAGGGCTATATACACCAGGGTGCCCACGTGCCCCGAGATTTGAATGGCTTGGGACTGAGTTTCCCCGGCCATCCATCTGTAGGCGCCTACCTACGAAAGATTGGGGAGATTTTTATAGTGGTCCTCGTTCACGCAGGCTGGGCGATTAAGCCAAATCTCATGATCTACATAATTCGGCTATCCTCTCAAAGGCCGTAGACTAGTTAGTTATTTATTAGACAATATTGGCCATTTAAAGCCCTCATCCCACATTATTCACCAATGGACTAGTTCTTTCATATAACCTTGGGATGTTCAACCCACTACCCTTTGATATTGAAGAGCAGCGTTCAGCAAATCGAAATCTTGATCAAGCCGTAGTAGGTCCTTGAAAACACGTTTAATACCCGGTATATTAGCAATCAATCCAATAATATGTCCACCACAAATACATTTATAAATTATGTTCTAAAAACCTGTGTATATTGTATAATAATTCTTAATTCCAAAAACTATTTTGAATAGTCTGTGTACGTGACCCAAAAAAATATGACCTCATACATAACCCCTTTACGGAAAATTAACAAAAGCTATTTTATTTCTTATCGTTTCAGGTTATGATTGATCGATTAACTTAATGTTGGTTTGTAAAATAAATGAGTTTGTAATCGATTTTTATGTCTGATGAATTATATATTTATAAGGAAATTTTTTTACTTAAATTTTCTTTTAGCGCATCCAAATCTCAAGGTGTTTATTACACACGGTGGTTTGTTAAGTTTATCAGAAACAATTCACATCGGTGTTCCAATTTTGTCGATGCCGATACTTGGAGATCAAAAACTTAATGCTTTAAGATCAGAAGCGTTAGGAATAGGCAAAGCGCTTTTATTCTCTCAACTTACAGAAGAAACTTTTAGCTCCAGTTTAAAGGAACTTTTAACCAATCCAAAGTAAGGTAATTATTAGATTAAGTAAAAAATCATTAAAAAAATTATTTTAAGGTATAAAGAAACCGTTAAACTTCGATCGCTAATTAACCGAGATAGGGTTATTCATCCTTTAGATTTAGCAGTGTATTGGATTGAATATGTTATACGATATAATGGAGCGCCACATTTAAGAGTGGTTGGAAGAGAACAAACTTGGTATCAGTATTACTCTATAGATGTTGTTTTGTTTTGGAGTCTCGTTATTTTGATTCCAGTCATTCTTATTTATAAGTTAATTAGAAAAATCTGTTGTAATTCTCAAAAGAAAGAAAAGATAAAGATTTCTTAGATATTAAAGAATTTGTTGTTCACTTTGTTTTATTAGTAACTAATTGAGCGAATGTTGATTATTCTCGTTACTTGTATGTGTTATTTTATAATGTACTATTAAAAGGTAATAAACCAGTCTGTTAATATAAGATCTAAATTTATTCTAGAATTTAAAACAAATCAAATTATGTTTCTACAACTTTTAAGTGTATCTGGGCTACGACTTTACGAAGTATATTGGAATCGCTTAATTCCAAATTAATAACTAAACACGATGTTGTGTTTAAGACAAAACCAGAATCCTTAAAAACCCTTAAAAAAATTTTAAAATCCTAAAAAATCCTTAAAAGTCCTTAAAAATCCGTAAAAATACTTAAATGTCGTTAAAAATCCTTAAAGATCCTTAAAAATCCTTAATAATCCTTAAAAATCCTTAAAAATCCCTTAAATTATTAAAAAATCTTACGAAAATTTAAAAAATACTTTTAAGTCCTTAAAAATCCTTTAAAAAATCCTTTAAAAAATCATTAAAAAATTCTTAAAAAACCCTTAAAAAGTTCTTAAAAACTCCCTAAAAACACTTACAAAGACAAAATTATTTAAAAATCTTAAGAAACTCTTAAAGATCCTAAAATAATCCTTAAAAAACATTAAATATCCCTAAAAATGGTTTAGAATTCTTAAAATAAATAAAAATCCTTAAAAGTCCCTGAAAATCCTTAAAACCTTACGTAAATCTAAAAAATACTTTCAAATCCTTAAAATCCTTAAAAATACTTAAATATACTTAAAATTATTTAAAAATCTTAAGCAATTCTTTAAGTTCCTAAAATAATCCTTAAAAAAAAATTAAAATCCCTAAAAATGGTTAATGATTCTTAAAAATATCTAAGAATCCTAAAAAATCCATAAAACTCCTTAAAAATACCTAAAAATTCTTAAAAATCCCTTAAAATTCTTAAAAATCTTATGAATATCTAAAAAATACTTTAAAATCCTTAAAAAAAAACCATAAAAAAATTTTTAAAACCCAAAATACTTAAAAAGAATTAAAATTACTTAAAAATCATAAGCAATTCTTAAAGATCCTAAAATAATCCTTAAAAAACATTAAAATCCCTAAAACTGGTTTAAAATTCCTAAAAATCCTTAAACGTCCTTAAAAATCCTTAAGAATCCTAAAAAATCTTTAAAAATCCCAAAAATCCTTAAAAACCATTAAAAACACTTTAAAATCGTTAAAATCCTTAAAAATCTTTAAAAATCCTCCAAAATTCTTAAGAATCCTTAAAATTTATTACAAATCACTTAAAATTCTAAAAAACTAAAAAGCCTTAAATATCTTACGAAAATCTAAAAAATACTTTAAAATCCTTAAAAAAATCTTAAAAAGTCGTTAAAAAATGCTTAAAACTCCCTAAAATACTTAGAATGACTTAACAATCTTAAGCAATTCTTAAAAATCCTACAATAATCCTTAAAAAACATTAAAATCCCTAAAAATGGTATAAAATTATTAAAAATACCTAAAAATCCTTAAAAGTCCCAAAAATCCTTAAACATCATTAAAAACACTTTAAAATCATTAAAATACTTAAAAAATCCATAAAAACCGTAGATCCTTCGCCTGCGACGGAATTACTGTAGTAAATTACAGTTGGGTGGATGACTGAAGACTGTCCTAACAAATGCTCCTTATTATTGTTTTTTTGCGTTTTTCTGCGATCAAAAATTACAATTTCAGATAGTCCTTATCATTTTACTGCTGTTTTTTTGTTATATTACTATTTTTTTTTATTCTAAATTAAGTTTGCAATAAGTTAGTTTTAACTGGACGTTTCATGTTTGAAGAATCATAATTTATTTACTAAACTAAATTTTATAATTAATGCCGTATTTTTCAATTATAGGTTGATTACATCATAATGAATGAATGAATGAATATATTATATTAGGGGTGTTGTAAGGGCTATTCCAGATTATTCAAATCTGTTTTTGAAATTTGTTAGTAATTGATCTTTGGTATATTGTTATGATTTGTGAAAATATAAAATTATAGTACAAAGTGAGTACTATATTTACTAAATTTTATAGTACGTATAGTTGCAATTATCGTACAAATACTATAATTATAGTACGGTTGGCAACGCTGTCCGCAAAGTAAATATTTTTTGAGACATTTTTTAATCGTAATCAAGTTGCTAACATTTGATTAATCTTCTTACGAAGCATTTTTGTTCATTTAATAAAATAATTGCCAACTCTACAATTTTTATTTTGTGTCAATTGATTTTTTTGGATATGACAAGTATTTTGTATGACTTAAAACGACACTAATGTAATGGATATTTTATATCATTCGGTCCAGTAAATCTACCTATTATCACAAATTCCAGGATTTATTTCACAAACAATGATTGATAAGTACTATGACAGCAAACGACAAACAATCATAAACCAATTATTTATACAGGGTGCCTCCTTTTTTGGGAGTAGAGGAGGCCACAATGCTAAATGGGGATTTACTCGAGCGTCGTGAAGACCTATTAGATTTCGAAGCTTAGATGATAAAAAGAAAAAATGTTATATAATTTACACCCGTACATCGGTTGGGGGAGCGTCCATAGAATTTCAAAAATGTAAAAAAAACCGGTACAAGGAAATATCCGAGCGCGTCAGACATTGATATTATATATGCCGAACGTATCTATAATGTACGGGAGGGTACGGGAGGGTTGATAATAGAAAAAAAAATTAATCGAGCGTGTCAGATATTTTAAGGGGGCGGCAAGTATAACCAATGAAACTTCTGACAATTTAAAAAAAAATATGATTGAACTTAGTCTATTAAAAAGCACAGGAAATATTACGCAAAGAAAAAAGTATATTTTTTTTAAACTAGATACATCTATTTATAGAAAAATAAGTATAAGAAATAAATTTTTTTAACTATTTTTTTTTTAATCTTTATCTTCATCCCTCTAAACATTTTCGTGTGACTCGATTTCGTCGCCAATTTCATCATCAGATTCTCTTCTCTAGAAATATCACGCAAATATTGATCCTTACAGCATTTATGATAAGGAATATTTTAATCTTTCGAGAAAGAACTAAGCTTCTCCAACATCTGCGGCAGCATTTTTTGAATGCTCTATAGTTTTTAATCTTTATATAGTAGGGAGCGCCATAGAAGCTAAACGGGGACTTAACTAGAGCGTTGTGGGGGCCTATTAGATTGCAAAGATTAGATGCTAAAAAGAAAAAAATATATAAAATCTGTGCCCATTCGATGGGAGCTTAATCGGATTAAGCGTGTGGCTTCTATCGTGGAAGAATTCACACAGACACCCAGACAGACAGACAGACCTTCATTTGGAAATGGTATTAATCATCTCAGGGGACCTCAAAATATATCTATCTCGAAAATTCTTTTTAGGTGGGTCGAGAAAGAAAAAAATCAACCGCCCGAGGGTAGTCTGCTTCAGCTTATGGATGAGATTTGATTTAGAGACTTTCACATAGAAAATTTTAAAGAATTAAGAATACTAACAAGTGTTGTTTCTTTTTACATTAGAATTAAAATATTTTCAAAATAAATCATTCGTATGAAACAAGAAAAAAATATTTTTATTCGTCTTGTTTTTCCAAAAAAAAAAAAACGATTCTATTTAATTTTAGAAAACCATTAAATGATTTATAAAGTAATCATGTATAATATAGAATAAAAATCAACAATAAAGCATATTAAAATTTTAATTTTTAAAATAGACAAAACCCAAATAATCATTGTTCACTTAAAACCTGATGTATTTATCGTTTTGAAAATTTTAACTATGCTATTTATGTAAGCAGCAGCCCGAAAGTCCAGTCCCAAATTATATTTTTCTGCAATTTTTATAATAGCTTTAGCCGTTTTTTCCATGGTCCAGCTAAGGCCAGAATGTACGATATCTTTTTCACCCGCGCCTGAAATTCTTTTAAGGAAAGCTTTGGTTGGTACAATTGGAATTTCCCCAGATTCGCAGAATTTCTTTTCCAGAGATTCTCGAACCGAAGCTAATAGATGGTAATTGGATTCTTTTTCATATTTAAAAGTTAATTTACCAAATGATACATGATTAAGATTTTTTAACCATTCAAAGTATGACACCGTTACACCACCAGCATTCATAAACATATCTGGAATGATTAAGATATTTTTTTTTCGCAAGATTTCATCAGCTGCAGGAGTAGTTGGTCCATTTGCACCTTCAGCTATTATTTTCGCTTTAACTTTGTCCGCATTTTTTAAATGTAAAACCATTTCTGTTGCAGCAGGGAGTAGAACATCACATTCTTTTGCTAATAAGTCACCGTCATACTTTTTAGCACCAGAAAAACCAACAACACTACCAGTTTTTAAGACATGATCTTCGAGAGCCTTCGGATCTATGCCTTTTTCGTTAAATAAGCTACCAGCTCTTTCTTGCACACCGATTACTTTAGCGCCTGCTCGATGTAAATACCTCATGGAGTGTAAACCAACATTACCAAATCCTTGAAGAATAACTTTCTTATCTTTAATTCCAGGTTTAAGACCAATCTTGTCCATAAATTTTTTCTGATTAATAAAATAATCTAAAGCATAAAAAATCCCTCTTCCAGTAGCAGGAGTTCGCCCGTGTATTCCTCCTTGGTTTATTGGTTTACCTGTCGTAACAGCTTTATTATTAAAATCTTTAAAACCGAGAGTTTTTGAGTAAGTATCTGCCAACCAAGCCATTTCTCTTTCTCCCGTACCTGCATCAGGAGCCGGCACATCCAGATTTGGACCAACAAAATTTTTTTTAACTAATTCTAAAGTGAATCTTCTAGTAATCCTTTCTAGTTCAGGTAGAGAATAACATCTGGGATCAATTTTAACACCGGCTTTAGATCCTCCAAATGGAACCCCAACGCAGGCACATTTATAAGTCATAAGAGCTGCTAAAGCTTTAACTTCGTCTGAATTTACACCCATTGAATAACGTAAACCACCTTTACAAGGCTCTCTGTGCTGACTATGTTGAGATCTAAAACCTTGTATCATCTCGTATTTTCCATCATCACGTTTTATAGGAAATATCACTTCTACTGTGGCAACACAATGTTCCAAGGAATTGAAAATACCTTTAACTCTTTCTTTAACATCCTTTTTTTCCATTTTATTCCCCTTTTGATGAAGAATCTCCTCTACTAGTGTGTCCTCGCAAATTATACGTGCTTTGTGGAAAAAGTATTCCACCATATCCGTAAATTTTGGCTTCTGTTTTTTTGTAATATCTCTTAATCTCTTTGGAATTTTGTGTTTGTATCTACGTGGGATTAAAACTGAATTTTTGAATGTTCCTAATAAAGCCATTTTAGAGAATAACCCATTAATTAATTTGAAAAAAAAAATTCTAAATTATGCAAACAAATACATATTATTTTTTGCTTATAAGGTAGTCAATGTGACAAGCAATTTTGACAGTTGATTTATAGATTCTATAATGTATAAATGTCCTAGACTCGGGAAGAATCTGTATTTGTCATACCAGACTTAGCCAAAGTGCTTGAGAGATACAACGATCAGTCTAAAGTGCTAACTGGCTAATTCGATGGCAAAAAAATCAAAAATGAACGATTTTTTTTAAGTGTACTTATTTATCCCTTCAAGTGAAGTTATATCAAATTAAAAGTCATTGTTTGCAAATTTCAAAACAATTTTTTTTATAATTGTATGTGATCTACTTTTAGACTTATGGCGAAGTTTTCAGGTCGAAGTACTTAATTCATATCGATAGATATTTATTTATATTGTACAGGAAAAATAAAATTAGGTATCCAAAATTCAATAATTGTTGTGAAAATTAAAAAAATCTGAAATAATTCATACTGATAGACATTCATCTATGTTTTACAGGAATAATGGAATTGAGTATCCAAATTTAAATAAAAATAACTAATAGAGTTTCAGTTTTAGCTGTACTGAATTTTTAAGCGCATTTTTTTATGTGGTTTTCTGGAATCCCTTCCCTTCATTTTTAAAAATACATTTCTTTAGGAGGATCTACGTAATAATTTTCAAGCGCCATTTACAGTTTTCGAGATATTCAATATTCAATCCAATCCCCATCCTAGAGTTTGAAAAGTAGTTAAAGAGAATGGCAAATCTAGTTAACTTATAAAAATTTAACACGTTACTACTACTTTCCCATATCAACAATATATGCATTAAATAAATAATAGAAAACCAATCAATAATTTCCATATACTCATACATGCGGACGTCATATAGGAGCAATTTTCCACACGCAAGGTATAATTTTGAAATGAGTGACCATTAGTATGGACATAAACAATGAAACTAAATAGTCATTTTTCTAAATATTTTATACTAATATAAAGTGTACTTTCAAATAATAGGAAAGAGAGCCATACTTTGTTTTACTATATAATTTTCTATTTTCAAAAATAAATAAATAAATAAACAACAAAGTGGTAGTAGTTGAGTAAAATATTTCATTTTTTATTTTTTTTCATTTTTATCAAATTTTATAACCATCCATAATAATATAAAAAAAATATGTATTTTAGCTAAAATTAATTACAATCGAAATCAATAAAAGCGGTGCAAGCGATTCTAAAATGAAAATAGACATAGAAATATTAAAAAACTACGTATTAATTTATACAAAAACAATTTATTTTTATTTTCTGCATGTGAATCATAAACAGTATAAAAATAAATAAATCTCTAGAATCAAGTAACTTATTTATTTTTTGACAAAATCATATATCTTATTTGGCATTATTTGAGAAAAAAATGAAATTCTTTTTATGAAAAAATCGTTTTTTCTTATATTTAACATGAACAATTGATATTTAAAAATTACTGAATCTATACAATTTGTAGTGCACCTACGTCACTTATGTGCAATAGCTGCAGCATAATATTAACGTAGGCCAGTTTCTCTAAATAAAATTGACGCTTTTAAATATAGATGGCGTTTGCTTATAAAGTGTCGTTTGGTCAATATGTTTTTAATTGTGTTTACTTTTACCCTTGTTTACGTATCTTTACAAATACAAATAAATTCGGAAAAGTATCAACATAAACCAGCTCTACAGAGTACAAACTACAACAGTGATAGTGAAATATGCAGTAAGCAGACGCGGACGCGAACTTTCACTTAATCAGGAACGCTTGTGCCCAGCACTTATGTACCAAACAGCAAATTATTACCTGATCTCGTTAAAATAGTCGTTTTCTTCATCTAACAGCGGAATCTAATATCTATTTATCTCTCTCGATTTTGAATGCGAATTCACAGTGGATAGGTCCAAGTTTTTCATCTTTATCCAATTATAATTTCTCCATCTTTGTATAAGTGAGATTTAACATCCGTTGTTCATTCGTATACTCTTCTTTACACATTTGCAGTTAATGTCTTGACGGTAACTTCATTGCACATAAGTGACGTCACGATCCTAATGGCGGCATATTCAAATAATTAGAAATTTTTAAATTAATTTATTCAAAAATATAGCTCAAATCACGGTAGATAATTAAACTCAATGGGTTTTATTTAATTAAATTTAACTGTTAATAAAAAAAAACGTGAGGATATTTTTCATCTTTATTTTTATGTTTAAACTGACAATAAAAAATAAAATGTCATGTAATATCTAAATGGCAATGTATTTTGATTTTATAAGAATATTTTAATACACAGCTATATGTATTTTTTTAAGTCTGATTAAAATAAAATAATTGTGAATAAAATAGAACACAAATCTTGACGGAAACTATCTTCCAGTCTCGGACAATAGATCAACTCGGCGCAACGCCTCGCTAATCTTTATTTGCTCTTGACAGTATTTCCAATCATCGCTGCTATAAGTTTGAAGTTGAAAGCAGACTCTTGAGTCTCGCCTGAATAGATAAAAATCAGTTTTTCACTATATCCTTGGCGTTTAATAAACAAAGGGTGTATCGTTTTGAGTGTGTTAATGGATTGAGTGAGTGAGTTTTCACTGGGCAATATTATTATTATTTATTTATAACAATTGTGCTATTTACACAATTACGTGAATACTTTAATATTTGATTGTTTACTGAAGCACTTTTGCATGATTCGGCCCCTCAGTGTGGATAGATTAATATTTATTGTTTAAATATTGTTGGAACGGAGTACTCTGCGTGATTCTGCCCCACTCAGTAAATGTTCCATTTGTGAAGCACTTTGCGTGATTCTGCCCTTAGTGCTGGTAGAAGGACATTTTGAGTGATTCTGCTTCTATATCCTTGGTATTTAAGTGATTAGAGACACTGTTGCGTGATTCTGCCCTTAGTACTCAGTAGATGTTCCATTTGTTAAGGACTTTGCGTGATTCTGCATCTAGTGCTGGTAGAAGGATATTTTGCGAGATTCTGCACCTAATATCATCGGTATTGAAATAATAGAAAAACACTGTTGCGTGATTCTGCCCCTCAGTGCACATTGATTAATATTAATGATTTGTAATAATGAAAAACACTGTTGGGTATATTGATTAATTGAATTGGTATTTAACTAATACATAATGATTATGTTGTTATTGATTTAATAAAGTAAAATTAAAAGGAGAAAATAATATCGATGCAAGTTGAAATTATATTTAATTGCGATCTGCGATTTCAAAAAGAAAATAAATAAATAATTATTTTGGCCTCTCTTTACATTTAATAAAATATTGTAATGCAATTGAAATGATATAATCCACATAATTAAATATGGTTTTGTCTTGTTATAAATTTGGCAAATATGGTCAATGTTGCTCAGTTGTAATCTAAACTGATATAAATAAAAATCGAGTTTTGTGAAATGTTAAGTGAACGAGGCAAGAAATTATTAGTTACTGATAATTTATATACTGATAATTTTATTTATATACCAGTCGATCTCGGTGTCACAGATCGTTGGCTATCGGTCATATTCATTTATGACTGTTTAGATGCTATAGAGCCAACGTGAGTTCGTGCCTCGTATCTAGCAGTGTTATTTTAATTTAAAAATTTCAGTGTTAGATACTTAGCTCGAATAGGTAAAGTACTGTCATTTATCATTTTTTATAACCTTACAGAAATTCCCTAATATTTATGTAAAGAAAACACCATTTACATGGAGAAAAATTTACGACAAGCGCCCGCTCAAGGGAAATTACACAACGCGCACGCTGAAAGTTGAAAAAGAAGGGTGTTGGCAACTAGTTTCGGCGAACTGCCATTATCAGGCCAAAAAATTAATTATAATGTATTGAAATTGCTTATTTAAAATGTAAAGTTATAAGATTATTATATTTATTAAAAAATGAAGACATGGTTTATTATTAAGAAGTGTGTGCGTGTATTGGTGAAAAGGGGGGAATTTAATGGGAGGAAATTTATTGTGGTACAGGAAAAAGGAAGGACTGATAAAATATTAAATTAAGTAAGATACATGTTGACAGCGAAAAATTGCTGTGTAGGTAAAATTGAATGAAGGAAATTATTATCCAAAATTGTATCTGAGATAGGTAACGAGACGTCAAAAGGAAGTGCCACTTGTTGCGTTAGTTTCCAATACAGTACGAACAACGCAAGCATATGCAAATTAGCAACTGGCTGAATATGCTAGGCAAGAAAATTAGGACTTTTTGTGGCCAGCCATGTAACGTTTCGATAAGCAACATCAAAATTATTAACAAAAGGAGAACCATAATAATACACGTTGCCGACCCCCTTCTTTTTAAACTTTAATAAAAATTTGTAGTAATCGACTTGGAGTTTTATTAATTCAACTACTTAAGAGCCTGAAACCATAGTTTCAAAAATAAGTAAGTATCCAGACTTTTATTTTTAATTATTAATTATTTTAGAATTCATTATAAAAAGGTTAGTTTACTCGTTACAACTTGGGGACCAACAATAGTAATTTAAAATTTCATTGAATAACTGAAAATCAAAGTCAAGTACCACAAGTATTTATTAAGCTGGAAGAGGTAACTAGTTTCGGCATACAAATGCCATCATCAGCCCAAATATTTTTAACAGTGATAGAAATACTTAATTAAATTAATTATAAAATTGGTTAACTAACAAGGCGCACTTGACAAGTTTAAAATAAAAAACAACATTAAACTCCGAATTAAATTGTGGTACAATAAATGGGGGACGGTGCATAGTAATGATAGGAAAATTTAAAACAAATGAATTCCTATATCATTACTATGTACCGTCCCCCCTTAATTGTACCACAATTTAATTTGGAGTTTAATGTTATTTTTTAATTTAAACTTGTCAAGCGCGCCTTGTTAATTAACCAATTTTATAACTAATTTAATTAAGTATTTCTATCACTGTTAAAAATATTTGGCCTGAGGATGGCATTTGTAGAAACTAGTTGCCTCTTCCAACTTAATAAATACTTGTGGTACTAGACTTTGATTTTCATTTACTCATTGAGATTATGGATAACATATTGGGTTTAAAATTTCATTATTGAAAATATTCAGGAAATTGAAAAAAATTATCCCTTTTTATTTCATTATTACACTTAATAGAAAGATAAAGAATAACCAATGATATTTTATTAAAGATAAATTTATTTTTTAAACTAGTTCAGAAATATTGAATAAGACATAAATTACAGTATTATAACATACAATTTATTATTTTAATACTGTTACTTCATAAAAGATGGTTCGATTATTTTTTTAAAGGATATTCAGGATGGTCCAGAATTCTGAAAAAAAATTAATTATTTAGTAGATTCTAAATCGATAAAAAGTTTAAGTAATTTACAAGTATTTTATTTTCTTATCTATTATTATCAAAGTATAAACCAATTACTTATGAACTGATATTATTTAATTTACACTTGAAATTTAATTCAAAATATTAACTTTCGTAAACACTAGTAAAATTAAACTAATAGCACTTAAATTAAAAATAAAAATTCTCTTAAATTCAAGGTGAAAGAAATCAGAATAATACACGTAGACATTTGTTGCATTTTTAACAGAATATATAATATCTACTAAAATATGGAATTTGAGAAAGTAGGTATATTTTTTAAAATGTGGGATAAAAACATCACTTACTTTGGGTTTAAAAATTCAAAACGGAATATTCTTCCACTGTCGTTTTGGTCTAGAGCTTCCAACGCCTTAATATCTTCGCTATCTAACTTAAAATCTAAGATTTCAAAGTTTTCTCGTAGTCTATTTGCTTTTACACTTTTGGGAATGACGACAATATCCTTCTGGGTCAAAAAACGCAGAACTACTTGACCAGTTGTTTTGTTGTGCTTTTTAGCTATTTTGCTTGCTACAGGGTCTTCCAAAACATTTGGTAGGACAACATCACTAAAAATAATCATTATTATAATAATAAAATAAGTGAACAAAGTTGTAATGGTAGCTAATAAAAATTTTATATTATTATTATTTTTTTTAAATAACGACCAGAGATACGGTGTCCCAAAAAATATACACCACATATTTTAGGTGTTACGAAAATACTTGATCTAATTGATAATTTTCTTGTGACTTTTGGTATGAAAGTTATGTATTATAATACACGGGGTAATTAACATTTTAAACAATAGAAATCTTAATAAAAATACAAGATAATGCCAAAACATTAAAAAAAAATCGGCTGTGTCAGAACTTTCCCGGCTCGACCGTAGAAAATAGGTTATTTATTATTATTATTATTTTAACTATTATTATTATTTTAACTACAAAATACTAAGAATTACATTAATTTATGAAACGTGTTTTTTTCTCGCCATCTAGCGGCGAAACTATAAGGAATTCGATAAAAAGTTAAACACAAAAGTTAAAGAAAATTTGATGCTTTACAACTTTTGCACACGAAAATTTTGCATTAAAATGCATTGTTTGTCCTCAAAATCAAGAAAAACTAGAGAAAACCTACATGCACATTTTTTACGCGCCCTCTACTGGCGCAACTATTGGAAATTCTAAAAAAAGTTTTAGACAAAAGTTGTACGGAATTTTATACTCTAAAACTTTATACTACAATATTTTGCACTAAAGTGTATTGTTTGTCCTCAAAATCAAGAAAAACTGGACAAAACCTACGAGCACATTTTTTACGCGCCCTCTAGTGGGGCAACTCTTAGAAATTCTGAAAAAAATTTGAAACAAAAGTTGTAGGGAATTTTATGGTCTAATATTTCGTACTACAATATATTGCACTAAATTGTATTGTTTGTCCTCAAAATTAAGAAAAACTAAAAAAAAACATACATGCATATTTTTACGCGCCCTCTAGTGGCGCAACTATTGGAAATTCTGGAAAAAGCTTGAAACAAAACTTGTAGGGAATTTTATGCTCTAAAACCCTGTACATTTTGCACTAAAGTGTATCGTTTGTCCTCAAAATCAAGAAAAACTAGAGAAAACCTACATGCACATTTTGTACGCGCCCTCTAGTGGGGCAAATATTTCAAATTCTGGAAAAAGCTTAAAACAAAAGTTGTAGAAAATTTTATCCTCTAAAACCTTGTACTATAACATTTTGCACTAAATTTTATTGTTTGTCCTCAAAATTAAGAAAAACTAAAAAAAAACATACATGCACATTATTACGCGCCTTCTAGTGGCGCAACTATTATAAATTCTGGAAAAACCTCGAGACAAAACTTGTAGGGAATTTTATGCTCTAAAACCCTGTATTACAACATTTTGCACTAAAGTGTATTGTTTGTCCTCAAAATCAAGAAAAACTAGAGAAAACCTACATGCATTTTTTACGCGCCCTCTAGTGGCGCAAATATTTCAAATTCTGGAAAAAGCTGAAAACAAAAGTTGTAGAAAATTTTATCCTCTAAAACTGTGTACTACAACATTTTGCACTAAAGTGTATTGTTTGTCCTTAAAATTTAAAAAAAGTAAAAAATTGTTACATGTGTATTTAATAAATGTCGGTTTTCAGGACCTTCTACTGTACCAATTTGAACCAAAAATTAATGGTCGCATTCGAGGCATACATCGACCCTTCATACCTAATTTCAGCTTGATTGGTCAAACGGTTCGGCAGTTATCGTGGAAGATTACACACAGACACACAGACAGACAGACCATACACTGGAAATGGTTTCAATCTTCTTGGGGGACCTCAAAATGTTATTTCCATCGATATCTCAATTTTTTTTTGCTCGTTCCCCTTACTTTCCCTTTGATGGGTTCGGGAAAGTAAAATAAAAAATGGAATTGCAAAATACAGAAAAAACGAAAAAACAAAAAAAACCCGAAAGAAATCAAAAAATCGTAAAGGAACGAAGAGCAACCAAAAACCGGAAACAATTGTAACCATAAAAAAAATGTTAAAATGAAAAAATTCGAAATTGAAATAAATCGCAAAAATCCCAAAAAATCGTCAAAAAAAATCGCAACATAATCTCCAAAAAATCGCAAAAAAATTAGAAAACAAAAAAAAAGAAAGAGGGAAAAAAACAGAAAAATGAGGACAAATTAGCAAAATCGAAAAATCAGAAAATATCTAAAAAAAAAACAGAAAACAGTGGAAAAAATTGAAAGAAAAATCAGAAAATATTGAAAAAATAAAATAAAAAATGAAATTGTAAAATACAGAAAAAAATACAAAAATAGAAAAGAATTGAAAAAAAAAACAGAAAAAATGCAAAAATAACGAAAAAGAAGTCGCAAGAAATCGAAAAAAATTGCAAAAATCGCTAAAGAAGAGCAACCAAAAACCGGAAACAATTGTAACCGAAAAGAAAAATTTTTAAATGAAAAAAAAATCGAAATTGAAATAAATCGCAATAAAATTGGGAAAAAAAACGCAAAAAATCACAAAAAAAACGCAACAAAATCCCAAAAAAAATGGCAATATATTATCTATTAGATTTATATCTCTTGGGTCATCTAATACATTTAGGGTACAGTAAGCCTTATACTACAGCGAATCTAATAAATTTTCTAAAAAAATATTTTTTAACCAATCCTGTAATATTCGATTAATTTTTTTATTCACAAACATAACAAAAACTATCAGGAATTTTATACAACTACGATTTAATTTTTATCACGCTTATTTTTACCGGATCTAACTTTATTTGTCTTCTCATGACAAATTTTCCGTGTGAATATTTCTCACATATGCTCACTCAAGTAATGCAATTCAAACTAGTCATATATATTTTTTTAACAAAATAATTACGTTGAGCAATGCAAACCAGTCACTATTTTTGTGTATTAAAAAAAGAGTTCACTGTCTTCGTAGAATTATGAATATAAAAGTACATTCGACTGTTTTTAATATTATGACAAATTTTGTAAAGAATATATATTTAGATCAAATAACTTTTTAGTTTTTTAAATCTTAATTTAATATTTTCTGTCATTTTTTTTAATAATTTACAACATAAATATTTTTAACTAGGCCGAAACGATCGTGACATGACAATCCATTCCGGTAAATTTTTTCCTAGACAATTTTTTCCCGCCAATCAATCCAGGACAATCCTTCCCAACGACAATGCTTCCCCACGAAAATCCTTCCACACGACAATACTTTCCCCTGACGATTCTTCCTCGCGACATTCCTTTTCCAGACAATCCTTCCCGGATGATCCTTCCCGAACAATCCTTTCCCAAACAATCAGTCTCTTGGACAATTTACCCACAATTAATCTTTACTACAATGATTTCCGTAATATAATTGATACTTAGGCTTCAAGAATTTTGGACTTTTAGACAATAAAACAGAGGTAATATTTTTTCTCAAGGTATTTTATTTCTAAATATGTATTCTTTATAAAGTTTGTCATATTAAAAACAGTCGAATGTATCTTTATATTAATAATTATACGAAGACAGTCGAGTCTTTTATTTAAATACACAAAAATAGTGACTAGTTTGCATTGCTCCGCCTAGTTCTTTTTTAAAAAAAGAATACATATAAATAGTGACTAGTTTGCATTGCAGAAAATTTGCCATGGGAAGAATTATCGTTGAGAATAAAAAAATAATAAGTTTCATTAAAAGGTGCATTAACAATATCACCTGTCACAAATAATTCTTATTACAAGTTATATACTTACTCTCTGCCAAGTTTCTTCCACAGTTCTTTACTTCCTGGAGATCCAAGTGAAGAATAAGACACAACCACGATTTTATTCTTGCGACAAAACTCTACTAATTCCTTTTGTTGGTTGTAAATATGGAGCTCAACTTGGGTATTAGCTGGTTTGATTCTGGCGTTCTTAATAAGACGCTCTATTTGCTTAATAGACCAATTGGAAATTCCAATAGTTCTAGCTCTTTTCGCATCTACTTGTTCTTCCATTTTCTGTAAATATGTAGATTATAAAATATATAATACGCTAAACATTTCAATACAATATATCTGAAACTAAAAACTAAAAAACTTACTTTCCAAACTCCAAGTTGATCAGTAGGTTGCGGTTCCAAATTCCCTTTTCCGAATTCACCAACCATCCAAATAGGAAAATGTACCAAATACAAATCTACATAATCAGTTTGAAGTTTTTGCAAGGATTCTTTTAAAGCTTCTTCCACTAAATCAGGGTGAATCTTAGTCATTGCAAGCTTCGTTGTAATAAAAATGTCTTCTCTTTTTAGCTTACCAGAGGTAAACCATTTGTTTAGAACTTTACCAATGATATGTTCGTTGTTATAGGCTGCTGCTGTATCTATGTGTCTGTAGCCGATTTTAAGTGCGTTGTCAAGGGCTGTTTCTAGTTCTTCTTCATTGGTAGCCTAAAAAATATTTGTTTTACATAATGTACATTAAGGATTATTTTTTTGTATGATTTTCAACCTCTCAGAATAAACTTCCTTTTTTATAATTAAATTTATTGTGATACATTATTTCCAGTTTCATTTATGATTAAAAGTATAGTTGTAAAAAATCGGCTGTGTCATCTCAGAACTTTCCTGGCTCAGGTATGGAGAATGAGATTATTTTAATTACAAAATAAAAAAATTCTGAATGGAAAAGTAAAATGCTTTAAAAATGAAATAAATTGCAGGAAAAAAATGGGTAAACATTGAAAAAATACACAAAAATTAATTAAAATAAAAAACGACAAAAATTATTTAAAATGGCACCTTGTTTTATAAATACCAACAAGATAATGAATTATTTCAAAAAATGGCAAAAATTGTTAAAAATGATAAAGAAAAGCTAAATTTCACCATAAATTAAAACTATAATAAAAAAAGGAAAAAATTGAAAAAAAAACTGGACAAAAAAAAGTAAAAAGGGGAAAGTCCAAGAAAGGCCAAATAAGACAAAGTAAAGGGAAAAAGGAAAATACGCCCAAAAAGGGAAAAAAAAACATACAAGTTAAACAAAAGCAGAATAGAGGAAAAATAAAGGCAAAAAAAACAAAAAAAAGTTTTAAAAAGTTCAAAATATATGCTAAATAAGGGGAAAAAACAAAAAGCAAAATAGTATGAAAATTAAGGCAAAAAGGCAAAAAAAGACAAAACGGGCAAAAAAAGCGTAAAAAAGGGGTAAAAAAAAACAACGAAAAGATAAAAAAGCAAGAAAAAGGCAAAAAGTTCAAAAAGTTAATCAAAAAAAGTTTTAAAAAGGGCAAAAAGGTCAAAAAAGGTAAAAAAAGAGTAAAGACAAAATCAAAAATGCTCAAAAAAGTCAAAATATGGATAAAAGGGTAAAAACGATAAAATAGTAAAAAAATGCAAAATAATATGAAAATTAAAGCAAAAATGGCAAAAAGATTTAAAAAAAGGCA
This sequence comes from Neocrepidodera transversa, assembly GCA_963243735.1. Taxonomy (NCBI): domain Eukaryota; kingdom Metazoa; phylum Arthropoda; class Insecta; order Coleoptera; family Chrysomelidae; genus Neocrepidodera; species Neocrepidodera transversa. Next base: position 7,078,931 of record OY725350.1, read on the forward strand.
AGAAAGGGGTAAAAAAACAACAAAAAATGTAAAAATGCAACAAAAAAGGCAAAAAAGTAAAAAAATAAATTTAAAATAGGGCGAAAAGGCGCAAAAAGGCCAAAAAAAAATGAAAAAAAGTAAAAAAAAAACCAAAAAAAGACAAAACAAAGCTAAAATAACGCCAAAATAAAGAGAGGCAAAAAAAGCAAATATGGTAAAAAAGGCAAACAAAGTTTTAAAAAAGCAAAAAAGGGCAAAAAGGTGTAAAAAAGGAACAAAAAAGGCAATAAAGGTTAATCAAAAAGTTTTAAAAAAGGGCAAAAAAAAAGGAAAAAAGGGTCAAACAAAAACAAAACAATCGGTTGTGTCACTCCAAAACTTTTCCGACTAGTATCGCCGAATACTTTTTCAGATATTTAATGTTAAATTTTTAAATTTTGACATTTTTTATTTTTGATAGGTGACAGTTGGAGACATAATTTTGACTGTTCTGAATAGAGTTTTTCAAGCGCTTTCAAATGACATATTGCAAGTCAAATTCCATGACATATTGCATCTGTAAATTTCTGATAGTGACAATTCCGTTTGACAGATGTCATACAAAAACTAATGATTTCTACCAACGGGTAATCCAAAACCCTGTACCAAATTTCAGTCCAATCGGATTAATACTTTTTAAGATATTTAATGCTAAAATTTCAAATTTTGACATTGTTTTATTTTTGACAAGTGACAGTTGGAGAAATAATTTTAACTGCTCTGAATAGAGTTTTTCAAGTGCTTTCAAATGACATATTGCACGTTCAATTCAGTGACATATTTGATCTGTCATTTTTTGATAGTGATACTTCCGTTTGACAGATGTCGTACAAAAACTAATGGGATCGTCTGAGGGGTAACCCAAACCCCTATACCAAATTTCAGCACAATTGGATTAAACGTGTGGCCTCTATCGTGGAAGAATACACACACACACAGACCGACAGACAGACTTCCATCTGGAAATGGTCTTAATCGTCTCAGGGCACCCGAAAATGGGTATTTCCGTTTTTATATCGAAATTTTTTTTTAGCTCGTTCACAATACTTTCCCTTCTAGGAGGTGGGTCGGGAAAGTAAAAATACTCTTTTATTTTCAACATGGACTATAAAGTAAAATATTATGTATAAAAAAGCGTTCGGATTATATAGTTCAGTTAAACCACGACAATCGTAAAATTGTAAAAGTTGGTATTACTAGCACTTACGTATTTGATTAAAATTTGGGATGTTTAAAAGACCACCAAAAGTGGCGTATTATTGAAATGTGTTTGATTTTTTTCTCTTTCATTATTACTAATATTATCTAACAAAATAACGGTTACTGCGAAATGTAAATTTTGGTAATATTAAAATTAGTCCCTGTTTAGTATGCTAATAACATTCTTGACAAAAAGTGGAACCGCTTTAGAAAAGTTGGAAACCACTATCTTACATGAGCATGAGATAATTTAGACTTATATAATATGCGATTGAGAACAATAGCAAATTTTATAAAATAGGTAGAAATTTAATAATTATTGTATACGTATAAATATCTCTGCTTTTGATTACTGTAATTATTTTATGAATGGATAACTTCCTATCGATTTAATAATAATCTTTTTTTTTAACTATGTTAAAGGCACTATGGCAGAGCCAACAGGTCAATCTCTGTTTTAATTATCAATTATTAATATGAATGTATACTTAAAATCTATATTTTAATATTCTTATCTAGTCATATGTTAATATTTGCCCAGTTGTTATATATACTTATATATATTTATTTTATTTTTTTTTTCGTTTCGGGCTTACATTGATTTCATAGGGTAGCACCGCTACTCACAGAGATATGTCAGTAGATTTTAAATTTAATAATAATCTAAATTATAACTAAACTATATGTTTTTTTCGAGAACATTTTACCGGTTTTAATAAATACATAAATAAAAAAAATATGTTTTAGTACTTTAGGTACTCACTCCATAGGTTTGTAATAGGTTAAATGCAACATTCAAAAGTTTATAAATTCATTTTATTTATTAAAAAAAATCTTTTTATTTATTTAGTACACAAAATGCAACTTAACTTAATTTAACTGTTTATCATGAATCAAATACAAATGGTGACTCAAAGTTGAATTTAATCGAATCTAAAAAAAGTTAATAATATCCTTAAATTTATATCTGCCTTATTGGAGAATGTAGTGAGTTTTTTCCAGTTTTTTCTTACCGTTTCACTCATATAAACTGAAAATGGTCTTGTCTCCAACTAATAAATTTGATTTAATTTTAATAATTAAATAATAATTTACCTGCCATGTTCCCAATCCAATTATAGGAATTTTAACACCTCCTTGCATAGTTAACGCCATTTTCGTTCTACAACAATATTGCTACCTTGAAACGATGGAATTCACATAGGAACTGCTGCTGCAATAAAGAATGTTATCTGTTTTTATATCAATTAGATGATGAGTTTATTTATAGCCTGGGACTTGAATCAATTTCTGCTATTAAAAAATAATTTGATAACCTGTTTGTTAGTTAAGTCTTAAAGTAAATAATATTTAAATTAAACAAAATATACATTTTGTTTTAGCAGATTTATTTAGAACTACTAAATAAATACTTATTCAGTCCAAACTATTTTTTTTATAAATACCGTTCGCCACTTTATTAATAATTAACCAATAAGAAAACAGCGTACCTACACATTTCATATTTTATATCATTAATATTTTTCTTTTTACTCATACCGATAATTTGATTGTCGTGCATGCCACGCTCTTGAAGCGGCTTAAAGAATTTCCTGTTTTACGTGTGGTGAATTCATAAAAAATTCTATGTTAAAATACTTAGGTAAGGACAAATTACATTTGTCATTTAGTTTACTCTATTGTCCATGCGGGCTGAAAATCTCTATTTCCTGCACGGACATTAGAGATCTTTAATTTAAAAGTCCATTAAATAAGAAAATAATAATAAGTACACAATAATAAACTAGTAAGCTATAAATATATTTATAAACGGTCCTATTTTTAATAATTAACAAACCATATTACACTATAAAATTGCCAATATTTTTTTCTATAAAGAATTAATTGCATAATATTTCTTTGGTTATGTTTTACACTAGTGCGCGACTTAACAGCAGCAGAAGCACCTGCATAAGACCATGGCCTTCCAAGTTTCTACTTCAGACTTTCAACTGAAGTCGACAGTGTATTTTCATTATTCCTCTACTCAGTATATTTTATAGTTTCATATTCGCTTGATGTTTCCCCTTCTTATTTCCTCGCGTCATATGTCCCTCTATTCTAACCTTCTTTTTCTTTATCTATTGAGTACAATCGATTAACTTTGTATCTTTATATCGCCTTTCAACTGAAGTCGACAGTGTATTTTCATTATTCCTCTACTCAGTATATTTTATAGTTTCATATTCGCTTGATGTTTCCCCTTCTTATTTCCTCGCGTCATATGTCCCTCTATTCTAACCTTCTTTTTCTTTATCTATTGAGTACAATCGATTAACTTTGTATCTTTATATCGCCTTTCAACTGAAGTCGACAGTGTATTTTCATTATTCCTCTACTCAGTATATTTTATAGTTTCATATTCGCTTGATGTTTCCCCTTCTTATTTCCTCGCGTCATATGTCCCTCTATTCTAACCTTCTTTTTCTTTATCTATTGAGTACAATCGATTAACTTTGTATCTTTATATCGCCTGTGTTATCTTTTTTCTCTCCCCCTTTATTCTATAGGGTAAGTTTTTATTATATTATATTATATTATATTATATTTTCACTAAAATTGTTTGAAATCATTATTAATTATTTCGACGCTTTTAACTTTATTTTCAATTCTATTAATGCCGGTATATTCTTTTATTATTTACTTAAAAGTTCCTATCTTATCTAATTTTTAATTTGTTTTACAGATCGTCTTAAAATTTAATTCATTTGAAATATTTTTGTATTTAATATTTTGATCTAAAATTCATGTTTTTCATTTTAATATTATAATTGTTTTATACTATTTTTTCAATAACAGAGACCACGAAATCTGGTAATTTATAAGAATTTAAGCTTATATTTACACTATGTGAACTTTTAGGGTTTTTGGTTGTTTGGTTTTTTCGCTGGTTCCACGTCTGAGACAGTTGTTTTTTTTTCATCTGGACAGTGGTCAAGTTTGCCGGGTCCAAGAAGACTTTTTTTCTTAACAACTGAAGACGGGACAGCTTGGAACGGGACAGCTTACATCACTAAGAACAAGACCCTCTACCGTAAAGAAGCTAAGTTTTTTATTGAAAAGAAAAAAAAATCTCTGTTTTATCGTTTAATAAACAAATATAACGTTTCATTTGAGTTTAATTTCCTTGATTCCAAAAAAAAAGAAAGGACGGATTTTGAAATATATCCAAAAATTCTTTTTTTTAATTAATATTTTACTTCTGATATATTTCAAATTCTATTCGTGGAACGAACCCCTGATATAATTTGAGCTTAATCACATTAATTATTTTTAACAACTTAAAGTATCATTTCACAAATTTGGCGATCCCAACGTGGCCCACGAAATTCTTTTTTTTAAGGTTTAAGGAAATATTAAATATTTGTAAAGATTCTCCATTTTGTTTTAAATTTTTAGAGATTTTTACCATTGCTAACTTAATTAATAAATGTAAAATTTGTTTAAAAAATAAATACGGAAGACAATCTTATCAATTACCACAAATAGGCCCATTACTTTGTCAAAACCATTTGACATTTTACAATGCAACAAAAATTATTATTTAACAATAATTGATTCTTTCTGAAAATACGCCCAATATTATAAATTACCTGATAAACGTAACGATAATTCTAAGTGCCAAGTACTACTCAAATAAGGCATGGTACGAAGACTGCACAAAGATAACATATTTTGTAATATGCACCAATAAAATGCATTCAAGATGCCAAATTCCAAACGTAAAGACAGCATACGTCAATTAAAATTTCAATCAAGAAACCGAATAAGTAATACTCGAGGCCCTCGGGTTTGTAAGTAAGTTTGTAAGTTTTCGAAAAAAAAACAATTATAAGACGGTTTTGTCCGTCCGTCTGTTGGCCTGATTTAACTCAAGAACGGTGAGAGATAGAGACAAACGGGCAACGGCAATCGATTCAGCGTCGTTAAAAACCCCAAAAGTGATATTAATCTTTGACCTATTTTTACTTTTTCGCTACTTATACTATATATACTCTAGTATACAGGGTGGCTACTTTTTAATATTGACAGTATTGCTATCTCGTAAACGGTAGACGCTAGAAAGACGGTTAAATGGGGAAAAATGTGCGATGTATAAAAATTGACGAAACGATTTTTTGAAATCTGAAATATTCCTATTGGTTCCGGAGTTAAACGACAAAATCCGAATTTGTCGAAAATCGTTTTTTTGCCAAAGCTCTATTATTATACAATATTTGGGATAACTTTCTAACATCGTTATAAACTGCCGTGGTTAAATTTTAAATCTGACTTTTTGTCTCTTCGGGGCCACCATCAACTTTATCTTTTTAAATACGGACCGGTATATTTTATTTAATATTATTAAATCGGTTCGAATACTAATTTCAACGATACGCCCACTTGATTATTAAGTGAAGTTTTGTCTCTTCGGGGCCACCATCAACTTTTTTTAAATACGGACCTGTCTTTGACTACTACATTAAACGATAATTACACTTGATTATTCTGTATAGACCAGGGTCGATAATTTTTGAAACAAAAAAAATAATAGGATGAAACCCATTGGAAAAGGAATGAAAGGAAACATAATTTACGATCGATCTAAGGTCAGAAATTTTAATAACTCCGGAACCAATAGGAATATTTTAGATTTCAAAAAATTGTTTTATGTATTTTTATATTTCGCACATTTTTCTCCATTTAACCGTCTTTCTAGCGTCTACCGTTTAGGAGATAGCAATAGTGTCCGTATTAAAAAGTAGCCAGCCTGTATAAGGTATATACCTATATAAAAATTTATTTTCGTAACTTTATATTTTCGAAAAATATACTGCATGTAGTTTTTTTAAAGAAATCTTTGACCACCAATATCTCGATAAATGATCATTGAGTTAAGCCAATGGAGACGTTTAATCAGATCTACAACATACTAAAATTGTAAAAAATTAGCCGAACTCCATTTTCCTTAAAAAAGGGAGGGGTCCTTTTTTTATCTTGGGGTGACAGTAACTAAGCGGTTTAAAAAATGTCATATTATGCCTATCTGTTTTGATAAAAAAATTATATAGGTTTAAAAATTATTTATCAAAAAACCCAATAAATAGCGGGAAAATATTTGTTAACCACAACCCATTTTTCTTATTTATAGTTCCAATAAAAATATTCCTATGTTTAAATATCTATGTGATTAAAAATGGCTCAAAATTCCGCATCAAATTATTTTTGAGTTTTAAATAATACGGTTCCGATAATTAACATGGATATGCAATTAGTTATGTAACATATTTTTAAAACCAAGGTCATGTAACAATTTTGTGCTGTAAATAGATAATCGTTGGTTACAAGTAATACCGTAAAAACGGTTAATTGGCTATGCTCGATGACTAAGCGTTTCCTTGGTTTAGATTTTTCAAGATTGTTTGATAATATTTCGTAAGATCAAAGGTCAAGTTTTTATTTTTCGGTAAATATTCAGTTATCGTTGATTTACTGTTATAAAACGAGGTATATTATTGTATAGAGATCGCAACATAGAGAATGTTACTAATAATTTATTTGCGAAGTCATTCTAATTATTTATTTAGTATAGAAAATACAATGCAGTTGAATTATATAGGTAGTAGAAAAGATATGCGTCAATAGATAAATATTAATTTGAATATTTATTATAACAATAATAAAGTAAATAATATAATAATACAATGTTGACAACAAAACTTTTAGGTTTCCAGGAAAAGATTATCTCTAGGAGAAAGCTGATACTTCCGAAAAAAAAGTTGTTGCTCCCAGGAAGAAAATGTTATTCCAAAATAAAATACTCTCAGAGAAAAGACTATTGTTTTGTTGCTTCTAGGAGAAATAGTTGCTCCCAGACAAACAAAATGTTCCTCAAATTATTGCGCCCAGGAAAAAATGTTGCTAGCAGGAAAAAATCCCAAAAATTATGACTGAAAAGATAACAATAAACTTTTATACTTCTATATAGATGATAGTACGAGAAGAGAGACCGAAATCGAGATGGACGAACGTCTAATAGACCTTATTTCAAGGAGAGGTAGAAATGATAAATGTTGATAACGGACCAGAAATAAAAGTAAATTTGGATTTTAAAATATACAAGGCGAGACGAAAAATTAATTATAGTGTGGCCCAAGAAAATAAAAACGTAACAATACTGCAGATAATGTAAAAGCACGTTATTCAAAAAAAAAGAAATTTTTCGGAAACGGTGTAATTTAAAACTATCATATATTTGCATATGGCAAAATTTTATGCCGAATTTGATATAATCGACATATATTTTCAGTGGAGAGATAAAATTAATTTTTGAATTTCAAATAACACGATACTTTTACATTACGTGTCACACTATATATCTATAATTTTATTTTATTAAATTTAACACTGTTATTTTAAACGAATAATTTTGTGAATATTTTTAGTTCTCGAATAATGAAATATTTTTGTTGATATATCTTTATGACTATAAAACTACATCCTGGGTTAACTGCAATTGCGCAGTATCGTTACGTAATATTTAGAAGCCGCTTGCGCTATTTGCCGGCATGCAGCCTAATTTTTGATTGATATCAATCAGTGAATCAGTATATCAGTAAATTTAGTTGAGTTTAGTACGTTATCTCGCGAGGTTCAGTAAGTGATAGTCAGTCAGTGATAGTCAGTTTAGTCAGTGATAGTCAGTTTTCAATTTTAAAGAATAAGGTATCTATACATAAACGTAAATACATTATTATTGAATGAAATTTGTTTTAATAAAAGTGAAAATTTTGCTGAAAGATATTCTAAAATTAAAGACATGACAATTTAAATATTTTCTAAAAATGTTTTCCTAAAGATATGAAAGTTTATTTGAAATAACCAAATTTGTTTTTAACCACATTAAATTAATCTTAAAGCATTTTTTTAATGTTAAAAAATTTAAATGTTTCATTAAAATATTTACTTAAAATATTGGTTGTGACCAACATAGCACTTTCCCGTTATTTCTTTGTAGTATTTTCTTATAAAAAAGATTTATTATAATGAATTGATTTAGAAACAAAACACTGTTTAAAACATTTCATTTCCATCCACAAAACAGCTCGCAGGGACAATAAATGTCATGCAGTCATCTTATTATAATTATGCACTTATAGCAATTAAATAAATTTCTTTTTAATGAAATTTGATAACAATGGCAAACATTATATTGATGAACTTTTTAATATAGGGTATAATATCATAAGACAAAATATGATTTAATGTAAAAAAAAGCACTTATTGTTGAAACTTGATAAATTCAATTTTCGTTCAACAATGTTTTCAAAAATTATCCGTTATAGTCCAAAGGCGGGGGCGTGCGCTTAAATATGTCAAATTTAGGTACAAAAAAACTTATAAAGTACACGGATTCTGATTACGAAAAGCATTTTTTTATATTCAAGAAACGCCGAAAGATATTGGCACACAGTTTGCTAGAGGAGTAAAGGTAATAAAAAAATATCACGAGGTGTATTTTAATATTTAAACATAAAAAACAATTTAAGCTATGGCAGACAAAAAAGTGTGGACTAAAGCGGTGACAGACGTCAGATGTCTTATCTATATTAAAACCACTTGCCACGAAATCTCCGATTGATTTGAAATTTGCCATAGTTCCTATTACCCTAATGTAGACGGCCAATAAGAAAGAATTTTTGGAAATTGCAATCCTAAGGTAGGGAAAAAGGTGGGAAAACTTTTTAATGAAAATAACTGTATCTCATACACACCGAGGATGCTACAACCTTGAAAATTGATATTGAGGCTATTTTTTAAAAAAAACAAACACGTATTTTATCATTTTTCAAAACTCCAGTTATGGGGGGAGAAGAGGGCGATGTGCTTTTTTAGGAACTTTATTTATTACATCTCAAAATTCGTACGACCGAACATGTTACAGAGTTGAAACTTGGTATTTAGATTATTCATAAAAAATCGGCTGTGTCACCCCAGAACTTTCCCGTCTCGATCGTAGAGAATAGGATTATTTTAATTACAAAATACTAATCATTTCATTAATTTATGGAACCCATTAAAAATAGCGAGCCGATGGTGAATACGTCTACCGAATTTATATTTCAATGTTGATAATGACATAAGCTGCGCATACGCATGTTGTATATGACACTGCTACAATTATGATCTCCTAAAATCATGTGTGAAAACTATTGGGAATTCGGGAAAAATTTTCATACAATAGCACTAAAATGCATTGTTTGTCCTCAAAATCAAGAAAAACTAGAGAAAACCTACATGCACATTTTTTACGCGCCCTCTAGTGGCGCAACTATTTGGAATTCTGGAAAAAGCCTACAACAAAAGTTATAGATAATTTTATGCTCTAAAACTTTGTACTACAACATTTTGCAATAAAGTGTATTTTCTGTCCTCAAAATGAAGGAAAACTAGAGAAAACCTACATGCACATTTTTTACGCGCCCTCTAGTGGCGCAACTATTGGGAATTCTAGAAAAAGTTTGATACAAAAATTGTAGGAAATTTTATACTTTAAAACTTTGTAGTACCATATTTTGCAATAAAGTGTATTTTCGTCATCAAAATCAAGAAAAACTAGAGAAAACTTACATGCACATTTTTTACGCGCCCTCTAGTGGCGCAACTATTGGGAATTCTAGAAAAAGTTTGATACAAAAATTGTGGGAAATTTTATTCTCTAAAACTTTGTACTACAATAATTTGCAATAAAGTGTATTTTCTGTCCTCAAAATCAAGAAAAACTAGAGAAAACCTTCATGCACATTTTTTACGCTCCCTCTAGTGGCGCAACTATTGTGAATTCTAGAAAAACTTTGATACAAAAATTGTAGGAAATTTTATACTCCAAAACTTTGTACTACAACATTTTGCACTAAAGTATATTGTTTGTCTTTAAAATTTCAAAAAGTAAAAAATTCTTACATGTTTATTTAATCAATGTCGGTCTTGAGGACCTTCTACTGTACCAATTTAAACAAAATACTAATGATCGCATTCGAGGCACACACCGACCCTTCATACCAAATTTCAGCATGATTGGTCAAACGGTTATCGTGGAAGATTACACACAGACACACAGACACACGCAGAAAATGGTTTCAATCTTCTTGGGGGAGCTCAAAATGGTTATTTCCATCGATATCTCGATTTTTTTTGCTCGTTCACCTTACTTTCCCTTTAAAGGGTCCGGGAAAGTAAAAAGTAAAGAAATACGTTTTTGTCATTACCAAAAATTCAGTTATGGGGGGAAGCGGGGGTCTTTTTTAAAATTAAGCTGTATCACCATTTTCCACAAATAGAGTTAGGGGGTGGGCGAAAGCTGAGGGGCTTTTTATAATGCAACCTATATCTCATACACTGGAATATATTAAAAATATGAAAATTGGTATTTAAACTATTTGTAAAAATCAAAGAAACATGCTTTTGACCATTTTCCAAAAATCTAGATATGAGAAGCGTTCTTTTTAAATACGATTTAGATGAAAACTTACTTTTCATGTTTATCTATCTAAAAAACTGCAGAAATAAAAAAAATAGGTAAAAAATAGGATAATTAGGAAAAAATAGAAAAAAAAAACAGGAACAAATAGGAAAATTAGAAAAAAAAGAGGAAGAAATAACAATAGGGAAACGAGGACAAATAATACAAAATAGAAAAAAATACTAAAAGAAATAAGAAAAAGGAAAAATAGAAAAAAAACAGGAAAAAATGGAGAAAAAAACAGAGAAAAAAAAACAGAGAAATAGGAGAAAACGAGCAAAGTTCGGTCGTTCAGACATTAATCTTAAGGGGGGTTTAGGAAGGATATAACGTATCATCTAAGCTATAGTGTAAAACATGTTCAACTTACTTAAAACAACCTTTATTTTTCTTTTGAAAATTTGAAAAAACTATTTCCCTATTATTTTCAGTCACTTAAAATATTTTTTTTTAATTAAAACAAAAATACAGAATGTTATAATAGTAGAGGTAGATATCATTGTGAAAGCTGTATTGTTTCCAATAAATTACAAAAATATGGGTTAGTATGATTTTATTTATTTGAAAAAGGCAATATGTGCACTTAAATATCTCGAAAATGGGTAGATTTATAAGTTCTAAGAATAAAATCTACTTAAAAATACAGTTTCTACAAGATGTGCTACATTTGAAAGATCCTCCGATCGAAAAAAAAGTTTTTGAGCGCAGCGCCATCTACATTTTAATCTATTTAAAATCAATTTATATCCAAAACCTGAAGTTCTCTCAGTGCTCTACAAACTGGTTTTACAGAATTCAAATATCTCTATTAATTTCCAAAATATCCAGTTTTTATTGGTATATGTAACACCATTTTTCCTAAAACTATATAATTTTTTAATAAACGATGAGCTGTTTCCGTTTGGTAATTTATCTCAAAGGACTTTCATTAAATATAAACAATATTAAAAAAAATATAAAGGGTTATCAGGACATAACGGACGAGTTAATTATGTTTGTATACATGTTTTCCGTATTTCTTATTCCCCAAAATGGACTCGTCCCCCAATTTATTAAAGTTACAGTTTAACTTGCCCAGTTAACCTGGATAAATCCATTTCGATTTATTTTCCAGGCGTTCGATACATCTGTACACTTACTAACGTACGCGTAGGGTCAAACCATAATGATTTATAGAACCCTTTGTAGCGGCCTTATAATTTTGCTCCTATGTTCTGAGAGAAAATAATTGGACCACTATATATATAATACAATTATTAATAATAATTAATGTACATACTTTAGTGTGTTAAGGAAATTATAAATACATTTCCTTGCAAATCAAATTAGCACTGGTCACTGTATCTCCAATTTTGCAAATGTCAGATACAAATCTAATAGTTAAAATGCACAAAACAATTAAGTTACGATGTCCAAATTTAAGGATTTTTTCATTTCTGCATTTAACTTAATATAGAAAAGGAGCCATTTTTTCTTAAACTGGATCTTTCCTTGACCAGCCCTTTACAAAGACTATACTAATTTTTATTCACCAATGATAATAATTCGATCTATTGAATAATTTTTATTACAGATATTTTTATAATATTAAATATTTATTGCATTGCAAATATTAAATATACATTAAAATAATAGCTGTTCACTAATTCCAATGATTCAGTAAGTAATGGCAATAACGATAATAGTAAAAAATAAATAATTCTCACAATCTAAATACCATTGCCTTTAATTAATGAATCATTGCGTTATTGATCGTTCGTTTCACTGAAAGTTTAACTTACACAACTAAAAAGTTAAATATTCGTTCCTAGAATGATTAATAAGTTCCTTATTTGCTTTCAGAACAAGCTTACTTCGAACGTAAATTAATACACCATGGCGAAATCACATCCTTGTGGAGAACTGTCCATGCCCTCTGTTGGATTGGGAACCTGGGAAGTAAGTATACACATTTTTATATACTTAATTTTGTAGTAAACCAGGACAGTAAGCTATGGCAGTAAGTCAGGATATTAAGCAATACAATAAAACGTAAGATTGCACCAGTTTAATGTTAATGTTCATATAAACATTTTTTCTTTCATATTTCTTTTTCCATTGTTGCTTCAATATATCAAAACCTACTGTGGATGAAAATTCTACTAAAATTTTCATTCTGATGATTCTGCGATTCCCTAAATCAATATTCTATCTATTTATCTATCTAAGTTAGGGTGTGATTCAAAGCCGACTTATACTGAAGCTCGAAGATTATTGTACCCCTTCCAGTAGTCGCAAAGTATGTGTATAGAAGTTTCATTTTCCTCTTCACGCCTTTTATACATATATAGTATCATCAGATATCTGGAAGAGATCTAGATGTCTTCTGACTCTTCAGTGTACCGTAGAGAATCATTTTACCATCTTAAGTTCTTTTGTGTTAAGATGAAGTAGTTATTTTTGTCTGCTATTGGATGGTACAATAGCAGATAAAAGAAGTTTCAACCAGAGCTTGTGGTGTTTTCTATTTAATTGTTCTGCTAGCAAATCCTTTAACATATTTATACACTGTTGAGCTCTAGTTAGGGTAGCACCATTTCTGGCTAGGAGACCTACATTCTGATTTCCCAAAACTCTTTTATAGACACACCTATTCCAAAGTAACTTTGTATTATATTTTGCCGGGGCTTGGAGAGAATGTTTGCAGTTGAATATTAATTTGGACTATACTTCTACTTTTTGCACTGTTTCCACAGGTGTCTTGCTGTCGGTCATACTAACGATTTTCAAATCTCCTAGAGAATCATTTAGCATGCTCTGAGCGCAGGCATTTGTTGCTGTTGCTTCAGCATGGAAGACTGTTTCCAGTGACCCAGGTTTCGACTAGTGGTCTTCCTTCAGTTCGCATGGGTCTAGTGCTGTTTTGGATCTTGAAACTGATTTATTTTATATTTTTCTTTTCTCCAATATAATAATTGTCAACAGGCTGCCTACTGTTGCCATACTTTTTCCACTACAAGGTGTAACGGAGGAAGACCCAGTAGTAGCTGCAGTGACCGTAATTTTAAAGGCCCCTGGTAGAAGTAGGTCACAGTTTATTTGCTCTCTTTTACTTGTTTAGTCTTTTTATTGCTGCATCGCAGGACTTCTCTGATTTATGCGGTAACACATCGTTCTGTATATATCTGGCGATCAATTAAATTCAGCTTATTGCGCTAAAAGATTAGTCTCCTCATCAGACACATTCCTTAGGTTTGGTTATGTTGGGTTATGTTTGTTTGGGTTTGGGAATGAAAACCACAAGATTTTTAGACTATATCCGGGAGCTACGCTAGCCCCTCCAGTTTTTTCTGATCCTTCTATAAAAATTCCAGGATTATAGAATTCCAAAGTTTTCTCATCTTTATTCGTGAGTTCGTCTTTTTGGTGTTTTAGCGAGCCAGTTCAGTTTTGTTTGCTTCTCTGTAATATTTTCCTTAGTCTGTAACGTTCTGGAACACTTTCAATGCCTTCACAGAATATTTCCTCCAGAAATTTTCTTTGACTTACCTGATGGCATAACCTCCAGTAGGTCTTGTAGAATTTCCAGTGTCCCGTTTTATTTGGCAATGTTAAAAATTTATGAACGTCTGTCGTTTTTTTTTTAATGCACCTGGTTCACCTTTCTTTATTTTTAAAGGGCGGTTTCTATTAAATATGTTGGTAGAAATTCTGACATAAGCTCAACTTCCAATAGATTCTTCGAAGCCGGATTTTTTTTGGATTTATTTCTTTGCTTATGGAGTGATATTGAATAAGCATATTTATCAATTGATTATAATTTAGAATTTTTGGACCTATTTTATAGTAATTTCTTGTGGCAAAGAATAATCCTTTTTAAACTAAACATAAACTATGGCCAAAGTCACAACAGGCTGGAGCTGTCCAAGTTCTCAGCGGAATACAAAGGTATACATGCATTTGTATCACAGGAGCGATGAGGACAACTCCAACAAGAGCATTAGAGGTCTTATTTAACTTTCCACCCTTACATATTCACAAACAGGCAAAAGGAAAGTTAGCCAAAAGTAGACTAATAACAGGGCAGCAGCCTATAACGAATGCTTCCTAAATACAATTTTAAGCATTTGGAAAGAGGAAAACCAGATCCAAGCAGAAATGAACTGGTATACAGATGGCTCCAAAACCATCGAAGGAGTTGAAGCGGCTATTTACAATGCTAACACAGACAAAAGTGTCACTGAGCCTGGGCAACCACGCAACAGTATTTCAGACAAAATTAATTGATATACAGTATTGTAAAAAAGATATATTAAGGCAACAAGTTAAATCAAAATATACAGCCAAAAAGTCAGATAAGTAACATTAAATCACAATTTGCATGGGACTACTTGGAGACCCTAACGGAGCTTGGTAGTCTAAATAGACCAACAATAGACTAGATACAGGGGCATGGGTAGGCACCGTGGCAGTTAAACTGGGACAAAAAGGGGTAACACAATCTCTAATTAGACCGTAACCATTATGTGGCACTGCAAAGACAACAGTCAGAACATCTATCAATCGATGAAAGCTAATTATATTTCAAGAGTGGTAGAAGAACCCACAATGGCAGTGACAGGCCAGATCCTACTAAGTCAGAACAGAAGAACTACTAGAATAATTAACTACAATATGTTATCCATATCCCAAATGTGGTCCAGGGTTCAATAAATGGAATGAAACTCAAAATCATGTACCACAATGACTTTAATATAGGTGTGTAAACGGCGACTTATCCATCATCAGGCCCATGAAAAAAAAAAAAAAAAAAAAAAACTGACCATATAAAAAAAAACTGACCATATATATATATATATATATATATATATATATATATATATATATATATAAAATAATTAAGCTGTCAGATTAACAACAGTGCAAAATCACAACGTTGATGCACATCAATAGTAAAATATTTAAAGTTACTTTTTTTTCGGTCCACTATCTATAAAGTTTTCCTTTAAAGATGCAAAAAATTATATTTTCTTTAACGTTACACTTCTAAATAAATCTTATATTACTTACATCTATTGTTACTACAACTATAAAAATTCCACCACTATAGCGGATTTGATAAGCTTAAAAGGTTTTACTTTTTTTTAGAAAATACATACATTTAATTATTTAGAATTTAGAGTGTTGGTACATTTGTAGAACATAACATTGTGCCTCCAAGCAATTTTCTTTATTACTAATAGACACGTTATGTAAAATGTTCACATTATTTTTTTAAATATTGAGATACATTATTTTTTTAATTATTTTTAGGCGAGAGACGACGCTGAAATAGAAACAGCCGTAAACGCAGCATTAGAAGTTGGTTATAGACATATCGATACAGCCTACGTTTACGAAAACGAACGTGCAGTTGGAAAAGTATTAAACGATTGGATAAATTCTGGTAAATTGAAGCGAGAAGATTTATTTGTTACCACCAAACTTCCCATTAGAGGTATTCATCCCGATAGAGTAGAAAAGTACATCAAAATCTCTTTAGAGAATCTTGGTTTAGATTATGTTGATCTTTACCTAATTCATTTTCCTATCGGATTGGAGGAAGGTGATGGTGTACATTTTGAACCGCATGATCATAAGGGGTTATGGAAGGTAAGTTTAGCATGCCATTAACCCATTATAATATAAATCATCATAATTTATATTCGTTAACCATATTAATTTTGTAGAGTATGGAAGCACAAGTAGATGCAGGTCGTGCAAAGACGATTGGAGTGTCGAACTTTTCAATAAATCAAATCGACAGCATTTTAAAATTCGCCAGAATTAAACCGGCGTGCAATCAAATTGAACTCCACGTATTTTTGCAACAACCAGAATTGGTCAAATTTTGCCAAGAGCATGGAATCGTCGTCGTGGCTTATTCACCAATAGCCAATCCTGGCTACAATAAATTCCTTAAAAGAATTGGACAAGAGTAAGTTTAAAGCTAAAAATAGATAAGGTCTCCAAACATCAATTGTAATTAGTTCTGATATTGAAGCCGGACAGCCCCCGGTCTGATTAAAATTTTATTTTTTTTTTTTTTTATAGTAAAGGAAAGACGATAATAAAACGGAGAGATTTTTATATCAAAATGATAAATAATTTAAATAGAATTCGATATTTCTTAGTTTTAAAAGATTAAAATATTCACCTATAAAAGTTTACACAAAAGCATGAGAATTTAATAGGTTTGGTTCGGAGGGTGGTCGCGATAAGGCACAAATTCTAGGAAATTTCCAACGCAAGATAAGGTACGTGAGAACTGCTTCGGTGGTCGTGGCTGAGCGCCAGCACGAGGGCACATAGTTCTGAGTGGGATTTGCATAGCTTTCTCTGTCTTACCTATGGAATCAAATGGGAGTTTTTTTGAATAAATAGGGCATCTTGAGACCCGCGAGGGCACTAAAAATCCCAGCTCCTAACGACGCACATCCACGCTGTCCGTTAGAATTTTAACCTTCCTAAAGGCCAAATTATTTAAACTAACGTCGACTTGAACTTGACAGAAATCTTCGTTTAAAAACGACGCCTGTATTTATTCCATCTAAAAGGTGGATATACAGTAGTGCGTTTCGACGATTTTATTTTGTCGTTCTCGACGTTGGCTTTACCTTTGTCGACTTGAACTTGACAGAAATCTTCGTTTAAAAACGACGCCTGTATTTATTCCATCTAAAAGGTGGATATACAGTAGTGCGTTTCGACGATTTTATTTTGTCGTTCTCGACGTTGGCTTTACCTTTGTCGACTTGAACTTGACAGAAATCTTCGTTTAAAAACGACGCCTGTATTTATTCCATCTAAAAGGTGGATATACAGTAGTGCGTTTCGACGATTTTATTTTGTCGTTCTCGACGTTGGCTTTACCTTTGTCGACTTGAACTTGACAGAAATCTTCGTTTAAAAACGACGCCTGTATTTATTCCATCTATAAGGTGGATATACAGTAGTGCGTTTCGACGATTTTATTTTGTCGTTCTCGACGTTGGCTTTACCTTTGTCGACTTGAACTTGACAGAAATCTTCGTTTAAAAACGACGCCTGTATTTATTCCATCTATAAGGTGGATATACAGTAGTGCGTTTCGACGATTTTATTTTGTCGTTCCCGACGTTGGCTTTACCTTTGTCGACTTGAACTTGACAGAAATCTTCGTTTAAAAACGACGCCTGTATTTATTCCATCTATAAGGTGGATATACAGTAGTGCGTTTCGACGATTTTATTTTGTCGTTCCCGACGTTGGCTTTACCTTTGTCGACTTGAACTTGACAGAAATCTTCGTTTAAAAACGACGCCTGTATTTATTCCATCTATAAGGTGGATATACAGTAGTGCGTTTCGACGATTTTATTTTGTCGTTCCCGACGTTGGCTTTACCTTTGTCGACTTGAACTTGACAGAAATCTTCGTTTAAAAACGACGCCTGTATTTATTCCATCTATAAGGTGGATATACAGTAGTGCGTTTCGACGATTTTATTTTGTCGTTCCCGACGCTGTCTTCCTTTCATTTACCGATAGTAGCAACTATATAGCGCATTTAGGGTTATCTATAGGGTGACTCATTTTCTCTATATAGACGTTATTAACGCAAGTTAAAAGAAAACCAGAAATCTTCGTTACCTCGACGATAATTAATTTTAGGGTTATCTATACGGTGACCCATATTAATTATCTCCAAAGGGAAGTTTCTGATTTTCAGGGTCTCATCTGTATAACGAATTTAGGGTTATCTATAAGGTGACTCATCTCCGTTTGCAGGGCGAACCACTCTTGCGAGGTACGTCAAACGATAGTAAGAAATCTTCGTTACCTTGACGATAATTAATTTTAGGGTTATCTATACGGTGACCCATATTAATTATTGTAGAAGGGAAGTTTCTAACTTTCGAGATCTCGTTTACATAGCAAATTTAGGGTTATCTATAGGGTGACTCATTTTTGTTATGTAGCGAGACCTTCCCGCCAGGTCTCGTACCAGAAGGTGAGAAATCTGAATTACATTGACGTAAATTAATTTTAGGGTTATCTATAAGGTGACTCATGTTAATTTCCGTATCGTAGGATTTTTTCTTACCCTCTAAGTACTTACGGTGTAATTGAATTTAGGGTTATCTATAAGGTGACTCATCTGCAATTACGTTGTAAACGACGGTGAAAGGTATAACGATTGAATATAGGAACTGATCTTTCCTTTACGAAAATTAATTTTAGGGTTATCTAAAAGGGTGACCCATATTTATTTTCGTATGCGAGGACCTTTCCTGTTTTCGCGTGTTGTATTTTTCTGTGGTTCCCCACTTTCCCTAAATCGTCCTCGTTGTTAAAAGTGTAAAAGTTCAACGCAATATGAATTCCGGGGGAGAATTATTGCTCCGCGAGTTTGTTACAGGTATAAATATTATTATTTTATCATTATTTTGCAAGTCACTAAATTCATTCTCCGCAAATAGGTATCCATAAATTTATTCTTAATTTTCAAGCTCACTAAATTTGTTCTCGCGGAATAGACATACCGGTCCTTTAGTATTAGTATTTTGAAATTGCAATGCTATAAATAATTTCTAGTTTCGAAATTAGGCCAACGGACTCTGCGAATGAGGTCAGCAGTGCGATTCTCTTTACTCGATACGTTACGTCCCGTCTCGATACCTCACGCTCGGGACCCATTTCGATACCGAGTAGAATGCGATTCTTGTCATCTCACGACTTGGAGCTACGAAATACTACGGTTTACTACGATTTCACGAGTATCATTCTGTCATCTGTTGAGTTTGTGTTGACGATTGACGAATACCTAAACAATAATTATTTTGATATTTTAAAAGTTTCGGGAATCGTTATAATATTAACAATTTTTAATGAAATTTTGAGGCAACAAGATAAAAAATGTTTTACCCACCAGATTTAACACATCAATCTCTAACTCGGATAATTTTTTATCAATTGGTGGACTACCTAGTCCCTAGTTCATGCCTTTTTTTTAATTTAAGATTGCTTTTATAAGTGACCAAGTCTAAAAAAAAAATTAATTTTCAGGTCAAAAATGAAAAAATATTTTTCTTTAGATAAATTATAAAAATAAACCACCTATTGCCACATAAAATTCAAAATAACAAGGCTCTTGTTTGGTTTTAAAAGACATTTTTTCAAATATGCTACAAAGTTATTTATTACTTACTATTCACTTTCTCTCTTTCGGCGCTTTCACTGAATTCGGTACCTACAGATGTCCCGAGTAAATTTGACAGTTATAGTCGAGAGCTTTCGAGTGCGATTTAGCATGCGAATCGCTCAAAACGCCAACTCGATACGTAACGTCCCGAAATGATGAATGAGAATCGGCCTCCAGACCGGGTTTTATGGGTACCGTTATTATTCGATAAATTCTACTGTCAACCAGTCGCGTGTCTAAGTACTTTAGGGACCCTTACCGACAGGGCGCCACCCGAACAAGTGTACACAAGAAAGCCATCAGGGCGGCGGTTTGCTTTTAATCTCTTTATGGTACCAAAACATTGTTTGTTATGATTTATTTATTATTGTGGGTTGTTTACAATATTTTGTTATTTAACTTTGACGGCCAAGGGTGCCGAATTATATTGTGTTTGTATCAAGAACTTAATTGCCGCATTTGTGTCACATAAAGTTAGCATTTTAATCATTACGGTAACCACTGTATTTTTAATAAATCAGGTATATTTGTTTATTACTGTAGCAGAAGTTTAGGCGGTAACATAGGTACAAAGGGATATCTAAGGATATCTAAAGTGTAATTTTGTTATTACTACGGTTTTAAGGGTATTGGCTGCAGGTGCGTCCGCCACTAACCGTTAGTTAACGTTAAATTATTATGAAGGTATGGTCTCATGGAAGGGGGTAGAATTTGTTCTCTGTTTGAGGTATATCGCGAATACGAAGGTGTGTGTTTTACCTGAGGATCTCGGGGCTGTGGAACGTTGTATCACTTAAATAATGGTTAGAATAAAAGAGTCGTATGACCACGAAAAAAGGTAGCACCAAAAAAAACATTAATTAACATGACGTGCCGGGCCGCTTAACTAGGGGCGTCCTTCACTGGTCTTTCTACCGACACGATCATGTCCAAAGCCTGGTAGAGGGCAAGGTGGGTCTCCGCAGGAACTTATCCCGGTCTGCCCCCCTTTATATCAGGTGTTCTGGTTATTGCTGGAGTGGTATAGACTTCTACAGCTCTGGTTACGAGGGTTAAGTGTGGTATTGGGATACCGGAAGAAAGGCTGAAAGCGCGTGGACATCGCTCTCTCTACATTACCTTTTACTCCGTCCTCGCGCCGCCGCTGCACTCTTCCGATATCGGACAATACATAATTTTACGATCAAAGGGAAATGAGTATAGTCTGTCTGTGCGTGTATGGACGGAGAAGGGTTTCGCCAACTTTCATGAGATCCGAATAAAGGTTTACACCGGGGTTTTCAGCTATTAGGGGAGAGTCGCACCTTAGGCCGTCCTTAATTTGATTTTGGGGATTACGGGTATGGTGTACAAAATGATAATAAATCTGCTTGGTAAAATTTGAGAGTACTTTATTTATTTTCCCATCCTTTCGTCCCCAACTGTACTGAACTCTAAACGTAGCTGGTTCCGCGACGAGCACAACGGAATTCCCCCACTAGACAAAATTAAGGCCAAATAAAATAGGTAAAATAAAAAGATGACAGGTCCGGGTCTGTCAGGCTTCATTGGTGCAGTGACCAGGATTTAGAGTCTGACAATCAGTACTGTTGACGATGAAAGGTAACTGTTCAATCTAAACAGGAAAACATATGAAAACACATGCGCTCAGACGAACATAAGGCTGGTAAGGTTGGAAAGCAAAATATGATTAATAACGCGAGGGTAACGGAATATAAGGGTGCCAAGAATCAGGAAATTAGGGTGGGAGATTTTGGGCGTATTCAATTTTTGACTTCCCGGTTCGGCATTGAACTTATAGAGTTCTCAATGTATTTTGATACTGCGAGTTTGTTACAGATTCATCGGAATCCTCAGGTGAGGTTCTTGTTGGCACCCCTGTTGAGCGATTGGATAACATCGTTAAAGCCCTGAAGGCCAATCAGCAAGATTTGCTGGATATGAGAGGAAACCTAGTCGCTATGCACCAAGAGAATTTGACCGTAAGCCGAGCGTTGTTAGCCCGCCTAGAGTCATTTGGCCAGCAACCATCCACGCAGCCGTCCACGAACGTCCCTCCTGGCATCCCCTGGCCCTCGTCGATCGTGCCGCCCGACGACGCAGTTATCGGAGTACCCACGTCCGTGGCTTCGGATACCGCCTCCACGCCCGTGGCCGCCATCCCCAGAGGAGGACACTGGAACATAGCCGAAACCACCCCTGCTGTACACATCGCCCCAGCACCCACGTCTAGGCCTGCCTGTCCACCTCCACGGGTGTCCCCGATGTTTGCGCTATCTCCCCCAGAGGATGGCCCTCCCCACGCCGCACGAGGTAGTCGACCTTTGTTCCTGTCCACACCCCCGATATTGCCCCGGTTTAAAGGAGACGGACATAAGCACCCTGTCCGATTTATTGAAGAACTGGATGCCTACTTCAAACGAATGTGCGTGCCAGAGTCCCAATACCTGGATGATATCTACGAGAGCCTCCAAGGCGCCGCCGCCGATTGGGCCGCCATCTACCGAGCTGCTTGGGGTTCCTACCTAGATTTCCAGAATGATCTCTTAGCGAGCTACTGGTCCGACATCGAACAGAATAAACTGCGACGTCGCCTAAGCATTACTGTATGGGTCCGCGGACGATTTACCATGGAAAACCATTTCGCCCTTTTCGTGGGACTAGCCCGCCTACTGACCAATCCCATACCGGAGTCCCTTTTGGTGTCCGAACTGATGCGCCACTTTCCGCCACATATTCAGTCGTTAGGGATGTTGAAGGAACCCAAAACCACTGCCTCGGCCACTACCTTCCTGAAGCAACAAGAAGCGATCGAGAAGACTAGTGACCCCCAAACATCGAGCGGACACTATCAGCTACCAACGACCCCTGCCAACTTTGCCACCAGCCCGCCTCCCGTGCGGCCCAGCAAGAGATTTCGTGTGGACAACAGCCAACCTAAGACGGGAAACCCCTCGCTGTCAAGTTAAAGGGACCTACCAGCTCGACGGCAGACGCTACCAGAGACCAACTTAAACAAGACGCACCCAGATAGTTACCAAATGGGTTCGGAAACCAGGTTTAGGACCGGGTCGTCATCACCAAGGTATAACGCAACCCATTGAAGCCGTGAGTACCTATGCAGTGGATCCGTGGCGAACAAAGTACCTCCATTATGGGTCTACAAGGGGGTCGCCTTCTCCCTGAGGTCAGCCTTTCCATCAAGGAACTTTCTGTTCATGCCTTGGTAGATAGCGGCAGCGAAGTAACGTGCATCTCTGAAGAAACGCTTCTAATGCTAGAAGAGAATGGCCGTTTTCCTGTACTTCCGATGCGTGCCGTCCTCCTTCAGGGTGCCTTTGGGACCAAAAGCAAAAGAAACACACGCCAAGGCTTGCTGCTCCTACAGGTGTCCGCCCAGAAGACCAAAACCTGCTGCCTGGTCGTTAATAACGGCCTCATCCGACCCTGTATCCTAGGATTAGGTTGGCTACACAACAACAAATGTGTAATCAACTTACCGAAACAGCGACTCCTTATAGATGCTGGAATCGCCAACGAAGTAGAGGTCCCGTTCGTTCCGCATCTCGACCCAATCCTGGAGATGGACTTGGGCGACGAAAACACCGATATCTGTATCCTGCGCGCCTCCCCACAGTTTAACGTAGATGAGCTAATTCGAACCACCACCCCAGCACCGTCGCTTACCTATAACCAGCGGCGCGGCTTGGAAGTCTTGCTACACGAATATGCTATAATATTCTATGACGTCCCAGGGTCTTGCCCACCGATACACCCCCAAAATCGAGAGGACAGGACGTGTACGGAACGCAGTGGCATAGAAGT
Source organism: Neocrepidodera transversa (assembly GCA_963243735.1). NCBI lineage: Eukaryota > Metazoa > Arthropoda > Insecta > Coleoptera > Chrysomelidae > Neocrepidodera > Neocrepidodera transversa. Next base: position 7,102,718 of record OY725350.1, read on the forward strand.
TACCAGATGGAAGCCCAGAAGATCATGGAAAAGGCCTCTTCTCCGTCTTCCTCATTGAATTTCGCCCCTATGCCAGCCAACCCATCAACCCCTGGAAGTGGCGTCGAGGCCCTGTCCCGGGCTTTAGGAAATATCCGTCCGGTCACGCGAAAGTCGCGAGGCGGTGCGCGTAGTGTGTACTCGCTAAAATAAGGTTAGTGGTGCGGAGTGAAAACGTTGTGATTTCTTGAGAAGAAAAAGACCATAGTAGATTAGGTAGATTCGTTGAAAAAAAGGGGGACAATAGTATATTAGAAAAAAAGGAAAAGGGCAATATTATAGGTAGGTCGGAGATAAACTGGTGGGAAAAAAAATGGACAATTTTAGGTAGGTTAGTTAAGGATTAGGGACACGCATGCTGACATTAGTGATATTGAGAAAAAAGAAAAAAATCATGTATAAATCAAAGTTAGTTTTTTTGTTACTAGTTACATAGGTCAGAGCTATTAAAAAAGGGATTAAAAGCAAAAAAAAAAAAATGCCGGCCAGGGTGGTAGCGGGTAGAAGTGTGACAATACAGTTCTTTCCCTTATTTTTAAGTGGGTCACCATCTCAGACTAAAATTTTAAGAACATGAGTCGGTCATTGCACTCTTTGTCTGACCATAACAATTTGTCACACAAAGACGGGGGAGAGTGAAGCCGGACAGCCCCCGGTCTGATTAAAATTTTATTTTTTTTTTTTTTTATAGTAAAGGAAAGACGATAATAAAACGGAGAGATTTTTATATCAAAATGATAAATAATTTAAATAGAATTCGATATTTCTTAGTTTTAAAAGATTAAAATATTCACCTATAAAAGTTTACACAAAAGCATGAGAATTTAATAGGTTTGGTTCGGAGGGTGGTCGCGATAAGGCACAAATTCTAGGAAATTTCCAACGCAAGATAAGGTACGTGAGAACTGCTTCGGTGGTCGTGGCTGAGCGCCAGCACGAGGGCACATAGTTCTGAGTGGGATTTGCATAGCTTTCTCTGTCTTACCTATGGAATCAAATGGGAGTTTTTTTGAATAAATAGGGCATCTTGAGACCCGCGAGGGCACTAAAAATCCCAGCTCCTAACGACGCACATCCACGCTGTCCGTTAGAATTTTAACCTTCCTAAAGGCCAAATTATTTAAACTAACGTCGACTTGAACTTGACAGAAATCTTCGTTTAAAAACGACGCCTGTATTTATTCCATCTAAAAGGTGGATATACAGTAGTGCGTTTCGACGATTTTATTTTGTCGTTCTCGACGTTGGCTTTACCTTTGTCGACTTGAACTTGACAGAAATCTTCGTTTAAAAACGACGCCTGTATTTATTCCATCTAAAAGGTGGATATACAGTAGTGCGTTTCGACGATTTTATTTTGTCGTTCTCGACGTTGGCTTTACCTTTGTCGACTTGAACTTGACAGAAATCTTCGTTTAAAAACGACGCCTGTATTTATTCCATCTAAAAGGTGGATATACAGTAGTGCGTTTCGACGATTTTATTTTGTCGTTCTCGACGTTGGCTTTACCTTTGTCGACTTGAACTTGACAGAAATCTTCGTTTAAAAACGACGCCTGTATTTATTCCATCTATAAGGTGGATATACAGTAGTGCGTTTCGACGATTTTATTTTGTCGTTCCCGACGTTGGCTTTACCTTTGTCGACTTGAACTTGACAGAAATCTTCGTTTAAAAACGACGCCTGTATTTATTCCATCTATAAGGTGGATATACAGTAGTGCGTTTCGACGATTTTATTTTGTCGTTCCCGACGTTGGCTTTACCTTTGTCGACTTGAACTTGACAGAAATCTTCGTTTAAAAACGACGCCTGTATTTATTCCATCTATAAGGTGGATATACAGTAGTGCGTTTCGACGATTTTATTTTGTCGTTCCCGACGCTGTCTTCCTTTCATTTACCGATAGTAGCAACTATATAGCGCATTTAGGGTTATCTATAGGGTGACTCATTTTCTCTATATAGACGTTATTAACGCAAGTTAAAAGAAAACCAGAAATCTTCGTTACCTCGACGATAATTAATTTTAGGGTTATCTATACGGTGACCCATATTAATTATCTCCAAAGGGAAGTTTCTGATTTTCAGGGTCTCATCTGTATAACGAATTTAGGGTTATCTATAAGGTGACTCATCTCCGTTTGCAGGGCGAACCACTCTTGCGAGGTACGTCAAACGATAGTAAGAAATCTTCGTTACCTTGACGATAATTAATTTTAGGGTTATCTATACGGTGACCCATATTAATTATTGTAGAAGGGAAGTTTCTAACTTTCGAGATCTCGTTTACATAGCAAATTTAGGGTTATCTATAGGGTGACTCATTTTTGTTATGTAGCGAGACCTTCCCGCCAGGTCTCGTACCAGAAGGTGAGAAATCTGAATTACATTGACGTAAATTAATTTTAGGGTTATCTATAAGGTGACTCATGTTAATTTCCGTATCGTAGGATTTTTTCTTACCCTCTAAGTACTTACGGTGTAATTGAATTTAGGGTTATCTATAAGGTGACTCATCTGCAATTACGTTGTAAACGACGGTGAAAGGTATAACGATTGAATATAGGAACTGATCTTTCCTTTACGAAAATTAATTTTAGGGTTATCTAAAAGGGTGACCCATATTTATTTTCGTATGCGAGGACCTTTCCTGTTTTCGCGTGTTGTATTTTTCTGTGGTTCCCCACTTTCCCTAAATCGTCCTCGTTGTTAAAAGTGTAAAAGTTCAACGCAATATGAATTCCGGGGGAGAATTATTGCTCCGCGAGTTTGTTACAGGTATAAATATTATTATTTTATCATTATTTTGCAAGTCACTAAATTCATTCTCCGCAAATAGGTATCCATAAATTTATTCTTAATTTTCAAGCTCACTAAATTTGTTCTCGCGGAATAGACATACCGGTCCTTTAGTATTAGTATTTTGAAATTGCAATGCTATAAATAATTTCTAGTTTCGAAATTAGGCCAACGGACTCTGCGAATGAGGTCAGACCGGGTTTTATGGGTACCGTTATTATTCGATAAATTCTACTGTCAACCAGTCGCGTGTCTAAGTACTTTAGGGACCCTTACCGACAGGGCGCCACCCGAACAAGTGTACACAAGAAAGCCATCAGGGCGGCGGTTTGCTTTTAATCTCTTTATGGTACCAAAACATTGTTTGTTATGATTTATTTATTATTGTGGGTTGTTTACAATATTTTGTTATTTAACTTTGACGGCCAAGGGTGCCGAATTATATTGTGTTTGTATCAAGAACTTAATTGCCGCATTTGTGTCACATAAAGTTAGCATTTTAATCATTACGGTAACCACTGTATTTTTAATAAATCAGGTATATTTGTTTATTACTGTAGCAGAAGTTTAGGCGGTAACATAGGTACAAAGGGATATCTAAGGATATCTAAAGTGTAATTTTGTTATTACTACGGTTTTAAGGGTATTGGCTGCAGGTGCGTCCGCCACTAACCGTTAGTTAACGTTAAATTATTATGAAGGTATGGTCTCATGGAAGGGGGTAGAATTTGTTCTCTGTTTGAGGTATATCGCGAATACGAAGGTGTGTGTTTTACCTGAGGATCTCGGGGCTGTGAAACGTTGTATCACTTAAATAATGGTTAGAATAAAAGAGTCGTATGACCACGAAAAAAGGTAGCACCAAAAAAAACATTAATTAACATGACGTGCCGGGCCGCTTAACTAGGGGCGTCCTTCACTGGTCTTTCTACCGACACGATCATGTCCAAAGCCTGGTAGAGGGCAAGGTGGGTCTCCGCAGGAACTTATCCCGGTCTGCCCCCCTTTATATCAGGTGTTCTGGTTATTGCTGGAGTGGTATAGACTTCTACAGCTCTGGTTACGAGGGTTAAGTGTGGTATTGGGATACCGGAAGAAAGGCTGAAAGCGCGTGGACATCGCTCTCTCTACATTACATTTTACTCCGTCCTCGCGCCGCCGCTGCACTCTTCCGATATCGGACAATACATAATTTTACGATCAAAGGGAAATGAGTATAGTCTGTCTGTGCGTGTATGGACGGAGAAGGGTTTCGCCAACTTTCATGAGATCCGAATAAAGGTTTACACCGGGGTTTTCAGCTATTAGGGGAGAGTCGCACCTTAGGCCGTCCTTAATTTGATTTTGGGGATTACGGGTATGGTGTACAAAATGATAATAAATCTGCTTGGTAAAATTTGAGAGTACTTTATTTATTTTCCCATCCTTTCGTCCCCAACTGTACTGAACTCTAAACGTAGCTGGTTCCGCGACGAGCACAACGGAATTCCCCCACTAGACAAAATTAAGGCCAAATAAAATAGGTAAAATAAAAAGATGACAGGTCCGGGTCTGTCAGGCTTCAATATTGATAATTTGGAGCTTTGGTTTTTAACAATGATGAATAATATCGTTCCAACTAACCTAAACTACACATTTTTTTAAAAATATTCGATGCTAACTATGTTATCCTCATTAGGAGTCGATGATAAACTATGTTAAAGCATAAAAGCAGAATAGCAAAAATGCGAAAAAAAGAATACCTTGCATGCATATTACAGTTATTGATACTTCGCTTGATGAATCTGTACTATTACCGGCAAAGCTATCGATAGGATTTTCTGCTTTCTTCAGCAAGAAAGAAAGAAAACTGATGTCGATTAATACTTACAAAAAACGAAACTTAGTCCATCACGGTCAAGACCAAAATTTATATTTTTTGACGAAAAAAAATTGATATCTGATTATTTCATTTTAAGATTTAGGCATGCACAACTTTTTATCAAAATAACTGTTTTATATAAAACCAATAATAAGTTTTCCACATTGTTCCTAAATTAAATAAATAATTATTGGTCACTAAAAATTTTTTTTTTCAGAGAACGAACTGGTTTATTAAACGTTTTAACTGATCCAGTCATAACCAAAATAGCTAAAAATCATGACAGAAGCAACGTACAAGTAGCATTGAGATACTTGGTACAACTAAACATTGTCGTCATTCCAAAAAGTGTGAGTCCTGCAAGACTCACAGAAAACTTTGATCTTTTCACATTCTCTTTGGACGATTCAGAAATGGAAAAACTAAGGACGCTCGATGTAGGCGAAGAAGCTCGTATTGTTGATTGGCGAATCTTTCCCTCGTAAGAACATATCTATATATACCATTTTGTACTTACTATTTCACTCTTTTATTTTTAGCATCGATCAACATCCTCAATATCCATTCGGAAAAAAATAGAAGAGCACATAAGCACACATATATTTATAAAATCTTTGTTAACGTTTTAAATGTTTCATATGCACTTTGTAGCATCTGTTAGTATTTAAAATTAAATTCCATTCGATATTTTTTTAGTTTGTATTCGATTTTATTTAATCCTAGAATGATTATTCTGAAAATTATTATGGTCAACTCGATCTTTATAACTAAAAACGACAATTTCCAATTATTGAAAATACATTACGCAACCATTCCCAAGTGACCATCTATGACGCTGTGATATAGTATTTAAAGATAGAAAAGGGATTATTACTACATAGTGCTTTCTCTGTCTCCGATACGTTTCTAAGACAAAACATGTTCCATATTTAATGCAAACATTAAAGATATCCAGGCCACTTTCACCTATAGTATGCAGTAGTAGGGCAATTTTTATCTTCTCAGCTGATTCACTTTTTCCAGATGCCAATAGATAGATTTCGAATCTTTGTTTCCATTTGGGCCAATTTTTCACATCGTCCAAAGAAAATGACTCTGGCGCCTTCAATCCATTTTTTTGTTTTTTTTACTCTTGTAAAACTCTCGGTTACGATTTGGAGGGAACTTTTCTTTGTATGTGGTTTTACATCACTTATCTTCAGGAAGCGAACACTTTCTAATTTAGGTTAAACACACCTGACACCATGTTGTATTTCGTACTTTTCCTTCTTTAGTATTTATGTTTATTTATTAAAAACACGTTTTATAACTTTTTATAAGTTTTCTTTATTGAATCTGTATATCAACTTTCAACCGTCGTTCCGATTGACAACTGACTCTGACGTCCGCTGCTGCCAACCTTACAATCCTCTCAACTACCAACGTAGTTGTAGAACACTGTGCACATGGCACTAAGAGCTGCGCGATTTCAAATATTCAAATTTTCGTTCCTAGTCACGTGACTTTGTGACGTATTTCCACTTGCTATCAAGGGCACTAAATTGAACACGAAGAAACATTCATGATTCTTTTTTGCTGAAATCGTCAGCTTCAGTTGATCTCAGATGAGATAGTTTATTACTACGGCCTGCCCATAAGTAACCTTCGGTGAAGTAGGGCAAACCGTAGTAATTTGCTTCCTTTATCGAGACATCGCGAATAGAAGTTTCACTAAGTAGGCGGGACCAGGATCCTCGGACCGGAAATAGCTCATCTTTTGATAGAGTCTTTCTTTTTTTGAATAAAAACCGAGCGCCGAAAGAATTTTCCGGATTGGCCGTACCGTTCTTGAGTTATCGTGCGCACAGACATCCACACAGACATCCACACATCCACACTGACAGACTTTTTTTGTTTTCGTCGAAAATCAAAATTTTTTCCACGTTGACATTTTAAATCATTTGAAGATGATGTAAGTTTTTTTTTACTAAAGTACATGTTGTTCACACTAGAGTTTTTATTGATTTTAAGAAACTACAGGGTCGGATTACGATATAGAAATCCAAGAAAACATATATAGAGATGATGAAAATAATGATATCGAAAGTTAAAAGGAACAAGAACAGAGTAATGAGTTAGCTACTGCTTCAAAAAATAAAAAAAAGTTGACGAAACGGAAATTAGAATGGTCACAAAGTAAAACAAAAATTGCATATCCATATCTCGAGTTGAATCAGGTTAACAGACGGACAGACAAAACTGTCTTATAAGAGTTATTTTTCCTTCGAAAACTCTAAAAGGAAATATCACTCAACTGCACCTATCCTAAATAAAGAAATAAAGAATGATCAGCTAGGGCACTTTCCTGCGTTTGAAGAAAAAAAGGAAAGGTGTAAGCTTCCTGGATGTAAGGAAATTCCAAAAGTAACATGTGTAAAATGTAAAACTTACTTATGTTACACAACTTCCAGTAACTGTTTCTATAGATTTCGTAATGAATACGGAATACTTGCATTATCTTCATGACCAAGTTTACTTTTATACTTGTATAGCCGGGCTCAAACGACTCGTGTACTTGGCGACGTTACTTGCGTATACTTGCCATGTCGTGTGAGTGGGTTACTTGTACAATTATTTGTCACTCTTTGGTTTCCCATTTCTGGTCGGTAAAAATGGCCCGAGTCAAAGGGATCACGATTATTCGTACACTTGCCAAGTACATACTTGTAGAGGCGCTCTGACGAAATGCACAAACAATTTTCTTTTACTGCGACTATTCACTTGGTTCAAGACCTAGTAGAAGCGTGCAGATGTTTTGTTTATGTTTTTTTAATAAAAATTGGTAAATAGAACGTTCAGTATTATAGTTTATTATTTATTTTTTGGTCATTGTTGCCGCAGAGCAACGTTCCAAAAACTTTCCCTAGATACCTCGTAAAACCCATATAAAAATTCTAATTTATTAATGTCACTATTAAACTCTATAAAGTTTGTTTTAATAAAATCTAAAATATTATAGTAGTATGACCAAAAGGAAAGTTGTTCTAACATCGATATTCGGTGTGATAATAGGCAGCGCTCAGCTTGCAATATTTCTTTGATATCTTCATGCGTGAGATGAATCTCAATAGCATGTTTTCTTATTTCAAGAAATTTTGTGTCATCGTAAACCAATTGTCTAGCTGCACAAGAGTCTCCACATGAGAACTCTATTGGTTCATATTCGTCAGCGTAGGTTGGTAGCGGTTTATTAAAAAAGGTAATATTTTTCTAAACTAGTAAGTCTGTAAGCAGAGACCATTCCAAATGATACGTTCCAAATGATGCTTCACTAAACCCTTTCTTAGGTCGAGATATAACGATAGCTGGGTTATATGATCTACCTGGACTTAGACGGAAACGGAAACAGATGTTTATTTAATTCGCCAGATGTTAATAAACACACGTGGCCGGAAGTGCTCATTTGAAGCGGCATTACCCCATCAGCGCCAGATGTGCGCCAGATGTTTGCCACATACTGCAAAACAGATGGTGGTAAATTGTGGAAAAGTTCGTTAAATAATATTTACACGTTCTAAAATTAGATATGATGCGAGCACCAGATGTAAAACAGATGGTCACCAATTGAGGGGGTAGTTTGACCTTGATCTTGAGTTCAGTGACCTGCAGAAGTGACTGGAAGTGGTCATTTTGTATTCCTATTACCCCGTCGGCGCCAGATGTAACACGTGACCGGAAGTGCACATTTGCACCGCCCATTACCCCGTCGGCGCCAGATGTTCACCAAATGTTCGCCAGATGTGACACGTGAACGGAAGTGCACATTTGCACCGCCATTTAATATCTACTTATGTCACTACACATGGAACGACAGAACTGAGAGTTTAAAAAAATGACAGATTCGGGTATCGTAGCACTTCAAATAATAAGAAAAATTAATAAGCGGAAAAGACGGCACATATTGATTATAAGAAGTGGTTGTTAAAGAGGCATGCATTTACTCACAAAAATTTATTAAATGAATTAATATTTGACCTACAGATTATAGCAATTATTTGCGAATTGATGAAGCTATACTTACTTAAAACCTATTTCAATGGTAAAGCCTTTAGGCGAGGAAATACAGCTTTCAACCTAGAAAATTTGATCTTAAAGCATTCGCTTCCTAAAATCACCTGGAAAAATGGTTAGGTTAGGTGCCACATGCTTTATTAACACAAAATATATCTGGAAAGTGAATATCGTATTTTTTTCATGTTGTTTTTGTAAATTCATGCAATGTAGGGTAATACCAGAATTTTATTTTCAAAATATTTTCAGTGGATAGTTGAAATAAATTTTTCAAATTTCAAATTACTTTTACATTAATGGATCATCGACGTGTCACATCCTGTTTATCTATAATTTAATTTCATTTAATTTAACACTGTTGTAAATATTTTTAGTTCTCGAATAATGAAATATTTGTTGATATATCTTTATGACTATAAAACTACATCCTGGGTTAACTGCAATCGCGCAGTTTCGTTACGTAATATTTACATTTCGCTTGCACTATTTGCCGTATATGAATGCAGCCTAATTTTTGATCGAGATCAGTAAGTGAGTAAATTTAGTTGAGTTTAGTACGTCATCTTGCGACGTTTAATAGGTAAGTTATCAGTTTCAATTTTAAAGAATAAGGTAAATATAAACGTTAATAAAATAATAAATAAAATTTGGTTTAATAAAAGTAAATATTTTGTAAAAGATGTACTAAAATTTAGAGACATGACAATTTAAATATTTTCCAAAAAATTTCATTTGAAGAGAAGGAAGTCTTATTTGAAATAGTCAAAGTGTTTAACCAAATTAAAGTAATTTAAAAACAATTTTGAATCTTGGTCAGGCATTGGCAAATTATTGGCTCAAAATTTTAATATGGGGCAAATATTTTCCATCTGAAACCAATATAAATAAAACGTGGTTTGAACATATTTATCGTATATTAAAATGGTTTATAGATTTGATATTAGCAAAATATTTTCAATATACTAATGATATTCTACAAAAATATAACACCTAAATAATTAGAGAATATTTTTTTTTCCGGGACCTTTCTTTGCAACCGGATTCACTGCAGCCTTGTAGGCTTATTGCGGTATCTCCCGTCTCTTTGTCTATTGCACCCAGTCCATCAACCCTGTTCCCTGTACTAGTTTGTACAGGTTCTTTAATGGCTGTTTGCAATAGTCTTCTGGATCCAGTTTTCTGGTGTTTTCCATGGATTTTGATCTCCTGAACATAAATGAATTTGCGTTTTTGAGATTTGAATGTTTGACCTTTTTGGTTACTCTTCGAAGTAGACTCACAATTCTCAAATCGCTTTCGACATCAAAATTACTTCAAAATATTTGTTGTTTTCAAAATTGATTCTGGCAGCAGTCGGCTTCGTTAGCACCCTGCTTATATTTTATTACATTTTAATACATTGAAAAGGAACATTCCCGAACCCAAATATCTCGACGACGATGATGACAAATGGACTTTTCACTATCAATTACATGGAATGCAGCCGCGCCAACATAAAGAATCAATAAATTATCTTCAATAACTTTATTTATTTTAAATTTTAAAACACATCTTAATTTTGCGATAACTAAAACTGAAATGACAATGACATAAAATAAATGTATATTTGCCTCGGAATTGGTAAATAAAATTTGATATTTGATTCTAGTGTGAACGTGCATCAAATATTTGCCAATGGAACGCAATCAAATTTGTTTGCCAGCTGTTTGTCATCAAATAAAATAGTCAAATATTTGACTCAATCAAATGTGGTAAATTTTATTTTGCATAATTTTTGTCAAATAAATTTGATGCAAATATCTGTTTAGTTTTAACATAGCTTAAAATAATTATTAGCCAACAAACAAAATAAATAATGACAAACAAATTTTTAAGATTCTGTTAAAGTCTTAAAAATTGAATCTTATCTGAAGTGCATTACAAAGATAACAAATTTATATATAAACAATAAAGTGCAAACTGCATCTACTTTTATCTAAGAAGCTAGATATAATTATATAATATTAATAACAATCTTTTTTTTTGCCCATAAGTGTCACAATAGGGGTATTGACATAACGCCTCCTGCCATTGTTTAGAAATTGGGGTTGAACTTCTTTATAAGTTACGTTGATATTGTTTTTCCATTGAATATGGGCCATTATCTACCATTTTGATAGTACATAGAAATACTTGGGGTATACAGAATAGGCATTTGAAACTATGCTTTCCAACAAAGTATCTTTGAAGATTCCCATAAGGATGAAACATGTATGGTCATGGTCAGAATGTAATTTCAAAAACTTACTCTATTTGTTTTTGATTTTATTGCGAGGTGCCCGCTCCCCCCTAGGCATTATGATGGCTGATGGCTTCCTCCACCTGCCGGCAACCAAGTTGTACTTGAATAGTCGCGTTTACAGGATTGTATTATATTAAAAGGCTGGTACCCATCAACCATACGATAGATGTCGTGACTATATATCATTTTGATAGTACATAGAAATACTTGGGGTATGCAAAATAGGTATTTGAAACTATGCATTCCGACAACGTACCACTGAAGATTCCTATAAGGATGTATGCTAATGGTCGGAATGCACTAACAGATACACTAACACACACACTAACACACACACACACACTAACGCACACACTACCGCACACACCACCGCACAAACTAACGCACACACTAACACACACTAACACACACTCACACACAAACACACACACACACACTAACACACACAGACATCATCGCGAAAATATCAAAATCGTATTCTAGGCACCTTAAAAGGTAAATGAAGTAGGTTATCCATATCACAAATGTGGTCCAGTGTTCAATAGATTGAATAAAACTCGAAGTCATGTACCACAAAATTTAATTGAAATTGTTTAGGTTTAAAAGGCGACTAGTTTCGGCTTAATAGCCATCATCAGGCCTACAAATGTAACATTCAACAATAAAAGGTTTCACAATAAAAAGAATTAACTAACTTACCACATAAATAACAAAAATTCGTTGAATTACAATATGCAAAAAAAATTTAAACCTAAACAATTTCAATTAAATTTTGTGGTACATGACTTCGAGTTTTATTCAATTTATTATTTACCTTAAAAGGTGTTTCCATTGAAAACTCACTACCCAATTTTTAGCATGATTACTGTATCTCTCTTATCTGAAGGGAGAGAGGTAAAAGTAAAATAATCGTAGAATGATTAATTAGTGCCTTATTTGCTTTCAGAACAAGCTTACTTCAAACGAAAATTAATAAACCATGGCGAAATCACATCCTTGTGGAGAACTGTCCATGCCCTCTGTTGGATTGGGGACCTGGGAAGTAAGTATACATATTTTTTACAACTTAATTTTATAGTAAGCCAGGACAGTATGTAAGAGTTCCTAAATATTAGATTTTCCCGGATACACTAACGCAATATTTTTAGGTGCAGGCTATTTATTTATCCATAGCGGCTTCAATAAATCATCGCCTACTGTGGATGAAGATTCTGCTAAAATTTTTGTTCTGATGATTCTGCGATTCCCTTAAATCAGTATTCTATCTATTTATCTATCTAAGTTAGGGTGTGGTTCAAAGCCGACTTCTACTGAAGCTCGAAGCTTATTGTACCCCTTCCGGTAGTCGCAAATTATGCGTATAGAAGTTTCATTCTTCTCTTCACGCTTTTTATATACAGATTATTGTCAGATATCTCGAAGAGATTTAGATGTCTTTTAAGTCTGCAGTATCCCGTAAATAATTCTTTTACCGTTTTGAGTTCTTTTGCGTTACGTTTAAGCAGTTATTTTTGTCTGCTAAATGATGGTTACTCTATAAATATTTCGAACTAGAAGTTTCAACTAGAGCGTTTTCTTTTCACTTGTTCTGGAACCAAATCCTTTAACATATTTATATGTTGTTGAGCTCTGGTAGCACCACCCAGTGTTGGACGCAGTGGAAGACGCATTCGTAGCCACAGTCTCTTCTTTTATATCTATTTATAATTTTTTCTGTAAAAATGCACCAAAATATATTTTGTTTAACAGTACACTTCAAACAAAATCTTATATCATATAGTTACATTATACAAACTACCATATAGTTTGTGTTTACTTAATAAATATTATAACTATTGTTACCACAACTATAACAACTCCACTAGTACAGCGTATGGAACATTACTTTGTGCCTCTAAGCAATTTTCTTTATTATTATGTAAAATTTTCAAATACTTTTTTTTGATTATTTTTAGGCTAGAGACGACTCTGAAATCGTAACAGCCCTAAACGCAGCATTAGAAGTAGGCTATAGACATATCGATACAGCCTATGCCTACGAAAACGAACGTGTAGTTGGAAAAGTCTTAAACGATTGGATAAAATCTGGTAAATTAAAGAGAGAAGATTTATTCGTTACCACAAAACTTCCAATTAGAGGGATTAATTCCGATAGAGTAGAAAAGTACATTAAAATGTCTTTGGAAAATCTTGGTTTAGATTATGTTGATCTTTATCTCATTCATTTTCCTATCGGATTGCAAGAAGGTGATGGTATAAATTTTGAACCATATGATCATAAGGGATTATGGAAGGTAAGTTTTGTATGCTATTAACCCATTGACTTATCAAATGTAAATCTTCAACATTAATCTTATTAATTTTGTAGAGTATGGAAGCACAAGTAGATGCAGGTCGTGCAAAAACGATTGGAGTGTCGAATTTTACAATAAATCAAATCGACAGCATTTTAAAATTCGCTAGAATTAAACCGGCGTGCAATCAAATTGAACTCCATATATATTTGCAACAACCCGAATTGGTCAAATTTTGCCAAGAGCATGGAATTGTCGTCGTGGCTTATTCACCAATAGCCAATCCTGGCTATAATAAATTCCTTAAAAGAATTGGACACGAGTAAGTTTAAAGATAAAAATAAATAGAGTCTCCAAACAGTAATTGTAATGAGTTCTGATATTGAGAATTTGGAACCTTTGGTTATTAAAAATGATGAATAATTTCGTCCCAACGAACCTAAACTACATTTTTTCATTAACTATGTTATCCTCATCAGGAGTCGATGATAAACTATGTTTAAGCATAAAAGCAGAATAATAAAATTTCGAAGAAAAGAAAAACAAGCGTGCATCTCACCGTTGGTGATACTTCGCTTGACCAATCTATGTAACCCATTTCCTCCTGGAAGAAAAAACCAAAAAATATCTGTCAAATCAATATACAGTCTAATGAGAAATAATCGCTTTAAAAAACGGGGTAGATATTTTTAAATTAAGCAGAAAACACTAAAATGATATTCCAAGATTTTTCTTACATATTCCCAATTTCGTTTTAGTAGCACTTAAAGAGGTAATTCTTGTTTTAATCCTTTTTTTTTATAGAAATAATTTTAGGATACAAAGTAAAAATACCAATTTCAAAAAGGTAAAAAAAATCTCCAAATCGAAAAACAACTTGCAAAACCGAACCCAGAGACACGGGCGGTTTAAATAAATCACAATTTATTTGAAAGTCACTTGAACTACTGCACAAAGGCAAATGTACTGGGCTCATTTGGAATTTTTTGAATTACATTTTATGAAAGATTTTATGATTTTAGGGCGATCTGCAGAAAATTATGAAAGCAACTGTAAAAAATAATCAGATTGCTCACCTTTCGTCGATGTTCCATATTTTCAAAATTTCGAATTTTCTAGATCGAATTGAGCAACCGCAAGATGTGCTTAGGAGAATAGTTCTAGATATGAGAGCAGTATTCCAGTAACTGTCATATTTGAGCCTTGAAAATAATAACAACTGTTACCGCGAGTAAATCTTTCTGGTACGAAACAGTGTTCCTTGTTTTAACACTAAGTGTTGAAGCCAATGAATTGAAGCTTCCTGACAAAATTATATCGGGTTCCACAACGTAAACCTTTGTAGAAAAACGGTTGCCTATGTTTTATTAGCGTTAAACTCTACCTGAAAGCTAAAATTTCTTCCAGATCAATATTATGATGTATAACATCTTGTCTGCGAAGATGGGTATTGGCAGTTGTTGTTCTTACATTCAAGGCAAAGGAACATAAATGTACTATTATCGGCATAGCTATAGATAGGATTTTTTGTTTTCTTCAGCAAGAAAGAAAGAAAACTGTCGATTGATACATACAAAAAACGATACTTAAGAAAACTAAAAGCCATGTGCAAATTTTTCGGGCATGCCATATAGCACAATTTGGTCAAAAGGCGAAACAGGGTCAAATATTAAAAAATAATTGATATCTGATTATTTCATTTTAAGATTTAGACAATGTACAACTTTTTATAAAAATAACTATTTTACATAAAACCAATAATAATAAAGTTTTCTACATTAAATATTAATTTTTTTTTCAGACAACGAACTGATTTATTAAACATTTTAACTGATCCAATCATCACCAAAATAGCTAAAAATCACGGCAAAAGCAATGTACAAATAGCATTGAGATACTTAATACAACTAAACATTGTCGTCATTCCAAAAAGTGTGAGTCCTGCAAGACTCACAGAAAACTTTGATCTTTTCACATTCTCTTTGGACGATTCAGAAATGGAAAAACTAAGGACGCTCGATGTAGGGGAAAAAGCTCGTATTGTTGATTGGCGAATCATTCCCACGTAAGAACATACCTATATATATATATCATTTTGTACTTACTATTTCTCTCTTTTATTTTAGCATCGATCAACATCCTCAATATCCATTCGGAAAAAAATAGAAGAGCACATAAGCACACATATATTTATGTAATCTTTGTTAACATTTTAAATATTTCATATGCACTTTGTAGCATATGTTAATATTTGAAATTAAATAATATTCCATGTTTTTTTTAGTTTGTATTCGATTTTATTGTCGAAATTTTTTCAAATCAGAACATTTAATCCTAGAATGATTGTTCTGAAAATGTATAAAAATTCATTATGATCAACTCGATCTTAAAGACTTAAAATGATAATTTCCAATTGTTAAAAATACATTATTCAACCATTACCTCTATAAACAGTAAAACATCAAAATTACCTGATGACAATTACACCCATATCTAAAAAATCTTATATTTCTAAGAACGATACGACGATACTCTGCTGATAAGATCTAATGAGGAGTAGTAATAGTATTTAGTAATTAAAAAAATACAAAACAATATAATTTAACAATTATAACGAATATATTGCGATGAAAGAAATATCCGATAATTAATTGTGCAAAGAAGGTCGAACAATCTAAATATCTGGAAGTGACGCTAACATGTAAAGGAAATGAAGAGAAGGAGATAATATTAGAATGTTTTTAAAGATTTGAAGAGAAAATATTAAGGTCTATGGTTCCCGAAGCGTGCGAGATGTGTATAATCAAAAAGAAGTTGCAAAGTTAGTTAGCTGTGTGCATAACATGTTAAGGATTATTAGAGAAATTCAGGATCAGAACGAATTCAGACGAAGACAAAACAAAGATTTAGGGACCGTTTTTCAATCAAACTTTAATCTTTTATTCACCTGATTTTGGTTCAAACATAGAATTAAGATCAACATGAATAGCGTTTATCAATAATGTAAGTAACATAGTTCCGGTGATCTAAGTTTAATTTATATTGGCAGGAATAAATTCGAGGTGAATATTTATTTTCAAAGTCCAGGTAGGAACCAAATTAAACAATCTGTTTTTTGAGCGTTAAGTGAATAAAAAGGGTATTGAAAGCGATACAAAATATCGTTAAATTTCCAGTGAAAATAAACACTCGAAATGAAACTTTAAAAAAATCCTGCCCAAAATATGAGCTCGTGTGGTATTTGGTAAGGCAATTCCATGAATAGAAAACTCAATTCAATTAAATTTTATTTAACAAACTAAAGGAACAATAAGTAGAAGAATAATGTTTAGAAAGAATAAAGGGGTGTTCAACTTGAAATATTAGTTCATCTTATTTGCATTATTTGAGAAAAAAATGAATTTCTTTTTATGAAAAAATCGGTTTTTCTGTTTTTTTTTTATTTAACATGAAAAAATTGATATTTAAAAATTACTGCACCTATGCAACTTATAGTGCACCTACGTCACTTATGTGCAATACCTGCAGCATAATATTAACGTGGGCCAGTTTCTCTAAATAAAATTGACGCTTTGAAATATTTAGACAACCAACAAGGCCCCTAACGAGTAAGATGGGTTGCCTATTGTCAAGTACTATAAACGAATATACAGAGCATGTCTACATAAAAATTGTTTTGATTTATGATATAACTTTTTTTATTAGGGTCATGAAGTAATTCGTTTATCATGTTGCAAAATGCTTACAGAAGAAAAATGTTTACAAATGGCTTTTTTACTTAAATTACGAGAGAGATGTAACAACATAAAACCTTAAACTACAGGATGTCCTGTTTGATGTAAAAATCGTAGACAAAAATTATGTCTCTTGTTTAATAATGTGTATTCGTGACACACCTCTTCAGCTGGCCCGCTGCATTTAGATTATTAAAAATTCCAAATAGAAAGTGGTGTTTTGTACTAAAATGTACAAATACGTCCAGTACACCACAAAAAATGTTTGTGACTGTTCCAAAAGCTCCCTCACAACGTAAAAAGTGGTTTGACGCTGCTCGGCGAGACGTAAAATCAGTTTCAACCATGTCGACCATGCGAAATTTATTTCGACCTGGAAAAAGATAAGTAAAACTACCCAGAATACGAGATGAGTTCCAGCCCGGATGAATCTTAATGTTGCACCACATTCGCATGTCAACCCGACAAACATTTAATCTCTACGAAACAGCGAGTGCTCAGCGAGGCAAAAATAATACCCATTGGTGCTAAATCAAAGAAAAATGCAGATGTATAACAGCTTAATATATCTACTTACCGGACTACTTTAATGCCGCTGCTGTGAGGTTCATTTAAATGTTGCGTTATTTGCCAAAAACTTCACCATTTCTACATTCACACGGGCTAAATTTCATCGGCTTTTTGATAACCTTGCAGCATTGTGCTTGCACATATAGAAAAAATACACAAACCAGGGTCCCAGGTACTAGTTTACGTGAATTCGTCACGCGGTCTAGTCTCGTGCCGAACCTTGATTTTAAAATGCTCACATCAAATGTAAATATTAATATTTTGCGCCCAAATTTTTTTTGATCGTTTTTTAATAACAAAATCTCTTGCTTTATGATAAAATTAAAGAAATACGAAAAATGTCGAACCTGCCTATTAGCCATGATTTGGCAAAAGGGTCCACGGTCCTGGGACTATTTGTACAATGGGCCATGATTTTTAAGTCGAGTTCACCTGAACTAAGACTTAAGCTGTTTTTGTACAACCTGCCCTTAGTCTACAAAAAAAATTGTTAAAACTTGAGGTGTTACCCTAAACTAGATTTTTTCTGGGTTTGCAATTACGCCTTCTGTTTGATTGATTATTCTGTTACACGTTTTCATTTTGGTAAATTAATACGCCTTAAAGAGGCATCGGTTTCCTCATCGTCACATCTAAGTCGCCCATTAAGTCGATTTTTTGATAAAATATACAAAAATAACTATTCTTGTGTTGTGCAAACATTGAACATAGCTTAAACGTCCAACTTTGACCGTTTAACGAACCCAAGTTTAAATTATTATTGAAAAACTGGTCAGAGAAACTAATCAAGAAATTAAGCATTGTTTAAATGGTGAAAACACCATAGATGATAGGGGCGCATTGCGAGGATGCCCAATACAAGATGTGTTAAATAAATACTGATTGGAGAAGAACGATAAAGGAAAAAGAGGGTGACCCGGCGAATAATGGCTGAAGGGAATAATGAAATACTTGAATGAAATAAGAGTAAGGGACAGGAAGGTTAACTTAAAAATTGGAAAAGAAAGAAAGATCATAAAGTCAAAGGCAAGGAATTGAAATTTTGGGTACAAAAGAGTATATTAATTCTGAGGCAATACTGGTTCTCTTAACAATAAGTAATAGTTAAAAAATAAACAACGTTATTTTAAAAAGATTTATATTTTTTATTAAAACAAAATCAAAATTACAAAAATCACATCTATATTGAAATTAAAAATTACTAGGTATATCATTAATTTTTTAAACTAAACAGTGACTCCATAATACAGATATATGGTTCGTTTTTGTTGGAAAATTTTGCCTAGAAAAGTATTCGGTGGCCCAAAATATGGATATTATGTTATTTCCAAATATAAATAAAAAAAAATTAATGAAATGAACGTATTTACTTTCACTTTTTACTCTTATATATAGAGCCATGAACATACCTAAAAGCATCATAAAACTAACGATTGGGTAGAAAATTCTAGAAGTCGAATAATACATCCATTCGTGAATTAGCGCTGATATCAAAACAGTAATTAATTTAGCTAAAGTCGATTTTCCAGGAAAAATAATTTCACCTACATCCTTGTTGATGTAGGTATAAAGCCAGTCTCCTACCACCTAAAAAACAGATTTATAATTTATTAGATACGGACTATAAAAGATCTGCAAATAGATCATACGTAAAAATGATTAAATGTTCTTTTGCGTTGATTTCATCCAAAATAAAATGATCAATGATTAATTTATTTTATTAGACTTCAAAACCCTTTTAATACGGCTCTGTCTATCTATCCGTCTGTCCGCATTAATAACTCAAAAATGAAAAGAGATGGAGACAAACGGTCAATGGTAATAAACTCAGCATACCTTAAATAGTTCCCAAATAGATTTTCAAATTTTTATGACTTCCGGTTTCAAAACTAGTTTTACAAACGACAACCGAAAGTGATACTACCGGTTTCAAAAATAGCATTCCGACGTGAAATTTAAAACTGAATCGATATTTGAAAACAGATTTAATATATCTTTTATGGTTCATGAGATAATCGCATAATAAAACCTCGTTTTCAGCAATTGGCCCCATTTTCAACATAAGGAACGTATTCTAATGGTAAACATACATTTTCTTTGGTCTAATTAATTTATTTTAAATTTCGTCATCTCTACTCAAATAGTTAAAGAAAATTTATTTATTCATACTCACAAAATTCCATTTCCTATAAAATTGCTGCATATCTAGACTATTCCACCAATCCAAAAAAAACATTCGGTCTCCGAATTTTAATATTTCTGCACCTGCATTTTGCGATGAATGAAGCATCGTTAATATTAATAGCAAAAGACACAAAGTGTTGGGGATGGCAGTTTTTATAAACATTATTAGAAAATCTAAAATTGTTATTGGTTCCTTGCAGGCATTTTTAACGATTGGAAGTGTTAAGTAAGTGTATAAGTGTGCCATACAAGCTATAGCCCATAGGATTTCCATTAATCTGTAGAATACGAAATCCCATCTTGTATGGCTCGATCTAAAATATAAATTATTATTATAATAAAATTTAACAACCCTGAATTGGAAGTAATAATCATTTTGTTAATGTATAATATTGTATATTTTTGATTTACCTTGGATATTCATCTCTATAGATCAAAGTAGGAAAATATAGGAACTGAACGTAAGTGAGAAACGTAGGTAACTTTATATTTTTCTTGTCAGATTTATGTATCAGTACTTTTGGCGCATTTTCTCGTACAAATGAATGAATTTTCATTATAAATCTTTGCTAAAATAAATTTGTATATTTTTAGTTTAAATATAAAAGACTTAATACAGGTTTAAATAATAAATTAATTATACTTACACTTTCCATTAAAAGTAGCAGACTGGAAGCCATAGGTATATTTAGCGAATTTATTAATTGTGGTATGTAAAATAATGATAATACGTAGTAACCGACCAATAGTAAAATGCTTAATTTGTCCAAAATGTTTTTATGTTTCACTAAAAATAAAAATTTAAATTAATATTTAAAATAATACGAAAAAGAAACCTCTATGAGGGTAACAATTGTCTGTGAATCTGATAAAATATTAAAATTTATACTTGTCGATTTTTTCATGGAATTTACATTTTGCACTTATCCATTTTGCCTAAAAATTAAAAAAAAAACTATTTCTAATGCTTAAAACTGAAGGAATCGACTATAAAAGAGCGGCAGGTTTGAAACAGGTAAAGGAAGTAATATCATGTATTGACGTGTTTATTACCTCCGGTTTTACACAATTCAGTTCAGTAATACCAATTAGTTTCTAGGTGTTTCTAGTAGTTTTGCCACCCTAGGCAAGAGAAAAAATGACACCCCTCTTTTTTACTATCCCAGCCTACTACCATTGGTCTCTCCGACATCCTCTACCTACCACTACCAATATCAAAACACAACGCATCTCCTATATTTGTAATAAATAATTAAACTAAGGAGAATGGAGATAAGCGCAAATGCATTTGATATAAAAGAACTTGTATTTAAAATCAAACCATATAATAAAAAACATAGTAAAATAAGGGAGTGGATAAAGGATATACCTTTTGATCTTAATTTTGCCCAAAGAATGAAGAAATAGTAACATAAAAATGTGCAAGCATTATAGCCTAACCATATCAGGAAAACTATATCTAATTTTCCAAATTTTTCATAAATCAAATCCAATGCTGGAGATAACCTGAAACATAAAAAATATTTAGCAACAAATAAAGTAACTATCATCGAATTAAATAGGTTTATATGTATATATATTTTTACCTGCCATGATGTCTATATTCCATTAAATTTATCGTTAACATAGTGAATAAACTAAAACCAACCACTGTATTATATATAGTTTTACCATGCAAACTATCTTCTACTAATTCTGTAATAATTGTTCTTCTATGTTCGAATTTTTTAGGTGGTAACACAAATCTAAAAACATTTAACATTGAAATATCGTCTGCGAGAGTGAATTATCATTTGAACGTTGAATGAAGATTGTGTCTCTTTTAAGATCTGATATAGACGTGTAATTTTGGTTCCAATGTTGTGAATAAAAGAAAGAAATAACATTATTTTTATGCAGAGTAATGCCCTTTGGTCTTTTGATCTTATTTAAATATATATCCTGAGTCACATTTCAAATATACCGCCTTTTTCCGCGTTAAATTTGGACCAATAATAACGAAGTTTCACCTTAAGGCCCTTTAGTCTTCACTTCTGCGCATGATTTTTGTTTACGTATTTATTCTACGTCACAATAATCAAACAATAAAACATGAGCTTAACTAATATTTTAGTAAACAGTTAAAATATTTTTTTAGTAATTTTCAGTGTTCTTGAGCTTTTCGTCACACACACTCATACGAAGTCGCTATAAGTCCATTCTGGTAATTTTTTGGCTATTCTAAGGTCACTCGTAAATCAAACAATAAAACATGGGCTCAACCAATATTTTAGTAAACAGTTAAAATATTTTTTAGTCCTTTTCAGCGTTCTTGACCTTTACGTCACACATTCATACGAAATCGCTAAAGTCCATTCTGGTAATTTTTTGACTAATCTAAGGTCACTCGTAACGTCATCAGACCTCACTACGCACATTACTGCGCATTATTAGCCACGTGACCTATCCTTGGCGTAATCATTTGTGAAATAAAAATTTATACGATTTTAATCATGTCTTGAACAGGTCTGAAACAGCTCTGTCGAACAGGTCTCGAACAGCTCTTAAACAGCTTTAAACAGCTCTTGAACAGTTTTAAATAGCTCTCGTTCAATCCATATTTAAATTTCAAAAGAGGTACCATTTCTTTAAAAGATTTATAACAGTTCCCTATAAAGCACTAAAACCCTCGTAACAGATGCATAAGTCAATCTCAAATATCGCTTCTACTTACTATACCAAAATTTACATGTCGCTTATGCGCCCGTTATAACAAACACATAAAAAAATCAGAAAGCAATCAGCCAACTCGTTTGCAAGATATCGCGACAGCTACAGACGAACGGACACACATACCATCTTATAAGAAAAGCTCGCTTTGGCGAGAAGAATTAGATGAGATATATAAAAATAAGTTGTTGATCTATATGCAATGGTCAAATGTAATGATATTTATTTTATATCTCATAGTCAACTTACTTAATTTTCGGTTTTCCTTTATATTCTGTATCATCCTCAACATATTTTTGACGATGCTTATGGCCACTCATTTTAAAGCTAGAATAAAAATACATATATTTAAAATTCTTAAAACATTACAATTTTTTTTAAATTTTGAAAAATATTCTTATATGTAATTTGAGGGTGAGGTGATTATTACACAAACCGCAGATTTTTCAATTTTCATTTAAAAAATATTATTTTCTAAATACCTACAAGGGTAGTTAGCTAGTTCAAATTGTCGATTAACCTCGTTACAACTTTTGAATTTTAATCTAAATTAAGCTTAAAATGGTCTGGATTTTGAGATCTTCGCGGATGTGGAAAATATTCCTTTTTTTTAGGTTTGTTAATTGATTATAGATAAAAAACTAGCAAAACAACATAATATACTTACAGTCTATGTCACACGTGCACTCAATTAAAACACGAGTATACTAAGTAGAATGTTCTTTAATATTATTTGAAAAGGAACAATATGAACTTGATTCTTTACCTTTGTACATGTTCGATAGATAAAATTAAAAATCTGTTTTTAAAATTATATCATTAACGGTGAATTGGTTATTTTTTCAAAACAAGTATATATGTAAAATAGGTAATAAAAAATATGCAACATCTTGTTGAATGAGGAACTGAAGAAACAGCGTAATAAACTTAAAAACCAGTTACATTTTTTAAAATATTTAAATAAATGTGACCAGGTAATAAATTATTTTGTTAAATTTTAATATTTATAAAACTAACAAAGTTTAATATAGAAAAATTAAATAAAAATAGAGTTTCATGCAAGGTGAAAAATAAGTCTTGATCTTCATGCCACACAAAATAAACTTTTAGTAAGAATTGTCTATTGTGTGTGTATTGTGTATAAAATGTGTGACGTCAAGATTTCACACAAATGTTGCACACTATACTTTTTCTGCGGCCTTGAGTAAAATAAACAAATTATTTTTTTTTAAGAGGCACCACTATCATATATTGTCTTGCCTGAAATGGTTTTTTGACAAAAACAATTAATCATGTTTTGTGGCATTCTAATCTCTTCGACGCAGGGCAAATGTAACTACATGGTAGGATTACTTATTATTAATTAAAAAATACTAAAAAAAAACAATTTTTACACCAAATTTATAAAAACTACCTAATAATGTTTTTCCTCCATGGTTTAACCATAATATTCTAGGGGACTTAAAAATAAAAGAATTTTAAAGAAAGAGACTAATGGAATTCAAGATCACTAAGACGAACTACGAAGCAACTTGAAGCGACCGAAGAAAAGTCGAGACACCATAGGACCGATGGTCAGCCAAGAAATGTCTCTAGTAGTCCGAGGTCCCAATATTCGACAAAATCCGCAAATCCAAGATCTCGATCGTCGATTGTTCGAAATAAACCTAGATCTACCAAATTCGCCCCCTTATTCGCTGAGTCGCCGTACTTGTATTTGGAGGACTTCATACCTCGAAAAACTGTTTAAAATTAAATAAAAATATGATTATACAAAAAAATTTTTTCAGTAAGATGGTGGTATATTTGCTGACATAACCCTGACACCACTCACCTAGACTTGATGAAGTTTCGGTGGCTACATCACCCTCATCACTGACACAACTCATCTGAACTTTGTAAAAATCTGGCCAAATACGGCGATCAAGTTATCCACATCATTCTCACACCACTAACCCGATCTTTGGCTTTGGCAACAATGATCAACTCGTCCGCATCGCTCTGATAAAACTGTCCTGAACTTGTATTTGTCGTAATTGTATTTTACCTTTGTAATGTACACCTTCCCATAGGGAGACTGAACGTTCTATACTCCCATATTTCTCTATACTTCGCGCCGACCTGTTCCCGTAGGAAATTGGAAGACCTCCGTACCTCCAAAAAATGTTTAAAATTGAATAAAAATATGATTATAAAATAAGTATGTTCAGCCAAACGGCACTATAGTGGCTGACATCACTCACTCCGACATCACTGATACAACTCATCTGAACTTGGTAAAAATTTGGGTCAAAAACGGCGATTAAGTCATACACACCACTCTGACACAAATCTCCTGAACTTGTAATATATATTTGTTGTATAAGTATTTCACCTTTGCATTGAACCCTTTCTCACAAAAATTCTTTAAACTGAGCTTTATACTCCTACATTTCTCTATACTTCGCACCAACATGTTCCCGTATTAATTAATTGAATTCAATTAGTCTTGTGATTTCCCAAATCTGCTCTTGGGCTTAATAGTCCAAATCCTCTATTCTTCATCTTGATGGTCGCATGTAGTAGTAAATTGCACTTTGGTTTTTGATATATTTGATTTCAATGATACGTACAAGTGCGTCAATATATAGTCTTTTCCAGAAAGTACTACCGCGTGGAGGTGTAGCTCTTATTTTCCGTTTTTTGTTTTTTTATTAATCAAACTACCAAGTAAGTCATAAAATTTTATTAACTTTTTAACACAAAAAAAGGAGAAGTATCTCGAGGGTAGGATTGTTCTTCTTCCATAATCGTAAATTAATTATTAGTTGTTTACTTTAAAAACGTCAAAATAAAGCTGAGTACCTGCAACCTCAGGCAGTCCGATGCTCATACGAAGGCGCTTATACTCAGTGACGGCATCACGAGAAACTTTGACGCAATTCTGGTGGAAGTCTGCGATAAAAAGACCGCAGACGTTCTTGACGTGACTGAATCACATTGTCCAATGTTAGATCTTGGGACTTGTAGATGGTCGTCGCGAAAGCCATCACAATCGGGAACTGGAGGCGTGAGCAACGTTTAAGTCCGATATCAAAGTCTGCGGAAACTATTGTGATGTCAACGAGGCCAATTCCCCGATCAAAATTTACTTGAATACTTTGAACTGTACCCCCTTGAAGATCTTATTACCACTCCAGTGGCTCCGTTGACTAAACCGACGCGTAGCTCAAACGGAGCCCACTGGCAACCTAATAGCAGCAAAAGAAATCAGTAGAAATAACAATACTGGTAGAAATATGTTCACCTATAGATAGCAGACAAACCCTACTCACCCTGGACAGGCCACCAATTTGTTCAGGGTTAGTACTAGAATGTCACCAAGCATTGGTCGAAGCATCTATCAACAATATAGTTACCCTAAAATGGAACAAAGGCCATGCTACATCAAAAGGTAACCGTCTCGCTGACTCATTGGCCAAGAGGGCAGCCAACCAAAAACTACTTGGAGCTCGCTCCTTCATTGGACAAACGACATCGGTAGTGACGAACCTAATTAAGAATCACTCACTTGTAAAATTCAAGGAAAGATGGGACGATACAAGAAGCTGCAGAGTTGTTAGGGATCTCCTAAGTTACCCTGACAACACAGCAGCCAATAAATATTTGTCCATGACTAGGCTGAATCTGCGACTTTTAACCGGCATGCTGACTGGTCATTGTCCACTACGAAAACACATCAACAACATAAGGCTGTCAGACACCGCACTCTGAAGGGGGTGTGAACAAGAAGACAAGACAATCGAGAACACTCGTCAATTAGGAAAACTGTGTTCGGCGACTATTGGCTTACATCGGGCAATATAAGAGAGGCGATGTTGTCAACTACATAAAAACTGTAGGCTGGCTGACGAGCTATGTCCTTAATTACTAAGGAGGATACACAATGAGTTTAATGAGGTCTAAGTGCTGTGGGACAGCCCACTTGTGGAGCAACTCACCCTCCCCACCATACGATAAATAAATAATTTTGATCATAAAGCGGATTTACAGTGGTATTTTCTCTTCAAAATGAGGCTTTTTTCTTGTCACCAACAATTTTAGTCTTGTGTGGATTGTTACTTTTATCTATTTATGTTCTTAATGAATACAAAAACATAATGCCTTATTTTTTTCGATATTATTAAAATTGGAAATAAATTTGAAACCATTTATTAAGTTTTTTCATAGTGTGGATTCGTCGATAATAAATAAAAATACGTTAACAAATAGTTATTTTATTAAGCAATACAGTTATTCCAAAACACAAATGTCTGATTGGTTTTACTCGGTAAATTTATTCTAGCGAAATATTCCACCAATATAAATGTCCCAATTATACCAACTCCCAGAATCATCATTAATAAATTATTTATTTTAATAATATTGTTTTCACGTTTCGGACAATTTATTGATAGTATAATACAACTCATGAACATTAGAAAAGTTGTTATTGGGGCGAAAATACCTAGTACCGCATATATCAACCATTCATGGAATAACGCTGAAAGTAAAATCGTAGTCCATCTTGCTAGTAGCCTATTTCCAGGAGATACTACTTCAAATATATCCTTATTGACGTATTCGTAGAGCCAGTCTCCAATAATCTAAAATACGTTAATAAGCTTTCAGTTTTTTTAATGTTGAACTTAAATCTATTTTAAAACATCTGGGACTGCTATTCTAGCAAATATCGCACAAACTCATGTTTTGAAATCTATGTATCTGTCTGCCTGTCTGTCTGCTGTCAGTGAAGTAATATTGATTTTTTTTTATTTCGAGGATTTTTGGTGAATGAACAAAGTTCTCAAAATATATTATACGACTCATTAATAGGTGCTTATTAATTGTGTTCTGCTTTCAATATCCATTACTGTTTAAAAATTTATCAATTTTACTTTCCCGACCCATTTCCAAGAAGGGAAAGTATTGTGAACGAGCTAAAAAAAATATTTAGAGATAAAGATGGAAATGTCCATTTTGAGCTCCCCTGAGATGATTAAGACCATTTCCAGATAGATGTCTATCTGTCTGTCTGTGTGTTTGTCTGTATTCTTTCACGATAGAGGCCACAATTTTAATGAGATTGAGCTAAAATTTGGTACATGGGTTTGGGTTATCCTTCGGAAGAACCCATTAATTTTTGTACATCTGCCAAACGGAAGTGTCACTATCAAAAAATGTCACAAGCACAAGCAATTTGACTTGCAATATGTCATTTGAAAGCACTTAAAAAAATCTATTCAGAATATTCAAAACTATTTCTCCAAATGTCACCTGTCAAAAATAAAAAAATGTTAACGTTTGAAACTTTAACATTAAATATCTGAAAAAGTACTTCGTGGATTTGAACCGAGCTAGTTTTTATTATTTCGCAAAAGCGCTTTCGGCCTTAAGCCACCATCGGAGCTAATTGAAAACAAAAGAAAATCTTTTTGGTGAAATAAGTTAAACTGACTAATCAAATAAAAATTACACAAATATCAGAAAAAAAGGGCGCAGAATAGTGGTCTGTGCAACAAGTGTGGATATGATGGCCATATCGCACGTGGGCTAGTGCGATATGCACAATTCACATGAGATGAAAAGTACATTTTTTCTATAACCAAAGGAAAAAGAAAGGAAAAAATATTATAAAAATAAATTAAATACAGTCATATGGTATGAACCGAGGACCTTCGTATCTGACATCGAGAGCGTTAGCATCTTATAGTTCTTATAGGTCATGTTCATATTTAGGATTTAAGTTTTGGGGCGATAATATTATTATTATTACATCTTTGCGGCTAAATGAGTTTCTGCTGAAGTACCATTTAATAAGAAACCGCTGGAATTACTCATTTTTACAAATATGTTTCAGTATTAGTACCTATAAAAAAATTTGACAGTTGTTTGACAGGCTATTTAAAATTTAAAAAAAAATTGGTAATGGGTTACTAAATGTTAACTCTGATTAGTGGATTTCATATCTCACGTTAATGAAATTATATCCGCTCATTAGACTGATATTGTCTACATATACATTCTGTAAAGTGATCGTAGAATCGACAATATCCATGTGGATATAAAAAAAGAAATATTGGTGGGCGGAGAATTTAACACGAAATCCTGCCTATGACCTCACGGGTGGAAGACGAAACAGGACAAATTCTGTCGGAGTGGCTATGAGAGGAATATTTGCCGACTTTCGTCAGAAGAAACTTGTACAGATCTTACTTTTAAGGTTGTGAAAAACTGAAGGAATATCGAAGAAAAAAGCCAAAGATATCATCAACATGTAGTGAAGAAAATCATGAATAATTAGAGCAGAACGACAAAAGAAAAATATCAAAGAAGGAAGTAGTGAAGGCAGTCCTCCAGAAACTCACGGTCCAGATCCGCCAGTTGCAAAAATCTGTTCCCAATCAATGAAATCACGAACTGGAACAGGATATCAACAGGTCAATGGAAAATACCACTATTCACCATAAAAAATTAATTGAAGTCAAAGATAAACTAAAAGGGAAAAACTCCCGGGACCAGATAACCTTTCAGTCGAAGTCACTAAAGCGCTCGTGAAGGCTCACCCAGAAAGATGACTTCCGATGACGAATTAAGTGCTGGCAATAGGGTAATTTCCAGAAAAATGGAAGATAGCTAGATTCGTTCTCATCGAAAAAGGTGCATCAAGTCTTTAAAAAATGTATAGGTCCATACCGGGTAGCTCAGGAGGTCGGGTCAAGTTCATATCTTCAGAACTAATAAACGGATTATTTTAAAATTTGGGGTGGTCATTCTATACCTAATTCTAAATTAAGTGACATAAAAATCCAAAATGGCGTACTTCTCTATTCTCAATATAGTTGGAAAACTCCTAAATCAAGGCTAATGATAGATAGAAAAAAGGGGCGGTTTAAATAAAAATCAGAAGGCAGGTCCCATAGAGGCACTTACAAAAGTACACAATAGAGCAGATTAAGCAAAAGTTAAAACCAGTATGAAAAGATGTGCTATGATAACGTTCGATTAACGTCCGATGTGCAGAATGTCTTCGACTCGGCACCGTGGAAGGGGATTCCGGAGGAAATTAAAAGAAATAAAATACCTTCGTACTTATAAAACAGGATTGCAAGCTACCTATAAGAAAGCATGCTACCGAAGTGGAAATAAACATTAACTCCGGGTTCTGTGATTGGTACCACTTTGTAGAATATTTATTATCATGGGGTACTAAGTTTACCGGGCTCTAGAAGTGTTAATCTGATAAGCTATGCAGATGACTTTGCCGCAGTAGTATTAGCAAAAAATGGGTAAGAATTAGTTAAACACAATATCCAATAAAGTTATAGAGGACATAACCAGGTGGTTGACGATGAAGCAACTAACCAAAAAAAGTCCGAAATAGTGTTATTGGCAGCAGAAGAAAAACTGAAGAACCTTGCGGTGAAAATTTAATAGCTGTCAAGCTTTATGCAAATTAAGCAGGTTTCTACCAACAACGGTGGAACCTGAGATGGTAACAGAAAGATTCTATGCTCAATCAGAGCTTAATTGATGATCAAGAACACTCTAATAGATTTACTGGTGGAAGTCATAACGATGATAGAAAATAGGAGCCAAGTCTGGGAGGCCAACGAAGAAAAGGCCACATGGACAAGAAGACTGATGTGAACTTTTTTCTCACATAAGTTGCTTTTATGTGTATCTGTTTCGATTTAAAGTAAGTGACACAAATAATAGCCAGTACTGCTGTCGAAAGACACTGCGAAGCATACACTTTTTAAATGGGTCCGCTGGGAAGAAGTGACAAGAAAAACAAAGAAAACTGGAAAGGTGGTCATAAAAATGTAAAGATCATGATGTCCACAAATAGAAGAGAAATGGAACATGAGTATTAAATTAATCTGGAAACGAACAACTGAGGAAAATAAGAAGAAGAGAGAGTTCTACGACACCAAATGTAGTTCGTTTATCTGAAGTAATGTTTGAGAGCGGTTTCGGAGAAGTCTTTCCTTAAGACTAGTTTCTGATTTTTTAGTCGGTATAAATTCGAGATTTGCTGGTCATGAGACGATAGGCATATTATGGAATATTTTACGATATCATTTATATTTCGGGGTATTTGGATGTGCTGTCTATGACTACGAAGCACGGGAATAGCTCCATAGTAAAAAATGGAATATAGTTTAAGAAAACACTATTCATCAATGTAAGTCTTTTGACTGTGCCTCTATGTGTACATAGTTTTGGCCTGATAGTGGGATTGTTGCTATCAAATCGATTGTTTGTCTGGATTGGTATTTTTATAAGGGATAGTTATATTGGTAGCGCTAGTATGTCATCTGTATTCTCTAATTATTCATCCGTGGTTGCATTTGAAATTTCTATGGGGTACTATTTTTAGAGACGCTGTATCTTTAATCAATTTATTATCTAATAGTTACTACTTTGTAAATTTATATCATTTTTAAATAACATATTTAATCTTATAATTAATAAAGTAATCAACATACCCAATTCCACTTTTTGTAAAAATCTTGCAGGGTTAAATTATTCCACCAGTCCAAATCGAATAATCTATCACCAAATTGTAGAATTTCTCCAAATGCATTTTGAGTTACTTGCAGGGTTGAATAATAGTTAAGCAAATGATGCATAAAACAAGGTACACTACATTCAATAATTAGCACAATAAATTCTGTTATGGTCATTGGTTCTTTACAGATATCTTTAAATAGTGGTCGTACGATATGTACATACAAATGTGCGTGGATTATAATACAAGCCATTATTTCTACTATTTTGTGTAAAACGAAAGTCCATCTAATACGTTCGGTTCTAAAACATAATGTTTAACATTGTAGGATAAAAGAATAAAAATAATGATTATAAAACTCAATTGTATATGTATATTATAAGTATTTCCAATTAGAATAGCAGTATATCGAGACTGCAAAATGGCAACATTGTCGTATTTACTCCTCTTCAGTATGCTCGCCGACTTTCAATCCCCTCCATAGGGCATACAGAAAATAGTAAATTCGAGGTGCAGTTACTGTGTTTTTATTTTGGTGTGTTTTTGCTACGCTAATTAGAAACCTTTACAATCTACCCTAGAACCACAACGTGAGGTCATCTGTGACCCGATCTCAACACATGTGACTTGCTCGTAATCATTTTGAATCTATAGCGTTGTGTAATTAGAAACCTTTACAATTTACCCTAGAACCACAAAGTGGAGTCACCGGTACTACGTGACATGCGCGTGATCGTTTTGAATCTGTAGCGTTATGTATTTAGAAACCTTTATAATATACCCTAGAACCACAAGGTGGGGTCACCGGTGCTATCTGACATGCGCATGATCGTTTTGGATCTGTAGCGTTATTCTTCGGCCTACCTTCAGTACTACAACCCCTGCTGGTATCGATTCACTGTTGGTATTGATTCGTTGATAATAGTTGGCTAAACTGCTTGAAATAATTTTTGTCCAACTAATAAACTACATTAAAAATCAGAGAAGGGGAATAAATTAGAGACTGGAAAATTAGAGAAGTTTCGACGCTGGAGGCGTCCGTTTAGACACAGTAAAAGATTATATACAGTATTTGCGCACTCCGGCGTCGGAACTTTGATCTACGTGGTGTTCAATTCGTTCGTTTTTACAACTCGCCAGAAAAGCTCCTGATAACTTCAGGAGAGTTTTGATTCTTTGGTAATGTTGTTGTTAACAGGCTTATATTTAGGATAATTTCGGAATAATTGCATAAAATTTAATAATATATATTAAATTGAACTTTTTTCATTATATCAAAGAACCTGTATCAAAATATAGTTGACATTGGGCAACACTGCAAATATCACGACAACGAAGCTTTAAATGCTTTCGGTTTTTGGGCGTACCCACCCAGAGTCGACGAGTCAATTAATAATTAAAACCGGGGAAAGTCGCTTAGAGCAAATACTGTATATAATCATTTTACTGTGGTTTGGTTTGCGGACAGTGTATACTTGGAGACATAGTAGTAAAACAAAACTCGCCAGCTACAGAAAATATGGAGGACAATCGAGAAATTGAGGAGTTTGTCGATAACCGATCAGATATGGAAAAAAATAAGTTGCACTCGGTTAATCCATTTTATTATTATTTTTATTAAACGTAAGGTGTTTTGGTATTATAATTTGTTTTATAAAACATGTACTTGCCTTTTGTAGATAATGAACTCAAGGGCGTAGATAACTTTTTTCCTGTGGTGGTGCTTTTTCCTGGTTGGATTGTACTTTTTTCCTGGGGGGAAGGTACTTTTTTCCTGGGGGAGGTAATCTTCTTGTGTTATTTTTTAGTATCCCCTTTTACCCCCACCATATATACGCCCTTGCGTGTAAACGAGCCAGATGGAATTTGTTGCGGATGTTCCTCCAGAAGCAGATTATCCGAGAATTGATTTTTTCCTCTTTTTATCCAATATGCAGGAAAATGCATTATAGCTATGTTTCCAATTTTTTGTATGAAAAAATGCATTGTTCTTTTGTTTCTATATTTCCTGTATAAACAAATGCATTCTTGCTTTGAATTTCAAATTCATGTGTAAAAAATTCATTGTTTCTTTGCTTTTCAATATCCTGTATGGAAAAATGCATTCTTTCTATGTATTTCAAATTCATGTGTAAAAAAATATGCATTGTTGCTTGTTTTTTTTTAATTTAATGTTTGGGAAAATGCATTCTTACTTTGTTTTTCAATTTTTTTGTATGAAAAAATACATTGTTGCTTTGTTTTTTAATTTCCTGTGTGTTTTTTAATTTGTTGTATGAAAAAATGCATTGTTGCTTTGTGTTTTAATTTCTCGGATTGGAAAATGCATTCTTGCTTTGAATTTCAAATTCTTGTTCAAAAAATTCATTGTTGCTTTGCTTTTCAATATCCTGTATGGAAATATTCCTTGTTGTATTTTAAGTTCTTGTGTATGCTTTTTTTAATTTCATGTGTGGACATTTTTGCTTTGAATTTAAAATTTTTATATAAATAAATGCATTGTTGCTTTGTTTTCCAATTTTTTGTATGAAAAAATGCATTGTTGCTTTATTTTTCAATTTTCTTGGCCGAAAAATGCACTTTTGATTTGAATTTAAATTTTTTATGTGAATAAATATATTTGTTTTATTTTTCAGTTTCCTGTGGGGAAAATGCATTGTTGCTTTGTTTAATAAATTTATGTGTGAAAAAATGCATTGTTGCTTCCGTTTTTTTTTCAAATTTGTTTGTGAAAAATGCATTTTTGCTGTTTTTTTCCATTTTTTGTAGGAAAAATGCATTTTTGCTGTTTTTCCAATTTTTTTTGTAGGGAAAAATGTATTCTTGTTTTTCCTCCAATTCATATTTGAAAACTGCATTTTTGCTATTTTTCTGTGAAATGGACTTTAGCAACTCAACAATTTTTCGAAAAATTAGCAATTCAAAATTTTAATCTATGAATTTTAACTGTGAGAAATGCTTCTTTCTTTCAATTTCGAGTGTGAAAAAATGCATTCTTGCTTATTTTTTTCAAATATAACCATGGAAAATGCATTTCTGTTCCTTTTCATTCAAATTCGAGTGTAGAAAAATGCGTTCTTGCTCCTTTTTTTTCAAAATCGTATTTGAAAAAATGCATTCTTGCTTCTTTTTATTCAAATTGAACTGTGAAAAAATGTATTCATTCTTTTTTCCCAATTCGTCAAAAAATTCATTTATTTTTGTAAAAATTTGCACTTTATATGTGTTTTTTCCAAAATTTCGTTTTCATTGGAAAACTGTATCATTTTTCTCTGATTTTCGGCGGAAAAATACTTTTCGGCGTTTATTTCTTTGATTTTCTGTAGTTTTCCGTGAATTTTCCTTCACTTTTTTCCGGATCTATTCCAACAGTGATTCTATAATTATTGTATCTAAACTTTCATTTACGAGAGTGATTATCTGATTGATTATTTTCTCCTAACCCTCGTAATGAAACCCTCTTGTGAAACAGGTTGTATACAAGGGCGTAGATAAATTTTTTTCATTTAGGCGGTGGTAATTTTTCCCTGGGGGTAATCAAACTTTTAAAAAAATATGTTTGTCCGTTTCTACATTTCATATATTTTATTTCTTCTTTTCGTGCTATTTTTGGTATCCTGAGGGGGGTAATTACCCCCTTTACCATCCCCATATGTACGCCCTTGAATGAACTAGAAGTTAATTGTATGATTTATTTGTAGATGTTTGTGCAAAGAACATTTTGAAAAGAATACAAGTTACAAGGCAGCAATATCTTACACCAAGTGTAAAAGAAAATAGCTGGCCGAGGATTTTTTGCATAGGTAGTAATAAGAGAAAAATTCACTCATATGATAAGATAAAATTGATTAAAAATATTATTATTATTTTTTCTCTGATTTGGTCTAAGTCTAATAAAGAAAATATTTCACTCCCAGCGGTGTAAAAAACAATTTTATACTTTTTTGATAAATAAATGTAAAAATAAATATAGAAATCTTTTATTCTGGAAAATAATAATTTGTCGTCCGCGACCCCAAAATGTGAAATTTGTTGTGTAGTTACACCTTGTGGTTCTAGGGTTAACTAGTCACCTAACATTTAATTTAAATGGATTAATGAATTATGGTTTACCTGGGATATTCATCCCTATAAACAGCGGTGGGGATATACAAAAAATACAAAAATCGGAAAAACGTGGGTAATTTGATATTTTCTTTTTTTGAACTGGATACTAGGGCTTTTGGAGCATTGCTTCTAATAAATGCATGGATTTTCATTCTAAACCTCAACTGCAAAAAAAACAGAATTTGAATTATAAAATAACTAAAATGTTACCTTAAATTATTATTTAAGTAAATAATTTTTAAAGTAATTATTTGTTAAGAAATAAAAATTCATTTCAAAAAAATTATTTTTTCTTTTGGATAAAAAGTTTTTAAAATTATTTATATGAAATTCTGGGGCTTTGACATAAAGATAAAAAAAATCTACCAGCCCAAAATGAAAATTTTAAATATTTATTTTAATTAAACTTTTTTCACCCCTAATCACTACACAAAAAACTGGAATATCTAGATCACCTTTTGGGGTCAGATAATCAGATAATTTTTTTGAAAATATGATTATATTTCCTTATTCTATTTTAACATTAGGTTTTGTAAAAGTAAAATAAGGATACTTGCCCCACAAGAGAAATCTTAAATATTTGGTGGTTTCATCTATAATTTTTTTAAACATTTAAAGAATTTTTTAAACCGGAATAGTCCTTTGCATTATTTTCATCAAATGAGTATCAGAAATTATTATAACAAATTGGATAATTTATATACAGATCATATAAGTTAGTCTTACCATTCCCTAATAGTACACAACGTCCTTGGGACAATTTATTTCTATTTACCGTCGGAACTTCCATGGACTTGGTAAAGTTTGTTTAGTGAATCCTTACCCCTACGTCATCACTAGCGCGTGTCTTAGTAGCATATGTAAACCGGATGAGATGGACAATTTTCATCTAAAATGAATGTCTTACTTCAGTTTTGATTTTGACACATTTGACATTTACATATTATAAAAAAGAACAACAGTTTATATTGAAATTAGTTTATTAATTCCAATGAGAGAAAAATGCCGGAAAGACTATTTTTCCCTTGAATGCAGTTGTGAGGTAACTAGAAAAATACGTACCATTAAAATATATAAATAAGTTTCTGTTTCCAATGTCAAACTGACTGAATTGATTTTCGACATACCCCAATTGTTACTTTGTGACGTAGGGGTCAGGGATTACTGAACAAACTTTATGTAAAGTCCACCCATTTAGTTTACACCGATATTCAATTAAATACTGAACTAAACTGCAAACTACGTATCCTGGAATATAATGAAAAGCATTTTTAATAATTTCATTTAAATTTAAGGAGCGTTTGGGCAATTTGTCCCTTTCGACTTTCCTTGGGAAATAATATTTTGACAAGTTTGAATTATTTTGACTTTTCTGTGGAATTTAAAATTGCCCTAAACTAATTAACCTATTTTCCCTTCTTCTAATTTTTTTTAATTAGTTCATGTATGAGCTCTATTCCTCTTAAATATCGGTGTAGACTAAATGAATGGACTATATGTCCTTTGGATGTTTGTTTTTGGACAGTATTAAGGCGTCCACAATATATATCCATTATTTGTACAATTTATGTACAATGTCCATACCGAATATCCAATAGACATAGTACAGACTATATACCATATGTCATAGAGTCTTAAAATAGTCTCTAGCCGATTTAATACAGGCATATTTAAAAAATAATTATTATAATCAGCTTTCCCCAAAAAATCTGTCCCTAAGATACTTATTATTAAAAATATCGTGACTTGCTATGGACCATAAGTTGCTAAAATCAAAATGCACCGAGAATATATAAAATATAATGAACAGCGCGACCTGTCTTCGAATATAGGGTCAAACGCGATCAGTTGTACCAAAAGTAAAACTCCGTCTGAAAGATGGAGACACTTGCGCTGGTGCTTCTTAGACGCCACGAAGTATGGTATATGGATTTAAAACATCCTATAGAGTCTACTCCGAGCACTCTCAGTAGATGAAGTTTCCGACACGAGCGAGTGCAGCGAGCGAGTGTTGAAATAAAAATTTTACAATTATAATTGAACTGTTGTAAATAACAAAAAATTCACTTCGACTGACGTCCACTATAAAAAAATAGGACGTTTTGTGAATGCCCGTAGTGATATCTAGTTATGGTCCCAAGCGGTACCCAGTGGATATCCGCGGTGGACGTTCGAATGCAACTCAAAGTTGTGACATTAGTGAGTTCATCGGACGTCCATAGAACGTCCATTGTATCAGAAAAGGACGTCCATAATGTCCGAAGAAGACGTCCGTTGGATATCTGTAGGATTACTTTGTGCTATTAGGGTTAAGCTTAGTTTCCATGCGTCCGAAATCCGACTATCCGACGGTCCGAATGTATTCTGGTTGGTGTAAGAATTCAAAAATTATTATTATTATTATTATTATTATTATTATTATTATTATTATGTCGCGTATAGAAAATTTGAAAAGTAAAAAAATTATAATTTTGATAGCGTCATTATTCTTGATTATGAAAAAAAAAATATCAACCAAAAAGATTCTGGATTCGTCCAATTTTTAAAAATCGAAAAAGGAAGCCTACAATTCCACAAGGATGGCCTAGCTTGAACACAAGAAATTGACAATTCTTCTACAGTGGTTTCAACTTGATCTGGAGAATCCTGATAAACAAAATTTAACTTTTAATAAATATTGCAGCATTTTAATAAGTAGGTTCTAAATTACATCATCATATTCTACTTCACAGTCTTCAAAAACAATTTGGCTCTCCTCCAAAGTATCCATAATTCAGCACTAGATATAAGAAAAAATAAGACTTGGCTGTGGTGCCGGTGGTTATGTTTTCATTTATCATGTCAAATAATTGAGAGCATTAAAAATATGTTGCCAACATGAATATTGCAAAACGACGAAAGCACTATTTTTGTTACCAAAATCGCACAGAATATTCGTATAAATGAAAATTGACATTTATCGGTGACACGACGGAAACAATCCGATTCCGATTCGGACATCGGATTTCGGATGCATGAAAACTAAGCTTTATATTTAGCGAATTAACCTAATGCTCCTTGGAAAATAATTCGTCGCGACATCTATTAGAAAACACCTCTAAATTTGAACAATTCTAGTGTGAAGCGGAACATTTTATATACTGTTAGCTTAATTATTAATTAACAATTTTTAAGTTTACAAAAAAACTAAAATAAAATGACAACACATTATACAGTACAGGTCCAATAACCCTACATTCCTTTAACTTTTGTGGCGCCATTTTGAAAATTAGTAATAAAAGGCAAACTTCATTTAAAAGCTGTTTCAAATGTTTCGACTTCTGCCTTTTAATTAATAAGAAAATTTTATTTTAGAACAGCATTAAAGATCGCTGGTAGTATTTGTCTGTGAAAGAACAGTGTCAGGTTGTCCTGAAAATAAGTGGATAATCTTGGAAGTAATGATTATGAAAAATAACGAAAAACAAAAAACGCTAAACTCAATGGGGATCGAAGACTCATCTCTCTCTTCTCCTTTTAAAACAGAAATCCCATTTACTAGAGTGAATCTTCTTTTTTAGACAGCCTAAGACGGAAGAAACAAACCATAAACTCCAAAGAGGAGAACAAAATCTTCCAGGAATCTCAAAAAAAGCTTCGAGGAAACTAGTGCTAGAAATGTCCACCAAGGGAACTTAAAAGTGATCTAATAAAATAAAATTAAACAACAAACGATTATCTGGTGAACCATAAATCTAGTTACCGGAAACCCAAAATGCAGCCGCCAGACACTAGGTTCAGTCAAACAGCTTCTACCCAGAGACAAAGCAGTCAACCTTGAAATAGTCATCTGAGAATGCAAAATCTAGCACTTCTATTGAAGGAACAATCTTGAAAAAATGGCAATTACGGAAACAAATTAGGCTGTCCCTGGAAAAAAGTTTAACCCATGGAATTTGGTAATGTGCTTCGGGCAACGAGCTTCAATTTACAAACAGCCCCCCATATTCAAGGTTGCTAATGATAACCCGTACAAACACGGTATCGAAAACCTAGCTCAAATAGAAGATACCTATATGAACACATGGAGGTGGCAAACCTTAAAGTCGTTGTCACGAGGATAGTTGTCAATTCTGAAATAAAAGAACCTGAAAGAATGGTCCAGCTTCTAAAAATCCGGAATATGGGGCTCCAAACAAAAAAGTGGCGTATGGTCGGCCGCAAGAATTTTCCTGGACAGGACGACTAGATTCTAAAGGAGATTCAAAGCTATTCTCGGACTTTCAACTGCTATCTGCAATTACCTTGACCGAAACAGCACCGACATAGCCCCTAGACAGGAGCCCTGGATTAATAGGTGACTAGTGTCAGGACTGGGAAAATTACGACCCAACAGCAGGAAATTTTATAAACTTCCAGGTAGCAAACCTAGGTTATAAATCGGTTGTAAAGATGTCTGTAAGACCATGATCAAAAGCCCTTGATTTATATCTTGTATTATGCACAAACAACCATAAACAAACAGTTAACAGTCCGAATGGTGAATGGCGGGCGACAGTAAAATGCACGAAATGAGCGCTCTCTGATTGGTCGCTGTATTAGCAAGAAGTTTAAATCGTAAATTATAACTCAACCTAACATCTAACATCCTCCTCATGATTTATAAATAACCTGGAAATAAAACACAGGCGACAAATTTTTGGTTCCACAATTATTAAGCTGCAAATTCTCCAGCTTTTACTTTTTTAAATCCAATAGGTTATCCATAATCTCAAATGTGGTCCACCGATGAAGAAATAAAATTCAAAGTCTAGTACTACAAATATTTAATAATAGTTGGATTGTCAACTAGTTTCGGCATACTAATGCCATCATCAGGTCTATAATACAAATGTTCTTTGGTAAGTCTCAACTATATTGTTATCCCTCTTTTGTTACTTATATTGATAAAGGTAACAAATATGCGAATATTTTCAAAATTCAACTATAAGGATTTTTTTCTCATTTGGTCTCTCCCTTTTCTCCCTTTTCTCTAGATCACAATTCTTGTTCAAAAATTTAAAAAAAAATTCATTTTTAGAATTTTTTTATTCAATAGTATTAAGTTAACATTTTAATTTTTATATTAATTTGTTTTTTTCTAGCTTTAGAAACAATATTTGAACTATAATCTAAAGTTTAAATATGGTTTAACCTCTTTAACAAAAAACTGGTCAATTTATTAAAATGTGCTGACTGTAGATAAAAAGAGAAAAAAATAGACTATATATACGAATATTTTCAAAATTTTAGAAAAAAAATTGTGATTGTAAGAATAGGGAGAGACCACAACTGTAAGAATTTTTTTATTTTTCTCACTTCGGTCTCTTCCTTTCCATGAATTTACAGTATTTGCTTAAACATTTTGGAAAAATTCCCACTTTCAGTATATTTTATTCCCTTTTTAATGGCATTAAGTTAATATTCTAATTTTTTGGATAATTTGGTTTTTTTCTAGGTTTAGAAACAATATTTGAATTATAATTTCTAGTTTACATATTGTTTAACCCCTGTAACAAAAAAACTGCCGAAGTTATTAAAATGACTGACCGTAGATAAAAAGAGAAAAAAAAGACTATATATACGAATATTTTCAAAATTGTAGAAAATATCTGACATAATTCAATAAGTCTTAAAGTTGCATCAATCAATCGATTAATATATATGCCAACTTTCGTTCTTTTAGGTCATATGCTTTTAAATTGAAAGAGGGGAGGGTCTCTAGACGCGTACTGTATAACTTTCAAAAATTCGGGTGGCAATAAATTCCTTACCGAATATCTTTTATTGGCATTAAACTATCATTTCAAAATATAAAAAACAACAACAACAACAAACAACAACATAACAACCGTAAAGTTAGAAATATGAAAATTAAGATAATATACTGTATAGTGTTTGATGACAATATTTTATTGCATTAGAAAATCTTTCAATGTCTTTAACCGTTATTAGATATTATTAAATATTATTAAAAAAAAATAATTTATGTGTTTTACTTACCACTTCCTGTGCCAAAATCATAGCTGAAGCGAATGGTAATTGAAAGTGATGGATCAACATCGGTATTAAAATTAACGATAATGTATAGTAACTAACTAAAAGTGATATACATACTTGATCCAAATACTTTTTATTTTGCACTGAAATCATAAAAAATAAAATATTATTATTATTTAAAGTTTTAGTTTGCATAGTGGGTAATGTATAACGTAATTTAACAAAATATTAATAAAGTTGTTGCAATAAAATTTCAATCAATGAAAGAAGATATTGCCATTTTTTGTTATAAATTTCTAATGGGCAAGGTTTATATTGTTGGTTAATAAGGCAACAGCAACAATAGTTTGTCAATTGGCAAACGGATAGTGCACGTACCAATAAATAAATCCGAGAACTATATAAAATA
Organism: Neocrepidodera transversa; assembly: GCA_963243735.1. Classification (NCBI taxonomy): domain Eukaryota; kingdom Metazoa; phylum Arthropoda; class Insecta; order Coleoptera; family Chrysomelidae; genus Neocrepidodera; species Neocrepidodera transversa. The sequence continues at coordinate 7,144,308 of OY725350.1, forward strand.
CGACAAAAATTATAAACAATTCAGAAGAAGAATTTTGATTAAACACCATCGAGCATCAAAAATTAAATGTAAACAACGGTTGATTAAATAAATAGGTGTTAATAAATATACCGCCAATTAGTTACTAAATAGTTGGCTCAAATATACTATACTTTAAACCGTTAGCTACTCCACTTTTAAATAGTTCAAATATTACGATGCTTTAAATAAGAATAGGCAAAAAAAATCTATAAAGAGAAAAATAAGAAAAATTAATTGCGTTGTTTGTGTTAGTAACATAGACCTAAAGTTTTCCTTGTAACAGTATGATATTATAATAAATATGAAGTAAAATTAAGCATACCTTTTTGTCTTGTTTTTGGCCAAAGTATAAAACAAAAATAACACAAAAATGTGCATATGTTTTCTAATAACCAAATAACTAAAACGAAGTCCAATTTTCCAAACGATACATAAATTAAATCTATAGCTGGAGATAATCTGAAACAAGAGATGTACAGACACATTTACGCAATGAAACTGAAAACACTATAGGTATATACAGGGTGTCCCAGAATAAAGAGGACAAACTTTAGTAGTAGAATATTTTGGTTTTCTTAATTCTTGTATCTTTCTACACGGAAAAAAAATCCTATACTTAGTATACGAAATTCATATACTTATTAGCTGAAATTCATATACCCGGCGTGACAGAAGAACGCACTTCTAAAATAATCCGACGGAGTCACCTGTTCCAAATAGGCTTTGGTATCCTGGAACTAAACTACTTTCATATACTCCTAAATAACCGGCCTAGACGATCAGATACTCTGGTATCTTAGAACTAAACTACTTCCATATATTCCCAAATAACCGGCATATTAAGTTAGAAACCCCGTTTTACCAATGTAGTAACTCGAGCATGTGAAATTGGGAATCTAGTCGAATAGAATTAGGTAACCAAGATTTGGCCCCAGTATTCCTATCAGATGAAGGTAATAGTCTTGTCATATTAAGCTGAGAATCTTGTCATATAAAACTTATAATCTTGTCAAATAAATCTAGTAGCCTCGTCATATGAAACTAGTATTCTTGTCATATGAAACTAGTAATCTTGTCATATAAAGCTAGCAATCTCGTCATATGAGACTAGTGATCACGTTTATCTGGCTAATACTGATCTCTTCTAATATATACAGAGTGATTTTGGAGGAACGGACCACAATTAAGTATATTCTATACCCAAAAATAATTGAAAAAATCTTCAATACCTCGTCTAAGGACAAGTGAAAATTTGATGAATTTTTGCAATTATTTTCAGGTGAAGAATGAACTCCTAGAGTTTGGTCCATCCCTTCTGCCTCACCCTGTATATATAAACATAAGTAATTAAATAGATGGTGGGTTAATGTGACAAAAAAACATTTGAACTCTAAATATATTTATTAAAAAGTAGGCTCAATTTTTTGAGATAAGACAAAAATAAAACAAACAAAAACAATAAAATAAACAAAAACAACAAAATAAACATAACATACAGTAAACTTAACCTAAATAAACTCAAAAATTACTGAGAAGTCCAATTCAGAAACATTGAATATCTAATACTGGGTGGCCACGAGTCAAAAGTACGCCCCAATATTTTGGTTGTTTTTTAATTTAAAAAATAGATTTTTGGCACACATTAATTAAACAATAATGGGCTACTTTCAGACTAACAGGAATGAAAATATCAGTTCCGATTAAACCGAAAGTGACATCAACTTTTTTTTCCTAAATGGAATGACTATATTTTTTTGATAGTTTTTCATAATTTTCCAGATTTGAAAAATGAGTGAGGTATGAACTATTTTTTAATTTATTCAAAATGGCCGCATCACATGAATGCAATGTAAGAAAATTACTAAGTAGGTTATGGAAATTATTAGTGAGGTTGTAGGCTTCTCTGTAGAGAAGAAAATAGTGAATTACTGATAAGTACCAGTATTTTTATAATGATTCATAACTATGGTATAAAAAAATAGCAGTTCCATAAAAGAAAATCAATAGGAGCTCTTCGGAAATGAAAATGAAATTCAGTTTTTGGAAGAAAAAAAACCTAAAAATACTGGTACCTATCAGTGATTCAAACAAGTATTTTCTTCTCTACAGACAAGTATACAATTTTACTACTAATTTCCCTAGCATACTTCGCAATTTTCTTACATCTCATTCATCTGCGCGGCCATTTTGAATAAATTAAAAAATTGTTCGTATCTCACTTATTTTTTGGAATTTTTTAAAAGTGAAAAAAACTGTTGTACTTAGAAATGTATGCATTACCGGAAGTGATATTTTTATTACTGTTAGTCTAAAAGTGGCCCATTATTGCCTAATTAATGTGTGCCAAAAAGCTTTTTTTTTTAAATTTAAAAGCAACCAAAATATTGAGGGCGTACATTGACTCGTGGCCACCCGGTATACCTCGTAAAAATTAGTTATATCAAAACACTGTTATATATTTATGTCCATCACTATGATCAAAAATGGTTATTGGTTTATAGATAAGCAATTCTGAATGTAACAAACATTTTATTTTCCTTGTTTCTCTAATTCTAAAACTATTGAAATGTTCATGAAATGATGCTTCTAATTCGACAGAAATGAAGCATATTTCTTTGGAATCATTAACAAGGATCTTTTGAATCATTACAAATTGCGGATTGAGATTACCAATAACCTGTATTACTTGATTTATCTTATATTTTGTGTTACGAAAAACTACTTTATTTAAGATGGCAGCTTTAGAAAAATTTTTCATTATATCTGGTCGACCATAGTTTTGGAATTGAGGAAGTACTTCAAGAATATTATCATATGAAAATGTTTCCGAATAATCTATTTTATTATCAAACCCCATCCCAGTTAAAAATATGTCTGCCAATTGTAGCTGATGCTTTATTGTTAAAGTTTTAGTGATATTTTTTCTCGAAGATACAACATTTGCAGCTAATTTACTTTGTCTGTGTTTCGATTCAAAACGAAAAGATGATAAATAATCAACAGGTCCAACTGTTTGTAAGATTCTTGGATAGTGAGTTAGATGATGGTGCTTAGGTTTTAAATTTTCACCAAATAGCTTGATATATTGTTCATGATGATGAGAAACATAGGTTTTCAACATTCGGCAATCAGATTCAGATATGGTTTTGGACAATGTGATAGACAATATTTTCCTCAGCACAATATACAACGACCAATATTTATTATTTTCAGGAATATAATGGCCGATTAATAATCCAGCATACAATACAAATGTCTTACATTCAGAGGCACTCATTTTTAACGTTTTCTTCTTGATATGTTCGTTTGAGAAAAGATTAGGTTTATTAGATATGTTTTCACCAAATTTACAAGACTGAATTTCACAATTCAATACGTCTACAGTGAAATAATTGTCAACAAAAATAAATTGATGTAAGAGAAGAGTTATATCAAAAATTACAACACCTTCAAATAAATCATGCAATATATCAACAACGAAGTTTTCTGTTACCGAGAAAGACCTGATATTACTCCACACAGATGGTGATTTAATTCCAGTTGCAGACATATTACCTATTTTTAAATCTTCCCTATAATTTTGTTCTGTCCTTAGAACAGACATCTTTTCTTTTGTTAAATATTTCATTTCTGCCTTAGGGCATTTACAAAATCTGCAACAATAAGTAGCAGAAAAACTTTCTGTGAATCCCAGCATTGTATGAATCCCTAAATTATCTCCCAAAACAAAAGGCATAGCAAAGTAAAGTTTCGTTTTTTTTCCCATTTCATTTATTTCAATTCCTTCATTCTCTAGATTTTGTATTTCTATAATGAGTCTAGATAAAACATTATTAGTTCCATACGATTTAAGATCGTTTGTATGGAAAAGCATAGCTATAAATATATTGTTTAAAGATGCTCGAAAAGCTGGAGGAATTGTTGGTAAAAAATAGTAAATAGCGCCAAGTTTATGTATAGTTGCGTGTGACCCTAGAGGATTACCAACTTCATAGTCATCGTAATAAAATACTATAGGAAGAACATATTCACCTTCACTCAAAGCGACTTTTTTTATTTTGTTCTGCCAAAAAGACGTTTGAAAAAAATGAGTTATTTTATCTTTTGAAATATTGGAAGTTAGCTCTTTCATATATGACAAAGTATTTTGTAAAATAAATGGTAGTTGAAAAAAATTCTTCAAAACATCAGTGATAGGAATTAAATGAGCAACATGTTTAATTGTCTCATTTATTACTTTATTGTTTCGGATATCTTCTGCAATAATAATTTCTAAAGGGTTAATGTAGAATTTAGATCTTTCCAAACATTTCAAACGACGATAATCTGAATTACTGTCCTGAAAAATATTCAGTACAGAATTGAACATGAGATTGATTTTTTCTACATCAGCTGAGACAAAATTATATTTATCAGTAAAATAAAGCATCGAATGATGAATAAGTTGAAGTGGTTCCTCGTACAGATTTTGAGTATTATCTATAATATTTTGTACATCTTTTCTATTGAATGTTGTATTGCCATATAGTCTACAATAATATGATGTTTTCAAGGTATCTAATAATTTTTTAAATTCATAACTATTAGAGTCCAAGTCAGTGGTTTCACATTGAATTTGATTGTCTATGTTTAAACCTATATTGTCTTCATGGTTTATTGAAGTTTCATGGTTATTTGTCACAAAAATATTTTTAGAAGCTTCATGACTGTTACAACTGGGGACTTCAATGACCTCATGAGTTTTCAAATGTTTTCTGAATGAATTCAAATTCGAAAAGTTCCTAAAACAATTATTTTCAATGCATTGATATTTTTGGTTTTCAACACAGTTGTGAATTAGTTTGAGATGTGTAATCAGGTATTTGAAATTATCAAAATGTTTAGAACAGTATGAACATTTCGGCATTTTTGAGTTTATGAGCTACATAAAACCATTAACTTTATTTTTTATGCTGTATATAAATAAGGCTTTAAATCAGATATTAGTGCAGCTGCAGAACTGTTTCGACATTTCATATCATAAATCATAGACTCTATGAAGTACCAAATGTGTTGTGACTCTATTGGGTACTTAATATTCAAGGCGTGGAAGGCTTTAAATAATATTTCAAAAGCACGAAGTAAAGAGTCAAATTTGTATACAACATCACCCACATATACTCGAAACTCTGTAACCATATTCAATGGTCCTATAATAAGTCCAAATGGCTGGAGAGTGGAGTTTGTCCAACTCAGCTTCTGCTTTCTGCGGATAATAATTTCTTGTAGGTCTTCAATTTTCTAAAACAAATGTAATAATATATTAATTAAATTTGTTTTTATCAAGTATATTACATCTAGCAATTTTTTGTATTGAATTACTATGCACACGAATTTTCTAAACTTTATATAAAACTGTCAACTTACATCCACATGAAAAAAAAAACTTTCTTGTATTTCAGTCCTACTAGGTCTCCAATTGAATCCCTTGCTTCTTCTCAGAGTAACTGGGGGTATCAAGTAAGGCAATGTCAGTAATGCTACAATGGATGGATCTGAAAGAAATTCGGATTTTATTAGTTTCAAATATCATATGATATGAAATATTTATTGTACGTTACCAATTTTAAATGAAATACTAAATTTTAAAATCAAGCTAGATACCTAAGGAAATATAGAAAAACTCACCAACATCTGCAGAGTACTCTACGGCTTTCACTTTTCTATGTTCTGCTTCTTTCAATATGGCATTTGATAAATTAGGCCATTTCAAATATATATTGTCAATTTTTTCCGGAAATTTTTCGTTAAAATCAGAATTAATCTACAAAAAAATATTATATTACCAGAAATAGATTCTTGAAATGAATGAACTCACTAGTTCTGATCCTATGTCACTTTTTAGTGCAGGTACTTCATTAAAAATATCTTCTATTGAAAGATCTTTGAATTGGGTTTTTCGGATATTGAAAGATGCTTCCCACAGCTCTAGGACTCTAGTTTTGGGTTCCAAAACTGTATGCAGTAATTCATAACTGTTAGTATCTTCAGTTTGATCTATTTCTATATCTGAAAATATGAATAAACGAATAAGTTAATAGATCCATTTCCTGAATTGAAGTAATCTCAAATTGAGCAGATTTTATCATTGAATAAAAATTACCGTCTTCATCTGTATCTCGATGGGGAAGTCCTCTAGATCTGTTTGTAGTATTCTCCGATATCCTTAGCAAATTCCTGACGTTGTGATACCTTGACCACAAGCGTCCTCTAGGTGCCTTTTTTGGACTGGTTGTAGTTTTTTTTTTATAGGGAATATAATATGTTTCTTTCTGCTCATTTGGGAATAATTTAATTATTTCCACTGAGGATTCCTCAAACATCCAAGTGTGTTTGGCGATACTAAAATTAATTAGTCAGATGACATGAGGTCTTTAAATGTGTATACAAATACGATAATACGAAAAAATACTTACTCATCTATATGTTCTATCTGTAAAAATCGACTAATAATTTCTTTGCAGAGTTTTTTCCTTGGGAGACTATTACGATAGCCCAAATTTGCTTTAAATGAAAGAACAAATCTTCCATCAATTGTTGATTTTAAATATTCTTCCAAGCCCTACAAAAAAGGAAACATAATATTTGATAAAAGATTTCAGTATTGTCCAACTTCAATAAAATACAATTATATAAAAATTAAATTTTGTTCTATTCATTCTGAAGTTACTCACTTTGGGAAAAAGCAACTCCCTCTTTCTCTTACTCCCTTCTGGATTTCTGTTGGGAGGGTCTGGTGAATATCTCTTACTTTCAGGTTTTTTACCAATTGAAATGGGTGTTGAAGTAGAAGGTGAATCCCGGCAAGGTAAATCATCAATTGATGTAGGTTTATCCAGAATGGCATACAAATCTGAGCTGACAGAAAAAGAATATGTTTCGCCCTCACTTTCGGCGGATTCAGTGATTGAAACTTGTTCAATAATGGGAGTTGAGCACTGCAAAATATTTTTTTTTCAGTGAGTTAAAAATGATCAGTTGACATTCACATATTATTAGACCCCAAACAGTCTAACACTTCTTATAATCACCTAATTTTTTATATATAGAAATTTTTGTTTCAGAATGCATTACTACTCGACATCTCATTATAAAAACTTTTAGATAATCTAATTCTGTATACAGGGTGTTACTAAATATTATGTACAGATTGTGTCTAATTTGATACATTTAAGGGAAAATTCGATTCTATAATTAGATAGACGAAAACTGATGTCGGTACCTGATGGTCAATTTTTGAAAAACTCAATGGCGAGAACCGCATCATAATTTCCATTATTAAAATTTTCATAACAATGGACCCACAGATACCAACATATCACTTTACATTTATATTTCAAAAATAGGAGTTTCCCTTCAAAAGTTTACAAATTTAGCCCACGCTGTACATATTGAAGGAGGTAATTCCTTGAAAGGACTGAAAGTTCATATAAACATGTCCTTGTTTACTTCGTTTTCAAAAAACAAAGTGTCAAAGTTTATATAAAAAATATTTTTTTTTAGTTAGGAAACTTATTTGTGCTTTAGCTGACTTTAATCAAACTCAGTTCATAGTAGAGGGCGGCTTATTTATAATTGGATTTTAATTATACTGTGAGGCAGGTAATCCATTTCATGTTTATAGAAAAAAACATTGTATGTTACTCAAGGTCTCATTTTTTCAGATGGAACTTTCTAAAATACATATAACTTTCTTGTGTCTTAATTTTTTTCTGTATCTGGTCTAGTTAATAGATTTGCAGAAAAAAAAAACTAAAACCATTTTTTATGTTGAAAACAAAGTGCGAGATACAAAAAGACTTCAAGATACAAAACCGTTGTAATTTTATTGCACAATCTGAATAAATTACAAAAGATACTAGAAAATCAGTGGTGTACGTTTGGGTTATTAATATTAGAACTTTATCACCCTGTACACACAAAATTATTTAGGACATATTTTTACATATGAACTTTTGTCCTAAAATAGGCCAAGAAATTTACTCGTGCATCAAGATTATAAGTGTATTCAATTTTATAGCAAAAACTCACAAATTCACTTCCTACATTAAGTGCAAGTGCTCTTTGAAATTTAAGGCGAGGTCCGATCTTTGGTATTAATATTTTCAAGGTGTCTTGATCCAGCAGTTTAACTGATTCATTATCAATTCCCTCATCTGTAAGAAAAAAAATGCCAAAAATATATCGGATAATAATTCATGGCTAATAAGCCAGTCTTTTTAATAATAGAAGTTATACAGGGTGACAAAATTTTAATGAAGAATAATGTGACAATCGGTAGGAAATACTCTGAAACTTTTTGATATTGAGATAAATATTTTTTTGGGGTGTGTCTTGGAATAAAGGTCGTTTATACTTTAAAACTTTTTTAATTTAATGACAACGTTTCGACATAATTATGTCATCTTCAGGTCATCTACAATATATACACAAAGTTACATGTATAAAAAAATTTAAATGTTAAAATAATTACCTTCTTTTATCAGTTTAACATTTAAAAAAAATTTTTATGTATGTAACTTTGTTTGAGTATATATTGTAGATGACCTGAAGATGACATAATTATGTCGAAACGTCATTAAATTAAAAAAGTTTTAAAGAATAAAAGACCTTTATTCCAAGACACGGAATTTAGTGCCTAAACCATAACAATTAAAAAAAATCTTTTTATATGAAATACGAGTTACATTTAAAAAATATTTATAAATGTACAGAGTGGTTCAAAAAATTTGGCATATCAAAACTATATATTTTTAAATGGAACATTCTATATTTTTTTACATTTTTAGATTCGTCCTGAGAATCTGACTTTAAAAACCTATATCACTTATATTATAAAACAAATAGTTTTGAAGTTATGGACAATTGACAATCGCGTTTTTTCAACTTAAGTGATTGCTTCGGCCAAATGACATAAATTTGGATAAAACGGCTTACATGTTCCTATATTAACTTTTTGAGTTCTACTTGGTGCCATAAGAACAAAATGTATTCAGAGTGATCAAAAGTAAGAAAATGTTGATCATCCTGTAAACATTTTGTTCTAATGCCACCAAGTAGAACTCAAAAAGTGAAATAGGTTTTTAAAGTCAGCTTCTCATAACGAATCTAAAAATGTATAAAATATAGGGTGTTCCATTTAAAAATATATAGCTTTGATATGCCAAACTTTTTTGAACCACTCTGTACATTTATAAATATTTTTAAAATATAGCTTGTATTGCATATAAAAAGATTTTTTTAATTGTTATGGTTTAGGCATGTATATAAAGGGTGGGCCACTGGTAACGTGTCGGTCGGTAGAGTTAAAACTTAACTTTTTTTTAATATCTGTATTCACAGCGAGATTTATATCAGAAAAGACAACAATCAAAGATACTTTTATATACACAGGGTGCTCCAGGAAAGTGATTCATATATGATAGTCATATTTTTTAAACGGAACACCCTATATTTTTTTTACATTTTTATATTCGTTCTGAGAAGCTGATTTCAAAAACCTATTACACCTATATTATAAATTAAATTGTTTTGAAGTTATAGACAAACTGACATTCGCATTTTTTCAACTTTAAGTGATTGCTCCTGTCAAACAACATACACTCGGACAAAACTTTTTAAATACTACTTGGAAGCATTTGAAAGAATTATCAAAAAATTATCACCCTGTATACATTTTTTCTTATGCCAACAAGTAGAAGTCAAAAAGCCAAGTCGTTTTATCTAAATTTATCTCGTTTGGCCGAAGTAATCACTTAAAGTTAAAAAAATACGATTTTTAATTGTCTATAACTTCAATGCTATTCATTTTAGAACGATTATAAAAATGTAAAAAAAATATAGGATGTTCCATTTAAAAAAATCACTTTCCTGGAGCACCATGTGTAATTAAAATTAATTTTAGATTGTTGTCTTTTCTGATATAATTCTCACTGTAAAACACCAATTAACATTTGATATGGTTTTTATTACAGAATCTTACATTTAAATTTAAAGTACTAACTAAAAAGTTAAAAATACAAAGTATTCCATTTAAAATAATAATCTTACTGTCAACTTCCTTTATAGGTAACCGGAAATGTAATAAAATTTAAAATATTTTAATTAAACTCAGCTCAGCATTACCCTATATCAAATTTAATAAGTTTTGTGTTACTACTTCCCAATAAACACATGTATATGTAGGCTGTTGAAGTTAACATTTTCACAATGACAATTTTAAATATTTTAATATTCCTGCCTGCCTATATTTAAATAAATAAAACGTTTTATAATTTTTACAAAAATGTAAAATAACTATTGTTATATTTTTTTGAAAATCAAAAAATGTTTTATTTATCTAAATAATATAACAATTTTCATCAAGTAAAAGGTGACAGTTAAAAATTCTTGTATTCTGAAAATTTGTAGTACTCCAAGGGAATTAGTATGCATGATTCCATCAATAATATTGTTTGGTCGAAATTTCTTCACAGACAATTTTTTACACAAAGATGTTTTCATAATAAATAAGTAGATACATATTTACAAAATTAAATTGGTAATCCTGCAGTTTAAACTTTAGACCACCCATAGTCCCAATACGAATTACCATCAGAAATATGTACAGCGTTGCCGGTTATCGGAATATTAATCCGAAATAGTATTCAGTTTTCTGTCGAATATCTAAATATTGAAATGTTTATTTAACAGATAAAAGACAAAAATGTGTTACGTCTACAACTCTACATTCGATTATAAAAACTTTTTTTGCATCGAATAACTTTTTATTTTATTTTGGATACCTAATCCAATTTTAATGTTTTTGTTTTAAATATTTATATAATTTAATTGACTAAAACATTTCTTGTATTTTGAACCATATGTTTAGAGGTTATTAATTTTATTTTTACTATTATTTGTTTAATTTGTTTTATAGGTACTTTAATAGAAAATTATTTTTTATTTTATTTTTACCACATTATGCTAAATTTATCTATTATCTATTAATTAATTTAATTAATATGTTGCATATGAAAATTGCAATTTCTTCAGAAACTAACGTTGTCTTATGAAGCTGACAACGCCGCAAGATATTTAATGTTTCCCAAGGTCAAGCCGTGTCTGAGCCTGAGCCATGCATATCAGAACATGGAACTTCTAAACTGCAGGATTAACAAAAAAATTTGTTTTAGCAAATAGTTTTGTATTACAAATTTCGTGAAGAAATACAGGTCAGATGATGCGACAGTGAGGAAAATTGCGATGACTAATGATGAATAATAAATGGAAATATTCTTATTGTCTGTGACTTGAAAAATTGAAAAGCTGTCTATCTAACGATGATAACGAAATTATTATTTACCAATCAACATTATACAAAATACAATTTTGTTGTACTTACCCAAGAAACGTTGAATATATTCTTCTTCTAAATTTAATACTCTCAGAAATGTTTCCATTTTCGAAGCTTATAAGAAGATACACTCACCACACAATACAATTAACAAATGATTTCGCTCGCTAATTTACCGCGAAACCGCGCCAACTGTGCTAATGACGCGACTCGTGTTTGATTCGTACTTAACCGTGCATTTCCGACGTGAGAAGTTTCAGAAATGATTCTGTGCCAGAAAAACGTAAGATTAATGCAAATCGCTGAGAATCTTCCGATCATATGACGAGAATATAAGGAGTATGTGAAATTTCCTGAACAACTGAGCATATAATGCGTATGCAATGTGTTTTTAAATTGATATGCTAGAAATCTGGGTTTAGACGACAATTTCTAGTAAGATTTATTTTTTTAACAGTATCTGACAGGGGTTCTGTTTCAATGAAACATTATATAGAGAATATTGGAATTTTATATACCTGGTATATGATACAGTTTTATAGGACCGTTGTTCTGAGTCATTTTTTTCCGTGTAGTATGCAAAGTGCATGAGGTTTGTTCTGTAAATTATTGACAGTTTTCGAGATATCCGACATTAAATAGGTTAAAGTTCAGTAATTATAAGTTAGTATTTCTATGGTTTCATAAATTTTAGTAATGAAAATACAAAACCAAGACATAAATATGAAAATTAAACACAATAATAAATGGTCATCAAGATAAATGTTAATGTTGTAAAGAAGTTACTTTCCGCGATAATTAAAATATTTAAATTAAATTGCGCACTGCACTGGATTTAGAATTACTATAAAATTATGTGAGAGGCCAGCCGTACCAGTTGTAACCCCCGCCGAAAGATGGAGTCACTCGCGTACTTGTTTCGCATACCCAGCCGACCTTATGGTATACGGCAGCCGGAGTCGATCAGTCAGTTTCAGTGGCACCCCGAAGTCCGAGTTGCTCTGGCAGTCACTCGGCCTTTAGAGCCAGCGAAGCCAAGTTCCATGGTACCTGTACCGTACCGGAACTGGAACCAATTCTTTCTCGCCGAATTTTGTTTGGTATCATTTTTTTTTAAATAAAAGTTATTATTTATTGAATCCTATTTTTATTTTATACTTTATCATAGCAGGTTAAACTCAGGTACTCAACCCAGAGGAGCAAGTAAAGCCCGCCATTCTGGCCGCTGACGCCTTGGTGGATACCATAACGACCCCTGGAGTACTTATTTGTTTCTTCACTGAAGCTGCCCGTGCAGTGGCCTTCACACTAAAAACGGAAGATGGCGCCCGAGGTAATTAGAAACCTGGACTAAGGCGCCAAAGTGACCCGTATCGACCGAAGTGCGTTACAACATGTGTCTACTTGCAGACGACCGAAGCTCAGTGCGAAGCGCTGTTTAAAATTTTTTCTATACGTCCAATTTCTCATTAACTTTGTTTATATTTTCACCCGCTACCATATTAGATGAATTGTTTTTGCTTTTCATATCATTTACAACTTTTCCTTGAAACAGTACTAAGAACTCTCTCTGTGGTAACTCCATGTGCTTTTAAATACATTGTTTTCCATATGGTTTTCTTACCAGATGATAAATTAATATTATAGTTGCATGAAAACTGTTTGGGCTTATTTTTATTTCCGGCAACATTTTTTGGACACCATGAGATTTTGTAAATATAAGTCTTATTCGTTTTTGGTATTCATGCTTGGAAAATGCTTATAATATCTAATTCTTTCTTCCTCATTAATTAATTCAAAAGACTTTTTGGAAGAAATACTAGGTAATACGAAGCAAAACTTAATTTGTACAATAAAGTCCTTTTAATCTTGCAATTTTGATGCAATTTTTATTTTAATTACTTGATTTAAACCCTTTTTACGTTTAATTATTTTATTAGATTCCATCATAACGATAAGAAGCACGTATTCTTTGATATAGCTCTTTTATTACAAAAATAGTTGCACGTCACCAATTACGTCATAAATTTTATTCCGTGTTAGATGTACAGCGTTACCAAACCGAAAAAATGGCCTATAATTGAAATAAATACCAAAAATGTATTGTTATTAATCTTATTTTTCTTATACACGGTGTTTACAACGACTATTCAGCTGCTTCGGCATTTTTGTGTAAAATATTCTCTTGACAGTTTATTTGCCCTTAAAAGAATAATTTTTTTATAAATACACAATAATAATGACAATTATAAAAAAATAAAAGTGGAAATTGGGTAATTCATAAAGCAATTGCACCAATTTTAAAACACAAATGGGTTCAAATCACATTAACATTTAAAAACAATTTCGCATAATTAGTATCATTGTTAAATATTCAGTGGGTGGTAGCACTTTTTATTTATTGTGAACTCATTGATGACGTACAACTATTTTTGTAGTAAAAGAACTATAGTTTCGAAATAAACATTAAATATTGACAACTGTAGTTGTCACGTTTGTGATTGTCAATCAGTAGTAACAATTTATCAATGAGTATTAACAAAAACCACACATATTCACGAATTTGTGTGGTATCAAAAGCAAACGAATATTTTAGACGACTTCTTGTATACAACTGCAAAAAGTTGATATCTGATTATTTCATTTTGCGATTTAGACTAAGCCCAGTCAACCAGCGAAGTAACAGTAAGCCGTAGGAAATACGAAATAATATCACTTTGAAGATCATCTTGGTGACCTACATAGATGTACTAAAGACTTCGCTTCCTAGACATAAATTTCCACATATTGTTACTATTGCGAATTCCCCAACTTGAGCTCCATGTGTAATTGCATGCAACATTATATTCAGAAGTTCTGATGAAGTGCACATTGCTACTCCCCTCTGTGTCGCAGTAATCGGTGTTTATACAGTGTTGCCAGTTCGAGTAAATTTCTTACATTTTGGTAAATTCCATCCTCGGCAGGTTTGTGAGAAAGCAAAATATATGTATTATTTCGAAAAATTTTTTACAAATTTCAAAAACTCCTTGACAATCAATAATAATAATCCTTGTGATAAATATTTGTTACTACTACTTGACTTGTTCAGTTTTTTTTCCAAAATTGACACAACCCAGCGTTGCTTTTAGTTAAAAAATGACAGTTAAAAAATATCATAAATTTCTACTACAATATATAAATATGTTATATACATATTAATGTATTTTTCTTACCTGCCATTTTTCACATACTCTCTCAAATTAACTCCAATTATCACATAAAAACAAACTGCAATTACTAAGTTGTATACAGCTTTACAATGGATATTATCTTCGAATATAGAGATGAGAAATGACCTTCTGTTTTCGAATTTTTTTGTTGGTAAAATATATCTAAAAACCAATAATAAATCATAAAGAATTGTAAACTTGTTGATCTATGTGGATTATTATGAAATATTGGAATAAAATTAATTTATTTTTGTTAAAATGTGTCAAAATATTTGCTAAACTTTAAATAAATGTTTATTATATACTTTACAGAACTAGTACATTGAATTGTCACTTTGTAACTCTATTACTATTTTTAATATTGTTATAAAAAAATCTTACCTTTCTATTACTTTTTCTTTATATTTATATTCATTTTGTTTTACTCCATTGTTCTGATAATCGGGATGATTATTTACTGTTTTATCATAACCGTTACGGTTCATTTTTAAGCTAAAATATAATTTAGCCAATTGTTTTATAATTTTAAATTCACAATCATAAAAAATTATTCGTAAATGGGGTTAAAGTAAGTTAAGATATGCACAAAAAATGTACCTATGGAATTTTTCTAAGTACGGTCCTATTCATTTTTGCATTTTTACCCTGAAAGAATAAGAGGGAGGACAAATAAATTTAGTACTTAATAGAAATTAAGTATACTTACTAAGTTAAGCACAAAGTACGTTAATTAATTTTATTCAAAAAGATTTATAAATATTTACAGTGAAAATGAAACAGGATCGTACTTAAAAAATTTCTAATGTAGGTACATATTTCATTGTCAAAACCGAGTAAAAAAAATCCCTGTGGGTAGAGTCGTCAGATTGCTGTTGTCTAAATTTAAGATTTTTTATCTTTCCTTACCCCACGATATGGTCGGATGGAAAACCATTTTTAGCGAATTAATTTTATAATAAAAGTTTAATAACCTGTTTCAATATTTTTAAAAATGGCGGAGATATAATTTATTTTAAATTCAATCTCCTCTAGTTCCGCCCATGAAGGTCATATCGAAAAGGAAATTAAAAAAGTACCATGATTTGTTTCAATATTTTCAAAAATGGTGGAAATATGATTATTTTGAGATTTCAACCCCCTCCAGTTACACCCTCTTAGGTCGGATGAAAAAAGTTTCAGACAAATTAATTTTATAATAATTAGGACATCAAAAATGTCTAATGACATGTTTCAATATTTTTAAAAATGGCGGATACATGTTTTTTTTTAAATTTCAAACCCCACCAGTTCCACCCATGAAGGTTATATCGAAAAAAGTGTTATGAAAATTAATTTTGTAACAATTAAAAAAGTCCAATCACCTGTTCAATATTTTTAAAAAAATCGGTTGTGTCGCCCCAAATCTTTCCCGACGAGTATCCACGAATACTTTTTCAGATATTTAATGTTAAAGTTTAAAATTTTGACATTTTTTATTTTTGACAGGTGACAGCTAGAGAAATAATTTTTACTGTTCGGAATAGAGTTTTTCAAAGGCTTTCAAATGACATATTGCAAGTCAAATTCCGTGACATATTTTATCTGACATTTTTTGATAGTGACACTTCTGTTTGATAGATATCGTTCCGACGGGTAACCCAAACCCATATACCAAATTTCAGCTCAATCGGATTAAACGTGTGGCCTCTATCGTGGAAGAATACACACAGACAGACAGACAGACAGACAGACAGACTTCCATCTAGAAATGGTCTTAATCATCTCAGGTGACACCTCAAAATGGATATTTCCATCTTTATCTTGAAATTTCTTTTTAGCGCTTTCACAATACTTTCCCTTGTCGGCTTATATCTGATTTTTTTTTATTTGATCCCCCTCCGGTTTCCATTCCTTTAGGGTTATAATGCGCATTTTTAATATGCAATGAATTACTGCCCTAAAGAACTTTTGTACTAAATTTGGTGCCAATTGGATAAAAATTGCGACCTCTATCGTGCCGGAACGGAATGTCTACAATTGGTTCCATCATTGAATTGATTACAATAGGTAGACTCCATTTATGGAAATCTACCTGATAAGTGTTCTACATAGTTGAATAGGGAATAAAATGGGGATTTTAAATATGAAATAAAAAATACAGGTTCGTATTTGAAACCAATAGTTCAAAAACGAACTGTTGATTTAATTAATTAAATAAAACGACAATCCTAAATTTCGGTTTCTCCCCTAAATATCTCGGCAACTGGTTCTAATATTTTAGTTTTGAAAAAACCAGTCAATTGGTCATGAAAATCTACATCTTTTTCTCATTTAACCAACTTCATATCTGTACCGGTTCACGAAATTCCAATATTGTTCAATTAAACTTGCGCCACCTTGTATAGGAAGAAAGTAAAAAGTTATTCTTTAATTTGTTCAAAACAACAAAATTTAATAAATCATTCTTGGCTTACTAATACAAAATTGTGACGATTTTTTTTAATAAATATTAATTTTATTCGTTCTTTATTCAATAAATATTAATGTGATTAAAATATGTTAATTTTATAACTACGTTTTTAGTTTTTATAATTATTGGTCGTTGAAATTAATGTGTTTTACGAATAAAAATAATTGAACTTGAACTTGAATCAGGAATAAAGTCTAACAATTATGTAAAATATTTTCTCCACGACTATTTAGTAATAAGTTAATTCTGACTATATTTTATGTGGAAGATTGATATACATTCTTCCACTAGTTGAAGAATAAATTTCAGAATTCACGGTAAATTAGCCAATCACATCCTTTGATTTCTAAAATTTACATTAATATCAACACAAATCACATTGCTTTGAAAATAACTAACCAATCGCATCTTATCAACATCCTAATAAGTCGCCATTTTATTTGAAATGTCAAATATTCAAACGTCAAAGTTTAATATTTTAAGTGTCAAGTAAAGATTTGTGATAAAACTATGATTCACTCGAATTATTCCGACACAAGCGGTAGCGAGTGTCGGAATTTTAATTCTCGTGAATAATAGCCCTCATTCTATGCTTGTTGAAGAATATACTATTCTCTATCAATTTTTCTTTCGGAACAAGCGTCTTTGTCGTTCTAAATCGGAAAATTGACAGTTACCATGACAGTACCATAGCAATCTGTCATTAGATGTTTTGACGTAAGAAAAGCTCCTAAAGTACAGTTCATTGTTAAAACATAATAAAAAAATTAAGTATTATACATAATTGGATAAAGAAAAAATTGGAGATTTCAAAGATGAAATAAAAAGTATAAAGGTCCATAGTAAAAAAAGTAGTTAAAGATTGCCCTTAACCCAGTAAGTGCTGTAAAATTTTACATTGGTATTTAATTTTAAGTTAATAAAAAAAAATCGGTCAAGTGCGACACATTTAGGGTTCCGTACCAAATGTAGGATATAAGCCAGCTGCGCAGAGGCAGGATTCTTAAACGACTTTTTAAAATTTTAATCGAACCAAAGTCAAAAATACTTGGTAAAAAAATTTAAAGAAGTGAAAAGAAAAATAACCTGGCGCATGTGTGTTCGACGAAGAAAAAAAAATTATATACTTAGATATATTAACAAATTTTGAAATGCAACGAACAAATTTGTTAATATGAGCGTAACCGACAAAGATAGAAAAAAAATTATAATATGAAAAATGCATTTCTTAATAAAACTAATACGATTGCATAGATAAAAAAAATAAAATATCGAATATCATGGTACGGAACTCTAAAAATGAGGGAATGTTAATGAAAAAATCATATTTATGAATATATTGGTATTTGTTGGTAAAATATACGTAACAATAAACATTATCACCAAATTTCAAGTTGATAGCTCAATGGAAAGTTAAGAAATACTTCGGAACAAAATTTTGTAAAAAATACTGACTTTGGCGGCCTCTCATGCCTACATTTTGCAATATTTTTTAAAACAAAAAATATGATTTTTATCTGCTCAATGAGCTCTATTCAACGATGCTTCACTTCCTCTTTTCACTTTGTCACTTTTACCCCCTTTTTTTCTCAAAGTTACCCCTTATTGTCTCATTTTTGTCATATTTTTCTTCTTCCTTCAAAATTTTTCCTCTTTTCTCTCAAATACTGGCACTTTTTGTCACAAATTTCCCCTCTTATCTCTCAATTTTTGTCACTTTTTCCTGAAATTACCCCGTTTTTTCTAAAATTAGCCCATTTTTTTAAAATAACCCATTATGTTTTCATTTTTGTACCCTGTTTTCCCCTTTTTTTCCAAAAGTATCCATTTTTTCTCATTATTGTCAGTTTTTGTCAAATTTCTACTTTTTTTACGAAAAAATCACTTCTTTAAGTAATTATTTTTTTCTTTTCCCCAATCTTTCCCCTCTTACCTCTCCATTGGTAATGATAGAAAGGGAGTGGGAGAAAATTGGAAATAAAAAGTTGGGACAAAGATTTACATATAAAAAATTCGGGAAATAGTTTGAAACTAAAAAAGTAGGGGGAAAATGGAAAAAAAAAATAGAGGAAAAACTGGTAAAGAAAAAGTTTCAAATTTTAAATTATAAAAAATGAGTGAAAAAGTGGATAAAAGTTTTTGACACAAAGGAATAGGAAATTAGTAAAATAATGTAGGAGAAAAAGTGGAAAAATTTAGGGAAAGGGTGGAATTAAAAATTAGGGAAAAGTGGAAGAAAGTATTAGAAAAATGAAAAAAATAAGGAAAGAAGTGGAAAAAAGTTTAAAGTAGAAAAAGTGGAACAAAAAAAATTAAAAAAAATGTATGAGAAAAAGTGGAAAAAATTAGGGGAAAAGATATAATAAAAAAGTAGGGGACAGGATGGAATAAAAAAGTAGGGGAAAAGTGAAAAAAATAGGGAAAGAAATGGAAAAATTTTTAAGGAAACAAGTGAAACAAATAAATTAGTAAAAAATGTGTGAGAAAAAGTCTAAAAAGTAGAGAAAGGGTGGAATAAAAAAGCATGGAAAAAAGTAGGGGAAAAGTGAAAAAAAAATAGGGAAAGTTGGAAAAAGTTTTGAGGAGAAAAATTGGAACACAAAGAAATTATTAAAAAAGTAGGGGAAAGAGGGTGGGGCAATAATGGGAAAAAAGTTGGAAACATACAAAAATTAGTGAAAACACAGGAGAAAAAATGAGTTAGAAAAAAGAGGAAAAAAGAGGAAAAAAAATTTGAAACTAAAAATAACTAAAAAATGTAGGGGTATAACTGTAAAAAATATCTAAAACAAAAAATATGAAATAATATGAAATAATATAGAAAAATGGTAAAAAAGTAGAGGAAAAAGGGATGTGGAAAAAAATTTAAATTAAAAAATACTAGAAAAAATGAGTCGGGGAAAAAGTGGAAAAAAAGTTTGAAATATAAAAAAATTAGTGAAAAAGTAGGGGAAAGGATAGAATAAAAAGTAGAGGAAAAGTGAAAAAAATAGGGGAAGAAATGGAAAAAGTTTTAAGGAAAAAAAGTGAAACAAAGAAATTAGTAAAAAATGTGTGAGAAAAAGTCTAAAAAAGTAAAATAGATGGTGGAATAAAAAAGCATGGAAAAAACCATGAGAAAAGTGAAAAAAAATAGGGAAAGTGGAAAAAGTTTTGAGGAGATAAAGTGGAACACAAAGAAATTATTAAAAAAGTAGGGAAAGAGGGTGGGGGAATAATGGGGAAAAAGTTGGAAACATACAAAAATTAGTGAAAAAACAGGAGAAAAAATGAGTTAGGAAAAAGAGGAAAAAAAAATTAAAACTAAAAATAACTAAAAAATGTAGGGGTAAAAGTGTTAAAAAATGTCTAAAACAAAAAATGGGGTGGAAAAAATTGGAAAAAAATATGAAATATAAAAATATGGTAAAAAAGTAGAGTAAAAAAATAAGAGAAAAAATGGGCCGGGGATAATGTGGAAAAAAGTTTGAAATATAAGAAAATTAGTGAAAATGTAGGGGAAAAAGTGGAAAAAAAGTAGGGGAAAAGTGAAAAAAAATTGGGGAAAAAAGTTAAAAAAGTATTAAGGGGATAAAGTGGAACAAAAAAGTTTGTCACAAAGAAATTAGGAAAGAATGTAGGAGAAAAAGTGGAAAAAAGTAGGGGAAAGTGAAAAACAATAGGGTATACGAAGTGGAGAAAAATTTTAAAAGGAAAGGGAAAGTTATAGTTTCTTTTTTTTTAAATACACAGGTTAGATTTAGATAGTCAAAGACTTCTTTTAATAAAATAAATATAAACAGTGTTATATTTTCTTTATTTTAAACACAGGTTAGATTTAGATAGTCAGACTTCTTTTAATAAAATAAATTAAAATTCACAGATTAGATTTAGATAGTTAGTAGATTTTGGTAGTTTTTAATCGAAATGTTGGTAGAATACGGTTTATTGAAAACGGTAATGATTATGACGTTAGGCAAAAATTAAATAATTCTCTACTAATTCTCGCTTATAACCCGTAGGGTAGTTACGAATTATTAAATAAAAAATCCTTTCAAACGAGCTATCAGTCGGCTCCTGTTGCCATTTAAAGTTTTTTATGATGCGAGATGTAAGGATTTTTTTATTTTAATCTTAATGAGTTTATTGTACTACACAAATTAAGTATTAAAGTGATGCAATATTTTTTAAAACGAGCTAAAAATATAATGATACATTTTTAAATATTTTTTTTCAACACCATGTTGGTACAAACTTATTCTACCGGACCTATAATTAGATATTTTCTTTATCCGTTCATAATTTTTTAATATTTATTTTGCAGGTCCGAACTAAGATTTAATTACTCAAAATTCTCGAATTACTTATAAAATTTAAATAAAAGATAAAGTGTAATAAACACTAAATTGGTATTAAAAAAATGTAGGTCTTCAAAAAAGTAATTAAAAAACAAACGATTTATTAAAAAAAATTTAAGATGAAAGATCAGCTCTTGTAAATAATTAAATTTTGTCGATCGAATGGCTGAAAACCACCCTAATAACCTTATAAAAAAATATTTTTGTGGTCACTGAATGAACTAAAATATGTTGTAAATTTGCATAAAAAATATTAAACCATTTTAGTGTTTTAAATAGGTAATTGTACTCACAATAACTATCATTAAATTTACGACCTACCTTTTACACTGTTTTATAATAAAAAAAATATAAGATTATTATTAATAGTTAATTTAAAAAAAACTAAATATACTTGAACCACTGTAAATTTAAAATATAAAACGGCACTGATCGGGTCTCAAAACAAGACTGGTACCTGTGGATATTTATTCCGGTAATGTAGTTAATTGAATAACTTTTACAAGCTCACCTTCAAGCCGAAAAGATGTTTAACTGCTTAAAACTCTTGACGTAAAAACTATTTTTTAAATACAAATTGAACTCAAAAACCTCGGACAAGGTATAATATTAAGGCATGCAAAGTTGTTTGTTTTTGTCTGTCTAGAAATATATTTTTCGTATCGCATAAAAGAAGTTTAATCTACGTTAGATCTTCTTTATGTAAATATGTTTTACGTCAAGTTGGTCAGTATGTCGTTCTTATTTATAAACAACAATTTAGTTTAAAAATAATTTTACACTCTCTGATTTATACATTTGACGATAATCTGTTGTTGATTGAATTAATTTAAGATAAACCCTGCAATGGGGTGCTCGCATTATTTTTTTTCTGATTTTTTTTTTACTTTAATTTCTTTAATATCTGTATTGTTCTCCTGCAAAGATTTGTTAAGAATGTTCAAACGGTCAAAAATGTCTGTCAGGAACGCCAGTTTAAGGAGAAAACTTTCATCAATAAACATCAGCAAGAACATTATTTTCTTCACTCAGAAACGTGGATTTCATATCTCAGTTCAAACACTCTTAGCAGAGAATTGCCCAGAGAGGGCACTGCTACCCCAGATAACACATGTACATCCATTTTGTGTCCATGGACATCCATTGGATATCCATTTTGTAGATGTACAACGGACATCTGAATTTGCACATCCGCATATTGGATGTCCATTTGTTGCTTTTGATCGAATGCGAGATTGCAATCCTGACTTTTACCGGTATACACACCCCGACACAGTTTTCCCAGTTAATATCATTCTCTCTCATAAAACCATCAACAATATCAAACAATTCTTTACCAGAGGTGCCTCCTTCAATTTCTTTACAAAACAACAAGTCTTCTATCAACTGTTTTTCATTCACATTCCTAACGTAGCAAATCAAATGAGTGTCTTTGTGACTCTCAGTAGCCTCGTCTAATTGAATTCCGAACTCTTTAGGTCCCAAACTATTTATAAGTTGGTTGCTGATATGCTCAGATATGTCATCAATCGTCCTGCTTATTGTATTGTTTGACAGAGGAATTTTAAGAAGCTGTTTCCCTACTTCCTCACCGACCATTATCGTAGCCATGTCAAGAGCAGCAGCTAAAATTAGCTCTTGCGCAATTGTTTGAGGTTTCTTGCATTTTACAATGCGATATGCCACTTTGTATGAAGCTAATGTTTGGAAAAGGAAGCCTTTTGTTTTACTGCCCTAGTTTGCTTTCTTTGAAAAAACTCTTGGTTTCCTAACCATGTTTGGGTGGACAGTTTCTAAATGTCGTTTTAGTTTGCTAGGCAGCATAGATTCAACAGATAGAACCTTCATGCAAACAACACATTGTGGGCGCTCTTCATTATGAATTTCGATACAAGGAAAACCAAAATCTAAATACTTATCGTCACATTTTCTGTATTTTGGTTTACGGCTTTCCTCAGCTGCCTCAGCAGTATCGGCATCGCTCTTTGCAGAAGTTGATGCGGACGCACTACTTTTCTTACTTCTTAGTTCAGTTTTATTTGATGATAATAATCTTTTCCTTTTAACGAAAAATTTAAAAACTAACAATTGAAAAACAGAACAAAACAACAGCTTCACTACTTTGATTATTTACTTCACTTGTGGGTGACGTGCAGAACACTGCCATAAAAACTGGAACCAACACGTTGCCAAATGTATTGGAAGCTGTTATTGTACGGGCATTTATATTATTATAGTACATTGGAGAAAAATATAGTGCAATAAAGAAGAAACAAGAAATATGTAACGACACCAAAAATAACAAATATTAATTATCTCAATTTTGGTATCTGAGTTCAATCAACTCTTTCTGGATTATAAATTACACTTCCTCTGTTCTTGGGAAATAATAAATCCTTAAAAATCCTTAAAAATCCTTAAAAATCCTTAAAAATCCTTAAAAATACTTTAAAATCCTTAAAAATCTATAAAAATCCATAAAAATCCATAAAAATCCATAAAAATCCATAAAAATCCATAAAAATCCATAAAAATCCATAAAAATCTTTAAAAATCCCTTAAAATTCGTAAAGAAATTTAAGAATCCTTAAAACCTTTAGGAAATTTTAAAAATTCTTAAAAATACTTTAAAATCCTTAAAAAATCCTTAAAAAATCCTTAAAAAATCCTTTAAAAACCCTTAAAAAATTCTTAAAAAATCCCTAAAAATACTTAAAAATCTTACGCAATTCTTAAAATCCCTAAAAATAGTTTAAAATTCTTAAAAATCCCTAAAAATCCTTAAAAATCATTGAAATTTCTTTAAAATCCTTAAAACCCTTAAAAAACTTTAAAAATCCCTTAAAATTCTTAAAAATTAAAAATTTGAAGAAATTCTAAAAAAATACTTTAAAATCCTTAAAAAATTCTTAAAAAATCCTTAAAAAACCCCTAAAAATACTTAAAATTACTTAAAATTTTTATGCAATTCTTAAAATCCCTGAAAACAGTTTAAAATTCTTAAAAATCCTTAAAGATTCCAAAAATCCTTAAAGATTCCAAAAATCATTAAAATTTCTTTAAAATATCAAAACCCTTAAAAATCTTTAAAAATCCCTTAAGATTCTTAAAAAAAATTAAAAATTTGAAGAAATTCTAAAAAATCCTTAAAAAATCCCTAAAAATACTTAAAATTACTTAAAAATCTTATGCAATTCTTAAAATCCCTAAAAATAGTTTAAAATTTTTAAAAATCCCCAAAAATCCTTAAAGATACCAAAAATCCTTAAAAATCATTGAAATTTCTTTAAAATGCTTAAAACCCTTAAAAAACTTTAAAAATCCCTTAAGATTCTTAAAAACAATTAAAAATCTGAAGAAATTCTAAAAAATACTTTAAAATCCTTAAAAACCCTAAAAAAATTTTTAAAAATCCTTAAAATTACTTAAAAATCTTATGAAATTCTTAAAATCCCTAAAAATAGTTTAAAATTCTTAAAAATCTCTAAAAATCCTTAAAGATCCTAAAAATCCTTAAAATTTCTTTAAAATCCTAAAAACCCTTAAAAATATTTAAAAATTCCTTAAAATTTAAAAAAAAACTTAAAAATCTGAAGAAAATCTAAAAAATACTTTAAAATCTTTATATTTTTAAGAAATCCTTAAAAAATCCCTAAAAATACTTAAAATTACTTAAAAATCTTATGCAATTCTTAAAATCCCTAAAAATAGTTTAAAATTCTTAAAAATCCCCAAAAATCCTTAAACATACCAAAATCCTTAAAAATCATTGAAATTTCTTTAAAATCCTTAAAACCCTTAAAAAACGATAAAAATCCCTTGAAATTTTAAAAAAACTTAAAAATGTGAAGAAATACTAAAAAATACTTTAAAATCCTTAAAAACCCTAAAAAAATTTTTAAAAATCTAATGCAATTCTTAAAATCCCTAAAAATCCTTAAAATTTCTTTACAATCCTAAAAACCCTTAAAAATCTTTAAAAATCCCTTAAAATTTTAAAAAAACTTAAAAATCTGAAGAAAATCTAAAAAATACTTTAAAAGTCCTTTAAAATCCTTAAAAATCCATAAAAATCTTTAAATATCCTTAAAAAATCATTAAGGTCTGGTTAAGGTAATGAAAAATTATTCGCAAAGTTTAGATTTAAGTATAAACTTATTTTTGAAAGAATAATATCTGAAGCGCGATTAGTTCACTAGAAAAAGTGAAACGTTTTTGCAACAATGTTCTAACATCATAAATACCTCAACCAATTTGTTCATTTTTTCTGTTTTACGTAGTACCATTGTATATATACTTCATATATAATTCTTTTATGTATGTAGTATTTGACAAGTTATCCATCCACGGTATATATGTATAACATCCTTGAACTACTCTTATTACCGATTTCTGATAACCGGGAACTCGCGAAAAAATACCTCTAGCCGTAAGTTCCGACCAGACGTTAGTTTTGGCAACACTGCGGATCAATTTTATTCCAAGTTTATCTCGGTGCCTAGATTATATTGTCATTGCCAATTGTCATATATGTCAACAACAACTGTCGTTCGACTGCAACGTTTACGTTTACAATTTTGTTTTTGTGAGAAAGTGAAATTATTGTCTTAGTTATTTCCTATTTCCCTTATTAGTTAGCGTTTCAAATAGAAAGATTACCCAAAAGAAATGGAGATGAAACAAGAATATTTCGAATCAAATTTGTTAGAAGTTAAACCTGGGCCTATATTACTTTCTGAAGCACAAAATCAGAAAATTGATATGGCCAGTCTAGAAAATAATTGTCAAACACAGGAATTTAAGTTTAATAAAGGTAATATCGAAAATGAAATCCTAAATATCGAAAGAGACTTATCAGTATTAAAAAAAGAAATTGAAATAAAACAGGAATGTTTTTCCACAAATTTATTAGAAGTTAAACCTGAACCTTTATCACTTTCTGATGTAGAAGTTCAAAAAATTGAAGATGAACATCGTTTGATTCTTCTGAAATATAATTGTCAAATACAGGAATTTGGTAAAATAGAAAATGAACTTGTAGATATCGAAACAGACCTATCACTTGTAAAAAAAGAAATTGACCTAAAAGTGGAAACAAATTTAATAGAAGTTAAGCCTGAACCTTTATTACTCTCTGAATTAGAAATTCAGAGAGTTCAAGAGACATATCGTTGCATCATCCAGGAAGATAATTTTCAACAACAGGATTTATTGGATTTAAAAACTATAAATATGGTTTTTGGTAAGGATCGAAATTACAAAAAAAAGATTAAGAAAAATAAAATGAAGTATGAATGCCGTGTTTGCGGAAACCGTAAGTTTTTTTATATTTCTTAAAAAATAATTATTAAAATTTGTTTTATTTTAAGATTTCTCATCTTCAAAATTAAGATTAAAACATTTTGATGAGCACTTTAAAAAATACTCCATAACTTGTGCTTTTTGTGGAAAAGAATCCAATGGAAAATTACAATTTTGGAATCATTATGCAGTTCATTTTGTGAAAAATAAATCTAAAAAGTTATATGACAATTTAGGAACTAAATCTTCAAGAATTTACAGCAGTAGAAAACCATTTCAATGTAAAATTTGTTTAAAACTATTTAGATTTAGTTTAAAATTAAGTAAACATTTAAAACTTCACATTGGTCAGAAACGTTTTCAATGTGAAATTTGCCTTAAACAATTCACTCAAAAACGCTATTTAAAAGAACACTTAAAAATTCATACTGGTGAAAAAAATTTTAAATGTAAAATTTGTTTCAAACAATTTACTCAGAATAGTAATTTAAAAAAACATTTAAAAATTCACACTGGTGAAAAATCTTTTAAATGTGAAATTTGCCACAAGAAATTCATTCAGAGTAGTAGTTTAAAATCCCATTTAAAATTTCACACTGGCGAGAAACCTTTCAAATGTGAAATTTGCCTCAAGCAATTTATTCAGAGAAGTAGTTTAAAATACCATTTAAAAATTCATACTGGCGAGAAACCTTTCAATTGTGAAATTTGTTCCAAACAGTTTATGCTGAAATGTCATTTGAACGATCATTTGAAAATTCATACTGGTGAGAAATCTTTTAAATGTGAAATTTGCCTCAAACAATTCACTCAGAGTAGTAGTTTAAAATCCCATTTAACAACTCATACTGACGAAAAACCATTTAAATGTGAAATTTGTTTAAAACAATTTGTTAAGACTAGTTATTTAAAAAGACATTTGAAAATTCATACTGGCGAGAAACCTTTCAACTGTGAAATTTGTTCCAAACAATTTGTTACTAGTTGTAATTTCAAAAGACATTTGAAAATTCACACTGGTGAGAAATCTTTTAAATGTGAAATTTGCCTTAAGCAATTCATTCATAAAAATACTTTGAAAAGTCATTTAAAAATTCACACAAATACAATCTGTAGTAATACATAGTTCTAACACAAAGGAGCAATATTCAATAACATTGTCGCATTAAGTTAAAAGTCCGAAAAGTGGACATGTTAAGTATATAGTGTATGATAATCAATTTTAAAATACGATTTAAAATATTTTGTGTATGGTAATTCTGTAATTCAAGGTTTTAAGGTTTTTTTATAGAAATTGTTGAATAATATTATAGGAGTGATGGTCAATATGGATTTTACTTCGATCAACCTGTTTTATAATGCTAGTACTTTTTAATCTGTTTTCATATTTGTTAAGATCTCTAGTGGGGGTATCTTACTGACAAAGGCTTCGATGAAAAAACTACAATTCCAATGTGAAAGTTTTAATCAAGTGTTTTGGACCCTTTCGGTCACGACTTTTTGTTCTAGAATAGAAAAATATGAAATTTGGCACATATTACAAACGATTTTTTTGAAGAATTTTGGTGCCAGCAAAAATTTTTTCCGGTGGCCCGTTTTTTAGTTATAACATGTATTCGAATGAATACATTGTGAATGGTAGGTAAAATGAACAATAAGTTGTTTTTTTTTATTTTTATTCAATAGATAGAATAATGATAATACATGTCATCAGATTTATTTTGTGTGGTATTGCAGAGAACAGTTTTTATTTTTCGTAAGACATAAATGAATTTCACACTTCACACACATAACGCGAC
This sequence comes from Neocrepidodera transversa, assembly GCA_963243735.1. Lineage (NCBI taxonomy): Eukaryota > Metazoa > Arthropoda > Insecta > Coleoptera > Chrysomelidae > Neocrepidodera > Neocrepidodera transversa. Next base: position 7,172,801 of record OY725350.1, read on the forward strand.
TTTGCCCTTTGCATTCAAGATTTTTACATCGATGCATAAGATTTGCCATCAAAAGTGGGTAAATGCCCAATGTTATCGAATCTAACAACTGAGATTGGTCGGGTTTCAGCTCAATACAAAAATGGTTAACAAATTTATTATGGACTACTACCTCTCTACACCGCATCTCATGCCATGCTCTCTAACAAGTGACAATTGACTTTTTACATATTGTCATGTCAACTGTCAGAAGATTTTTAGCGACTTCAACAGCAGTAAGCTGTGTATATGTGGTGAACCGCGCATTTGCATTTCAACACGTTTGTAGAAATCAACTATACGGTACTCCCTGAAGACACTGCCATCTTACTAAAGGAGATGGAAAAATCGCCGTAATCAGTGTTTAAAATATCTGGCGACGGTGACTATCCGTTTTGGTACGGCAGTGCAGCTGCTTGGTCCTCCGTAATATCCTCCTTGTCCACCACTTTTTTTAGTATTTTGATCAGCTCCGGCGAGCCTGTTTCAGCGGGTGAGAGTGTAAGGAGTGTAGGAGGCCCCAACTGCCGCATCGGAGCATACAGCTCTTTTTTTTCTGTTCCCAAAATGCAGGCGAAGCACGATCTGCGATCATTACACGGTAACCGCTACCATGTAGCTCTAAATATTTGACATTGTTATCTAATATGCGTGCAGTTGTAATATCTTGTTGTTGATTATGCTTTGTCTTCCTAAGACAGACATTTATGCTAGAAGAAACTTTGGACGTGCGTAACTTTAATGCCGCATATAATTTTGATACGAAATATTCTCTGGCTTTTGGCACAACTCACCTCCAAATATTTTCACAAACCATTGCGCACCAAAGTAATCCATAAACAAAGACTCGGGTCTTTTTCCTTCACCTGGGGCAAATAATATAGCGTTTGCCAACATGGTATTGTCATCTGCGATATTGACAGGTCTGCATCTTGTATTATGTAACCAGAGGTGAATATTTCACTAACCCTATATAGATATCATTTTTTATCTAACCTTTTATTTTCGCGCTACGTGTGGGGGCGGATATTTCACTCACCCTATGTATGTAGGTATGGGGTTAACCAGAGGTGAATATTTCACTAACCCTGTATAGCTATCATTTTTTATCTAACCTTTTACTTTCGCGCTACGTGTTGTGGGGGCGGATATTTCACTCACCCAGTAACTATAGGTGAATATTTGACTAACCATGTATAGGAGTAATTTGTACCTAACGTTTTTCTTTCGAGCTACGCGTCTTGCGCCGTAGTGGGCGGACAGTTCGCTCGCCCTGTATTTCCATTGTTATAGTAAATATTACTGTAAATATAATAAAGGGTTTATAAAGTAATTATTCTTATTTTAAATTGAATTTTCCTGTTTCCTTTTAACAACAATTATAATAAATACACATAGTTGCACTTAACTACAATTAATATAATTAAGGATTTTTATTTTTAATTTACTGTTTTTTGTTAACGACAATTATAATAGATACACATTATTACACTTAACTACAATTAATATAATTAGGGTTTTGAACATCTCTGAAATGACGGGAATATTGACAGATGTCAAGAGTACTTTTTTTAGAATACTAAAAAAAGTATGCATTTTTATTCGATTTTTGATAGGAACCGAGATATTATGAAATTCAAAGAATAATAATAAACTAGTAATACCACATAATAGTTATTGAAAACTAGTTGAACAAATGGGCATGGGCAACATGTTACGGCCAAACAACGGCCATCATCAGGTAAAAAGATTCGGCTCGTACAAATGATTTACAAAATGGTATGATTTGAACTGAACATATTCAAAAACTGAAAAACTTGTAATTTGGAAAAATTTAAAACTTTAAAAATATAAAACATTTCATAGCTCCATACTGAAATTTGTACAAAATCGATTGACTTTTTTTCGAGTTTCACAGAAAACACACTACAGATCGTAGCTTTTGAGCAAACCGTTTCAATTTTTATGGAAGTATACACTGAAGTACTATGACCAAACATATTAGAAATCGAAATAATCGGAAATTTGGTTTTAGGTTTTTCCGAGTCGTATTTCTGAAAATGTCATAATTGGTTTAAATCGACATCTGTGAAACCGCGAAAGATATTCGGAAAAAAACACGAAAATGTAGAGATTGAGTATCTCAACAAATTGTATTTACCTGAACTGTTTTTCCGAAAACTAGGGCGAATATTGGTAAATGTCAAGAGTAAATTTTTGGCTATACTTGAAAATATCTAAGAAAAGCTTATCTATTTTCCTTCAATTTTCATAGAAATTATGTCAGAAAACCTTTTTTTTTGTCAGTTATAAATAGTTCGACAGCATAGTCAACGACGTTTCAACATATATGAAGAAAATGTCTGTGCGAAAGAAATGGGGGGGGAGGGGCATATTCGTCGCATTTACTAGAAACTTATTTTATGATGACGTAATCCATAAAATAAATAAATAATTTTAATCTACAAAGCAGATTTATTATGGTATCTTCTATTCAAAAAGGAAGCTTTTTTCTTGTCACCATCAATTTTAGTTTTGTGTGGATCGTGACTTTTATCTCGATTTCTTAATGAATACAAAAAGAGAATGCACTATTTTCTTTTTATCCGATATTTTGAAAAACTCCAACAGACCAAATAAATTTGAAAGCATTTATCAAATTCTTTCATAGTGTGTATTCGTCAATAATAAATAAAAATACGTTAATAAATAACTATTTTATTAATGGATAAATCTAAGTAATACAGTTATTCCAAAATACAGAGATCTGATTGGTCTTAATCGGTAAATTTATTCGAGCGTAGAATTCCACAAGTATAAATATCCCTATTATACCAATTCCCAGAATCATCATTAATAAATTAAATAATTTAATAAAATTGTTGTCGCGTTTCGGCCAATTTATTGATAGTATAATACAACTCATGAACATTAGAAAAGTTATAATTGGGACGAAAATACCTACTGAGGCAAATAATAACCATTCATGGAATAACGCTGAAGCAAAAATCGTAGTCCATCTTGATAGTATCCTATTGCCAGGAGATACTACTTCATATATTTCCTTAGTGACGTATTTGTGGAGCCAGTCTCCAACAATCTAAAAAAGGTTAATAGGATTTCAGATTTGTTTAATGTTGAACTTACCCTTTCGCTTTTTTTTAACATAAATAAAAACGACGTTCAGTGCTAAATTAATTAATAAAAAATAATATTAAAAAAATGTCTTTACAGAAATGACAACCGGATACATTAGGGAAATTCGATGAAAGAATAAAATGCATAAACAACGTATAATTAGACGAAGATGAAGAAGAACCTAACTTAAAAGATAAGAAGATAACCTAAAAATAAAAGACGTCCAAAAACAAAATGGAAGTATGTTGAAATTAATTTAAGATATCAAAAAAGCTAAAATAAGAAGTTATCTAGAAATAATGAGACTAATAAATCAAATTTCGGAACTAACAGCAATAATACCACCACTGAAAAGTATGGAAATACTAGAAAGTTCGCAATCTGACAAAAATTTAGAAGAAAAAAAAACAGCAATGATACAAAATAGTGGTTTTTAGTTTTTTAAACTATAATTTTAGTTTTATAGGGAGACCTATATCTTATACAGCGAACACGTTAAATACTTGAAAATTCGTAATTAAGCAAATCTTAAAAAAAAACAAATATCTGTTTTACCATTTTCCAAAAATCCAGTTAGGGGGCCGTAAACGGATGAAGGGGTTTTGTTAGGAGCCTACCTATATCTCATACGATTCTTAAAAAATAAAGATATAAGTATTTTACCATTTCCGCAAATCCAGTTAGATGGGGCGAAAATGGAGGGGGCTTTTTTATGTGTCTACTTATATCTCATATTATAACATGTTACAGGCCTTAAGATTGGTATTTAAGCCATGCTTTAAAAATAATAAAATACGTTTTTCAGTTCAGAATTTGGGAGGAGGTGTTTAATAAGAATAAGAAAGAGTAGTAACAATTTTTTTTATTGGTACCCTACTATGCTTATTTAAACTACGCTCCAGCGTGTTTAAATCCAACTTATAAAAAGTCGGTTGTGTCGTTTCAAATTTTGACATTTTTTATTTTTTATAGATGACAGTTGGAGAAATAATTTTGATTATTCTAAATAGTGTTTTTCAAGGGCTTTCAAATGACATATTGCAAGTCAAATTCCGTGACATATTGCATCTGTCATTTTTTGACAGATGTACAAAAACTAATGGGTTTTGCCGACGGATAACTCAAACCCATAAACCAAATTTCAGGTCAATCGGATTAAACCTGTGGCCTCTACCGTGGAAGAATACAGACAGACCGACATACTTCCATCTGGAAATGGTCTTAATCGTCTCAGAGGATCTCAAAATGGATATTTTCATCTTTATCTCGAATTTTTTTTAAGCTCGTTCACAATACTTTCCCTTGGTTTTGGAGACGCTGTGTCTTTAATTAATTTATTGGTAATAATATCCAATAGTTACTATTTTGTAAGCATATTTAATAAATCGATTATAAGTGCAAGCTGAAATCATATTTATAGTATAACTAAATTTTTACAGTTGCTGATATAAATTTATATTATTTAAATAACATTTAAGTAATCATTGTACATACCCGATTCCACTTTTTGTAAAAATCTTGCATGGTTAAACAATTCCACCAGTCCAAATCGAATAATCTATCACCAAATTGTAGAATTTCTCCAAATGCATTTTGAGTGACTTGCAGGGTTACATAATAGTTAATCAAATGATGTATAAAACAAGGTACACTACCTTCAATAATTAGCACAATAAATTCGGCTATGGTCATGGGCTTTTTACAGAAATCCTTAAATAGTGGTCGCACGGTATATACATACAAATGTGCGTGGCATACAATACACCATATTGATTCTACTATTTTGTGTAAAACGAAGGTCCATCTAATACGATCAGTTCTAAAAAAAAAGGTTTAAAAGGATAAAAATAATTCTTATAAAAACCATTTGCCAGTTGTTAAAAACCACTAGACAATTGGCTTAATTTTGCATATGTACATTATAAATATTTCCAATTATCATAACAGGTATCGAGACCGCAAAATGGCAACATATATTCACTCCTCTTCAGTATGCTCCCCTCCACGTTACCCAAAGCATACAGAAAATAGTAAACGTGAGATGCGGTTGCAGTGGTTTTTTTGTGCATTTTTGCTACGCTAATTAGAAACCTTTACAATCTATTTTTTATTATGGCGCTATTAAAAAGTTCTTCAAAAATCTAACTAGTCGCCATACATTTGATTGAATTTTATTAATTAGTAATTTATGATATGAACAAATGAATTGTAGTTTACCTGGGATATTCGTCTCTATAAAGAAAGGTGGGGATATACAAAAAATACATAAATCGGAAAAACGTGGGTAATTTGATGTTTTGTTTTTTTGAACTGGATACTAGGGCTTTTGGAGCATTGCTTCTAATAAATGCATGTATTTTTGCTAGTAACCTCAACTGCAAAAAAATATTGAATTGGAATTATAAAATAACTAAAATGTTGCCTTGAATTAATACTTAGGTAAATAATTTGTAAAAAGTCTTTTTTAAAAGAAATAAAAATGAATTTCAACAACATTGTTTTACATTTGAACAAAAAATCTTTTAAAAATATTTATATCAAATAAAATTAGCATTATAGGTTTGTTCCCGAAGTGAGTTCCTAATTTGTTATGAACATAATGAGTTGCGCAGTATAAAATAAGTCTTCCATTATTTTCTACTGCCCAGACTCCTGATCCATTATTCTTATAATGCGCAACTCAGTATGTTCATAACAATCCTTATTTCTACCAAATGAGTATATAAGAAAGTACTATAGTAAATTGGACAATTTATATACAGATAAATTAAATTGGTCTTTCAAATATATTTAGCGAAATAGAATAGTAGAATACACCTAATGCAAATTTCATTGGAAAACAATTCATCGTGATATCAAAACTTTTAATATACAGGAAGGGGCAGTACATACGGCACTGAATTTAGTGCCTAAACCGTAACAACTTTAAAAAAATCTTTTTCTATGCATATATGTAGGGAAATGAGAGCTACATTTAAAAAAAATTTATAAATATACAGGATGGTTCAAAATATTTGGCATATCAAAGTTATATATTTTTAATTGGAACACCCTATATTTGTTGACATATTTAAATTTGTCCTGAGAAGCTAATTTCAAAAACCTATTACCTGTTATGAAATCTCAAAGGCCAAATATTTATAAATAAACAGGGTGGTTCAAAAAAATTTGGCATATCAAAGTTATATATTTTTCGCACCCTTCAGCTTGACCTATTTCTAAAGGTCGACGGACTGCACTGCTGCTCCAATTGGGACGGCCACAGCAAGTCTAACTTCGGGCTGCCACTGCAGCTCCCGACAACGGTTTGTATTGCCCTACTCGATATGAACTTCGGCGTCTTAAGAAGCGCAGACGAGAGTGTCTTCAACTGGTACAACTTCCCTTTTATTCGAAACTTCTCTCATAATTTTAAGTTGATTCTACTCCAGTGCCGTGCGCGATTTAATTTATATATTTTAATTATTACGGAAACAAGTAATTTTGTTACAGTATCTGTGTGAACCCAGGGAGGAGGCAAACCTTAAAGTCGTTGTCGCGAGGATATTTATTAAATCTACTAGGGTACCTACAGAATTCCTAAAATAAAAGTACTTGGCAGAATACTTCAGCTTCTGAAAACCCACAATATGGGGTTCAAAGCGGCGAACTGGTGTATCGTCAGTGGTCGGCCAGATTTGCGAGGATTTGCCCAGACTGGACGACTCTACTCTAAAGGAGTTGGAAAAGAGGAGATTTAAAGCTATTCTTGAACTTTTAAGAATAACCTACACTATTTACTGCTATATGTAAATACCTTTACCGAAACAACACCAACTTAGTCCTGAGACAGAAACACTGGATTAATGGGTGACTAGTGTCTGGTAAGTCATTCTACTACCTAACAGCAAGAAATAGATGACATTGATGCTAAAAACTAGTGAATCGAATACTTTAAAGAATCGAAAACTCAGTTCTCAAATACTGATAAGAATCGAGAACTTGACCGAGATCCGAGTACCGAATATATTCATCTCAGTATTCGGTCGGATTAATTTGATTAGAAAGTATCCGTTCTCGGTACCGTGGTTGGCTCGGTGATCCGGAGCTCGGATTTTCTTATTATTGACACTTGGAATTTTCAAATTATAAAGTTTTGTATTGCTCGTTTCGTTTTTGTAGGTATTTTTTTCCTACATAACCCGACCTATAATCAAAAATTGAGAACAAGAACAGATATCGGTCGAAAACTCTTAACTTATCCGAGCTCCGCACCGATTCTCGAGAACCGAGAACTTTCGGACATGGTTCTCGAGAACTTTAAAGAATCTAATACTTTTCGGTTCTTGGTATTCGAGAACCCCATTACTACTAAAAACTCAGATAGTAAGACACTGAAGAAAAAGTGTAGCCTCATTATGCCTACCATATGACTCCTCAAGTTCAACTCCTTTAAAAGAAATAGATACATGCGCAAGGCTTTAAACCTGCAGTCCTGATGGAAATTTATGCTATTTCCCACCAGACACCGCGGAACAGTAGCGACACAACATAACGAGCCTATGTTCAATAACAAAACTCGCAGAAAAAGAATAATTGTTACTTTAACGCCCTTAAAAATAAAATCGCTGATAACTCACTGGTATTTTGTAAATATTACCACATCTGATATAGATATGTCTGCATACGGACCTCGAAAGACGTAAAAACAACCTTAAAAACAGCGTGAATGCATATAATATTAGCCCAGGAGCCAACCAATCGAATTAGAAATATACAAAGACCGGTCTACGGGAAATATATGTAATCCGCAACGGGAATTTTAAAGGTACTACTACAGACATATCTACTTGACTCAAGTGAATCAAAAGAAAATCAGATAATACAAAATACAACAAATCCTAAACATAGGGATTTAAAACGGGATTGAAAACTGACAAAGTCCTATTCTCAATCAAAATTAGTTGGGGAACAGACTCGTTTGAATCATACAAATCACCTGGAGTAGGCGACATATTTTCAGCTTCCCTAGAGCAGGGTTAAATACTTCTGGTATCCTTGATTTGCAAACTAGTAAGGACAAACCTGGCCACAGGCTGCATTCAAGTTAGCGTGAAGAAAACCAGAGAATCTTCATAACTTCAGAAAATCATTCAAAAGGGAAAGGCGAAACCACATACAACTATTTTTGGATCCATAAAATTAATAGTCCCTGGAGAAAAATCCATCAGTAATCCAAGCAGAATTCTTATTTACTCTGGTAGTTAAGCAGTTATACATATAACAAAATCCAATCAAAACTGGTCTAGAACTGTATACAAATGCTACTTGTTCTGGTAAATCAAAATAAGGTAACACTTAAACGGGTTCGAGGACATTAGGGGGTAATAGGCAACGAGGAAGTAGATGCTCTGGCAACATAAAGCTCCGCGACTTTGCCTGACTAGGTCAACTGCTAAAAAACATCAGTCATGATGGATTCTCATGCCAGGGAAAAAAACCAGTAAATTCATGGTCAAAATGCCATCAAAATTAATGATAAGCATAATTAACTTTGTGCCTAGGTGACTAATAACCGGATACTGCCAGGTTAGGCAATACCTACAGATAATGGGCATCTACAAAGACGAACTCATTTGTAGATTATGTAATGAGAAAGAGGAAACAGTCTCTCACATTATATTAGAGTACCTAGCACTCAAATTTTGGAGGTACAACCTCCTGGAGGCAGATAAATAATAGAAAGCCTCTTCCAGAATAAATCTGTTAAAGAGGATACTAAGCCTGATAAAGGTGATAAACTTTTATCTGATAAAAATGACCGGAATAATTCAATAAGTGTTAAAGGTACAACCTTAGCAAATATTATTGACCCTATCAATCAGTCGATAAATATGTATGTCAACTTTCGTTCTTTTAGGTCATATGCTTTAAAAGTTAAAAGAGGATAGAAACGGGCACTGTATAACTAATAAAAATTCGGGTGTCCCTAAATTCGTCCCCGAATATCTTTTATTGACATTAAACTATGACTTCAAAAAATAAAAACATAACAACTGATACGTTAATAAATAAGAAAATTAAGATAATATACTGTTTAACGTTTATGATAATATTTTATTAATCGTTCAGTACCTTTAAAAAATAAACTATAATTTCATTAATAATTTATATCATGTTCTAATATACTAAACTTAAGGTTTATTCTATTCACATTTACAAAAGTATTTTTTTGTTAAATTTCTTTTCATTTTTTTCAAATTCGCTTAATAATAAAATTTGTAGTTTTGAAAATTACTTATGCATACCAAATATATGGCAATTTAATATGCACTGCGTAAATTCTCTTATCACATATTTTGAAATATGTGTTTTACTTACCATTTCATGTGACAAAATCATAGCTGAACCGAATTGCAATTGAAAGTGATGGATCAACATCGTTATGATAACTAACGATAATGCATAGTAACTAACCAAAATTGATATACACACTAGATCAAAATACTTTTTGTTTTGTACTGAAATCATAAAAAATATAATAATATTAGTTTATATAGTAGGCGTGGGTAATTCATAATGTAAATTAGCAAAATGTTACTAGTTTAGTGCTAGAAAAAAAAAGTTTGAAGTAACTAATAATTTTATTAAAATAATATCAATAACAAGAAATAAATATGAGAAAGACCACAACGAGTTTTTGACTTAATAATAGCTGCATGAAATATCTTCCGAAGTAAAAGTTATCCCTACTCAAGAAGAATAACAGTAAAAAATGCCAGAATAAGTCGTAATCACCGCATGAATTATCTTAATAAAAAATATAAATAATTAAGAAGAACAATATTTGATAAACACCATGGAGAAAATTGAACAAAAATCAAATGTACGAGTATTATTAATTGGTTCATACCCTACAAGATAAGGCAAAAAAATATATAAAAAGAAAAAGAATTGCGTTGTTTGTACTAGTAACAAAAAACCTAAAATTTTTCTTGAGATTATAATAAATATTAAATAAAATTAAGCTTACCTTTTTGTCTTGTTTTTGACCAAAGTATAAAACAGAAATAACACAAAAATGTGGATATGTTTTGTAATAACCAAATAACTAAAACGAAATCGAATTTCCCAAACGATACATAAATTAAATCTATAGCTGGAGATAATCTGAAAAAAAGGATGTACAGATACATTTAGGCAATTAAATTCAAAACATTATATACTTGGAATTATGGAAAACTTTTATTATTGATTTATGAAAAAAAGTTATTTATTATAAAAAGTTCTGCATAGTTTTAAACACAAAATGAAATAATCAGATATCAATTTTTTACAGTCGGAAGTTTATCGTCAAAGAATATAAATTTTGCTCAAGAGTAAAGTACTTTTATTAAAAAAAAAAATATTAAAAATTATTTTTAACAAAAATTTTGAGACACAATATTTACTCCCAAATATAAAACAGGGGCTAATATCTTAAAACAATATTTTTTTTTGTAGCAAAGTTCAAAGTGAACTGTAGTAAGGTACAATTTTTTTTATAGCACACGAACAATAGCGAATCCTTTAAGTCGCACGAAAATGGCGATTCACGTTGGATTTGAATCCCTGAAGAATGTACTCCCTGGTACGAAATCAGTTTCCACAGACTATTTTAAGCCTATTTCACGGTTTTTAGGTAAAATAATAGTTTTAATGTAGTTTATTATGGTAGATAGAACGTCTGGCTCGTCCTGGAATGTGCCTACTTGTAACGTAAAATGTCACTTTTGGAACTTGTTACGTAAATAACTATTGCTTACCTTTACTGTGATATTTTTTCATTGTTTCCTGCTATGCGCCTCAGGTGTGTTCTCTCAAAAAAATGCCTGATAAAATTCGTTTATCGTTTGCAAATGTTTCTTTTATATCAGATACGTGATAACTCATAACCCTATATTTTAAATTTTGTAGGAAAAAATTACCAAACTTGTTAAAGCGATTGAGAATACATAAAAATTGAAATAATTTGAACGGATTAAACCAAAAGTTTTATCCGCCACCACAAGGGCGGCGATATTGCCGAGCCAGGCGGAATGGATAAGGCATTTAAATTTTTAGAGAAAGAAGAACCTAACATAAATTAAAATATTTAATTCTACTCATTTTGCTCTTATATGATCATATTAAGGCAGACGTCAGAGATCCTCATGCGGAATCACTTCCCGGGCAGCCAGCTTCTGGAGGATCGCCTGCAAACCTTTCCACTTCCACATGGTTCGTTTACACGACCTGTTAAGGAAACTTGAGGTTTGCATTTGATGTGATCACTCCACCCTCAATCTTAAGGGCGTTGAGGTCTTCCTACCCATACGAATCACCAGGAGAACATGGTATTTTTCCTTACTTGTTACAAAACGGGACAGAGGAGCTGCTGCCTCTTTTCGTGAAACTATTTCGGGCGAGCTCGCTGTGGTTGTGCCATAGGGCTGGTCGTATACATGCGGAAAGCGAGGAAGGTAAACAATTCCCTGCATAAATCCTTTAGACCGATCAGCCTTACCTCGTTCGTACTAAAAACAGTAGAGAGAATTTTAGATAGGCACATTAGAAACGAGTACAGCAGATAATTTCCCCTCAATCCCACACAATATGCCTATCAGGTTGACAAATCCACATATTTGGCTCTAAATAGCCTAATAGGAGAGATAGGACACCCCCTACAGCATAAAAAGGTTGCGCTGGCAGTTTTCCTCGACATTAAAGGGGTGCCGTGCCTCAATCCCTTTACGCTGCGCTGCTGCGAAGGCGAATATGCAGACTAATCTGCAACTGTCCGATATATCTGTGACATGTTTCGTTAAATGAAACACCCTGTATTTTTTATATTTTTAAATTCTTCCGGAGAAGCCTATTTCAAAAACGTATTACACCTATATTATAAACTAAATAGTTTTAAAATTGAAAATTGCATTTTTTCAACTTTAAGTGATTGCTCCGGCCAAACGACATAAAATCCGATAAAACGGCTTACATGTCCCTATCTGAAAATTTTTAAGTAGTACTTGGTAGTATATGAGAAAAATATATTTTTGCGTATCTCAAATAGGGAAATAGGGAAGCAGCTATTGTCCACCCACCAGTTGGTGTGCGGAGGAACAGATGTCTGTGAGAACGGTGCTAGTTCCTTTTACAAAAAGGGGAAAGCTTGATACGCTAGGTCATCCAATTTTGGAAAGCGTAACCGTTCCGTTTGCGAAGGAGGTAAAATATCCTAGACAGAAAACTTACCTGGAACACCCTGGAAAGACCAATCAATAAATCCAGGGCATCCATCTTAGAAGGGTGTGCGGCAAATCATGGAGAATGAACCTTATACAGATTTACTGGATTAGTCAAACAGTGGTCACATATGGCGCAGTAGCCTGATGGACGAAGGGGCTCCAGACTATTGCTGTGGCTAAGTTGTCTGGACTTCAGAGACTAGGTTGTGTAGCCATTAAAGGCAATGGTAAGAACTCTGGGTCTTACTCGTCTCCATATATTATTTGAGCAGAAAGCCAGAATGACCTACTACAGAGCCATGTCGGTGGCTAGTCAAATCGAGGGGGAGATTATATGGGACCACTCTGGACTGCTGCGAGAGATGAGTACTCACCACACTCTCGGAACTTATTATAATAATAATGCTCGGCTGAGAAAAATATCTTCTCAACCTTGGTGAATAATATACCATTCTTCTACTATTTACAATTTTAATAATTCGTATTTTTCCACTTACCTCACAAACTGAACTCAAGGGCAAAAGAGTCTTTCCGACATATTTTTCCCATTGAAAATAATCAACTAATTTCAATATAAACTATTGTTCTTTCTTATACAAAATTTTTATACGACATTTTTTTAAATACGTAAATGTCAAATGTGTCAAAATCAAAACTGACATAAAAATTTGATCTGATTGTTGACGTAATTTAAGACATTCACTTTAGATGCAACTTGTATGTCTGATCTAGTTTGCATATGCTACTAAGACAAGCGCTAGTGATGACGTAGGGGTCAGGGGTCACTGAACAAACTATATAATGTGTTATCTATCTAAAATGATCAACAATTTTTTATACATTCAGTAAATTATCCTTTTATATTAAAAAATATTTTCCCAAAATTCCATTTTTTTACAAATTCTAAAAACTAATAACAATCTTTGACAAATATTTCTTACTATTACATGATTTTTTTACATTTTTTTCCAAAATTTACACAATCCAGCGTTGATTTCATAAAACAAAACTTTATATCATAAATTTCTAATAAAAATAAATTTTCCATGTCAATATATAAATATATTATATATTCATCAATGTAGTTTTCTTACCTGCCAGTTTTCAGATACTCTCTCAAATTGACTCCAATTATCGTATACAAACTAACCGCAATTACTAAGTTGTATACAGCTTTACAATGTACGTTATCTTCGAATAAAGAGATGAGAAATGACCTTCTGTTTTCAAATGTTATTGGTGGTAATATATATCTAAAAACAAATTTAAACAGAAATAATAGAAATTTGTATTCCCGATATAAAGACCTACTCTGTATAAACTGAGTATTTCTATTTACTACAAAGTTATCTAGTAGCTTTTACAGAAGGATTTTATCATAATAAATGGCTGTGTCCGGTTTTTACCCATCAACCTATACGATAGATGTCGTGACTATCAATTATTTTTGCTAAGTCCCACATATATCTTCTCATTACAGTACCTTTCTATTTATGTCAGCTCTCTGGTTAAACTAATCCTTATTTTCTTAATAATTTATAATTTAAATAATTTTTCTACTGTGTACTTTACCATTACAAAATTTTTAATTTTCATGTACCTTTACCTCCCTTAAACCTCCACTTTTCCTATCATCTTTAAAATATTAATTTTCAAGCGTTAGCTTGTTCATATTAAATTTTACAGTTTGTTAATATTTTCCATCTCCTTTTGGACATGAAGATGTCTTGTTAGTCCCTCTACTTTGTTAATATATTATTGTGGTACATGCTTTTGATTTTTGTTTATTGATTAATTGTAAAATTGTTGCAATATGTAGACTGTTATGAAATATTAGAATAAAAGAAAATTGTTTTTATAAAAAATGTATAAAATTAAATAAATGTTTATTATATACTTTATCTACGACCTTCCTTAAAAACGAGCATTTTTACACTTATTCTAGTCCGTAAGTATACACAATTTAAAACAGTGCATAAAAGAACTCGAAACTATTTCAGTGTCGGACCGGTATCATTTGGCCCAGCGGGCAAAATTTCAAAGTGACCTTCCTCCCACCCCAACCTATACTTTGTAATTGCAATATTTGTCTTATACCGTTTAAAATAATAAAAAAGAAAATATATAAATATTTTTATTTATAAATTGTAAAAACAAACACACAATGCATAAACATTTCATTTGTCAATAATAAAAACATAAAACAAATTTTTCAGGTAATAAATTAAATTAAGTTGAGCTGATTTTAGTAAAGGTGAAGTTGTGTATAAAATGTAAAAAAGAAGCATGAATCACTAATAAATTTTGATGGAGGTCAGATCTTAATCTTGTTTTTATTATTTTTAATTTGGAAAAAGTTCTTTCTCAAGAAACTTGTGTCGAAGACGAGGTTAATAAACATTTATAAGAAATATGCAAATTTCTGTAAGCTAAGGAGTGCAAGTTATATTTATGTAAAATATAAAACAACAATACATATACATAGCATATTTCTGGGATGTATTTTGATTTTCTATATGAAAAGTATTTATTCTAGCTTCATCCTCACCATTTTTATCCGAATCTGAGGATGACACTTTTATTGATCTATACTTGTCTAAATCTTCTTGTTTAAGCTGGTCGTAGTTTTATCCAAAATTTAGTGATTGCTTTAATGTATCAACTTTTATGTCGTATCTAAACTAGCAAAGTAAGAACATTCTTAATGCCTAGATAGCCTTGTTAATCGAAAATCTGAAATGCAAAATCTGTATTGATTGGTTCGTTATAATTTTGATTTAAAATTATTTCATTCCTCCCATTTGATGTATTACTGATATTTCATCTTGATAAGATTCTCCAGGAATTTTTTTATTCTCAATCATGTTAACGAAAATTCAGTTTCCACCAGAATATCACAATTAATTATATTTTCTTTTTCGTCAGTACCATTAACAGAATTTCCAACACTATCGACGATGACATTATACTGATCAAACATGGATTCTATACTTTTTTTATATTTTTAATAATATACAAAGCTTGTTGAAAATTTAAACCATTTGTATGTAAATAATTAGAATTTGGTGTTAAATAGATATTGAAAGACACGTAAATAAATAAATGATACCACAATTGTTTCGAATTTAGTTGGAGTCAAAAATTTTTTTTGTTTCTGAGCATGTCTCACTGTCAAAATCTTCATTAGTATAAAATGAATGTAAAACAATTAATAACGAGGAATAGATTTCACTTTGCTGATCAGTATAAGAGCCAAATAATATTTCTAAAACTCGATTTACTTGTTTATCTATTCTTGTCTGTATATAAAGGTACTTTTCCCTCTACGAATTACAAATTTAAAGAAGTCGTAGATAAAATTTTGCATAAGACACGTGCGCGTTGTAGTGCGCAAAAACATTACTTTACGCCCTTGTATCATAAATAACTATTACAGAACTAGTGCGCTAAATAGTCACTACTACTATTTTTAATATTGTTACAAAAAAATCTTACCTTTTTATTGCTTTTTCTTCGTATTTATAGTCATCTTGTTTTACTCCATTATTCTGATTATATTGGGGATCATTATTTACTTTCGTATCATAACTGTTACGGTTCATTTTTCAGCTAAAATATAATTTAGTAATTTATTGTTTTATAAATTTAAATTTACAAATTATTCACAAATATGGTCGAAGTAAGTCAAGATGGAAGACAATTTGAACATCTCATCTGGAATTAAAATAAATCACAATAATATTATAATTTCTAGTTATCTGTTGTCATTCAATAATTGAAGTTTAAATAAATTTAATTTATTTTCTGATTGTAGTTAGTTAAGAAAATTTAATTCAGCTATTTAATAGAAATTGAATGTACTTAAGCGCAAAGTAGAGTCCATTTTTAAATAAATTTATTTAAAAAAATTATATTTACAATCAAAGTTGAACAGGACCGTTCTTAGGAAAAATCCAAAAGTACAAATCATTATAAAAACAATTATTATTCTACGTAGTTCAGTAGAGAAAAAATCGGCTGTAGACCTGATCTTACCTAAAATAACAATTAATATTCTGAATAGTTCAATAAAGAAAAAATCGGCGGTGTCACCCCAGAACTTTCCCGGTTCGGCTGTATAAAATACTAAGCATTACATTAATTTGTCTTCAAACTAAAAAAAAAAGACGAAAAGCCTAAATGTGCATATTTTTCGCCATCAAGCGGCGAAACTATGGGAAATTCTAAAAAAAGTGAAATATAAAAGTTAAAGGAAATTTGGTACACTATAATTTTGCACTAAAAAATTTTACACCAAAGTGCATTGTTTGTCCTCAAAATTTGGAAAGATTACGAAAAACTACACGCACATTTTTCCATGCTCTCCAGTGGCGCAACTATTGGAAGTTCTCGAAAAAGTTTGATACGAAAATTTTAGGAAATTTTATGCTTTAAAACATTTCAGTACAACATTTTGCACTAAAGGGTAGGTATTGTTTGTCTTTGAAATTAAAAAGAAATCGGTTGTGTCGCCCCAAAACTTTCCCGACGAGTATCCACGAATACATTTCAGATATTTAATGTTATAGTTTCAAATTTTGATATTTTCTTATTTTTGAGAGGTGACAGTTGGAGAAATAATTTTGACTGTTCTGAATAGAGTTTTTCAAGGGCTTTCAAGTGACATATTGCAAGTCAAATTCCGTAACATATTGCATCTGTCATTTTTTGATAGTGACACTTCCGTTTGACAGATTTCGAACAAAAATTAATGGATTCTTCAGACGGGTAACCCAAACCCATATAACAAATTTCAGCTCAATCGGATTAAACGAGTGGCCTTTATGGTGGAAGAATATACACACACAGACAGACAGACAGACAGACTTCCATCTGGAAATGATCTTAATCATCTCAGGTGACCTCAAAATGGATATTTTCATCTTTATCTCGAAAAATTTTTTTAGCTCATTTACAATACTTTCCCTTCTCGGAGATTTTCAAAAGTAATTTCACTAAAATTGACAGATTTGCGATTTCCACAACTTTAAATGGTTACGATCAGTTTTTTCAAAAATATTTAAGAGGAACTGTTTTATGTTAAATTTAAAAAATCTGGATTCGTTACTTCAACGCCCTGTATCTCGAAATCTAGCCATATAATAGGATTGCGCCCATGGACATTTTTAATCCGAATATCAAGTACTATAACATATAAAAAATTCAGACAATTTGACGGTACTCTATATCTATAACGAATTACGAAATCCCAATATTGTTCAATTGAACTTGCGCCACCATGTATAGGAAGAGAGTAAAAAGATAGACGTTAATTATATTAGTTCAAAACAAGAAAATTTAATAAATTCCTTAGCTTAATAATACAACATTGCGATGAAATTTTTAATAAATATTAATTTTATTTGATCTTTATTCAATAAATGGTAATTTGATTAAAATATGTTAATTATATTACTACGTTTGTAATTTTTATAATTATTTAAATGAATGTGTTTTTCGAATAAAAATTATTGAAGTTGAACTTGAATCAGGAATAAAGTCTAATAATTATGTAAAATTTTAAGCTCGGAAAGTGCGTCTTTGTCGGCCTAGACCAGAAAATTGACGTAACTGCTCGGTAAAGTGACACAACCGGGGTGCTATTTTCAAACTCATACGAATGAGTTTCGCATACGAATATATCATATTTTCGAGTGAAAATGTAATATCTGGATTTTGAAATAGATTAATACGTTTCTTATGCGGATTTTTCCGGTTGAAATGCATCGCATGTGGAAAGAATGTTCGTATGCGAAATTATGAGAAAATGTTGGAAAATAAGTGAAAAGAACGGGTAAATAGCAATTAATAGGTTATATGCTATATAATTTTGTGTTTAAAGTTGAACTCGAATTTAAATCTAAAAATATGGATAATCTGAACAACTTTATAAATATCGCTGTTATGGGGGCCCTGGAAGAGGTCGATATTCTTGCTCAAGTGCGGAGGAGACATATTCGAGTATTTGATTGATTCCTTGGAAGATTTTGTCTATTGAGTATGTTAAGATATACGGCTTAACTCATTTAAAAATTAAAAAAATAAATTTTGAACAGTACTTTATTATATGAAATGAAAACAGAATTAATAAAAATGAATACAAAAGTTCTTCAAATCAACACAAAATGAGACAAAAACAAAACCTCGCTATTTTAAATCAACTATATAATTGAACATCAACATGTGCGAATATTAATTTCACCTAAAAATTAAATTCGATTGTCGTTTGAAAATCGACCAACTTAAAGATGACCGGAAATATTTCGCATACGATAATTCGCATGCGGAAAGATTCGTTCAACTTTGAATGAGAACTCTAGAATGGAATAAAAAATTGACCATTGACCTATTTTAAAAACTATATGCTCTAAAGCAAAAATAGCTATATTTTTCATTTCTTGTTTTAAACTTTAAATTTTCTTCATTAATTCATTAAAAAAAAATTAAAATTGAAAATTTAAATTTAATTATAATTATTATTTTATTCTTAATTTAAAAATTATTTAATTAATTAAATAGAGAGTTAAAAATCGTTTAAACCTATTTTATCGTATATATTATTCGACACTTTCTTTATCCATTTATGATGGCAAAGTGTAATAATCGTTTAAATTGGTATTAAAAAAATGTAGATCGGTAAAAAAAATAAAATTACAGGTAACCTTATTAAGAAAACTGAGTTAACAATAATTTAGGGTAAAAAAAAGTTTAAAACTGAAAATATCATCCCCATTAATAACTAAATTTCATAAGTCGAATGGATGACAAAAAAATGACCTTAGAACCTTTATAAAAATTAATTTTTATGGTTACATTTTTAATCTGAATGTAATAAAATATATGGTAAATTTGCATGCAAAAATGTTAAAGCATTTTAGAGTCACATCAGAAAGAATTGTTTTAATTTTTTTTTTAAACCATTAAATAGGTAAGTAATTGTATGATTAAATTTACGACCTACCTTTATATTTACATACACTCTGTATTTATAATAAAAAAATAATAGGCCGATTATTATTAAAATTTAACATTTAGTAAAAGAAAAAAATAAAAAAATAATTAAAAACTTTGGGATACCACTGCAGAATTAAAATATAAAACGGCATTGATCAGATGTCAAAACAAGAATGGTATAGGTATATATATTTATTCCTCGAGCATAATATTTAATTGAATAAATTTTACAAGCTCACCTTCGAAAAGATGTTTCACTGCTTAAAATTCTTGATGTAAACACCATTTTTTAAATTTTTTGTTTATTGACTGTAAAGCAGAGGTGCATTCGTAAATAATCCAGAAGCGTTATGCTAATTTACGCGATAACTTTATTATTGTAGGTAGGTAGTATAGGGTAAGATTATATATAGTCTATTCAAAACAAAAACCGTTGCACGTCATCGTAGACGAAATAATAAAACGGCAGCAAATAGAGCACGCAAAAATCCCTTTCATGTATGAACGCCACTAATTGGAGGTTTTAGGGATATCGTTTCTAAGCATAACGGCCGACAAGGATGTTTTTTCTTATTGCAAATTATCAAATTATCGATGACGTGCAACAGTTTTTGTTTTGAATAGACTATCGAATGCAAAAGCAAAATGTTGCCGTGACTCTATTCAAACTAGATACAAACCTAAAAGTACTGCGTTGAAAACATAAAATACACGAGTGCTCCCCTGCTGCGAAGTATGTTTTTCTAATCGCATAAATGAAGTTTTATCTACGTAATCTACCTTCTTTTTGTAATTATTTTTTACGTAAATTTTTTCAATATGTAGTTCATATTTATAAACGGCATTTAAGTTAATAGTTATTTATGCAACAAGTGTGTAAAGTGAAACTTTTTTCATGAATCTGAATTTTGTCGCACGAGCCAGAGGCAAGTGCCACAATCACATGAGTGATAAAATACACTTTACACACTAGTTGCATACAATATTTTTTCTACTACCAAAAAATATGTAGATATTAAATATAAAATAAGCAATCTACTACAAGAAGCTTTTTTGCACAATCTTGAAGTTAACCAGTTGATTTTTGGCACATAGAATCTTGGCAAGATAATAAACAAAAGGATATTCCAAAAAAACATGTTGCGCATGCGAAGAAGTTACTTTGCAAATTTTATTTAACTTTACGCACTAATGAAAAAAATTACAATTTACACACTCCGTAAGTACTTTACGCACGGTAGTAGAAAAAAACAGTTTTAGAATATTTGATTTATACATTTGACCAATATCTTTGTTGTTCAATTAATTTAATATAAACCCTTCAATTATCGGTATCTTAAGACTGAACCAACTATACAAAAAAAAGAAATGAAATAATTTTGTTAAATGTAATTTTAAATTTATTATAAATAAAAAAATCAGGGGTATTCCCACCCAACTTTCCGAAAACTCCTAGTAAATTAATTGATTAATGGATTATTTTAATTTATCTGCATCAAAATATATTAATAAAATTAGTTCACAAAAATTAAAAAAAACTAAATTTTTTGTAACTTTTTATAATTTTGTATAATTTCAAAAAGTATTATTTAAAAATTCACAAATAATGTACTTTTTGATCCCTTTCGGATTTACCATTTTCGATAACACAAAAGGACAAAAAAAATTAATTTTGTTTATTTTTGCTATAATAATTACAATGTTAAATTCGACAAGACTAAAATATTTTCTAAATTTAGAATTGTATATTATCTATGGAATGGTATAAATCCCATTTTAATATATTTAATATTTTTAAAGTTATTCAATTTTTTTTAAACTTATATTAAATTTCGAAAAAAATTTATGAATTCTACAATTTTTTGAATAAAATTTAAAAAAAAATCGCAATTATAGAGTTTTTTACTACAAATTTAATGGTATTTTTTTTAAATTTTTAATATTAATATTAATCTTAAAAAAAATTAAACCTTTTTTGAAAAATTTTAAAATCAATAAATAATTAATATCTCATTCAATTTTATTCAAAATTGTGAACAGACCTTTTTTTAGGTTTTCTGGATCAAAATGCATTAATAAAGTTAGTTTATTAATAATATTCTATTGTCACCGGCCATGCCGTTGTACTACAATGTCGGATCGTCAATCAATTTGACTTAAATTTATTGATTTTATTGTTATTATGGATCAAATTTAGATCAGTAGTACCTGCATTAGCTATTTTCTATTTTGCAATCTAATTTTAAAAGAATTTAAAAAATTTTAATCTTGTCATTTTTTTAAATATTTCTGGTGGGGTATCGCTTTGACGAAGGCTCTGATGATGGAATATGCCGAAAGCGCTTAGCCGAATTTTATAATAAATTTAATTTTTATACAGTGAAGTATTCGTTTTCACTCTTCACCTATTATTTAATAGTCCAAAAGATAAATACACCAATACGGGAATATTTTGCATTATCTTAGACTGTTCAGTTACAGTCAAATATTTGAATAATTTAGTTTTTTGTCATTGTGGAACTATAGAGAAAATTATGTTTTTTAATAAATATTTACAAATTCTTGAGTTATTTTATTAATTATGACACGTTTTTAACAACTGAATGAAATAAACCCAAATACTGCGAAGGTCTTTTATTTTTAGTTTCAAAACAATAATTTATGTTATTTCGTTCTTTATATTCTATTCAAGTTGATTAATAAATAGCAGTTAACCTTTCAAATTGTTTATTTTATTTCCGCTATTTTAAAAATTACTTACTTTACCGACCTATTCAAAAATTTGGTGTTTAATGTTATTTTTGTTAAATTGATATATAAAATATTAAATAATAATGCAATTTGAGGATGAGAGAAGGACGCAAAGCTGTGTGCACGGTTTTTCTAAAATGTAAATATCTCGGTAATTATACAAAAATTTTGTGTGAAAAATAACTGAATATAACATTCACTGAATTATTTTTATAATTTTAATATTGAAGAATACCGACACCACTAACCAAAACTACACTTTTTTATCACTCTACGTACGTTTCGCTAACTGTGTAAGCATCATCAGGAGTGTTGATGGAAACTCAGTATTAAAACCATATGTCCCTCCTGAAGTATCAGTGTATTAGTCCCTCCTGAACTATCAATTTAAAAAATCTGGGAAATCAAAAAGTTTTTACTTTTTTGAAAATAAATTTAAGCGTATGTGGACAAAATCTAAACAAAAATCATTTTTAGTAATTTAGGTTTTAAGATTGATTCACTATTTTCTGCTTTATTTAACAAGATATGGTGCAAGCGCTAATTATTATCATAAGCGCCTTTATCACATGCTAGATACCATGATGATATTTACCCTTAAATAAATCCTTACTCAACCCTATTCAATTTAAAATATTTTTTGATGGCGAACTGGCCGGCGGCGAATTTTCGGTCGGCGAACCGGCGGGGGCGATTATAGTCCAAGGACTCACTACATAAAAAATATATTCTTAATCATAAATGAAAACCCAAAATCATGTACCACAAAAACATTTATTAAAATTTTTTTGTTAAAGGCAACTAGTTTCGGTTAAATAACCATCTTCAGGAAAAGAGATTAACAGGCATTAAATGTTAAATAAAAATTAGCATATTATAACAGGGTGTGCTGCTTCTAAGTAAAGGAGGAAGGTTGGATAATAATGAGGGAAGAAAGGGGGGTACATGAAAAAGTAAAAAATTAAACTCAAGTGGGTAAAAACACTAATTAAAGTAAAACGTAATTAGAATAAAAATTGAGTAGTAAAAGGGGTTGTGAACTTAGATTTTTCTGAACGCCCTAAGAGGCGTCCCATCGTGACTAAGTTCACAACCCCTTTTACTACTCAATTTTTATTCTTTTACTTTATTTAGTGTTTTTACCCACCTGGGTTTAATTTTTTACTTTTTCATGTACCCCCCTTTCTTCCCTCATTATTATTATACCTTCCTCCTTTACTTAGTAGCAGCACACCCTGTTATAATATGCTAATTTTTATTTAACATTTAATTCCTGTTAATGTCTTGGCCTGAAGATGGTTATTTATCCGAAACTAGTGGCCTTTAATAAAAAAAAAAATTTAATAAATGTTATTGTGGTACATGATTTTGGGTTTTCAATTATGATTAGTCTAAATTTGTTTGTTTGTAATCGCGTAGCCGAGATCTAAAACGGAGGCGTGGGGTCAAATTTAATTTAAAAAAATGTATAATGTACTTGGATTCTAATTGTAGAAAAAGCTTTGTTTCATATTTAAGAAACGCGGAAAAATATTGACACATACTTTTCTGGGACTAACATGCCATCAAAGGAGCGTAAAATTTAATTTGACAAAAATCGCAAGCTCCATAAATTAAAATTATTTTGTTTTAATATTTAATTATAAAAAAACAATTTACCAAATGGCAGAAAAAAAATGGGGGCTAAAGCTATGACAAACGATTTGAAAAAATGCGGTATGTTTCATACAGTATGTCTGAATAAGTTGGCAACAAATGGGAAACTTTTTTATTATTCTTTTCACAAAAAAAAATATTCATAAAAAACTATGCATCAGATAGAAATCAATAATCAAGTATTGAATTTTTGAATATTTAATGATATACAAGGAAAATAAAACATATTGATTTATGCTGAAGAATAAAACGCTTTTAATTTTAAATTCAAAACAAATGTCATTTGATATTATTTATAGGAATTAAGAATTATGTTTGCTATTAAATTTAGATTAATGTTCTTCTACTCAATTTAAAGTAAAAAATTCACAATATACTTTATTATTTGTTGGTTTATTTATTAAAGAAAATAAGTCAAAACTAAATTAAAAATAAATACATTTACTGACTACGGTCATATTTTTAAAAAATGGATATACAAATATGATTACGAATCGATAAATGTTTCGAAAAAAATTACTACGGCAGTCGACGTGTTAACATCGACATTTGATCGAAGGACCAAACAGTGGCAACACTGTTAAATTATTATTATATTATATAACTCCGTTTCAAGCAGTTACATTAATACCACTAAATAATAATAATAATATAATGATAATAATATAATAATAATAATAATAATGTAATATTAATAATGTTTATTTACAAAATGAAAGAAAATATAATGTACAATTACTATACTAGTACGTAAATAAATATAGAATGCACCACAATATTATAAACTGCTCGTGGCAAGTTCCTATTTGTTTGAACTTAACAAAGTTTTACCCCATATGTTGAATGTACCTCCAGAGGTATATTTAGTTGACAATTTAACATTGCTTCTATATATGTTTTACCCGTTTAAATGACCTTGTACTGAGCTGATCGAAAATAACTGACGTTCTGACATCATATTTGAAAAACTTTTTTGGTTATTTAAAAAATAAAAATGAATACTTTCACAAGGTTTCATCAAAATCGAATGGAAATTAAAAACGAAAAAAAATTTAACTATGAATTTCCTAATTTTTCAAGAAAACTTTGAAGTTATGGTCAAATGTGACAACTTTGCTGTTAAACGTTTTTTGATACGACATCAAGATTCGCAAAATAACATTTTTCACCAACCTCCAGAGCGGCGTCTTTTTCCATGTTCTTTGTTACCTTCTTTATCATTTCCCACTGCATGTGTGTGGATATCAAATAATTGTTGTAAAAATGTATCTTGCCTGTACTATTATTAATGCATTTATAGGATAATTATTTTTTACCAAAACTGATTTTAGAAAATAGCATTCGCTTTTAGTACTATTTTTATTTGAACAAATTTTACCCTATACGAAAATATTTTTATTTTCTTTCAATGTCTAACTCAAAATTAATTAAAGGCTTTTCCTAGTTTATATATTTTTTAAATGTATCTAAATAATAGATTCATCGGTACACGAGTCAAGGAACCATACCCCTGCCAGTATTGTTATGGGACGAGAACTGCGACTACCATGTGGCCTGAAGATTGGGTGTCCCCCAGGAGATCGTAGGCGAGGATTATGTCAGCAAGTTACGGCAAAGAAAGAATAATATCTATCAACGAGCCCGTATAAAGGAAATATATGACGTCAAAGCCGAAGATGGAGAGTTCCAACTGGGTGATCGTGTTTGGCTGTATAGCCCGAAACGTCGTCGTGGATATTCACCCAAATTGCAGAGTTCTTGGAGAGACCTTACAAGATTTAAAAGAAGATCAACGATGTCGTTTATAGAATTAAGAAACTTTCTCGAGGAAAACCAAGAGTTGTACATTTCAATAGATTATCCCCTTATGCAGGAAGCCATGACAGCAAAGATGACCAATTCCAAGTTCGCAGCATCCAACCACCCGATGACGAGTGACCTTCAAGCAATTCATGGCATTGTACTCAAATGGACAGAAAGTGCAGTACGGCGTGACCAAAGAGGAACCACGAGAGCTTTTTGAAGTGCCAGTCGAGTTTTCCTTGGCTCATTGCGTGGCTAAAGACCTTCAAATGTCCAGAGGTATCGTCAAGAAGTTCGCCCAGTTTCAAAATCTAAGGGAGCAGAATCCATTGATGGGAAAAGTCTTTCAACTCGAAGATGAGCATCTATTGGGCAAAAGAGGCATCTTCTATTTGGTAAAAAAAGTTCTCGCATGATAAGTCAGCCTATCACGATCTTTGGAAGACTTTTATAGAACTGAGGAACGTGATGATGACCAAGTACCTAAGGAATTTGGCGGTACCAAAATTAGCCTGTGGAACAGATGGATACTTGTATGCTGTCTCAATACTCGCAATTCAGACTTGAAGACCATCGACTGTTACTTCTTCCGAACGCTCTGGTGCCGGAATGGGGAGTCCTGTAGATACCGCCATACCATAGTGTGCCCTGGAAGACGAAATGATCTTAAGGAAAGGGAAATGTAACGTGGCCGGCCCTTTGTACTCACCGCGCTCGAAAGATACTACAAACTTGTAGAAATCGTGACGTCACTATTCCGGATGTCTATGGAAATAACGCGATAAGTCGAGATCGATCATTATAAGTATATATACTTTGAGGAGCCGGACAAAAAGAACAGAATACGATCGCGCGCTAATATAAATTAATCATGTTAGTTGTGTTTAATATAAATATAACATTATGGATTTAAATTTTGTTTAGAAATAACCTATTCTTTTAAACAAAAATATTTATAGGTATTTAGGAGATATGAAAAAACACATTTCTAAGACACCAAGATGTGAAAAATAGAACTGGATTTGTATTAAAATAGAAGTTTAATTCCAATTCAAATGTTTTTACCTAGCATAAAATTATATAGAACCAAAACAGTCCCATTATTCCCAGAAAATCTAACAAATCAAATCATTAGGTAATTGAGAACAAACAGAAGTATCCAAGAGTTTCAGTTATAATTTTGTTCGTAGAAGCTTATTGATCTTTCAAAAATATATAATAGTTAGCTGGAATGTTTTGTTACAAGTTTCTTGGTATATTAACATTCAAGTTTAAAACAATAGAGAGAAGTTGTTGAGTTTTTGAATTAAAACTTCGTGGATGAGTTACGAATCCTTTAGAGAATGTAATATTGTATAATATGTATTAATTTGAAGTAGATTAATATTTGTATTAGCTATGTCATTTTAACTATTCTTTTTAAACTAGATATTAAAATATTTATTACAGATAAGAAAATAATTAAATTATATACCTAAGCATAGAAAGAAGTGCCTGGGGTACCAGGACATAGTGAAGTAAAAGGCAATGAGAAACTCAAAGTATCGCAAGGAATTAAATAGATGTCACTAAATATACCTGTTCTGTACGGAATTATCCTATCAATTTATCAGATACTTTAATATCTTTTAGGTTTACCAGTTTTTTTTAATCTAATCGTATTAAAAAAATAGTTTTTGACCAGAAAAGAATTTTATAGTATTTTAATAAAAATCGTGTCTTTAATACCCAAGGTGACCTTAAAGCAATGATAAACAATAATTTAGTAAGTTAAATTGAGTAAGCTTATTATCTGCAGTGGCAGCACATTGAAGCTGAAATTCTAATCATTCTAACGGATCGATCTGTTTTAAATGCTGGCTTGATGGGGATGACGTCACAGCATTATTTCGATTCCAACGATAACACTTTTAAGGGCGCCCAAACTAAAATTCTTGTCGAAACGGCAGATCTAACTAGTTGATCTTAATGGTGGCATCACAGCGTACTCCAACTCTTATACTTTGATTATATATCCAAAAGTGATTATTATATTAATTTTTTACTACCTATATTAAATAGGATGGTAGCCGAGTACGTCAGGGTTCATAGTATGGACGTTAAGATCGAATTTTCGATTAATTTAATCTAATTTAAAATATCGCATAGGGCCGCTTTCCCCAAAACGTAAGTAAACTTGTTTATCTTAAACCAGTTTAAGTTATTTCTTTGGTCACTTTCCCCACGTAATAATTAGCAAAGATTAGTTTAAACTGTTTTTATCCTCGAAACCAGGTGGTTAGTAGTTCTGTTTGATTGTTCTTCATCTGTTATTTTGTTATGATTAGAGGTTATGGTAATTGACAAGTGTTAAGCTGAAGTGAAGTAATCTATATTAAGTGAATATTTTGTATTTTCAAGTGTTTTTTCTTTCCACGATTTTCAAATCAAGTTTTTCTTTTTATTATTTTTGAATTTTAAACATGGAGTACGTTAAGGTTGGAGCCGAATTAACTAAGAAAGAAAAAAGAACCAAAAACTTTAAAGTTTCTGAGGTTAATCTTCTGTCTAAGATTTAGTTGCAACTCATAAAAGAGTGTTAGAGTGCAAAAAATCTGACTAGGTTACATCGAAAGACAAAGAAAAGGTGTGGGGAACTATAGAAGAACAGTTTAATAGTGACAGTGGAGTTTACTTTAGGGATTGGAAAATGTTAAGAAGTAAATATGAGAACTTAAAAACGAAAGTTTGCTGAAGAGAAAAAATATGTTTCTGGAACGGGTGGTGGACCCAACAAATGTTTGGACAGTTCCTAAACAGACATGAAAGTTAAGGAATTAATTAGTGATTTGCAGGCTCATGGTACACCATCACAATATGATTCTGATGCACAAGCTGACATGTTGAGTCTGGGAGTTCGTTGTCCCCCAAGAGCAATAGAAATGACAGAAAATGACCTTCCTACTAATAGTACGTTGGCCATAATGAATCTTCCAGTAGTATTCGAGGAGATTGCGGATGGATCTTCAACGAAAACAAGTAGGCCTAAATTCACAGGTATGGATATTCCTGAAATAACCACAAGTAAACAAATGAACAAGACTTATGGCTTTGGAGAAAATTTTAGTGCCAAAAAACTGCGCACTAACGCTTATTCACCCTTGAAAACGAGCAGTAAAAAACTTCAGAAATAGATAAAACAGTGGCTGGAAAAAAATACAAGCTTTGTCTACAGCTAAAGAAGAAGTTCTCTCCATACAAAAAATAATCAGTGAGAGGCAGCTTCAAATACAAGATAAAGAGCACGAAGCGAAGATGCTATTTATGAGAGAAGAGCATGAGAAGAAAATGCAGCTATTACAGCTTCAAATAACAAAAGAAGACCTAGAAATTCAGTTAAAAAGGAGAAAATTAGGATTAGACTAGGATAAGTGCAAGGCTATTTAATTTGAATGTTTTTCTTTTCTTGGTAGGCTAATTATTATTTTTCTTTATTGTCATGTACTTAATTAATTTTGTATGGTAGGCCTAATGGAAAAAGCTAAGCTACTGTAAAATTTTTGTAACTTTAGTCCTCTAAAATATTGTTCAATCAGATGATTCCGGGTTATCCGATTTACCATGTGGGCAGGTAATCCAGGGCACTAAAATAAATCGTGTGGGATTTCAAGAGCTTCAATTGCTGCTTCGACTTCTTCTAAAACAGGAAGGTTGTCTTCATTTTCATTAGTACAAATATTATGCAACACTGCAGTTGCAACAATTATACTCTCAATCCTGTCAATATTCAGTCTAATTCCAAGTGCAAGTATGGGGAATCGATGCTTCCAAACCCCAAAACAAAGCTCAATTGGATTTCTTGTACGCACTTGAAACTCCTGAAATAACCTTTTCTCAGGAGAATCGACAGTATCTAAAGGCGGTATTAAATAGTTTTTACAAGCGTAACTGCTGTCTTAAACAAGGACACTATTTTCATACTCCCCATTTTCAAGCTCGTGATGTAGTTTTGAAGACCTGAAAATATGTGCGTCGTGGGTTGACCCTGGCCATCTAGCAACAATGTTTCTAAATGTCAGGCGCGAATCACATACAGCCTGAACATTAATAGAAAATATGTCTTTACGATTTCTATAAACTTCAGCATTTTCACCCCCAGATGATTGAACCTTTACATGAGAGAAGTCTATGGCTTCCAAATAGTTAGGAAATCGAGCGATTTCGAAAAAGCTTCGTTTCACTTCTCATACTTCATTAGCACTTGATTGCATTCTAATTACTTCTTGGCAAAGCAATGCAATACTATGAGATACTTCTTTAATTATTTTGCTCATTGTTGAATAATGTATTCCACTCAACTCTCCAATGTTTATAAGAAAATTACCTGATTATACTGTAGTAACAAACACAACGTTACAACTTTGTTTTGCTTTTAGGTTATGTATGATGTTAGCACACAAGTAAACAAAATTTTCGTTTAAACGGTTTTATGCAGTTAAACCGTCCAGCTAGGTTGGTTTAATCTAACCGGAGGTTTAAACTAAGCAGGCACTCTGGAGAAAGTCATTTTGAGTTTAACCTTTGGTTTAAACGAAAATATCAGTTTAACCAAGTTGAGGAAAGCGGCTCATAGTAATTTAAAGTTAAATATTGATTAGAAATTACCACTAAAAATTTGAATTTAGAGCCAACTATGGCTTCATTACCATATGAATCCAACGACCACTTTTTTTACTACGGAGCTGAAAGCTACATAGTATAACTACTTGTTTGATGTTAATTAAGGAACAAGAAGTTCGTTAAATTGATATAATGAATCAACGTCAGCAAGAAATAAACATATTTTCATGAGTAGCCAGAGATAAATGAATTTCTCTTTCACTCATGTTTCTTGCAAGCATAACATACGTCTATTTGAGAAACTTGGAGTTATTATCATTCCTGGAACATCCATAGATAATATAATTTATCTTACAAGATGATTCGAATTGTAAATTAGTTTTGGTTTTTTCATAATTTGAGATCATATATTTAACCAGAGTTAGTTATTTAATTACTTAGGTTTACTATAAATTCTATACCAGTGTGGGACCATTCAAGATTAGATATGTATAATGGTCCATTAAGTTTTGAATTGAAGATACAGGGTAAATTATATTTTTGGTTTACAATCGAATTACTCTGTATATTTAGATGTTTTGATAGTTTAGTGAGTAAAACATAGTTTATAGTTTATTTTTATGTATGAGGGAATAATAATAAATCAATGAAACATTGCTGATCTATGGGAATAAGAAATATTTTAGAAGATAGTTAAAATATATTTTTTAATCGATATATCTATAGTATTTCAGTAATAAATAACATTTTGTATAAAGTTTACATAAAAAAATATATTAAAATCGTAAATTGATATTAAAAAGTCCCTCCAGTTACATGATGTGATTTCCAAGAAACTGCGAGACCAGCAGAGATAAGAAGTTTCCAGTTTCTTATATAATTTCATTTTTATAGCATTACAATTTCATATTTTATATTTATATTCACTCTTGATTAAGACTTCATTCGTTCATCACGTAATTTATATTTTGTAAATGTTAAAATAAAATTTTTAAAAAAGCTACTTTTGCTCTTCGATCTATTTCTCTCCTAATGACGGTAGACGCAACGGTCCATTGTAGCTAAACGGTTAATATTTTAAAAATCTTGTTTATTCGTGGATATCTGGATTGATAAAGGCTACATTCTAGAATTATTTTTAAATATACATGTTATTCGAAAGAAGTGTGACCTAGCAAAGTTATACAATTTCTTATTAAACACCTAGGGGAGACTGGTGTTGTCAGTTGTAACAAAAATTAAATTAAATTCGTGATCTATAGGAAACCAGCTACCACAGACTCTCTTATCAACTTCCACTCCATCCATCTCATGTCACATAAGCTTGCTTCCTTTAACAGTTTTTTTTCTTACAGCCTTTTCTCTTCCACTTTCTCAATCTGCACTCACTGCCGTACTAAATATCACTAAACAATTGGTTTTAACATTAATTGTCCCCTAGAATCGATTAGAATGTTAATATAAATATAAACTTAACTCTCCAAACCTTCTTGGTATGTCTCAAAGAGACCAGATTTTTTTAGGATTTTTCTAGGCAAAATTTCATATATAATATCTAGTCTTTCAAAATATAATATTAACGTACCGTTTAAAATTAACAATAATCTTCAATCTTTTCTAGTAAATTTTAAGAACAAAATTCCGTCCCTTTACCATTCAGGAGTTTTTAAGCTCTGGTGTGCTAATTGCAATTTTGTCTGTATTGGTAAGTCAGGCAGACGACTTTCAATTAGAATTAAAGAAAACATTAGAACCAATAAAGACACAAACATTACCAACAATCCTTCCTCAATTACCAACCACACTCTTTCCTGTAAACATTTCTTCTCTGTTTCTGTCTTCAAACTTCTTCATGATTGCCAGAAAGCGAATAGGCTTAACCTCCTTGAGATGTAAGAAATCAACTCTTGTCTACACAACGTCAATTGTAATTGCCTACATAAACAATTACCTCCTAAATAAAATAACAATTTTTTATCTGACTGTTCAGGGTATTTTCTCTCCCCTTATCTTTTAACAACTCCTCTCCTTTTTAGTGGATCCCCATCGCTTTACCTTCCCAGTTCATAGCTTCATTCCTCCTGGGGCTCTTAGTTACATTCCTTTATTCTTGTCCTAACCTTTCTTTTTTCCCCCTGTGTCTTGACGTCTGACAACGTCTTCTTCTTTTTTTCTGTACATTTTCTTATTCGTTATTCTTCTTTCTTATGGTACCTATACCGTCTATACAACAAGCGTTTTATATTTTTTTTTCACAGTTTAATAATACTATTAAAAAAAAATTGTTTTAATAATAATTGTCAAAAATTTATAATTGTCAACTTTTTTCTAACGTTTCACACTGTACCATCATTAGCATTATTTTTACTACGTTATTTATTCCCACGTCCCCTCACACTTTGGGTGTCCTTTACTAGTGTAACTTTTCCCAAGTTTTGTTAAGTTATGTAAACTTTAAACGATACTTGTGATAAGTTCCATGGTCGTACGCCACTTTTGGATAAATTTTACTGAAAAATTATCCAGAATTCTTTAAAGCCACATTTAAAAGTAAATATGTTAAAAATCCTATAAAAATCTTAATCCAATATATTTATTATTTCGGAACAAAATATGCAAAAGTCAACTTGTCTAATTACGTAACTTACTAACGTTTATCATTGTTAGCTGAATGTGCTTTATCTGTCTCCCTCAAGCGAGACGATAAAATTACCTTACCAAAAATATATTCTAATCTTGTGAAAAAGAATAAAGTCACATCAGGCCACATTTCAAACCAATGAGATTCATTTAAATTCTCACTCGATGAGGTAAAATAGCCTAACCGCCAAATACCATATAAATTCATTATTGGCTTTTCAAGCAAGACAGTCGCATGTTACTCTTCAAAATGGTTTAGTCCATTATGACTAAAATTCAGTATTCTTTAGTTACTTAAGCAAGACACTCGCACAAAAAGTGAATAGTGCGTATTAGCAGTTATTTGCTAAAAATAACCCTTACAGTTGACGTTAATTTTGCTTGTTGTTATTCATTAGGTAACTGATTCAAACCCAGTTATAAGTTAATAATAATGATAATATAAAATCCAATATTTCATTGGTTGGTCCTTCGATTATTGGTTGATATTATCACGTCGACTGCCGTAGTAAATTATTCCAAACTTATATGGATTCAACTTCTATTGATGTTTATACATACTTCCCTGCAGATACCCCGCACCATGAGAAATGTCATGAGAAAGAGACAAGACATTATATACAAAATGTAAACAAGGCATATCTAATAATAAATGGTTCCCCTTTCTTTCGTTTTTGACTGCCTCCACGGATACAGTTTTTATTGCGAGCTCTCTGCCCCATGTTGGTCATTTCAGCTAGGAGGTGCACGTTTTCCTTAGCTAAAATTATGTTTTTTATAAAGAAAATATTATATAGTTTTAAATAATTTTTTAATGGGTCTTACCTTTGTGTGATTTATATTTTCCCTTTGAATAGTTATAAATAATGAAAAGTTCAGCTTTGCTGCTGTCTTTTACTAATTTTGAACGTTTTGTATCTACAGCCCTGATGATGGTTTGTAACCGAAACTAGTTGCCTAATTATAATTTAATTGTTATAGTACCTAACTGTGTACTTTATTTTTTAAATTACTTTGAGTTTTATAATTTTCGTTTCCCTTTAATTATTTAACGCCTCAGAACTATTTTTCCTAGATGTATTTTTTTAGAAATTATGGCATAATAAAATTAAATCATAAATCAACAGAAATGTTTTTCTGAACCCAAACAATATAAACTTAATCAGTAATATAGAAAATTAACCATCACTCCAGTTGAGGTTTTTATTGAAGTCGAACTTTTATCTAAATATTAGATGAAACTCTGGAGGGAAAAATTAGTTTGAAACTTTTATTAAAGGTTAACTTTTAGTAGCCAGATGATTAAATTTTGCTTCAAGATATTATTATTTATATGATTTGGCAGTGATTTATTTTGCGGTCATGCGTGACATTAATAAAGCTCAGGGCAAAACTTCATAAAAGGATCGTTCTTTTTTAAAAAAACTACTTTATTCGGAGCAGGTCTTTTGACAAAATGGTGTTATCGTGTTAAAAAATACAACGATATTTTTTCTCCTTGCTGATTATTTCCATTTGTAAAAGCACTACATATTAACCTTAATAAACAAAGACGTTTAAAAAACGTCCTTTTTATGGAAACATACTTTTGAGGACCTAACAAAAACGTTTTTACTTGTGGTTTAAAAAACGACTAAAATAAAACGTTTAGAAAACTTCCCTTTTATGATTATTTCTCAAAACATACTTTTGCAGACCTAAAAACTACGTCTTTTGGATGTTTATGAAGTGGTAATAAAAACAACTTACGAAAACGTTTAAAAAACGTAACTTTCCGAATTTTCTCAAAACATTTTTTTGAGGACCTAAACAAAACGTTTTATGACCGTTTATACTGGTGGTTTTAAAACCGACTGAAATAAATCGTTTAAAAAACGTCCATTTTATTATTTTTTCTCAAAACATACTTTTGCAGACCTAACAACGTTTTTTGGACGTTTTTTACAGTGGTTATAAAAACAACTTACAAAAACGTCTAAAAAACGTAACTTTTTGCCTTTTTCTTAAAATATGCTTTTGAGGACCTAAACAAAACGTTTTATGAACGTTTATACTGGCGGTTTTAAAACTGACTGAAATAAATCGTTTAAAAAACGTCCATTTTATGATTTTTTCTCAAAACATACTTTTGCAGAATTAAAAAGAACGTTTTTTGAACGTTTTTACTGGTGGTTTTAAAAACGACTCAAATAAAACATTTTAAAAGCGTCCCCATTGTGAATTTATAAAAACCTTTTGACATGGACGTTAAAAAACCATTTAAGTACTAGGTGTTTTTTATCGTAGGTTTCAAAAACGTCTGAGTAGTGTAGCTTAAACAACGTTTTTTTTTATTGATGACTTCGGACGTTTTGACGACATATTTTGGACGTTTCTTTATGTTCATTTTAAAAACGTTCTTGCACAAATGTTTATAAAACGTTTTATTTTGGTCCTCGGACGTTCTGACGTTAAATGGACCATAAAAAAACGTCAATCGGACCTTTTGTGGTATTAGGGTTATTCCTGTTGATCTCCCTATCAAAAATTTTCATGTTCACAGATATGCGAGGATGAAAAGTCAATTAAAGTGTAAAAAGAAATTCAATATTAGGTTCCTCTTTTTCTATTTCTTGTAATATCCCACTTATTTTGTTAGTTAGTTCGTCTTTCATATTTACAGTTTTTTTCCTATTTCTCTTTATTACTTCTTTTGATTATTGTTCCTTTTTCTTTACATTTCCTGCTTATGTTCGCTTATTTTCATAAATCCGCTCTGCATAACCTGTAATAATGAATCCATTTCCATGAAATTTATCTCTTTCCGTTTCTTTAGAACTTTCTTGTACTTTTTGTTCACTTGTGTCTTTAATTTCTTGATCAGATTTTATAATCACTTCTTTCCATTTTGCATTTTCTAAATTTTCTTCTCTTCTTCAAAATTTTGTCCATCTTTTCCTATGTTTTGTTTTTTCTAATTAATACTTTTTTTCCAAGTTTTGTCTGTCCATTTCTTTTTTCAAAATTTTTTCCATTATTTTCCTTCAACTTTTTCTCTGGTATAATTGAGATTTGTTCGTCAATATTTTCTGTATCCGGTAGTTTTACAAGATTAAAAAAATACATAAATAACAGGTTACATTTTTTGGTTCAAACATGAAGATTTCAGAGAACTTCTCGAAAATATGAAATAACATTAAATAATGCCAAGAAAATTATTACCAGTAGAAATGTCAATAATCATTGTATTAAACAAAAAAATGTGACCACACCGTATGTGTTTCTTTGAAAAAAATATATTTGAAAACTTCTTCCTTTTAAACAGCCATTTCATTTTCAAATTAGATTGGCAAGCGACAATTAATATGATTTTTCCCAGAAAATTTAGATTTTATTAATATTAACCTTTTTACTAATCCCCACTTTGTTGTGCCCAAATGCTATGATGTGTTCTTTTAAATTAGATTTGGTCGTATATTTCTAACCTGAACGGTTTGGAAATGTTGACGTGTGATGCGGTAGCTACAGCAAATTCATTTATAGTATATGAAAATATACTTAAAATTATTCACAAAGATAGGCTTGGCTAACTTAGAAACCCTACGATTACTAAGAAATAAATTTTCAAAATTTTCAAGTGACGTCAGCTACATTAATTAGTTAAAGTAATGTAGATGGCATGACAAGGTATAATTTACGTGTTATGCCCCCTCCAAGCGACTCCCTCTCTTTCTGTTACTCCCTGTTTCTTTCCACATTATAATTTTTGTCTCATTAATTTTTTTTATATTATTTATAATTATTTTATAGAGAAAGTTTTTTATATTTTCTCGTTTTTTGTCAGTTTTCTGATTTTTTTTGTATTTTTTTTTGGTTTTTTTGCTTTTTTTTTCGAATTTTTCTAATTTTTCCTCACTTTTTCCTAGTGTTCTGTTTTTTTTCTTTTGTACTGTAATTTTTTCTTATTCCTCTGACTTTTTGTGATTATTTTCGATTTTTCTGCCATTTTCTTCGAATTTTGTTGCGATTTTTTAATTCATCGGTTTTTTAAATTTTTTTTCAATTTTTTTTTCGTTACAATTTTTTCTTGTTTTTTCGCTGTTCTTTGTGTTTTTTTTTCGTTGTTTGCGTTTTTTTACATCGGTTTTTTGAGCGCTTGGTCTTTCCGTGTTTCACAATTTTATTCTTCATTTTTTCTAATATTTTTGTTTAAATTTGTTTTCTGTTTTTCTTATTACTCCAATTTTTTTCTGATTTTTTGGGTTGTTAAAATTTTTTCTCGTCTTTTTGACATTTTTCTGATTTTTTCCATTTTTTTTCGATTTTTCTCATCTTTCCTCATTTTTTCATCATTGTTGTTTTTTTAGGATTTTTTTCTTATTCCTTTAATTTTTGCGATTATTTGCGATTTTCTTCTTTTTTTAAGTCTTCGTTTTTTCTCATTTTTCTAATTTTCTGTTTTTTTTTTTGGTTTTTTTCGAATTTGTTCTAATTTTTCCTCATTTTTTTGCCATTGTTCTGTTTTTTTTATATTTCTTTCTTTTGTTTTCTCATTTTTTCTTATTCCTCTGTTTATTTGCGATTTTTTTGCCGTTTACTTGAATTTTGTTGCGATTTTTTTTTAATTCATTAGATTTTTTTAATTTTTTTTTCAATTTTTTTATAGTTACTATTTTTCTGTTTTTTTGGTTGTTTTTTTTTCTCTTCTTTTTTTTTGCGTTTTTTTTAAGTCGTTTTTTGCCATTTTTAGCGCTTGGTCTTTCCATTTTATAATTTTATTCAAGATTTTTGAAAATATTTTTCATTTTTGCCAATATTTTTGTTTAAATTTGTTTTCTGTTTTTTTATTACTTCGATTTTTCTGATTTTTTGGGATGTTAAAATTTTTTCTCGTCTTTTTCTTATTTTTCTGTTTTTTCGTTTTTTTTGTCGATTTTTTCTCATTTTCCACATTTTTTCATTATTGTTGTTTTTTTTTCTAATCTGTTTTTCTCATTTTTTCTTATTATTTTATTTTTTTGCGATTTTGTTCTCATTTTTTTGATATTTTGTTGAGGCTTTTTTGCAATTTATTTCAATTCTTTCGAATTTTTTATTTTTTTTACTGTTATAATTATTTCCGGTGTTTTGTTTTTTTTTTAATTTTTTGTGTTTTCTTTTGCGATATTTTTCGATTTCTTACGTTTTTCTGAGTCGTTTTTGTTGCGATTTTTAGCGTTTGATTTTTTCGTTTTTTTTCCAAAATTTCTGATTTTTCTTTAAATTTTTTCCTATGTTTTCAATTTTTTTTCTCCAAAATTAATGTTTATTATATTTCGCTTTTTTAACTTCTTTAAAACTACATAAAAATAGTGACTGGTAATCAGTTTCATTTATACAGTAAAGCGTCTTTTTTCTTCATTTTTTTTTCAAAGTTTGAGATGTAAAAATTAATGGTTTATTTTATTTTTCGATCTACAAGTACTGCTACATCCGATGTACTGCTAGTCACGGCGAAAATAAAAACAATATAATTTTCTTCTTTTCTCATGTTTACATCTGGCCTCTAGTGATATGGAATTCAGTTCGTATATACTGCCATCTCTGAACAGTATTATCAATTAATGTAGATATTTTTAATTTATTTATTTTTTTAATAAAATATAGGTTTAAAAAATTTATAAATATTTTTCTAGGCATATTTGATAACAGACTTTTAAGTGCTAATTTTGAAATTTTACATAATACGTCCCCATTATAGGCCGTTAAAATATGGGAAATATATAAGTATGCATATTCTAGGAGACTATAAATATTAACATGTTTTAGATATGTACATATATAATAATACCCTGTATAAAGTGCTTTTTGACAACTTGTATGAAATGATCCATCGCTAATCTAATTTTATACGAAACATAGCACACGAGATTTACGTGTCTACGGATTCTTGTTTACATTAAATTGTGAATTAAGCCACTCGGCAAGTCAAATTTGTAATTTACACGATGCAATCATTCGTGCTATTCTTCAACTAACAATGCATTTCCGCGAATTTAGAGTATTTTTAAATTAATCAATCCATGTATTTTGGTTTATTAGCTAGTATTTGTGTATTTTTATTAACAATCACCAACAATTTTTTTACTGTGCAGATCAAAATTACAAAAATTTAATTTTTACTTATTTTTCTTATGGTCATTTTAATCATTAAAATTTCCCCAAAAGTATATTCTAAAATATTTCGATCTATGCATAAAGTTAAAAAAATAGTTTCACCAGAAATCTTATTCTCACAAAAGTGATTCTTTTATGTTTTGAAAAATGTTTCATTCCTTTATTTCTATTTTTTATTCTATTTATTTATTTACCTCCGACGTTTGAAGTCGCCTTCCTAAAGTTTTCAATAATGTGAACAATAAAGTCTTTAGAGGTTCTTTCTGTTTGATGTTTTATTTCAAGGTTTAATTAATCTTTTGTAATTCGAGATTCAGAACTTATTTAACTTAACTCAGATTTCAATAGGTTTTATCAGCAAGATCATTTCAAAAATGGAGAAAGAAAGTAAAAAAACGAAACAACTAAGTAATACAGTGATTTCAGAAATTATTGTCTCTCACGTGACTTGGTCGTCGCTAAAAAATGCCGAAAATCAATCGAAAAGTTAATAAGCGACACATGCGTATTTTAACGACTTTTTGATTATTTACTTGTTCTTTACTTTACTTGGCAATAATTTAATTAAATAAAGAGTTTTTCAGAACCAACCGATTTTGGTAATAGAAAACGTTTCTTATTTTTTTATACATTGAATGTGTCAATATTTTAGTTCTTGGCATGAACATTTATTATTTTTATACATATTAAAAATAAACTATAGTTATCTCTGACACTGGATGACATCTAGGGATATTTTTTTTATGTTCTGCCAATTGCTGAAATGTCCTATCGGTCACGTGGGAGACAATCATTTCTGAAGTCTCTGTATAATTATTGGATAAATTGCGGTAAATAAAAAGTAGTATTGCAGAACAGTAAATTGAAAAAAAGGAGTTGTGGTATACATATTAGGTACTGTCTTGAAATTTAAGTGTAGTATTTTTGGGTCTTAAAAAAATTTCATTTTGGTTTAGGTCAATTTCTTGAATACACAGAGACACAAAATTTTCCCTAATGCCACATTTTAAACTATTCCAATTCAACTGTATTAATTTTTCAAGTTGGGTCGTTTTTACATTTAAAATTGTTGATATTCAAATCTAAACGTCTCTCATAATAATCAAAATCTCCTGACAGTCTATCAATGTCATATTTTACTCTTATATAATTAATAATAAATGTTGTACGTCGCCTACGACCATATATACAGTGTTTCACTGCAAATGACCACAGGTTATGGGCCCAGTACCTAATTGTAGTTGAAATAGAAAGAACTGAGCCCTATTAAGAATAAGAGGTGGATTTTTTGAATTCACTAAGGGGTAAGTTACACTTTTTAGGCATTTTTTTGTATCAACTGTTTTGGAAAATTCATATTAAAATAATATTTTCGGAAGTTTTTTCTTGAAAAAAGTTACTTTTGATATATTTGACACAAGACCAAGGCAGTGGCCAAGTAAAAATTTTCCAAATATATGGATTGGTTGAGGTGCCGAAGCACCAATCCATTATCCAGCTCGATCGGATCTTAATCCCATGGATTTTACCATTTCTGGATATTTAAAATCTAAAATATACCAACGCGAAATTAATAGCGTATATTAGTACCCATAGGTACTACCTACAATTTAAATACTGTATGGTACCGCTCTCGAAAGATATTCATGAAAAAACAATTATCGTTAAGCACTTACTAGGGGTTGTCGCATTCTTAATAAGCGGTTTTGGACATAGGTTCATTAGACAAACATTACTTGTTTTTAGGTGTTCTATCACCTCTAGAAGTACCTATTGCTGGTCCACCTTGTATTTGTGCCATTAGGGCATTACATACTGTTGTGAAAGTCCTTAGATCAGTTGCTTTTAGAAAGTTCTTCCTACAACGATCTTCCCTTGATTCGCATGCGCATTCAATGATTTCTGTTTAATGTCAGAATTAGTTGATCTCGTGACAGGTGACAGTGATCAGCTGACTGTGACAAGTTGATTATTTAGTTATTCTATTTTTAAGTAGCGAATCAAAGCGAAGTTACTTATTGACTTTACAATGTCCATCCGTCTGTCTGTCTGTCTGTCTGTCTGTCTGTCGGTCTGTTCATCTCTTACAGCGATAACGGTTTACAATTTTTTACCTCTGTTTTCACCAATCGATATCTGGTTATAATAGCTCGCTCACCTACTATTTTCAGTCAAGTCAACTGCAACTGTCTGTCCGTTTACTCTAACCGGCAACAACGCAAGTCACGTGGTGTACGGGTCTCTTAACGATAGTTGTAAGTTCGGTGATCTCGCCTGAAACACTATTTATTCTTCTCCCCGGTATACGATATAAATTTTAATTTAAATAGTTTTCCCCGGTGTATAAAATAAATCCGAGTTTAATTAATGTTTCCTTGGTATATAATAATTTATAAGATTACAAATATTGTTTCCCTGGTATATAAAAAATAAATCCCTATTAGCTACGTGTCTATGAAAATAAGACGGGAGAACTCGCTGAAATAGAGCCTTGATCTCGGTTCGGGTTTACCGACAGCAGTAAGATGGGAGAGCTCGCTACTTTTTATCGTTTTTCTCCGGTAAAGGAAATATATGATTTACTTTATATTTTTTTTCCGGTCCATGAAATAAATCCTAATTTAATTAATTTTTCCCCGTATATAAAATAATCATTATTAATAAATTATTTTTAAACAAAATAGAAGTTTACCATAAATCACAATAAACCGCTAAACTCTAGTCTTGTATTCTTTATTTGGCTTGGCACGACCGGCATCGAATGTGGATCTGGAGCTGTATGCCTAGAATTAATCGAGTCGGAGTATAAGGTAATGATCGTTGCGTGTGTAAAGCCCGTACGCGACTTTCTCCATCTTTTGGACGGATATTTAACTTCTACAACTGGTTGCGTTTGATCTTATATTCGAAGAAAGGTCGCCGTCTTTATTATATTTTATGTATTCATAGTGCATTTTTGATTTTAGCTGCACGTGATATAATTTAACCAACTATATTAATATAATATTTTCATTAAAATTAATAAAACGTCTCGCGGTTTAACAACTGTCAAAAATTAACCGGGTATTTCGGTAAGATTCTGATAACTTGATTAGACTTATATTAACTCCAAAATGTGATTAAATGCGTTTATACTTAATCGAAAATTTTCGATGAACTCATCGTCTGTATGGTTTCCGGAAAATTGATCTAAAAATCAAGATCTAATAAAATTGATCTAAATGCATTTTTAGATCTTTTCTGTTACAGGTTTTATGGATATTTTTCCCTTACGTTATCTTTTATAGTTTTCTTCTCTTCCTATTTTTGCATTAAGGTCTTCATTTACGAGTTTTATGTCGTATTTTGGTATTACAATATAAAATTAGTTTTTTTGTTTCTGTATCTTTATCTCTAGTTGGAGAATGTCGATCAACTAAACTCATTTTTCTATATTTACCATGTATTCTTAAATAACACTGTCTCTTTGATATGCCTTTGAATTAATTCTATGATCGTTTTTGAAATCCTGTTGTGTACCAAAATATTTACTCGTATTCTCTCTTTTAAATGGCCTGTATTTCCGGATTTGTATTATATCTTTTCTTCCCTGCTTAGTTTCCTGTACTCTGAATTTTCCATGGGTCCAATTAAATTTTTTAATGCTCCTTCTTTGTAGGTTCTTGTAAGGTTCGATGTACCTATTTTTGTCTCTTTTTTTATGTTAATTTTAATTCTCCTTTATTCTTATCTGTATTTGTTACCAAAATTAGTTTCCTTTAATTTGGTTTCCATCTATTTTCCTTTTTATTGCAGCTTTCCTTCCAGAAATGTTATTGATTTTTTTATTACAGAGAAATATATTTTTAATGAATCCCATTAAACTGATTAATTTGTAACAGCAGATAAAAAAAATAACAAATTTTATCTTCCCTATCAAATTCATATTTTTAACTGCTCTTGAGCTAAGTCTATGAGTAATTGTGATCGACTAGTTTCAAACGCATTTTAAAATAATATAAAAAATATTAAATGAAAATAATGTTACTAACCGTTTTATTTTTTGTTTAATTTTCACAAACCACATGTAGTATAAAAACACAAATCCCGCGACGCAAATTAACTAAGAGATGATTAAACGCGCGCTTACCTTCATAACCATTTTAAATTAAAATCTGAACCAAAATTGGTAATAATACTTACGAGAAATATTAATATTCATGCACTTCCAAACTCCATAACCTAATTGACATATTTTCCTAACAATCTAAATTACCAGTTGCGACACCTGACGCCTGATTAATAAATAAATTAGGTACTAAAATAGTCTCATAACGGCATGGCGCAAATTACTAGCGCACCGCATTTCAAAGTCGCGAAGTTCTCCAAGATGAAGTTCTCAGTATCTCTCTGCTGCTGTTATATGCACAACCTGTTACGGGAGTTGCTCGCAACTCTGCGCGTTATTACGACCTAAACGCGCGACGATTTAAAATAATGGAGAAAAAAGAAAATTCAACGAACCCTCTGGATCATATGCCAATGGATGTTTGGAATATCCTTCATCCACTTTTATTAGGTGTTAATGATACGGAGATAGATTTAAGAAAACCGCACCTAAAAGAAGTTTTTGTTAATTCTTATATTTTTGTAATTTTTTTGTATGGGATGCTGATTTGTTTTGGATTGTTGACTAATTGTTTTATTTTGTGGTACATTACTAGTAAAAAACTAAAGGATG
The DNA here is from genome assembly GCA_963243735.1 of Neocrepidodera transversa. Classification (NCBI taxonomy): domain Eukaryota; kingdom Metazoa; phylum Arthropoda; class Insecta; order Coleoptera; family Chrysomelidae; genus Neocrepidodera; species Neocrepidodera transversa. The sequence goes on from OY725350.1 coordinate 7,216,499, forward strand.
AAACTTACAGTTTTCTTTTGAATAACGCCCTAAGTGATGTGGTTAAGTGTGTTGTTGTGTTACCACTATCTTTGTACGTACTTCTTGTCAGAAATTGGGTGCTGGGAGAGTTGTTATGTTCGTTTTTGCCGATGATACAAGTAAGTTATTATTATTTCATGAACTTCGATTTAATTTTACAGAATTCTAAAATATTGTTCTTGTATACCAATTTTTGATGAGTTATTTTTCACCAAATATTTATTAAATTCAGTCTTCATACTTTTAATACCCTGTTTAGTTTACATTTTTATGAACAAAATGTTAATCTACTTGGAAAACTAGATGTAATTGTAATTAATAATTTAAAAACCTGAAGAAAAAACATAAATAAAAAATATGCTTAAGTTGGAGCCATATGGGAAACTTTATATTATTGGTTTTATGAAAAGTTATTCTTGATAAAAAGTTGTGCATGGTCTCTAACCTCAAAATAGAAACATCAGATATCAATTTTTTTTTAGTCTTATACAAGATGTGTCGAAAAATGTGTACCTAGTACCTTTATTTTTGACAATTTCAAAAACTGTTATTTAGAATTAAAAACTTTGTATTAAAAATTTAGCCCCGTCTATCTAAGTAACATGTAAGCAACAAATATCGCTCAAATAGCTATTTATGCAACCAGTTACGAAAAGCCTAATTTTGTGTAACGCGTGAAAATTTTTCGGAACGAACGCAGTGAGTTCCGCAAAAGCTCACAAGTTACACAAAATTGCATTTCGTAACGTATTGCATACAAGATTTTTTCTAATTGTGAAGCAATAAAAAAAATATTGAAATAATCGATAAAAGCCTGAAATATTTGGTGAAACGTCTAATGAAATGTGCTCCAAAATAACAGCAAGTACGAGCAATAAAACAATTATGTCGTCGGGAATTAATTTAAATAATTGTGTTATCAATATTTGTAATAATTAATTAATTTATAAGTTATGTTCTTATCTTGTGTTATAACAGTTAAATAAATAGAATTCTTTTTGTCACTAATTTTGAAATCCATTTTTGGTCAAGAGTTACATAATATTTTACTTTATGTAACTAGTTACAAACAGTAAGACGTTTCATAACGTCTATCAGTTTTAAAAAGTGCCACTTTATGTGTAAAAATTAGAAAAAAATTAAACTAAAAGGTTATTGTAGAAAAAACACTTAAAAAAATAAAAATTCTTATTTTTTGGTGCAAATGAAAATGACTGCATACCTGAAAGTAGTTTTCAATTATGATCAACAATTTTAAGTAGGGGCAAGTGCTCAAAAACCCATAAATGTCCGGCTGTTTATCTCTTTTAAAAACATGATCACACAACGTTTACAAATAATGTTTAAAAAAATTTCTTTTTCGATATCTTTCTATTGCCTCTCAAGTGGTTTTTTGAGACATAGGCCTATGAATATTTCAAATGTTGGTTCTGTAATTGGCGAAAAAAATCACCTAACGTATCTTTTGAATTTTTTAATGAATTTGATATTTTTAGACAATTAGAAATTAGAAATGTATTCACCAAAAAATGTAAATATTAGAATACCTTAATATTATTACGGTAATGATATAAATTTAGTAACAATACTATTTATAGAAAAGAAACCACAAGATTCAATCAATGATATTATGAAAGAGGATTTTCTCCTCCGAAAGGATCCATTTTTTAATTTTCTTTTAAAACTATATTGAGGTTCAATGTGAGTGGAGCGTTTGCTCGCCCCTCCACTGCGGCCAACAGAGGCCTATTGTGGCTCACCTCATACAATCCACACCTTCTTACGAAGTCTATGGTTGATTTAGGTGAAGCTTTCTTGAAGTTGGTAGGCCCCAGCTGTACAAAACCAAACGTACGAAGCCTATTTATTTCCAGGGAAGGACAGGAGCATAAAATATGCTCCGCCGTTTCGTCTTCCACACTGCAGAAGCGACAGTCCGATGTTTGACTCAGACCTAGCTTCTTCAGATGGTACCGCAGACGACAGTGCCCTGTAAGCAGTCCAATTAGGATGCGTAGATCACTTCCACTCCATTCTATGATCTGCAATAGGGTGCTACCTGAGGGTTTGACTATAAACGCCTTAGAGTGAGCTAACCCAGGGATATCTTTCCAGTGCTGGAGAGTTTTCCTCTCTGCCCATTTCCAGATAGTGTCTTTGGCACTGCTTTTGGCTATGCAGAAAAATGGTTCCGGTCCAATGAACTCGGATTCTGCACCTCTTTTCGCAAGGGTGTCGGCTTTCTCATTGCCCTTCACCCCTTCATGCCCAGGTACCCAGAGTAGGGTTACTCTGTTACTGGTAGCAATGCGATCCAGGGATTCGATGCAGTTCCACACCAGCTTCGAGTCCAGCCGGTTGGAGCTCAGTGCTATATTTACTCATGTTAGTTTTCAAATAGAGTGGCAATTTATTTTATAATCTAGGTGCCATGTAGCGGAAGTGTTTTTATTTTTGAACATATAATTTATACTATATTAACTGTGGCTGTAACTTTTTTCTGTTGAACTTTTAACTAGTTGTGGGCTCAGATTTTTCTGACAATTCTGATTCTGAATACTCCTCTAGGCCTTTACTAGATGTTGGGTTTTTTTTTCTTGTTCTGGGTTACTCTGTAGTCTCTTCAGAAGTTATTTTGTCCGACGTGGCAAAAACTGTTCTCATGCAAAATATCTAATTTGTATAATGGGTACTGCAAGAGCCGGCCCGAACCTGTTCAAACTCAATAGGATTCTTCTCTGAAGACAACTAACTAGTGAAGTCAAAACCGGAACTCGATTTAGTTCGAGAGTTATAGCGGTTAGAGGCAGACAGACAGGCAGTCACACAGACAGATAAACAGACAGGAGATGTATAGCGGTTAGATGCAGATTGACAGACGTCAGACAAAACAGACAGGAGATTTATAGCGCTTAAATGCAGATAGACAGACAGACAGACGTCCGAACAGGATTTTTTCTTCCATTGTCGAACTCTGGGTGTTTAGAAACGTCGAAAAAAGTGATAAAAAGTATGGGTAACAATTTTTTTCGCCATCACGAAATTAATACTGAGACTTATGAGTCTCCGTAATTAAGAATCGCAAACGGAAATTTGTTTTTAAAAAATAAACAATAACGAACATTTTCGCGTCAATAAATAAACCCTCTGATTTATCCCTACAAATTCAGATGGAGAAATTAATAGGCGCCATTTGAAATTCAGGAAATTGTTGGAAATACAAAGTGACGTAGAAACCGTAAACATGAATGATTTCATTCAGTTAAGCGGAATTTGTTAGTTGAATAAATATTACTTTGGTGCATAAATATTATGAGATTGAATCTTTAATATAGTCTTTAACTTAGCGCATTTAATGGGTACAATAATCTCACTTTTTGAAATACTCATCTGCATTTTTACCCCTTAAAACCAATAAATGATTAGCAATTGAATGGTTACGTTAAAGAGCACGAGCCAGTGCATCAACTAATTGAGTCTTGTTCGGGATCCCGCAGTCCATCTAAAAATGCTTGGACTGCTGATCTTTCCATTAGATTTTCTGGTATTGATGGATAGGCATGTGGAACCAGATGGGCAATGTCAGCTTCAAATTCCTGTAGAGATTCGTTCGAATTCTGGTAGCGATTCTGTAGTTGGGAATAGTAAACGTGCACCAAATATGTTTGTCCATACCTCAGTTCTAAATGTTTGACTAGTTGTTTGTAGTCTTTTTGCTCCGTTGTATTTAGCGTTTGTAAAATATCTATAGCATCTTCTCTTAAAGCATTTTCTCCTGCAGACCATCCGTTTTCCTCAAAACTAATTTTTGAATCCATTTCTTCTACTTTGGCCTCTTGGTCCAAACTGTTTGTACTTTTAGCCCTTGATGGAATTCCTGCACTTCGCGTTGCCGCAACCTGTTATTTTATTTTGTTTATCTTGTCCACTGTCCGCCTAAACTCATCCACATTTTCGGCAATTTTTTCTTCCAATATTTCTGAATTTTCTAATAATTTATCTTCTAAGCTTTTTGAATATTCTTCCATTTTCCTTGAATTTTCTAATAATTTATCTTCCAAACTTTCCTTTAATGCCTTAGAATTTTCTGATAATTTATTTTCTAAACTTTCCTTTAATGCTTTAGAAGTTTCTGATAATTCTGTCTAAGCTGTTAGAATTTTCTGATAATTTATCTTCTAAACGTTTTGAATTTTCTTTAATTTTTCTCGAATTTTCTAATAATTTATCTGATAACTTATCTTCTAGCTTTTTGAATTTTCTTCCATTTTTTTCTACAGTATGTTCATGTAACCTCTACCAGGAACTTCAAACAAATGAATATCGGGATCGTTACCTTCACTTATTGGAGCATCTCGCAGCCTTTGAACTAATTCATTTTTTTTACCACCAGTTTCTAGATCCCTTTCATCCAGTTCCTTTTTTAAATCAACTACCTTCGATTGATCTAAGCACATCGTTTATGACATCTTTAGTTTATTAATTATTCACTTTTAAAGTTCTCAAAAATAAAACTTCACACCTGACACCACTGTAATATTTTTGTATTCGGGCTCGGTGAACTTAAACACTCAATATAATTATAACTAATTTATTTACACTAGAAACACAACTTTAATATTTATATTAAACACAACTAACAATATTAATTTATATTAGCGCGCTATCGTCTTCTGTTCCCCTTGACCGGCTCTTCCAAGTATATATACTTATAACGACCGATCTCGACTTATCGCGTTATTTCTAGAGACATCCGGAAGGGTGACGTCACCATTGCTGGAATATTCTCTATACTTCTCGAGCGCGGTATATACACAGGACCGGCCTCGTTACAGTATGTAGTAATAGCTCAGACTACTTTGACTCCACACCTGTGTTAGTAGTAAAAATATATGGTATATTTGAATTAATTTTATTTGAGAAGTACGGTTTACAAATTGTAAATGAAAGGCTCGAATGAGTACAGCGCGATTGGATAATTATTCTCATCAGAGCTTTCTTTGTATGATTTATTTGAGCTTGATGAATTTATGTATTTTGGGTTGGGTTTTACTTTGCGTGGATCCAAGTTTTGTTCGCTCGCTGATGAGCTTATGTAATAAAGGACGAAAGGAAATAATAGAGAATAATAATATAACAAATTTGCATGTAAAATATATTGATTAATTAAATTTATCTTAAATAAGAGCGACAATATTGCATTACAAAAATTATTACAACAAAATTCACCTGCCAAAATTGCATAAATAAATAAATATTAATTGTGAATAAATTAGAATAAAGCAACAGCAATACATAATGTTTTGCATGTACAATACACCAAAGTAAAATAGGATTAATTTTGTAAAAATAAATACAATTTATATTTGTTTTGCAATATTACTTGTCGTAAAACAAACCCAACTTGTGTATGAACTCAAATATGACAGAAAACGAGTTTTGAGCTAGTTCAACGGATTACTCAAACTTCCCAAATACACAAATGTCCAAAATAGAAAGTCAGCAAATAATAAAAGTAAAACAACCTAAAAGTATGACAAAAAAAAATCAGTCTAATGGCAGCTTCTTTGCTTGGCCTCTGGAACAAGTTGAAAATAAAAAGTTAACAATCAGAAGAAGAAATCACCTATGAGCATTTCTAGGTGTTGCGGAAAATTACTCGAAAACAATTGCTCGAAAGAAAATTGCTCGAAAAACTGTTCCTCGAACGGACAGTTTTTCGAAAGCCTAGTTACTCGAATAATAATATCTCGAATAGAAAATCGCTCCAAATAATAAAATAAGTTGCTTGAAGAAAATGTAAATAAATACAAAATAATTAAATGTGCCCTTAACGAGTACAATTAAATATCTATTATCTTCTCATTAGTTTTCTTACTAATGGTGGATTACTGGGAAGGAGTCTTTAGAAGACATAGAAATGCAGAATGTCAACAATCCGTAAGGAGTACAATCAAATATCTATTATTTTCAAATAATCTTCCCATTACCTTTCTTGCGAATAGTATGATAAGCAGTCCTTATAAATAACAAATAACAGATAAAGTTTATTGGAAATGTGAAGTTTCTAAAAAATTAAAGTGCTCCGCTCTGGTGATAACAATCGACAACAATTGCAACAAAAATAAATAATGTGTCCAATCACATAGCTGACGCTGCAAGTGTAGGAGCTGCTGGAGTATATAATACCATCAAGGAAAATGGAAAATCTACACACAGTTTATCATATCTACTGCATCAGAAAATGTATGGTAAAGCAGTAGCAGCAAGATTACCTGTAGTAAATTCCATCAAAGAAACTATCAGAAACATTCGAGCAAGTGTAAATTTGGGCCCCGCAGTTCCAAACCGCCGGCAAGACATTCAATTTCCACCTGAGTTTACGATCACTGCAAATGGAGAAGATTTCTTATTATATTATAAAGGGCAAGTGGAATATCGGATCATTTTTTTTTCTACTAGAAGGAATTTACTTCTTGGAATCATCCGCACACTGGTATACCGATGAAACCTTCAAAACGACTTCACTTATTTTTGGGCAATTGTATACGGTACATTGTTTACAAGGTAATAATGTTGCGCCACTAATTTACGCGCTTCTACCAAATAAAACCGGAGAAACTTATTCTGAAATTTTTCGCAAATTTAAAGAATTTATATTTGATGCAAATCCAGAAACAATAATGAACGATTTTGAAAGTGCTGTAATTAATGTCGTGCATTATGTATATCCTGAAACAACAAGACACAGGGGGTGTTTTTCCATTTATGTCAGGCAATTTTCCGTCATATTCAATCGAATGGTTTGAAAAGCAGATATGAAATAGATGCCGACTTTACACTAAAAATTAAAATGCATTAGCCTTTGTACCTGAAGAACATGTGATTCAGTATTTTGAAATTTGGAAGACGTCGACGTCCACCTCGTTTTCCTTTAAGCATGTGGAATTGTTAGCAAGGGGTACTCTTCAAGGTGAACCAAAAACTAACAACAGCGTCGATGCTTGGCACAGAGATTTCCAATAGTAACTTTCGGCGAATCACCCTAGCATTTGATAGATGCTATCAAATGACAACAAAGCCTAAACGACTTAAAAATAAAACAATTTTTTTCTGTCATTGAACCTCCAATGGGTAGTCGTAAATATCGATTGTGCGGTAAGAATAGGGCGCATAGTGCAAAATTTTTAGTACAACGTAGATATTGAATGATACGTTGCTCACAACATTGGTTAAGTGTACATATATTTTTAAATAAAGTTAAATAAATTTATTCCAAGTGTAGACAAATATAAACAATACATTTAATTATTTTGTATTTGCATAAATTTTCTTTAAATAACTTATTTTATTATTTCGAGCAATTTTCTTTTCAAGATATTGTTATTCAAGTAAATACACTTTCGAGAAACTGTCCATTCGAGGAACAATTTTTCGAGCAATTTTCTTTCGAGCCATTTACACCAAACCCATTTCTAGACATAGAAGCGGCCTTCAACTCAGCTTCATACAAATCCATAGTGGGAGCTATATGCGGTGGTGAGAAGTCGCTTAGAGCATTACGCGATAGGTAGATTTCATGCTTCAGCATAGGAATGTTTACATTACTCTTTACAACGTAAGAAGGGAAGTCGCTGCATCCAAGGGGTGCCCTCAGGGCGAGTACTCTCTCTACTTATGTGGTGCCTGGTGATTGATAACCTTCTTAGCGAGCTAGAGAGAGAAAGTCTCTAAGCACAAGCATTTTCAGGTCACGTAGCAAAATTTTATGCAGTTGTATCGAATAGAATGCAACTGTAACTCAACATTGTAGAAGGATGGTGCCGGAAATAGGAATCAATAACGAATCCGGCAAAAGCATCAGATACAGGGAGATAAAACCTAAACATAAAGGTACTATCCATGTGAGGAGGATGGGTGGTGGGGACAAAATGAGGATTCCGCCCGGAAATGGTGTATCGGCTCTATACTAAGGTTGTGAGAATAAACGTGACTTACGTTTCCATAATATAATGGCATAAAGCGCCCAGCTGGAACACAACTAGGCAGCTGGGCAAGCTACAGAGAGTAATATGTCACTGTTATTAAAGGGGCGGTTAGAAAAACGCCAATAGATGGAATTTCTGCTCCGCTATACCTAGTAGTATAAAAATAGGCACTGGCAGCAACCTACAGGCTAACTTTCAAGGTAAAAAGGTACTTTACTTTGTTGATAATAAATAACTAATATGATTAAAGCTCAAATTTTTTTATTATGGTTTCGTTCAACGAATAAAATTTGAAATATATCAGAAGTAAAATACTAAATGAAAAAAAAATGTTGGACGCTAGTCAAATTGATTTTTTTTTGATGTAATGAGAAACAATTGACAAACAAACTATGGTATATTTCAAAATCCGTCCTTTCTTTTTTTAGGTTAAGGAAATTAAACTCAAATTAAAAGTTATATTTGTTTATTTTACGATAAAAATTTCAGAGATCTTTCTTTTTTTTTCTTGGCTTGTTCTTGAGTTTTTTCCTTATCTTCCTTCTCCAAATGAAACTAGTTAGCTTAGTCCAAAAACATAGTCCAGGAATAAATGTCGTCCAAGAAACACTAGCTTGGTCCAAAAGAACGTAATCCCAAAGAAAAAAAAATAGGCCAAAGGAAAAAAACGTAGTCCAGGAAAAAAACGAAGTCCAGAGGAAAAAACCTATATAAAGAGGGAAAGAAAGAAAATTGTCAATTTACAGCACAGACTATATATAAGTCAATTTGTTTGACCGAAGAGGCAAAGAGAGAGAGTTGGTAACAGAGAAGGGAGTATGAAGCGAGCTGAAAACAGATAGACCGAGTAAAGGAATAATAAAAATACAGGGTGGTACAAAAAACGTAACAAAGAAAAGAATACCATTCCATGATTACTGAATGCCTCTCTGCCACAATTTTGTGAAACCTTTTGAGGTAAACATACCTGTAGGGACAGAAAAAGTGAGATCAGAACTTGGAAAAATCAATAAGTCTGGTTTATAGACGGGTCCAGAACAGAAAATAGCACAGGTGCTGGATTCTACAATAAGAACTCAGGGAGAACCTGCATTCTATGGTAACGGTCTTTTAAGTGGAAATGACTACAATAAAAGCTTGTATAAATGTGATTTTGCTGGAGAATCCTAGAAATATAGGTTGGATAACTCTTGAGTGGGGGCCTGCGCATAAAGCATAGAATGAAATGAAAAGGCAGACCGACTGGCTGGTATAGGAACCGAAAACATCTAATTGGACTACAACCCACATGTGTTATTTTCTACCAACATGTAAAATACATATTGGACCAACACAAGTAATACTGGTTGGAAGTTCCGATACTAATACAGTCCAAAGCACTTATAGGAGGTCCACCCAAGAACAGACATAGTCTGCTGTTATGCCTAAATATACGGGAACTTAAAACTGCACTAAGTGTCTTGACATTACACTTCGGGCTCAGAAGACAAACTTAAAGAGAAAATTAACATTAGACCTATTCTAGACTTTGTCAAGAGTACTGGACTGATGTAAAAACTGGCGGGACACAATATGCCATGTGGGATTTCCCACTCCCGATTCAGGTAGTAGAATAGAAGACAAAATTCTCAATTTATCTAAATATTGAATCGGCGATATAATTCTCATCCACATCATATATTTTTTGAACTTATCGTTATAATGAAATCTAATTTGTTTGCATGTCAATCAAAACCACTCAACAATGAATTCAGGTAAAATTTCTGAGATTTAGGCCTCGTTGATGTTACATAGAAATTTGGTTCAATCGATACGTTTAAAACGGAATTTTTGGTATTGGGAAAAATTGTACATTACTTTCATTTTAACTAAAATTAACGTGCTCTGTATAATTATCAGTAATTATGTTATTTATTTGCGAGAGATTTAATTATATTTTTAATAATTTTTTTTTGATTTCCGAATTCTGAATTTCTACTTTTAATTACCAATTATCAAATTCACATATTCGTGTTTTTTATTGACGATTCGTCAAAGCATGAACAGGGAAGTTAAAAATTTGGAACTGAACTTTAATCATGTAAATATGAGTTAAATTATTATCGTTGTAGTAGGTTTAATACCTTTTTTTTATACCAATGAGAAATCTAGAAAAAGTTTATTATTATAATGTCATTTATTATTATTATTATTATAAATTGTTTGGATATGCTATTATTTTGCCAACGTGTAAAATATCATATTTCAAACTTGTCGAATATTCTACGATAAAAATCGACAGAAGAATAATTGTGTTATTTATTTTTCCTTTTTTGTGATCCCAAATAAACGTTTGAAAATCCCTTTGGGAGAAAAATAATCGGTGATGTTTATCTAGTAGAATGGAATATTTTTTTTAGATGATGACCCGGGATACAAATAATCCCTCAATGTTTAAGTTATTTAAATATATTTTCTTTCGAATTATGAATAAGATAATGTAAATAATATCTATATTCAGGATGTTTATTCTATGAAACAAAAGTTTTTTATTGCTTTTAACATATGTAAATTAAGAGTCACTACTCAATTATTAAAAGTTTTTTTTAAACTTTTTGCCTAATATATTAAAGCTAAGCTTTTACGAAGCTATGGTGTATGTGAAGTTAGCCCACCCATTTTTCGATTGTTTATTTTTTTATATTTTAAAAATTTTCACCAAATTGTTTCAGAAAAGTATTCCTTAAACTTAAGAGGGGGTTAACCTTTTATAAAAGATCAGAGTATATTTGCGGGGTGAAAGGCGAGGTAAAAATACAGAGCTATAAAGGCGTGACCTGATGATAAAGAAATATATATTTAGTGTCTCTGTCATGCGGCTTTGCGTAAAATTATCGTAAACATCTGATCGTCTGAGCGAAATAAAATCATAACACATTTCGAGTAGTCCTTTGTAAGTGACCGCCTATCGTTCCGGCTGACAAAGATATGGTATTTTAGTTCGGTTTCTTATATTTTACATTTTACTTGGCTCCGTAGCTTTTCTTTAATTTTTAATCATTTACACCAGATTACATGAGATTTTTACTCTCTCGACCCACCATCCGAGAAGGGAAAGTATTGTGAACGAGCTAAAAAATTTTGTCTGTCTGTGTGTGTGTCTGTTTGTCTGTGTGTCTCTGTGTCTGTCTTTCTGTGTTTGTCTGTGTGTATTCTTCCACGATAGAAGCGCTTGAATCAGTGATGAAAAATGCTTCAAAATTCGCTTGCAGTTCTTCCAAAAATCATTTTTGAGGGTCTAATTTTAGATAGATCTTAACAATATTTTTTTATCAATAAAGGCAAATGTATAAGTGAGGCATCTCTCAGAGTACTTTTTTGAAATAAACTTTTTTTTGTGAGATAAAAAATAATGAATCTGGTCCATTTTGTCAATTGAAGAAAACTTCAATTGTTTCTCAAAAATTAAGAAAATCTTCGAGATAAATACGGAAATATCCATTTTGAGGTCCCCTGAGACGATTATAACCATTTCCAGATGGTGTGTATTCTTCCACGATATAAGAAACACGCTTAATCCGATTAAGCTCAAATTTGGTATATGGGTTTCGGTTATCCATGGGAAGAACCCATCAGTTTTTATTCGACATCTGTTAAACGGAACTGTAACTGTCAAAAAATAACAGAAGCAATATGTCACAGAATTTGACTTGTAATACGTCATTTGAAAGCCCTTGAAACTCTGTTCAGAATAGTCAAAACCAGTCCAACTGTCACGTGTCAAAAATAAAAAAATGTCAAAGTTTGAAACATAAAATATCTGAAAAAGTGTGCATCTCTGAATACTCGTTGGGAAAGTTTTGGGGCGACACAACCAATTTTTTTTACCCTTTTGGATGTTACAATGTTTATTACTTATAAGAAGAATAGGTAAATAGGAAATATTTTGATAACAAAGTTTTTGAATAATAATAGTATTTAAATATTCGAAATATTCATAATTGGTTCATTAAAAAATACCTAAAATATTAAAATGTACTCCAATATAGATCTTATTTAGTTCAATAAAACAACCTTTTATAATTTTCACAACAAATACAGGGTGTCCCAGTTGAAACTGACACATTTTAAGCGTAATTATTGACTAAACGAAATAAGATAGAAATTTGCGGTTTACACCAATGAGTTTCAAATTTCAAAAAGTTTTTTCCCAATCATATTAAAAAAATTTCCCAGTTATACAGGGCGAGTTAAAAAAATTACCCATTTTCAAGTAAACATTACTTGACTTATTTAAATGGAACACCCTGTATATTTTTACACCATTCGAAAGCTGAGTTCTTTAGCTTTTTAAAAATGTTAACATGTGTAATTTAATTGTCACCCAGTATTAAAAATTGTTTATTCAATTACCATTAAAATGATGTACATAACAACTTTTTTTTCTCAAATAAAGAAGAAATGTTATTTTTTTTTAATTTCGATACAAAATTCTTCTGAAGACATCCCTGTTCAAAAAAGGATATTTACAACATCATATTTTAAATATAAATAATTATTAAGAATAAACAATAAATAATTGAAAAAATTGAGACTTTTAGTTAATTTTAGTTTGATTATAAGCAATTTAGATTATCTCATGACCATAGGATGGATAAAAAAAATTCAAAAATAGAATAAAAAATGGCGTCTTACGACACATTTGACAGTAGACCTGTACGTGTTTGAAGTCGTAGAATCCAAATATCTAAAAATATACCGGGTGTTTCATTTTAATTTCTAATTTTCATGTCATTTCCGGTCAAACCGGATGTCGGCCAAATTGGATTTTTATTTAAAAAAAATCCAAAAATAGCTCTATTATAATCCACCAAAATTTGGTATAAATCTATTAACCCGTGTAAACGTTATAGGGGTGGCCCAAGACCCATTTACACCCGGTATATGGTATAACAAGTGGGATAGTAATGAAAAATGGTAACTCTTGATTACTGACACAATTTTGTAATAATTTTAATCAGACATAACAATAATTTTTCAATATTTATTCCGTTTCTGTAATAACCTCAATTTATTTTTATTAATTCTTCTTTTATTTCATAATTTCTTTCCTTTTGTACTGACCGCCCACCGCCGCATTAGCAAAAAATGTTTTTTATTAATATCGTGTCAAAGAAAATGCCGAACAAAGAATCGCCGTCAAAATAATGCACTTGTTCTAGGTGCAAAAATCCCTTTCAATCACTTCACAGTCCACGCTGACTAGAAAACGATAACAGCGGTTTTTCTAATAATAATAGCTAAATCTTTTTTATTGGATATCGGTGTTTCATTTTCAATTTCACAAATGAATTCACTATCCATAATAAAGTCGTAACTCAGGTATACGCAACTTAAAAATTGAAAGTTTGAAAATGTCAAAAATAAGATTTTTTTTTTAAATATTGGATTGTTTTCCAATTAACGCATTTAAGACAATGATTATGCTCATCATATATACATATAACTTAATAATATGTCATAGGTATTCGAAAAGGCAATCAACCGATTTGCATCTTTTATCTCCTGTGCTATTTTTAGTATTTTTATTTGAACACTTCTATTAATTTTATCTCCTGTGCTATTGTTATGTTTAAGAATGAAATTGCGATTCATTCAGCAATTCATAGTATTCATATAAAAGTGCAAATTTGTGCGAGGGCGCTTGGATCAGTGATGAAAAATGCTCCAAAATTCACCTTGCAGGGGTTCGGCAAAAATCACTTTTGAGGGTCTAATTTTCGATTGATCTTAACAATATTTTTTATCAACAAAGGCAAATGTATAATTGAAGCATCTCTCAGAGTACTTTTTTGAAATAAACTTTTTTTTGTGAGATAAAAAATAATGAATCTGGCCCATTTTGTCAATTTTTTTCTTCAATTTTTTCTCAAAAATTAAAAAAAGTACTTCGAGAGATGCCTATATCCAACCTTTCTTAATCCAAAAGTAAAAAAATATTTTGAATTTTTTAACCACAATCCGAGTAGTTTAATTTTTGCGGTACAATGTTTTACTTACAATCACATTAGGGTTAAACCCCTCTTAAATACCAAGACCTAGCCATCCATTATTTTTTTTTCAATTTTTTTTATTGCAGTAGATTGTTCTAGTTTTTTGAATATTGTTCCAAATTTTTATGTCTTAAAAAAATGATTTGAATTCCAAAATCAATAAAAACCGTTTGGGTCCAGCCCAATATTATTTTTTTTTTCGAAACGTTATTTGCTGTACTAGATTGTTTGCATGTCTTAAAAAAAATTAGTTTAAGCTCAAAACCTTTTACAGTTGTCTCTTTCTCGAATTTTTTTTTTTGTTGGACTAGGTGGTTCAAGTTGTTCTTAATATTATTACAAATTTTCATGTCTGAAAAACATATTTCAGGCTCAACATCAATTAAAACCATTTATAGCTAGCCCCTTATTATTGTTTGTTTGATTTTTTTTTTTGTTGTACTAAATTTAAATTGGGATTTTGGAACCTTTGGTTTTCATGCTGGTGATAAACATGCTAAGAATAACTAGAACAATCTAGCGCAACAAAAAAATTTCAAAAAAAAATAATGGAGGCTAGCTCTAAAAGGTTTTAATTAATTTTGAGCTTGAAACAATTTTTTTAAGACATGAAAATTTGGAGCAATGCTAAGAATAACTAGAACAATCTACTACATCAAAAGAAACTTGAAAAAAAAATAATGGGGGGCTGCACTCAAATAGTTTTTTTTAAGACATGAAATTTTTTGAAGACATAAAAATTTGAAACAATGTTCAGAAGAACTAGAACAATCTGGTGCAACAAAAAAAATCGAAAAAAAATATAGGGGGGCTAACTTTAAAAATGGGTGTTTGAGTTTTTGGAACAATTTGGTACAAATCTAGAACAATTTGGATCAACTTTTAAAGTATCAAAATTCGAAAAATGGGGTGCTGACTTCACTCACACGAAGCCAGTCGCGTTGATTAAAAATTTAAAATAAATATTAAATTGAATATCACAAAATACCATGCTGTAGGAAAGGCACATCCGAATTACTCATCGCGGAGATAGGGTTCCGGCAAACACAGACTAGCCGATCCGCCAACGGCCCAAGAGCGGCTTTTTATATAAAAAAAAATAAATTTTCCTTATATGTAAATTGTATATACTATATTAGAATAACTGCGTTTTTTTTATGAAACTCTTATGCTTCCTTGGGTTCCTTAAAAAAAATATAATAAACATTACAAACAGAAAATTTAAAAAAAATTATAAATTTTGGGCGCCTCGACAATTCTTCTGGTTGGGTTCTTCTCTCTCCTTTGTCTTACTTTAGTTAGTTCTTTCTTCTCTTTTCTGTACCACTTCCGAATGAATTTCCTCTTCTGTTTTCTATATTCTTTAATCTCCCCCCATTTCTGCCTTTCCGTCTAATCCACACTGCACCACTTCGTTTTCTTACAGACCAATTTGCCTTCTTTAATATTTTATTTATATTCTTGTAATATTTTCATTTCTATTAGTAAACCCTTTTTTATATATAATTTTTTTTATTTTTCTATATTATAACTTTCATTACTTAACTCTAACCATTTAATAAACGATTTTTATAATATCTCATTCTATTTTTTATCTCTGACATTTCATTTTTTTCTTAATCAAAAAAACCAAAACTGTTTATTATTCCTTTTCGTTTGTTTTTTTTTCCAACTAGATTTTTGTAAATTTAATGAATAACGAGACTAAGATTTTTTTTCTTTTACTTGTACCACAATTGTTGTAAACTCATTATTAAATCAAAAAAAAATAATCATCTAAACACAAAACATTCTTAAATAAATCTTCAACACATTTAAATACATCCACACGCACCTTAAACTTCTTATCAAAACCTTATTTTCATTGTCAAACTTACATTTGACAATAACCTTCTACCTTTCAATCACAGTCAACCACAATACATACAAAAAGGAACTAAAACTACACATATAAAAAATCTGATGTGGCCAGCACATGACCTCTCGCCATTTTTGAATCAAAAATTTACAGGTTGACACAAAAAAGTATGAAAAAAAATTATATTTTTGTAAATCTGGCAACAATGGCAAAAGTTTAGAAAATTTTAATGAGGTGAAAATAAACTGTAGGGTATACAAAATATATGTGTAAAACTTTATTGCCGTTTTCTATAATAATGGCGTCATCACCCATAGCAACTGCCACTTCCGGTTGTGCGATTGGCACCAAAATCTAATCAGATCTAATCTAGGGTATCAGAAGCCTGTATGCAAAATTTCAAATTTTTTTATTCAGTAGTTTTTGAGTTATCGTTACTACAACATCCATCCAAACACACACACACACACTAACACACTAACACAAACACACACAGACATCATCGCGAAAATATTAAAATCATATTCTAGGGACCCCAAAACGTGTTTATCCATTGAAAACTGACTAACCAATTTTTAGCATGATTCCTATACCTCTCTTATCTGAAGGGCGAGAGGTAATAAAAAACCATATCAATACATAGGAGAAAGTCATTTTTATTTATTCACCCGAGACAACTGTTTCGTTCATTTCAGGATTTCAGATAAGTAAACAAAAATACACCTCAAGGTTCATGCCAACAGCTATGTGAATATATAAATAAGAATTTTACCGCCGTCTGGTGGCGGCAGAAGGAATGAATGGAAAGTGTAGAGAAGCGGATCTGCCGTGCGCCAAACCGCTTGCTAACCGTATTTGGCCTGACTCGTCCGATTAAAAATCGTACGTTAAAATATTTTCAGTCGACTGAAGAAGAGCATGTCCCCGGCACGATTTTTAATTGTGTTGACAGCCGTCCAGTGGCACTGGAATCGTACGTTTATTTATCGTCCGTCTCACGCTCCTTTCACATTATACGATTTGGCTCGTCCGATTAAAAAACGTACGATTTTATATCGTGTGCATTGTGGTTTCACATTATACGATTTTTGCCGTACAATTTTTTGCCGTTAGGTTTTTGGGAAAATGAGCTGAAGTTGAAGTTCAGAATAATTTCCTTTTGATGGGACCGGGAATGTAAAAGGACTATTTTATTTATTTTTTTATTTGTCATAATTATTTTACTTTCCCGGTCCCATCAAAGAAAAAGTATAGTAAGCGAGCAAGTTTTTGATATTTTTGTAAAAACTGAATTTTCGTCAAGAAAAACAAAATTCGATAGTAGTTTTTCACGTCAATGAAATTTTATTAAATAAAAAAGAATCGAACTCTAAATTTTACTATTACTGAATAAAATACTGTCATATGTTATATGAAATTCAAATCCCAATTTCAATATAAAGTTATTTTATTGATAACGTGTGATTTAAAATTGTACAATCCTATGATAATTAAAACAAATATTTCTAAATTATTTCTTAAATTAAAGTATATGTAAAATAATACTTTTTGTTTTGAAAATCACTGAATAGAAAACGAAAAACTCACTCTGAACTAACGATGTGTCACTGGCAAATAATATTTCTAGAATGAAAAATCTGTTCATAAAAATACCGTCAGCAAAAGGGCAGAAATCATATGTTGGAATCGGTGGAGGCAAAATGACTTATTTCAAATTGGAGGGTCTTGAATTTATAAAATACGAAGGGTCGTCGCGTTCGCGGATTTAAACAATAGCTTATAAAAGGATATTCAAATATGCCTATATTTAAATTTAAAGAATTAAAATTATTATTTTGAAAATTTTTCGCCAATCAAATTTTGTCATTTTGTGTCATGTGAATCAATTTCACCCAATCATGTCAACATTACACTGATAACAGCATTCAGTGCAATTATCAATCACTATGACAATACTATTGAGTTTGACAACTTCACTTCAAATTAATTTCAAAATGTCACGTTTTGGCAATGAGAATGTTGAAAATATAAATGCGCTAATAAAAGAAAAAAATCCAAGAAATACGACATACAGTCACAAATATATTTGGGGAATATTTATGGAATTTTGCTGTACTTTTAATAAATAAATGTTTCGTTGTGTTGAGTTATAAATTTTTCTGTCAAAAAATTTTCCGCCAAATATCCTTCGGACATTGACAAATGCCTCATAATTTTATGACAAATTTCTCAAGCTCGTTGCTTGGTAACAGGAACGAGCTTTCGATTGTCATAAAATTATCTCGTCTATTATCAATGTCCTAGGGATATTACTACTGAAAATTGACTTACAAACTGTATTTTAAATTAGAATAAATATAATAAATTTAATGATAATTAATACATGTTTTATATGTTATAATCTACTTTACGTTATCACCAATGACAAATTTGGGATTTGACGGTTAAGGAGAAATTATTTCCAATTCACTTGTTCTCCTATTTATTTAAAAAACAACTAATTATGTAGCGCATCGCACTTATATAGGTTATAAGTGAATCAAGTTTGATTAAATTCTTTTAGGGACCCGGCTACTCGCTTCTTTGAGGGCCCTTCATGGGTGCCGGCAGACTTATATGGAGGTGGTGCGAGATGTTGACGTCGTATGGAACACCCTTCAGTTTAAGTGCGTCCCAGGAAAACATCTGAAAAATAGGTACAAAATAGTGCGCTTTGAGACATTTTGAGACCCTTGTTTTGCGGGCCCTTAGCGGCCTGGTACTAGACAAAACCTCTCAATGATTAAAAATTCTGAAATTTGTTGACAAATAAAATTATAACACTGAATGTAATGTTGTAATTGCTAGGTAGTACTGTCAATTCGGGATATGTCTTTGGAGGAATAGAATAAAGTTCCCATTCCTGCAAGAATAAATCGGATATATAAACTAGATTATCTATTCCCAAATGTGGTATAGTGTATCGAAGGTGGTACTGGACTTTGTGCGTTTCAGTACTCATTGGTTAACCACATTTGAGACATGAATAACCTGTTGCATATAATAGTAAGTGTAAAACTTTTTAAAACAACATCTTGTTAAACCAGTAAAAAC
Organism: Neocrepidodera transversa; assembly: GCA_963243735.1. Classification (NCBI taxonomy): domain Eukaryota; kingdom Metazoa; phylum Arthropoda; class Insecta; order Coleoptera; family Chrysomelidae; genus Neocrepidodera; species Neocrepidodera transversa. Next base: position 7,235,491 of record OY725350.1, read on the forward strand.
TGGTCTTTAAAAAACACCGTTTCACGAGGTACGGAAAGTATTGAAAATTAAATTGGTATCACAAAAGAAAAGTGTAACTACTTATGTGAAAACTTTTTAAAACAACATCTTGTTAAACATGAGCTATCTTTTTGTGTTTTTTTTTTTAAATTTTTGCAATTTTTAACCAATTTACAATGTGGAGGACCATGATGACGTAATTGTTTTCCCTTCCAGCCACTTCACTCTTTTTGCTAACTAAATGCTTGTTTCTTCTTTTTGAATCCCCATTTTCTCTGAATTTCTTCTTGTATGCATTATTTTTTTAGTGGTCTAGTGGATACGATGCTGCCAAGGGGAATTTGTTCTTGTATGGTATGTTTTATGGCAAGCAGCGACTGATGACCACATGTCGAAGTAAAAAAAAATAATGAAGTTTGTCGTACCATACCTGAAAAATAGCCTGATAACTACGAATGTAACTCTTGTCAATTCTCTGTATAATCAAAATGGTTAGAAGACATTTATGGTAATATACAAGTGAAATGATACAATCGAAGAGCCACCTCCGATAATAACTTGGTCCATCACTCTAAAAAAAGAATTTCAGAGTTTATAGAAGTTGAAGAAACATAAAAAAATGCATTGGAGAGGAACAAAGTTATAGTGCATTCTGAGCCTAACGAGATTATGTGCCCCACCGCCATACTGCCAAAAACCATCCCTTAAGTGGTAAGCCACGATTCCCGCCAACCCACAAAAGGCCTAATATCCAACACGAAAATACGTGAAACGCGGATACATCGTCTTCTTCCGGCTAAACCCGCGTGACAAAATAGAAGTATGTATGCAATAACTACTACTAAATGTACAAATTCTAGATATCAATGGAAATATCGATTTTGAGTTCCCCTGAGAAGATCATTTCCAGAATAAGGTCTGTCTGTGTGTGCCGCTATCATAATGTGAGGTCCGAATCTGCCGTTGTCGCTGAGCGTGATCACTAGCTATTTCAACGTTTTGTTAGCCGTGTTCCCTCGTCCACTGAATTACTACATGGCTCCCCTCTTGGGCTTTCCATATTAGCTCTTCTTTGTCCGCTGTAATGAGGATCCCTAAGTCATCCGCAAAGGCTACCTCTTCGCTCCCTTCCGGGTATGTGCATTTCAAGATGCTGAACTCCTGCACTCACTTCGACTACCTCCGCCTTCTCCAGTTGTAGTCTTCTGTTCGTAAGGTATTCCCTTACGATGCTCAACAGGTACCCAGGCACTTTTCTTCTGGTCAACTCTTACATTATTTCGGCCCACTTTAGCTTGTTGAAGGCATCACCCATTTGCGTGTTGGCCCTTTTGTCCTAGTGGTTCGTTTTGTTCTATGGCTTCTTCCAGTCTGCCTCTAAGTAGCACTTCGTATAACTTGCTTACTATGTTTAGCAAGCAAATAGGACTTCATTTCTTGTTTGGGTCTGCCAATCTCCCTTTGGGGATTAGAACCAGCTTTGATGTCCTCCATTCCTCGGGGAAGGTTTGTATGGTTAGGAGTAAGTTGTACATTTCTAGTAGCCATGTCGGTTCCAGTTCGCCTATCTTTCTAATTACTTCCGGGGGATCCCGTCCAAACCCGGGGCTGTTCCTGCTAAGGCTTATCTGAAAACCATTACCACACCATCCACTCAATTCATGATAAATTCCCTCAGCTTCACCTTCAGATAAGCTGTCCATCAAATCAAATAATAAACCCCGATATGTAATAGCCATCTTCAGAAAAACAATACCTACAAACTAGTCGTGAAACTAATCTAGTAAATAAAGCTGTAAAATTTCTTAGAGCATTGATAATCGTAAAATGATGGCTAATATAATAAATATGAAGGTATAAGATATCTTATACTATCGTTTTGTCGAATTGAAACAAAAAACTGTATCAAGTGACTTTGTGAGAGTTAACATTTATTGAATTTCCGAAACCCTTTTAGAATAAATACGAAAAGCAAATATACATTTATATATGTCAAGCATTTATCAAAAATAAATATTCCTCTTGTGAAACCAAAAAATTCACATTTTTTTGTTAAGTATAAGGTTATTCATTATAAATTACCCACCATTTATCATTATTATTATTTCTTAGAAAAAAATGTTGCACAATTTTCAATGTCTAATTGATTTTCCAATTTTTAATGTATTGAAAATTGTTTCATTTAAGTTGTTTATTTTAAGACGTATTTATATAAATACTGTGGCAAAGAATTGTGGTTACAATTGTTATTAACAATGTCTAAAAATCCCCGAAAAAATAATCCATTGAAGTCAAACCAATACTATTTAGTTAGGCATCTAATAGTTCCTTTTTTTCCTATCCATACCAAAAATACATTGTACAAATGATACCGAACTTGCCCTATACTACACTTATAATAGTCCATAAAGTTTAGCCTCAGAAATTATTTTCTATCTCTGGTATTTATTTTTGTAATAGAGAGAAATATAAAGCCAACAATTTTGGTTTGGAAAATGTCACACCATCCGCAGACATATTTTTTGTTTTAGTTTTTTTAACCATTCTATTTTTGTTGTATTTATTTTCCCAGGCCTTCATTTTTTTTATAAAAAAAACGCCTGCCATAGAAAACGATTACTCGTCAGTCCATAATATTTTAGTAAAATAATTGGGATCCTCATTAAAATTCTGAATCATCTGGCAACAGAAGTCCAGCGTTTTTTCCACTAAAGCGACGTGGAAATGACAAATATTTATATTCCAGATTATAAGTGAGTTATGAAATAGAAACAGACGACGCTACAATAAATTCACTTTATAATAAAATTATAAATACAGCTAAAATAAAATAAAATAAAGTTCTTTGTTAACTCCAGAGTAATAAATGTCTCCTTAAAATGTAATTAAAATTTGTATATTATATTACTAAGAGTAGAAGACGCTCATAACTTTTCTTCTTAACTTTGCTGTGGCATACCTAAATACCCGAAACTCCTCGTCCCACCAGAAAAGCCGCTTCCTGCCCCCTTTATAACATCCGTCAAAGACTCCAGCCCCGTGTGCCTACTGATCATTATGTTCATGAAGTCTCTCAACACTCCCTTATCCAGAAACAAAGTGCCCTGGATTTGTGGCCTCTTCTCTCTGGTACCGAGGTTAACGCTGTAAGTTATGTACCTGTGGAGACTCAGGGTTTCTCCATTCCACTCTATCAGTTCCGAGGCAGCCCTGGCTGGTGAAAAAGGTCGAGTCGAGTATGTGCCCTTTTGGCTCACATTTTGGGCAATAAGTAGCACCCTTGCACTCCTTTGCCTTATGCCCCCTCTCGCCGCAGTTTATGCACTTTTCCTCTTCGCTTCTGGGGTCCTTACAGTTCGCCGCTATATGGCCAAAGTTCAGGCAGTTAAAGCATCTAGTTACAGGAACCTTTTCCTTGATCGTACACATCACCCACCCTATCTTAATCTTCCCCATCCTCGTGAGTCTAGCGGCCTTATCTCTCGGGAGTTCCACCGTGGCGACCCTCTGCGCCGTCTTGCCCACCTTCAGTGATCTAACGACCACCAGTTCGCTATTCATGCCCAGCGCTTTCCCCACCTCCTGCTGGACCTCTCCCTCCGTCGCGGTAGAATCCAATCCTAGGATGAAAATTATTGAACCCCTCGAGGCTGGTCACTTTCATCTCCGATAACTTGTTCCTAATTTCTTCTTGTAGCTTTTTTGCCATTTTATTATCGCCCTCAACCATTAGGAGTAGGTCTCCAGCTTTAGATTTCCTTATATCCCTGATTTTCACCCCAATCTTATCGATACCGATCCCATTTTTAACTTCTTTAAGGAGATCTGCATAACTCTTCTTACCTGCCTTGATAGCTACCACCTCGTTTTTGTTTGGTCCCTCCTCTCTAGAATCAGTTTCCCAGTGTAAACGATCTGAACCTCCGTATCCCTGAACACTTATTCTAACAGCCACCTGCAGCGGTTGCTTTCTATCTCGTCTGTGGGTGCCATCATAACAGATTTCTTACCCCTGTCTTCTATCATCTTTCTCAGTTTGATTATTGTTTTGTAAACCTTATGTTGGTCGCTTTCCTCATTGTTCTCAAATGAGATCGGAATTAGACCGGTCTGTTAAATCAATATTTTTATTTATTTAAAAAAAAGTCTTGACTGAACAAATCAAACCTGTGTATTTAAAGAAAATCGGTTGTGTCGCCCAAAACTTATCCAGAGACGAATACTTTTTCACATATTTAATGTTAAAGTTTCAAACTACACCATATTTTTTATTGTTGAAACAGCCTTTTATTGTCAAAAAAGCTCACCCTGTACAGTTGTAGTTTTAAAGTATTATTATTAAATTATTACAATCTTATACAAATCCGTAACTCAAATGTGGTAAAATTATTCAACGAATAATTAAAACTCCAAGTCATACCACCAAATTTATTTCAGGTTAAGGTGAGATTAAAATGGCGACATATTTCGGCCAAACGATGGTCATCATCAGGCCTACAATACAAATTAAAATTGGAATATACTATACATACTAAAAAAAAGGTTACTTACAAAAATAATGACTAAATTATACACAGGTTAATGGGTTAAAGTTTTAAACATTTTATAAACAATTTTACTATGTTAGTGTTTAATTTTCTTACCAAATTTTAACACCATGTATAATTTCGTCATTGTTTTTGTAAGTAACCTCTTTTTTAGTATGTATAGTATATTGGCGTTGAATGTCAAGTGACTAATGGTTGTAATTTCACAATTTTTTTTCTGAATTTTTCCCGATTTTTTACATATTTAGACAGCATAAAAAATAAAAATATACCAATATTTTTCTTACTGTCAACTACTCTATTGTTAAGGGTCTCAAGTTGTGATGTATTTTTATTCGTTAAAGTAATGTTTGCCGAGAGTCAGAAAAATAAAGCATAGAAATCCTTCAAAATCCTGTATTACGTGCTTTTACTTTCTTTTCACACAATGTATTATATCATAAAGAAAATCAATGAAACATGTTTTTCTAACTCAATTGGTATACGAGGGTCTCTTAGACAGACACGTCATTGGGTGCACCAAAGGGGGCATTAGTTACAATTTATCAATCTGTATTTTGTGTTAACGAGACACTTATAATACGGCACATTGATAAAGAGGTTTCGACCTACAATTGCTATTGCTACAGGTGACTTAGAGCCTCTTTCATAGATTATGGACCACTAGATCGTGGTAGAGTAATTGCCAACGTGAACATAAGTACGTAACACTAATCCTTAAACATGATGATTAATTTTGAGAGAAACACGTGTATCAAGATGTAAATCAAATAAAATAAAATATTAAGTAAATGTCGAAAATAAAGTTTTAAATAAAACACATCATATCATAAGTCAATTAATACTTTATATTTTAAAATTTGTACTCTTTTGATATATTAATACAGATGGAGTGAGTGGACGAGGCAAGGCAAGATGGCGAATGACGATAAGTAGTGTTGGGTTATTATTAATGCAATTAAAAACCATTATAAAATTTTCTAGAGTAGTTTATTTAGTGAAATAACAGAGACCAGAGCCGCTCACCAACATATAAGGAAGCATGAAATTTTTAAATTTCAGACCAAGAATTCTCCAGTTATTCTATGACTACTAAAAATAAAACACTCAATTTTATCTGATACGTTGCAACAATCTAAAAGTTACGAAAATAAATGTCTATATTGTAATAATATGTCATATTTTGTATAAAAATTAAATATTAAATACATTGACAATACATGTCAAACGAACTTTGAAAACAATACAAACGAAATCTAATTTATTTTAAATTAAGTTGATCTTATATCTAATATTATTTATAGAAAGAAACGATGATTTTAAACTTATCAATTTATAAATATAAATAAAGAGAAAGAGGAACTTGCAAATATTTATGCACCTCGACAACGATAGACAGCTGTTTCGACCTTTATGGTCTCATCAGTATCATACCGTCGAAGTGAATAAATCCTATCAATTTATTTAAACATAAGATGAATAACAAACTAAAGAAAAGTTAAATAATTATAATGTAAGAAATTATATGTAAAGTTTATTTTCCACAAAACAGTTAATAACAACTTTAATTTAAAAGAAGTTTTGATTGTCAAAAATTTATGAACTGACATTTATTAAAAATGAAAGATGAAAGACCAATAAATTTAGAAAGAAGTAAAAAATGATTTAAGGAGATAGTAGGCAGGTTTAGGGGATTATTATTGTTTGACGGTTTTAGAGAAGAGATTGTTTATCTGTCAATGCAAGAAAACAATTTATTATTTAATTCTTTTGTGGGGAGAAAACTATTTAAACATTTACCTGTACTTATTATTTACCCACTCACATATCCCTTTGGCAGTCCACGAGAATTTGTAAGTCAAATTTTTGATTTATATTTATTTATACGGATGACCAGTTGGACTAATGGCGGTCATCATCTGCCGTTCAATTCCACAAACACTGATAACTTTTAAAATGGCACCGGACACGACGAATTTGAAGTGATAATCTGAAAATATAAAAACAATTAGATCTTATATACCAAGTATAAACTAAATAAGTGCTTTTAACATCTGTGGAACTATTTTTTATTATTTAGTTAAAAAAAAGAAACAGTACTTACGTGTTTTAGATATAGCTTGTTCATATTTACTTTAATACAGGCTGCTTTGGCGTCAATATTAGGTTAGGTTTTCTGTAATTTAGTTTTCTATAGTTTCAAAAAACAAAGACAGTAAGTTTTTGAAATTATACACTCCGACCTTTACCATACATGTTTCATCCTTTCGGAATCTTCAGTGGCACTTTGTCGGAATGCATAATTTCAAAAACTCACTCTGTCTGAATACCCCAAGTATTTCTATGTATTCCAAAAATAATAGATAGTCACGCCATCTATCGTATGGTTCCATACCATACGACAGATGGCGTGACTATCTATTATTTTTCTATAGTTATTTTTTTTCATGTTTAATCGTTTATTTGGAGAAGTTTTATTTAAAATTTGATAACAAAATTATTTTTACTAAATCGTTCTATTGTAACAAATAATGTGTTTTGAAATCGTTTCTATTGATTTTCTTCCAGTAAAATTGTTAAAAAGAAATCTACTATTTATTTAGTAATGACACCTAGTGAGATAGCTATGAAAGAGTTGAGACGTCAAAAGAGGTTCGAACATCATTATACCCTGAGATATATTCGTTTGTTCCACACTTAAAATGCATATGACACATTAATATAAAAGTTAAAATAAAATATTTCTATTTGCAACATACTTTTTTGAATTGAAAAAAAACCAACTTGTAAATTGAATTAAAAAAAGGATAAAAGAATAAAACAATATAAATAAATTTAGTACAATTTGACAAGTTTATTACATCTTGGCGCCCAACGTGGGGCGTTTTGAAACTTGTACACCACTTTTATTATTACAACTTGGCGCCCAACGTGGGGCGTTCTGAAATTTGCACACCACTCTTATTATTACAACTACAATATATACCTTACAGTATATGTGGTATAAGTAGCGGGAAAGCAAAAATAGGTCAAAGATTAATATCATTTTTTAGGGTTTTAACGATCAGTTGCTGATCAGGCTAACAGACGGACGGACAGACAAAATCGTTTTATAAGCGTTTTTTTCTTAGAAAACTCTAAAATGACAGAATTAATGCAAATGTAACTTTCATTTTCTAAACTGGGTAACGAGGATATAAGGATCGTGTATGCTACTCCAGCAGCAGTGTATATAAAAAAGGATTATTTTTTTTTATTTATAAAAGGGTAACTAAAACAGTACTTCAGTAAAGTATCAAATAACTAACAAGCGAATTTTATTAAACCCACATCCTTTTTACCGTCATGGAAAATGAGCCGGTGGTAGACTAATAACGTATATTACTTCCTCTTGCATTAACGACTGCTTGCATTCGATTAGGCATACTCTGAATTAAATTAAGGATTACATTATGACACATATTATTCAACTTTTGCAATAACAACTCTCTCAGCTCGGCAGGTCTTGGGGCTGGTCTATATCTTCGGATACGTTGCCCTAACTCATCCCAGACATGTTCGATGGGATTCATATATGACCAATTAAATCTCCTTATTACTACTTCATCTTGATATTGACTGCATTATCATGCATAAAAAAGCCTTGCGTGACCATAAAAGACATTACTTCCAGGACCTCCGTTACATATCTGTTAGCTTAGAGAGTTACTCTCTACGATAACCAACTCGTAGGTGCTTCTGAAGTGATACATTTCCAAACCATAATAAACCCACCACCAAATTTAAGTCTCTGGTCAATGTAAATGCGGGCGTATCATTCTCTAGGTCTTTCCCATACTCGTCGATGTCCGTCTGGTTCATTGAGGCAACAAATCGACTCACCTGTAATGAGCAACTTGTTCCAGTCATCATTGTTCCATACCAACTGATTTTAAGCAAAATCCAATCTTGCAATTCGATGCCTGGCGGTACAATATTGGCCATTTAGCCATTCTTTTGCAAGACAATCCATTAGCACGAAGCCTTCTTCTAAGTGTCCATTAGCTAACATTAACACCTCTAATCTCTTGAAGCTTATTTCGTAGCAAAACCGCAGATTATGTTCTATTCCACAAGCTTCAATCATTTCTTTGACTTGTTACTCTTTTTCGCCGAGATCCGGGTTGTCTGGCTATAAGACCATTATCCTGATAGCGCCAGTGCACATTTTGTATAGCACAGAGACTCTTACCAATAATTATGGTGGTTTCATGTTAACCTCTACAACCTTGTATCAACGCTACAATTCGTGCCGCAACAATAGGATCTAGAGGCAATATGGCCTAGTAAATAAATACTAATAACAGTAAACTGTCACTATCTACAATAAATCATATAACAATAGTTTTTAGAGAAAAAAAAAACACTTAGCTGAATAATAAGTAACACAATGTAAATGTGTAATTAGGACTAATAATTGTTGTTTAACAAATGTTGAGAATACGATGACAGAATGTCATAGACGTCAACTATGACAAATCCACCAATATACTTTTCACTGCTTACTAGACCTGTGACTCTTATGTTGTTTATATTGACCTAATTTTTTGTCGGCAGTGTATTAAAGGCAATGTTCTAATCAATATAATAATATAATTTTTTGGTCAAAATTCAAAAAATCATGAATTTAAGGGATAAAATGCACTTAAAATATAATTTTCTGCTAAACTTTTTACCCATAAATATATTAAACTTTCATGAACAAGTTCGAAGCAACGGAAGTTCTGCTTGTTCTACTTCCATAATTTAAGTGCTATAAAAATTTCAATTCAATAGCAGAGTGATATTTGGTGAAATTAGAGGTAAACATAAATCATTCCACTGATTCACATTAATAATGTAATTATTACGTATTTACATAAGTATTGTGTAGAATTTTTTAATCAACAAAATGCAACAAATAAAATAACTCAATCACATTGTCCAAACATCAAACTATAACAGCCTTAGCGATTAATCCATTTATACTCTCCTAAATTGCGACAACGTATGGTTAGTGGCTAGAAAGTAGTTAATAGCATAATAAAACAATGTCAAAGACCACTCAACGGGCACTTCCATTTACGTGAAAGCTTTAAGATTAGCATAGGTGCCATTTCGTCGCATATGCTAGTTTACAGCTTTACCGGGTAGACAAATAAATGAGCTTTTTATGGAATTCTGGCTTTAGCTACTTATCGTAAGACAAATATATTTAAGGAAATATCAGAAGTCAAAATCATGTCTCACTCCATGAATAAATTTCAATTCTTTTAGCTTTAAACTAAAATATTTTCAAGCTGTTTTGTGAAACTACTATCAGGTAGATTTCCATATATGGAATTTACCTATTGTAATCGATACAATGGCGGGACCCAGACCCCGGAATAGGGTCACTACGCTCTTGATGATCCGGTGAATAATAATATTAGGTTATTTTCTTGACCATTAAAATTATATTGTTTTTTTGGGTCTTGGATATTATGTTCTATGTAAAATACAATTTAACCATTTTTTAAAATTAATTTTTACAAAGTTTCAGCTGTTTAGCCTTCATTAGTGTCTACAAATAAAAATTGAAAATCAACGTTATTTCGTCGCTTACTTATATGTAAAACATCCCATAAAAAGATGGAAAAATAAAAACTACATATCCCCAAATACTAACAAAAATCTAAAAATCTCCAAAAATATATGGACTACCAAAACTTAATAAAGACGGGAGGGATACCTCTATGCCCCATTACGTTACCTAACAATTACACACTTTTCTCTTTAGACATAGTGTCCTTATATACCAATATACCGAACTGTGCTTAGTGCTCTAAGCACTTTTGTTCTCGCGAGCACAGTGCTTACGAGCACTTTTTAAAATCGGTGCTTAGTACTTAAAACACTTTGCCAAAGGGTTTAGTGCTTAGTGCTCGTTAAACGTGCTGGGGAGCACTCGAAAAAGCTCCCGACCACTCCCAAATGGCCCACGAGCGCTCCAAAAGTATCGCGAGCACTAAATTTAAATTTTTGAGGTTGGTTCCTATATTAAAATTCTAGGCAGTTTTGTTGGATTTACTTCATTTTTATAAATATGCCAAGAGACAGTTCCGTTTCAATAATTTAAATATTCAAAAAGTGGTTAGTGCTTAGTGCTTGTGAATTTAAAGCACTGTTGTACAGTACTTCGAGCTTGCGAGCACTTTCCTGTAAAAGTGCTTGGTGCCCTTTTTTAAGTGTTTAGCTTAGTGCTCGCGAGCACCTTTTATCAGTGCTCGTCACAGCTCTGATAGAAATCTTCACTTATAATGAAAAATTTTATAAATAAAAAGATGTGCAATGGGCTCATCAATTTCCAGTGACAGTGCCTAAATAGTAACAGAGGAGTTAGAAATTACTGTAATATCGAAATGCAAGTTTAGTTCTTCTACTCCAAGCAATAGCTCCGTAAGTAATGATTGGCCTCACAATATCTGTATACATCCACTGCAGGATTTTTGGGTTGCATCCCCAGTTTTTCCCCGTAAAGTTTCTACATACCATTAAGGCTTTCGTAGCCTTAGTCGTTACTTCTTTTTTATGCTTGTTCCAGAGCAGTTTATTGCCTATGGTGAGTCATATGTATTTCGCTTCTGGTTTCCGCTCAATAACGTGCCCACCTAATTTGTTGGTTTTGAAATTGAGGTTTCTTTTCATCGTGAAAGCTACAGGAGTGGTCTTGGTAGGGTTGATGTTTGGTCCCATTATTTTGCACCATTCTTTTATTATGTTAAGTCCCCTTTGAATTATGTCGCAAAGAGTGTTTGCAAGCTTGCCTCTGACCATTATGACTATGTCATCAGCATACCCTTGGCAGGATACACCGTGGTCGGTCAAAATGTGGAGAAGTTTGTTTACTATTAGGCTCCACATAAGCGGGGATGCTACTTACCCTTCTGGACATCCTTTGGTAGTGCAAATGGAGATGGTGTCTTATCTACAGCTTTTTCTATTGTTTTAAAGACAAACGATGTAAGTCTGATATGTCGTAGGGATTTGGGCTGTGTGATGCCCCTTTTGCCTGCTTTTCAGCTTTTGAAATGAGTGTGACTTTGTCCCTTCTCCATACTTCTGGTATGTAGCCCAGTTCTAGACTGCTCTGGAGGATGATATGTATCTGGCCATTTTTGTGGCTTCCCTAGTAGGTCAGCTGTATCTCTCCAGTGTATTTCCTGTGGGGATGGGTTAGCTCCCGGATAGTCAATATACTGTCAAATGGACACACACTCTAGAGCAGCTATCGAGAGTAACTCTCGACATTTTCTCTCAAGTGGACACGTAGCTATCAAGTTTCCATCATTGTCTTGACGTCAATTTCGAAGGTTTTTTGTATGCAAACACTGTAAACAAACAGGATCGCTAGTAACTCTTCGAGTGTATTCATAAATGGCCGATCCATTTTATGAAGTTTAATTACATTTTTCTAAAGTTTTATTAAGGTATTTAAATTGTAAACAAACGACAAGATGTGTCGACTTTAAAACATTGTATACAAAGCATGTCTAACATTAAATAGTCTAAGGTATGAACATCAAATTTTGAGAACAACAAAATATTTTCCTATTCGCATAAATTTTGCGAAATTCGTATGAGAAAAAACATACCTTAAATCTTAAATTCTTGTTTAAGACAAGTATTAAACTTTTAGATATTTTAAGTAAAGTTAACATATTTTTATATTAATAAATAAAACACCAAATTCTAATACCACAGAATAATTTAAAAGTAGATTTAGGAGAAACTGGTAACTAGTTTCGGCACACAAGTGCCATCCTCAGGCCTGTAATACAAACGTTGTCGATTAAACAGAGAATATTTGGAGTACAAATTGAGACTGAAATTTAAAATTGGCTAAAAATTAGAACCAGTTTTAAATTTACCTATGTTTAATATTATATAATTTTAGTGTACCACATTTAAGTCCCAAGTTTTCCTTTCTTTTCCCACCCCTATTAATTTTAAGTGCACTTTTTGTAACCATGTTAATACTTATTGTATAACTTAAATATAATGTCCATAACTTATGTAATTTTAGTTCAGTAAGTCTCAATTTGTACTCCAAATATTCAATAAGCCCGATGATGGCGCTTGTGTGCCGAAACTAGTTGCTACTTTCTCCTAAATCTACTATTAAATTGGTGATTTATTTCTTACTTGATGGACCATATTTGAGATTATGGATAACAATCTGCAAATATTTTTATATGTTAACTCTTAAAAATTATATAATAAATACACAATAGATGTAGGTTTTCAAAATTGTCAATAAAAGTGACTGATTAAAACCTAGTTTTAAGGCCCATCCTTCTGAAGTCGGTTCGGTTCATAGGAACTAGATTTAAATAAAAATATTAATAGTAAAATAGATAAAATATAGCAACAGACCTATGACTATTGTATGATTTATATTTTTTCTTAAATAAATTGATGCCTAGCTCGTGCGGCTACTCGTAAATATAGTTGCTTATTCAAGCATCTCCTGGCAATATTAGACAATATATTTTCTACATAAAATATTTTTGTTATTTCCAACTTTTACTCTTTTATCGATTCTAGGAAATCTGTCACTTTGAACATATCAATCTTCTATACATATAGACAGAAGTGAATATACAAACATGTATTTTTGGAGAATATGAAATGTTAAATCTACACTTCTGAGTTAATATAAAATAAAACTTTGTTTTCTGTCATATTCGTTTTTCTAGACTTTTTACTATATTTATTTAGATTATAAATGTCCCATAAAAATTCTGTATCGTTCTGAATAAAATTGATACTATCATCTCAACCTTTAGTAAAACTTTGCAAGTATAATTATACCCACGAGTCCCTACTAACAAATAGTGACATTATAACTTTCAACAAGTCGAGAAAACTTGTTTAACTTATGCATTTATTAAAACTTTGTAAGTTTGCGTAGTAAATTTAACTTATTAACATTTCCACCTCCCAGTCGGTGAAACTAAAGTCGTGATAAAACTCTTATTAATGGACTTAACGTAAATCTTTTGAATCCAATATTAAGTATCCCAATTGATATTTTATTAATACTGTGTGGAAATATTTTTCAATTAAAATATATAATATTACATTTAGAAACTTTTATAAAATTTCCTGACAAACCAGAACTACATCGTGTGCAAAGAAAATGATCTTTATAATGATAATTTACGTATTCTTTCAATCACACGTTTGGATACATTTTTAAATTAAAAAATAGTTTATTGTATTTGGAAAATTTTGTAAAGAATAAAATTTTTTGACGAAATAAAAATGCGTGATGTACAACAAAAATGTTCTTTTATATTATAATGTACATACCACAAAATTATTTAATAATGTTTCGGTCTAATGGAGTTATTTAAATTTTCCTTTACTTAATATTAGTTTATGTTTTTAAGTATAAAAATTTTTTTTTCCACAATGTAACTTATAATCATTTGTAACTTTTATCAACGCTTTGGATCCAATTTGCCTGATGATGGTAGACCGAAACATGTCGCTTTTTGTCTTTTAGACGTTTCGTCATTATTAAATAATTTTGTGGTATGACTTCGAGTTGTTTTATTCTTTATTGAATACTTTACCTCATTTGAGTATGGATAAAATTTTGTTTTTTTATGTTTAATATCAACTTAAAATAGTTTAATAAATAACACATATAAATTCCACAAATCGTAAAATTTTTTTTTTCGAATTTTGAAAAGTGCCTGCCGTGACGTTACAACAATTGGCAGTCATTGATATTTTTCAGTTCTAGTAGAAATATATTATGACTAAATAAAGTGACAGCCGCCGTAAAATACTTTAAAACTTTACCTAATTTTTATACCTGTACCACCTGAGGAACCCTAAACCTACCGCGACCGGGCTTAGCTAGTACCCATAGTATTCTCGCTGGATAAAATTTCAGTTACCGTAAAATATGTGTTGTCAGATCTAAGCTGGCTCTTAGACTATGGCTCAATTCAGCATTCTTAGGTTGAGATAACAATAATTATAAAATATGACACGTGTTGACCTGCCTGGGGGTAAAGGATCCAATTAGTTTAAGTAAATATATATCATAGGTACATATTAAAGACCGGCTTCACGGGTAGAGGGCAAAATTTTGTTTATATAACAATATGATTCACATAATCATTCAATATTTTTATGATATTAAAAAATATGAATTGTGACTATCATAAAACTTATTTGTTATAAACAATGTGACTAATGACATAAATATAAAACATACTTTTAATCAGTAATACCATAACAAGAAAAATGTCCTTATTGTGCTGAGTTAAATATCCATCTAAAATTAAATTAAAATTCTCTATAATTGTTTTTATATAAGTACTAATTTCAATTAAACTCTTTACATTTAATGTGCTGGTGACGATACCGTATCTATTTTTCATGTTTTTTATATTCTCTGAACACTATTTTAATTAAGTAATGGAAAAAAATTAATAGCGTTATGGTACATATTCTACTGGAGTTTTTATAAAACAAATATAAATATTTGGGAATCATTTTCTAGCAAATACCGCACAAACTCCTCTTTTGAAATATATATATCTATTATTTGTCTGTCAGTGAAATAAGTTTTTTTTTTTATCTCGGGCATTATATGTATTATCGCTAACCGTCAATAAAATCATACATTACCATAGCGATTTTCGGAAGTAAAGAAACACTTTATTTTACAGTAAAAATCAATATGACATTAAACATAAATCTGGGGAGGAACCGACTTGCTTGATTTTTATGGTTATTTATCAACATAGACATGACTATAACATTGACATTAAACAAAAATAGTTTGTAGCTGTCACTTAAAAGCATTTTTCTTTCTGTTCACTTTGTCGTAATAAAATGTAATAAGTAATATCTTTTTTCAATTATAAATTTTTATGGCGATAAAATGTTGTATGCACCACGTCAGTAAAGTGTCTTTATCGAACTCGCCTCTTACTAGCTTCGCTCGCTCGGCTCATAATCTCAGACTCGTTCGATAAATTATCACTTTACTGACTTGGTACATAAATAACTGTTATACGACTAATCAGTAGGTGCTTATAGTTGCGTTACCATTTCAATATCTATTACCGTTTAAAAGGTATGATTTTTAATTATTCTTAACTTGGCAGCCATTTTCTCACTAACAGTTCGTTCGACATCAAAACTTGTAACACTTTATTAAAATACTTTTTTGTCTTAAATAAAAATCTGAAGTCGGATGTGAAATATCCTAATGTTACATACACAAAAGACAGAATTATAGATTCGAACACAAATTCGAAGGAGTTTGTGAAAATATGGGTTATGAATAATATAATACTTTGTTTATAATGTGAGATGAATAAAAAACATTTATTTGGCGTAGTTGAATATATCTTTAAAAATAACAAAAACCGTTGAAGATTCGTTAAAAAGAGGATTAGTTGCAGTTAAACGGGGGGGGGGGGGGAGGGGGTAGGTCAAAGTTTAAGTTAAAAAACCGATTTTTGTGTTGAATTGAAAAAATTACAGCAAATAAGCAAAACCTCCAAATTTTTACATTTTTATAGACACATTTTTTGGTACAAATTAAAAAAATCATATTCTAAATAATTGCGCATGATAGTATATCTTCTATTGAAGAAATAGAGCTTTGAAACAATGTTCTACGATGTCGGTGAGCTGTACACAAACAATTTTATAAAAACGCTTTTTTTACAAAAACAAAAATTTCAGGAACATTTTTCAAAATATCGCAACAAAGAACAATAATTTTCAGATAGCCAAATCCAACATTTTTACCAAGTAACAAGTTTCTAGGTTGCATTAATGAAAAGTCATTAATAAACGATTTTTAAAGGTTTTCTGCTTTTTTCAATATGTATAAGGCACTAATTGATATTGAATAATACATGAATTAAAAGAGAATTTTAATACCTTTGTCTTTTACCTTTTTTTTGGATCCGATCTGACCATTTTTTTGTCTTTCGCGAATTTTTTAGGTTAGGTTCGCCATTAAAACTCCGGAAAAAACGCTATCTATCTTAAGTAGGGGTTTTCATAACGGCCAGTTGCGGATAATTTTTTAGCAGATCTAATAACAAATGCCGTTATCTTTTTTATTCAGGCAATGTCAATACATAAAGTAATTCCGTTGTTGCAAAGTTTGTTACGTTTTTTTGTGCCACCCTGTATTTTCATTATTTATCTACTAAATATATTTTAATTTCATACTCGCTTGATATCCCTTCTTATTTCGTCGCGTCATGTCCCTCTCTTCTATTGATATTCCTATAAAATGTCTTTTCCATGTTAATAATGTTCTTCTCTTTGCCTACTCAGTCAAAATAACTAACTTTATATCGTTCGTGTCGCTTGCCTAAGATTTCTTTTTTCTCCCCCTCATCTTATAGGGTAACTATTTATTATATTATATTTTCACTAAAATTCTTTGATATCATTATTAATTATTTCGTCGCTTTTAACTTTTATTTACTGTTATTTTTAATTCTATTAATACCGGTATATATTTCTTTGTTAAATTTACTCAAAAGTTAATATCTTATTTTTTGTATAACAATATAAATTATCTGATCTCTGTGTCTCGTTTTACAGAAAGAGAACCTATTTTTTAATTTATTTTTACAGGTTGCCTTAGAATTTAATTCATTTATTTTTATAATTGATATTTTGATCTAAAATTCATGTATTTCATTTTAATGTTTTCATTGTTTTATATTCTTTTTCAAAAATAGAGACCACGAAATCTGGTAATTTATTGACAGCCAGTGATAGCGCAGTGCTAACGCTCCCGCTTTTGGATACGAAGGTCCTTGCTTCAAACCCTTTTTTATATGTAATATTTGTTAGTTTTTCCTTTAGTGGGTTGTAGAAAAAATGTACTAGTCAACTCGTGTGGATTGTCCATATCGCACGATTAAGCACTCCGCCTACGGCGTTGTGCTCAAGCTTCGTCGGAGTGGGATATGGGCACAAACTACTATTTTTTCTCGTCTTTAATTATCTGGAGCGTTTCCGTAGATTGATTGAACTATATACATTTATTTCAAATCTCAATGTTCACTTTATATGAATTCTGTTTAGTTCCCGAGGTCCAGCTAATTTGTTGTATATTACATATACGTAGCTGAGAAAAAGTATCACCATTTATATTAAAAAGTTTGAAATATTACGTGAAAAGTAAATTTTTCTAAAACTCCAATTCCAACCGTAATGGAAAGAAATCTAATAAAAACAAATGGGCCTAAACAAAGCCACCTTGATTTTTCCTCGAATATATGAAAGGCGTTAGGTAATAAAAGAGAGTCGTTTCATTCTAACTGGATATAAACGGTCATAAAACCGTATAAAATATTTTGGAATTGTATTTATAACGCACCGTTGTTATTAGTTTGATTGAAAAATAACCACTTAAAAGAAATCCTACAGAACTATATAACAATAAAGATTCTTTTATTTTTTTCGCTGCTGCGAATAACAAACCAACATAACATTGACAAACAATGGAATTTTCCTATTGTGTTTCCATTTAGTAAATTATCAGGAGCGTTGACGAAAGCAAATATTCTGAGTAAGATTTCCTTATTTCCTAATTAATTAAAATTATTTTCTCTTTAATGAAAATAACTTTATCTATAGATATTTTTTTAAATTCATTAACATCATAGTTTACTTCAATATTTTTTTTTTTATTACGAACAAATTTCTCATTTTTATATAATCATTTTAACTTTTTTTGGAATTTATAATAGTTCTTGGACTACGATAAAGTCTTGTAGAATTTTTTTTAACAATTGTCTGTTTGCAATAAATGTATCGGTTTTATATTTTTGCTGGTTGCTTTAACAATCAGATGAATAAAAATTCAGACAAATCAATTGAATAAGGTACTGACAAAATAGTAACGGGTGATTTACAACTTTTTTGGAGTCTTCCAACCATAAATTTATTCCAATATTAAGTGAGCTACCAGCGACACGCGTAATCCGCGAAAAGTATGGCACTACAAATCAGCTCAGTGGTAGTGGGCCCCTATTCTTGAGATCGGTGAACGATGTTCTCATGAGAAAAGGGGGCGTGGTTATCCTGACTTTGCTAATACTGCATTCTTGAAATGTGTGACCATTCATCTCCTACGAAAAGTGAGAGATCGTCGTTGTACTGGGTTTCCGTGAAGGAACAACTGTTCACGAATAAAAATACTGATTAGAGTGTGGGCGGAACCTTCTGTTTTGATATTATTTTTTACATAACCTAAACCGGCGAAGTTTTCTTCCACTGATTTTCTTATTTTTGAGCATTGTTCAATATATTGATAATAATAATATAAAAATAATGGAAGGTATATGTGCTAGAATTATTGCTATAAAAACGATATTGAGGATGCAGAAGACCAAGCCCAAGAACCTCTAAGAAGATTTTATCACCAAGAACCAGCATTCGAGTTGTCCGAAACAAAATTTATAAAACTAATGAGGCTCAGTAAAGAATTATCAAGAAATTTAATTCAAATGATTACTCCTTTCATGCAAGTCCCTACACGTGCGTCCGCTTTAAGTGTTCAGACAAAAGTAGGTTGATAGTATTTCGGTATCAAAATTGTATTTTTCCAATTAATATTTTTATTAGGTTTTTGTAGCGTTAATATTTTTTGCAACTGGCAGTTATCAGGAAATAACCGGAAGTAACTTATTGAAGAAGTTACCACTGTTTTAAATATGCCAGAGATTTTAAACCATTGGGTGAAGTAATGGTTATTATTATTGAATAAATTGAATTTTTTATGTGAATAAACAAATAACAATCAAAAAACCTTGTGAATTTGTGAAAGCACTGAAACTAAAACCCGAAACTATTGTCAAAACTTCTTCTTTTTTCATATATTTGTAATTGCAATAAATAAAAATTTACTGGCAACATTGCGCTTTCCGCTCACTTATTTGATCACAATCACACGATTTACAGAATACGGATTTTAAGCACCAAGAGAACCAACAAACGATGTCACTTCTCTTGGGGGAACGTTCCCATCGCACGAGTTCGAGAATCGAGGCCCTGGAGTCTTTCTTTTCCACTCACGCTGCCCGTGCAAGTGGCCTTCACACTATATACGAAAGGTGGCGCCCGAAGCGATCCGTAACCTAGACTAAGGCGCCAAAAGACCGTTCGGCGACGCAAAGAGCTTTACACGGCAAAAAAACGAAGTCTATCTACATGCCTATTTTCCGTTTCATTTTCGGAATGTGAATCGCTAACTTGCTGTTCAAACTTTCACTCACATGTATTTTCATCTACGTGATCTCCCTCGTTATGATCGCTAGTGTCATCAGGTGACTCATTACAGCTTTTATCGCTGCTGAGGGGGCTTGTATACGATTCCATCCATTTGTTTGGATCCTTGCTACATTCGGGATTTCGTTTTTTTTATGTTCAGACATTTTAAAATACATTAAGTCTTTTTTAAAACAATAATACAAAAACGTAAAAATATTATTATACCTTATCTTCAAATAATAGCGTGATCGGTCTCAGTGGCACAGATCGTTGGCTATCGGTCATATTCATTTATGACTGTTTATATGTTAGAGCCAACGTTAGATACTTGGCTCGAATAGGTAAATCGCATTGAATATTAATTTAATTAATGTCTAATGCGGAACCTAGATTTTCAATCCCCCTGTATCACTGTGCCGATGATGGTGATGTAGGTTTTCCGGGTTTTGCTACACCTATAGCCAAATGGCGCCATCAATCCTCAGTAAGTCGCCCCGGAGCGCCACGGAAAATAATAATAATGGCCGTCCCTTCCCCTAACAAGCCATTGGCTTTCTGGGGTTCACTCGTAAGGGGGTGAAATGTAGGGCGAGTATTATTATTATTAGTCGCGAATGTGACGAACGTGTGCCAATGATAACAAACTTACGCTAGTTCTAAAACGACTAACAACCAACGTCAACATCTACTTATCCGTAATTAATAAGAAGGTACAGACCGCTTTTGTCACGGAACCGCACCAATCAAGTAAAATTAGTCGAAATGTAGGCATGGTTGACCCGTGTCACCCGCGCGACTAACGCAGGGTTAATTACCTTGAGCAACGAAATAAAATTATTGTGTCAGCGTTTGACTAGAAATGTTCTGTCTCGCCGAATAATCCTCTAAACATGCGTCAGTTTATCTCGACCCAAATTCTCGAATTTCAGTAATTTACTCAAACAATTGTGTTTCGATATTTCATTACAATTGTAGATAACATTGCAGTAAATCATTTGGATGTGAAATTTATCAGAAATTCAAAACTATAAATCAATGAAACCGATGCAAGTATTTGTCACATATTAAATCTGAATTAGATGTAAATTAACATTTGATACACAGCTAGAAAAACTTCTAGTTGTAATATATTTGGTTTCCGCAAATCGTTAGGAAATTCTGATATTCCAGACAAAATTTCTTACAGAAAAAGTCAAGATTTCCTTACTGTTAAGAAATATTCATTTCCGCACTGTAAGGAAATGATATTTCCTTACAGTTGTTAGTGTTCTACATAAATTATTGAAAGCATATTCGTACTTTTCTTCTGATTTCTTTGGCAATAATTCTAATGAAGCATTCACTGCCTCGACCAGCTCTGGAGGAGTCCCAGGAATTGAAAATTCATTCACACTTATCATTTTACACTGTTTTGCGTTTGAAAACACCAGCAATTAAATTTATATGTATCAAGTTTAACAATTCAACATTAATACGTTTCCATAATAACGCAACCAATTTTATTACGAATTTCAAAACACCATTTATTTGTAAATAAAATTATTCATGATTTTTTCAAAATTAATTAATATCTGTCGAATTTTAAACGATTTTGCGGAAAAATAGTAGAAAAAGCCACATTCCTCGACTTAGCAATCTTCACAGTCATCCATTAATATTAGACTTTTCCTACTTGGTAAAAAATGTACAATTGTTATTACAGGATTGGTAAAAAAATTAATGTAGTATGCATTATTATTTCTCTATTTCGAAAAAAATGTTTAAATATATTGTCTTGTTAAATATCTCCTTTCAAAGCATATTTAATCGCTTCGTACTTATCGTGAAATATTTTGAACGGAATTTATTGTATGAAAAGTATGAAGCAGCTTCATCTATAATGTAATAAATTTCCTAGAACTAAAACTAAATACAATATCAAAGTTGTTATATTAATAATGTGTAGAATAGAAAGCACGATAGTTCTTTGTCAAACTTTATGATAGAAGTTAGCAAGCCGTTTAATATTTGAACTTTAATTGTATCTGCACAAGCAATCGATTCTAGAAATAAGGCAGATAGTTTTAATCGCATCCATTCATTAAATTGCATAATTTCTAAACTTAAAGGAAATGCCACACTAGTGGTAAATTTTTCAAAGCTATTAGCACATTTTTTTTTAAACAATGGGAATGCACCTAATCTAAAAGAATCAACATTTTTGCTTTAACCTAAATTCCTAAAAGTTCGTAATCTAGATATCACCTTTGGTCCATACTAGTTTTGTGGCTACACGGCACAGCACCCACTCTGCTTTATACTTCCTTATCACTTACACAAGCTCGAATGGTTTAGTTCTTGTGAGCCTTAGCATCTGTTGCTGTTTGTAGAGCCTCTCTTCATCTCTTCTGGCGGATTTCTTAATTTCATCTAGAATTAAAATGTCTAGAAAAAGTATTTTATAGTCGGATTCGAATTCGATAGTAAATTTGACCATTTAATTGTCAAACTTTAACATCATATAAATAATTGTGGTATGACTTGGAGTTTTATTATTCGTTGAATAAATAGTATGATTGGCAACACTGCGGATCTCAAAATAAACCTATAGGTTACTAACGATTTTATGTCTAATTCAGTTCAAGTTCTACATAAATTATATCAACAAAATGTAATTACTTCTTTAACTGCTTAATTATTCATGGTAAACTCAACTCTCCCATTTTATTTAAAAGTCTTCTACACTTCAATGAGAATATTAATAACGTATATTCAGCTTTATTCCTTCGAGCCACTCTTTAGTAGGTATAATTTTCTATATACAAACTTTATCCAAATTAAATTGTAAATTTGTGTAGATAAGCTATTAATAGTTCATCTCTATAATATCATATTATAAAGATTATAAGATAGTTCAAATACATCTGTTTGTCGAATTCTAATTAACATTCCTTTACAGTCACTGATTATATGTAACTTTAACTATTCGAACATACATATTTCGGTATGTATAAATCGAAAATTGATATATCAAGTAATTAAAGCATAATTCAACTTCCGTTATGTGGTTGGGTCAATTTAAGCACAACTCAACTTCCGTTATGTGGTCGGGTCAATATTACAGATTTCTCATTAGAGACTGTATTTCGGTCGTTTTATTGATGTTTACTTTTAGTAGTTACTGTGATTAAACAGAAAGAGACTTAATTAAATTCTAAGAGAAAAAATCAGTATTTTGCATTATGTTTATTCAGTGAAAGTTATGTAAATTAGTATTAATTTATATTCACATCGAACAGGGAACAATTTATGAGAGAAAATTGTTATCTTTGTAATTGATTTTGTATTGTAAATGTAAATTATTGAGTCAAATTTTTAAAATGTCATTTATTATAATCAAATGGATAGAACTCTTCGTATCGGGTCTAATGATAATCCCATAAGTTAATGCACTCAACGTGTTGCCAAATTATAATTTAACTCGTCCTGCGGTGAATACTTGAAGAGGTTTCGTGAAATAACTTATGTGATTATCGATAGTTACGATACCACTTGTATTATATATGATAATGGCCCAAACTCTTTTATTTGATAAATAAATTTACACCAAAAGAGAGAATCCAGCAATATTTTTTTAAAATACGTGTCATATTAACTTAAGTAACTCACTTTGCCCCCCTCACCCCTACTGTTTAGTAGTTATATATAGCATGAAAATGTGTTTTATCGATAATGATCTGCGATGAAAAATATTAATTAGTTACCTTTTATAAAAAAAATAATTTATTTCCGTGTTAAATGAGAATTCCGTGGTTTGAAAACTTTTTAGTTTGGAGTTACTTGATTTCTCACTTGTAATTACATAATTTGCTGTTAACAGAAAATGTATTTTTTGATACTTCTTATACTTCAGGTTAAACAATAATCAGTGTAATGATAATAACATCTTTAAAAAATTCAGTCGTTTAATTCCTAAAAAAACAAACAAAATAAATATAAAGTTCCAGAAACAATTTACTACTCAAAAAGTTCAAAATAACAAAAAAATACACTGAAACATAAACAACTAGTTTTTATAAAACTATTAATCACAGCGTCAAATGTAACGAATTAAGTATGAAAATCCGCTGAAACACTGCTTTTCAATTCCTGTAAGTGGTCAAATTTAATTTTTTTAATCCTAAGTCGGTCTGTGTACAGCTTGGAAGGTCTACAACACCAATGTCTTTAACTGCTTGTCGTTCTCTAGGTTTCTTTGCTGTTAGTTTTGGCATTGTTTTGGTTTGTTCTATGTAAGCAGGCAGCACTTTGTATTCATCGCGAAAATCCAAGTTGTAGTAAATCTTTCCATCTATGTATTTCAGGCAACGTAACTTTTGGATCTCCCTTATTAGTTCCAGGCCGAATAGATTTGAAAGGCATCGATTTGTTATAGTCAGAAAAGAAACTGTAGTCCAGATATATTACATTTTAAGGACTCGTAACCTTCCTGGCATTTTCACAAAATGGAATGTAATCAGCCGGCACATTAACTTCTCTATTTCTTAAGTAACGCTCTATAGTTGTATGCATGGCATCTCACTCCATCTGTGTATGAGACATTATACTTGAAAATTCATTTGCAGATAGCTCTTCTTCTGTCTCGTTCCATATATAACAATAGCCAGCTTTGTAATACAATAAGGATGTACTAGACTTCGGATTTAACAAGAGTGATTGTAAATCGACTGTATAGATATGTTCCTCCAATAAATTATCACTGTCTTTTTCTTCTCCCGCGCGATCTTTTTCATTTGTGTGTTGTATATAGCTAGCTTCGTCTATATGTTTTAAAGTGTGTTATCTCCAAATATCGCATTTTTCGATCTATAAAGTGATAAGTTCAAATCATCAATTGATTTGTGAAACGAGCAAGTAGATAAAGGTTTTACATTGTTTACTTGGCACCATTCTGTACAATATACTTCATATACTGTTGCCTTTTTCATCTCCAATTGGGTTCAACGTACACTTTTGTTGTTGTCTTCCGACAATAGTACGAATCTATACTAGGTAGTGATAAGAGAAAGTCTTTAATTTTGTTGAGTCTCCTTAATAAATCCTCTTGCTATCTTGTTTTCTCAACCTTTCGTTTCTTAGGCACATTATTAATATTTTCATCCTTCTCATTCACTTTATTACGTAATTAATCAGAGTGTTTATCGGTTTTATCCGTATAACAAACATCAAAACTGTTTTATCAAATCACCATAACATTTTTGGTCCTTCGAGCTAAATCCAATTCGTCAAATCCGGCATTTTGTATGACGAACGGCATTACTAGAAGGCAACACTGGGCAGCTAATTAAAAAAATTAACAGTTAAAAGCGTTATAGAAAACAAGAGAAAAGTGAGTTCGTTTTATTTTATTTTCTTACCTTTTTCATGTCTTATAATTAATTTTATTTAATTAAAAATACATATTATTAAAAAATTTCAAACCACAACAAAAATCGTTAAAATCTTGCTAAAAGAGAGCAAATATTCGAATAAATTATTTTTTAAATAACTCTGATTCCCAACAGAGCGGAATAAACATGCTAAATAAAAGATTCAATAAAGCATAATGATTGTGAAGTGAATTTAATATATATCAGTTTGAAATTGAATCAATAAATAACTGCGATGAGGAACAATCAGAACGCTTAAAATTCGAGGAAAATTATTTCAAATTAACTTCCAGGGCTTAATATTTTATCCAACAATTAAATTCAAAATAGGATAACAAACAAATATGGTTAAATTTATATTCCCAAAATATCATTAAATTTCCAGATTTTAATTGGCCCTCTTTTAGTGATAATTACGTAGGCTATACAGAGTTTCACTATATGTTTAATTCTCTTATTCATGAAAATTAAAATTTGTCTACTGCTAGGAACCAGAAATCATGTTTTAGTGGTGAGGGAGCCTAATATATAATGTGATAAACAAACTATAACTATATCCATGGAAGTAGTAGTACTAGTAGTAGTAGTTTTAAGTAGTTTTAAGTAATGCATAGGTCACTTAGCTATCAGTTTGTCTCAGCGTCGGTAGGAGGCAGACAGGTCTTTTAGTACCGTTTTTTTTTTGGTAGCCACACATATCTGTTTTCTTCCATATGGTGGGGAATATTCCTTTGTGAAGGAAGTGATTATATAAGTTCATAAGGATTTCTGGTTTCATTGTGTTTATGATTTGTACCAGTTCTTTACTGATTTTATCTTCTGCTGTCGTCTTTTTGTGTTTCATTTCAAATATGGTGTGACTGACCTCTTTTATCGTAAAGTCTCTATCGTTTCTCCCGTTGTCGATATGTTGGTTCGTTCATCTCTGTAGATGTATGTCTTCGTCTGTTCGTGCGTCGACTGTTGGAAAGTAATGTCCTGTTTATATTGTCTGACCATGTGCCGTACTCTATTTTTATAGTGTAGAGCATTTTGTCGGTATGCGAATTGTTTTTCAGAATGTTGTAGGCCAGTCCTCCTTATTCAAGGAGCCTAATCATTCAGCTTGACAAAAAGGAGGCATGATGCTTGGATGCAGACTTTAGGAAGGAACCCCATCGCAAAAAATCTGAGTGAGAAGAATACTTTTCGATTTTCATTGATTACAAACATGTCTATTCACTCACACCATGAAATTGGTTATTTGTATAGAAAAAGAACAATTCAATATTGACTCGTCATTAAAGAAATCTTGCAATAGAGCTAAAAAGCAATGATGTGTTAAAATATTTTTTATTAAATCTAGTTCATGAATGTCGAAGGTCGTACCTAATTTCGAAAGAAAACTAATTCGAACATCAATATCCTATTTCTTCCTAGGTTCAGTTCCATAAACATTTGATTATTAATTTTTACTCCTTTATATTTACATCTATTTTAAGGTTTAACAATAGCCTAATAATAAACTGATGGTGCGCATGCGCATTAACGACTATTGTGAACATTTTACAACACTTCTATCCAATTGAAATAGCATTCTAGAGTAAGTATATATATTAAGATTTCTGTGGGTGATACTCTCTTGTTAAAGGTCTGGCGTTGTATAGGATTTTGAATTTCTCATTGGATTAAAAATATCAATTTTGCCAAAATGTGATTTGGTCGATGCGATAACGACCTCTGGAGTATTTCTTATTCACTGACGCTGCCCGTGCAAGTGGCATTTACACCATAAACGACAGGTGGCGCCCGAGGCAATCAGAAATCTGGAGTAATGCGAAGAGCGTTACAGCATTCCAGAAAAATCTGAATTGGACTGGATATTGTCAAGCAATTTTTTATCGGACTAATTTCCATGAAGCAATACAATTTTATAAATTTATTTTCAATAGCATCTCTTGCGTATCGTTTCGATTCTTGTTTCAATAGATGTGGGATCCTACTTATAACCCACAAACATTGCATCATGATGAAAATGGAAAACTTATCACATTTCCTTAAACGAAGCTCACCATAAAATAATGAGTTTATATCTATTGATTAAGCTATACTCGGTGGATGGTAGACTTTACATTTGGAATTTTGGTAAATTAATGGCGAATTTTTGATTGTCGCAAGATAATTTTCTGATGAAGCATGTTGTGTGTCACATAATTTCGTAAGAAAACACGATAGTATTATCTTTGACCATAAATTTTGACAAATGTTCCTTACCCGCCATTTAACAAGTTTTATTACAACTGGTACTTACGTTCGAGATTATTTTCCAATACATTTAATTACTGTTCATCTGATTAATAATAGTACATTTAATATTAATATTACCGAAAAATTGTATAGACTACATGACTCGACATAGGAAATTAACATGTCCCCTTGAGATATCATCCGGGCACTCCGGTGTACCTACCACAAATCTGGAGCACGCAATTAAGCAAGCCCATGATTTATATGTCGTACTCAATTATTACAAAATAGTTATTTCAACACTTCATAAACAACGATTTTTATAAACGAAATACGTTTTTTGCTTTGACGTTTTAAATTGGTAATTTTGTTGAACATACATAAAATATAAAAATATAAAAATAGCAAATAACGGTTAGTTCGAAATTGAATTTTAAAAAGTGCAATATATCCCACGCTCTATTCCATTAGGAATAATAATATTTTAATTTTAGGCTTCTTTAAAAATATTAATTATCTGTCGTCATCCTTTGATTGAAGTAATGAATAATTTATTTCTCCCAGTCAAGCTCTATTTGCAAGTCTAATAAAAGACATTTATTTTTGAACAACTTCTTGATTAAAAAAATGTTGATTTTACATCAGCAAGCAACTTGACAAGATAAGAATTCAATGTTTATTTTTTACTATTATTTATCCGAAACGTTAACAACAAATCGATACAGCTCTAAAACAGGAACAAAAAATTACAGTATCCGTTTCCATTTATTGATGGACTTTTAATGAAAATATGTTGCAATTGCAAAGGATCAATGTATACATGAGTAAAATAAATACGAATACCGGGTGTAAATGGGTCATGGGCCACACATATAATAAACCGGTTAGTAGATTTATACCAAATTTTGGTCGATTATAATAGGACTGCTTTTGGCAGACATCCGGTTTGGCCGGAAATGACCTGAAAATTGGATATTCAAATGGAACACCCGGTATATTTCTACATATTTTGATTTTATGACCTTAAAGACGTACAGGTCGACGGTCAAATTTCACTTAAGAAGCCTTTTTTATTTTTTTATCCACCCTAGGGTACTAATGATTGGGTCTGAATTCGTTGTAGTCAAACTAAAATTACTTAAATTTTATCAAGTATTTATTTTTGTTACTTAATAATTATTTATATTTAAAATATGGTGTTGTAAATATACTTAAATTTTTTAACAGGGTTGTCTTCAGGAGAAACTTGTATCGAAAATACCCATTTAAAATTAATAATTTGCAGCTGCCTTGACTTGTTATAATCTTAAATTCAATCATTTTATACTCTAAATACTTTGATATATACCAGTTGACATAAATATACTAAATTCAGATTATGTTTGCCCAGATAAGGTAAGCTTAAAAACCCTTTATATTATTAAAATGTTATTTTAATAATTTTAAGATATTTGAAATATTGGGAAATTTCATAATTTTTCGTAATATACTAAAATCATTATATTTGCAAACATAAGGTAATCTTAAAAACCCTTTATACTATTAAAATGTTATTATAATAATTTCAAGAAATTTGAAATATTGGGAAATTTCGTAAATTTTACCAGCTTTTATTTGGTCCTCAGATTACATGTCGGATTATTATTCACTGTTACAAATAACAGGTCCATGCTGTATCTGTGAAATAGTGTACACGTTGTCCTTATAGACAACTATTAATTCGTGGTAGAGCATACAGCAAAAATCATTTTACGGTTAGCGATAATATAAACGTTTAAAAATTTAAATTACTATTAAATTCCCGGCAGCGCCTTCTATATGCCGTTAGTTTAAAATCCTAAAATCTATTGTAAATTTCTTACTCATGTATAGCTAGAAAGTCCCATCAAAATTCCTTTCGTCCAAAATTTTTGTTGAAGGACACATGACACAGCAGCGTTTGATATTTTACGATTTGAAGATTTACAGCTCTGATTTTGTACTCCTTTGATATATTTGACTTTCGATAAATTAAATTAAATTAAATTGATTTCTGATTTCTTGCTGTTTTGTCAGTTTAAGATTTTACTTTTTTATCATTTTGTTTTATTAGACTTTTGAAGTTTTAATGGTACGATTTAATACATTTTTAACTTTATACTGGTCTGAATTATTAAACTTTCGTTATAATAAATGTTTGGTGAATTTGTATTTAATAAATTAGTTATTTGTCATTATGTTGGTCTGACGATTTGCCATTTTATTTTTTTATCATTTTGATAGAGTCCATTCTACTTTATTAAATTCTGATTAAATATACTTCTGAACAAGTAAGATTTTGTTCTTATAATGGTTTGAAAAATTAAATTTTGTTAAACAGACTGTTTGATATAATACGATTTTGGTAATATGTATGGACATAGAATTTCATCATACCTACAATAATAAGTTTACGTGTTTTACGGCATCAGAATATTCGTTAGGTTATTACTTCCACTTAATAATTGATCGCAAAGTTGGTCATTATTTAATTAGAAATTACGTTCGCCGAAACCGTTTAATACCTTCATTTCTTGATAGATAATCTGCCAGTACTCTTAGATTAAGTACTACTTTCCATAAGACAGTGAACGTAATATCTACTAAACGGTGCCCGCCTCACTTAGTTATATAAATGCGATGATTTTTATATAGTTCTTTGGTCAACAGTTGATTGGCAGAACTAGACTCACATCGTGGCCCTCAAGATCTCTAAATTTGAGCACTTCTGATTTCTTTTTGTGAAACAACTACTGTTTTAATTACATCCTGTATAATTATGAGTTATTCATAAACACCAGAAGTTGAATATTTTCTCAATACTAAATAAATTCACTAAAGCCCATAAAATGTTGCCTCTATATTTCTTTTCAATTATATATAAATCCTATTTTTTGCTTTTCTACTTCATTTTTCTTCACAGAAATGCGCTCGTCTTAACACATTATATTCGAAAAAATTTTTGTTCTAAGCGGCTTAGTTCATTCCCTATTTGAAATATAACATTTATGTTTACATAAAACTTCCTATAGATTTATAAGCAAATTATAAAAGTCAAAAGGTAATGCGATATAAAAGTCTAATGTGTTAAACTGGCCTGAATTTTGCATTATTCAAGAGATTTTTTTTTAATTATTACAAAAATTTTTCAGCAAATAAGCACTTTTTATTGAATTCCTATCATTTCATGTGAATTTTTGACCTAATCTAATAAAAGAGAGGTAAGCAATTCGTTTCAAATAGTTATGTAATAAATATTTTGATATTGATTAGTAGTATTTATGCACCTCTTCTAAAAGTAACCTAAAAATCAGTGTAATAGTTTTTAAAATCTAAGTGTCAAATGAAACGAATTCTTCATCGCTACTTGAAAGTTTTAAAATTCTCAGTGCAATTAACATAATATAATATCAATTTATTGAATATTCTCATTCAGTTGTTTTCACAAACTGCTTCTTTTCCATTAAATTCTTTTAAAATACATACCCAAAAAATCCAAAAAATATCATTGTAATAATGATTAAATCTTCTTGTAGTCGAAAAATAGTATATAAACCACGGTAGAGAAGATTTTTCCCAGCGTCGCAAATTATTATCGCTCGTTGCTTCGCATCTCGAGATAATAATAATGCTCGACTGAGAGAGTCGGAGAGACTATTTTTTTCTGAATTTAAACACATACGATAATATATGTAATCACTCACAAAGATCCATACCACATTTTATCCCGTTGTCAGTCGGTTCGGGTAAACCTTCGTCATAGAACTTCCTAAAAATCATTATCAATTTGCCTGTTCAAAACTCAGTATCTCAAAGTTTTTTTATACATCATCCCCTTGTCCGTTCATTTCAGAAAGTGATATATTTAGTTTCCTGCTACGGGTGGAAACAAGACGGAGGACAGGTACATGTATCCTTTATTTATTAATCAATTGTGTTTTGAAATTTGAATCATATATATACATCTACAGGGTGGCGCAAATTTAATTGAACAATATTGGGATTTCTTAAACCATTATAGATACAAAGTTGGTTAAATGGGAAAAATATTTTCAAGACGAATTGAATGGTTTTTCAAAATTGAAATATCAGGTCCGGTTTCCGAGATATTTTGGAAAAACCGAAATTGACCATTTTCGTTTTATTTAATTAACACCGTAATTTTTGAAAAAACTTTATAAAACTTTTAAAGTTAAATATTGCTTAACATAGAGTATCTATTTTTTTAAAACAACGTTTGGTCTTCGAAGGGCCACCCACAATTATTTCTTTTTATATACAGACCTGTACTTATTATTTCATCTTTGAAATCCCCATTATTTCTCTATCTAACCATGTAGAACACTTAATTTTTATTATTACGTTTCGAAAATGAATTGTATTTTTCTAAGTACGGTTCTGTTCCATCATCACTGTAGAATTGTTCAAATTGTCCTCCCCTTTGTTCAAGATATTTTATGATTCTTTTATGATTCAGGATAAAATGAAATTTCTAAAATACAGTTCATTGTCAAAAACTAAATTAAAAAAATCGGCTGTGTCACCCCAGATCTTTCCCGGCTCGGCTGTAGGGAATAGAATTATTTTAATTACAAAAATATTACACAGGGTAAAAACATATGATTTTAGTACTTCGGCACGAAAAATTTACTTTAATAATAAAAACAAGAACTATACGCAACAGGAAATTTATGGACATAATGCTATGAAGACATTTTAGTCTTTTAAATAGACTTAATCAGAATGACATTTTTCATCAGCTACTGAAGAAGTATTGTGAAGTATAACAAAAATAAAAAAAGAAATATATCATATCATCTAATTGTGGTGCATGAATCCTTCAAGTAAAGTAAGTAACCGTAATGATTTAAATAGTTCTATGGCTGAGTATAGCTAGTATATTTTCTAATAATGCAACAAATTTTGTAGGTGCAAATGCTGCCTTAAAACAATTTTTTAAACTATATTCAAGTGTTGTTACGGATGAGTTGTCGAATAACGGCATAACTTGGAAATTCATCCCAGCTGAATCCCCTAACTAGAGCGCATGTGCAATCTAAACTGTTCTGATAAATTCATATTCTACCCCAGGTGCAGTCCCGAACAATTTGACGCAGTCCCGGATTGGTTTAAAAAAAAACGCGAGCACAATCTGTACTAGTTCACAACACAACGCGAACGCCACATTATATACTGCGCAAACTCCTTACCTTTTTGTACTGGTTCTGGTCACAAGTCGAAGACACTTTATGTGTGGGAATATTATATATGTAATACTCCTATATCGCCAGCTTGAGAGAGAAGTATGTCGCCGATAGTAGAGTGTAGACGATCGTTTCTCTCTCACGCAGCCTCGGATAGTCATAGGCGTCACAGCTGTAAAATCGCCTACGTTTGCTTAACTTTCCTTTTCTCTACGTTCCTTTTTCAACACGGGACACGACGCCAATGCAATTTATGTATATGGGCATGCGTGTAGGCATCCAATTCCGATCTTGCATCTCCTTCTGTCGGAACGCTTTGTTTCTACAGCAAAGATAGGGCGTTGGCGATATAGGAGTATTACATATATGGGGAATATCAGGAAACATGGTTATTTTATCTTAATATTATCTTGAAGAAGGACCTATAGTGGCGCATGCGGCAGAGACGTTGACTGAATGTGCTCTCTAAACTACTCCGCTTTGGTATGAATCTACTCCACTTTTAATCTACAATCTACTACTATTTCAAGAGACACGTGCATTTTTATTTTAATTGCATTGAAAATTTTTTACAAGCACGAATACAATTCCCAAAGGTCTGACAGGTCCGCAACAAAATGTGTATCTGTTAATACACGGGAAAAACTTGGTAAGTCCATGACTTGAATTCTTTTTTCAATTGTATTTTTAACAAATATAAAAAATATGATAATTTTACATAAAATATATATTTTCAACAAAGTAAGTTCAAAATAATAAAAATAAACACATTGAAAAAATACATTTTTTGGCAGTTATACAACTTTGGAGAATAAAAAATGCTCTCCTGGAAAATTCTTAAATGGTGACTCACCACGTTTTTGACCGGTGGCCTTCATTTAAAATTTCCAAAGATGTAGCTACCCTGCGAAAGGGATTGAAATTGGGGAAAATTTTTTATTGCAGAAATAATAACCGACATCTCCGAGCATTCTCGAATATTTTACCATACAAAAGTTAGTAAGACGGTAATACTTTACGTTGAGTTAAAATATTAAGAATGTTTGTTTAAGTAAAATTTATATGTGAAGTAAATTCGAATTTCATTTAATCATTTATTTTTGATCGATAGACTCAAACGAACCGCGTTGTTTACCATCATATATTATACATTATTTAAATTGTAATTTTTTAATTCCCCCAAATTATAAAACGCATTTATTTCTCAATTAACAATTCTAATTAGTTTGAAAAAGTAGAGCCAGCTGTGTAACGTTAATTACAGCTACCCTTTATTACATAATAATTTAACATATTGAGTGCCATATCTATAGAATGATAAAATAAAAAATTTTCATTAATAATTAGAAAAAACAATTTATTTTTGATGAATCAGATATTTTACATATATCAACATAAAATTAATTTATTATAACTAAAATTAAAGTATATTTAAGACTTTTTAGAGTATCATCAAAGTGCCTTAATGTAGTTATTGTTCCAATTAAGGGTTAAGAGTAAAATATCAATAAAAAGTTGAAATTATTGATTATGATGCTTACTGAAAATCGATTTAACAAGCAAAACTTGATTATCAATAACCTGAGAAATCTAGTTTTTCAGACCAAAAATTGCCATTTACTGCTTAAATCGCGCGTTTTTTGTTATACAACGAGGAAGTGAAGAAGAAACTTATTGACTTTCTTGCCGTTGGAAGGATTAATAGAAAAGGGTACGCGATCTATCAATAGAAATATATACACGTTTGATTTGGGCCATACGGTACAATAAGTATTAAGGTACAATGTAAATTTTGAAATGAGTCTAACATGAGGACTTTATTTACTGTCATTAAATTAGTTATGTTAGCACGATAAGTTCTATTTCAAATTCATTCTAATTTTAAATAATATTGGCTGTGATTTTAGTTCTAAGCGATTCCAAGTAGCAATTTATGAACAAAATCTGGCACAATTTTTTTGTGATTAAATTATGTCTACCCTTTTCGGAGCACTTCTGCCTCAGTGCAAATTGTGTCCAAAATTTGTGTGGACACATTTCCAACTTATTGTATCAAAAGAATATGTGTGTCTAAATAGCAACATTATAATATCACAAATAGGGCACTTTGCGTCTCTGGTTTGGTGGTCCCTTGATTGTAGGTTGGGCCTTTTGCAATTTAGACAGTCAAAATATTGTGTGGTGCAAGTACCGCCACCGTGGTCTTTACTACATTTGTAACATTTCGCCGTATCTTAGCAGAATTTGGCGGGATGGTCGAAACGGTTACAGTTAAAACAGATTTGTACTGGCGAGTGCTTTTTTAGCAGAAGTCGAAATAGAGGTAACCTCTCTTAAGGATATCTTTAACGATGTCTGCGGGTCCTAGATTAATTACATTTTCTTTGAATGTATTTCGTCAATTTTTGCCACCTATTCTTGTGAGCTCTGTTAAAAGTCTGTCTCCGTCACTCTATCCAACTACTTGTTTTCATCCTTGATGTTATGTTCTGCAAGATTTGTTCTTCTTTAGTTCCTTTTTGTATCCCCGTCATTATAAAAGCTGGGTTTATCCTTTTTGTGTCGTATTTTGTCTCGATGTTCTCATTTTATTGCAGTTTACTTAGGATATTTCTATCTTCTTCTCGAGATTCTGTATTTACAATGATAACCTCTATCTCTTTGAATTATGTAGATTTCTTCAAGTGTATCATAGGTTTTAGCGTCATGCCCTCTTTGAGGTTTATGACAGTGTCGAAAGTTCTACTGGTTTCTTTGAGAGATTGCCATGGTTCTACTGCTGGTTTCGTAATTTCCATTTGGCTTTGTGCTAGTTGTGCATATTTGCGTATTGGTACTGGTAGAGCAATCGATTGGGCTCTTAGGAGCCTTTTAAAGTCTGTCAATTGTTTGGGCCGAATTTTGTTGATTTCGTTTATTTGACTTTTAGTCTGGCGTTCTCTACTTCTTGCACGTAGACCAGGCTAATGGTCGTTTGAGGCCTTATTCTATTTTCTTCTATATGTTTGCCTTTTATATATTGTCTCCCGTCGTTTCCTCTTTGAGGTTTATGACTGCGTCGAAAGTTCTACTGGTTTTTTTGGAGAATTGCTATGGTTCTACTGCTGGTTTCGTTATTTTTGTTTGGCTTTTGTTTGGCTTTATGCTAGTTGTGCATAGGTACGTATTCGTACTTGTAGAGCTGGGAAGCTATTGATTGGGCTTTTAGGAGCCTTTTTCCATGACTTCGACTTTGTCATTTATTGGGGCCGATTTTGCCTGATTTCTTTTATTTGGTTTTTAGTCTGGGTTCTCTACTTTTTGCACGTAGAGCAGGTCCAACAGGTCTTGCATTTGATTTACAAAGACAGGTATTTTCCAAAACTTTCTTCTGTTCATTTTTCCCAAAGATAATTTTTCCTTTGGCCTCTGAAGTATTTCTAGCTACTGCTGCTTCTATTTTTGTTTGTAGTAGTCTTGTGCTGGATATGATATCCCAAATCATATCCTGGAGGTCTTTAATGCTGCTCGGACCTTTTGGCTTTTCGTGGGCTCTATCTGTCTTTTTATCCGCATGTGTTCCGAAGAAGCTGCGAACTTCTTCTCCCTCAATATCCATATTTGCATATCGCTACAGGATGATGTTCTTTTTTCACTTGTTCCATGTCAAGGTCTGCGGCCGTAAAATGGTCTACTTTTTCAGCCTCTGGCGTTTCCATCTGTATTGACACATTCGACATTTTTGGTTGCCTGTTTGTTGGCGAGGGTTATAGCGAAAACAGTTCAGTATCCTATTCATGTGTAAAGTTCGCGAGGGTTAGGCGAAAACTATTTGCATAAAAAAAGTCGATCCTATATACGAATCGGCTACAATTTGCGTAAACGGCTGAGTAAAAGTTCACTCAGCTGATTTAGGTAGGGAAAGTCCGGCAAATTGTCCTGTCACTTTGTGCAACTTTATTGTAATTAGCGCGTGCTGTAACTTTCTGTCTTAATACACAAATTACCATTTTCAGCGAAGGTACATAAATAAATAACTAATGACGATTATTATCGTCGTTATTAATAATTATACATTTTAACTTTTCAACAGAATAACGATTTTCAGATATATAAATAACCAAACAGTGTTGGGATAATACTATTAGTACAATAATTCCAGTAATATTATTTAATTATCAAGTTTAAAATTCTGCTCATAATTTAGGTTTGTATTTTATTTGCGTGTTGAATATAAAGCAGTCTGTAGATAGGTAGGTATTTAATATAACTGTTGGAGTGGTAAAAGCTGCATAGAAATTATCAAGGGTGCTATACGAAGAATACAAATGCAAAACTATAGAAATTATTACTGGGAAAATGATATAATAAATATAATAAATGGGAAGTGAGAAAATGTTAGTGTTATTTTTCTTTTTATTTTACAGGATATTCCACAACACACCTCGACTTTAACGTTTATAATTATGGCATGGGATAGATTTAGATACATTAAGAAACCCTATAGACCCCGTTTACCTGCAT
This sequence comes from Neocrepidodera transversa, assembly GCA_963243735.1. Taxonomy (NCBI): domain Eukaryota; kingdom Metazoa; phylum Arthropoda; class Insecta; order Coleoptera; family Chrysomelidae; genus Neocrepidodera; species Neocrepidodera transversa. The sequence goes on from OY725350.1 coordinate 7,272,730, forward strand.
TTGTGTGCAATGTTGGAACATGGCTTACTTCTGTGTGTTTGGTTCTACCGTATCCTATGTACATTATGTACATCGATTTAGGGGTAAGTACAATGAAGTTGATGTTAAAATACATATACCGAGAATAATTGAAACATTTCTTCATCTCGATCTTTTTTCTGTCTAAAGTCTGAAATAATTCAGTCAAATTAGTAAATGAAATTGCATTTTTCGATGTGTAAAATTTTTTTCTGGTATTTGTTCGGCAACATCTGATGATGAAATAGACACGTTTGTGGGGTGGCAAGGGGTTAGACGAACCACATAAATATACAAGGTATAAGGTACATACAATATTTATAGCTAGAGAGGTTTCATTAACTCTCCTGAACATTGAGTGGCTAATGTGCCAACGCGCTCAGGAAGTTTAAAGCTGGGGCGGATGATCAAAAATGATAAATTTAATAAAACAAAAATGATAAACCTCAGGAATAAAAATTATATAAATATCAAGAATTTGTTATTACAAAAGGCGGCAAATTATTGGCAGACGATTTCGTGAAAGAGAAAGGGCCGGTAGACTGCAGCAAATTTTTTAAATTTCATCGCCTTCTCTAGGGATGATACACCTGAGACAATTGAAATAGTAATTAGATTAAAAACTATTAATTTAAATGTAAAATGAAATAGACTCATAATAATACCTATGATATAAGAAGAAAAATATGAATTCTCTCTAACAAGCAATTGTAACAGATGTAAAAGACTTCTATCGCGTGCAATCTTTTATATTCACTACTCTCTGAAATACGATTATTTGTAACCTAAACAAAAATAATTAAACCTCTTCGTCGCTGTCACGCTGTTCCTTAATGTTTTCTTCAATTGTCGGAAAACTTTCCGTTCATCTTCTGCTTAACTTTTATCTTAACTTGCTCTTTTTTTGCTTCATATTTCAGTTGGACGGCAACTTTTTCAGAAGTAACCAAATAAGATGTACATTTAGTGTCTTTTTGTTTTGCCAGTAAATGTGGGTGCTTCATGATGCTGCGGAGTATGAATACTTTTTGGTAGACAAAAAGTATTAAAAATGCTAGTTGCCTACTTGGAATACTTATTTTAAATAAATATAAATATCTTTTTCCACTACTAGTATAAGAAGATTATATGCTGTGTTAATGTCGAGAAGTTAAAGTGCCCCGTACTGTTCTTATGGAAAAAGAGTCCCAGTCAAATTGGCTGAAAATTTAGTATAATGTAGTTTATGATGCACTGATCAAATGTCTCCATGGGCCCAACGAGATCTAATGGACAGTTTTTGAGATACAGGGTGTTAAACATGAGGAGCCAGTGTTGTTCTTTATCTTTAGAAATCAAATAGTGTGGCGATTAGTTCGTCAAACGCAAAAGAGGCTTGCAGAATAAGTAAATATTATTTGATTTTAATATTGGATGATTTCAAGTTACTATTATACAGTGTCACTTAAAATACGCAAATTTTGATCACCCTGTATACATTTCATTCTTATGCCACCAAGTATAACTCAATTAAGATAGGGACATGTAAGCCGTTTTATCCGATTTTATGTCGTTTGACCGTAGCAACCATTTAGAGTTGAAAAACAATTTATTTTATAATAGATTGTTGACATCAGCTTTCCAGGACGAATCTAAAAATGTACAAAAATATAGGTTGTTACATTTAAAAAACATAACTTTTGTATGGCACTTTAGATTTCGAAATATTTTTAAAATGTAGGCCTTATTGACTTACATAACACCACGTCAATAAAAATTAACGAATATATGCCGTTTCGCCATAAAAATCCGTGGCGTCGGTCGTGAATCACCCTGTATATATTCCTAAAAAAATTAAAATACATACTAAAGAAGAAAATTTTAAGTGACCCTGTATAATAGTAACCTGAAATCAATATTAAAATCAAATGATATTTATGCTAATTCTGCAAGTCTACGGTATTTTGCGTTTGACTGAGTTTGTTAAAAGAATTACATAAAAAACTTAAAACTGGCTACTAGAAAAAGAATCACCCTGTAGACTGAGTCTCATTACAATTGGTATCGATAATATTAATATTATAATTATTATCTTTAACTTGTTGTAACAAACTAATCGCCATACTATTTATTTTCTAAAGGTAAATAACAACACTGCCTCCGCATGTTTAACACCCTGTATCTCAAAAACTGTCCATTAGATCTCGGTGAGCCCATGGAGACATTTGATCAGGGCATCATAAATTACATTATACTAAATTTTCAGCCAATTCGAGTGGGACTCTTTTTCTCTCCTACAAGTAGATAATTTTTGATTATTTACTAATAGTAGATAATAAAAACAATTGAAGAATAAAAGTGAAGTCAGAGGTAGGCGAGCTTAGGAAATCTGTTAAATTTATTATACTTAACTGTCATTGCGTTTGTTTTTTTAAAAATTATTATAAAAAAGTCGACAGCAAATAAGCACTTTCTATTGAGTTCCTATCATTTTAAGTGAATTTTTGATCTAATCAAATAAAATAAAGTAATTCTTTCTCAGATATAGTTTCGTTTGAAATAGTTTAAGGTTATGTAATAAATATTTTGATATTGAACTAAGAACAGTGCTTAGGGACATCTCTGATTTTGAGAATGATAATCTTAACATGATATACTTAAAAATATTCCATATTCCATATTTTATGATTTCCATTTTCCAGCTTATTTCATAAGAATATTAAAGCTGATGTAAGAATCATTCACTGAAAAATCTGTATTTCTGTGGAAATAAATTTAAAAATAAAACACACACTTTTACAAATTTTTTGTTATCCAGAGAAATACTAATTTGTCATTTTATAACGAACAAAAGTCAATACTGAAAATTTCTTTAATATTATACCAATCCGATTCAAGGAGCATTATTTTAAAATACCTGTTTTAAATGCAAAGGTTTCATCTGGGAAAGTTAGTTATAAATCCGAATTTAATTGAAAATTTAATTTTAACGACAATGAAAAATATATCATGCTTTGCACAAGCTGCTTTCCTTTGATATGTAAGTAGCAATTAAATTCAACATGATCTAGTAATTTTGAAATACCTTTGTTCGCTATCTAAGGATAAATGCTGAAAGAACCTCAGAATAATAGGTCTATTTACTTTTAATGGTTTTTAAAAACTTGCATAACATTCTATAATTTGGTTTATACTCAATATTTCTCTTGTGCAATGCTAAGCATTTTGAAATATTATGATAAAACGGCGAATTTCCCTAGAACGCCGAGATGCTTCTTGAAAACGTCACGACAGTCATCTGTTTGAATTAAGACTAAACCATTTCCACAACTCAACATGAATAAACTATTCTAATATATTACGATAAAGTAATCTCCTAACAGCGAAGAATTATGCGATAAACACAATTCTCTTGGAAACGTTCATCAGGCAACTGCGAAAAACCAAAACAAAAGTTTTATTTATTTCAGAAAAAAATGTCTAAAAAGATTTGAACTAATCTAATCATCCCGATACAAACAACAGAATCGTTACTTTTAGATAATAATACTTAGAGCCAGCATTTAGCTGTTAAGAAATAACCCTAGCGGCATTTTTAGATATAGAAGGTGCCTTCGACTCAGCTTCACATAAATCCATATTGGAGGTTATGGGCATAGTTTTGCAGTTACGTTTAATTTAAGTTACTTTTAGTATAGCTTGGCCAGATTAGCTTAGCACTTGAATTTCAGATGCGCTTTGGTAATTTGAGATGTGCATTGATTTACGCACTGTTTATCTCTTTTGCACTCGCGTATCTTCCAAGTGCCAAGCTATGCTGGTCAAGATATTACTTAGTTACTTTTAGTTAACAAATTGTTTTTTTAAATACGGACCTGTCTTTTTTATTACAAAAATTAATAAACCGTTAAAATCCAAATTCAGCGATGTATCACACTTGACATTTTAAAGACGTTTTATCTGAAACTATCATCATCAGTGACAATAATTTATAATTACGGTCCTGTCATAGTTCTTTTGTAAATTCGTTTTGATTTCGTCAAAACGAATATAATTATAGGCATTCTTTGACATTACTGTACTAGTTAGTTTTCTCCAGACAAGAATCCTATTGAATTTGAGCAGGAGTGAGCTGGCCCTTCCAGTACGTGATGGACCAAAGTCACGAAACAGTGCACCACCGTCTAAGTGTCCCTAGAATTTTGATAATTTTTGTTAGTATTATCCTTCTTCGGCCGCAAGCGGCCTCGGCGATAGCTTTTCTTTCGGTACGCCAAAAAGGTATTTCCCGACCTAGGTAGCAAGACAACTGCGTAAATAATGACGATATCAAAAACCTACTTAACAAAACAATTTACTTAATGCGGCTTTACAAAAGTTAGCCTTTAAATTTATTTTTTTTCAAAATCTATTTTCAGAAACAAATTCGGAATGAAAATGACTTAAGGTTGATGGTGCTAGATTTTTAAGTTTCCATCTGTTTTTTGAGTAAAAAGTTAGAATTGAAAATATTAAAAAGCAATCAATTTTGCATGATATATTTCCGACTTTTTAGATTTTTCATTTTTTTTGTCTTTAGGAATAAATATAAAAAATTGTTTCAATTAATAACAAGTAAAAAAAGAGCGACAAATTTTTTTCCCACAACGAATTAACGACAAAAAAACGGCAAATTCTCCAGCTATTAGTTTTTAGGTATCGTCATTGTTTACGCAGTTGTCTTATTAACTTGATATCAAGTTAGCAAGACATTGAATTTTTGGTAAAAAAAAAGAGCGGCAATTTTTTTTCCACAACTAATTTACGGCAAAAAAGCGGCAAATTACTGATAAGATGCCGTTGTAATTTTCCGAAGTTGTCTTGCTAAGTTGACAGGCGTAATAACAATTAAGTACTTCTGATCAATTTTTAGTTTGGAAAGTGCTTGTTTGTCGGTCCAAACCGAAAAATTGACATAACTGCACGATAAAGTATCTTAGGTCAAAAATGCATTGCCATGACAGTACCGTATTTATCAGTAGACGTTTTCGATTTTATGATACATTTTGTGTATTTATTTAAGAACTTATACCTAGATTAATCAGTACAACAATTTTGCTTTTATGTATAATTTGTGTTTTTGTATTTACGTACTTTCATATTCTTTTTCTGATTTATTTAATAATTTTATTTTTGTATTATATATACTTTATGTCTCTAATTTGTTAATGGGAAACTGTAAATTAGAGTAAATAAATAAATAAATAAATAAATAATTGCAAAATTCTAAACCATTTAAAGATAAAATTATTGGTGGCTGCATAAAAAGTATTAAATGCGCCACACTCAGCGTCGTCCTAAAAACTGCATAGAGTCGGCCTGTTTAGAGAAGAACCCATTACGTCACAATTTACGCATCGACAACGCTTCTCTTCTTGGCAGGAAGGGAGGCGATACCAGCAACCAATGGCGTGTACATTTTAGAATAAAATTAAAACCTGTGTTAAAATGTAAATTATTTATTAATATTGACTAAAATTTCGAATTTTGTCAGTGAGCGTCGTCACCCTGTAAAATATCACTTTTTGAACTTGACACAATACAAAAAAAGCGAGAGGTATTGTTGGAACGATGTTCTTTTTCTTATATGTTACTTATTAAATAACAAGCATTATGAAATAAATTAAAAATATTTAAGAATAATTAAATTAAAAATTAACCATTTAATCGAATAAATGACATACGTGTCGTGACTGTCGAAGTGTTACACTTTTTTCATCATGTTATTAGTTTATTAGTTTTAAATCAATATGTGCAGTGAGAAAGCAATTCCGAAGCAAAATGTAATGTACCAAAGTTATCATCAAAACCAAAGAACATTTAATTAATAATGAAACATATCTTGTCAACTGTAAACAACAACAAATTGATTGTGTAAGGTACAATTAGAACCTATTAAATTTGCATATGCAACATCTTTGTCTGGGAGATAAAAGACTGGAGGATAATTTTTTTTTTTAAATATTTAAATTTTCAAATAAATGACAACAAACACTTAGTCATAATCTACAAATAACTTAAAACTTTAGTTTTTGGGAGAGTAATGGAGTAAATAATTTATTACAGTTAAACTAGCTAAATCAATATTTACGATTTTATTATTCAATAGTTACTTTTCGCATTAATATAAAAACGTTGTTAAGAAGTTTTAATTACCTAAATGCAAAAGTAAATTAGAATTACAACAATGTTATTATAAATACTCTTCCAAGGATTACTGGCGTTGGCAAATGATTTAATTTCGTTTAAAGACTAGCGAGTTTTAAATTTCCGTTGCTCGACAGCGATGAAATTAAAATAAAATAAAAACAGAAAAGTTTTACGAATTTAATTTCGTTTCCAAATAATCTTTGTTAGATAAATGGTGAATTTGAGGAAAGTCAAATCTATTTAAGATCAATAGTAAATGAAGATTATTAATTTGATACTATTTATTAAAAATCATGGGGTAGGGCAAAAATGTAATAAATAAGACAAAAAAATTGAAAGTAGGTAATTAGTTAATAATAGTAAAAGTGGTAGCATAAATAATTATAGAATTGAGGCAAAGTTACCTTCAATTTCAATATAAACTTTTAAAGGCGTAGTAGAAAGTTGGATAACATTTCAAAACACTTTTGTGTCATTAGCTCATGAAAATGATGTTTGAAAGGTTTAATTTACAGGGTGGTGAAATTTTATATTCACCTGATCAACAGTTGTAATATTCCAACTTTAATATTGTAATGAAAGTCATAGTATAGATTCAACTTGTTATATAAGTAAGTAGTTGTTAGTTGAATAAAAAGGATACAAATAGAATTTGGAAGTAAAATTAACAGTTTTTCATGTTTGTAACATAAAAAAAAGAAAAATGTGAATTAAAAAGAAATTCTAATAAATGATATTAAGAGGCCCGAATTGCCCAATGAAAATGTGCTGGTATTCTAATAAATTGGGTATACAAATTATTTTTTTACTATTTTCCGATTAATGTTAAGTAATCCTGCCATGCAATCAAATTTTTCTCCACAGAACAAGGTAGAACGCCAATAAAACATAATTATTTGTTTTTGGGTAAGATCTCGCCTAATATAGCAACTAAAAATATGCGGTTTTTTTTATATTTAAAATATTTATTAGAATAGTGCTACTTTTTTGAAATTTATCTATAGAAAAAGTTGATAGTCGCATTACTTTTACTAAAAATAATTTAAAAAGTCCTACAGACGCGCTCTTAAGAATTAAATATGGAATCCAAAGGTGAAAACCGTAGCTTCCTATCTATAATATTGATGGAGCGCCCATTAAAAACGATTTTAGGTAGGATAACATATGATATTGGCGCCTGAATAATAATTTGCCAAAGGAAAATTATTGTTTTTTAAAATAACTTTATTAATTTAAAGCCCCATTTTTTTTACTTAGATGTTGACAACTCGAAATATATTTACTGACTGGCTTTAAAATGAATATAAATGTATAAAAAATGTAAAAATACAAGCAAAGCTTTTAATATAAAAAATCCTAGAACTGAAAGTGATGAGTTTGCAGGGTCATTTGTCATTTGTCAGTCAAAATTATAGTTAAAAAAAAATAGGTAAAAATTTTTGAGATTTTGTTTTGTGGTTAAAAAAATGAAGAATTACTGATTTATAGATTACAGAGTGTCAGATTAAAAATTTTTGAATGATTGTACGATATTTTGCAAAAAATAGGTTTATTGAATGTTATAATGCATATAAATATGGTATTTAAGTTAAGTAAATACAAAATTTATATCCCAATTAACCCCGGAGTGGACGCGTATGTTTATTTTATAATAAGTGGCGCGTTGTGTCCAACACACCCACAAAAAAAGTCTAATATTTCCCAAAAATCAAACATATAGTTAAAAAATACTTACAGAAAAAAAAACTGCAAACAAAAAATTTTGATTCTTTAAATGAACATTATTTTTTGGTAAGATTGCACTGAACACCTTGTAGAAATGTTATTCTGCAAATATTATGGCACAAGTTTGACACACACATACAGTATGTTCTTAAAAAATGAATTTTTAAAAAATACGGCATATGTATCGAGTTTTGCGATATTTACAGAATGCGCATCTGCCACATTTATTTTCAACTAGTGACACTGTCAACACCATTTCTCTTGTTCTTTCATATAGTAGACTAACAATGATTTGGCAAGATTTTTTTTAAATATTCGTCTTTCAACCTTCGCATCTGCTTCTTTTCCACGTATTATGGCATTACTTTTATAGATTGCAAAATCATTTATTCCAGTTATGTTGAGAAGTAGGTAGAAAATCACCATTGGCCATCTACGCGTATTCCTAGCACCGTTATACGTAGAACTCAGTTGGTCCACAGTATCAACTAAACATGTTAAGTTGTAAAATGTAATTATCTCTAATTTGGTGTCTTCGCCAGAGTTTTGATCGATAGAGTCGTCATGGTGTAGAGTGGACAACAAAATTACATTTATATTTCGCTGTGGAATGTAGGAAACAATTGTTTTATCTTCTGTAAAACCAAACAGTGATTTTGGTGGTCTTTTGATCAAAAAATCGCATGGTATTTGCTTTTTATCCTTACGTAGTGTCCCGACTATTATTAAGTCATGATTCTTCACTAAATCAGCAGCTGGAACAGACGTGAACCAATTGTCCATCGTGATGTTTCTCCTAGACTTGGAAAGGGGGAACAGATTCTATTTACTACATCAGTGGTAGCATTGCTACCTGCAAATAGACAATTTGATTGTGTGCCGCAGTAGACTTCCATATTGTATGTATATAATAAAGACAAAACCTTGAATCAATATCTTGCCGGTTAGTTCGGAATATACATCCTAAATCGACAGCGACCTCTGAATGCCCACATCTCATAAAGGGTAGCATTACTACCCATTGTGTAGTGCTTCTGACATTTTCCATTTTCTTCTTAGTACCATAGTGGCGGGAAACATCTAGATACCTGTTTAGTGAGTGCACCAAAATTCAAAAATAGATATTCTGCCGGCACTATATATATATACTAGCGAGGTAGAGTAAGCCAAGCAGAGCTCTAATTTCCAATAGATTTGTCGGTCTTTCATCGAATTTTTTTGCATATCGGTCTTGAAGGCTGTCGATATATTTATATATTTTTATTTAGCACAATTTCATTAAGAGTCAATTGGAGATGAAGTCCAAATGTACCCACCCACTGTCCGAAATTTCCCCAGTATGGGGCACATTCTAACAAAGTGCATATTTTTTTAAATTAGTAGTAGTTCAAAAATCCTACTAGTAATGCTTGATTTAAAATATACAGGATACGTAACACTGTCCTAAATTTCCCTAGTATGGGGCACATTCTAACAAAGTGCACATTTTTTTAAATTAGTAGTAGTTCAAAAATCCTACTAGTAATGCTTGATTTAAAATATACAGGATAAGTAACACTGTCCGAAATTTCCCTAGTATGGGGCACATTCTAACAAAGCGCACATTTTTTTAAATTAGTAGTAGTTCAAAAATCCTACTAGTAATGCTTGATTTAAAATATACAGGATAAGTAACACTGTCCGAAATTTCCCTAGTATGGGGCACATTCTAACAAAGCGCACATTTTTTTAAATTAGTAGTAGTTCAAAAATCCTACTAGTAATGCTTGATTTAAAATATACAGGATAAGTAACACTGTCCGAAATTTCCCTAGTATGGGGCACATTCTAACAAAGCGCACATTTTTTTAAATTAGTAGTAGTTCAAAAATCCTACTAGTAATGCTTGATTTAAAATATACAGGATAAGTAACACTGTCCGAAATTTCACCAGTATGGGGCACATTCTAACAAAGTGCACATTTTTTTAAATTAGTAGTAGTTCAAAAATCCCACAAGTAATGCTTGATTTAAAACATATAGGATAAGTAACACTGTCCGAAATTTCCCCAGTATGGGGCACATTCTAACAAAGTGCATATTTTTTTAAATTAGTAGTAGTTCAAAAATCCTACTAGTAATGCTTGATTTAAAATATACAGGATATGTAACACTGTCCGAAATTTCCCTAGTATGGGGCACATTCTAACAAAGCGCACATTTTTTTAAATTAGTAGTAGTTCAAAAATCCTACTAGTAATGCTTGATTTAAAATATACACTGTCCGAAATTTCACCAGTATGGGGCACATTCTAACAAAGTGCACATTTTTTTAAATTAGTAGTAGTTCAAAAATCCCACAAGTAATGCTTGATTTAAAACATATAGGATAAGTAACACTGTCCGAAATTTCCCCAGTATGGGGCACATTCTAACAAAGTGCATATTTTTTTAAATTAGTAGTAGTTCAAAAATCCTACTAGTAATGCTTGATTTAAAATATACAGGATATGTAACACTGTCCGAAATTTCCCTAGTATGGGGCACATTCTAACAAAGCGCACATTTTTTTAAATTAGTAGTAGTTCAAAAATCCTACTAGTAATGCTTGATTTAAAATATACACTGTCCGAAATTTCACCAGTATGGGGCACATTCTAACAAAGTGCACATTTTTTTAAATTAGTAGTAGTTCAAAAATCCTACTAGTAATGCTTGATTTAAAATATACAGGATAAGTAACACTGTCCGAAATTTCCCTAGTATGGGGCACATTCTAACAAAGTGCAATTTTTTTTAAATTAGTAGTAGTTCAAAAATCCTACTAGTAATGCTTGATTTAAAATATACAGGATAAGTAACACTGTCCGAAATTTCCCTAGTATGGGGCACATTCTAACAAAGTGCACATTTTTTTAAATTAGTAGTAGTTCAAAAATCCTACTAGTAATGCTTGATTTAAAATATATAGGATAAGTAACACTGTCCGAAATTTCCCGAGTATGGGGCACATTCTAACAAAGTGCATATTTTTTTAAATTAGTAGTAGTTCAAAAATCCCACAAGTAATGCTTGATTTAAAATATACAGGATAGGTAACACTGTCCGAAATTTCCCCAGTATGGGGCACATTCTAACAAAGTGCATATTTTTTTATTTTTTTAAATTAGTAGTAGTTCAAAAATCCTACTAGTAATGCTTGATTTAAAATATACAGGATAAGTAACACTGTCCGAAATTTCCCCAGTATGGGACACATTCTAACAAAGTGCACATTTTTTTAAATTAGTAGTAGTTCAAAAATCCTACTAGTAATGCTTGATTTAAAATATACAGGATAAGTAACACTGTCCGAAATTTCGAAAAAATCCTACTAGTATTGGTATTTATCATATTTTTATTAGTATTGGGTTAAATATCGATGTCAAAATTATCTGTACGAATGTGCCCCGCTTCCCCCTACTGTAACTGACCAACAAAGTTTGTTTATTTATTGTATTCCACTTTTAAATGTTCATTAAAATGTAAAAGTATTAGTTTAATTAACAAGTGAAATAAATTCTCAATTAAAATTAGACAACGTGTCTAACAGCAATAACAATTAGCAGCTAAAGGTGCGTACAGACTTAAAAGCGGTCGCACTCTCTTTTGGACATAATAGCGTGCCGTAACATTTCCGCATTCCATTAGTGGTCTGTTTTTTTAGCGTAAGATCAAAAAAATGTTACGATGACGTGTTACAACCCTCTTTTGCATATTCAGACTAGAGTGGTCGGTAAAATGGAATGGACAACATACGTTGGCTCTCATTGGAATAGAAATAAACAAATTCTATGGTATCCTAAACACCCTATATTTATAAAATTTCAACTCGGCAAGTAAATTACCTTCATAATATTTTTTGATTGTATATAACCGTGTTTACCACAATTTTCCTTGCTTCCTTTTCTTTTCTTTAAAACTCATCAATCACTATATACGCTGCTGCAGGAACTTCCATCTCGACTGTCTTGACAAAGCAAACACCGGATCGGAAAAATGTTCGCAGCACTTAAATGCGCCGGTGTTTCCATTGTTACATTAACGAAAACTACCCTACAATTAAGTTATATTCAGAAACTAAGGATCAATAAATGCCAGACTACGGACATGGATCTGTCTTTTTTGTAATATATGGGAAATAAAATAAATAATTACTATGTTAAATTCGGTGGAAATCAATCAGATGAAAGAAGTTAAAAAAACTGTGGTAAAACAAGAAGAAATAATAGATAGACTTAAAGAGCGAAATAAGAAAGAAAAACATAATAAATGAAAGTGAAAAAAAAATTATTGCAATAAGAAGCACAAAGGATCCGAAAATACAGCAGAGGAAAAAGATGATCAAAACTAATGAAATTAACGAAAGAGCGAAGATAAAATGGAAGTAAAAGCTAAAAGTAAATGGCTAACGAAATACAACCAGAACAATTAAAAATCTGTTGTGTCGCCCCAAAACTTTCCCGACGAGTATCCACGAATACTTTTTCAGATATTTAATGTTTTTATTTTTGAAGTTTCTGGATCCGGGAGGAAAAAACGTTTCTAATCCTAAATTAGATTTTACATCAGGCAGAAGAGAAAAATCCAAAAAAAACCTATATGTTGAGTTCTAAGAAAAGAAATTTTTAATACACGATATAGACTATTAGAAGTTGATTGTTCTGACTGATAAGCTAAAAAAATTTTTAGCATGGGAAAGGCATTTTATAGTCAGTATCAAAAGGAGAGGGAAATCACGAGAGATTGAGAAAAGACATGACACGAGGAAATTAAGAAGGGATATCAAGCGAGTCTGAAATTAAAATCTACTCCACTGAAGAAGCATGAAAATATAGCGTAGCACAAGAAAAAAACGTTACAGGCAACAAACAACAAAATAATTAAAATAAATGAATATAAAAGAAAATATAAAAAGGGAAATACAGAAAATCTAAATTATCATAAAGGACAAAATGGTATGGAAAAAAGAAGGCAAAAAAATCTACAAAACCAGGAAAAAAAAGAAAATAACAAACATACACCACAAAAAAACATTACATTTTGACAGAAAAATGTATACGTAAAAATATTAAGCACATTAACGGTTTATTTCAAAATTATTCTATTAAAAAACGTGTTAAATAATAAGAATCAAATTATAAACAAAAATCGCATATAAACGTGTCATCGCTGCCTAAATAAGCTTCATGTGCCCAGCTACCATATCTGAACAAATATGATTAAGAATCGAATAATGTTCAAAAAAGTTACTATGACAGTGGACGTGTTAAAATCGAAGGACCAAACAGCTGTATTTTTAAGCTGTTAAATTAATATAAAAACGCATATTGAAATGAACTGTTTGGGCTATTTTTACACCCATTTAATAATATTAAAAAGTTATATTATAAAATGTACATTCTTTTTAATACACTTTAACAATGATCGAATTAACTTTTGTTATTCAATATTCACTGTATATCTAGTTACAATATTTTATGAAAACTCAGATAATGATGTGATGAAAAATGGCTAATGAAGGCGTGAACAAATTTTAGCAAGGCGTACTGGGATTCCAACCGTCTTTTTGATATCGGAACTTTTTCAAGGGTGAACTAGATGCAATATAGTTCATCTCGTTACTCTTACTTTGAGAAAGAGAGAAAATACACATAGCAACAAAAATTGACATTTATATATTGTTTAGGATATATTGTACCTTATGATAAATTTGCTTTCGCTTCTTGGAAAGCGAGACGGAGATAGAAAATATTATAAGAGAGACAACACAAAATGATAAAGAGTTTGGATTTGGTATTAAATATTTATTATATTACTGTGATTTTAGGAACATATATGGCTAGGATTGTAAATTCTGGATAATTTTTCAGTGAAAGAACCCCGCACAAACCTTATGGGAATTAGCTCGTGGTCAAATTGGCTCAAATTTGGATATGTTGTTCGTTTCGGCATCCGGAACAAAAGTCTCAATGGGCACAAAGCTCAATTTTGCTTATTTTGGCTCCTACGGAGCTACAAAGTTCCACGAATTTACTATTATTTACTACTTAAAAGGGTAATCTCTTCGAAAGTTTAGTATTTTTGAGGTTGCTGAGTGCAAAATCAATGTTGAAAAGATGATATTGACAGTTGACAGCTGTCAACTAACTGTCAAACAACATGTGATCATCAAAATTGATTAAATCCACATGTAAATGTATGTTTTTGAGGTTACCTAGTTCAAAACTGATGTTAAAAAATCGATGTTGATAGTTTGCAGCTGTCAGATAACTGTCAAACAACAAGCAATAATCAAAATTGATTAAATGCACATGTAAATGTATGTTTTTGAGGTTGCCGAATTCAAAACTGATGTTAAAAAATCGATATTGACTGTTGACAGCTGTCAAATAACTGTCAAAACAGCATGTAACCTTCGAAATTGATAAAATTGACACATATGCATATGTCTTTAAGGTATGCCCAATTCTAATCTGATGCCAAAAAGACGATATTGACAGTTGAGTACTAAATATTTCTGTGTGCATGATAATGTGTCAAGATTATTGCTTGTTATTTGACAGTTAATTGACAGCTGTCAACTATAAAATATCGTCTTTTTGACACCAGTTTTGAACTCAGCAACCTCAAAAATATATATTTACATGTAGATTTTATGAATTTTGATTATTGCTTGTTGTTTGACAGCTGTCAACTGTCAATATTATTATATTGGCATTGGATTTGAATGCAGCGACCTCGACAATATAAGACAGTACTTTTTGTTAACGCAGCAAGATATTACCATTTTAAGTAGTAAATAATGGTAAATCTGTGGAGCTTTGGAGCTCCGTAGGAGTCAAAATAAGCAAAATTGAGCTTTGTGTCCATTGAGACTTTTGATCCGGATGCCGAAACGAACAACATATCCAAATTTCAGCCAATTTGAGCCAATTCCCATAAGGTTTGTGCGGGGTTATTTATCCAGAATCCAACCCTCACTGTCGTATGAGTTTATAAAGCTCGTTGCAAAATATACAAGCTGCCTCTTCCTCGTTATCATCAGATGACATGTCAGATTTTTCAATTTTTAAGTTTTGCCTTTAGTATTTTTTTTCTTTTTTTTATACAGTGGCAAACTGGTTCGCTAACATTCTTTTTCTTTGAAACATTAACATGGGAAGTTGCAAATTTTTGTTCTTCTTGAAGATGTCCCTTTGTGTTTATTGACTTGTTTTTCTGCAGCTCCTGTTCTTCGATTTGGGCAGCGGTTTTTCACCTGGTAAAGTAGAGAGCTCTGTAGAAGCCGTTATAGCAATTCCACTTAAAGAAGTAGAGGGTTCTGTAGAAGCGTCCATTAAGAAAGCAGTTCCGCTTCAAGATATAGAATTATTTTTTGTTGTTTCTTGTAGTAGTATAGCGCATGGCAGTTGCTGCTTATAATTGTGGAAAGATTGCTCTGTAGTATCTGAAGGAGTAAACAGATGATCAGGGATATATGCCTATTTTTTCAAATCCCTTCATTACTGTTTGCACAGTAGCTGCTTTTTAAGAAGCACCATTGACCAATTCTTGACAAATTGTATCGGCCCGGCCAGGGTGATTGACGTTTGTATCTTAGGCCTGATGATGGTCAGTAAACCGAAAAGAGTTGCTTGTTTGCAAAAAAAAGTATTCCGTGCGAGTTATGCACTATACTTTTTCTACGGCTACTACATAAATTTGCGAAATAATTTTACAACAGAAACTTGAATGTCAATTTTACTTGTATTGATCATTTCAATTTTCAATTAACAAAAAGTTGCAATGGTCAAATGTTATCTGTGAAGCATTTGGGCACAGCAAAGCAAATTTGACATGTTCTCATTCTCTAAATTATATGACAATGAAGTAGATGACAGGTTTTCAAATTTACTAATAGGACTCACCATCTTATTGACGATGTCATATTTATTTTTCTTTCTCGTCATAACTTTTTAACTTGGAAAAGGTTTTATGAAAGTGAATTTACAGAACTGTCATCATTAGTTTTCATTGCTGTCCATGGGTAATGTGATAATGACCAACAATAACACAATGGCTTCATTGTGTATAGTTTATAATAAGGAAATGAAATCAAAAACATTGTTCAATCAACACTAGTTTAATAAAAGCGGTTTTGTATTACAGCCATAGAAAAAAGTCTATTTTCCAACTTGCCTCTTACATTTTGCAGTATTTATAAAGTTTTTCAAAACGATTTCCCAACACTCTGTCTTATATTATTTTTTAATTTATATATCCCCGCAAAGGAAAATATTTATTGGAGTTAGATCTGGGAAACGTGCTGGTCATTCAATTACCTATACCGATCCATTTACTAAAATATAATTCATTCAAAAATTCACGAACCTGTCTAGAATAATGAGAAGTGGTTTCATCCTGTCGGAATATGATTGGCATATAAAAATCCAATGGATTTGATTCTACTACTGTAGAGCAAATAAATAATAATATTTATTTTAAGATTGCGTCATAAATTATCGAATATAATTTATTAATTACAAATTTTATTAGTACCATTACTATTATTATGATCTGTTTTTTCATTTTTCTTATGTAATATATTATTTTTATTTATCAGAAAAATAAAAAACCTTAAAAATGCTGTATTGCAAATTCCTCGCATATTTTGCTTTGTGACAAAATACACATCCCTTTTAATACGTGACAGTTGTGTTAAATTCGACTCGAATATAAAGTTAGAAATTAAACTCACTCTGAATATTGATCCGTAAGGTAATATCCGAAGAAGCAAAAAGCATGCTTGGTTTATTTCCTCAACTGACAAGCTATTAATGGTATGTTGACATATCCGGAGTAATAAAAACTTAAAATGTATAAAATTTATCTTTTTAATGCTTCAAGGATTTTAACTCCTATAACAACGGCGAAAAATGGATTAAAATGAAATAAAAAGACAGAGAATTCTACATTTTTTAATTTCCTGCTAATGGACTGTAATGGTATTATACTGTTGTGATATAAAAAGTTAATAAGTATTTGAAATTAAAATATTAGTATGGGAGCAAGGATTAATACTCACCAAGAAAATGGAAAATTTACGAAATATTTTGAAAGTATTGACCATCTTGTACAGTATAGTTAATATTTAATTTTTAATAATTGACGACAATTTAATATGTTAAATTTCTTTATTATAGAAGAAATTTCATCTATTTTAAAAAAAAATTAATTTACAAAATTTATAATAGAAAAAATTCAAGCTATATATCATTAAATTTTGATATGAATTGTAGTTATAAAAGAATATATAAATTGAATAATTTTTAAAGATTATTAAAGTTTAATGGGAAAAATACAATATATCGACAATGTAGAAGAGAAATAAATCTTATTGTTTTGGCTTTAGAAGGAAAATTGTTTAATAAATTTGAAGTCATAATAATTTTGGATACTTTTGTTTAAAATGCAGTAAAAATTAATTAATGATAGTCATTTTTTTTAAGGAAAATCAAATGTTAAAAACTATGATTAATAACTCCTTTTTCCCTTGAACAAGGTCCATTTAGACAGCACTTAATAACAATATAAATTATAGTACGAGCAAGTTTAGTCAGCTCATAAATCCTTTTTAAAAATTCGTTTTGTGAAGCCCCATGCAATTTACTTTTCAAGCAAGTGTAAATATTTAAAATAAGTCTTGAAGTTTAAGGATGCAAGTCTTTATTTACAAATTCAACGGCTCCGCCATAGAATTATTTTCAACCAAAGCGTTCAACGTTGTCCGTCAAGTCAAGGTCTCCAAAACGTCATCTTGATAAAATAATAACAGGAAAATAATTTCGAATAACACAATTTTTTAAATCCTAACCCAAGCCGCAGCACTCGAAAATGCAAACGCAGGTGTTCACAGTAGACTCGACATTTTTTGACCTTTATATTTTGCTTGTGTGTCCTCGTAATATTATTTGTTCGAATGGGTACGGCCAGCATACAGCGGGCCTACTTTGAGTGAGTGATAAGAAATTCATACGAGGTCTAATCATCAATTTTTATTAGCTGTTCGGATTGACTTCGTATAGACTATAACTTTGCTTTGCGGCCCTTCCCTGGATACAGTGGCCAGGTTGGTTAAGGCATCAGCTATTATTCATGGTCGATGCCCGGGCAGTAGGCTCGAATCCCATTGAAACTCAAGTGGTAAAAAAAAGTCTGATAAGACTACGAGTAATTGCAAAATAGTATATTTTACAATAAGATAAAAATACTGTTAAAAAGTTAGGTGAAAATTTGTTCACGGGCGAAGCAATTAGGTCAATTTCACGACCGAAAAAACATATTTCGTATCTAGAAGGAAATGTCATTTTTTCTACGATAGATAGTTTAAAAATATTACATTACAATTTTATTTAGAAGTGTAAATTGTAAATTAACTATTACGATATAAATTGACACTGATACCAGGTTCCTATGTGAAATTATTTCTGAACTGTCAAACGACGTAACATTCGTTTGCAGGTTCAACCACCGACATATACTAATAGGTGTGCCTTACCCGTAAATTGTTCTAATATTTTTTTTTCTCGAAAAGAGTGAGTGAGGAAGATGTCATATATTTTTGGACCATAAAATTCTAACTACGATACTATTTTGGGAGAGACAGATATAGTCCAAAACATTTTATTTCTTTTACTCTAAGTATCACAAGTTTCATCTCTGGGAATGTCCATTAGTATATGTCGATGGGTTCAACTATTGTCAATGATCTGATTAACTATCATTATTCATTTGTTTTCTTTTCATCTCTAGTTGTGAAAATATTTTCATCTCTAGGGTGAAAAAATATCACTTTTATACATGAGTAGAAAAAGGTATTAGTGACATGCAAGTTCAATTCTCGTCGGTAACCAGGCCGGATGAAATCGGAAATCTCCCTAAGCTGTTGATGACACATAGGGACCGGTGGTACATGAATACACTTGCTGATTTGTAGATCACCCGAAAGATCGGTTGATCGAGGTCCGTGATTCGGAGACCACTATAACCTGTAGGTCACGTTCAGAGTAGCCGAGGTAGCAGAAAAAAGACGTTAAAATGAATAGAAAGCAATCAAATAACAAAAGAGGTAGGAAGTCAATGGATGATAAAAAGATTGAAGAAGGTGTAAAAGATTAAAGTAGGTAAGAAGAGTGTTTCTGACCAAGTAAATAACAAAGAAGGTAGGAAGACATTAAGAAGAAGAAAAATATAAGATGTCGCTCTATTTATAACGTTTATTATTTTTAATTAGAACCCACCCCAAAAACCGATCAAAATTTAAATTTACACAGCATTTATCATAATAAATGGCTTCGCAACGTAGGGCTGTATAAAATTAAAGGGGATACACCCACGACTTTCCTTATATTATTACAAGCAGCTGAGTTTTCCATCAAGTCTAGTCGGGAACTGTGATTTTCAATTTTTTTCTTAACAATATTGTTTAATAAAATTAATCTTCTGACATGTACATGAATCCAATAATTAAATAATAATTTACAAAATAAATTATAATGGCAATAGAACATCAATAGAAATAATGAGAAGGAATTGGTAATGATAATATAAACCTATATTATCCGAAACCTATATAAGTTTTTGGTAAAGAGTAGCCGTGAATATAAATTAGTCAGATAGTCAGACTGGATAAATTTCACTGGAATATTATCCAGAATTCATAAAATAAACTTATATTTTCTTTAAATTTAAAAAGATTCATTTTAATTCTTTCTTTTGGCCAGTGCTGTATTAAGGTAGGTCATTCGTAAATTAGGCGGCGTTAACACGCTGTCTACCGTAGTAAATTATTCCAAACTTATATCGATTCTTAATCATATTTGTTCACAGACAACTTGATAATTAGGTTGTTTTTAATACCAAAGATCGCACTTCCTTCCTTTGGCGTGTATTACACATTTCACTTAAGAGGATTTACCTTTTCTTCTTCCTCTCCTTATTTACCTAATATGGGTACTTGTATTTGACCTACCTGTCTCCAATTGTCACCGGTTCATTTAAGACCCGGTAGCTCAGCACTTCTTGACTCACTGTTACCCTTCCCCCTGTTATCCTATTAATCTTACCTCTTAGTACCACAACAATGTTTTCCCCATTTTTTAATTTTTAATATTTTAATTACAAGCTCTTCACCATTTTACCTTGATTGCAAAGGCCTGATGATGGCCAGATATCGTCAAAACTAGTTGTCAGCCCCATAACTCATTTTTGTAAATATATTGTGATAATTAAATAACCATCTTCAGGCCTATAATAAATATACATCATGTTGGTGAAATGTATACAAAGTGAAGGAACAAATTACCAAAATAATAATAGGAATTAAATGTTAAATAATTTTAGCATATTATGAAAAGTGCCTCTACTAAGTAAGGGAGGGGGGGGGAGGAAAAGTAAAAAGGAGACCATGGAGTACATGAAAAATAAAATGAACCAAGGTGGGTAAAAAACACTGATTTAAAAAATTAAATTTGAACATAAAAAATTATTTAAGGGAAGATTTGTGAACCAAATCACAATGAGTCGCCTTATAAGGCGTTCAGAATGAGCCGGAACAAAAGTAGAAGAGGAGGATTTCTGGAAGGAAAGCCTCCAATGAAAGGAAAACCCGCATGGGGCCCCATGTGAGCAGGAACCGCGTGCATCGTTTAACAAACTGCAACGCAGTGCAAGTAAAATAAAAATTATTCTGCCAACTACAACCACGGTAAATGGCGAGTGAGACAGTCCACCAAAAGACACAGTAAAGGGTGGCAAACATTAAACGCTCCCTCAGAAAATTAATAAAATCTGTAGGTATTGACAACGTCAATGGGAAACAGTAACTGAACAAAGTGAAAGGTAAAGCCGAAAATGAATTGACAAATGACAGTATTTGTATATTTAAAAAACAAGCGGGAAACAGGAAGGAGAATTAATGGAAGAATAATGTGGAAATATTAGCAATAGCAACGATATAAAAATTCAAAAAAAAATTAAGGTGATAAGTAGTGGAAGCAAAAAAGTAAATTTTGAAAAGGTTAAGTCAAATGGAAAGAAATTGGTACTCCAAACACAATAACATAAATGGAAATTGGGTACAGGCCACGTTAAGGTAGAAGAAAAGAATTATGACTGGTAACAGATGATATTATAGGCCTGAAGATGGTTATTTAACCGAAACTAGTTGCCTTTAGAAAAAAAAAATAAATGTTATTGTGGTACATGATTTTGGGTTTTTATTTATTATCAACATTTGACCACATTTGAGACATGGATAACTTATTGGATTTGATATATTTTGTTTAATTTTTAAATCTATTTAGGTGATCAATTAAAGATAATAATGCATTTGTTTTTCCACATCCACAAGGACCGCCAATTAACCTTTGTTTATAATTAAGACCAAACCAATACCAATGTTTTTCAATTTCTGTCATGGGTTAAAGTAGTTTTCTAAACTTGATACATTTTGGTTAATTTTTAAATCTTTATCCATTTGAGTGTTTAATTAACGATAATATTACATTTTTAAATGCCCCAGATCAGTTCAATTGGATTATACTGACAATGGTATAGAGGCAGTCGTAATACTTCGTAATACTGCAGGATTTCATCAATAACATATTTTTTATATTGTTGCTTAAGACAACGATAAATAATAAACAACTATTTTAAAATTATTTTCATCAAAACATATACTTCTTTATTTCTGCAACCAGTTCTTTAACTGCGTTTTATTTCATGAACTCTGGGTCATTTTTTGTACCAAAGAATTGTGGTAAAAAGCATTATCCTATGATGATGGCTCTTCTAGCATTGTTACGATTTTTTCCAAAATCCACTTTTTAAAAAATTTTCTTATTCATGATAGTCACCACTTTTGGAAAATATTCAACTAGAATTCTTGAAACTTTTTTTATTTGCATCTTGCCAACTCCGTTTGAAAGACCCTCTCAGAAATATTCACGTTCGATCCAAAAATATGAATTGTAATGGATTTTGAGTAATTTTTCATGTTTTGCCTGAAAAAAAATATTCCCTGTGATTTGCTACAATTTGTTATGTTTTTCCAGCCATTCTCTTCATAATTTCTTTCATTAGGTAAATCAAACTTTGGAAAAGATACATTAATAACATAATAACATTTAATATAAGTATATGATAAAAAATTCGAAAGAAATTACTGATAATCAACTACGAATTAAGAAAACACATACGTAGCAGGTGTTCGTAAGAAGACTGGTGAAATGAGATTTATTTACATAAATTAATTTAGTACTAACAAACTCTTGTGAATACAAGTCTCATATACGAATGTAACTAAGAGAGATGGTATAATGAAAAAACTTCCTTTATTATTTCAGTGACGGCTCAAAACGCTGAAAAGAACTATACAAAATATAAAAAGAATTGTATAAAACATGGAATAGTAATTTGTACAAACACTAAACAGCAGACATTTTCAGCATCTGCGAATAATTTTCCAAAAGAAAATTCTCAAACTGTAAGATATTATCAGTTGGAACTGATATTCCATGGAATTTTCTCTTACAAAATATTAAAGTAAATATAAGAAATTTAAAATAACTTTTTATAGGTATATTGAATATTGTTTAATTTGTATTTCTAATATGTATTATTTTAATAAGAAATGACGAAACAAAATATAATTTATCTATGAATCTAGAAATGCAAATGCTTATTTTTAAATTTAAATATTCAAATATTAAAAATAAAATCTACTACCTCTAACATGAATTAAATCTGCGTCATTAAACAATTTTCCGTGCTAAATACAATCTTAATTGTTTATCAAAATGGTTTGTCAGATTTAATATCAATCTTCCTTAGTAACTAATAATATCTGATTAATGAAAGCCGATATTAAATTCATTAATTAAGTTTCCAGTTGATAAATTACATAAAACAGACTTATTTCTATAAAACTGATAGAAGACTTCGAAGAAGGTAACATTAATTATATACATTTTCATAGTTCAGTTAGTATTGATTTTAATTAAATTATTTCTTAATCCAACAACATCCAATTTATAGAGTCATAACTATAGTAATTTGCTATTACTTGTAGAGTCATAACTATGGTAATTTTAGTTGAATAAGTTACTAATGCCCCCGTTTCACCAACAAATCTTAATCCAGATGTAGCTTAAGCTCAGCTTAGCTTAAAATTTCATTGCACCATAACGCATTTGATGCACTCTCAGCTTAAGCGGGCCCTAAATGTCAGGTCGCCCATTTTTTCGGTTTGAGCTGAGAAGCCTTATCTCAGAAGTGGAATATAAACGTCAGTTTCTGCAAAGTGTAGATTTGTATTCGTCGATTTATTTTGTACGCTGGTGTTTTGAGCTGGTTGTGGATTTTGTGAACTTAGTAGATGACGTAGATGTAGTGGATGACCCTATCATCTATTCCATTCCGAGAAGGATTTTCAAAAGAGCAAATGATTTTGAGGAGAACGAGGATGACCGTTTTTTTATATGATATCCCAAATTTGTAAAATTAAGCGCGCACACCAATGCAGATTTTTTTGATTTTATTGTATTTAAGAAACAAATTAATAATCTTTCTCTGTACCGTTTCCAAAGGTTGCTTGTTCAATTCAATCATAAGCATTGTGGAAATTTAAGTATATTTATCATCTAAAAGATTAATAAATGAATTTATCGTGTATAACAATTAAAAAATATAGTATTGATTAAATACCTAATTATAGTACATTTGAAGTTAAACGAGAAAAGCGATATAACCAAATTATGTAAAAAAATACAGAGAAACTAAATATAAAAGTAACACGACTAGCGAAATACCTATTCACACTAATCCCTACGGATTTCTCACATTCACGAACAGGAAATTGAACGAAAAATCCAACAATATGAAAAAGGTAAAAAAAACCAAGCATATATTTTTTTATCACGAAACCCGCCTAATGACAAAACTCAATCTCTCAACGCCCTAGAAACATTCATTACAGATGTAAACATCGACGAAATTAGTATAGGCCTTGGAAAATTAAATAATTGGTTATTTGGAAATTTGGACTACAAAATCAAAATTATTCTGTCATATTATCAACACAAGTGACCATTACAGATATAAAATATTTTATTCATAATCGTATATGTAATAGCTCAATTACACACTTTTAAAGGTCGGAAAATAAGCTATTACAAACTTTACTTACTGTCCACGAGTGGAAAGTGATATCTGTCACTTCCCACCCGTGATCCGGATAGATTTCTCTATACCTATCATATCAGCAGAAAGCGATCATAGTATTATTGGTTACAACAATAAAGTAACAGACTAATAAACTATAGGAATTTTCAGAACCTATTTTAATCGTTAATCGTAATGTATTCTGACCATAATTTAACATTTTCCTTTTTAATTTTTTTTTAAATTGATAGTACAAAAATAAAGTGTCATTTAATTTCTAAATGGCAAAGTATTTTGATTTCAAATATAACTTGGCTGGAGTATTTTAATTAACATGTCACATATCCAGCACATTTAAAAACAATAACTATATATTTTTTTTAAATTGTGGATTGAAATAAAATGATTGTGAATAAATTAGTATACAAACCATGGCAGAAATTATCATTCCTGTCTCGGACAATAGATAAACTCGGTGCGAGCGCCTCGGTGACAGTAATGATGAATTTTATGTAATCTACTATTAACCGTAACTTTAGAAAAGTAGGAATTTAAATGGCTAACGAAATTAAAAATACGATAATGTCTATAATAACTTTGAGAATGATACCTCAGTTCAGTCTTCTTTTTTTCTAAATCCTGTGACTACACCTGAAATGATAATTCTCATCTCCAATTTAAAAAACAGCTGTTCACCAGGCTATGATAACATCGATACTAAATTAATATAATATATTGATTTAAATATAGTAATTCCACTGACCTATATTATTAATCTTAGTTTTACAACCTCTAACATACCATCACAATGGAAAGAGTCTATAAGTAACACCAATATTTAAATCCGGAAATCACAGCGACCTAACAAATTACTGACCTATATAAACAATTTTGCTAAATCATTTTAGCAATCAGTTGAAGAGAGGCTTATAAACTTTTTGGAACAACATAACATTATATCTGAAAATCGATTTGGATTTATTAAAAACTCTAGTACAGACAAAGCTGCTTTAAGTTTATTAAAACCCATAGTCGAGTGCGTGGACAATTCAAAGAAGTATCTTGCTATATTTTTTGATCTGGCCAAGTCCTTCGACACTGTGTCTCATGTTAAACTGTAATGAGTCATTAGGTATCCGTGGAATTACAATTCAACTTTTTAAAAACTACTTAACAAATATTGTTCCTAATTTATATAAATAGTATCACTAAAATAAAAAATATGAGCGGAAAATTATTTCGTTATGCCGATGACACAGCACTCATCTGTACTGTGGAAACACATGGACTGATGTTCAAATGTCTGTTGAATCTTGCTTAAGAAATATTAAAATATGGTTGAATAATAATAAGTTTAAATAGAAGTAAAACAAAAAATATAAGTTTTTCACCTACAGTTGTAGATCAACCAATACTAGAAATTAAACTACATAATCCTAAGTTTATCTCGAAAAAATCTAATAATAATGTATAACTCACTGGCAGAATAAAATATAAGATATTGCATTATAATTTGTGGTGGTACTTATACTTCAACTATGCAAAATTTACAAACAATGCAAAACACATAAATATAGAAAGAAAAGCCAAATTGTGTATATCAAGTGTGCACACTTGATATACACAATTTGGGTTTTATTTCATCACTAAGTGTGTACGCACCAACACGTAACTTTTGTTACTCATCATTTACATAAATATAGACTATTTTCAACAAAAATGCTCTACAAAGAAAGTAATTTAATTAAAATAAGGCAAATGTACAGATGTCAATGTCTATCTGGGTTATGCATTATACATAAAAAATTCCCAAAGTACTAGAGCAGGAGCCAATTTAAATATAAATATGAACTTATTTAAGAAAACTCTCACACAAGAAACTTTTTATTATTTTGGACCAAAATTGTTTTTTGTACTACATAAGCATACAAAAGAAAGTAAAAATTAAAGCAAGTATAAACGTAAAATTAAAAACATTATTCTAAATAATCCTGAAAAATTTAATATATTTTAACTTAACCCTAATGTCTCTTAATAATAAATCAATCATTTTTCTTCTTCTTTCAATTAATAAATTTAAGAACCTGTTTCTACCTCGTTTCTCGGTTCTGTCCCTCATCTCATTTCATTTTATTTTATTTTTTCGATATCTCAATTTAAATATAAATAAACAATATTATGTTATTATGTATATATTATAAATAAAAAGAAATGTCTTTTCTGCGGAGGATAGTTGAGAACACAGGCAGCACAGGCCTCAGTCAATCTTGTAACGATCTTTTGTCATTACTTGTCACTTTGGCGCCTTAGTACAGGTTTCGGATTGTCTCGGGCGCCACCGTCCGTTTATAGTATGAAGGCCACTGCACGGGCAGCTTCAGTGGACTTGCCCTACTGGGTTGAGTTACCTGGGTATTTTTGCTGCTGGGATCTTATATCTCACAACCAATAAAAATGAAATCAAGTCAATAAAAATACTTTATTTAATTATTCAAAATCCGGAATAAAGGTGTGTAACGAACGATACAGGTACAACAAGCTTAGCTGGCGTGGCGTGGTCGGACTGACGGCTCCGGGTTCCGGTCAAATTGGACTTGTCTTCAACTTGACCTATCTCTAAAGGTCGCTGAAGTGAATGTAATACTGCAGCTAACTTGATCGACCCCGGCTGCCGTATACCATAAGGTCGGCTGGGTATGTGAAACAAATACTCGAGTGACTCCATGTTTCAGCGGGGGTTTACAACTGGTACGACTGGCCTTATACTCGAAGCATATCACATTTCCATAATTTTAAGTTCATTCTACTCCAGTGCCAGAGACAGGTCAAGCGGAAGGGGAAGAAGCTAATTCTAATTCTACCGGAGTCCAGAACCGCCATCCGACTACACCACTCCAGCCAAGCCGTGCCTGTACCATCCGATACATCATCTTTACACATTCTTCCTCACCGGATTTGGTTTGCTATTGTTATTTTTTATAATAAAAGTTGTTTATTTTATTGAATATTATCGTTGTGTTATCCCAGCAGCAAATACCCAAGTACTCAACCCAGTAGGGCAAATAAAACCCGACTTTCTGGCCGCTAAAGGTCTTGTCGATCCCATACGACCCCTGGAATATTTCTTTCTCCACTGAAGCTGCCCGTGCAGTGGCCTTCACACTTTAAATAGAAGGTTTCGCTCGAGGCGAAACCTGGACCAAGGTGCCAAAGTGACCCGTAACGACAAAAGTGCCTTACAATGCATACGAGGAAAGAGTGAGAGCATTATAAATTAACAGAATAGTTGCTCATCGATTTTGTTTTTAAAGTTGTTAACTAAGGATGCTCTGACTGTAACTTCACTTAACTCGATTGGTGACAAACGTTTATCTTTGTATAAATTTGTTATTCTTTTTAATTTTATTTCTTGTCCTCGTATACGGGAATCGGTATTGAGAAGAAACATCTTCCTGAGTTTTCCATAATTAATTTTGATCATTCGAAAGGTGAGAATTGAATATCCGCGTAGGTAACGGTCTGAAAAACACTGTCGTTAGCCATAATCTCTCAGAATAGGTCGGATGCGTAAGACCAACGGACAGTCTTGTAGCTCGACGCTGAATATTTTCTAACCAGTTTTGATCACGAATGAGAACCGGATACCATACAACTCTCTGTTTTGTACTTTGTACTTCGCGGACCAATGAAAAAATATCTTTGAGAAAGAGTTTCGAAGAAGATATATTACTGTAAAGTAAGTACTGCAAACGCGGAGACACCAAAAGACTGTGTGACGACGTAAAGAGCGTTAGAACATAAAATTCAACAAACCCATTTGCATTACAATTCTAAAATCAATTCAATTAGTATTCAAAGAATAAAAATATTCCAGACATCCAAAATCAAGAAGATAAAAAATGCAATTAAAGAATGCTAGCGGCAGTTTAATTCCAAAACTCCAATATTAGAATTTATTAATTTCGAAAACCTTTTCTAAACTAATTAACTTACAAAAGACCTAAAACCTATTCAAGATATTGAATAAGACACGACATAATATTTCGTGGAATTTATCCTCCGAAATTAATTGATTTCTCCAAATGGTTGCATGGTCCAAATTGTTTGTTATTAAAAGAGTCTGATTGGTCTTTGTCAGTTCCGGAAAAGTTGGATGACGAATAAATATTTTAACTTGTCATGTACAGATAGAAGGATTTAAATTTCCGTTTAATCGATTAAGTAATTTGAATAGATTAAAAAGAACATTCGCTTAGTGGGTTTATGGGAAAACAGAGCAAGATAGGTATTTTTTGAATATTTAACTTTAAAAAAAATCGCACTTGCTATACTGCCCTACTTCGGAAAAAAGCCGAATTTATGAATTCTAGTTTTGAGAAAAAAGCGTTTAAATATTTTCCACATTTCAAGTGATTTTATTTTGGTTATATTTTATCTAAGTAGAGATATACTTATGATTTCTTCGCTAATAATTAAAGGAAAATTTATATTTTCGTCTAATGATAATAATTTTTGAGAAATTATAAAAATAGAAGAGATTTTAAGTTATTTGATTAAGAAAACTATGATATCCGGCATTTTGAATAATGAAATTTAAATAACACTAATAAAAAAGCCGCAAGTCAGTCACATACGGCAATTTTTCCTTAAGAAATTTTAATATTACTAGCGAAAAAAGTCGCATATCAAGGTTTCACCTATATTTAATAAGCATAACAAAGCAGAGGTTGAACTGACATGACATCAAAAAATCTAAAAATTAAGTAGAATTTTGAGATTTGAAATAAGGCATTAGGAAGTTTCCAATGACTGAGTTTGTACTGGGATCGGTACCCTCCTCAAACCTTATAAAACAAAAAAAAGAGAAACAAAAACTAAATCCTGTAAAAAATGTTTAAATTCTCTTACATTTTAACCTAAAATGTTTAACCTTCGTCTTAGAGACTACGAAAATTATTGTTTACTGCCAAATCGTTCCAAAACTTTTTTTTGCAGAGGAATGATGTCACCAAGATTTGTTTGTTTGTTTTCTCTTATCGGTAATACCCCGGTCTTCAGAATTTTCTTAAGCTTCAGTCAGCATGGATAATTTCGGTATAAAGTAAAGAATTTTGCTGTTACCATTAAATTTTTCTTTATAATATAAATGTGTTTTTCCCTTTTTTCCAGTTATTTCTACCATGTTTTTGAACAAAGGTTTTACTGAGTTTAATTTTTTAAGTGGTTAAGGTGGATATGAGTATAAGAGAAATTTAAATTTACTAGTAAAGAAAGCCGCATGTGCCTACATAAGGCTTTTATAACTTGCATTACTGACTGACAAAGTCAACATATTTTGATACATGCGGCATTTTTACTAGTAATTAGTCAGAAAAAGGAGTTCGACACAAATCAGGTCATTTTAAAAATAACTTTATTGATATTATTTACTTAACAATACAGATGATTTGATTTTTTTTAGAAAAGTAAGACCTCATAGAATTCAAATATACCATTAACTCAATTTGCTCAAAATCTCGGCATGCGGCTTTCTTTCGAAGTGGGGCAGTATAGATCATTAATAAAGTAGGCACAAAAATGAGTTCTTTTGTTAAGAAATTATGATGATATTTACCTATAGAACCCCGCATAGGATGTTAAGAAATTGTCCCTCGGTGGAAGTTAATGAGAATTTTATATGCTGTTTGTGTTACTAAAAGTAAAAAAATGGTAAAGTTTAAATTTTCTGCTATAACTAGTTTAGCCTCTACAGCTTTCTGAGGTGAAACAACAAAAAAAATCGGCTGTGTCACCCCAGAACTCTTCCGGCTCGGCCGCAGAGAATAAGATTATTTTAATTACAAAATACTAAGCATTACATTCATTTATGGAACAAATTTTAAATAGGAAGCCAATGGTGAATACGTCTACCGAATTGATATTTCAATGTTGATAATAACATAAGGATCTCTTAAAATCATGGGTGGAAACTATTGTTAATTCGGGAAAAAGTTTGATACAAACGTTGTGGGGAATTTTATGATCTACAACTTTGCACTAGAATATTTTGCAATAAAGCCCATTGTTTGTCTTCAAAATACAAAAATGGAAAAAACCTAAATGTGTATCTTTTTCGCCCTCTGGTGGCGAAACTATGGGGAATTCCAAAAAAAGTTAAAGGAAATTTGGTGCTCTAAAACTTTGCTTTCCAAAATTTTGCACTAAAGCGTATTGTTTGCCATAAAATTTAAAAAAGGCTAAAAATCTAACATATGTATTCAATCAATGTCGGTCTTAAAGACCTTCTACTTTATCAATTTAAACCAAAAACTTTTGGTCGCGTTCGAGGCACACACCAACCCGCCATACCAAATTTCAGCTTGTTTGGTCAAACGGCTCTGTAGTTGTCGTTTAAGATTACATACAGACACACAGACACACCTTACTCTGAAAATAGTTTCAATATTGTTGCCAAGGGGACGTCAACCAAAGTTGGCGTAAAAAAAGTATATGCTTAGTTTATCGTATGATATCCAAAGCCTTTTTATAATACTTCACAGGCAAGTTTAAATATCGGATTATAGGTCAGCAGTTTTTGGCCAGGCGAGTTCAATGGTGCCATAAAAATGTCACTCAAATTCCAATTTCAATCAAAATTAAAACCCGGCGGTTGTAACATCTGACACCTAAGCAACATTTGAATTTTTAAAATCATGAGGTGCTAATTCAGTCTTAATACTATACAATTAATTTAAAGATGAAAATAACACTGTTTTCAGTTTTCACTTCTGTCGGCAGTCCTCATGACTGTCTAATTTTTTTTATTTTTAAGATATTACCCTACGCCTATTATTAGATATATCTTTTAATATTCAACAAGTGAACTACATATATTTTTTTTTGTTTCAGCAAGTATATCCTAAACTTCCTCTACTTCAAGGTGTTGGACTATGCACAGTAAATTTATTGGATGATATCAAAGAATATGTACGAGGCATATTTATAATCATGTAAGTAGTGATTTGTTTTTTTATTCAATATAGGTTTGTTCGTGTTTTTAGTTTTGCTTGTGCAGAACAGTTCCAGACATGCGTAATAGACTAAAAGTGTTCGTGTTTTCTGGAACTAAGTTCTGAACTATTAATCCTGTGTTTTAGTTTTTTTTTCAGAACGATTCTGAACTGTTTCAAATAATTCTATGCGATTCTGGCTAAAAGTGTGAACTGACAAAAACCGTTCCAGTCACACATGCGCGTTGCAAGGCATTTTATAAAAAAAGGATAATAAACAAGGTTTAAGGTTATGTTTATATTGTATAAATTCTTTGTTTATCTGAGATTATATACAATTATATATTATGGAATTTTTAATTATTTTTTTATTTTTCTAATTTGACAAATCAGGAATGACAATTGACATTGACAGTTGATTATTGAGGTGTTCGTGTTAATTTCCTAATTCAAAACTGTTCTGAACAATTTTAAATTTGTGTCACTGAGCAAGTAGTTCTGCGCAATTTTAGAACGGTTCTATTTTAAAGAACACGAACAAACCTTATAATAAAGTGAGTTAAGGTGACATGAAACTTGCTCTTTATTCCTTATGGGGAAATACATGTAAAAACTCCGAGATCCGTTCTGGTAAATTTTGGTATATTATATAACAAATAATAATTAACAATATACTTAATTTTTTGAACATAATAAATCTATAAAGTTGTGGCCTTGGCTATGTCTTTTATCTGAGTTTTGAAGAGCAACGAATGTCATTCTCGTTACTTCTATTACATCTTTTAGGTTTTTGCAGTATTAAATAAAAACTAACGTAGTCAATCCAATCAGCGAAAAAAAAACTCAAGTACCGGGTCTGATAAATTTACTATTTAATATCATACCATGATTAGATCTCGTCTGAAATTTTGTATCACTCATTCAATGTCGTCAAAAAACACCTGCGTTTACATTTTCGACTGAATTGTCATTGCCCCGACTTGGGGGCTTGGGTTAGTATTTATAAAATTAGTTTATTCTGCGTTCTTGCGAATTTTAGCGAGTGGGTTGCATTAGTGTTCTGTTTTTCTTGATGTTTTTCTTGATGTTTATGATAATGAAACTGACAATGTTGAAGGCTCGATTGAAGATAATTCTATGGCGGAGCCGTCGGAATTTTTTAATAAAAACTTACAGCCTCAAACCCAAAGACTATAATAAATCTGACAAATACTACGTAAATTCTAAAATAATGTCATTGTCAGACTTGTATGTCATGTTTGATTAGATTTTTACGTTCAAACACAAAACGCACGGAAAGTAGCAAAATATTAGAAACTGTTAGAAAAATCTACTTTTATTCTCAGTCGTCAAAAAAAAAAATTATTTTGATTCAAAAATGATAAACAGTAACACCAACTATCGTAGGTTGATGGGAATAACTTTCTATCATTTTTCATTTACATAAAAATATTTGCGGTCGGAGTGTATAGTTTTCATAATCTTACTCTGCCTCTGTTTTAAATTTTTGTGATAATCGTTTTTAAAATTTTCTTTTGTTTTTAACAAATTTCTCCGTAAAAAAAAACAACCAATTAATTTTATAATTAAAATACTTGTCTTAGACTATTGTGATAACAAATATAAAGATTTTTATTATACACCATGTCAAAAACATCATTTTCGTTCGAACAATGAAGTGTATTTGAAATGTTTGTGCATGATATGTTAAGAAAACGTGATGCTTAATAAAAAAAAGGGTTTGTAAAAAATACTCTTTAAAAGAGAGCCGTTGAATAACATTTTTCCATTGAAAATAGAAAACAGGTGGATTCATATTTTTAATACAAATTTACAATGTACTCTTCTTTAAAAATACTCTTTCTCTTTTGTTTCAATATAAACTAGATGAAACAAAAATTTGATTATAAGATATTGCATAAAGCTTAAATTTTTAAAGTTAGTTGAGAACCAGTTAATCTTTGAGCTTTCTCTGTAAGTTTATCAATTATAGCTTTTAAACTTGCAGTTAAAGCATTGTCTGTTTGACTGTCAAAAACATAAATTAAACTTCAGCAATTTCCTACAAAAACCGTTTTAAGTATGTGGATTTTTGTGAAAAACAGGAAATAAATCTAAATATAATTTTATAATTGAATTAACTGGTGGAGTTATTTCTTAATGTAAGTTACTATACTTTATGAAATCTTTAGAATATTTTTTATCTAACTCATATTAAACAATAGTCGAGAAAATAAAGAATTTCCTACCCGAAATTTCGGCAGAGAGACTAATTTTAATAAAATATGGGGCATTTTACACGGAGAACCATACAGTAAATTTGAGACATATTGTTCACTTCAATCGTATATGCAGCTGTTGTGCATCAAAAAAATGCAGTTTTTGAGTTAATTTTCTCGAGATAATAAAAAAATGTATTATCCGATTAATAATTAATAAAATAAAGCCAAATTGGTTACTAGAGGTTTTTTGGGCTCGCTGAACAGGAAGATGATGTCCAAAAATTACCTGGAGGTACATGGTGACCAGAAATGGAAGTCTGTAGCGGCATCGACGTTTTTCTTTAACGAATTTAATCAGTTATCAATGACGAATAATCCATAGTCTAAAGGCATGTTCATGCTCATACGAATTTCGCAAAATTTTTGTGAATAAAATGGCGCCTGAAAATTTCGCAATAAAGTTGAAATATTTGAACTTTTTTGCGGATTCGGATGACAGATATCAATAGTGGTAAATGTTCGTAATATAATCTATAAAAGTTCAATATATTTAGTTTTGTTTGTGATCCTGAATCCATTATTTTTTACAGTTAAGTTTGTTTACAAAATTCACGAACACAGCACAATAATTTCAAATATTTTGACTTATCTGACTTGACCATTGACAATTACTATTTAATAGCTATCGCTACTGAAGAAAATGAGACTTGCAAAGACCTTACAAAATGCTGTCAATTGAAATCTAGTACATTTTCATAATGAGCAATCATTTTAATAGTATCTCTACTAGTAATTGGAAAGGAATTATATCCCTTCTGGTTGGTACATCAACCAATTCGCTCAACTCTTCTATCAAATTCAAAGTCACTGACTTATTTAGGCGGAATAGTTATCTATATTTTCTAACACTTGCAGAAATGATAGTGAAAAAAACAGTGGATTCACTTCCATTTTTCACCTTGTTATACAGCAAGTACTAAAATAATGTTGCTGAGATAGCATGATGAAATAAAAAGATTTATTTAACATTGATAGAACATATTGCTAAAAGTCGATGATCAGAATGGCGGTATCTCAAATCTTGCTGTGGTTGCGATATCTTCTCTGTAACCATGTTGCTATTTACAAACAGAATTACGTGTACTTTTTTTAAATAATATGTGTCTAAAGACAGCGTCTACAAATACCCTCTACATTTGTCTAAAGAAAGCAATCTAATACATTTATTACATATTTTTGTGTTCTCTATGTAGTAACTAGGTAAATCAACTCCTTCTTTGCCTACTGGCAGAATTGTGCAGCTCCGTGAACGTCACGTGAACGCAAAAAAAATAATTTTTTTTTTTTTTGTACATAAATTGATTAAAAAAATGTGCATTAAGGGGTTAATCACTAACAAGCTGAAATATACCCATTCTATGCGTTTTTAATGTCAATTTTCATAGGTTTAAAGAGGCAAAATTCCTTTTAACATAACCAACAAGGATTAAGTGTGTTTAACAATTTATCTGTAGATATCATCTACAACTACTCCCTGCACTTGTCTAAATACAGCAATATAACATATTTTCATTCCTTTTTTACGCGTTTTTTACGGCGTTTAGGACTTATGTTGTCAATAATCTAAATACATATGGTTTATTCTATTATCTGTTAATTATTTTTGTTAGAAATCAAAATTTTTTGTAGAAATTTTTTAATCAGTGATAAATATTTTCTAAATTTAATCTCTATTAATTCATTAAAATTATTTCTTTACTTTATTGGGCGATTTCAAATATTCAAATTTTCGACCCTAATCACATGACTTTGTGACGTATTTCCGCTTGCCATACCGGACAAGAGATTGTATACGAAGGAGCATTCTTTTTGCTTTAATCGTCAACTTCAGTTGGTCTCAGTCGAGATAGTTATTTTATTTTTAGAAACCGTTCTGTGCTAATCGATGAACTTTGCAGACTTATACAGGTATTAACAATTTAATTTACCATCTTTATATTTATTAGATGTTTTTTATCTATATCCACGTATTTTATACAATTAAATCATTGAAAGTTTTCTATTCATCTTTAAACAAAATGGTGAACAATCCATGCCAGTGTCAAATTTTCTTGTTTAATATTCAACTAAATTTTCTTTCTTTAATTAAGTTATGCCAGCAAAATCTAAATTTATATTTGTTCATTTTTCATTTCCACCACATGAAAATTTACTGTTTAAAAATCATTTAAACTAAATTAAATTTTTCCACATTTTTTGTTTCTCTTCCTCCTAAAGGAATATGAGCACAGTTCACCGGAAGTTTAGTTCACATGTAAGTTTAGTTAACGTGCAAG
The DNA here is from genome assembly GCA_963243735.1 of Neocrepidodera transversa. Lineage (NCBI taxonomy): Eukaryota > Metazoa > Arthropoda > Insecta > Coleoptera > Chrysomelidae > Neocrepidodera > Neocrepidodera transversa. Next base: position 7,308,409 of record OY725350.1, read on the forward strand.
TTCACATGTAGGTTTAGTTCACCTGAAGTTTAGTTCATATGCAACTTTAGATCACATGCAAGTTTGGTTCAAAAGAAGTTTAGTTCACATGCAAGTTTAGTTCACTTAATGTTTACGTTTACGATTCTGCTTGGTTAACGAATCTGCATGGTTTACGTTTTTGCTTAGTTTGCGTTTGAGTTTCTGTTTGGTCCAAGTTTACGTTTGTGCTTTACTCATGTTTACGATTCTGTTACGATCATCGCTTGGTTCAAGTTTTTGTTTGGCTTAAGTTTCTGCTTAGCTCAAGTTATCGTTCAGGTGACCAGCTCATCGGAAAGTCAGCTTACCAACAACTACGGTGGTTAAACTCTGACACCTGCAGATATATCTTTTTCCTAAGAAAACTACTGGTAACAAATTTTATTTTTCGCAAGTTAAATTAATTAGCAGTGGAAAAGCAGTAACTATAATGTGGACCCCTGCACATTGTGGAATTGTGGGTAATGAACGCGTATATGTTGCAGCAAAAGATGCAACATCTTTACCTATGGATACGGGCATCCCAATTCCTCATAGTGACATGAAAACAGCCATAAAAGGAAAAATAAACTCCTCATGGCAAAGCCAATGGGCATAGTATAACAGCCAATTGTCTGAAATTAAAACATCAACCAAAAAATGGTGATACCCCAACTCGTTAAATAGACGTGAACATGTCGTCTAAGAATTGGTCACAGTAGACTTACACATACTTACATGCTAGCCGGGGAACGAGGACCACAATACAATAAGTGCAACTGTCAGCGAACAGTCTCCCATCTAATGTCATGCCCAGCACTCCACATCCATAGGAACATCCTATATCTCAAACCTGGAAAAAATGACCTTTTATTAACAAATATTACAAAAATATTATCATATCTTACCAGAATATATGTATACTCCAGAATATAAATTGTGATGAAACCACACTGGTACAACTAAAACGCTGGTACGCCTAAAACCTAAAACATAAGATGCTTACCAGTACAAAAACACTAAGAAGAAGCAGCGAAGTAATAGTAATTAAAAGTGCCTTATAAAAAAAAACAATTTTTTAAATAAATCTATATTATATCTAATCTAACTAGTTTTTTCTGAATTTTGGCGACAGAGTATATTTGAAAATTCAATAAATGAATTAATAATAACACTAAACTTAAAGTAACTTCATTTCATCCTTTTTTTAATCACAAGTCTCTTTTTTTTTGGTTTTAAGGACTTTTAAAATATTAAAAAATAAACTGGCGCCCATAAAAATAACCCTTATTTGAAAGATATCCTAAATCTTGTTCGTTGCTTTGTATTTGTTACTCATAAAAATGATCACATTTATACAACATATTTTACTTTGTGTTTTTCCACTCTGTTACACTTTCCAAAAAGCCAGTAAGTCTTACCAGCTCTGTGCTTCCGGTTTCTGATACACAATATATGAATAATTATCAATATCCGAACACGGTGATCAAATTGTTTAGGGCATCGGCCTTTATACTTGGTCATTGTTCTGGTCGTGGGTTCGATTCCCATGAATCTCAAGTTAGTGGAACTATGGTCAGATAAGACTTTGGGCAAGTGCAAAAAGGTATTTGTGCCATGCGTAGTTACATTCATGCCGGTAACTAAGCCGGATGAAATCGGATATCTTATGCAAATGATAGGGGTTAGTGGTACAATTAATAACACACTTGCTAGTCGGTAGATCACCTGAATGACAAAGGGAGAGAGGGTTGTTTAGGGTGATTGAGGACTGTGGTTCGGAGCTCATGATAAGCTGTAGGTCCCGTCCAGGTTAGCCCTGGTAGCAGAAAAGAAACATTAAAATTAATAGTAAGCAAGCTTGGTCCTTATAATTACTAACTATTTATACTTATAGTCTTTTGTTGTTTTTGTGATTATGACGGTTAACGAAGTATTCATTTTTTTTTCTGTTTTTTAGAAAATATTTAATTAATGATAAAAAAATATTTCAAAATAAATTGTGATAGCTGTATTGGAATTTTAGTAAAAAAGAAGGTGACGTGATAGAATTATTTTAATCTCTCTTGAGGTCATATTTCATAAGATTCTGTATTAAATAGCGAAAGAAGTGCACGAGAAAGTTACGTAACTTCATTTACACCATTCAAGTCGACTGAACGGAATCCGTGAAAAAAAAGTCGTTCAATGGAAAAATCCGTTGAATCACTCTTTTCTGTTCGAGAAATTTCCATATCACCAGCGCTGTGATTTATGGAGCACTTTCAGCACTACCTTCTGCAGATTTATAGTAAAGCTGTCGATACATTTTTTAATATGTATTCGGTATCGGGAAACTTGATGACAGCTCTTATTAGATATATGGATATGGGTAAATGGAATCGGAAACTATATTATTTTAGCTGCAATATTTACGAGTACAACTACACGTTAATTAAATTTTTTGGTTTAATAAATCTACAGCGACAAAAATGCAAAAATTCCATGATATATTATGGCTTAATTTATTCATGAATAAATGTATACAAGGTGGAACAAAATTAGAAGTGATAAAATAACTAAAAATAAGTAAATCTAAATCTCAAATGTGATCAACAAGCCTAGAAATTAATAAACCATATTCGTCTTAAAAATAGGCAACAAACTTACCATATATACTTAAACACACTGAGAGATGGTACATAAAAAATAAGATTAAATTAAATATGGAGTAAAATAAAAAAGAGTAACATGTATAGGCAAATTCTTGTTAAGGTCAACCTACACTAGGAGTCATAAAAAATAATAATCCATGGCGACTAATAAAAGTGAACACTGAATAAGAAAAGTAAATAACCCCAAAAGGCACAATACGAGCATGATTCACTTGATGAACACATACACCTGAAGGGCAACGGTGTGGTCGGAGGAAATATCTAAAATTGTATTAAAGGAAATTAAAAAAGCTAACTAGCGATCTCTCTCTCTCTGACTCGTTGAGGTATAGACTTTCTCTCTCTAACACGTTGAATTCGCTATATACCTGGGTTAGAATCCGCCTAGTCTATCTACTAATAAGAAATAGGAAATTTTTATTTTAACGTCAATTTAATTATCAAAAACAGGCACAGATGGAATATAAACTTAAACTCTTTTAAAAATTTACTTTTATCTTCAGGGTATAACTGATCAAGGAAAAGAAGAATAGTAAAATAACAAGAGATAATTTTAGGTTAGAAATAAGTGATAACGGTATCAAAATTAGGGAACGAAATATTCTGTTGCAAAATTTTTAAGAATGCTGTGTTGAGCAGTCTTTTAATAAAAGTACAATTTTTTTTTATTTGCAATAAATCTGACAAAATGACCTTCCGGTTATAAAAAATAATATAAAAAAGTAAACAACATATGATTCAATGTGCTGAAAAAGTATTACATATTCATAAATATTGTAACATAAATTCGATAGCGACATTTGGCTCATCTTCAAGCGCTACTGCAATAACTCTATTTACTTTTGTTTTAGGTACGTTGCTCCTTTAACCGCTATATCCTGTTTATTTATTCGGGTTTCACGAGAGCTGTCCAAGCAAAACCCGGCTCCGGCTATTAAGTTTGAAGCTCGTGCAAAAGAAACGAAAACAAGGCTAGAGGCGGCGCAGGCAAGCTCCGCAGAAGTTCAGTAAGTTACATATTTCGTTATTTTGTTTCTTATTTTCGTTCTGAATAAGTCAAGCAGAAATTAAGAGAAACAAAAACATTTTCTTATACTAATTAATTCGGGCTCTGTCTTAAAATTATTTAATTAAAAGCGGAAATACAGCTGCTTATATAAAAAATAGTAACATTTGTTGAAGCTATTGCGTATTCATTAGCTAAATAAATCGGACATTTCTTATAAAAAATATATTGACAACTATAAAATACAAGAGACAAATATGATATACAGTATGTTAAAATCATTAAAAATACATATAATCAATAGATTATAATAACATCCCTTCTTAATCTGATGATGTTATGAAATTTGGTTTGACTAATCCCATTTCTTTTATCATCTTGAAATATATTGGACCATTCAAACTCTTTGTGAGGAAAGTATTGGCATGAAATCGAATATCAATATGTTTGATCCTATTTAGAAAAACAGAATTATCAGAAAGTTTCTGTGCGCTCTGGTTAACATTCTGATCAGGTTTCCTAACTATCAACTCCAAAAACGGTTACTTGAACTAAAATGCTTCCTTAGCTCCTTTTGGCAATGCCATATATTCGGCATTAGTGCTGGAGAGAGCCCATTTTTTGCTGCATTTTACCCTCCCATAAAATTCCTACTTCAGGTGGAGTTAATACATAGCAGTACATTTCCTCCTAAGTCTGAATCGACATATCCAGTTACATCATATCCACTTTTCTTGAAAACAGACAGTGATCGCTGGTACCCTTCAGGTATCTCAATTTCCGTTTCTATGTTTTCAGTGGTCCAGTATGAAATTAGTATTAAAATAACTAAGCACACTGTGATCCAACTAGTGATCCAATCAATCATTTTGAACAAAAAACTTCTACTTGTTGGTTTAAAATGAACGATGGGTCCTCTAATGTTGACTTTTGATGTCCTATATAAAAATATAAAAAATTGATCCAATCCATAAATACCTTTTATTCACAAGCAGAACTTCTTTTCTTCGCCCGGTAAGACAAATCCATCACGTTAATTCACCTAAAATAATTCTTTAAATCGCCATTTAGAAAAGCAGATGTGACATCAATATGGATTTTTTCGAAGTCTTAATCAACAGAAAGTACAATCACTATTCTTACGTCATTAAGCGGTATTTTGGCACCTTAGTTCAGGTTTCGGATTAAAGGTGTAAAGGCCACTTGCACTGGCAGCTTCAGTAGATAAAAATGCTCTAGGGGTCGTTATGGTATGGACAAAGGTATTAGCGGCCAGAAGGGCGGGCTTTACATGCTCCTCTGGGTTGAGTCAAAACTCCAAATTAAATAAATTCCAAAAATTAAAATGATTCTTTATTCCACAAAAAAAATTAGCAAGTTTGGAGAAGAAGGAAAGCGGTGTGTAACAGTTCTCCAATCGTTGATACATCGATACAGGCACGTCCTCTAGGTATGGTCGGATTGACGGTTCAGGTTCTAATTGACCATGCTGAAGTGAACGGACTGGGACTGCTACTGGAACTTCAACTAGGCATGCCAGTGCAATTCATGTTTGGATTTTAGAAAATATACAACAAGCTTCCGAATAGAATCATCGGTGCATGTCCACCATATGACTTCTCTGGCATTGGTCTGTAGAGATTTGACTGAATAATTCCAAGTTTATTTCGGGAAAGTATTTCATGCATTGTTTATACAATTTATGCATGGACATAAATATTGTAAGAAAGTTACTTAATTGCCGATATTCTTTTCATTACTGTAACTTAATTATTTAATAATTAAAATGAATTAATTAAATCGCGCTCGGCAACGGTTCGCAATTAACTTATATTATGGTGAATGTAGCTTTCCTTCGAATATCAGATCAGTCATACGAGTTAAACACCCGCCCGGTAGATGGAAAGTCGCGTACTGATCTCACACACGCAACAACATTTATGATATACTACGATCTGAGTCATTCCAGTGAGTTCGAGGTGAGTTCCAGGTCCAACTCCAATACCTGTTCAGCGAGCTTTAGAGAGAGGTCGAGTTGAATAAAGGGAGAGAAACCGACCTCAGACGACCATAAGCTAGTGCACCAGACAGAGAGGACTAACTAGAGGTACCGTATAGAGTCAAGCATATCCGGTTCATGTTCAACCGTCCCAATGAGCAGATGATAGAGAGGTCTGACCGCTGAGCATTGTCCCACCGACGCCGACGATAACTTAGAATATCAGATCAGTCGTACGAGTTAAACATCTGCCCGGTAGATGAAAACGGTCACATACTGGTCTCGCACATACAACAAAATTTATGGTATACTACGATCTGAGTCATTCCTAAGATGTCTAAAAACCCTGGTGTTTCCACTTAGACCTGTAAAAGTTTGGGTCAAACTGGAAGATCTCTACCTACTTGATTTTGACTAATTTTTGAGAGATTACTAAAGTTTCACATTAGTAATTTCAGATGGCGTATATATCGCTCATAGTAAACTCTAATCACGGATCACACAGGGTGTATTTATAATCTGGTATTGAATGCAGACGAATGCTCGAATCTGCTGCTTTACTCTGTCCACACAAAATGTGACAAACTCAGCGAGGACTCGAACAATTCTAAACAGCGCCATCTTACAGAATTCTGATAAGTTCTATTGAACGCAACAGGTTTTTGGGCATCTTAGTCATTCCAGCGAGTTCGAGTTCAGTTCCAGGTCCAACTCCAATACCTGTTCAGCGACATTTAGAGAAATTATAGAGAGGACTGACCGCTGAGTATTCTCCCACCGACGCCGACGATAATCAAGTGGGAAATGCGGAAAACAGTCACTTCTACTTTTTGATTTTATTTTGTAGTAGAGCAAGTAAAGCTTGCCCTTCTGGCCATGCTTTATCGATATCATAATGACCCCTGGAATATTTTTCTTGCCTGGTGCAAGTGGCCTTCATACTTTATACGGAAGGTGGCACACAAAATCTGGACTAAGTAGGCAAAAGATCGAGTGATGACGCAAAAAGCATTACAACGTATTTCTCCATGTCTATGAATTCCTTTAACCTAACAGCAAATAGAAAACGAAGTAACGTCAACCTTCTGTAAAGAATAAACAGATGGTGAACCATAAGACAAATTTTTGCTAGTACCTTCGCATTATTCTTTGGCTGAGGTGTTTTAACTTCGGTTGTCACAAATTACCATAGATCTTCTTGAATCATATACATTTTTATATCAAATTTCCAGTTATTATAGATCGACATACCTTAAAAGTTTTCCGTATAAGGCAAAGATTTGTGTAAAATAGCCATACTGACCATTTTACAAGTTTTCCTGTTGAAGTTCTTGCGTATTGATTTGCTAAATATACCTCTTAAATAGGCACATTTCAGGATGAGCCATAGGCAACTCCTAGAAGCCTGAGAGTCACTTAAAATCACTTTCGCATCATGTTACTTGCAATATTTTTTCTGTAGCTATTTATTAAACTTTAAAAAGTCTACTAGTATTATACATAGAATACAATGTTTTTTAACAGGCTTTATCAAAATAAAAATCAAGTACATCATGTTCATAAATCGTCTACGTGGATAGAAAATTTTACTTTCAGTACAATTTGAATAAAGTTGTGCTTTTGCTTTAATAAATCATATCGAAAGTTTCATTTTTCCTTATACGATAGGCGGTAGTTGTTCCAAACAATGATTTATATATGTATAGCAGCTATAGTTTCATCTGTTTTTCATTTTTTGTCTGGAAAAATGCCGGATTTATAAATTCTATTAATTTTTAGAAGCATCAGAACGGACTACGACCGATCAAGCCAATACAGCCGCGGAAGTTTTCGCGACTGTGATGGAGGTAGAGCATTATACGAATTCCGAGAGCCCGATCTAAATGTCATCAAAGAACGCCGAACCCTAAAATTCCTTGTGAGCATACTTGTCTTTTACGGAATCTGCCTTTGTCCGTTAATGGTATTGAAAGTAGCTAGATTAGCAATTGAGGAAACGTACGACAACATGAGATATCTTGATGTCGTTTACATATGCTTCGTTTGGATTGCTTTTCTACCTACATGTTCCACTCCGGTGATGTTTATCGTTTGGCAGACGAGCAGGTAAAGTTTTAGTTTTATTATATGTTGTTTGTATAAAAATATTGATTGATTAGATTGGACATTATTAAATAAGGATTACTTATATTCGGGATTACAGTTCGGAAGACCGTATTTGTGATTTGATAGCTACTAAAAAATGTCTGTAGTGACAACTGTCAAAAACTACCAGACATTTGCCATCTTGTGAGCTAATAGTGAGACAATAAGGATAAGTGTGAGTAAATATAAATATATATTTATAGTTCTTTTCAGCGTTTTTGAGGCGTCACTGAAATAATATACGAAATTTTTTCAATATACCATCTCCGTCAGTGACATTCGTATATGAGACTTGTATTCACAAAAGTTTGTTATTAATAAGTCAATTAACGTAACTATATATTATCTCACGAGTCTTCGGACGAACTCCAGGTATGTATGTTTTTTCTTGATTCAATTTTGATTATCAGTATCGTAATTTCCTTGAATGTGTCTTATGTTCCTGGAAAATATTAACTGCAAAAAATCGGCAGATTGTATTAAATTTGTTAGATTACTTCTCCAAGGAGAAAGATCTTTACTGCCAGTATCAGCGGTAGAAGAACAAGTTGCAGATGCATTAAAAATGAGTGTGAAATGAATTTAACAGGAAAGTACTACAATAACAAAAAAGAGGAAAAGAATATTGGAGGATCCCACCTCGTACCATTGCTCTCAGCGAGCAGACACAGCAAAAAAAGGAGTAATAGGAAATGTATGTATTATTGGTAAACCGGTAAGGAGGAAAGGATCTTTTATTTAGGATTCAATATTTACAATATTTTAAACTTAGCTAACAATAATGAGTGAAGCAGATGTACAAACCTCTTGGCTTATTAATATATGGCAATAGTTAATTCTTGGCCACATTATTTACTTTGGCTTGAAACAAAATAAAATTACACTAAGAGTAGTAAAATAATAAAATTACCAATTTATTAAAAGACCGAAATTGAATTTTATTTTAACTTAAAAGCATCAACAGAGGAAGAGATTTAAAGCTAAAGCCAATAGTTACCTTAGACTACGGAAATCAACTAGATACTTGGGGTTTTAAATGAAATAAAACAGGTAGTTTCCAGGCTCTGGCTTCCTTACGGGAAGTCATAAGGCTTAAATGAATCAATTCCGATAGTAAGGAAGTAATAAGCTCAAAGGCCGAAGGAAGATACAGCGGTTCGTCAAATTCTTGGAATGAAGATAGACACAAATATTGTCGCAAAAAGTGAGTGTACGATATCACAATTGAGACAGCGATCAGATGCGGCTTTTCCTAGTCTAAAAAGTTATACCATAGAGTTGCCATGACTGGTTAGGACCTGGACCATTTTCCTGCTCAACGGAGGCACGCACCGATCGACCCATGGCGCAAATTCTGGTCTAAGGCCAAGCAAATGCCTTCCCCTATTTTCTTGACTCCATTTAAATTGCCATGATCTGATAATAATGCGATCTAACTCTTTAGAGACATTACTCCAATACCTAAAACTACGCAGTGTTTCAAAACCCATGAAAAACGAACGCCCGCTGCGTTCAAGTTCTCTATATGAATAGATATATTGAAAATACAAATGTATAGGGGGTATTTTTGTTAGAACACATACTGATTAGCATGAAGTGGTAGAATAAGCTCCCAACATGGTTCGAAGGCAAATGGCTTGTAGGATTTCAATACCATAGGACAAAATAGATATGATAACTCATGTAAATTGCAGTGTCGGGCAGTAAAAGTCAATATGATCCAAATTTCGTCTTAATTAACGTCAGAGCATCTGAGAGTCTTTTTTGTATTTATCAATAATCACAGCTTATGATTCAGGATGAATCATAAAAGTGACGGGTTACGGTTGAAGGAAAGTCGATAGGAAACAACATACTTCGTTTTGACTTCGGAAATCTTAAGACTCTTTTGAGATCCAAAAGGTTATCCATAATCTCAAATGTGGTCGAATGATGAAGAAATAAAATTCAAAGTCTAGTACCACAAAATTATTTAATGATATAGTTGGGCGTTGGCAACTACTAGTTTCGGCATACTAATGGCATCATCAGAGCTATAATACAAATGTTGAAAATGAGTTAAAAAATAAGGAAGGAAACAAACTGAGGTCGGTGGGTACAGCGAAAGAGTTTAGAACTTCTAAACAATCGTGGCAGGAGGTCGGACAAAGTTGAAATTCGAACATAGTTCAGGATCCAGACAAGAGTGTGAAGGACAAAACTTGGTGTGTAAAAAGCAGGAGTACCATTAACAATAATCTGCGGCTCAACGGGCGGCCAAAATCTCCACTATATAATTAGACCCCTTTGAACATTTGTATTATAGGCCTGTGGATGGTATTAGTATGCCGAAACTAGTTGCCAACGCCCAACTATATCATTAAATAATTTTGTGGTACTATAATTTGAATTTTATTTATTCTTTATTCTTTAGAGCCCATTCTAATCTACTATCACCATGGATCGTAATTTTCAAATCATCCAGCATAACCTGTAATAGAAGTGTTGTTGGCCAAATCAGCAGATAGTAGAGTATCTATAATTATATTCCAGAGAGAAGGACCAACGATTGAACTCTGGGGCCCTTGAAAAGATTCTTAGTAGCGCTATAATGATTGGTCTTATAAAGTACTTGTCTATTTGACAGATAACTCCTAATTACTTCAATGACATCATGCAAAAGACCTTTTAATGAAGTTCCAATAGAAGACTGGGCCCCCACAAATTATCGAAGAAAATATCCATAAAATAGGTAAACAATTATGTTGGGCTTCTCGGAAGCCTGGCCAGTAGCATAATGTACGTACACAAACGAAAGACTACTGATATAAGTGATGGATAGAACTCGCAAAAGTACTGTGACATAAAGCTCAAGAACGCTGAAAAGGACTATACCAATTTTTGATATATTGAAAAAATTCCGGTTATTACAAAATCTTTAAATAATGTACAAGTGTAAAAAAGACAAAATTTCATATAAATACCAATTGTTCTTTCGCACTTATTAGTTTTCTGAAACCTATAAATGAATAGGACGGTATCAGCTGACGTTACAAAATGGCGGTTATCAGCTGACGTTACAAAATGGCGGTTATCAGCTGATCAGGGAGCAAAGAATACATAAGAATACGTGTGTCTTTCTTGTCAATTTTCTGTAAATGCCTATATATTAGGCAATATTAATTGACTACGTTGTGGCTGTTATTTCAGTAATAATAAGGTCAATGCAAATGTCCGTTAATCTGTGATAAACGTCATTTTCCATTCTGAAAACACAGTGTCACGCGTTTCACATCCCAATATAGTATTATTTTTTGTCAATGTTACTTGTGGTTGACCATGCAAAGGGCTAATACCTTCGTCTGGTATTTTCATTCTCAAACATTTCAGATTTTACTTTGTTCCAACTAAGTTAGTGTATGGGAAAATATGGTTCCCGGGGCACCTCCTGTTAACCTAACGTTGTTCGATGTGGATGGCATTCGCTCAACTACTAATTATATGCTTCAATGCGCCTTCTACAAAGCACCTCCTGCTGATATAATATATTACCCATTATTTTAACTAATTTATTACCCCTTTTCTGGTACCACAACATTCGTCCCTTTACCTCCCTTGTACTTTTTTAACAAAAAATTTGCTAAGTTGTTATACTGTTCTCTCTTGCTTTTTTCTAAGTACTACGTATTATAGACCTGATGATGGCAGTTTGCTAAAACTAGTTACCAGCCGTCCTTTATCGAAATAAATTTCTTTTTATACTCGACTTAGAGTTTTCTTACCTCACATAGATAACCTTTTGGATTAATTTTTTTACGCCACTATGAAGGTTTGTGTGGTTGTTGGTTGTACTAAACTATTCAGTCGCAACGCAGTTTAAGGGTTCCCATCCCATCCATCAGGGCAAGATTGAGCCTGCTAGAAAAGAGAGAGGTGCTACGTGGATAGAACCACTTGACTAAGTCTAAAGTAAATAATTTGGCAATATGAAAACACATATAGTATAAGAAAAAAAAGTAACAGTAAGCCGTAATTTTGCTCATAATTGGTCAAATTATAAAATAAACGTAAAATTCGGATTCCTCGGTCAAAAACAAATAAAGTTAATCATGGTTAGCAAAAAAATATGAATTTAATAATTTTAAATCATTTTAAATAAATTGAGCAAACGTTCAGAAAAAAAAACTTAATTGAAAAAGTTGGAGACTCCGAATCGATTTTCAAGCTATGATGTAGAAGACTTTTCTGCTTAGAATACACATAAAATGCGAAAACCTTAGTTTCCAGGTCGATTAAAAATGTACTCCGGTCTAATAAATATATATTATTTAATATTAATTTTCTCTTCTCATATTGTATATTTTCTTTTTATAAATTAAATTAAATGATCCTACAAATGGGTTGGCAATCTCATACAAATTCTTGATTTTTTTGATATCGTTAAAATTAGACAGATAATTATACTTTAGGGTATTTGGTGAGTCTACTTATACTCATGAACTTATACTCCACTCTACCCACGATAAAAAATTATAATTCAACTTCTTGGCACACAGGAATCCTTTACATGCCAAGTCTGCAAATGTATCCAAACTGTAGTCTTGTTGTAGAGCTCACAATGAAGAGGAAGTAACCCAATATGACTTTTTTCCGAAATCCTGGGATTTTATCAATAAAATTGGATACTTCAAATTGTATGGATTAGCAATTACAATATTGTCCAATTTTTTCTTATAATCTCCTGAAAATCGATATTTCAAGATCACCATTTTAATGCTAAATATCGATAAATAGTTAGCAATCCGGAGTAAAAATCGAAAACTAGATGCAAAATAGATTAAGAAATAATTCGACTTAGCATCAAAAATGTGTCTCTTACTTTGAACATAGTGAAATCATTCCTATGAAGAGCTGCTCTACACCTAGGACGTCTCTCTTCTCGAGCAGGCTCTATCTTCCTCTGTCTTGTCCTGAAGGATAAGAATCTAAAAAACTTAAAGTTTATGTCCCAATTGTATCATTTACTACAACCAACAACTGCACAAACCTTCATAATATTGTAACGCTCTTTACGTCGTTAAGCGGTCTTTTGCCGCCTTAGACCAGGTGTTGGATTGCCTCTGGCGCCACCTTCCGTTTATAGTGTGAAGGTCACTGGCATGAGCAGCTTCAATTGAGAAAGAAAATAATCGAGGGGTTGTTATGGTCTCGACCAATCTCATGTCGACCGGTATGGCAGACTTTACTTACCCCCTGGGCTGAGTTCCGAGGTATTATTAGCTACTGGTATCGCAATAAATAAAAATTAGTTAATCAAAATTACTACTTTAATTAATACTAAATCCGAGGTAGAAAAAGTGTGCAAAACGGTTTTTTATTCGGTGGTGTCAGACGGTACAACACGTCTTCCAGGCTGCCTTGGTGTGATCGGATTAATATTTCTGTTACTGTACAATTTAGAAAGTGGCTTTGCTCTCTTTAGTTTGATCTATATCTACCTTCCGTTCATAGTGTGAAGGCCACTTGCACGGGCAGCTTCAGTGGAGAAAAAGATACTCCAGGGGTCGGTATGGTATCGACTAAATCACGGGCGTCCACGAGGGTGGGCTTTACTTACCCCACGGGGTTGAGTACTTGGATATTTGCTAGGTGGATGAAGTAAAAACAAAAATAAGATTCCAATTAACAATACCTTTTATTTATACAAAGATCCGGCGAGGAAAGACGAGGGTGTAACACGGTTCTTTCATCGTTGATACGTGGGAGGGTACTAGCACCTCTTCTAGGCTGGCTTTATATAATTTAAGCCAAAACTAAATTACTCATTGATGTACTTTGAGATTAGATTGTAATGATACAAGTATGCTCATACCGGGGATATCCCTTTAAAAAAAATTTGTTTCAGCAAAGTTTAAAAAAAATTTACAACTTTATTAACCATTACTGAAACGTTTTTATCTCTAAAATAACAGTCACTGAGCTTCTTATCTATGAAAGTCGCAAAATCGAGAAAGTTACTCTATAAAAAGTGAATAGCGTAACGATAGAAACTCCTGATGATATCAAAAATGCACCAATCTCCGCGTTGGTATCTAAATAGAATCAGGAATATTTTGTAAAGTGCTTAAATGAAATGGCATATACGGAAAGTCAGCGGTGGAGCACTTACCTCTCAAAATCGTTACTTTTAATGAAGTCGACAACGTTCTAGTCATGTTTATACTAAATGATACAAACATTAGCGTTAAGGTTCACTACTACATAATACAAATATATATTAAAATACTATTTAACACTTAATATAAGATAGTATTCCAATGGGAATTATATTTAGGAAAATGTAAAATGTTTACAAATAGAACTCTTTTCTACATAAATCTTGAACTATTTAAATTCCCTCAAGTTAAATCAGCTCTACTTCAATTCCACTATCCTTTGGTTTTTAGAGTCTTCGAAGAAAAAAAACTTCAAAAACGGTTTTGTCCATCCGTCAGTCTGTTAGCATTCAATTCGAGAATGGTGAGAGATAGAGACAAACGGACAACGGTAATCGATTTAGCATCGTTAAAAACCCCAAAAGTTGTTTTAATCTTTGACCTAGTTTTAATTTCCCGCTACTTAAAGGGGTAGTATCTAGGGTATATCCCTATACAGAAATTTATTTTTGTAACTTTAGAAAACTCGAAATTACATTGATAAAATGTAAAATATGTACATAATTTTTTTATTAAAATAATATAAGCGCTTTATCATATTTAGTTCTATGAATGGCCATATTTTAAAACGTTTTTATAAAATGATTAGATTATTTAAAAATATGACATAACACAAATATACAAAAAAATTGTAATATTTACTATATATATTTAAATATTATCACATAAATAATAAGTAATGATTACCAAAATATTGACATAAAACAAGATTACATTTTTTTATGCGTGTCTTTAAGACGGAATTAGCACCCCATGATTTTCATAACAAAAACTATTAATTAACTAAATGTTCGATAGATGGCGATTAGATTTACTTTCTGCGTAAAAATTTAAATGTTTATTATCCTCCATTAATCTTGCTTAGTTGCCAGATGTAATGACCGCCGAATGGTTTTGATTTTGAGTAAATTTGGGATATTAGTGATCATCAGGTACCTAAATAGAAGATTTTTATGACACCATTAAACTTGCCTGGCCCAAAACTACTGACCTATAATCCGATATATAAGCCTGTGAATGTTACGTATCTTTTAATATTTTTTTTTAATATTTTTATCTAAATCTATACCTGATTTGTATAGTAAACAATTTTTTTTTAATTTTTTTCTCCAAATAAATAACCTAGGTTTGATTTATATTATAATGATTTTTTTCAGTACGTACCAAGTCTTTACTTTTGCGAAAATTATTTGTTAGTTACAAAAATTTTATTTGTTCTAGTTTTTTCTCATTTTTCGGATTTTTTGTTTTTTTCTATTTTTATGGTTTTTTCTTTCGTTTGTTAATCTTTTCTCATTTTTCGGATTTTTTGTTTTTTTCTATTTTTATGGTTTTTTCTTTCGTTTGTTAATCTTTTCTCATTTCTTCTGATTATTTGTGACTTTTTTGAAATTTCTATCAGTTTTTTTGAATTTTTTCATGTTTATGATTAAAGTTGTTCTTTGGTTTTTGCGATGTTTTTCGATTGTTCTCGCTTTTCACTCATTTTTCTGATTTTTTTATCAGCTTTTTCTTTGATTTTTTTTTTGATTTTTTCTAATTTTTCCTCATTGTTCTGTTTTTCTTTTTAATTTTTTTCGTTTTCTAATTTTTTTCGTTTTCTAATTTTTTCTCATTTTTTCTTATTAATTTGATTTTTTATGATAATATTTATATTATAATTTACAATTTTATTTTTCATTTTTTTGTTTTTTTCCGATTTTTTCTAGTTTTTTTCAGATTTTTTCGATTGTTTTAATTATTTTTCAATTTTTCTTTCATTTTTATTTTTTTCAATTTTTTCTAATCACTCCTCATTTTTTCTCATTGTTCTGTTTTTCTATTCTTTTTTTTTCTTATTTTTTTTATTTCATTGATTTTTTGCGATATTTTTGTCATGATTTTGTTGCGGTTTTTTGCTATAGTTTTACGATTTTTTGTGAAATGTTTCGATTTCTTGCTCTTTTTTCTGGCTTTCTTTTTCGTTTTTTTGCGATTTTTAGCGTATTTTTAGCAGTTTTTATCCGGTTTTGTGATTTCTTCATTTTTTCCGTATTTTACAATTTTGTTTTTCATTTTTTTCCCAAAATTTTCTAATTTCTTTCAATTTTTTCCAAATTTTTTTTTAATTCGTTTTCCGATTTTTTCTCTTTTTTGCAATTTATATAAATTTTTTGAATTTTTTCATTTTTTTATGGTTACAGTTGTTTCCGGTTTCTTGGTTGTTCTATGGTTTTTGCGATGTTTTTCGATTTTTCTAATTTTTGTCCTTTTTCCTGATTTTTTTTTGATTTCTTTTCGATTTTTATCTAAATTTTCCTCGTTTTTTTTCTCATTGTTCTATTTTTTCCGTTTTCTAATTTTTTCTGATTTTTCTTATTTCTTTGATTTTTTTATGATAATTTGCGATTTTCTTTGTGATTTTGTTGTTGTTTTTTGAGTCTGTTTTGCGATATTTTGTGATTTCTTGCGTTTATTTCTCCCTCAATTTTTTTGTTAAACTCTTTTGTTTATTTTAATTTTTTCCGATTTTTTCAGATTATATTTCAAATTTTTTCGATTGTTTTAATTATTTCTCGTTTTATTTTTATTTTTATTTTTTGTTTTTTTTCTGTTTTTTTTTTATTCTTTTTCAATTTTTTCTAATCTCTTCTCATTTTTTCTCATTGGTCTGTTTTTCTATTCTTTTTTTGTTTTTTTTTTCTCATTATTTTTATTTCATTGATTGCGATATTTTTGTCATTTTTTTGTGATTTTGTTGCGTTTTTTTGCGATTGTTTTACGATTTTTTGTGAAATGTTTGAAATTTCTGAGTTTTTTCGTTTTTTTGCGATTTTTAGCATTTATTTATTTTTTCGTATTTTACAATTTATTTTTCATTTTTTCCGAATATTTTCTAATTTCTCTGTCAATTTTTTTGAAAGTTTTTGGTTTTTTAATTTTTTCCGATTTTTCCTCTTTTTTTTCCGATTTTTCTCTTTTTTTGTACCGTCTCTAATGGAAACATAATCTAGTTCCTGAATTAGTTTTTGATGCCTTTTTTTTGAGGTTAAATTTTCACAATTACATTGTTTTTTCCATTTTCTTAATTTTTTTTCACTTTTCAATATATTCAGGAACTAATTTAATACCATTAGAACATTATAAAAGCAAATTCGCATATATTTCTTGCATGGATAGTCCGTCCTATATGTTCAAAAATTTCCCTATGCTTATCCATTTGTAATTTTTGTAATTTTTTTACATATGTGTATTTTTTTTTGCTCTCCTCTCTCTAATCATTCTTTTGCACCACCCTATTTTCCAAATTCCTGTTATTATTAAATTTAAAGCACAATTCAATCTCCGCTGGGGATGACGGAGACTTAGAGATTCTAGTGCACCAGGTATCTGGGGGGTAGTCGCCGATGGCCCTTTTGAAATCATTGACCCAAATAACCCCCGGGTGAGAAGTATCGTTTCATTTGAGACTGAATTTCAGGAGAAGCCTCGTAGATGATGTTCATCAACAATCCTAAACTCCACGTCGGCAGTGGACATATTTGGAGGTCATATTCAGGATCAGTGACCTCGAAAACCCCTGGGAACCTTTTATGAGTACATTACAGGTGTTCTTAATCAAGTTATGATTTTTTCTTGTTTTAAGAATTGCATTTTTTCGAATGCATTTTGCACTGCACCATGGTACAAAATAGGTACTTTTTTTCAGATGCTTTTAAAAAGCGAATGCAAAAAATCTCATATCAATCAGACTTTAAGGTCTAATTTTTTGGGTTGAGTGCTTTATTTCCTCGCCTAATCATCTTTAAGAGAAAATTTACGACTAAGTCGCTGATTCTTCTGATTTTCTATGTGTAAACATGGGCAGTTCTTTGTTCCTGCGTTTTTCAGTTTATAATTTTAATAAAAGAAAAAGATTTTCTTCTTCAACGACTCGATCGCAGCTACCTATCGTTAAGTTTGTATTTGATCGATTTAGAAGTAAAAAAATTGGCGCTAAAATTTGAATGCAATTCTTAAATCGCAAATCTTAAATCTTCAACTAATTATGCAACAACTCTCGCCATATCTAACCTCAAATCAATATAGTTTAATTGCCCGCTTTTCTGCTTTACCTCTCCTGAATTTAGTCGTTCATATTCCGCTTGGATTAATTTTAAGTCATTAATTGGCGAAAGCTCCAATATCGACAATGTAGAAATGTTTTATTATGTAAAATCTATCTTTAAGGGTAAAGCATTACAAATTATTAAGGCCTTATTATTCAGCTAATAGTAGTTAAATTTATTTTTGAGTTGCAATTATTAAAAGATGAGTTTCATCAAAGTTTAAGAATTTTTAGACAATTTTTAATGAAATTTTAAATTACTGTGTATATATTATTTGAATAGATCGGTTGTACGACCTCAAAAATTATTAACAGTATACTTATTTTTAAGATATCAAATTTCGATTTATGGTGAGATAAGTTATCCAAAATCGTGTGGTACTTGATATTTTCTACAATAAATATCCTATATGGATTACACCTGAGATTAAAACTTTATTAAGCGAGAAAAATAGCTATACAGGGTAGATGGGGTACATCGCGGTGATTCTAAATAACTTATGTTTAATGCACCTATCTTTATTTATAACTTAGATACATAGTGATTTAATAATGTTGCCTCTTTTTTTAATTAATCATAACTTACGAACCAACCTGTCCACTGTGGTATCGATTGGCATACCAAAAAAAAATTAAAATGTAGATTTCGACTCGAAACAACACCCTGTATATCAATATTTTAAAATTTTATTTACATATTTTTAAACAACAGTAAAAGTTAAGTAACACTACATGTATTTGGTATTTCCGCACATATCTTTGTTACTTATTAACTTGAGTAAAATATAGATGTTTCGATAATAAGGTGGCAAAAAAAATACAATTGTTTTCCTAAATGATAATTTTCCAGCTTTAATTAATAAAATCATCAACTATTTCAACTTTATTTTAAATAACAAAATAAAAGAACTAGACACAAAAAACATGTAAACTACATTATAACAGTTATTCAAAGTGGCCTCCATTTTGCTTCCCTATACATTTCCATGCTCTTGTAGTAAGATTTCTAATGGACCTTCTAATCATAACTTAGTCACTTCTCAAGTCGTCGCATGCGCCCTCAATTCTCCGTAGAAGGTCCTCTTTAGTGTTTACTTTAGTTGAATAAACTTTTGATAAGTAAATCCATACATAATAATCGACTGGGTTAAAGAGCCCCCTTGCAGACCAGTTTTGGGGTCCTCCTCGACCTATCCAATGATTTTGAAATTTGTCATTTAAAAACTTAAAAAATCCGAGGGTATAATTTGTTATTTATACCCAGGTTTCTATGGAATGAACTGTATATCGATTTTAGGTATCTGGTTTTGAAATTGAACTTTTAAATTTCCTTCGAAACTGTTAATTTGTGGGAGCAGGTGAGAAAAGTAATGCATATATAGTTTTTTGAACTAAAAATGTTTAATATTCATAACAAATAAAATCATATAACTGCACTGGGATGAGTTTCTCAACATTTGACAAGTTAACGGTTATAAATTTAGCTAAACACTTACATATTTCTTATGGGTAGTATTCAGGCACCTGGAGAGGAACTGCAGTTCTTACTTTGAACTGGCCTTCAGAAAACCATGATGAGGAAAGATACTTATTGTAGCGACTAGCGAACAACTGGAATTTTCACTCTGGCGGGGTGCACTGGTTATCACAACATTTAATACTGGTCACTTTTCTGATGATTTTTTGTTAATCACGTAAAACTCAGCACTATGGCTTATTGGGGGTGTGCGTTAGACGCCATTTTTTCCATGTATCTCGATGCACACATACACCCGATACGATTGGAACACTTGTCGCTCGACACACACACTGCCGGGCGGAAATAAGAAGAGGGAGTATGTAACGGTCACTGTGTGGTGGGAATATATTTTTGTTTGAAAAATCATAAAATGTTTTTTCAACAAAAACTCTCTCACTATTACCCTGAAATGAGGTGAAGCCCCATCACGTTGGAAGTACATATCTCCAACATAAACATCTGCATCATCTAGCAATATGGGTAAAATATTTTACAGGAATTCACCATTTAATAGATGTGGCAGGATGTGGGATCCAACTAATCAGTTGTTAATAATGCCACACCAAACATTAAAGGAGATCCTGTTTTATGAATGTCTTTGTTTTATAGGGAACGGATTTTATTCTCAAAGATGGGAATTTTTTAAATTATTAACACCATCTCTGGTCAATTTAGCTTCATCGCTAAATAAACACCTGTGAGTTACCATATTATTATGCAATATCCATCTGCTAAAAGTTAATCGAGCAATTTCATCTTTTACTTGTAGCCTCTAAACTTCCTGTAAATGGTGCTATATAGATTATTTTTTTAATCTTCCCCAAACAGTAGACTGAGGAATATTAATGGTATGACTGATTTTTCTCGTACTAATTTTTAGATCATTTTGTACAATGTATAAAAATACCTTGCTCAAAATCGATATGTCGTCCTTCATTACGTTCATTTTGCGCTACGATCGAAAAATTAACGTGTATTAAATAGGGCTCTAGAAATAATCTTACTACTAGTTTGTACTAATGTGTACAGGTTCTTTAATGGTTATTTGCAGTAGTCTTCTTGATCCAGTTTTGGTTTTCCATATATTCTTTGCCTTCTGTGATCCAGCCCTTCACAGTTGCACAGTATGTGGAGTGCAGTCTCGGTCCCTTTATTCAATTATCTGCATTTAAGGTACCCGTTGTATATCCACATTTTGTTTTTTATTTAGATGCTCTCTGGTAGGAAGGTGTCCCGTGAGGGTTCCTGTGGCAATACGTTGTTGATTCCTACTCATTGAAAGTAGTAACCTTCTTTGATGGTTCTTTTATGAACTTTTTCCCGTGTAGTAGTTTTTTATATGTTCCTAAATGTACGCTTTGGTACTCCAATCGCTGGTTCTGGACCAATTAATGGCGTTGACGATCCACTTCATGCAAGCTCGTCAGTCTTTTCGTTTCCAGTCATATCTTTGTGACCTGGTGCCAAAGTTACCTTATTGTTGGTTGCCAGTTACCTAATTTCTTCGCGGTATTCTCATATCAGTCTAAATGTCGCCTTTAGGCTCCTTAGAACCTTAGGAGCTGCTCGACTGTCTGAGTGATTTTTTTCTCGTACATTCGAGTATTGCATAGATCTCTGCCTGGAATACAGAAAAGTATATTTCCCTAGAGAGAAGCTCTCTTAGTATTTATTCTGTCCGCAGTATATACCAATTCCAGTTCCCCCTTCCGTATTTGACATGTCTGTGTTCAATGGCTGTCAAAAGCTCCTTCTATATCCAGAAAGGCCGCTAGTAGCACCTCTATCGTTTGCATGGCATTTTCAGCTCTGTTTACAAGCCTGCTCTGTAGGCATATTGGTCTTAGTGTAGAGGTCTTTCAGCCAATACGCCGTCCCTAATACGTCTGTCTAGCAGTTTTTGTAGTATCTTTAGTACAAAAGACATTAGGTTTACTGGTCTTAGAGCTTTAGCCATATCCTGTTCAGGCTTGGGTATAAATATAACTCTAATAAGTCGCCAGGTTTTGGGTATATATCCTAGAGTCAAACTTCCTCTTAGAATGCTACACAGCTTGTATTGTAGAGTGTTGCCTCTCTTTTGTAGGAGTGTAAGGTCCTGGTGATTTATATGGTTCGAATTGATTTTGTCCACGTCAATTGCTTTTTTGCGACCTGCCAGTTCTCTCTGGAAGCCCACTTAGGTGATTCCAGCTCTGAATTCTGCATGTTCTCTTGTGACAAGTCTATTGATCGTGATTCCGGGAAGTGAACAGTTCTTCCATTGTTTCCTCACCAGTTTTGGTGTATTCTCCGTTCTCTTTTTTGAGAGTGTTTATTGTCCTCTATGGATCTTTAGAAAGGATTTTTTGGAGCCTGGCACATTCGTGAGTTCAATTTATGTCCTCACAATACATTCTTCAAGAGTTCCTTTTAGATTTCCTAGGAGTTTTGTTGTATTCAGTTGGGCCTTCCTCTTCATTTTAGTTTTGTACATCTTGCATTGTTCTTGTACTGCCTTTTGTGTAGGCCATTAATGGACAATCTATATTAATAAGTTAGTTATTGATATGAATCTACAGTCTTGTATCCTCAGCGCTACAAATTGTACCATCAGGAACTGATGAAAATAACGGGCCTCGTCAATACATCTACTATCAAATCTTATTTCCAGCCTGATGGGCAGCACCACAAAAAAATTATAAATAGGGTGGACAGTTAAAGGAAACACAGGCTTCAACTTTAACGATACAGGTCATACAAGAAAAGATAGAAAATACGATACCAACTGGAGTTATTTTATGATGCTGGTGCGAATATCACGTACAATAATTGCGTTTTCAATTTCAAATAATTAATTATTATATATTTGAGTACCTTGTTGTTTATGTGAAACAAATATTGATAAACGTATATGAATGATTATAAAAATGATAGTCACGACATCTTTTTGATGAATGATTGGCTTACTTTCACTTTAGCGAAAGTGACAAATATGACCGAAATCTTACCGAATGATTTTGTGGTGATAACGAAATAATTTTCCTTAATATCACTCGACTATGACAAAAAGAGACTAGTATTTTCTTTAATATATCTCGAGCATCTTGTATTTCGACAAAATTTAATTAGACCATAAGAACATTAATAATCAAAAATTCAGATTATTCATGTTCATATGATCTCATCAAATTTTCTCGAAATACAACATACACTCTTATTAATATTTTTGTTTTATTCCTGATGTTTGTATTTTGTTAATTAAGTTTTTTCTAATTTACTTATTCGAAAATAATTTAATTTTCGTGGAAAATAATTTTCCTAAATATAACACGACCTTGATTAATACTCTACTATTTTTCATGTTGCTTATTTTTCCTGAATATTTGCAATTTTATTCGACATAATTTTGGCATTAATAATCAATAGATTAATGCCGAAATTATGTCTCATCCAATTGATATTAAAATATTCCCGAAATTTAAAGGCAACAAAAATAGCCGACTATTTATCAAGGTCTTGGTATATTACCGCTGTATATTAAACCCATAAATATAAAGAAACCAAAAGAAAAATAAAATATTTAATAAATTTGGAGTATAGAAAGTTTTTAAGCGAAACTGAAGGAAATCTTTGACATGTGTTAATTAAAATAGTAGAATTGATAAATTTTAATGGAGAGGATTGGAAAAATCCGAGGGTGATAATTATTAATTTTGATGAATATTTTGCATTATTTCACTGTTCTGAGATATCTAATTGTAACTTAAACTTACTTGATGATATTTATAATGCCATTGTTTTAAATATTACCAAAATAAATGAAAGCCATTATGAATTAGCAAGGCGAAAACTGAAGCAAAACAAATCTGTTGGACTTAAATGGTTGTAAAAATTGGTTGAAATTGCCTGTATTATATATTTTTGATCTGATTGTAATAGTATAGTCAAGAATTGTGTTTTCTGCGGAAAATAGTTAGAAGAGTACGAAAAATATGAGCGATGGCTCATTCGACACAGATTGCAATTCTGAGAAATGTATCATGTTGATTTTTTCTGCAAAAAAAAAATTGTAATTGTTATTAACAATATGGTGTCATTTCAACACTTGAAGGAAAAAAGTCCCGTTGGAAAAAAATTTTAAATGCATTTTTCAAAAAGCTTATCTAAAATTCCTTGAAAATATTTCAATAAAACGAAACAAAATACTATTGAAAGTTGCTGAAAATATAATAATATAATATACCCCGAGGTTGGTTCGTCACACATTATTTTTATTAACAACTTATAATGTCTTTTTCAAAAATATATTATAACAATGAAAATGTAATTCAACTATTGTTCTGCTCAAAATTCTATTCATCTTAGTGCTTTTATAATCTGATTGGAATTTACATAAGAAAATTGTTTATTTATTAAATTTTCCAGCGTTTTGTATAAAAAATCAGAGGAATAAAAAATATTAAAATATATTTTTGTTTTTCTCTGTATTCGGTTCTCCTGTTGACGATTAGAAAATTGACTATTTTTAAAACCGCTGCTCAATTTCAATTAAAGTTCAGGGTAACGCTCAGTTTGATTTTGTTTGCTGTTCCTATTCTTGTGGGATTTACAGCTGATTGAACCAACAATCCCTGCCATGATCATTTTCTACTTTATTTTCTATTTTTTCCAATATCCTATTTCAGAAACCTATAAACATCTTTGTCCAGGATTTTCATTATAATAAAATTCTTAGTGAATTTTATTAGGGTTACAGAGGGTTTTTATTATGTCATAAAATATTAGTTTCTGATAATAACTGGATAAAACAATAAAATTAATCATTTTTTGATTCATAAAAATTCCTCATATATTTTGGAAAAATTTCGTGTTATTTAAATATTATGTATATTAAATTTATTTTGGAAATTTAATAAGAAAAACTAGAAATTGTTTGAGTATGGTTTTTACAATAATTTTTGCAAAACTGTTACTTTTTGGTATAGTAGAATTCATCGCTTTACGAGAAAAAATTGCAATAAAAATATCAAAGACATTATATATGTTCTTGAAATTAAAGTGGTCAAATATGTCCAGATGTATTAGAATTTGTTCTATTGCCGTTGCAACGCACTTTGGTCGTTACGGGTCACTTTGGCGCATTAGTCCAGGTTACGGATTACCCCGAGCGACACCTTCCATGTAGAGTGTGAATATCACTTGCACGGGCAGCTTCAGTGAAAAAATTAAATACTCCAGTGGTCGTATGGCATCGACAAGATCTTTAACGGCCAGAAGGGCGGTTTTTACTTGCTCTACCAGGTTATAATTAAACTTGGCTTCAGCTCGATCTGTTTCTAAAGGTCGCACTGCCACTTCTATTCCAATTGGAACAGCTACAGCAACTCGAACTTCGGGCTGCCAGTGTCGCTAACTGATTGACTCCTATTGCCGTATACCATAAGGTCGTCTGGATATGCGAAAAGAATACGCGAGGGACTCCATCTTTTGACGGGGAATTACAACTGGTACGGCTGAAATCTCACATAATTTTAAAGTAATTCTATTTTAATTATCACGGTAAATAACTTCGTTACAACGTTTTTATAGCATTTTTTTATCCTCGTATAGAGATGAATTCTACTTTAGCTACATTAGATAACCAAATACTTATTCGTAGATATTTATAATAAAAACTAACACATTAAGTTCTTTAGATAAATGAGATCTTAGAGGTGACTACATTTTTATCTCTGTATGTTTTAACGACAACAAAATTAATGTCCAATTTCTATATTTCTTTTTTAATAATTAATGTGGCTTTGCTTTCTTACTCTCCCTATTTTTATTATATCAAATAGGCTATTAAAGTTTGTTTACGTGTGATACGTTCTTTTTATTATAACATGGGTTGTTGACTCGGGGAAGATCAATCGTTTCTGAAAAAGGTTTCTCTTGTTATTGTGAAATTCTATACATATACAATGTAAGACATACAAACGACATAACCTTAAAAAAAAACAAATATCTAAAAACCGATATAAAAAATGTTTGAATCAATTATAATAATAATATTTATTTATTTCAAAAAGCTTCTAAGATGGGGATGATTTAATGTATGACTATTTTACAATTTAACACTATATCATTCATACAAAATAATAAGTTATCTATAATCTCAAAATCTCAAATGTGGTCCACCAATGAAGAAATAAAAATCAAAGTCTAGTAGGTACCACAATTATATCGTTAATACATAAAGTTGGAAGAGAAACTGGGACAGTTTTCGGTCGATGCCCTGATTAGACTACTGTGAACGTCTTTGCGTTTTAGACTTCTAATCCCTAGATGAGAAGTCTTATAATACGGCTCTGTCTGTCTGTCCGTTTATCCGTCTGTCCGTCTGTCTGCATTTATAACTCAAAAACGAAAAGAGATAGAGGCAAACGGTCAACGTTAATACACTCAGCATATCTTGAATAGCTCCCAAATAGATTTTCAGATTTTTATGACTTCCGGTATCAAAACTGGTTTTACAAACCGGAACCGGAAGTGATACTACCTGTTTTAAAAAATAGCGTTCCGACGTGAAATTTAGCGCTGAATCGATAATTGAAAACAGATTTGAAATATTTTTATGGTTCATGAGATAATCGCATTTTTGTTTAGAAGTCGTCACGTTCCTGCTAACGCGCAGGCGCTTCTGACTTATTTCTTTTTTTTTATTGTGTAACTAAAAATTGCTGACTGTCTAATTGAAACAATTTTTTTTTTGTTTTTTGATCTTTGGTTTTCTTTTATGAAACGTATTTTACTTATTATGTAATAACTTTTTTTAATAAAATTATAGGGTGATCTTATATTTTGCAATATCGATTTCGTGTTTTTTTTTTGGCAACCTTTCATAACATTTTATCTTTCATTTCACAAAAGAATGGTTTCCTCCTACTTTCCAATGTTGTACTTGTTTACTAATCTCTTATTCTTGCTAATATATAATTTTGTATAACAGTTTTCTTTCTCTTCGTCTAATCACTATCCCTCACTCTTTGTTTTATAACTAATCTGCTTTTTTCTTAAATTTAATGTCTTCCTGTATTTTGCGGTTTCAACTTTTGTTTAATTACTTTCTACCTTGTTCTCTAATCTGCTGCTTCTTCCTCTATTAGCCAAAATTTTTTGTGATATAGTTCATATCTTTACTTTTACTTTCCCGACCCACCTCCTAGAAGGGAAAG
This sequence comes from Neocrepidodera transversa, assembly GCA_963243735.1. NCBI lineage: Eukaryota > Metazoa > Arthropoda > Insecta > Coleoptera > Chrysomelidae > Neocrepidodera > Neocrepidodera transversa. Next base: position 7,335,212 of record OY725350.1, read on the forward strand.
TATTGTGAACGAGCTAAAAAAAATTTCGAGATAAAAACGGAAATATCTATTTTCGGGTCCCCCGAGACGATTAAGACCATTTCCAGGCGGAAGTCTGTCTGTCTGTCTGTCTGTCTGTCCGTCTGTCTGTCTGTCTGTCTGTCTGTCTGTCTGTCTGTCTGTCTGTCTGTCTGTCTGTCTGTCTGTCTGTCTGTCTGTGTGTATGTATGTGTGTGTATGTATGTATGTGTGTATGTATGTGTGTGTGTGTGTATTCCTCCACGATAGGCGCCACACGTTTAATCCAAATGAGCTGAAATTTGGTATAGGGGTTTGGGTTACCCGTCGGAAGAACCCATTAATTTTTGAACGACATCTGTCAAATGGAAGTATCACTATCAAAAAATGACATATGAAATATGTCACGAAATTGGACATGCGATATGTCATTTGAAAGCCCTTGAAAAACTCCATTCAGAACAGTCAACATTATTTCTCCAACTGTCATCTGTCAAAAAAAATATCAAAATTTGAAACTTCAGCATTAAATATCTGAAAAAGTATTAATCCGATTGAGCTGAAATTTGGTATATGGGTTTGGGTTCGACTTGCAATATGTCATTTGAAAGCCCTTGAAAAACTCTATACAGAACAGTCAAAATTATTTCTCCAATTATCACCTGTCAAAAATAAAAAAATATCAAAATTTGAAATTTTAACATTAAATATCTGAAAAAGTATTCGTGGATACTCGTCGGGAAAGTTTTTAGGCGATACAACCGATTTTTTTTTATATTATTGTTATTTGAAAAAATGTAATTTCCACCTTGTAATAATCCTCTATCTTATTTTATTTTCATCAAAATATAAATCATTCTGAACAAGTCAAATATAACAAATCGAAATATTTTGATAAATTTTCAAAAAAAATTTATTTCATCAAAGAAGGCTTCTTAATTGATATTAATAATTTTTAACCTCCAGAAATGAATGCATACCAGAGTGATCATCAGTAACTGGAAATCCGTCTTTCTATAAAATTTCCTTATTAAAATGAAAAAGTGGTGCTGTAATATTTCTAAAGATACTTAGAAGCTAATATGAAAAAAATTAAATAGAACTAGTTTGCTGAATAGAATAAACGTACTGCTACAAAGTTACTTAACTACTGTGACAATTAAAATATATTAATTATATCGCGCAGGGCGCTACACTAGAATAAACTTAAAATTATGGTAAAGGCAACCTTCCTTCGAATATAAGGCCAGTCGTAACAGTTGTAACCCCCCCCCCCAAATATGGTGTCACTAGCGCACGGGTTTCGCATACCCAACCAAACTTACTGGCATACCGCAGCCGGTGTCGAGCTAGTTCAGCGACCTTTAGAGAGCTGAGCTGAAGGAAGCGAAGCCTAGCTCAGTCGACCGTAAGTCGTATACCAAACAGACACGCCTGATCAGAAGGACCGTATACAGCCAAGAAGACAATAGAAGATCAACCGCCAAGCATACTGCTACCGACGATAGATAAGAATTTACACACCTTTCTTCCGGATTTTGTTAGATATCCAATAAAGGGATTTTCTGTTTTTACTTGTTGATTTTATTTGATGTGAGTTTTAACTTTCATCAGTTAGGCAATAAAGATCGCCTTTCTGGCCGCTAAGGGTTTTGTCGATGCCATAAAGATCGCTCGAGTAATTTTTCTCCACTGACGCTGCTCAGTGCTAGTGGCATTCTCATTATAAACGGAAGGTGATGCCTCAGGCAATCTGAGACCTGGATCAAGGCGACAAAAAACCGCTTGACGACACAAAGAGCGTTTCACTACATTTATAAAAATATATAAAATAATAAAAAAAAAGAGTTCCCTTCATACAATGCTTTTCCCAGATCCGTCAATAAATCTAAAAATTCTATGCTTCATAAAACATTAATTTCCGCAGTCTTTATCAAATATCACCGAACTAAAAATCCCTGTTTTCTTGTAAAGAATTATCGCTGCACTTGGCGAATCTTTTGTGTAAAAATTTATCACATTTGTTTATTATCCAATGGTCGAAAATTTCAAGCATGAACTAGTTTATAGTTCGTTCCATTTGGATAGAATGAAGTAGCTCGAGGGTGAACATTTTTCAACCGCAACGAGTTAACGGAAGCTAGACAGTGATAAATTGAAATTGCGCTTTAAAATTTTATCAAATCGGTTTTGTTGGACTTTGGTCAGAAAAAAAGCAAACAATAAATAAGGTAAGATTTGGAATGAAGGATGGTCTCATAAAATATAAACACTTATATTCAGCAAATAAAACAAAAAAATATTGTTTAAAATAGTTTAGTAAAAATGTTATAATGAAATAACTTATGGGATTATCGATAGTCAAGATTCCACTCATTGTATTATATATGAAAAGCCTATTTAAAAAGAATTGGTCTTTTACGCACTGTTATATAGTCAATTTGAGTGTTAAAATAAATCACCCATTTAAAATGTATTGGTCTTTTAAAATATGAAGTTCCACATAAGTATCATAAAATGTTTTATCGCCTCCTAGACCAGCTTCACGACTATATCGTCAATAGAAAATGGATATTGAAACTTTCACTAACACTCTTATTTAAAGTGGAACTTTTAGATAACTTTTAATAAGATAATAGTTCAAAAGGTTCGAGAAGTTGTATTTTAAATTGAAAAAGTTTTCATTACTCTGAAGACGTTGAGTAAAAGTAAAAAAAGAATGTTTAAACTTAATGTTAATAAAGTTCAATTCATTATATAAACGTTTGATTTCTTGAGTTCATGACTAAATTGAAATTATATTAGACATCTTCGTCCTTGTAAATGTCTTTCAGCAACAATGTAACTTACGGTCGTTTAACTTTTACTATAGTTTAGTTTAGTTTTCATTAATTTGCGCATCAAAGTGCATGCCACGGAGAGCAATTTTGAATAGTTACAATAATTTACAATTATTTTACGCAAAAAGCCTCTAATTAAATTGCTGAACTTAGTAATATTCACATTTTTACCTCTCGCACTTCAGATGAGAGAGGTATAGTAATCATGCTAAAAATTGGGTAGTGAGTTTTCAATAGATAAAAACGTTTTAAGGTCACTAGAATACGATTTTGATAGTTTCGCGATGATGTCTGTTAGTGTGTGTGTTAGTATGTTAGGATGGATATTGTAATAAGGATAACTCAAACACTACTGAATTAAAAAAATTTAAATTTTATATACAAGATTATAATACCTAGATTAGATCTGTTAGATTTTGGTGTCAATCGGACAACCGGAAGTGGCACTTGCTATGAGTGATGACGCCATTACTAATGTTTTACACATATATTTTGTTTACAATATAGTTTATTTTCGTATGATTAAAATTTTCAAAAATCTGGCCATTGTTACCAGATTTACAAAAAAGTCAATTTTTTTCATACTTTTTTGTTTTAACATCTAAATTTTTGATTCAAAAATGGTGAGAGGTTATGTGCTGGCCACATCAGATTTTTTAAATTTCTCAAAATAAATTCACCATCCTAAATATAAACTTTTTATTTTCTGAAATGAAACTCACTAGTGTATGCTGCTAATATTAAAATAACTATTGCAATTTCATTTCACTCTTTCCGAAATCAACATTTTAATATCTAAATCGCAACTGGAGGTGCAGACTGAATGTATATGTGCTCAATTTAGTCATACCAATTTAAAATTCACAACTTACATTTTCCACGCTACAATATACTTTTATATCTTTTTTTTTGCGCTTGCGAGTGTTATATTAAAATGTGCAAATTGATAGCGTGCAGCGATTACCCCAACGTGGTAGAGAATTTTCCCCGCCAGGAAGGAAAAGGTTGTTTGGAATGAGTATGATCTAAGAAAAGTTTTAACTGAAATTACATTCTTAAAACTAATTAAAAAATCAAGAACCATCCTGCATAAATAAACAAAATTAAATTCTTATAAACTTTGCAATAAAATGCTACCTGGAATTGGACAAAGCATTATTTAAAATAATTACACTTTCAGGATATACATTTGAAATGAATGTAATGGCTGTCCAAAAATTATCACAAGATTTGAATTTGGCCACATTTGTATGGTTTTGCGTTGTTATTGAAAAAAATATAGGGTAACATGAAACTAGCCAACGTAGTTTCACCTTCCTATTGTAACAAAGATATAGAATTAATTTAAAATTATGTGAGAGGCCAGCCGTAAAAGTTGTAACCCCCATCGAAAGAAGGAGTCACTTATTTCGCATACCCTGCCGACCATATAGTATACGGCAGCCGGAGTCAATCAGTTAGCTGCAGTGGCAGCTCGAAGTACGAGTTGTTGTGGCCGTTAAAAATTGGAGTGCAGTGGTAGCCTGAGTTCCAGTGGCAGTTCCTTGATCTTTAGAGACAGGTCATGCTGAAGGGAGCGAAGCCAATTCCAATTGTAAAGGAGTTCGGATCCGTCAGTTCGACCGTCAACACCAGTCTGGAAGACGTACCTCTACCCACGCGATAAAGTAAAAACTGAATTACACACCTTCCTTCTGATTTGATAATTTAGTTTTTGAATAAAGAATTATTTCTAATTTTTCTTAGTTTTAACATCCACGCAGCAAATATCCAGGTACTCAACTCAGTTGGGCAAGTAAAGCCGGCCTTCCTGGCCGCCAGTGATTTTGTCGATACCATAACGACCACTGGAGTATCTTTTTCTCCACTGAAGCTGCCCATGCAAGTGGCCTTCATACTATAAACGGAAGGTGGCGCCCAAGGCCATCCGAAACCTGGACTAAGGCGCCAAAATACCGCTTGACGACGTAAAGTTACACTAGCCTAAAACATTAGGCATGGTACTAGCCGCTATCTATCGGAGCCACTGTCAAGGGTAACTTTTCCCAACATCCACTCACCAAATTTTATTATTTCTCGGTTTGATTCTGTAACACACAATTTTGATTAGTTGAGTGTTTGGTATGGTATGTGTGGTGGGCCGTGTGTAGATGTTTGGTGATGAAAATTATTGGATTAGGGTTCGCGCTTATGTATAAGGTAGTGATTGGGGTTAGGGAGCAGGTGGTTGTGAACAAATGATCAGGTGTTTTTATTCATCGTCATCAACAATTGGGTTGTCTGCCAGTTCGTTTACTTAACCTATATTAATGTAGTAATTTTGATTTATATCTTCTTCCCGTGTGTGACCATCGATATGTTGATTGACGAAGGTGAAAATCGTCGCTCCGCGTAGCCCATGAGAATGTGCTATTTTTAGATTTTTTATCATACGCTAATCGAGTGGCTGTATTCCCTTAGTTAGGTAGTTTTTATTCGGTACCCACCTAAACCACCCCCCCCCCCCCCCATTGAGAGTTTTGTGTATTGGTGCAATTGTTCTGTATACAGAGTATATACAGAGTGTTGTGTACGTGATTTGGATTTTTTATCTCACTAGAGCTAAGGAAGTTCTGATTGCTGTTTGGAGTGATATATCTCCCATATATCACCAAGATAAGTGGTCAAATTAGTATTTGATGAGTTAAACACTATTCTCATTATAAAGAAAATATCAGAACACTATTTAGATATAGATTGGTTTTTAATTCTCTGAAGTGAGCACACTATATCTGTTAAAATTAGATTAAGTAGTTTACGAGCTAATTAAGGTATTTTTATTTGTTTATACTCTTGTGTTTGATCACATTTTTACACCCTTTTTTTTGTACAGTTTATACCCCTTTTATTATACATTTTTTCACCACCTTTTTTTATCTTTCATTCATCTCTATATTTACATTTTACTTGCCTTTTATTTACCTTTTAATTTACATTTTATTTTACATTTATTTACTTTTTATTTTACATTTTATTTACCTTGTATTTTACACTTTTTATATCTTTTATATACTTAATCATTTTATTAAATACTTATTACATTTGCCTATTGAGTTTCATTGGAATCAATCAGGTAAACCTCATTCAACCAAGGATCCAAACTAGGACCTAGCGCTTATGGGAAGCAGCCCGTTGTAAATAGTTTGGCTCAATTTCATAAGTTGGCAACCCTGTTTATGAATTGTATACTTTCTTCAGGTAAGGTACGAAACATTGACATATTATCGAGTACTTATGTCAAAAGATGCGTTAAATATCACAATTTCCATAACAGTACCATACTACTGTTAGTAGATGGTTTTGACGTTTTAATGTATTTTGTGTATTATTACAAGTTTCTAAATCATTTACAGATAAAATTGTTGATCGCTGAAAAAAAAATATTCTACGCTCCACACTTCATCGTCTCCATGAAGAATGCATTCTCGCCCTGTAAAATACCACTTCCGGAGCTTGACACATAATTAACTATTATTATTCTTGTGCTTTCCATAATTGAATTATTTTTATTAGTGGTTTGAAATTTAAATCCGAGTTTCTTAATCCAATATTGAATAGTTTTCCGCGGTAAGCGACATTTCAGCATTCTTTAATTTCCATTGTATCATTTCAGCAAAAAGAAACTCAAATACAGGATGTCTAAAATTGGAAGGGATAAAGAGGCAATTAAATGGGGAAAAAGGTAATTAGTTTTGATAGCATTACATTGGCGAAAAAAATCTACCGTTAGAATGACAAGTGTGATATTTCACCTAATTTGAAATTTAACGGATTATCAATTTTTGTAATAAAAGAGGTCTGTATTAAAAAAAATAACTTCTTGGTGGCTGTTAAGATACGAATCGTCGTATTAAAGATTTATTATTATTTTTCGAATGACGAAAGTCACTGTAGATTTTTTCAGGCCAATGTAATGCTCTACAAACTAGTTAATTTTTTTCCATTTAACCGTGTCTTATAGCGCCGTCACCAAAAATTATTATTCATAAACCTATATTAGCGTTACAAACCTCTTTTACGGCTTTGTAAATTTGTTAAATTTACAACAAGCTGTTCCCTACTTTAACCGTATTTTAACCTAACTTTTTCAAATCACTTTTATTCAGTTTTATTTTGAAATGTTTAATTTATTTATCAATATACATGCAACTAATTTGATAAATGCAATTAATTTAATTCCTGTTAGTCGGAGTAAAAACTATAAAACAAATTGACCTATGTGAGACATTGAATTTAAAAAGAAGTATAGATTCAATAAAGCCCCGATAAGGGCTTAGTGCATTACGATGTTGGAGCAGAAAAGAGGTAATAAAAAATTTAAATAGCTTTCAGTATGTAATATTTTACCTAATCCTCGGTCAGCAGAATATGTACAAAATTAGCTAGAGCACAAATTCGTTCGGCTAACCTAACCACAATGCGATGTCTTCTGCTTTGCAGTTCGGCAGAGCTGGTGAAGCGCCTCATCCTGTCCGAAAAATTTCACGCTGTTGCATCACTTTCTCCTTCTTCACCTGCATTTTTTGCATACCCTATTATGTTTTTAGTTGAGCAATTGCGCGCTTTGTTCCAGTACACGAATTAAAACTGAAAATAAGGCACAAATTGTGTAATTCAAAAACCTAAAACAATAACTACAAACAAAATTTAGTAAATTATTTGAATAAATTCACCTGTTGTGAATGTCTTCCCTTGCACTCTTTTTCCTTTTATTGGTGTTTGTATTTTTATTTTCAATTAATGTTACTCTTTCTCTCACTAAATCTTATAAAAGATGCTAGAAGATTCAAAATATAAAAGAATAAACAAACAAGTGAAAAACGACAAAAAAACTAAAAAAGCTAGAGCAGAATGGATACTTTTTTTGAATATATGCTCTTGAAACACCCCCACACCATTTATATTTCAAATCTAAATTTTGAAAAATTTTGAAGATTTTTGAAGGCTTGCCATTTTTTTCGGGTCAGATATTTTTTTACTCCGATTTAAATGAAATTTTATTTCTAGATAGAGAAACATGATTGGAATTGAGAACGGCTGTTGGTTTCGTTCAAATTTGTTTTTTTTTACATTTTTTCAACGAATTATTGAGAAGTGGCGCTTTCACCATTTTTATAAAAAACTGAATTATCTCAGAAACTAAAAGAGCTAGAGCAGAATGGATACTTTTTTGGAATCAACGCCCCTTGAAACACCTCCACACTTTTAATTTTTCAAATCTAAATTTTGAAAAATTTTGAAGACTTTTGAAGGCTATAACCTTGCCATTTTTTTCAGGTCAGATATTTTTTTACTCCGATTTAAATGAAATTTTATTTCTAGATAGAGAAACATGATTAGAATTGAGAAAGGCTGTTGATTTCGTTCAAATTTGTTTTTTTTTACATTTTTTCAACGAATTATTGAGAAGTGGCGCTTTCACCATTTTTATAAAAAACTGAATTATCTCAGAAACTAAAAGAGCTAGAGCAGAATGGACACTTTTTTTGGAATCTACGCTTGTTAAAACACCCCCACACCATTTATTTTTCAAATCTAAATTTTGAAAAATTTTGAAGATTTTTGAAGGCTATAATATGAACTTAATATAAAATCACATTTATTCATACCTTATCTTCATCAAATCAATTTTGTCCCCTTTTCTTCGAAATACTTTTCAAATTGTCCACTTGCGTTACAATAAATCTTTATGTGCACACAAAAACGTTTGAATTGTGACGTTTGCTGGGGTTATAAAAATTTTTGACAATCACAAATTAACATTACTTCACTAAAATCCCTAAAAAGTGCATTTCATCTTTATATTAGTTACTAACCTGTTACTTCACATTTATGAATAGCACAAACTTTAAAGCGTATTTTAAGCTTACAGAGCGTTTTATCTAATATACGTTTAAAACATGAATTAAAATATTTATATGAATAAGACTGTAAGGTTTTCAGTATTTTATCTAACTGTCCATATTTTAACGATTCCCAAGATCCACACGCTTTTTCCAAGCGAGAATTTCAACTTAAATAACTGTCTTATTATATCATCTGCCACTTTCATTAAATTGGCTGTTATTTTAAGGAGATTCTTATTATCATACTTATATTTCATCTCAAAATTATTATAAACTTTGTAACGTTAATATATCAACGTCACTAATTTACGTCACCCTTACCAAGCTAAAGCCATCGTTCCATCTGCGTCTTAGTGAACTTTGCCACATTTTGGTGACACAAAGTGGGTAACCTCATCTGCAGTCATAAAAACATTAAAAAGGAGAATCCGAAGACGACTGACGGGTGTTTGCTTCGGCATTTTGAACTAAAAATACTTCTCGACCTGACCCTGACCGTAACCACCTCTTACTTCTGATCCTTACCTCGCGACACTCGACAGACGTGCTGAGTCTGTCGAGCTGATGAATCTCTTAACATCGTGAGAATGTGTTAATTCATTTATGGAAATTTCCAACCAGCTTATTAAGTTAATTTTGAAACGATACTTTGTTTTGTTGATAATAAATAATTAATGTGATTAAGCTCAATTCTTTTTATTATGGGTTCGTTCCACTAATAGAATTTGAAATATATCACAAGTAGAATATTAAATAAAAAAAAAGATTTGGACGCCAGTCAAATTGATTTTTTGATGTAATTAGAAACAATTGACAAAAAAACTATGATATATTTCAAAATCCGTCCTTTGTTGGCTTTTCTTGCGGTTCCTTTAATCTTCCTTCTCCTAAAAGAAAACTATAAAACTTGGTCCAAAGGAAAAACTGAAGAAACTGTAGTCCAGTAAACTTTTTCCAAAGAAAAAACTCAAGAAACTGTAGTCCATTAAACTTGGTCCGAAGGAAAAACCAAGTCCAAAGGACTAACTGAAGTCCAGGGGAAAAAAGTAATTCCCAGGAAAAAAAACCCAAAGAATCAAAGACGAGAAGATCTTCGAACAATGCATGTGTCAGAAAGTGCATAACGTCGTGACCAGAGAGGGAACACGAGGCCTGTTTGAAGTATTCCCTGACTCATTGCATGTCCCAAGACCTTAGAATGTCCAGAGGAATCGCCAAGGCATTCGCCAAGAAGTTTGTCCAGTTTCAGAAGCTCAGGAATCATAATTATTTATTGGGTCAGTTACTTTAAATCGGAGAGGAGCAACCGTTGACCAAACAATCTAATTAGGTAACAAAAATATTTTCGCATAATAAGCCAGCCCGAAACTAATTGGTAGAATTAATGAACGTGATTAGGACCAAAGAGCTAAGGAACCTTACGGTTCCAAATTTAGCCTATGGGGTAGATGGATTGAATTAGAGGATCGTGAGGAGTATGATGGAAACCATTTTTCGATTTAGTGGCATCGATATCCTTGTATGCTGTCACAATGCTCGCAATCCAGACTGTCGATTGCAAATAACGCCATACCCTTGTGGGTCTTGGAAGATTTCTGGTAAAATGGCCTTAATGTAACGCATTATTAAGTTCCGCTCTGTTCCAGTCTTTTTGATAAGCGTTCGCCGAAGAATATGCGAAACGAGAGTCAAGACAGAATTTTTTTCGAGTCTCTTCCATCGAACGTAATAGAGGGTTCCAGAATGCGCAAAAAACTGTATAAACAGGGCGAACTGATTAGACATTATTATTAAGTCTAAAATAAATAATTGAAGTATACCAGCCGTGTTAAGATAAATTATTATTGGTGTAACTGAATTAGTTATGGATGTTTAAGTTCAAGCGAACCCAAAGTAGTATTATTACAATATCCAAGAATATTCTTAGAGCGTCAATTATAAATATCTTTTTTCTTTTTGTAAATAATGTTTAAAGGCAAACCTTGGTGATTTAAACGAATTTAAAAGTGTCAGTAAAACTCGATTATTCTGTATTCTGTTCTAGATCAATGTCATAAACTTTTTATTACCATTAACGAAACTTCGTAGCTTAATGATTTGTAAAGTTATATCACGAAGATTGGATTTTTTTTTTTTAGAAAAAACCAATCTAAGAGATTATGCTTTCATATAAAAAAGAAAAGTGGAATATACGAGAAATCGGGATTAAAGATTGAAAAAACAAAATAGAAACGTGAAAGTTTGGAATTTATGTTGACAAGAATGAAAATTATGGCGTGTGAAATTCCTACTCGCATGTCGGAATTTATAACAGGTGATATGTTATATTAAATTATACTTTTGTTACGTATCTAAAGATCATTGTATAAACCAACAGTATCTATTAGGGTTACACGTTGTGGTTGGATCAGAATAGAAAAATCCCAAGCTTCAGACTCTACGAGGGTTACTATTTATGTATTTAGAATGAATGACTGAAACAATGATTAGGGGGTCGAAACATCTTTATTGTATTTTAAAATAGTCACTTTTAAGATCTATGTATTTTTGCTAAAGAGTACTTTTGAATGTGTTAATAGCTTATTGTTTAGTCGAAAAACGTTATCCACGTAGTTTGTTATTCACCTAAGAGAATAAATAGACATCATTTGGTAATAAATCGAGGCTATCCGGTGGATGACCCATCAATTTGATGTTTTGATAGCTCAAATAGTCGGCTGTTTGAGCCGATGTGTGTGAGCTCGCGTTGTCATAGTGTAGAATAAAGCTTTTCTGCGGGGTAGTTTTTTTTATTTCACTGAGAATTTCAGGAAACAAATGGTTCTGTACCACTTAAAGTTTACGTTCTATCTTGCTCTAAAGACATGGTTGACACATGACCATTTATACCGATGAAATAGGCCACCATTTGCTATGAAAATGTTGCAAGCACGATCAAATGTTATAGATTTTTCTCGTTTTGGAAGACCCATACAGCGAATGGCTCTTTAGTAAGCTCATATCAATAAATCCAAGATTCGTCAGTTGTGCAGATGTTATATACTGCATAAATGTTCATGAAAGATCTTATGTATACTTGTCATACTAATGCACAGGGATGCTTCAATCTCACGGTACGTCACATGACGATCAGTTGGTTGAAAAAAAAAGGAAAAAAAGAAAAATGAGAGGAGGAACCCACCTCGTACACCTGCTCTCCGCTAGCAGACACAGCAGCAAAAATATAAGACTAGAGAAAGGTATAAATTTGTTGGCAAACCGGTAGTAAGGAATGAGCTTAATTTCTGGGAGGTTTTACAAAATCTTATTTAGTTAACATTACTTTTATTTGTTGATAATAAATAATAAACGTGATTTTAGCTCAAATCTTTTTATTATGGGTTCGTTCCACGAATAGAATTTGAAATATATCAGAAGTAAAATATTAAGTAAAAAAAATTTTTTGCGCCAGTCTAATTGATTTTTTGATGTAATTAGAAACAATTAACAAAAAAACTATAATATATTTCGAAATCCGCCATTTCTTTTTTTTGTGGGTTTAAGGAAATTAAACTCAAATTAAACGTTAAATTTCTTTATTTTACAAAGAAAAAATTTAACAATCCAAGAGACTTTTTCTTTTGTTGAAGTTTAACTTAGCTTTGTTTTTCCTCAAGTTTCTAGGGTGGATTCGTTGCTCATTCCAAGAACTTGTTCAGCAAAATACTTGGAATCCAAAGACGAAACTTGTAATCCAAAGGAAAGAAAAAGGTTCTGCCCAGAAAAAAAACTTGTAGTCCGGAAAGAAAAAGTTTCTGTTCAGAAAAACCAAAAAGGTTCCTCTCCATAAAAAACAATCAAAAAAAAACCTCAAAGTTCACATAACGTAAATATAAGATAATAGAATATAAAACAATGACAATATTAAAATGAAATACATCAATTTTTAAATTAAAATATGCAATATAAAAATAATCAAACTGAATTAAATTTTAAGAGAATCTGTAAAAACAAATTAAAAACAGATTCTCTTTTTATAAACGAGGCACAGACATCAGATAATTTATATTGTTATAAATGATAAGATATGAACTTTTAAGTAAATAATAAAAAAAATATACCGACATTAATAGAATTAACAATAACAGTAAATTGAAGTTAAAAGCGTCGAAATAATTAATAATGATATCAAAGAATTTTAGTGAAAATAGAATATAATATAATATAATAAAAACTTACCCTATATGGGGGGGAGAAAAAAGAGAAATCTTCGATAAGCAACACAGACGATATAAAGTCGATTATTTTGACTGAGTAGGTAAAGAGAAGAACATTATTAGTATGGGAAAGAGATTTTATAGGAATACCAAGAGAAGAGAGGGACATGACGCGAGGAAATAAGAAGGGGATATCAAGCGAGTATGAAACTAAAATATATTTAGTAGAGGAGTAATGAAAATACAGTTCGGCTCAAAAAACGTAACAAGTTCATGAGGCTGTGGATAAGTAAGATATTCAGACAGGCAAAAGTGAAAAAATCTTGTTTAAAATAGCAGAGAAAATAATATTATAGTATTTTCTTGTGGAACAAACGTTAGAAAGTTGTGTGAGATGAGCCGGTACATTTTCATATTGTGTAAAGTGTTTTTCTACATCCCTTTACAAAAAGACGTCAATTTGTAATAGAATACCTTCAGCTAAACGTGATTTCCGTCGCAAGTAAGAGAAATTCTCATAGTGTTAACTTTCGTCTTTAGTGACGTATTGTTTAAAATTTACTTATTTTATGAATGAGGATAATGACTTAATTATTCTTTTTTAATCGAACTAGCGCCATGGTGATTAAAAATAACTAACTAAAACGTTTATATCAAAAAACCTAATGAATTTTAAAAAACGCTTTTAAAAACAATTAAAATTTGATGATACTCTAAAAATTTAAATCTGAATATGATTTTGTAAGCCGTAACTAGTTAAGGTAAATTAAAATTTGTGGTTCTTTTTTCTGTAAAATAATATAATCGAAAAATTTAATTTAACACTATAAATATACCGATATATCTTCATAAATATCGGATTTGAATCGACATAATATCCTTTAATAAAATCAATCATTGTTAGTATAGAAAATACCAGAAATATAACATTCATTTTAATATAATTCTGTTCGGGATTTGTATGACAAAAAGTATGAGTAAAACAAAGTGATATTTCTCTCAAAGATATCATATTTTCCGGTTGCAATATATTTACCAACAAAATATACTCCCATTTCGTGTGTGATAAAATATTGATAAAAATGTCGTTTTAGCCTGACAATTTAAATAATGCAAATTTAAACATATACGAGATGAAGTAAAGAAAAAGTAAGCGAATACAAAATGGAAATAGTAGCTTATAATAATATTAATAAAAGATGAAACAAGATAAGGGTAAATTGAAATTGATTACGTTTAACCGTAGAATGGTAACATCATTATTTTTTTCATAAATGGTGTAACAGTTGTGTAATAAATTACTAAATATAAAGAAGAAACTTTTATTTTTAAAAATAACGTAATAAAATCTGTATATTAATGTCATGATATTTTAAAATTGTCATTACATCTATGGGTACTTATTCTGTTCGCACTATATACCAGCTCCAGTTCCCCCTTCCGTTTTTGGCCCGTTTGTGTACCAGGTAATTCCCCTAGGGTCTGTCTTGAAATCTGTGCATGTATTCAAGTCAATTCGATTCTTATTTATTAACCTCAGCTCATTATTGAAGCTGTATTTAGCAGTCATGTGGTCTAATCTCATGCCAAGCATGTTACCTCCCACAGATTTACCCCTTCTCCACGAAGCCATAGTGGGCCAAGTCCCTGTGAATTCCTTCCTTTGATGAATGCTATTAGGTTGGACTTGGAGGGGCTTATTTTTAAAACCCTCATATTCTATCAGAGCATGACTGCGTTTAGGGCCATCTGAAGTCATTTCCTAACCGTAGTATTCAATTTTCCTTTTGTGTCCTTCTACTTGGAGGTTTCTCAGCAGTCCATCCATTACCAGATTCCATAGAAGAGGAGATAGAAACTCCCCCTGCAGACAGTCTCTGATCACATGAGCTGCCTTCTGCTCCCCCATCACAGATGTACATATTAGTCTGTTCTGTAGCATGCAATCATTCCACCTGCAGCACGTTGAGTCAATAACAGAGTTTCTTGACGCTCTGGTTATTGAGTCCAGGCGATTTATATAGTTCGAATGAGTTTAATGTCCATTTGTTTTGTCCACGTCGATTGCCTTTTTTTGCGACCTGCCAGTTCTCTCTGAAGGCCCACATAGGTAGTTCCAGCTCTGAATCCTGCCTGGGTTAATTATATTAACAAATAAAATAGGATTCAAAATCTGATTCAAAATTTATGAAAATTACATAAATTATTTCTAAACATTTCTGAATATTATTCATCAATTTTTTTTTAAACAATTACATTTAAAAATGGAACGGTTTTTTACTCAAATAAATAAAATATTACATAATTGATGAAAATTTGCCGTGGCACATATAGAAATATATATTTCACTCTTTTAAAGTAGAGGATAAATTATTGATGTTTCCTTTTATAAAGTTTTTATTCTTTATTCTAGCTCGTCCCTGGAACGTATTAGAGGTTATTTACAGTTGAGCAGCAAAAAAATGAGACACTCCAGTGAAACGGTAACTACAGTGACTGGAACACCTGCGTTAAATCAAACGAAAAGATGCCATTGTTCGGAAGAGACGGTTTCTGATACTAACAGTTGCCAACAGGATTTATCCACTTGATGACATGAAATTTGCGGTTGTGGGTAAGTTAAAAATACTAGTCTGAGTTTTAGCTTATTATTTTTCCAATAAAATCGGGAAATATGTATTATGGATAAAATTTTAGTTTCATTTTAGTATATTTCAGGATAGACTATACGTAGAGTTACTACAGTTAGGTGACATTGAGATGGTATCAAATTTTAAATAATAAAAATTCTGATTTCAAACTAATATAATTAATTAATATTATAATTAATTGTTTTGATGCAACAATTTTTTCATTTATTAACAATTTTCAACTGCTATTTTTTCTTATTTCCTTTTCATCTTTTCGTCCTAGGAAGTGCAGGAAATAATTAATATATGCTAATAAACGTGCGGTAAAAGAATTCCCGCGTGTCATTAATTATGTTCATCTGAATCAAATCAAAAATTTTACGAGCTGCTAGAAATCCAACGATCTCAATTATGCTTATACGCGACTTCCAATGTTGATAGTTTTCAGTGAAGTAAAAATTATGCTGAATATTATCCTTTAACAGAGTATTAAAATTTGTTTTGTGAACAAGAATTGATAAATATTTAGAAAAATTTACTGCGGCAGTCGACGTGTTAACATCAAGCAATTATCGAAGGACCAGAGGCAATTATTAATAAATTATTATTTTCAATGAAAAACAAGTAGATTGAAATGAACTATAAGGGTTATTTTCTCACCCATTTATTTATATAAAAAATATAAAACATGCATTATTTTTTACCACTATAAAAGCACTTGTTGTAACACACTCTCACTGTATCTACTAATTACATGACGAATTGAAATCTCACAAAAATTACAGTATTTATGTAATATTAACAAATATGACTACAGCAAGAAATGTTTGCTGTAGTCACTGCTAACACAAGCACAGCCATAGCTACCTAGACTTGTTGCGACCGATCTACTCAGCAGAAAATGATACAATGCCATGCTGGAGGTTATTTTATTTACCCAAATCATAAATTCCAGCCGAACGTCGAGTCTAGTGAGAATTTGAATGAATCTCATTGGTTCAAATTTAGTGGTGCGATTTTGTGTCTGTGACATCATCACTACAAGAAGAGACTATCAGATTTAGGGCGGCTAAAGGCTGTCCTTAAGGTGGGGTGCTGTCTCCACTTCTTTGGTCGCTCTTGGTCGACCCCTTCTGAATAGACTCTCCCAGCTGGGGGTGGATTTTCAAAGCTGTGAGCCCTTACCATCGTATACAGGTAGTATGAGGAGGAACATATGTCTGTGAACCCCTTAAAAATAGTAGTAGTTCCACATCCCACTAAAATATTATAAGGGTGTGCGGCAAGTCGTGGGGAATGAACCCTAAGCAGATTTACTGGATTTATTAAACGGTGATAAAACCAATGGTTACATATGGCGCAATAGCCCGGTCGATAAAGGGGTTCCAATCTATTGCGGCGGCAAAATTAACTAGACTTCAGAGACTAGCTCGTGTAGCTATTACAGGCGCCATGGAACTACCCCGACAGCGACAATGGACAATGGGGTCTTACTCCTCTCTATATATTATTCGAACAGGAGACCAGAATGACCTACTATAGAGCCGTGTCGATGGCTAGTCAAATTGAGGTGGCTAGGCTATAGGACCACTCTGGACTGCTGCGAGAGATGAGTACTCACCACACTTTCGGAATGGTTTCGGATGTGCTCTCCTCCAGAACTCACATGCAGAAGTCCTTTAACGTCCTTCTTCCGAGAAAAGACGAATGGAAACAGGGGATATACTCGTTCCAGGGACGGCTTATGTACTGTACACAAGAAGGTTCCAAGACCCCGAGTGGTGCGGAAGCCGGAGTGTATAGCAGAAAACCGAGAGTTGACAAGTATGCTGCCATCTGTCAACAAAAGTATTTACATTTTGTCGGACAGTCAGTCACCTTCAAAAGCACTGGGCTCCAACGGACTGGACTCTAAACTGGTGTGGGACTGCATCAAATCCTTGGATCGCATTGCTACTAGTAACAGAGTAACCCTACTCTGGGAACCTGTACACTAACGGGTAGAGAGCAATGAGACAGCCGACACTGTTGCGAGAAAAGGGGCAGAATCCGAGTTCATTGGACCGGAACCTTCTGGTATAGCCAAAAGCAGTGCCAAAGACACAATCTGGAAATGGACCGACAGGGAAATTCTCCAGCACTGGGAAGATATTCCTGGGTTAGTTCGCTCTAGGGCGTTCATAGTCAAACCCTCAATACCGCAGATCCGAGAATGAAGTAGAAGTGATATAGGGCACTGTCGTCTGCGTTACCATCTGAAGAAGCTAGGTCTGAGTCAAACGTCAGACTGTCACTTCTGCAGTGTAAAAGACGAAACGGCGAAGCATATTCTATGCTCCTGTCCTGCCCTGGAAATAAATAGGCTTCGTACGTTTGATTTCGTTCAGCGGGAGCCTACCGACTTCAAGGAAGCTTCACCTAAATCAACTATGAATATTCGTATACAACTAGGTATGTTTCTTAATTGATGGCGCATATGAAACTTGCACTTTTCTTCACAATCGTAGAAAAAAATAATTGTTTGAAATTCGACCAGATTTAACTATTCAAAACAGTTCTTTTCGACCGAATTTCGTAGCCATTTTCGAAAATATTTTTGAACTAAGCACACCGTTATGTAGATAATGGATTATGTTTTTGACAAATATATTAATATACAGGTTGTCCCGTTTAAAGAAAATTAGTTTATAACTTTGAAATATTTTGGTTTTTTCTTAGCGGAAGGTACAATTTCATTCTCGGTATAGCCTAGTAAAACTTATGACTCTACTTAAGTCTTTAGTAAAAACCGCTTCGGGATATCTTAATTGGTTCGGAAGATACAAGTCCTTAAAATGTGGAAAAATGTAGTTAAATGCCCGGTATTTAATCTATTTTAATAATTTTAAATAACACGTTTTTCAGGTTTCCATCAATCAATCCAACTCTTTATGGAAGGGAACATTTAATTTAAATTGTCGGCTGGTTCAGACAAGCAATGGCAGTCAAACAATTGGGAAAAACTAATAGAAGAATTTGATAAATTTTTGTAAATCTAGTAATTAAAAAATATTTAGATTAAAATAGTTGTATGTTTGGGTTGTAAATTATTTTATCTAGAATAAATGTTAAAAAAATAAGTGTGTACTTTAATTTCTAGATACGTTTTACTTAAAAATATGCGTTTTGTAAATGGGATAGCATATTATCCTTATAAATTCGTTTATTAATGGAATAAGAATATGGCGAAAAAATAAATAAAAGAAATAGTTAAAGGACACTTTGCCCAACTCAGTCCTATGACCAGTTTTCTAGCTACAGGGTGTTAAAGTTGAAAAGTGTCCATTTTTATGAAATTGTTTTTTTAAAACTTACGACTTAGTTTGAATTTCTGTTGCATACACGTTTACTACATATTTTAGTAATACATTAGTACGTAAGTACAGGTTCAAATATTTATATTTACAGGGTGATTCACAAATGTATGTTTTTTGCAAAATCTCACTTTTTTTGCTGTGATGTCAGGGAAGCATATTTTCAAAAGATACTCATCAATATAGTAGTTTGATATGTCATAATACACATTTTTTATACATGGTGTTTTATAGAGAGAACCACAACATAAAATAATTTTTTTAATGATTAATTCAAAGAACCGTACTTATGGATTGATTTTTGGGAAATATAAATACCACTATCATATGTCTGTCTCTAAGCTTCAAAATATACAAGGTGGTTTATTTCTCGGTTGGAATGCTATTTTTGAGAAAAGTACAAAAGCCATGAACACCCTGTATGTAACCATTTTCTCAATATATAATAAGTTTAATAGTGTGTTAAAAGATACGAATTCTACATCCGATCCTATAACCAGTTTTCGAGATACAGGGCGTTAAAGTGGAAAATTGCTGATTTTATCAATTTTTTTTTCTTCAAATTGAAAGGCTGGATAGACTTTAATCGTATGTTGCTTGTATAAGTTTTTTCTGGAATTACGTAAAAAGGTACAGCTAAAAACAATTTACTGTTACAGGGTAATTCACGAATAAATCACAACAGGTTTATGCAAACACTTAATAATTCTACAGAAAAATTATTTTATACAGTTAATAATTTTAAGGCTAAAAGACTTCGCAATGATTACATTTAATACAGGGTGAGCTATACAGATAAACACCAAAAATAATTATGCTTTGAAATTACTAAAATGAGAATTTGCATTTCTTTAGTGAACTTAATAACAATACATTTATGCATAACCGTAAGATTTTTAAAATATACAGGGTGATTTAATTGTTTTATAATTACCTAAAAAATTTATCGGTATGCACATCTTTGTCCAATATAATTAACAAGTTTTTATACACGGGACAACAAAAATGATAATTATCCATTTGTATCTGTAGACAACAATAAATAGCCGGCTATTTATTGAGTTCTTGTGGTATTACCTTTGAATATTTCCCAATCTAAATCAATCTGATTGGACGTGGTAGTCCAATCAGATTCTCGGAAATGCATGGTTTAGCAGGTGAATGCAATAAATAATCAACGGTAAATATACCAAGACATTGAACAATAGTCGGCTATTTAGATAAGCAATCTTATTGGTGTTACGTCACTTACCATTTTGGCCACACTTATTCAAATTTCAATATTTTTATTCTGCTTCATTTGGAACTAAACAAATAATTTTTTGACTAAAGTGTTTATTTGATCGTATATTTTAGTGCAATGAGTGCAAGTATTATGAGAAAAATAAATTTTACAACTATTTGAATTGGATTTTCTCAAAACCGGTTAGTCTTAAGAAAAAAAGTAATATTAGAGAGTTTTAGCACCCTTATATAGGAAATTCCCAAGTTGTAAATTTAATAACTTCTATTTTTCCGATAAAAGGTACCGTTAGCGAGATTATTTGTGACCCCGCGTAACATTTTCAGTGGCTCATGCATTTGCGGGGATATTTGAGATGTTGTTTGGAACCATAAAATGAAGCTTCATGTGTTCTACTATGCAATGTATTTATTCTCCGTATTACAACCCAATTCTACAAATTGCATCGAAAACAGTTTTCCTTCTTAAATTTCAACGGAAAGCAGCTACGGGCCGTGTAATCTATATTTTATAACCCTTAAGGTTACATGAATAATCTTTATCGCTAACGCTTTAAGGTTAAACCTCTCTTTTAGTTATGTTGATTTCTATGTTTTCCGCAGGGAAACATTACGGGGTTATAAAAAGAAAATTATGAGAATTTTATCCAGTACTGGATATTCTCCATTATATTTACAAAATAGAAACAATCCATCACGTTTTTTTAAAAAAAATGTATCAGTTATCGATTTTGAAATTGTTTGGGAGCTTACTCGGAAAAAACTAAAATCGTGATCTCAAAAGCGAGCTGAAAAATTTAATGAAAAGATACATCCTGTGTCTTTCGAACCAGGATATCAGATCTTAATCAGAACACATTTTTAGTAATCCGGGACTGGAAGAAGTTTTTACTTTAGTTGAAGGTTTATACTATATAATGCGAAAAATCGGACCAAATTTCTATATTGTAGGCGATGAACAGGAGAACGAGAAATTTAAACAAATAAATATCATTAATCTTTCCTGATGCATACGTTTCTTTTTCTTGAGTATGTTTAACAGTTTATTTGTATTTTTTTATTTTATTGGTTATTTTACATTGTTCTTTTTTCATTACCTACCAACATTGACTATCTAATTTTATTTAAGTAGTAAATATCAGACAATAGATACGGAAGGTCTGGAGTGAACGTCAAATCGCACTGAATTTGTGTTTGTATTTTTTACAGAAAATTAGTAGTTTAATTATCTCATGTCGCCTTTTATCGAAATCCTAAGACACACGATTGGCAAACACTATATGAGGATTTCCAAATTTTAAATTTATATTGATACCTAAAAACTCATACACAAATCTATAAAACACCATATAAAAGAAACTTCACCAATTATATGACGTTTTAACCTCCTACCGAGCTAAAAGAAAACATTCTGATTCTGTTTTGTTATTTTACAGAGAAGTGACACATTATTTATTTTTAGTTTTTAATATTATTTTAAACCCTAAATTCAACGAACTATAAAAATAGGTAATTGTTGATTTTCTTTTTGTTTATGATTTTCCCAATCCGGTCAGTGACACCTTCTATATATGGTAGATAGACAGTTCCTTGTGATTGTTCTTCACCAGAATTGATTTTCTTATCCCTTCGGAGCGTAGCAGGACTTTTTTGCTGTATTCGTTTCCTTGTTGTCAGGTGTTTCATTTCAGCTTTGACGTGTATCTTGGTTCACATACCCTTTATGCCCTATTTACGAAAGTGTTGATAACAGTCCGTTTTTGTTTTGGATCATGGTTTTTGCTGTATGTATCGATGATCTAGTCAATCAAGACACTTACAGAAAATACCGAAAGATCCAACAAAGAAGATCTTAAGAAAAACTACCCAACTCATAAAACAAACGTCATTACCACAGGAAACCAAAAAGAAAATAGGCAGTACTGCAGCTCTACACTAAATGGACTACCAAAAATTCACAAACAATTTTTTTAGCTCCTCGTTCACTATACTTTCCCTTCTAGGATGGTGGGTCGGGAAAGTAACATATGGAAAAATAGAGAAAAAAAGAATAAATATGGAAGATGGTTAAAAATGAGGAGAAATGGTGAAAAATAAGAAAATAAAGAAAAATAGGCGAAACGATACTTTATTTTGTTGATAATAAATAATTAGAAACAATTGACAAAAAACTACGATATATTTCAAAATACGTCCTTTTTTTCGGGTTAAGGAAATTAAACTCAAATTAAACATTATATTTGTTTATTTTACGGTAGTAAAATTCCAGAGATTTTTTTCTTTTTTTATTAAAAAAAACTTAGCTTTTCTAGCGGTTGAGGTTCTTGCGGTTGAGGAAAAAACTTCTTTGCCCAAGTAAAAATAACTGTCCAGAGGAAAAACTTCTTGGCACAGGTAAAAAAACTTTCCAGGGGAAAAAAATGTCCGGAGGAAAAGAACCAAAACCCTAAAAGTTTACATAAAGTAAATATAAGATTAAAATCTTATACATTACCAGATTTCGTGGTCTCTGTTTTTGAAAAGGAATATATAACAATGATAATATTAAAATGAAAAACATGAATTTTAGATCAAAACATGAAATACAAAAATAATTAAGATGAATTAATTTTTAAGACAATCTGTAAAAACAAATTAAAAAATATATAGGTTCTCTTTTTTGTATGAGACAGACATAGACATCAGATAATTTAAGTAAATAATAAAAAAATATACCGGCATTAATAGAATTAAATATAACAGTAAATAAAAGTTAAAAGCGTCAAAATAATTAATGATATCAAAGAATATTAGTGAAAATATAATATAATATAATATAATAAAAACTTACCCGATAAGATGAGGGGGAGAAAAAACGAAATCTTCAGTAAGCGACACGAACGATATAAGGTCAGTTATTTTGACTGAGTAGGCAAAGAGAAGAACATTATTAACATGGGAAAGACATTTTATAGGAATACGAAGAGGGGGGGACATGACGTGAGAAAATTAGAAGGGGATATCAAGCAAATATGAACCTAAAATATATTGAATAGAAGAATAATGAAAATACAGGGTGGCACAAAAAAACGTAACATGAACCTTTGCAGTAAGGTAGCAGAAAACTCTGATGTAACATTACACATTACGCTGATAGGTAAGTGAATAGTTGGTTAGCGTATCACTGGGCATATTTTTTGGTATCTTAAAATATGTTTTTCCAATCCAGTACTCTTTTTGTTTTTAATTATACAGTCAAAATATCGCCAAACAGAATACTTTGATTTTGGCATATTGAATAAAAATCACAACTAACTTAACACAACAATCAACACAGAGGGGAAACAGAGAAAGAGCGATAATTTAGGGAAGTAAAAGCAATAACAAAACAAATGGGAATCCCAAAGTCGGCGCGGCGATGCTTGCGCGATAGCCGAATAAATCGCTATATAGTTATTATACTTTCGTACAGGGGCGTATTGAGACATTTTCGGATGTTTAGAATATTGGAAAACATTTTTAATTTAATAATTAATATTATCGATTATATCGGATATATATCACAGTATAAATATCATAACACTTTAATATATCATCCGAACCTTGAATACTTGTAGAATAAATACCATACATTTGATCTATAACTAATATGCACCTATGAAAGTGATTTCCGAATTTGTTGATCAATAAGTAAAACATTTTTAGACTGCAGTTTCCTTTAACATTTTGTCCTGGTTTACGGTTTAATTCATAATTTATTATTTTCCAATTTTTTTAAATCTTATTCAGAACATCGTTAATTTTATTTGTAATATAGTTATGTTTCTTTTTACTGTAAAAGTTCACTAATTCTTCAATAAAAGAGATTTGTAGTAACATGTAATTATTTTAATTCATTTCCTAGATCAAACAGCTCATGAGTAAACCAGTAATTTGATATTTTACTCTTATTTTTCGAGATATCATGCTAATTATGGGACCACTTGCCTCAATGCACTAATTGATATTTGACATTAAGTCTTCATTTACATCCATAATAAAGTAGAAATAACTCTAATGATATTTTTTACTTATAATTATAATATTTTTCTATGGTTTGGATGTTTCAACTTTAATTAAAAAAAAAAATGCTATTTCCAGTTCTGTTTTTATAACAATTTCTATTAATTAATATATAATATTTTTTTTAATGTTATACTTTCGGAAATTACTCTGGCTCTTTTATCGTTTCCTGTGAACTCGAGGTATAAAATTGGGCATACGATTCGATTTGAAGCTTTCTATAATATCAGTGCTTAGATGTGGCAAATCTTCTGTTCGTAACACTCCCTTCGGCAAATAACCTATCAGATTCTCTATGTGCTCCTTTAACATTTTTATTCGTTCCTCTTCGATGATGTGCCTCCTAAAAAAAAATATTATAAATTATTTCTCGACATATTTTGTAATATTTGAAACATTTGATCTACTGATATAAGTACCACTATTTCTCGTATTTTGTAAGATACAAAAAATTAGATAAATTAGATAAAAGTTACCTATTGAATTTAAGTGGCTTTTATTTGATGAATATCCATGTTAAAGATTAAATAACACGTGTACTTTTCGTTATTCACTTTATTTTACAAACTTACATAACATGTTTCCATATACAAAATCTTCTTCAGATGTAAAATCAGTACTAATCTAATATTACAAAGTTCTAGATTTTATAGTTATTTTTATGTTAATGATTGGGAAATTTCAAAATTAGGTAAAGAGATTAAATAAGGGAGAATTTGTCAAATCTAGTCGGTCGTTTAGAAGTAAATTCGAATATTCAGTTTATGGCCATTGGGTTGAAAGGGCTATATGTAAGATGCGCCACGTGCCCCGGGTGGTCCGAAAAGGACATGTAAAATGCGCCACCTATTTTGAATTTGAGGATTAAGAGATTACCGAAGATTACCATAAAAATAATTAGCATACTTGATTTTATCCACATTTCAGCAAAGATAAAACAATTGGTAATTTATCCTTTATTTTTATTTAAAATATTATGATACATAATTATTATGCAAATATAAACTGGAATAAATTTAATGTTAAATATTTACAAATTTGAAGGGATAAATTTAAGTATTTAACAAAACAAAATCTTTAAATGTTTTTGGCGTCGTATTCTTTAGTCTTAGTTTATTAATAAACTATATTTTTTATTTAATTTATTTTCCTGAATTGTAAATGTTTCATTATTGCAACTTTTAACATCAATTTGATGCACATTTAACAGAATATTAAGGAACTGAAAAATATTCGGATGTTGTTTGTAGAATTAATATGGAACAAAGCTGTAATTTTTCATCATTGTTCTGTTTTTCTTTTCTATTTTTTTTCTTCAATTTTTTCTTATTTTTTCTTTTCTACTGATTTTTTGCAATTATTTGCGACTTTTTTGGGATTTCTTTGCGAGTTTTTACAGTTGTTTCCGGTTTTTTGGGCGTTCTTTGATTTCGCGATGTTTCTCTATTTTCCTGATTTTTTCTCATTTTTCTGATTTTTTTTCTATTTTTTTTTTCTGATTTGTTTTCTGTTTTTTTCTGATTTTTTTTCGATTGGTTCTAGTTTTTACTCATTTTTTTCTCATTGTTCTGTTTTTTTCTATTTGTTTTGTGTTCTCATTTTTTCTCATTTTTCTTAGTCCTTTGTGATATTTTTCGATTCCTTGCGTTTTTCCGTATTTTACATTTTCTATTTTATAATTTCTCTCTCAATTTTTTTCTTTTTTTCGAAGTTTTTTGTTTATTTTTTTCCGATTTTTTCGAATTTTTTTTTCGTTTCTTTTAATTCTTTCATTTTTATGATTTTTTGTTTTTTTTTATTTCTTTTTAATTTTTCCTAATCTTTCGTCATTTTTTTCTCATTGTTCTGTTTTTCTATTGTTTTTTTTTTTGTTTTCTAATTTTTTCTCATTTTGTTTTATTTCACGGATTTTTTTGTGATAATTGCGATTTTTTTGCGATTGTTTTACGACTATTATCTGTAGTATTTTGTTTACAGCTTTAAATACTTTTAAGGAACTTTAAAATAATAATTTTCTTTTAACTTGTGGCGCTCTTTACCGGTGAGTTTAATCCCTAAAATAATGTTTTACCTGACTTTTAAGCAAATGTGGCGCACTTTACAAAGTGCCGTTAAAAGTATAAAATATTAGTGTTTTCATTAAAAACATGATCTTCCTCTATTAGATGTTTGGCATAGTTTGAATTATCCAGTTTATTAACAAAAGACCTTTTATGCTCTGCTACTCTCTTTTTAAATAATCTACCAGTTTGGCCTACGTATAATTTATCACAACTACCGCAAGTTAATTTGTAAACTCCTGATGATAGCAATTTATTTCTTTTAGTCTTATTATATTTCAAAAACTTATTGTGTTATTAGTTTTAAATTCAAGTTTAACATTATTTTTCTTTAAAAATTTTGAAATTTGATTACTAGATTCGCCGTTATAGGTAATAGATTTAAAGTTATTTATGGTATCTTTGGATAAACTGATTTTATGGCTAGTAACGGGTTTAGCGGATCTCCCATAATCGGGTCGATTCTGTTTGGATCTTGTTAAAACATTGCTGAAAGAACCATATTGTTATAGTTATAAAATTTAACAATATGACTATACAATTCTGTATTCTGTTCGGCCGTTTATAGTGTTACGAGGTATTATGTTACGAGGTATTTTGGATAACTCAAAAAAAGGTCTAAAAAACATACATCTGCCCTGTAATGGATTACAGAGCTCTAAATTTTTCCGCACTCCCTCCTCGTGTCCTGCACGCCGTCACGGCAACGGAGAGGAGGATCCTAAGAAAAATGTCCTACCTTCCCTGGCGCTTCCCTTCCAATGAAAAATACCAGCAAATTAATATACCCACTATAATTTCTAGGATATGCCGGGAGAAGACTGGGCAGCACCAACACCCACGCCCAAGAAACTCTAAGGATCAAATGGACAGCTGACAGGAACAGACGAACCAAAGCAGTAATTCATCCAGCCCAACCTCAGGATACTTAGCGAAGCAAGCGAAGACATAGATCTCCCGGACGAGCTCCTGGATCTACTGGAGGACGCTCCTCTTAGCATCAAATGAGCTCGACCGACAACCACCGACGCCGAAGAAATGCTCATCACTCTGAGCCCAGACTCGTAAGTATCAATCAATAACTGTCGATAAAATATCTTAAGATACTTAACTTTCATTTTCAGAACAACTCCCACTGTATCCCTGAAAAGGAGAATCTTTCTCCTACATCAGGGTACAAGGAAACAAAATTTAAAAAGGACGGATTACCGAGGAGGGTTTAGCAGGTATGCGCTTGAATATGCTTGCAGAGCGATCAGGGGAGAGTCCTCCACTATCTCACGCATAGAACCAAGCGTGAGGTGTCTTTAAAAGATTCCAAAACTAAGGACAATAGTTGAAATACAAAAAAAAAATTAGGTTAGTACTGATTTTAGGTCTGAAACATATGTTATGTAAGTTTGTAAAATAAAGTGAATATGGAAAAGAACTCGTGTTATTTAAAAGTTACCTAATTTATAAAATATAATTAATATGAATA
Source organism: Neocrepidodera transversa (assembly GCA_963243735.1). Lineage (NCBI taxonomy): Eukaryota > Metazoa > Arthropoda > Insecta > Coleoptera > Chrysomelidae > Neocrepidodera > Neocrepidodera transversa. Next base: position 7,362,936 of record OY725350.1, read on the forward strand.
GTACCATAAACCTAATATAAAATAGTAAACACAATGTTATAAAATAATTGCTCCTTGTGTATTTTTTACCATAATCCTTATTTAACATTTTAAAAATTTAAAAACAAAAATGCGACTTATTCTGTTTCCAGAAATTTAATTTTGTTGCCAATATATGTATTTTTTTAATCTTAATTATTTTCATAAAATTTAATTTTTTGTTTTTAATTTCCAAGTTTAATAATTTTTTTACTGAATATAATATAGACTTGCCTTCGTTCAGCTTCTCTCTTTTCATCCTCTTCCATCCTAATTTGCAATTGGAATTCTTCTGCATGTTTCGCTCTACGTTCCACCAACAATTGTTCCACGTCTTTTCTCATTTGAATCATCTTCAATCTTTTGTTCTGCGTAGAAAGTTGCTGCAATTTTTCGTCCTCGGCCATTTTTGCTAAGAGCTGTTTAAAAGAAAATATCATCAATATAGGAAGTAAAATATAAATAAAAACATAAAAATAAAAGTAGAAAAAATAAAAAATACTTTTTATAAATTATATCCATTTTGTTATTTCAATAATAAATATATGGACAAGAAAATCACAATGAATAAAAACTATACAAAGAGATCTGTGTAATGAGATATAATATAATATTATATTATAAGTGCAGCGGATTAGGATTTTTATATTTACAGAGGTCTATTATCTAAGCTTGTCTTTATTTAACGAAACCGTTCATAAACAATAACGCTACGAGATTCTATAACTGACATATTCATTGTTTAGTTTTCGATTAACGTTCCATAGAAAACAAATTATATCAAAAAAGTAAAAGTGAAGAAAATCGTAGTAAACTAGCGAAAACTAAAAGAAAATATGATAGGGGAAAAACGTGAGAAAAATCTCGACAAACGTAATAAATAAAGCACTAAAAAAATGAAGAAACACATATAAAAAAATACAGCAAAATGAGGAAAGTCATAACAAAAAATGAAAAGAGTACAAGACAATTACACTAAGACAAGATAATTCAGAAGAAAATAAAGAAATCAATAAAAAACTAAGGAAAACTATACCAATTAAAAATTGAAGAAAATTATATATGGAATAGAGAATGATAAAAGTCATACATAAAGAGAAGAAACTGATCAAAATTATACCAAATGGAAACAAATACAAAAGAAAACAAAGTAAATAGTGAATTTTGAATAAAATAAGAGATTTCACATCAAAGGAGACAACAACAAAATAGATTAAAGGAGAAATAACGAAAATTATAATGGATTAGATGCAAAAGTTATATTATTGAGGTCAAATGAAAAAAATAAAAAAAGGAGAATAAATTGAGAGACAAAGTACAGAAGAAAATGAGGAAAATAATATTTGATTCGACTACAAAAATTATAATAAACAAAACAAAATTTAGAAGAAAATAAACCCAGCAGGCTCAGCTATGGACAGACGGACAGACAGACGGTTTTGATTGACTAAGTCACTGAAAATAATATAATTCGAAACCGTTCTATAGATTACTGAAAACAGAAATCCAAAATTCGAAACCGTTCTCGATTTATTGCTGAGACAGACGAAAAGACGGACAAACGGACAGACAGACGGTTGCAGTTGACTTGAGTCATTGAAACCAATAGGTGAGTGAGTAAAGGTAACCAGCCATCGATTGCTGAAAACAGAAATCCAAAATTCGAAACGGTTCTCGAGTTATCGCTGTGACAGTCGGACAGACGGACAGATGGACGGACGTACATTATAGTCAATAAGCACCTTGGCTTTGCTCGCTACTTAATAATGGAAGACAACAAAAACTATTATTAAAGAAGAAATAAGGAAAATTATATCAAAGGAAAATAGATTAATGAAAATCGTATCAAAGAAGACGTTGATCAAAATTAAACCAAAGGAAGGAAAAAAAAAATTATACAAAAAGAGAAAAAATATCACAAAGAACTAAAAAAATTGTAGGAAAGAGAGGAAAGTAAAAATCATAACAAAAGAAGGTACAATACAAAAAAAGTAAGTAAACTTACAAAAAAGAAAACACCATATACCAAAATAATGAACGTCAACGAAAAATGAAGAAAATCCTATAAATAAAGACAGAAGAAAAAACGAAAATAAAAAAAACTGAATTATAATTCAATGTCAAAGTCATACAATGTAAATTTCACATTTAATGTCTCTAACTTAAGATACTGCTGGAAAAATAAATAAACTATTATAAAAATTAAAATAATAAAATTTTATATCCTTACCTCTTCTTTGTACTTTCTATCTTCTTCTTGTTCCTGTTTTTTCCTTTCCTTAATGTCTTGCATTTGATTTGTCAACATTAGACGAGTTTCTAATTTAATCCTTATTGTCTTTTCCAATTCGTCCTTATGACGTTTTTCCATCTTTGCTCTCAATTCTTCCTCTCTGAGGTCTTGAATGATATCGTCTCTCTCTTTTTTCGCTTCCTATATATAGACATAAAATAATTAAATTCGATTTGTTGAAAGTTAGTCTAAAACTTACTCTTTCCTCAACGAGATCCGTCGCTATCTTTTCTATTATCTTTTCCCTTTCAGCTTCTTTATCTGCCTGTGCTTTTGCTCTAAGGATAAAAAATAAAATCTAGTATGTCAGATATGGCAAAAAGATATCACAGGATTGCATAATAGATGAAGAGAAATGTTACTCCAAATTATTTTTTTAAATCATTGCATTAATTATAAAACCGGCTTGGGATATTTAAATTATTCGAAAATTGTCAAAAACATTTAAAACACTCAAAATAATACCTAAAGGACTACAAAAAAACATGAACATTCTTTATCCTATATTATTAATTTGTCAAAAAAATATATTCCAAAATTTTTTATTAAAAAATAAGTCAATTCTTTCCCCATGGTGTATAATTAATTTAACAAAAGAAATCAAAAATGTAGAAAGGAATTTCAAGAATACATAAAATTATGCCATCGTGTAATATTTGACAGTAAATTTCATTAAAAATAAATATTTTAAAAGAATAATCTTACAGAAAAAAGTACTTACTGAGATTGCTGTTCTGTACTCTTTGATAACAGATACTCCTGAATCTTTCGATTCTCTTCTTCAATCTCCTCCATTCTTTTTTTCTTCCATTCGTTTTGCGCTTTCCTGACAGCCTCTATTTCCTCTCTTGTTCTCCTCATCCTGCACATCCTTTCTGCTATTTCCCTTTCATCTTCGTCGTGGATTCTCCTTACAATATCATCGATTAATTTCTTTTCGCATAAAAATTGTTCATAGAGATAGCGCTTAGATTTGTCTCTCATTATTAATTGTTCTTGTAGTTCTTTTTTGTATTCCGCCTTTTTTGCCATATCTTCTTGTTTTAAACGAATTTGAAGCTCCTTTTCAGTAACCCAGGCTTTTGTCATAACTTCATGGGATTTTGCAGCATGAACCTTACGTAAAACAATGAGACTATAATACAATAATAATTTAAAAAATAGCATGTACCTTTTCGTTAAGCTTAATAGCTTCATGTTGTGCAATTTGAGCAGCTAATTCTTTATTTACGTAAGCTGCTTTTAGCTGTCTTTCCAGGTCTAGCAATTCATGAGAATTTGCTCTTAGTTGTTGCCTGTAAATAAATTTAGATATTCTATCACTTTAAAATATTCCATTAAGCATTTTTTTACTCACCTTAACTTGGCATCTTTAAATTCTTCTCTTTTTAAAGCTTCCAACTCCCTGGCCAAGTTATTAGCTTCATCTACTTTTCTTTCCCGTAATGCTCGTTCTTCTATTGCTTTTTGCCTTTTTACTACTTCTTCACATTCTCTTCTCTGTGTGTTGACAAATCTGTCGAAATTTCTATATTCATATTTGTCTCTGACATGGGTGAGTGCCATGGACTGAAAATCTTCAGGATCCATTACCTTAAAGTTATTTTTCATTGTTTTATAAAAAAAATAACAATAAGTAAAAAAACTAAGAGGAGTGTTAACTCAATAAACCTAAAAATGTGGGGCCAATTGGGGTCGAAAAACAGTATTTATTTTTTTATTTTTAAACGTTGTGGATACTGGAATTCTTTTGCCAATCTAGAATTAATTTAGAAATTCTATTTACCTTTTGAATATACTCTTCTGGGTATTCAGGTTTAGGTTTGTAATTTGGAGCGCCTCGAAATCCGAATTTGGCATCATTTTTCTCTTCCTGTACACAATTATAATCTTTAAGACATATACAGTCTGGAATTCTGGGAGAAGTAATTCCGTCACCCATTTTTTAAGTATAATTATTAAAAATTAAAATAATTATTCAAAATAAAACGTCAAACCGGTTGCCATAGCAAAACAAAACAAATAACAATAAACAATAACCTAATTTCTTCTTTCTTCATTTCTTCAATTTTGGTGATTCTCAAACTGGTCAATTTTACTATGTAGGGTATGTAGGTACTTCAGCATTACATATTTTAATGATTTTTCCTCGAGACTACTCAAACCAGGTTAGCAAAATAATAATAATGACGTCATAGTTAATGAGTGGTTAACTTTTCGAATTTTGACAAGCAATCGCGCATGACATGACATTTTACGAGTTGGCTGAGACTGACTTCTTCAGTGAACTCCCTATTAATTATATCATTTTCTTCCACATCCAGCTCTGTTACATTTTGTTGTGGTCTTCTTATATTTAAGAAATCATATCATGAGGACTAACAGGTGGACCAGTGCCACTTTTTATCTTGTTATCGATATATCCAATAAGGAATTCATCATCTATAATAAACAATGTTTGAGTCTAAGGATTTTTTATGAATTGTCTCGTTACCTTCACTAACAATAATCCTAAACAACGTTTCATTTACATAAACTTCGTATAAATATATAAATAACAGTAAAACCTAATAAAATCAGTAAAACAGGGCACTAATGACAACTGACAACATAGCTACTCTGAAAAATGCCTCAGCCAGATGGTTTGAAAAGTTGGTTAAGTATGACGTCATAGTTTGGAATACGTATCGATGAAATTAGAATGGTTAACTTTTATGTAACCCAGTTTGAGTGGTTAGCCTCGAGGAAAAATCATTTTTGAATATATTGCTAATGACTGTTAAAATTTAAAGTATTTATGCATTTATAATATAAAAGTAAATTAAATGCAGTAATGAACTTGCATGTATTTTAAAATAAGCATATATGATCTAGGGAGGGGGCATATCTCAACGTTAGAAAAAGTGAACCGATTTTGGAAACCATCCAGTGCTGCCAATGTCTGGATAATTATCCGATTTTCGGATAATTTCGTCCACCATTGGATAAATTTCGGATTGAACAATTTTTCGGATAAATCAGTATTCTATAGATGGATGTATATTTCCACTCAATAATATGATTTTCTTTCTTTGTAGTACCTACTCATTTAAATTTTTTTTACTTATTCATAACCTCCAACTTCAAAAACTCTTACATACCAAATTTGAATATAGTTTCGATTTCGATTTTAGTTTTTTATCAAAGATTAAACATTTATTATTTTTATACTTATAATCTCAGGCACTGTATGATATTAAAATCTTAATCAAAATATATAATTATAAGGAAGGAGAATTTCGCTTTCGCTTGGTGGAACGTAGTGGATTTTCCGTATGACGGATGCGCACTATTATTATACGCTTCCTTTAGATAAGCAGACTTAACCAAGTCGGTCACGAAAAACTGCTTCACATTCTAGAAATATCAAACGTCAAATTTGATTCTTATTTTCAAAGATAATCTAGACGCTTTAACCATTATTAATTATTACTTATACCGGTATAATTAGACTCGGAAAACGCGAATTATGTTGCTTGAAAAACAAAACGCGATGGAAAATTCGTCGAAAAGTGCGCGAACGCGAATGCTTGTGAAAAAAACATCAAACGGTAGTGCAATTATCGTCTAAATTCGAGTGTTAGTGTTAGACATTAAAAGTGAACAAAAAATCTACAAGGCAGCGGTAAGTGTTTAATATGAAATATTTTATAGTAAGTAATACCGATTTGAAAAAGTGTATATAAAGTAACAACAATAACTAGCTAAATACCCGTGCTTATATTACATAGAATGCTAATGCTACCTCTTAAATTGAAGCAGCACGCGGCGAATTTGAACCTTCTGAGTTGCGCAGTATTGTCCCTAGCAGATTGAATTTTCGAACAAGCAGTTTAAATTTACGTAGGACAGGGGCGGATTAAGCTTACATTTTTAATCATTTCATGTTATAGATGGATAAAACCATGAACAAATATAATGAAACAAACATTGTTTAATAATTATTATTTTCTATTATATGAATGCAGTCTTAATACCAGTATTAATGTTTTCCAAAATCATTTAATAGGATTGTTTACTTACTTGAAGTAGTTAATACCAGGTATTTTCCCTTTGTTGGGGCACTAAATTACCATCTTTTTATTTGCTATTATTACCGTAGTTATTTGTCCAAATAGGTAACCAAACTAAGAACTGTGCTTAATAAATCAAATTTGCACTAAGAAATCCACACTTAATACTTAATAATCACAAAGGAGAGCGGGAATATGAATACGGAATACGGATCTGGACGCTTGACATTGAAATCAACATGAAGCTTACAGTGTTGCCGCAGTATTTTGAAATGTAAGTAGATTTCCTGATTGTACGATTTTAATACAAATCAGGAAGTCTTCAACAACAATACCAAATTCATATATATTGGCATCACTGCAACTAAAAAATAGTTAAAGTGCGCATGAGCAGCATTGTCCGGTAACAACTCTTGGCACACTTTGGCCTATGGAAACTGCTATACCTTTAGCTATCTAGAACTATATTATATTATATATATATATATATCTGTGGCTTTGCTTGGTTTTTGCTATTTCTTCTTATTTTTACAATTTTTCCTTATTTTTCCATATTTTTCACTTTTTTCCAAATATTTCCATATTTTTCCTGATTTTCCTATATTTATCTCTAATTTTCCTATTTTTACCTCTCGCTCTTCAGATAAGAGAGGTATAGTAATCATGCTAAAAATTCGGTAGTGAGTTTTCAATGGATAAACACGTTTTGGGGTCCCTAGAATACGATTTTCATATTTTCCCGATGATGTCTGTGTGTGTTAGTGTGTGTGTTTGGATGGGTTGTAGTAACGATAACTCAAAAACTACTAAATAAAAAAATTTGAAATTTTGCATACAGGATTCTGATAGCCTAGATTAGATCTGATTAGATTTTGGTGCCAATCGGACAACCGCAAGTGGCAGTTGCTATAAGTGATGACGTCATTACTATACAAAACGGCAATAAAGTTTTACACATTTATTTTGTAAACACTATAGTTTTTTTTCGTATCATTAAAATTTTCAAAACTTTTGCCATTATTGCCAGATTTACAAAAAAGTAATTTTTTTCATACTTTTTTGTGTTAACCTGTAAATTTTTGATTTAAAAATGGCGAGAGGTCATGTACTGACCACATCAGATTTTTTCTATATTTTTCAATTTTTTTTATTATTTTTCAAATTTTTTTTCAATTTGTCGCAAATGTTCCTATTTTTCCCCTATTTTCTCTATTATTCGCTTTTTTCCCCACTTTTCCAGTTTCTTTATATTGTTTCCTGTTTTCCATTATTTTACCATATTTGTACTCATTTTTTCCTATTTTCACCAATGTTCCTTATTTTCACCTTTATTTTTCTATTCCTTCCCATTTGTTTCCCTATGTATTCTTTAATTTCCCCATTTTTGCATGTTTTTTTACCATCTTTTCTTATTTTTTCAATTCTTCCCGATTTTTCATTTTTTCTCTATTCTTCCCAAATTTCCCTATTTTGCTCTGTTTTTCCTCATTTTAATCTATTCTTTCACTATTTTTCCCAAATTTGCATTATTTGTTCCTAGTTTTCCCTATTTTTTTACATATTTTTCTGTATTTTTGCTATTTTTCCTTTATGGTTCTATTTCCTCCCTTTTTCCATTAGTTTTCCTATTTTTTTTCTGTTTCCTTATTTTCCCTATTTGTCCGTATTTTGTCCTATTTTCTTATTTATCCCTAATTTCCCCATTTTGACTTTGTTTTCTTATTTTTCCCAATTTGTGCCTATTTTTTCCAATTTTTCCCAAATTTCCCTATTTTTTCCAATGTTTCCCTGTTTTTTTATTCATATTTTTTCCAAATTTCACTGTTTTTCTTGTTTTACCCCATTTTTACTAGTTTTCATTATTTTTCACTATTTTTTCCAAATTTCCCTATTTTTTCCCATTTTTACCTCTCGCCCTTCAGATAAGAGAGGTATAGGAATCATGCTAAAAATTGGGTAGTGAGTTTTCAATGGATAAACACGTTTTGGGGTCCCTAGAATACGATTTTCATATTTTCCCGATGATGTCTGTGTGTGTGTTAGTGTGTGTGTTTGGATGGATGTTGTAGTAACGATAACTCAAAAACTACTGAATGAAAAAATTTGAAATTTTGCATACACGATTCTGATACCCTAGATTAGATCTGATTAGATTTTGGTGCCAATCTCACAACCGGAAGTGGCAGTTGCTATGGGTGATGACGCCATTATTATACAAAACGGCAATAAAGTTTTACACATATATTTTGTATACCCTATAAGTTTATTTTCGTCTCATTAAAATTTTCGAAACTTTTGCCATTGCTGCCAGATTTACAAAAAAATAATTTTTTTTCATACTTTTTTGTGTCAACCTGTAAATTTTTGATTCAAAAATGGCGAGAAGTCATGTGCTGGTCACATCAGATTTTTTTTTCTATTTTTCCAAAATTTCCATATTTTCCATATTTTTCTATTTTTGTTTGGTATTTTCACTTTTTTTCACTATTTTGTCAAAATTTCTCTACTTTTCACTACTTTGCCCTATTTGTTCCTATTCCTCCCAATTTTTCTACATTTTTCTTGCTGATCTAAAAAAGTAGTTTTAATTTGATAGTTTCAAATCTGATCTTTAAATAAAGGGATGTAATAGAATTATGTCATAATTGTTTATCTAGAATTTATTTCTTTTTAAAATAACTTATTTCTGTGATTTCTGCAATTTCCTTTATCTCAGATGGTTTAAAAATAAATTGCAATTTGGCAAAGATAAGGATTTAATAAAAAAACCGTAACCTGTATAATAATAGTTTATTAGTTATTATTTAAGTACTACTTTCTTAAACAATGGTGTAAATATATAAGTTTGTCCTAGTATTAGAAAGTTATTCATTTTATTTAACAGTTTTCTTTTTAGGGTTTGCAATTTGAATTTTTTCTGATTGCTCTTGTTTAGTTTTATATTTAAAAAATTGTTCCCATGGAGTGCTGAGATCGAATTTTCTAAATTCTTGGGCAAGTTCTATAGGTTCACATACAACTCTTTTCTTTTCATCATCGTATCGTACCTCACAATAACCCGAAAGAGGAAAATCTTTTCTAAATGGATTTCCTTGAAAACCATAATCGGTTAGAATTCTTCTTAAATCAGGATGATTAGCAAAAAAGACACCATACATGTCGAAAACTTCCCTCTCTGGCCAATTAGCTGAATTGTAAATGCCTAAAGAAACAATCATGATTGTAATATTTTCTATCTATTGGGTTTGGAAAGTAAAAACAATAACTGTGATGTAAAGAAAAAAAATTCCTGTCGGTAGGGTCGACAGGGGAGGTAGATTTCTATTGTCTAAATGTAAGCATCTTCCCACCCCACGATATGGTCAGATCGAAAAAAGTTTCAAACAAATAAATTTTATAATAATTAGGACATGAAAAAAGTCTAATGACATGTTTCAATATTTTTAAAAATAGCGGAGATATGAATTTTTTGAAATTTCAACCCCTTCCAGTTCCATCCCCTTAGGTCCGATTAAAAAAAGTTTCAGACAAATTAATTTTATAATAATTAGAACATAAAAAAAGTTTTATGAACTGTTTCAATATTTTTGAAAATAGCGGAGATATAAATTTTTTGAAATTTCAACCCCCTTCAGTTCCATCCCCGTGGGTCGGATGAAAAAAAGTTTCAGACAAATTAATTTTATAATAATTAGAATACAAAAAAAGTCTTGTGACCTGTTTCTATATTTTTGAAAATGGTGGAGATATAAATTTTTTTAAATTTCAACCCCACCCAGGTCCATCCCCGTGTGTCAGATGAAAAAAAGTTTCAGATAAATTAATTTCATAATAATCAGAGCATAAAAAAGTCTAATGGTCTTTTTTAATGTTTTCAAAAATAGCGGAGATCTAATTTTTTTGAGATTTCAACCCCCTGAAATTCTCACCCCCTTAGAGGTAGAATGCCCATTTGTAATACGCAACGAATTACTGCCCCAAAGAATTTTTGTACCAAATTTGGTGCCGATTGGACAAAAATTCCGACCTCTATCGTGCCGGAACGGAATGTCTACACATATATACCGATAATTTTTTTTTTTTACTGATTCTTATTCAGAAGGTCACAAAAGGCGTAGCGCCCCTATGCCCGGTTCTGGGTCCCGTCATTGAATCGATTACAATAGGTAGATTCCATATATGGAAATCTACCTAAAATGGGATTAATAATAATAAAACACAGAATCTGCAAATGTGTTTCAAATAGATCATAAATCTCTCAAATGTCGTAGAATAAATAACATACAAAATTATTATTTAGAAAATAAATAAAAATGAATATTCATGGAGGTACGTAATATTTTAGTAGTTACATAAACTTTACCTGAAACTGAGTCTAAAGGTGTCAACTCATCAGCATATGTCTTGACTTTTAATCTTGCATTATATCTATAAGAAATCATCATGTAAATAATTTCAAATCTGTAAGGTCTATTAGGAACATCTATTGCTGTGACGTCAAGTAAAGATTCAAATTGACAATTATGGTGGTCCTTTAAAAATTGCATAACACAGAGAATTCCATCTGGTACTACCATAATATCTAATTCATCTATAAAAATCAGTGGATTATAAAAGAAATATGATAAATTGTTGTGATTTTAATTTTGAATTACATTACTTAAGTCGCCACCATATGGGAAACTTTTATAAGATTGTATGTGTGTCCGTCCGTATGTAGTTGTCGCGATCGATTACTTTAAGGTTTTTTCTATGTGTTTGTTATTATAACGGGCCTTAGCGACATGTAAACAAAACTCAAACCATGCAGAATCGGTTCGTTTTCAGTGCTAAGGGGCACAGTAAAATGATTATATAATCAATTTACTGTGTAAGGGCCCCAAGGGGCATAGCTTCGCCTCCTTTGACTCAAGGCCACCAAAAACACATCGGGCGACGCCCAAAAGTAAGAACATGTCGACAAAAAATACCGGAGGGAAGCAAGTCAAACCGTTCGGCTGATACTGAAAAAAGGAAAATAAACGACAAATATTGATCACCGTCCAATGACTTTGAATGAATGCCACGTTTGATGGAAAAATAGAAAAAAATACTAGAAAATAAAAAAAAATAGGAAAAAACAGGAAGAAATATATTTATTTTCCTATTTTTTCTTCGGCTCGCTCCTTTGTTAGACTTTTATGTAAAAAATCGAAAAATAGCTCTATTTGATCCCCCTGGGCCACAACGTTAGGGTCTGAGGATTAAGATTATCATACTTGGGGAATGATTATAAATTATTCAAAAACATTAATCCTAATTTTATTGAAAAATAAATTTAATTACAAATTATATACAATCATACAAATATTAACAAAGAAATTACAACACTCGCAAATTTTTAAAAGCCGGAATTTTCATTAAAGTGCTTAAGACATGACTTTTGTGGTTGACGGTTAGAGAATTACCCAACTAAAATGTGCTTGTATTCTAATAAATTGGGTGTAAAAATTGTTATCCCGTTAATGGTAAGTAATCATACCCTCTAGTCCAATTTTTTTTTGCACAGAACAGGGTAGAGCGCCATAAAACGTAATTATTTGTTTTTGGACGAGAACTCGCCTAAACTAAAAATATTCGGTTTTTAAAATAATTATCAGAAGAACACGTCAAATTTGTCTAGAGAAAAAAGCTGATAGTCGTATCACTTTTACTAAAAAGAATTATAAAAAAAGGCCACAGGCGCTCTCTAAAGAATTAACTACAGAATCGATAACTTTTTTGTGAGATTAATATTCAGTGAAGCTGAAGTGATCTATTTTTAAATTAATATGTCTCCTAGAAATTTAGTTGGATGAAGCAGCATTAGAAGTGATAATGGAAAAGGTATGTTCTAAGTTTTTTCTAAACTAGAAAGCATGATATAACAAGTTAATAAAGACATAAAGAAACTTATATCTGATAGCCTTACAAAAACCAAAAATCTTGCATTACAAAATCAGAAAAATATTGTGATGATTAACTCTCAATTAGATGAATTTCAACAGTTAAGCAAGAAAAAATCACTAAAGGTGAATTTCCACTCCGCGATTTGCCATCGCAAGATTTGGCGATTTTAATCTGCGCATGCGCGAAGGTTGCGATGTTGAAAAACCCGTTTCCATAAAATCGCGGAAATGGGCGATAATGTTACTAAATATAACTAGGGATTTTAGTATTTTTTAGTGCGTTCTTCAGATCTTCTGTTTTTGACAACTGTCAAACTTTTTTCGTGTTTTCATCAATTTGATTACTCTACGCGTATTTTATAATAATAATTGATATTACTTGCATTGTTTGTGACAATGACTCCTGAGGAATATGTTCTGTACATGAACATAGGCAAAAGGATGTTGTATTTTGAATATACATTCGAAACGAAATGAAGAAAAGTGCTAAAAGGAAATATAAATTTGTAAGGGACATATTCCAACGAAGAAGCCAACACCTTAACAAAGGAAATGAGTTTAAATGACCAGAGCAAGCTTTATAATTACTTAAGGATGTCCCGAACAACCTTTGACAATTTGTTGGTTAAAGTTCCGTGAAGACTTCGCAGGACATTTTCAAATTTGTAACCTCAAAATGCTCGCGATATCGCGAATAATTTGGGTTAACGTCAAATTTTCTGCGATGTCGCAGCTTTCTACCGAATTACTATACGTCCAGAAAAACATTAATTCGGCGCGCATGCGCAGTTTAAAATTGCCAAATCCTGCGATGGCAAATCGCGGAGTGGAAATTCACCTTAAGACTTACTTAACTTAAAGAGTCTGAAGAACTCTTAGATGATGTCTTATAAACTTGATCAATGTTACCTTAAAAGTTAAATGTAACTCTTGATCTTATTGCCAATTTCTGAATTGTGCTCAATAAATTTTACGATTATTCCAAGCTGTTGGATTTTTCTGAGCCAAACATGCCTCAGATGAAATCTATATCCCACTGTTTGCAGGGACGTGCCGTCCATGGGTGTAAAGGTGTGCAAGGCACACGGGCGGCCACTTAATGGGGCGGCCGCGCAAGCCTCAAAGTCAAAACAAACACGAAAATGCCGCGTATACTAAGTACATCAATCATCAACAAGAATAAAATAAAAACATCACAAAATACTAAAGATAAATCCAAGAGCATTTTATGTACCTTGTTCAGTTCATACTTTAAATTTAGTAATAAACGACGCTGCTAAAGTTTCTTTCGAAATTTCCATGTTTTTTGATATTGTTCAAGAACTCTATGTATTTTTTTCATCATCAACCAAAAGATGGTCGGTATTAAAATTATATGTTTCGGACTTTAATTTAAAACCACTCAGCAACACACGTTGGTCGAATCGAATCGATGCCATAAAACCTCTGCGGTATCAGATTGTTAAGATCTATGATGACTACCAAAATTCAAAGTTTTAGTTTTTTGTGTTCAATATATAGTCATTTGGTACAACATATTATAAATTATCTAAGTAAAATAATTTAATAAAATATTTTTTAACTCTGAGGTCAGATTTTGGTGAAATTCTTGTTGATATTCACGATCTAGCTGAAGATCTTGATGTCAAACCAAACTTTCCAGCTCCTCAAACTGTTCGAAAAAGGAAAAGACAGAACAGTTGACTGTGAACATGATCCAAAAAATTATTTTTAAGTTAATGGTTTCCCACTATATTGGATCAAATATTATCATCTCTTCAAGAACGATTTAAGGGGTTGGAAAGTTTCAAAACCCTAAGTTAATTATGCAATATATAATAAAGAATCAATTGATACCTACTTTTCATAATATTTCAATTGTTCTTAGAATTTTACTTACATTTTCAGTGTCAGTTGCCTCGGAAGAAAGATCATTTTCTAAAGTCAAAATTATCAAAAATTATTTAAGATCTACTATGTTACAATAATTGCTATAGAAAGTGATGTTATGCGTATTTCCTAAACTTAGACGAATTGATAAGAAATTTTGCTGCAAAGAGAGCAAGAAAAGTTGATTTTATTTGAAATTTATATTTCGAATATCATATCTGTTTATTTGCTTTTATCCTTAATATTCTGTTATATAGATTTTGTTTTGTGTTTATATATTTTGTTTTAAATTTGTGTTTTCATTGTAGAGCTCCGTATAAATAGGATGTATGAAAATAAAATTAGACCTTCTTATCTTTTCCTCATATTTTTTGAAATAGGGGCGCAATATTGAAATTTGCACACGGGCGTCCAAATGTCACGGCACGCCCCTGACTGTTTATATTTTTTTCCAAATCAAACTAACCGCATTGTGCATTCTTCTTTCAAAATCGATGACGATTTTTTTTTTGGTGAAAAACCTAAATTCAGTTGCTTATATTTTTCTCTTATTGTCCTAAAAGTACTTTTATACGTATCACTTTTTTAACTGGTAAAAGACAAAAAACCCGTGGTATGTAATGTCCATTTATAAAAACGTGGATGGTAAAGAGTTGTAAAATATCGCAGGTATCGTGGCCCATTTGAACAGGCCACGGGGAAGAGATAATCCTCAAACCTTCAAAAAAGATAATTTTCAGGTAACAGTGGCCCAGTTGACTTACGCCCGACCCATTTACACCCGGCCGTTATGCCGTATGTACTTATTCTATTGGTACTTAGCGCATTCGGGCTCCCTACCCCATATCTCAGGGTACAGATTTTTCAAAATGGGCCAAATTTAAAGAAAATCCCTCGAGCCGTTTTTGAGATGGAGCATAAACAAAACTGTATTAATATATCAAGTTATGTTACAATTTTGTAACCAACTTTTTTAGAAAATGCTTTTTTGATATGGGTAGAATAAACTAATGCAAAAAATTAATCTTATTAGGTACATACCTGTAGATGTGATTTGAATTTTTTGAATATATTTTGGAATACATTCAATTACAAATTTTCCAAAAATCTTGAGTTGGTTTCTGCATCCGTCTTTTTGAGAAATAGTGGCAACTTTTTTAGTGTAATTTCTAATTGTCAAGTTTTTGATACCGAGATAACTGTATAAAATATGAATTCTCTTATTAAAGATTTTCATTAACATAATCCAATTATACAATACAATTATTAAAAGTTGACAGCTTTGATAAATATTAATTTTTTAAGCGAAAGTCAAAACGACACATAATATTTTTTTGTACGTCTGCCATTTTGTACACTTGAAAATGATTTGTGTTCGTTTATACAGTGCGACTCAAAAAGTCTGCACCATATGTGAAACATTTTTATTATTCATTTGACGGAAAATTTTATTCTTGATAAAACTGCTATGTCAAGCGTCAAAAAATAGGAATTTTGACCCTTATTTTTGAAAATATCAAAAAAAAATATTTATGAAAGCTGTTTAGAATTAAAAATTACACTCAGATCTAAAATCACAGCCTCTTACCCAAAAAATCAATTTTTTTAGGTTTTTAACCTATAGCTCAAAATAATATCATTTCGGATGCACTTAAGGGGCCTTCCTTCAATCATTATAATACATTTTGGTTAAAAAAATTTAGTTTTTTTCGTTATTTTCACACCATTCTCGGCCTTTTTTTAAAATTTTTATGATTTTTGGTTTTTTCTGGGTGCAAAGTTGAAATTTCACGCTGTAGACATGTACATAAAAACTACCATTATCATTTAATTGAAAAAATAGGTAAAACAAATTATACCCAAACGTTTTTAGTGCCAAAATGTAATGTATTTACGTTAAAAAATATTTTTTAATTTAACGGCGTAAAATAAAAATTACAAAATAATGCTTATTAATCTTTAAGGTGTAAAATCAAACCTAAACTAAACAAGATTAAGCTTTTTAAAATTGAAATAAAAACAAAGAATATAATAATTACAACCCGCAGTCAATAAGTTGAAATCCCCCCCTATAATAATTACAAAAATAAGAGTAAGATTAATATTTTTTGCCCTCCCTGTAACCATTTAGAAATTTGAAAGTTTGACGCTTGAAATTGCAGTTTTACGTAATGCACCAACCTTTATCAAGAATAAAATTTTCTGTCAAATGAATAATAAAATTTTTTTCCATATGGTGCAGACTTTTTGAGTCGCACTGTATATTGATTGTTAATAAAAATACTGTTATTACCCTGCTTGTCTGATCTTCAAATGTCGCAGTGTTGCCGAACTCTAATTAAAACTAGGCAGTTATGAATATATAACACTAGTGATGTGGGTTTGGCAAATGCCCAGTGAGCAGAACATTTATAAATGGGCTTTTCAGCGGACATTTGCCCAAAGCAATTTTAAGCGCCCAAAATCTGGGTATTTATAAAAAAAATCGGTTGTGTCGCCCCAAAACTTTCCCGACGAGTATCCACGAATACTTTTTCAGATATTAAATGTTAAAGTTTCAACTTTAGACATTTTTTTTATTTTTGACAGGTGACAGTTGGAGAAAAAATTTTGACTGTTCTGAATAGAGTTTTTCTATGGCTTTCAAATGATATATCGCATGTCCAATTCCGTGACATATTGCATCTGTCATTTTTTGATAGTGGTACTTCCGTTTGACAGATGTCGTACAAAAACTAATGGGTTCTTCCGACGGGTAACCCAAACCAATATACCAAATTTCAGCTCAATCGGATTAAACGTGTGGCCTCTATCGTGGAAGAATACACACAGACAGACAGACTTCCATCTGGAAATGGCCTTAATCGTCTAGGGGCACCCGAAAATGGATATTTCCGTTTTTATCTCGAATTTTTTTTTAGCTCGTTCACAATACTTTCCCTTCTAGGAGGTGGGTGGGGAAAGTAAAAGTATTGTTCCATTAATAAACTTGAAGTGTCTGAATATTGCTAATAATCATTATCATCTAAATGTGAATTCTGTACATCTTTGTTTGTGACACAGCAAAGAACAAAGGATTAAATGCTATTGAAGTTAAAAAAAAATAGCACATTACAGGGATAAACAAGGAATTTGTTCCAGATAATTTGTGTGGAAAGGAATGGGTATTAAGGAAAAGAATATTTATCTTGTAACTCCTTTTACTGTGGTGACGAGGATTAAGAGGAACTGGCAGAAGTTGCAATAAAAACTATTGGGGCATCTGTTACATATACTGCCACCAAGCAAACCTTTAGCACTTTTGGTTGGATACATAGCAAGAAAAGAAACAGGACAGCCAACTTAACTTATCTAGTACAATTAGAAGTTGATGAGTAAGTCTGACAAAATAACTGAAGAGACACTAGAGACTAATACAGAATAAGGAGAAAAAACCCAACATCCAGTAAAGAACGGAATTATAGACCTAGAGGAGGATTCAGAATTATAATTGTCAGAAGAATCTGAGCCAGAACTACTTGACAGTTCATCATAAAAAAGTGGTAAAGAGTTTACAGAAGAAAGTGATTAAGATACACAAACACAACACAGCGAATTATAATTAATTTTAACCGGATTTGCTTCATTTTTCTCCAGTTAATATAGTATAATTCATGTATTCAGTACTAGTTCCACTGTCAGTAAATTTTTAAGAGATAAATTACCAGGTATTTATGGGTTTTGGGCATTTGGCTGGACATTTATCCCGACTTATAAATGCCCAGGCATTTCACATCACTATATAATACGATTTTTTTTATTATTAAAAATAAATAAAAACAGATAGATACTCTCAAGTATTTAAGGAATCACTAATACTATCCAGAACATAATCTTCTAGGTAGTTTAATAGAAATATCGGTGCTTTTCTAGATTGTATAATGAGGATTACTTGAAGATCAATTTAAAACTATAATTGCTGATCTCGAGTCATAAAGCACTGATTTTTCTTCTCCTTTACTAGAATAGGCATTATTACTCTCAGTTTCACTAAATAAAGTTTCTAAAGTCAATACATTATCTTCCTCATTTTCCATATTAACACTAGAAGTTTCATTCAATTTTTTTTCAATATTGTTTGAAGGATTATCAACTGTATTTGATATTGGGAGTGTATATTCATACATTATTGTGAATAATTTTTTCAGCTTGAGCAGCCTTTCTGCAATCATTGTAAAGTTTGTTTAGTGACCCCTCAGCCCTACGCCTTCACTATCGCTTGTCTTAGAAGCATATATAAACTAGATGAGACATACAATGTTCATCTAAAGTGAATGTCTTATATAACTTCAACAATCAGATCAAATGTTATGCCAGTTTTGATTTTGACACATCTCGCGATATTGTGAGAAACAGCAACAGTTTATATTGAACTTAGTTGATTATTCCCAAGGGGAAAAAGATGCCGGAAAGATTCTTTTGCCCTTGAGTGCAGTTTTTGAGGTAAAATCGTAAATAGTAGAAGAAAATAGTTACCTACCTATTATCTGTTTTTATGATGCTCTATGTATTTAGTATTTATTAAATTATTTTCCATATAAATTAGAATAAGTTTCTGTTCAGGTACATAATAGATAAAAAAAGTTTTTTTGGTTCACCCAAGAACTTATCGTTATGAAAACCTAGCTAAAGAAAAAATATAACCTTTGTCTAAAATGTCTAAAAACCGTGGTGTATCCACTGATTCGATTTTGATTCGAACTCCTTGGGTGTACCACCTGTTGAGTTCAATAGAACTTACCAGAATTCTGTAAGATGGCGTTGTTTAGAATTGTAAGGATACTTTTCGTCAAATAGGGCCGTTCTGTATTTTGTGCGGACAGTGTAAAGCTGCAGATTCGAGTAATTGTTTGTATTCAGTACCCAGAATATAAATATGCACTGTGTGATCTGTGCTTACAGTTTGCTATGACCGATGTATGCGCCATCTGAAATTTCAAATCTGAAACTAGTAATCTCTCAAAAATTAGTCAAAATCAAGTAGGTAAAGATCTCTCGGTTTGATCCAAACTTTTACAGGTATAAGTGGAAACACCAGGGTTTTTAGACATTTTATTTGGGTCTGCTCTCAGTGCTACCAACATCGCAAAAATTTTTGAGATATTCAAAACCTCTCTTCAAAAACTCTGCTCTAAAAGAACTTATTTGAAGATGTTCCGGAATGGTTTGGATGTTAAAATTGAGAAAATGTGTCGTTTTTATGGATCTAAAAGTGTGCAAAATCTTATGACCGACAGCATGGGACCCAGAAAAGCATAACCTCCCTTTTAAAAAATTTCAAAATAAAAAAAGACCAGAGTCGTTGCAATGACATTTCCGTTGCCCGTCATAATTTGACGAAAGTAGATATTGCCACTTTGTTACAAAGTACCAATATTAACAGAAATTATTCTGTAATGTATTTTTTCTGCATCCGTCACGAAAATTAAACTTAGATTTATTAGAGCGAAAATATAAATTTACACAAACTTTACAGTAAAACTTTCTGTACGATTTTTTTTACTTTCGGAAGGATTTTTTGTACTTTCGAGACGATTTTTAAAATCTATGTAGGCGATTTTTGGAATGAATTTGACTTGATTTTTATTTTGACAACACTTGTCAAAAAATTGAATATTACTAATGTCACTTTCGGAACTTGTTACGTAAATAACTATTTGTTGAGTTTGCTCTTGTGTTTATTTGTTGCGGTTGTAGCGATTTGTATTTTCGAAAAAAATTGTTGTAAAAGAAAAGTTTGTTCGTTATGGTGTCTAGATGTGCAGGAAACTAATTTTGATTTTTTTTTTGAAGATGTTTTGTCAGTAGGCGGGAACAGATGAACCATTTGTAATAAATGCACATTTTTTTTCAATTTTATTTTATTTTTTAAATAATATATACATGACTAGTAAAACAAAATATACAAATTCAACGATATCCTTATAACTAATAATACAAAACCAAAGAAGACCTTTAATTTTAAATATACCTACAATTATTCTTCTATTTAATTCAAAATATGAAAAAGACGAAAATTTAACAAAAATCAAATTAAAACATTACTTTAAAAAGGCTACTTCTATATAATAGTAATAGTAATACTCTCTATATTTCAACCTCTTATGGATGAACCGTAAAAGCCAATGCTAACGCGAGGAAGGGATATTTAACAGGTTTTATTATTTTTTTAATAATGATAAATAGATAATAATAAATAAGTATCAAAGTTTTTTAAAAAACGTATCCCTTGCATAAATTATTTAAATTCAATGAAAATTAATTGTATTAAAAAAAACACTAAAGTAATTATCATTTTTGTATCTCGATGAGTCAAGGTTCGCATTTTAATTATTAGGCCATCTTTGATAATTATTCAGTCAAGCAGCATTGATAAAAATGGATAACAACAATAATAAGAGGTAGATTATTTTTAGTGTATAAACAAATATTAATAAATAATATATGTTCGTAATTTGTTGGAATTTATGTAAATTATAATAGTCTTGAATTCTAAATTTATATTTCATTGTCTTTTATCTCTTTCCTTACTAATTTTATGCATACACACATTAATATTTTGTACATAAAATTAACTTCTAGAGTACAAAGCTGCACATAAGCGTAATTGGAAATCCTTATATAATAATTTACCCCCTAAGGGTACTCTACTTAAAAACATACTAGGAGACATCAAACATAAAGCCTTGCCATTCATAAGGAACCTCGAGGAAGGAACTTGAGGAAGATTGTGGAGTGACGTTATTTGGTGTAACCAATATGCTACATTTTCTCTTGTCCATTGTCGGGGATCTAGAAAAAAATAAAACAAAATTAGATTTAAATTCATTTTAATACAAATAAAAAATTAAAAAAAAGAGAGTAAGTCTTTGAAACTATACACTCTGACCATTACCATAGATGTTTCATCCTTATCGGAATCATCAGTGGTATTGTCGGAATGCATAGTTACAAAAACCCACTCCCAAGTATTTATAAGTGCTTAAAAAATGATAGATAGTCACGACATCTATCGTAGGTTGATGGGTACCAATCGGACACAGCCACTTATTAGGTGAAATCCTATGTAAAAGCGACTGATTAGGTACAACTTGGCGCCGATAGATAACACCCATTGTTCTTATGCCACCAAGAAAAACTCAAAAAGTTAAGATAGGGACATTTAAGCCGATTTATATCGTTTGGCCGAAGCAATCACTTAAACTTGAAAAAACGCGATTTTCAATTGTCTATGACTTCAAAACTATTCATTTTATAATGTAGGTGTATAATATAAGGTTATTGAAATCAGCTTATCAGGACGAATCTAAAAATTAAAAAAAATATAGGGTGTTCCATTTAAAAATGCACAGTGTGTCCACTTAAGTTCGCAACATATGGGAAACTTTTTTATTATTAGTTTTACGAAAAAATGTTATGTTCATAAAAAGTTGTGCAAGGTCTAAAACCCAAAATGCATCCATCAGATAATACATTTTTTGAGTCGTATATGAAGTGCGTCAAAAAATATAAATTTTGCTCAAGAGTAAAGTACGATTATTTAAAAAGATATAGAAAAAGGATGTTTATAAAATTTCATCAGAAACAATATTTACACAATTTATTAGCCTTTGGTTAAAATTATAAATTTAATCTAGTTTAATATGCTCAGCTCATTTTTTACATAGACTTTTAAAAGATACACAACTACGTGTTTTCTTTCTGCAAAATTAGTGTTTTACTCTGTAATGGCATATTAAACTAGGTTAATTCTATTATTTCAATTAACTTTGCTACAGGAAAAAAATTTGTTTTGAAATAGGGGGCGATGATTTTAGATTTAGAGGTAAATATTTTTTCTAAACAAGTTTTCTAAATAACATTTTTCTTTATTTTTTAAAATCAGCGTACTTTACTTTTGAGCCAAATTTATATTTTTTGACGCACCTTGTTTACGGGTAAAAAATTTATTATTTGATAGTTGTATTTTAGACAATGCAGAACTTTTTATGAAGAATAACTTTTTTTGGTAAAATTAATAATAAAACCACCCTGTATATTTATAAATATTGTTAAAATGTAGCTCTTATTGACATGAATATATATGCATATAACATTTTTTTTAATTGATATGGTTTAGGCACTAAATTCCGTGCCGCTTGTGCTACCCCACCCTGTATAACTTAATAGGAGTATATTGCATACATTTTTATGAGTTTTGAACTTTATAAACGAAGTTTATTGTTAAAAAAGGTGTGATTTTTTAAAGAATTTATTAATGGTAATTGGTATATAATTTATTATAAATCAACAATTGTGAAATATAGTCTTATTTTTATTTGTTTTTGGGCACATCATTATTTCATTATTATTATGAAAATAAAAAAAATAAAAAAATTTTGGAAATGATATAAAAAAATTAAGTCATAAAAGTTTTAAATTTTTTTTAATTAATCAAGTAAGAAAAGTTTAATTTGGGAGAAAAAAAAACAGATGAAAAAAATATAAAACAGACGTCAGAAAAAATTTATAGATTGTCAATATGTTTTATATATAAAAAAACATTTTGAATTCTGTAAAAAAAAATAAAACTGAAAATTATATACCAGAGGATGAATTTTATTTTATAAATTCAAATAATTAAAAAAAAAAATAAAAAGGTAAAAATAAAAAAAACTTAAATGTCACTAAAGAAGAAATTTAAAGTAAAAAATAGGTTAATACTGGGCAAAATTGGAATATATAAAAGAAACGTAAGAAATGGTTATTTGATATTAAAGAAAATTAGGAGTGTAGAAAACTATTACCCAGCTTTAGAAGCAAAAGAAAACAAAAAAAAGAAGAGGAATATACAGGATAAACATAATTTAATACATTTTGATAATTTTTGTAAGGTTTATTATTGAGATAATTTCATTACAATATAAAGTCACCCTGTATTATAGTGTTATAGATATGAAGTTGATTAAATAGGAAAAAAGATGTGTATTTGCAAGACGAATTTATTGTTTTTTCAAAATTAAAATATCAGGTCCGGTTTCCGAGATATATGGAAAAACCGAAATTGACGATTTTCGTTTTATTTAATTAACATTTTAATTTTTAAGTCTATTGAACTTTTTTATTAAAGGAAAAATAGCGCTTAACATAGCATATCCAATTTTTTAAAACAAAGTTTCGTCTTTGAAGTGCCAACCGCAACTATTTTTTTTAAATACGGATCTGTACGTTTTATTTCATTTTTCAATTTCCATTTTTTCTCTATCCAACCATGTAGAACACTTAATACATTTATTAGATTTTGACAATGAACTGTACTTTAGGAATTTTGCTAAGTACGGTCCTGTTCCATTTTCACTGAAATATTATTATATATTTGAATAAAATTAATTAAAAATTGATTATACTTTGATCTTATTGCCCTAAGTACTTATACTTAATTTCTATTAAATTAAAATTTCCTAAATAATTACAATCAGAAAAAAGGGCTACCCTAAACTATTTTTTCTGATTGTACTTAATTAGGAAAGTAAGCTCCAAAGTATAATCAATTTTTAATTAATTTTATTCAAATAGTTATTAATATTTCAGTGAAAATGGAACAGGACCTTACTTAGCTAAAATAGTTTAGGGTAGCCCTTTTTTCTGATTGTAATTATTTTGGAAAATTTAATTTAATAGAAATTAAGTATACTTAGGGCGATAAGATCAAAGTATAATCAATTTTTAATTAATTTTATTCAAAAAATATTCATATTTCAGCGAAAATGGAACAGGGCCCTACTTAGCAAAATTCTTAAATTAGAGTTCATTGTCAAAATCTAATAAAAATATTGAGTGTTCTACATGGTTGGATATAGAAAGAAGTGGAGATTTCAAAAATAAAATGAAACGCCCGTATTTAAAAAAATCGGCTGTGTCACCCCAGAAATTTTCCGGCTCGGCTGTAGAGAATAGGATTATTTTAATTACAAAATACCAAGCATTGCATTAATTTTTGGAACAAATTTTAGGTGGTGAATACGTCTACCGAATTGATATTTTAATGTTGATAATGACATAAGCGGGCGCATGAGCACATTATAGTATAGCACACTGCTACAATTAGTATATCCTAAAATCATGGGTGAAAACTATTGGGAATTCGGTAAAAAGGTTGATACAACTTTGCAGTAGAACATTTTGTATTGTTTGTATTCAAAGTAAAAAGAAAAAAAGACGAAAACCTAAATGCGTATGTTTTTCGCCCTCTAGCGGCGAAATTATGGGGAATTCGAAAAATGTTAAAAGTTAAAGGAAATTTGGTGCTGTACAACTTTATACTAGAAAATTTAGCACTAAAATGCATTGGTTATCCTCAAAATTTTTAAAAACTACGTTAAAACCATATGTACATCTTTTGCGCGCCCTCTAGTGGCGCAGCTATTGAAAATTCTATAAAGTTTGATACAAAAATTTTGCAAAGTATATTGTTTGTCCATAAAATTAAAAAAAAGACAAAAAATTCGAGGCACACACCAACCCTTCATACCAAATTTCAGCTTGATTGGTCAAACGGTTCGGAAGATTACACACAGACACACAGACAGAACAAAATGGATATTTCCATCGATATCTCGAATATTTTTTTGCTCGTTCACTATACTTTCCCTTTGATGGGCCGGGAAAAGTAAAAATAGTTGAAGGTGGCACTTTAAGCGATATTTGAAACAGGTGTTTTTTCATGTCCTAATTATTATAAAATTAATTTGGCTGAAATTTTTTTTCATCCGACCATATTGTCGGATATGGGAGGATGAAAAATCTCAAATTTAGACAAGAGAAATCTACCTTCATCTGTCGATCCCGCCGATCCAAATTTTTTGTCTTCATATTTTTCACTTTTTTACCACTTTTTCCTCTCTTTTCTCTTAAGAAAATAACACTTTTTCCATCAATTTTCTTTTCAAATTTTGCACTTTTTTAGTACCTTTTTCCCTCTTTTCCCTTGAAAATTTTCCCCCTTTTTTCTTAAAAAAAATGATACTTTTTCAATAATTTCAGTTGGATTGGTTGGTTATTTTGAGGAATTTAGAACCCTAATTATAATCCTATTGGGGGTGAGTAGAAAGCCAACGAATTACAGTAATTTTTTTTGTTTAAAAATCAATTGTAAAATATTTTTTCATACGATGCAAACTTTTAAATATGAAAATTGAACTATTATTAAAAACCTACTTCAATAAATCACTTTCTTATAGAAAAACGATTGCTTACCTCTTGGCAACTCGTCCTCATTATTATAATGTGAATTTTGCAAGTGGGAATGTGAACGTGATTGTAGAATCCTATAATCAGGCACCCTATCCCATTCCGGCTGTATGCCGTACCTGACAGGTGCCTCGGCAGCTTGTAGGGCCATCTTTAATTTTCTATCGTAGTAGCCTATTTTGGTAAAGTTACACGTGAGCACCTGCAAATGAAAGATAAATATTAAAATATTTGTTTAACGGATTAAATGTGTGAAATAATAAAGGAACTCTCTAACTTCTAAACGGGAGAGTGACGTCGATGTTTGGATTGGATAGGTATATCGATTTTGAGAAGGCAGGGACGGGTTTATTAAAGAGACGTTAAGATAATTATAATTATTTTTAAACATTTATTAAATAGTAATTACTTAATTTAAATGTATATTTTATATTGCTGGATAAATTTCACTGGAATATTATCCAGTAAGTACAAACTAATTCATATTTCTTTTAAAATTAATAATATTAATCTTTCAGTTCATACTAATGTCTATTATTGTATATTATAATATTTTATTAAAATCAACACAATATTATTCCGTCTTTCTTTTTTCTGTCTACTTGCCAAATACTGTTATCAAAAATAAAATACATAAGCGACTGTTGCTATGCAAGCTTATCTTTCATATTATCCCATCATTATAAAAGACCAAAAATATAGATATATTTCTTCCCGCTACGATGCTTAATTCAAGGCTATTTACATACCACGTCACATGTCTCCTACCAATAAAAAACCACCAGCCCTCCTCACCGTTAAAATTCAGAGCACACACAATCTCTCGCATCCAGACAGTGAATCAATTCATGCATTTACTAGAGCAAAAAAGTTTCTTCAAATTAGTAACATGGTGCGTAATTAACCGCACCCAAAAGTTTTCTGATTTTTCATAAGAAAAAATGTATATAGATATAAAAATCAATAAAAAGTAATTAATATATTTTGAAAGTGGCGCTGCTTTTTGACCAATAATTGACGTTTTACTTTCTACAGCATTGCCAAGACTCTAGCTTTGTTCGTTTGTAGAAAAATTTGACATACTTCGTTCCTTCTTTTAATCATAACAAATGAGAAAACGAGAGTTGCCAGTTTTATCGATATGGCAACATAGCCAAATATAATCTGTTTCAATTAGGCCACGTCATAAGCCACTATAGCCCCGATATTCAAATTTCAAGAATTAATTACAGCCGCACGATCGGTCTCAGAAGGGCTGGACCCGGTGAAATGTGTTATGGTGGGCCAAAATTATAAAATAAAAATATAAAAAAAATCACTGGATGAGTCCATTGGACGCGTCAAGCTGCTTGAAGTTTAGGGGCGCGTCGCGTAAGTGAGAACCGCTACATAGGAAACCACGAAAACTGATTCAAGCGATATTTTAGGTTTGTTCGACTTGTCAAATTCAAAACAGTTATAAAATATTTATAAACTACGCAGAAATGTCTGTGCACTCATTTGAAATGGGATTGTTTTTAATTTCAAAATATGAGACAAACGCGAAGGCCTAAAAATTTTCTGTCTTGGCTGATTGCTTGTTGACAAGTGACAATTGATAAGCAAGTATAAGAGAACTAGGGAAAGAAAAAGTCTGTTGTCTGTGTTATTTTGTTTGATTATGTTCAGTTGCTGTATCACATTTTTTACTGTATACTTTGGATAATGAAAGTAATCCATTATCAAGTTGAAATGAAAAGTTTAATACTGGAACTCGATGAAGAACTTATCATTGATATTCATTATATTTGAATTTTATTAATACGATAGAGAAACAATAACTGTGGGGCTTGTGCAATCTAAACAGTTCTGATTTTGGTTTAAAAAACGCAAACATGATCTAAACTAGTTCAAAAAAGTTCACAACATAACGCGAACGCAAACTCCTCACTATTTTGTACCGGTTCTGGTCACAAATCTTACAAACCCTAGATGAAGTCAAGCAGAGTAAATCACGCCGAAGCTTATATGATAACCGGCCATAAGAGTTCGGATTTGTATTACGGCGGAGATGTGACGTCACACGCACCACAATCCGCGCTAAAAAGCAACGACTTTAATATTATATTTATACGTTATTTCTTGACCGATTATAAAAAAAACATATTATAATATCACTACCATGAAACCACGGCCGTACTGCAATAGCAGCAGTAGAATGGGATCTCTTAATACCCCCTAGAGAGAGAAGAGAGAAATAGGCCATTGACCGAAGTCTTTTAACCAACATCCCCTATTTTGTACGACACTGCTTAAAATTTATTTTTGAATATGAATATTTTTTAAACATTCGTACTTTAAGATGTAATTGAAGGTTATTTTAAACGTAATTTTTATTATTTAGTTTTTTTAGCAAATCATTAGTGAAACATTGTAAATTGTTAGTCTGAGTTCATACAGTTTTATGACGTATATGAAGCGAATGTACGTTCCCATCTATTATTTATAATTTTTTTTACATCCTAAAACAGTGTAACAAGTAGTAAATAAGATTTAATCTGAATATTTAACAATCTATTTTTTATACCAGTAAGTTTAATTTAAGTAGTAGATTGGCGGTTTCCCAAGCGCGCCGTAATTTTTTCAAAGACAATCTCAGGAAATGTATGACGTCCGTCGTCGTTCGTCTTTTGTTCATTTTTTCCTTAATGTAAACTGAGGAAGTTCTTAATGAACGGCCGCATGTTTATAATGCCTTATTATCTCTAACAATGAACAAAAGAACCTAAACACGTACCCCCAACTTGAATATATTTTAATAACTATTCGAAAAAGTTCACATGGTATTTACTATTTAGTGCTACATTTTTAAGTAGCACATCTTAGATTGTATTGTTTAGAAAAATTATTGTTGAAAAAACTTTAATATCTATACTAAAATAATATTGCAAATTAAATAATTTAGATATAGGATAATAATAAATAACAAAAATTTTTGTACTCATCAAATGAAAATATATTTTTAATTATTTAAAAAATCCAGTGACGAACATATTATTGCCTATAAGAAAAAGATGTGTTTTTGTGTTGTTCATACTGTTTTAAAAAATATTGATAAAAAATTAAATATATTATTTAGATAGTAAAATTTTAAATAATTTAAATAGCAATGTAATTATTTTTATTTTAATTAAATTGAATTAAATTTATTAACGATTTTATAATCTGTATAATAATTCTTTAATATCAAATATTTGCATTTATATTTTTTTATTATAATAAAATTTAAAATATTTTTCTAGTGTCAAGTAATTGTTTTTAGTAGAATGTGTGACTGATGAAGATTTCTGAAAACCGCAAACACAAGAGGAACCAAACCAATTTACCAATTATCATCTAATTATAGCAACCCGAGAACTAAAAGCCCATTTATCCCTAACAACAGGATATCTGTCTTTCAGCTCCAGTCGGGGGTAGTTTTTCATATTCTAAAGACAGGAAGGGGTGTTTCCTTGCCAACGTATCGTTTCCGCCAGTTTCATCGAAATCCGGTCATAATTTTTTTTTCTATTTTGAGGAAACGAGCACGATAGGGCGGGCCAATTTGACCTTCTAGTATTTCGCACCCTGATGCCTGTGGAAAAAATGGCGCTTTCGATAATGGACTGCTTTTGAGGTGACAAAAAGTACCGACATCCGCAAAGAAAATGATACCCAGTTGAAGAATTTTTTTTATTTATATCTTTATTGACCGACACGTACGGATCAGGCTATAGAAAAAAAAATGTCACTATCTTTTAATTAGACAGTTGTTATGGAATAGGGCATTTTTAGAGTATGTATACTTATCAAAATACAGGGTGTTTCATTATATTCTGACTGTTTTTAAAAACTTATATCTTCCAAACGGTTCTAGATAATGATATGCGGTTTACATAGTTCGGTTTAAAATTGCTTTTAAGTTTTGTTGTGATATATTTATATAAATGTCCTACTTCCAATTTACTCGATATAAAAGTGACGTGTTTTCAGGGGATCAATAGATGTTATTTTTTAAATGGGACACCCTGTGTATTAAGTAATATTCTAAAAGACACATATTTTTACTTTGTGTACCTTAAAGTTTAAAATCGGTACACAGAAAGCGAAAACACGCCACTTTTATAGCAGGTAAACCGGAAGTAGGCCATTTAATATGTCATAACAAAACTTTTAAACTGAACGGTGAAAACCGAATCTCATTACCTATAACAGGACAGTCAGAATATAATGAAACACCCTGTATGTAAAATATAAAAATTTTGATCATAAATGTAACTATACAGGGTGTCACAAAATAAATATTCCTAATTGCCCACTTAAATAAACATGTTTTATCTATAAACTAGTGTTCTAAAATTCTTCAGTATCGAGATAAAATGCACGGTTAAATGGTCATCTGTATAGGATTTAGCAAGTAACTACTTCTTCTTGTTGTAATTGAGATTATTTTTAAATATATCGTAGTTTTAATTATTATTTCTGAAAATTAGGAATAGCTATTCTGTAACATCCTGTATAAGTGAGATGCAACTACAAATGAGCCAGGAGGTGAAGTATCGAGGTATAACATTAGATGCAAAACTAACCTGGAATAAGCACTTGCAAAAACCAGAAACAAGGGAAAAATGGTACTAATGGCTACCAAAAGAGCAGTGGGCACCAAATGAGTACTACATCCACGTATGGTACACTGGCTGTACACGGCTGTGGTAAGACCCATGATAAACTACGAATCTTGGGTGTGGTGGCCTAAAGTAAATCAAAAAGGGCTATACTGAAGTTTTCTAAACTCCAAAACTAGCCTGCATTTGAATTACAGGTACCATGGAGGAGCTCCCCAACCGCGGCTATGGAAACCATACTAAACATCCCGCCACTTGATATTGATATCAGGGCGGAGGCAAGAATGGGGGCATTCAGATTGGAGTGCAACAGTAACTGGTGTCCAAGTGAACAAGGACATACCAGTGTAACAAAAGTCATCACAAACTTGTTACTAGAAGCAATGAAACGATACCAAAAAATACCTTCATGAAACCATTCAACATTCAGTTAATATGGAACTGTGAAGACAGATCCAACTATCCGGAGGGAATACTGGTATGGTATACTGAAGGATCCAATACCGACAGTGGAACAGGTGTTTGAATATATGGCGATAAATTCAGAAGCATCACTGGGGTATTAAGCATCAGTATTATAAGCCAAGGTATATGCCATAGAGTTATATCTGAGGGAGAACATTGAAAAGAGCTATAGAGGGAAAACAATCCTGATTTACTCCGATAGTCAGGTAGCCCTACAAGCCCTAGCATGCAAAAAAAAACAGATCAAAACTGGTATGGAACCGTCTACAAACCATACATGTTCTGGCAAACCAAAACAAGGTAAAACTTAAATGGGGTCCGGGACACAAGGGTAACAGGCAACGAGGAAGCTGACACTCTGGCAAAAAAGCCTCAGCGACCAAATTTACGGGTCTATCTGTAAGAAACTTACTGGATGTGCCGTGTCTGCACACTATTTCTTCTACGAATGCTCTTGCAATCGTTGCAGCCTTTTGGTCTGGTAGCGGTATTTCCTAGCAATATTTTGTTAAATGGTCCTGAAATGTTAGCAAATATTTATTTCCTTTGTCGGATATCGCTAACAGTCCGACTATGTCCATAGACATGATTTCCCATGGTTTGGTTACTGCTGTAAATTTCTGCAGTGGTGCTTTTTTGAAATGTGGGGAGGTTTTTCTTCTGTTGATGAGTCACATTTTTGACAATATTTTGTCACATCTGCTCTTAGGGTTGGCCAATAAAAACTTCTCGAGATGGCGTCTATTGTTTTCTGTTGTCCTTGATGACAGTATAAAGGTGTGTCGTGAAAGTCTTCTAGTACGTTCTTTACTAAACTTTTTGGCACAACTAATTTATCTTCTCTTTTATCCTTCTGGTATATTATTCCTTCAGTGTCCAAGTATAGTAGCTTTTAGATGCGTCTTCGTTTTCTTCTTCTAATTGTTCTATTAGTATGTTGCAATGTGTATCCTTCTTTTGTTCTTTTCTTACCGATTCTTTGTCCCATATTGTTTTCCATTGATCTTCTTCCTTAATTGCATTTATCTTTGCATACTCTTTGCTTGTTATATCTTTCCTTTTAATTGATCGATTACCAAAATTGTTTCGTAAGTCGAATGATCATAACAAGAGATCCAAGACTCAGAGAAAATGTCGAAGTCACAAAACTATGCCACTCAAGTGTAAGACTAGCCCAGGGCCAATCCGACTTCTTGAGATCAAAAACCCGAAAAATTCTCTACAGGATCACGATGGCGGGAATCGTTGGTATGTGGCGGTTTTAAATGGGGGTGAGTTTTAAGGGTTGAAAATGGTTGTTTGCAGTTTCCGGCGAAGTTTGACTTTGAATCAAAAAATGGTCTACAGTAAAGTTGTAGATAATAAATAAATCTACAATTTTGTTTCATACCATTTTTCAACATAAACTCAAATTTTCCGAGGTTTTTTTAAAATTTTGACTTTTTTTATATCAATACACTTGAAATTTTGATGACATTTATATTTTGATGTCCTTTAAATTTACTGATTAGTTCGGAATTTCAAAATTAAATAGACACAGACACACACACAGACAGACATCATGCTAAAAATGGTATAAATGGATTCAGGTGACCTCAATATGTAACATGAGATATTAAAGTTTTTCGAAAAAAATTAAATTTTATTAATCGAAAAATTGATCGTAGAAATTTTCGATTATTCAAATTTTCTGGGCCTCATTTTTTTCGTCTTGAATCTAATTTTGAAAAAATACCTTTACATTTATAAACCCTGTGAAAAATTAAAAATACCAAAAATAGATTTGTAAAAAAAGCAATTTTCCAATCACTCATTTAATAATCTGATAGAATTCCGAATGCGAAGCACAAAGGATTTTATCTCTGATTATCAATTGCAAAATTTGTTCTAGTCAAATTGTTAAGCACACGAGGAAATTTTAAACAATAAATAGCCGCTAATTTATTCAGTTCGAATGGTAGTTCGAAAATAATTTCACGAACCATTTTTATTTTATCCTAACTGCCCTGAAGTTATGAGCAGTGACTATTTTAGGTGACTATTTCATAATATTTTAGAGTAAACCGGAAATACGGATAAACCAGAAATTAAATTGCTCTATGTCTGACAAAGCCAAAAAGCGCGTTACCACCCAAGAAAAATGATAACAGTCTAAAATTAAGGAAAAAGAGGTAAAGAAGCAGCTGTAAGTAAGTACCAGCTGGAATTTCTAACTGCCATGACGCCGGTCCGCTATCTTCGATCTTCAATCATGTTTCTTCCTGTTGAGGGAACAACCGCAGCGGTGAACTTTAAATAGTTTAAGGGTGTGCTAAAACCGTTAGTCAATGAGGCTGTGTTTTCTTATTTCAACAGAGGTGGATTAAGAAGAATTTGAAGACGGTTCACTAAACCACGTTTAGTAATAAAAGTTATTTATGTACTAAGGATATAATAATAATAATAATAATACTCGCCTTACGTTTCACCCCCTTACGAGTGAACCCCAGAAGCCAAAGACTTGTGCGAGGCTATTATTATTATTTGAAGTTGCGCTCCGGGGTGACTTACTGAGGATTGATGGCGTATAAATAGATGTTTATTCCCTGAGGGCAGCGATCTTACAAACCTGAGGGCATATTTATACCGCGGTGAATACAAAATTTAATGTCATACCAGTTCGTTATTGTATGCACAATATCAAAAATCTGAAAATTTAATTTGATATCAATAACACAAAAAAACTAATTTTTTCATAATTTGTAATTTTATTAATAAGCATTAGTAATAAATTATAAAAAAATGATTTTTGTATTTATGCTCGCACGAGCCATAAAGCGCACTTTGAGGGCCACAAAGTTCACTTTATGCCCGCACGAGCATTAAGCAGTTGGTAAGTAAGCAATAAAAACATAATAATGAACTAGTATGATATAACAGTATATTATATACCGAGGGACTAAAGTGCATCTTTTAATGATCTGAGGGATTAAAAGACACTTTAGTCCTGTGGTATATACGCTATTTTTTACACCGCGGTACCCAAGCCCACTTAAAAATCGAATAATTATTTACCTGTTAATTTTGTTAATATTTAAACGTAACAATCAATTCTATTATTTGTAAGTTTCCTACTTCTGATTAGGCAATCATGTTTGATATTAAATTATGTATTTTTTATAAAATACCGACACTTAAAAAAACAAGGTGGGGGGTTCGAACCCAGACCAATTTCGATCCGCATTTAAATTACCTTTGCGCGAACCAACTAAGCTAATTCTAACAATGGAAAATATTTATAAAATTGTCTTATACGGATATATTATGTAAATAATGACAGAAGATTGCGACTTTGTCTCTTTTAAGATATTTGAGAATAAAATCGTAAAAAATGTATGAAAAAGCTTACGACGATCTCGTAAAATGGTGTTGGAGAAAAGAAAATTGAAGACTATACTACCGAAAATTGTTTTCTATACTCCTTTGTTGATGTATTTGACCGTTCTGAATTAAATTAGAATAAACAAGGTGGCTGGTTTCAATTGTTTTTAATTTGCGGGACTAAAATATTTTAGTCCCAAGGTAGTAAAAGTGGCACTTTAGTACTTGTTTCACTCCCCGCGGTGTAAAAAATATTTTAAATCCCTGTTCGTCTCGCTCTCCGTTTCTCCTCGTGTTTCATACTGTGCTCTCCAATAGAGGATCACAGGACTGGCCTGGCACAAAAACTGAATTAATTTTACCTCAACCGTTGTTATGATATAATCATAATCAAAGAAACTTTTTAAAGTTAAAAATTATATTTTAATTAATTTTTGATTTCATTTTATTTCCACCTGTTAATTTAGACATAGTGGAAAAACTAAAAAGTAAAACAATTATTTTGTAATTTGCATTTATTTAATTTTTTTTTATTTTACAGAAATTGAAATTAATTTCTGATTCAATAGATTCAAGATGTACAAGATACCAAAATTTCATTATTTTAAGGTTATTTACCTTTTTATTAAATATTCTAATCATTTCTACAAATATATTATTTATTGTTGTAAAATGCCTCTAAATAAGTTATTCCACAGAGTAAAACAATTTTTTAACCGCCCTATTATAAGTGGTATGGGTACATTTTGTGTTTGTACCGATAAAATTTGATCTTCAGTCCGTCTCTGTTCTAAAGGTCGACCATGAAACGAGACACTGTACCATATGCTCGCTCTATATACAAACAAAAGACAGATTTTAGAATTGTGCAAGTTTACTTTAAATTTTTTTACTGTAAACATAAAGCCATGACACCCTTCGATATTTTAAAAGGTTATGTAAATAGAAAATAGGATACAGACTTTTGGAGCATTAAATAAATAGAGAATATCTGCTTTTAAAAAAAAAATTAAAAGGAGAGACCTTCCGTTACATTTACATTTTATTTTCAAAAATTTTGAAAAAGTACGTATTTATATTTTACTAATACATAGTAACATCATAAATAATCGCATGTTACATACGAAACTCGCCTGCGGCTCGTTTCGTATCCTTTTATGACAATCATTACATGATCGTTGCATAATATACTATTTTAGGAATTTTATTTAATAGGAGCCATGACTCATTTTTATTCTAGTTTTATTACAAGAAAACACACATATTTCACTGACTGATAGTGACAGTTTTCTTGACCAGATTTCTGAATCAGAAAGAAACCAAATATTTTTTAAATTAGCAGGCTCAACTGGCTTAAGGGCTAAGAGACCCAAAAATAAAAAACAAACAAACTGCGGGATAAAAGGAGCCCAATATTTTTACATCCATAGGCTTAAGGGGATAAAGAGTTCAAATATTTTACAAGCTAAAGGGTACAAGACGTTTTAAAATAGTTGTATTTCCCGCCATTTTTTTATAAAAGTTCTAAGTTCCATTTCTTTGTAGTTCAAGGAATTTTTAAATAGATGTCATTTGTTATATGGAGGTTGCCAAAGTTTCGCGATTTTTTTAGATTTAGTAAAATAAAATTCTAAAATATTAAATGTCCCTTTCTGAGAATTTACAAAAATATGCTATTTATAAAAAAATTATAAAAAAAAATTAAGCCGTTCAGCAGATCCGAATCAAATTTTCTACATTTATTTAGTGCGGAATGTCCTTTTTTTCAATAACATATTTAAAAAAAATAATTACATTGACTTATTTTTTGTAAAAAACGAATAAAAAGACAATTAAAAAAATGATTTGACGAGACAGAAATATTTTTTCTTTCATTAAAAATAAAAAAACAAACTCGTTAAATTCGTTTCGTTTATTACAAGCTAAATTCCCTTTTCAGTTATTTGAAAATTAACTAAAGGTATAAATACGGCATATTAATACGTACAATATTGTTGCCAATAATCTTATCACTTCCGGCAATGTCACTTTTTATCAACAAAAAAACAGGTAAAAAAACATCACTTATACGACCGAAGTATAGTCAAGTACAGGGCGTTATTTACATACGTTAGCAATGAAAACATGTATATAAAGGACGTCGTCATAAGGCAGGATATCCGTATCCTTGCCCATATAAAAGCAATACCATAGGACAGGAAAAGGAAACATATTATCACCGATTTTCAATTGCCATTATCATTTTTCCGTTTCATTCATTTAAATACAAAATTCCTGTTTTGTTTATAAAATCATATTATTGGGTAATGATATGTCCGGTACCGACACATTTATATACAGGGATATTCAAACCTTACATAAGTAAAAAATCACACCAATCAGTGAGTTATAAAATATAGATACATCGATGAAAATTAAAATGTTTCTCTTTGTTTCTACTAATTGAATATACCTTGGCCCTTGAAAATTTAATGATTATTTATTTCTGAAATCAAGTAGATGTTATCAGCACTGACGTTTCCAAGATATTTGTCAAAATCGACCACATCTAAATATTTACCAGGTTTTTTTATTCCTTGAGGATTTAATGAATGAGAGGGGCCGAGCTCCCTAAGTCCAAAAAAATAATAAAACTTTAAATGTAATCTTTTATATTTTTTCTGTACTTAGGTATCAGCTTTAGAAAAATATATTTATTTTAGATTTTTAGCTTTAAAAAAATATTTTATGTCATACTAGTTCTTATTGTTTTTTTATTGAATAATCGAGAAAATTGAAAATTAATATTCAAATATCATCTAATTTAATGCAAAAATACAATACGAGTGTAGTCTAAAAAATTAAAGCAGTACACTGTAGAAAATTCCTTTAATATTTTTAATGTTTTTACAAATCTGTTTTCAGTTTTCTCGGCTATCAATTTTTTTAGAAGAAACACAAAAGTAGCAAAACTCAACATTGGTCGATTTTTTTAAATCAGAGAAAATGGCGGGGCCAACTTTACGGTGAAAAATTAAGAAATTAAAAAAAAATAGGAAAAAATATATAAATTTTTTATTTACGGCACAACCCAGCACAAACATAAAATTTGAAAATCGCGAGGCCAACTTAACGGACGTCTATTTGCCTTCTTTTCGTTTAGTATATATATATATAGGGGCTACTCATTAAATTCCAGTTTCATTTTATTACTTTTCCGATCCGACCCACCTCCGAGAAAGGAAAGTATTGGGAACGAGCTAAAAAAATTTTTCGAGATAAAGATGGTAATATCCAATTTGAGGTCACCTGAAATGATTAGGACCATTTCCAGATGGAAGTCTGTCTGTCTGTCTGTCTTTACAAAATCTGGAAATTTTTACACATTTTTAAAATTTATATAGTTTTTTTATTGAAATTTTTAAAATTATTACAAAATTATTTGGATTTTTTATTGAAATTTTTTAAATTTTTATCATAGTTCCTGAAATATCTTTATAGAATTTTTATTGAAACCATTGACATTTTAACAAAAATTTGAAATTTTTACACATTTTTAAAATTTTGGAAATATTTACAGTTTTTTGATTGAAATTTTTTAAATTTTCGTGAAAATTCCTGAAAGTTATTATCAAAGTTCTTGAAATTTAGATTTTTTACTGAAATTTTTAAAACATTTTTAATTTGAAATTTTTTAAATTTTTATCATAGTTCCTGAAATGTTTTATCAAAGTTCTTGAAATTTTTTAAATCTAGATTTTTTTATTGAAATTTTTAAAACACTTAGAGATTTTTTATTGAAATTTTTTTAATTTTTGTCAAATTTCCTAAAATTTTTATCTCAGTTCTTGAAATTTTTGAAAACTACAAAATCTGGAACTTACACGTTTTTAAAATCTTTATAGAATTTTTATTGAACCCATTGACATTTTTACAAAAATTTGAAATTTTTACACATTTTTAAAATTTTTTAAATATTTACAGTTTTTTGATTGAAATTTTTTAAATTTTTGTCAAAATTCCTGAAAGTTATTTTCAAAGTTCTTGAAATTTAGATTTTTTACTGAAATTTTTAAAAAATTTTGATTTGAAATTTTTTAAATTTTTATCATAGTTCCTGAAATTTTTGATCACAGTAACTTGAAATTTTTGAAATCTTTACAAAATCTATAAAGTATTGTAAACGAGCTAAAAAAAAATTTCGTGATAAAGATAGAAATATCCAGGTCACATAAGATGATTAAGACCATTTCCAGAGATGGAAGTCTGTCTGTCTGTCTGTGTGTATTCTTTCACGATACAGGCCACACATTTAATCCGATTGAGCTGAAATTTGGTATATGGATCTGAGTTACCCGTCGGAAGAACCCATTAGTTTTTGTACGACATCTGTCAAACGGAAGTGACACTATCGAAAAATGACCGAAGCAATATGTCACGAAATTTGACTTCCAATATGTCATTTGAAAAACTCTATTCAGAACAGTCAAAATAATTTCCCCACCTGTCACCTGTCAAAAATAAAAAAATCTCAAAATTTAAAACTTTAACCTTAAATATCTGAAAAAGTTTTCGTGGATACTCGTCGGGAAAGTTTTGGGGCGAATCAACCGATTTATTTTATTTGTAAAAAAAAACTAAGCTGATTTTATGAAAAATTATTGAAAAAAAAAATCCCAGCAAAATTTTTTTTATTTGTCAGTTCTTGTCGCGTTCACTGCACAACATTAAATTTAAAAAAGTATTAATTGAGGTAGATTTCTAGGAGTTGGGACTTTTTTGGAAAATTCTTTCTCTTCAAGAATCTTTTATTTTTTTTTAATTTTTGCAAAATTCGCAATTGTTTATGTGTGCGTTTAAAACTTTCTCGCATTTTTCTAGACTATATATATTCTGAATCGAATAACCTCGGACATATTTTATTTGCTTTGTGCAAAAATATTATCAGAAAATGGTTTGTAATGGTAGGTGGTCTAATATGAAAAAAATTATTCAAAGTATGATAGTTTTATAATAAAAATAAGTTTTAAATCGATGTATTAAGGGGCCTACTCACGTAGCAATTTGCAGAACCCAATCTGCAGGAACCATGTGGATTGTTTTGTGTGTATTAAAATTATCGGCTAGTTGGGTGTTCTGTCGATCCAATCGCACTGCTCCCCTTCCTAATACACTGTAAATCGTAATGTGTGTAGGCCAATTTTATTGATTTGATAAATTTTAAGAAGATGCATAAAATCTAATTTAATAGAAAATATAATTAAACTGTATAGGAGCTGTACTGCACTGAATTTAAAATCTTCATAATATCTTCCAGTAGCCAGATACCTCAGTTACAATTAATCGTTTGGGGATAACGCTGGATTTCATAACAGTCATTTGTTTAGCGACTAAAGGCCCCACCGTATTAAGCAGTTCTATTCGTAAAAACAATTGAAGCGTTCTGGTTCCAAATCCTTGAATGAGAAAATTGTTTTGTCCAGTATTTTCTTTTCTTTTTGTGTTTATCACAATCTAATGTCAATCATAATGATAAAGCTAACCGAATCTACTGATAAAAGTGAAAACTTAAGGCATAGGGTCCTTGCACATTAAGTCCTGCAAATTGCTATACGAGCAGACTTGTAATTTTTCCCAAAACTAAATCTTAGTCGAGATTTAGAACGAGGAAAAGATTTTGCTTCATTTTCGAATCATTTACAATAAGATTTTAGTATAAATTATATAATTTTAAAATAAATGCAATTACAAAAATTGACAATAATTTCATAATCTCCCTATATTACTATTTGTTATTACCAGTTACTAAATTTGACAATGAATTTGTTTGAATTAATGATTTAGGTATACCGAGTATTTCTACACATTTTAAATTAAATTTAGTCTCAACTTTTTATGATATAATTTTTTACACCATTTATAATACATCAAAGAAAAAATTAATATGTGAGATTGTTTCGGGTACATTTTTTTATTTTATTTTGCTGGGCAGATATCAACCGGGCACCAAGCAGGTAGTAGCAAATAATATGATAGTTGAACCGGGCACCAAAATTTTTAATCCTTAAAAGGAACATCATCAACCAGGTACCACACACGGATGGACTGTTTACCTGCTTGTATAAATAATTTTCAATTTTTAGAAAAAATAATTCTATTTTCACAACCACAATTTTTTATCTAAAATTTTGATAAAATTCACTTATATAGAATATGTTTTTCTCCTTCTATCAACATTTAACACGTTTTAATAGTATCGATAGTTTTCTTGTTACAGGGGTTAAACAAAAAATTATTTATTAAAATCTATAATTATCTAAGTTATTTTGTTTAATTAAAAATTATTTTAAAATCTATTTAATACCATTAAAAAAAGAATAAAAAATTCTATAAATGGGAATTTTTTCAAAATTTTTAAGCAAAAATTGTGACCTTGAGAAAAGGGAGAGACCAAAATAAGAAAAAATATAGTTATGGTCTCTCCCTATTTTCACAACCACAATTTTTTATCTAAAATTTTAAAAAAATTCACTGATATAGAATATTTTTTTCTCTTTCTATCAACATTTAACACGTTTTAATAGTATCGATAGTTTTCTTGTTACAGGGGTTAAACAAAAAATTATTTATTTAAATCTACAATTGTCTGTTATTTTGTTTAATTAAAAAATATATTAAAATTTATTTAATACCATTAAAAACAGAGTAAAAAATTCTATAAATGGGAATTTTTTCAAAATTTTTAAGCAAAAATTGTGACCTTAAGAAAAGGGAGAGACCAAAATGAGACAAAATATAGTTATGGTCTCTCCCTATTTTCACAACCACAATTTTTTATCTAAAATTTTGATAAAATTCACTTATATAGAATATGTTTTTCTCTTTCTATCAACATTTAACACGTTTTCATAGTATCGATAGTTTTCTTGTTACAGGGGTTAAACAAAAAATTATTTATTAAAATCTATAATTATCTAAGTTATTTTGTTTAATTAAAAATTATATTAAAATGTATTTAATACCATTAAAAAAAGAATAAAAAATTCTATAAATGGGAATTTTTTCAAAATTTTTAAGCAAAAATTGTGACCTTGAGAAAAGGGAGAGACCAAAATGAGAAAAAATATAGTTATGGTCTCTCCCTATTTTCACAACCACAATTTTTTATCTAAAATTTTGATAAAATTCA
The DNA here is from genome assembly GCA_963243735.1 of Neocrepidodera transversa. NCBI lineage: Eukaryota > Metazoa > Arthropoda > Insecta > Coleoptera > Chrysomelidae > Neocrepidodera > Neocrepidodera transversa. Next base: position 7,404,020 of record OY725350.1, read on the forward strand.
CTTATATAGAATATTTTTTTCTCTTTCTATCAACATTTGACACGTTTTAATAGTATCGATAGTTTTCTTGTTACAGGGGTTAAACAGAAAATTATTTATTAAAATCTATAATTATCTAAGTTATTTTGTTTAATTAAAAATTATTTTAAAATCTATTTAATACCATTAAAAAAAGAATAAAAAATTCTATAAATGGGAATTTTTTCAAAATTTTTAAGCAAAAATTGTGACCTTAAGAAAAGGGAGAGACCAAAATGAGAAAAAATATAGTTATGGTCTCTCCCTATTTTCACAACCACAATTTTTTATCTAAAATTTTGATAAAATTCACTTATATAGAATATTTTTTTCTCTTTCTATCAACATTTGACACGTTTTAATAGTATCGATAGTTTTCTTGTTACAGGGGTTAAACAGAAAATTATTTATTAAAATCTACAATTATCTAAGTTATTTTGTTTAATTAAAAAATATATTAAAATATTAAAGTCTTTTGCATTTGAAGGTGTGCTTAAAAAAACTGAAATTTAGATTTGCAAATTTATTTTTTTTTAAATCACACGTTAAATTATACTATTATTATTATTATTTTAAGTTAATTTTCATAGTGACGTATTTTTTATTACTTTTACAACAAAAAAATTACTCACCAAATTGTTTTCCCAAAACTATCCTTTTTTTTCTAATCAACCAAAAAATCTGGAAACCTAACTTTAATTCGATAAAAACCGAGATCGAATTGTCAAACTACAATTTAACACCGACAACACGCACGTGGCAACTGACAGTTGTTAACAAACAACAAACAGAGGAAGCACGTCGAAAGGTCTAGACGCGCGCACACATTCACCTCCAAGTCGAGATGTGGAAATGCCTGCTGAATTGTGAAGAAGCCGGTGTTATATACTCAGGGTTGATTTCCTATTTCTACCCTTAAGACAGTGCTGGAGAGAAAGATAAATTTCTACTATTTCTAAGATAAATTTTATTAAAAATTAACGTAATATTAATTTAAAACTGTTATGTCGACATTTAATTGATAAAAATCTATTATAATATTTGAGCGAGACATGAGCGTACCCAAAGAGGGGCGGTGGTGGGGAATAAATCAATTTAAAAATGACCCCTCACTACTCTTATGGAAAATGGCCTTCTGTCATTTTTTTTAAATTTTTGTATGTTGTAGATCTTGACGTTCTGATTACATGTTGACTATGCATAGAGTACTAAAAGAGCGATCTATGCCCTAATAGCACAAAAGGTCCGATTGGCGTTTTTTTATGGTCCATTTAACGTCAGAACGTCCGAGGACCAAAATAAAACGTTTTATAAACGTTTGTGCAAGAACGTTTTTAAAAGAAACATAAAGAAATGTCCAAAATATGTCGACACGAACGTTTTTAAAACGTCCCGATGGCCGGTCGTGTACGTTTTTAAGATGTTTTTTAAACGTCTCTGTGCTATTAGGGTGGTCCATGTTGTACATTATAATATTAATATATAGACTCTTTATTAATTTTTTTGCCTCGAGGTAGTCATGACGTCATGTCATTTAAAATATTTAAATATAACATGGGATCGCGTGATAGCTCATTTTAAAGGTTTTTTATTCTAAATTCACTCATGTAACACATTTAGTATGTAAAGCCTAATTATGGGGCATTATTTTTTTTTCAATAATTATATAAACAATTATAACAGAATAAATAAAAGAACTTTAATAAATACATTTAAATACATAATAATGAAAGGAGACAGACAGTATTCTACAATTAATTTTGAAGAATATGCTCAAAATGCCCCCCTTCAACACAAGCATCATACCTTCTGCAACGTTCACTCGTACATTAAAATGTCCAAATTTTGTAAAATCATAGATAACTACGATTTGAATTTAAAATAAAAAATAGGCGAAAATAAATAATAATGCCCCATAATTAGACTTTACATACCAAGTGTGTTGTATGAATGAATTCAGAATAAGAAAAACCTTTAAATATATTTAAAAAAATTAAATCACATGACGTCACTAATACTATTAAGGACTGGCATTATAGTAAAGGCCGTAACCCAAATTTCATTGAATTATCTTCAGCGGTTTTGGAGTAATGTTAAAAAAATTGTGGGACACCCGGTATTACTGGACTTTCAACAGGACTATTTGCTTGCTGCTTATAAAATTGTATTCTTCCTTCAAGTGTCGACTGGGGAACATTGAATGAAATAACTGCCTTTTATACCCCATTTCTCCTCGCAAAATAGCATCAATCGCAAATTTGATAGTCTCTGGTGACCATTTACATCTTTCAGTTTTCGGCAAGTAAAAATCCTGATCTATATGAAATAGAAGAAAAGACTAATTTTGGGACATTTATAACCACCCAATTATGCATCTCAAATAATGACCCATATTGCCCCATCTACGCCATTTTATTATGGCATCGTTTAAAATAGGTTTAGATTTAGTGGAAGTAAATTAGTTTCATAGAGAATAAATTCATAGAACTCATACTTTCCATTGGTAACTATGATTTCAGGAAAAAATTCACAATCACCTCAGCTCTATTGGAAGATTGGCCACATAAAATAGTACAAATAAATAAAACCGAAAGAACCATAAAAACATACTGATTGCCTTCGTTCAGCAAACTATCTGATACGTACGTGCAGTGCAGCTTCTCCTCCATGTGCTGAATCAGCTTTGGATTGGTCGCGACAGATAGCACCACTGGATTGGTCAATAGAAACGGTACCCCATCAAGCCTCACTACCCCATCTTGCCCCTACCTCCCCTACTTACACTCATATATTTTTTCAAAGCGTAATAAATTTTTGTCAGGGCATTCTGGATTTTCATAAAAATCGTAGAACCAATAAAAAAGCAATTTTAATTATACTATTTTATTTGGGCAATCCTAACCTACGCCACTGAGATATTGACTACGGGACTATGGGCATTCTGGATTTTCATAAAAATCGTAGAACCAATAAAAAAGCAATTTTAATTATACTATTTTATTTGGGCAATCCTAACCTACGCCACTGAGATATTGACTACGGGACTATGGGCATTCTGGATTTTCATAAATCATGCATATCCGGCTCATACGGGCTCGCTTCACCAACATTTTGTATGTTTATTAGAAACGACAGAAATACCATTTATGATTAATAGATCATTAGCTAGAGTTTTCTGTCATTACCGGATACAAAATTATCTTATTTTTTAATAATGGGGATGGGCTATAAATTAATGGACTTTATCAATATTTTTGAATAAAATAAAATAAATTGTTGATAACATTCATTCAGGATAAAAATCAACTTGGCTTTACTAATTCCTATAGTACATGTTATTGTTAAAATAATTATGATTAAGTATTATTGTTGTATAAAGAAATAAATGGGGGCACTATTAATAAAAATGATAAAATTTAAAAAAAATAGTTGTGGAGGCTGTTCGAAGGCGAAACGTTGTTTTAAATATTCTCAGATATCTGTGAATTGGACCTGATATTTTAGTTTTGAAAAAACCAATACATTACTTTTTTCCATATAATTAATTTTGTTAGAAATTTAGAAATTAATAAAAGAAAAACTTAAGTTCAACTCTAGAAAAATTAAATTTGTAAAAATCGGGATCTTTTGAAAAACGATATCGAAGAAGATAGGAATGAACTTATTAATTGTTTGTCAGTTTGTCATTAGATTAAAAAAATATTGTTTTTTTTTTATAAAAGAATTATTAACTATAAAACCGATGTTAAGTTCTATAAGAAGGTATAAGAATAAGTCCAATAAAAAAATGAATTATTGATAATACGTAAAAGAAATAAAAATAATTTGAAAAAAAGGTGAAGAATTTTTTAAGTATAAAAATATGATAACAAAATTGCAGAGATCGGGGAATGCAGCTAAGGGGTAATTTAAAAAGAAATTTCAGCAATAGTTTTTGTGTCACTATATAATCTCTAATTTACGTCATAAGTTTAATAAAATATTTGAAAATAATAATGATTATGTTTTCGCAAAAATCAATCTGGAAATAGATTAGCGGTACTAAAACTACCGAGTGTCCCATTATATTTTCAGGTATTTCAAGAGCTTATAACTTTAAAACGAATAAAGACAGATACATGCGGTTTTCATTGAAATACTTCACAATGGTACAAGTAGTTTTGTTTAGACTCATAAAAGTTTTTTCTCACTTCCGGTTAAACAATAAACAAAATGGCAAAATGGCGTTTTTTTAAATTTTGTTTCCTGTGCTTTTTTAAATGTAACACCCTGTATATTTCCTGATAATACGACTGCCGGTATAAGGTTTTTTAAAATAGTAGACACTGGAATATTTTGGACGTGAATATAACAATTAACAACAATTCATGTTTAGACATAATTAATTCATAAAAACAAATATTTTTCTGTTTTTTATCGGAAAATACAATTTTATTGGACAAAAATTAGATACAAGAATTGTGACATTCATATTAAAAATATTCTAGTGTCTACTAAAAAAGTATTAATAATTAATTAACTGATCAGTTAAAAAAAACTTTTTTACACCGCGGGGAGTGAAACTAGTACTTTAGACCAGCATTTGCGGGACTAAAGTGCCATTTCTTCTCCCTTGGGACTAAAATTTTTTAGTCCCGCAAAGGAGTATAGGAAACAATTTTCGGTAGTACAGTCTTCAATTTTCTATTCTCCAACGCCATTTTACGAGATTCTTGTTAACTTTTTCATATATTTTTTATGATTTTATTCTAAAATATCTTAAATAAAAACTGTGAAAGTATTGGAAAAAATTCTCATCGGATAAAAACTATTTGTACACATTCGGGGAATCCGCAAAAAATTTTCCAGAACTTTTGGGCACATTTTTAGACATTCAAAAAAATGACTACATACAGAGATTTTCCGAATTTTCTCGTAATTCTGAAAAAGGTCAGAAATTCAAATTGACAAAAGTGGCCATTTTAGATACAATAGTTCATTATTAATGAGAAATGATTACTTTTTTCCTATAAAAAGTATGAATTCCAAGTGGATAGTCCTGTAGGGTTTTCCAAGACGAGCATTTCCCCATAAAAAAATTCCGGCAAAATCTCAATCTCGTGTTCCGTAGGGTTATTTTTGTGCGAAAAATCTAGTTTTTTTCTATTCAAACCTATTTTTGTAGTCAAATTCCGCGAAAATGAAGACCCTGAAGCAAAAATCGAGAAGGATCTTCACCCTCGGGATTATATAATGTACTATTATGTATCTTAACAAAACTTGTATCATTATGAAACGTTCTTTTTTGTGTTTTAAATAAGCTGGAATTTTCTCGATTTCATATGAATTTAAATTAAAAAAAGCCTAATTTTCAATCGAAACGGGGTGAAACTGGATGGGGTTGAAATTTCAAAAAAATCAAATCTCTTGAAAATATTGAAACGGACTTTTTTCATGTCACAATTATAATAAAATTAATAAGCTTGAAACTTTTTTCGATCCGACCATATCGTGGGGTAGGGAAAGTTTAAAATGTCTCAAATTTAGACAGCAGAAATCTTCCTTCACCTGTCGATCCCCGCCGACAGAAATTTTTTTTTATAAATTCGTATAAAATCGGAAAATAAATATTTTGGTTTGAAAAACTTACCGCTTATTTAAAACACAAAAAAGCGCTTTTTTGCGGGAGATAAAAACTAAGAACGAAAAAACCGATTTTTAGCGTTTTTCTCGATAATTTTGATATATTGAAAAATTATTCAAACAATAGTTTTAGGTTTTTGATTTATCTACAATTTTTATCTTTACCTTTTTTCGTAAAAAACTAGCATCTAAGCATTAAAATATATTTTCACCTACCCCCACCCCTATTCCGGAACATTTACGGAGTCGACTTGGTTTTTCTTAATTTATTTATAATTTACCCTAAATTTTCCGACCATCCACATATTGCTAAGAATTTTTTTGTGTCAAAAATGATTGACCCTGGTCTAATAATATAATTCCAATAAAAATCTTGTTGTGTAAAGGATCAAAAAACTTTTTGTTAATTGTTCTATATTACCCCTTTTAGAAGGGGGAATTATTATATTTGAAAGTTAAAAAATTCAGCGATTATTATTCAAGTTATGACATCTGTATATTATTAAAAAAATATTAAAAATATCAATATAGGGAAAAATAAAAAGACAACTTGTGTGGTGGTTACATATCACGTATTTTTTTATTAAAATTATTTTTTTGTATATTCAGCATACAAAAGGAACATCCTTTTCTTAGAAAATGTTCGATACACTACGACAAATGCTGCTTCCGGTCGTCAATAAGTTAAATCTGTCAGTGCGACTAATTCGTTTACAGCTCCGCATTCTGTTGCTTGTCTCTAATAAAGGTGTTTTTCTTGCTATTAGCATTTTACGGTTGACACCTGTCCAAAAGGCCATGAAAATCGGCTTTGTTAGAACCCTTCGAAAGTGTTGACGGTTTGGCAGATTTTTCACCAGTGGTTGTAATAGCGACAAATTTACTTAAAATATATGTATTTCTAAATTTGATTTTTTTTAAATATAAATCGTTTAAAAATATTATAACCATTAAAAAAATATGGAGACAATTTTTATTTACTACGAGATAGTTTTTATGAACGTTTCCTGCTCCTTCAATTAGTCTGTTCCATCAGGTTTTACTTTATTAATCATTATGTAATATCTATTTAATTTTCGCCAGGACCAGTTATTTCATCATTTAAGAGTAAAAGACCCCCCAATAATCTTATGGAAATTGGGTTTCTGTCAAATTGTCTGAATGTTTGATATGTTGTAGATTTTGTCATCCCGAACAAAAGTCTCCATGGGTACAAAGTACCAAAATGAATATTTTAGCAGCTACGGAGCTGCCAAAGCTACCATGACCCGTTGCAAAACTATTCATTTTCAATACTATTTACAGATGTCAAAAGCATATTTTAATTATTCTAATATATAGGGTAATGTTTTGAGGTCACTGGATTCAACGCTCATGCCAGATTGGACAAATTGACCGTTAACAGCTGTCAATACACTGTCAACGAAGAATAGAAAAGTAAATATCCTCTTTTCACATTGAGATTTTGGGTTCTTGAGGTCGCTGAATTCAATTCTCATGCCAGATTGGAAAAATTGAGTTGACAGCTGTCAATTCACTGTCAAAGTAGAATAAAGAAGAAAATATTCTCTTTTGTTATTGAGAATTTGTCAACTACCATTTTCTCCAATTCTAAAAAGAATTGAATTCAGCGACCTCAAGAACCGAAAATCTCAATGTGAAACGAGGATATTTACTTATATATTCTACTTTGACAGTGAATTAATTGACAGCTGTCAACTGTCAATTGTTCCAATTTGGCATGGGAATTGAATTCAGCGACCTCAAGAACCCAAAATCTCAATGTGAAAAGAGAATATTTACTTTTATATTCTTCGTTGACAGTGTATTGACAGCTGTCAACTGTCAAGTTTTCCAATCTGGCATGGGAATTGAATTCAGCGACCTCAAGAACCCAAAATCTCAATGTGAAACGAGGATATTTTCTTTTATTATATTCTACTTTGACAGTGAATTGACAGCTGTCAACTGTCAATTTTTCCAATCTGGCATGGGAATTGAATTCAGCGACCTCAAGAACCCAAAATCTCTATGTGAAACGAGGATATTTACTTTTATATTCTACTTTGACAGTGAATTGACAGCTGTCAACTGTCAATTTTTCCAATCTGGCATGGGAATTGAATTCAGCGACCTCAAGAACAAAATCTCAATGTGAAACGAGGATATTTTCCTTTATATTCTACTTTGACAGTGAATTGACAGCTGTCAACTGTCAATTTTTCCAATCTGGCATGAGAATTGAATTCAGCGACCTCAAAAACATTACCCTATATATTAGAATAATTAAAATATGATTTTGACATCTGTAAATAGTATTGAAAATGAATAGTTTTGCAACGGGTCAGGGGAGCTTTGGCAGCTCCGTAGCTGCCAAAATATTCATTTTGGCACTTTGTGCCCATGGAGACTTTTGTTCAGGATGACAAAATCTACAACTTAAGTAATCAAAAATTCAGACAATTTGACAGAAACCCAATTTCCATAAGATTATTGCGGGGTCCTTTCAAAATACAATTTTTTTAATGCATTATCCAGTTCACAAAAATAAAATAAAAGTATTTTAAAATTAACTAGGAACTTATATTTATATTTTACAAAAGACGCAATTATGATAATTCACATAATTATTATTTTCAACAAATCACGTCAATGAAGAATACGCATTATTAGAAATTAAGGTCATACTAATATTTTGCGTTTTTAAAATATTTAAAGAAAATCAAGGTAAGTGTTACAAAAAAAAACACACTTTAACTTTGTAATTTTAGAGCTGATGAACAAGATTTGTTAAAATCATTTTGAAGATGATTTTCATAAAGATTGGGCAAGTCAGATTCTGTATTTTTAAAATTTTACCACGGCAATTTTTGAACTATTAGTTTATCCCACTTTTGCGACTGGTACGTCCGAAATATGATTTTCCGGCCCCAATGGGCCATTTTCTCGGACCAGAACTGGGAATTTCAGCTGACTAAACACTTTTCACACCCAGGCTCAGCTCCAGAATTGGAAAGTCCATGAAAATACCACAGTCGCAACCGGGACGTCCAAAACAGGATTTTCCCGCCCTAAGGGGTCATTTTTTCGGACCCAAACCCGGAATTTCAGTTGGCCATAAACTTTTCGAGCACAATTCCGGCTATAGCTCCAAAATTCAACGTTGACTTCGCCTTATTCAGGGAACCGCATTTCAGGCCGTTTTCGGCCCCTGGGGTAAATTCTAGACGTGTATGCCCAATTCTGAGCTCGGAATCGGATTCAGTGTCGAAAAATACATGGGAATACAAATGTCACTCTCTTGTGTATGAACTTTTTTTTGTGGGGGTGTGTAATCAAGCTCGGCCTATCATCAAGGCCAGCTTAAGTTTAGCTTGCGTTGCGCAGTGGCATGTTTTTTTCATAGATGTTCGTTGATTGTTTTCAGTTTTCTGCACGGTTTGTTTTATCACTTTAAACAAATTTAAATTTCTTGCGTTAAATAAAAATAATGGCAAAAAATGTCGATAAAAACGGCTTAACTACACCAGTGTTGAAAGGCAACTGTTAACAAAGTTGGTAGAAAAGAATAAGGCAATTATTAAAAACAAATGTACAAATTCAGTTACTAATAAACAAAAGGAAGATGCTTGGGCCCAAATTAGCCAGAAATTCAATGCAAAGCTAATCTAGCTAGCACACTTTCAACATTCTAAATCGTAGAAAAAACGGTCATACTCGTACTCTTCAAAATCATTTGCTTTGTTGAAAATCCTTCTCAGAATGGGAAACATGATAGGGTCCTCCACTACATCTAAGTCATCTACTAAATCCACAAAATCCATTTTCCAGAACACAAACACTTTGCAGAAACTGACGTTTGTATTCCGATTTTGAGGTTATCTTTCTCAGCTCAAGCCGAAAAAATCGGCGACCTGACATTTAGGACCCACTTAAGCTGAAAGTTCTTCAAATGCTTTATGGTGCAATAAAATTTTAAGTTAAGCTGAGCTTAAGCTACAGGTGGATCCTAAGATTGGTTCTAGAAACCGGGTATAAATGGTTTACCACAAACTTATAATATAATACGAGCGACGTTAGACTACTAGTTTCGGCTGAAAATCCATCATCAAACCAAATAACAAGTAGATATTCTACCATAACGTTTTGTCAAATTTATAAACAAAAAATGGAATATAAGAAATTAATTAATTAATTTTTTTTTCATAATTTTGACAAAATGATTTGGTTATTCGGTCTGATGATGGCTTTTCATCCGAAACTTGTAGCCTAACTTCGCCCATATTATATTATACATTTGTGGTAAACGACTGGGTGTTTTATTTCATTTCAAAATTCTAATCATTTGTCCAAGAATTGATTCTACGGGATATTGGAATTTAAATAATAATATTTTATACAGAAATGTTAAAGAAACAATTTTTTGATTAATGACAAAATGTAAATACTGACATTTTTATAACCCACATTTTTTTGTAACCACTGGTTGAAAAGTTACGAGCTAGGAGTTAGAAAATATCAAACAAGCAGATCCTTCCGGTTACAGGCCAAATATTACAAATAAAAGGGTCGGGGATGAAAGTAAAGGAACCAACACATGGCAAAGTCACGTAAATGATTGTTTGCTCAACGAAAAATTTTACAATCTATATTTTATGGTTGTCTGCTGATGACACTTTTACAATAAGGTGTTGTTATTGGTTAGTCACATATAATTTTGGATTTATCTTTTGTCGGTTTTATTTTAACAATTAGAACAAAAAAATACTAGGCAGTAATTTAATTTCATTAATTGTACCTAATTTTTGGCAATATTAGAGAATTATTGCATGATAGCAAATGTTCATACCGTATGCCTTATACATTAGCACTATTTGGCTTGTTACATGCATACAAATATGAGTTATTACAAGGAACTTTTACATTAACTGCTAACCTAAAAACTATTCATTGTTCTGAACATTTTAGGCCTGATGATGGCTATTTAGCCGAAACTAGTTGCCTGTATTATCCTTTTATAATATATTACGTTGTGGTACTGACTTCGTGTTTCATTTTTGGATAAAAAATTAATATTTTAATATTCAAATAATTCTTTACTTCACTGTACTAATACTCCATATGCGACACGATATTCACTCACTGCCGTTGCCGTTTCAATTTTAAATGACGATGTTTTATAATGCTCAATAGGTTTTACTACAAACATAGAATCGTGCTCTGCGACGGTATGACTCATAGCCCATGAGAAAATTCACTATAATCTACGACACCGGTTCTCACCGGTTTATCCTATACCTATGGGTTCTACCAACATTTGTAGCAACCAACGTAAACACTGAGAAACGATTTTTAAATGAAATAAACTGTATCATTGAAGAGAACAATTTTTACCGCTGCCCACACCGTCGCCCGTCAGATCTTTCCACTTGTCAGGTAAATCCTGTCCTTATATGAATACAACCAATTATCTTCTTTTTACGGTTCCGTACCCCAAGGGGTCAAAACGGAACCCTATTGCTCTCACTCGCGTGTCTGTCCGTCCGTCCGTCTGTCACACCGGTCTAGCAGCTAAACCGTTGAAGCTAGAGACTTCAAATTTTCACAGTTTATGCGTCTTGTTGACCCAAAACTATATAAACTATAAAAAATATTTTTAAAAGTTGTCAAGGGGGGCTCCCATACAACTAAAGGGGGGTGCCTACCCTATCGAGTGAGGTATCGTTGAATAGAGCTCATTGAGTAGATAAAAGGCATATTTTTTGTTTTAAAAAATATTGCAAAACCTAGGCATGAGAAGCCAAAGTCAGCATTTTTTACAAAATTTTGTTCCGAAGAATTTTTTAACTTTCCATTGACCTATAAACTTGAAATTTGGTGATAATGTTTATTGTTCCGTATAGTTTACCAACAAATACCAATATATTAATAAATATGATTTTTTAATTAACATTTCCTCATTTTTAGGGTTCTGCATCTTCGCATATATGTAAATTGTGATACTCGATATTTTATTATTTTTATGTGTGCAATCGCATTAGTTCTATTAAAAAAATGCATTTTTCATCTTATATTTTTTTTTCTATCTTTATCGGTTACGCTGATATTAACAAATTTGTTCGTAGAATTTCAAAATTGGTTAATATATCTAAGTATATATGGGGATTGTGATATTCGATATTTTATTATTTTTACCTGTGCTATTATTAATTTTGTTAAGAAATGCATTTTTCGTCTCATAATTTTGTTTTCTTCGTCGAACGCACATGCGCCTGGTTATTTTTCTTATCAGTTCTTTAAATCTTTTTAAAAAGTATTTTTGGCTTATATTCTACATTTGGTACGGAACCCTAAATGTGCGAAGGCCGACACGCACTTGACCGATTTGTCTAGTCTTTATTTAATTAGGAATTCATTTAGTGTACTATTATATTTAAATAAGTTGACTGCCAATTACGAGATATCTTGTAGTTTGATTACTAATTATCTGGTAGTTGGCGTGTTAAAAAATACAATTTTAGATGTCAATTTAAATTTTTTATATATTTGGTCTCAATAATAATTCTTTTTAATTTTAGCTACTGGTACAGTAGCCAACGAGTTATTCGGGAAAATTAGATAAAATGTTATCTGAAAATTAATAATTTATAACCATTAATTGTGAGCATATTCGGTTGAATTCAAAAATCAATAAATATTTTAAATGAATTCTAAAAGCCGGACTAAAACATTGCATTTTCCTATTCATAATTAACGTATTTATCCAATAATTATACGGGGTGTAAAAAACCAGTAGGGGATAAATATCTTCTGTGGATGTTTATTTTTCTAAGTTGTAGAAAATTTATATAATTAGTCTGTATATCACATTAATTCTGAACAATCATTTATTATTTTCTTTGTTCTGCTTTATATGGTTATTTCAACTGTAAATACATAATATAGTTTCTTCCGCCCTGTTCCAGTAATTTTTCAAACACTGGAAATTTTACGAGGTATTTCCGCCCTCTGCCCACAGCCAGTTAAATTTCTTTTTATTCCTATAAGTTAAAACAGGAAGTGCTGCCATTTGCGGGGTTATTTTATTTTCAAATAATTTTATTATATTTTACAATACAAGAATTACTTTTCTCCAATACAAGAATTCGGAATTATATTAAAAATAAAATTTAAGTTATATTTCATTAAATCAAATACATTTACTTGCAAAAAATCGGCTGTATCACCCTAGAAATTTCCTTGCTCGATTGTGGAGAATAGGATTATTTTAGTTACAAAATACAAAATTCCTGAATAGGTTTTAGGGCGGACGTGGGCATCTGCGTACCAAAATTCAGGTTCATATCTTTAATGTTTAAAAATTTATGCGTAAAAAATAATACATGAGGATCTTCTAATACACCAATTTAAACCAAAAATGGTCGCATTCTAGGCACACATCAACCCTTCATACCAAATTTCAGCTTGATTGGTCAAACGGTTCGGCTGGTATCGTAGAACATTACACGCAGACAGACACACAGACAGACACACATACAGACACACAGACAGACAGACACACAGACAGGGAGTCAGTCAGGGAGATTTGGGGCCATGTTGGGACAATCTTATCAGGGAGAGTTGGTACGGTTAAGAAAAATTACTATCAAATATGACATGAAAAAGACATCGCTAGCCAGGTACCTTAAGGCAGGTAACTTGGACAAGGTTTTGGCTGTACATAAAAGTTATGAGTCGTCCAATCGACAATCTCAAATTTTTACCATTGACGAGAAACAAATGCTTGTCAAATATATTATAAGAATGCACAATGGTCTCAGTAACAATCAAGTTCGTCAATTTGAATATCGGTTCGCCCAGGCTAACGGAAAAAATACCGAAATATTGGGAAAAATGAGAAATCTGGAGAAGATTGGTAAAAATGTTTTAAAATTAGGAACCAAAATCTATCCGTAAGAAAGCCATAAGCAACTAGTCTTTTCCGCTGCACTAGTTTCAATCGGAAAAATGTTAATGAATATTTCGATAACTTGGGCGAAGTGGTAACCAAATATAAATTTCCGCCCAGTGATATTCATAACTGTGATGAGTCTGGACTAACAAGAGTTCAAAATCCAGTTAAAGTGGTCGCTGAAAAACGGGCAAAAGAAATTGGTCAAGTTGTCTTTGTAGAGATGGGAAGTTTAGTTACAGGTTTATTTACGATTAATGCGATAGGTCAGTAATTTACACTTTTTTATGTATTCCCAATGGTAAATTTTTTCAAATACTCTAAAAGAGCGGTCGAGAGACCTGTTCTTTTGATATTTGACAATCATGATAGTCACATATCAATATAGAGACTTTACAGTTTTCCAAACAAGATTCTCCCCCTTATTTAAGCGCGCGATTGCAATGGACTTATCCAGTAGGAACGAATTTATTGGTTTTATATTAATAAATGAGTAGCTGAAAGAATCTAGTTGCTTATATTGATTTTCATTGTTCTTATAATATGCATTAATTAATAAAAATCAATAAAAAGTAATTAATATATTTTGAAAGTGGCGCTGCTTCTTGACCAATAATTAACGTTTTACTTTCTACAACATTGCTAAGATTCTAGCTTTGTTAGTTTGTAGAAAAATTTGACATACTTCTTTCCGTCTTTTAATCATAACAAATGAGAACGAGAGTTGAAAGTTTTATCGATATGAAAACATAGCCAAATATAATCTGTTTTAATTGGGCCACGTCACAAGCTACTATAGCCCCAATTTTCAAATTTTAAGAATTAATTACAGCCGCAGGATCGGTCTCAGAAGGGCTGGACCCGGTGCAAAAAATCACTGGATGAGTCCATTGAAGATATTCTTAGTAGATTGCCCTCTCCTATACAAAAGCCTGGTACTGCTCGTACCCAAAATATGGTAGAGTTTAAGACAAGATATTTTCAAAATATTAAAAATTTACAATAAAATATCAGTTTCAAATATTTTATATTTCGAATTTTTTTTTAAGAATGACTTCGTTTTATATTAGCATTTCAGATATTTTTTTGGCGAAATGTATTTTTGAATTATAGGAGATTTTTGTGTATTTGTGGTTTTTTTTTTGGGATGCCTAACCTCTCCCCATCGCCTAACCCAACTCTCCCTTGTAAAAGGGAGAGATGGGACAAAAACACTACTGTATAAAAAATTAATAGAAACCAGTTATTCAAAAAAAATTTAACAAAATAATATAATACTAAAAAATAATCGCTACAAAAATCTAAAACCGAAAATTGTGTCCCAATTCTCCCACACCTCCCCTATTAATAATTAAAATAGAGTTACGAGAGTCAAAAATTTTTTATTGTAAATTTCTTCCTCTTTTACAATCTTTTTTTAAATTCACTCTAACCATTATTAATTTTTTTAAATCTTTATTGTTTATAACTTTTACAAATCTTTGTGTGAATGTGTTATAACTTTTTAATAAATATCCAAGTTAAAATTCAAATTTTAAGAAATTATATTTAAGTTTAAAATTTTCTGTATTATGTTGACCACCACCCGAATTTATTCTATATCTTAAATTTTTGAAAAAACAGGAAATGCCGGGAGGTCTTCCTTTTCTCAAATCTTGTTTACTTTTCTTTTACCATCTTCGAACATTTTTACTGGACTGTGGTTTGTGTCCGGAAGTCAATTGAAAGTTTTATACCGGATACGTTATTCTATAGACCATACTTGGCAGTCGAGTCGGTAAGTAAATAAACGAAAAGGGATTTGTAAAAATATTGTACGTCTAATTCCCTAGAAAACAGGAACCGCATAGAAAGAATTAGACAGCGGCGTAACTGTAGGTTACAAGTACAATTTAATTGGGTAGGCATTTCAACAGAAAACTTAGAAACTTATTACAAATGATGCTGGTAAAAACAACAAGAAAGTGTGGGAAACTTTTTTCGATTTGACCTTCATGGGTGGAACTGGAGTTGGTTAAAATTTCAAAAAACTCATATCTCCGAGATTTTAAAAAATATTGAAACAGGTCATTACACTTTTTTATGTTCTAATTATTATAATATTAATTTGTCTAGAACTCTTTTTCTTCCGACCTACGAAGGTACAACTGGAGAGGGCTGAAATGTCAAAAATTTATATCTCCGCCGTTTTTTAAAATATTGAAACAGTTCATGAGACTTTTTTATGTTCTAATTATTATAAAATTAATTTGTCTGGAACTTTTCGTTCTCAAATGGATTCTGACATCTCATTGTGTGTGTGCTGTTTTCATATTCACAAAGAGAAAAGGAAAGATCCATTGATTGGGTACAGACAGGTCGACTACTGTTCTCAGTCTGCACCAGCTCTGGTTCAAATAGCAGAGTAGATATTTTATGTTTTAATACTGACCTTTCTCTTTCATTGCGGATTTTTTTACATACTAACCAAAAATTTTAAATTCATCAACCATTATACCCTTATTCATCCGTCTCTACCATCAAAATACCCCATCTCACAAATTTCAATCTCTCACGCAAATACGCGGTTACCATTACAAGGCTAAAACTGAACCATGGAAAATTCCAGTCCCACCTTCATAAAATTGGAATATATGCATCTCCTTATTGTACTTGTGACAATTCATCAATTAGCGACTTAAACCACATCTTCTTTTCTTGTAGTAATCACTCCCCACATATAGATAATTTAAGTAAGTTCTTGAATTCTAATTCTATCCTATTCCCTATCAACATTACCTTATTACTTAGCACCCACAATAAAAAGATACTTGATGCCTTAGTCAGATTTCTAAATAAAATAATATTTTAATAAAAGTCTGTGGCAAATGGATTTATCCGATGCCAACTCTCCCTCTACACACTGATATATTAGTTGATTTTGCATATAAAAACTGTTAAAATGTCCACTTTAAAACAAAAAACAACTTGTAAGAATAATTAAAATACCATTTTAGGTGCAGTGCGAGAAATCCGATTTGCGCTAATGCAACAAATTCAGACATCGACCAAGCCATACAAAATTGGATAAAAAATATTCCTGATAGGGAAGGATTTCGTACTAATAGATAAAAGAAATAAGGACTCATTCAATTTCTTAGTGTTTGAAATATTTGTTTAGTGGGAAGTCCTTTACGTATACTCGAGAGCAAGTTCTGAGATTTTATTAATTGGAACAATAGTAAATAATAATTACCTCATTTACGCTAATCCCGGCGTCTGTGATCGTTCGGATGTCGTTTTGTCCTTAAGAAAAAGCAGAGACTCAGAGACCCACCATTCGACTGATTAGAAGGCCCCGCACGCATTCTTCTCATCTTTCTTTGCCTCTCTTCGAAAACAGGTAATTAAGTTTCTTCACCTTGTTCTGAACTCAAAATTTATCAACTTGCAACTTGGCTGCCATTTTTCCCCAGGCGTAGTTTTTTAGGTTTTTGGGTTCCAGAGAACCTCTCTGCTCCGGTAAAGTTCAATTAATTCACTGGTTTTGGTCCTGGTCCATTTGTTCTCACTACAGCCTTCCATCTTCCCAGCTAACACGGTGTCGTCAAATTGGCGTCATTTTTAGGTCATTTTAAGATACTGACGTCAGCTGACCAATTATTGACGTCATTAAGACGTTACAAATACGTCATTTTTAAAGTTGGTATTGCTGGTATTTTGACGTTTGTTTCCGCTAGCTTGGTTGGCATGAATAATAACCACGTAAACGTGAAAAGAAATGATGGCGTCCTTAGTGCTACACTAAGCAGAAAATAGTGAAATTGTGACCATGACTATTCAGAGTTCTGTTTTTAAAAATAAAAGTTGGTTGTATTTTTCTAATTTTTTTTTCGTAAGTATGTTTGTGATCGTGCAGTTTAGTGATTTTGAAGGCGGGAAATTGGAAATGATTAGAGATTCATGGATTACTCCTCGAAGAACTGAAGTTTTTTGGCCTCCTTATAAACACGATAGACAGTATACAGAAGCGCTTGTTCAAGAAGAACCGAATCCAGATACATGAAAGATTTACGGCATCCAAAGAATTTTCTATGAAACAGGTTTGTTTTAAAATATTTTTAGGTTAGTATTATAGGCTTTGCAGTACAAGTTCTTTTTTGTTTTTATGCATTTTGGCACATAAATTTATTGTGTTTCATTTGATTTGTTATATTTAAACAAATTGGTAATTAATGTAATCTTTGACTGAACTCAATCTAGCGAAATTTTATTATTTTCCTTTTTTTATTTTATGTTGAATACTAAATGCTTATTTTAGGCGACCTTGATAAAGCCAAGAAAAAGCTTAAAATTGCTGAATATACGAGTGACTTAAATAGTGAGACAGAGCAACAGGGACGAGAGTTTAAGCGAGTTATAAAGAAACCAAGACGATTAGTAAAGTAGCGTTCTGATGAGGAAGAATCTTTAATGTTTAAGGTACCATCAAGAAAAATATTATTTAATATTGAAGTTGGGCGTGTTTTCCATTTGTTTAAATATTTAACTAAAATTGTTTTTCTCAACAGTACAACCGTCATTTTTCATTCATTATTACAACCATACTGTACCTATTAAGACGTCATTTAAATGTCCGTATTACGTCGTCATTATAACGTCACTGTTACGGGTTCATTTTAACGTCACTAATATATATATAACGTCATTTTGTATGTGACATATAAGGTCATATTTGACGTCATTTTGTATGTGACATATAAGGTCATATTTGACGTCAACTTAACGTCTTTTTGGAAGTCATTCTGACGTTAGTCCAGCATCTTTAACGACGTCTTTCTGACGCCAATTTTACGACATCGTCTTAGCTGGGTTGACACCGAAAACACCTGCAGCTGACGTTTACACGTGCACTGACGGGAGGATGCTAGCGCCCGGCGTCACGCCCGGGGTGCGTGGAAGGGAACAGCTCTCCACTAGTTTTCTACAAGTTGCTTGCACAAAACGAGCAGCAACAAATCTTCCACTTTTAATTGTCAACTTTCTATGATCTTTTCCGACACTCTGCGCGAAACCAAAATTTAGTGGAAGATTTGTCTCTCTACATGTGGAAGGCACAAAAAGTTGCTGTATTTTGTAGAAAAATAACAAATTGCAGCAACTTGTGGAAAACTTTGTGGAAGACTTTGTTGTAAACGATCCTTAAGAGTTAAAAATCTTATAAATTTTATAATATGTCTTTGCGTATCAATCACTATGTTTATTATTTTCCAACACGAGTATAGATATTTTTTGTATTCTGGTACCGTATGTTAACATAATCTATGTAATTTTTTATCATAATTGTAATTGTTTGGCCTAAATTGATTTCTGTAAATGTGTCTAATTCAATATATCTTTATTCAAGGATAAACAATGGTTTCATTTTAGACGCTCTCGCCATCTATTGACGGTATCTCAATATAGTATTACCACTACAAAAACATATTGCTGTTTTAAATAGATTTCTACAAACATTTCATTAACACTGACATCTATTAAAAGCTTATAAAACTAAACAAATAGGTACCTATTTGTGGTATTGAATGTTGTATTATTAATGGAGAGATGGCGAAAAAGGTATTAAACCTGTATTATTTCTATTATTGTGTAAATCACATGTATTTTTACGCTAATAAAAGCGTATAGCAATTTTATTATTATATATTTTTGGTTTATAGAAATCAGAACAGTAATACAATTTTTAAGAAATTAATTTAAATTTGTATTTCATGGCTTTGCTCCTAAATTATTACACTTATTAAGAGTAACTCCTAAAACATAATTTTTAATCTTGAACATCGATTGATTACTACGCTGGAATTTAAAAGTGTAAAATATGTAGGAAAGTAAAATAGTGTCATGCCCTTCTTGAAAAACGTACTTAGGTATCAATTTGTATACTGATTGCATCTGAGAATTGCCTTAAATTTGAATTATCGTTTCAATAAAACCGATAATTATTGGCGCGAATAAATAGCGATAAATTTAACTGCTGTTACGCAGGTCATGGCTATTAAAAACTTCACACCCTGACCGCTAAGGGTAGAAGTAAATTAGTTGTCGCTCTATTTCCGATCCAAAAAGTCCATTCAAATTGACCCTGACAAGGTTATTTTTCATTCTTTGAAATCATGGCGGTAGGTTTGGCCGTGGTTTATTTTGTAGCGTAGACGTTAGTATATAGGGAATTCCCGGTTTTGAAAGTGACAATAGTTGATGTATGTCGATAGCTGTCAGTTATGATATGATTTGTTTAAAAACCCCCCATCAAGAATGATGCCATCTATGGTTTAGTGGAAAAATGTGGTAAACTATAATAGTAAACTCTATTAATGGTAAGATTTAGTGCTAAAAATATACTTTTATTGTTGACTAGCGACACTTCATAAAAACGTGGAGAAATTTGTAACATTCTGAGTCACACGCCTTTTTAAAAAACTCGTTAACCTACACGAAATATATTGCGTATGCGCAAAGACAACGCACATGGCAAACCGGCAGTTACCAGTGTCGTGCCTTACGTATATTGTCGTGAATATTAGCGGTCGTTGGTCGTTGTCGTTGTATCCTCTGTGTTTTTTTCTTTGATGCTACCACTGATGACAGTAAGGGAGAACATTGGTGGGGATGCTGATGGATGTGTCGGTTTAGTAATTGAACAATTTATTTCCGTTTTTTTCAAGTTCGAAGATACTTAAAAATTAAATACGATTTTGTATTCATCTTAATTTTTGATTTTTGTTTGATTTATTTATAATAACAGTTTGTTGGTAAAAGCGTTGTCTGAATAAGAACAGACAACGGTAAAAGTCATTTTCAGTGTTTTTTCATTATAAATCGTTAAAACACTTCCCGTCATCCGATCGAGATTAAATTTTGTATATTGACGGCAGTTACTTTCCATTTCTATGAGTTAAAACATTGTATATAGTCTATAATACAATGGTTAAAATATTACAAACAATGGATATAAAATGGCTGCTTAAACTTACAATTCTGTAATGTTGGTTGCATATACAAAATATAGAGTAAGAGCGTTTTCATATGGAGCAATATTTTGCAGCAATAAAAAGTTGCAATATAGCAGCAATATTTTTCTATCACAATGACGTGCAATATGTTCTACGGAATTCTGCGATATCGTATTGTGTCAATAGAAGAAAATCATGTATGTTTATGTAGATGTTCACACTATTCGCTGTTTATTTCATACATAATACATTAAACGGCGTAATAATGCATGACCTGTAAGATTCCTTTATTGTTACAAAAATGAACCATGCAATTTTAATTAACAGACATTGTAAATAAAAACTATTCACTAAATAACTACTTTAAATGTCCTATAACTACTATAAATGTCCTAAAGGCGAATAAAAAAGTTTTAACAAATGCACTCACAACACAACAACAAAAGCACATATACGAAACAATAAACAATATGGCAAATAGCAAACAAAGATAAAGATAAAATATTATTTTCTTTACATTTAGTGAGTTCGTTTTAGTCGTCGGACGCCTCTGATGCCTCTACTGCGTTCGTTTATTGTTTTTGATGAGTCTGAGGAAAATATATTTTGCGTTTGTTTTAGTCATCTGGATGTTTTAGAGCATCCTCGTTTTCGTCGGACCTTTTTGATCGAGCGTTCAGATGACAGTTGCAAAAAGTCATAAGTATAACATTAACATAACCACAAATTTTGTTTATTGGAGGGAAAGGTTAGATAGTATGTTCTTAAATGGAAAATAGAGAAAGTCGACAGTTAGTTTAGATTGTCCACAGAAATTCAGCAACCTCCATTTTGTATGAAACTAATAACGAATTTGTTTTTTGTTTAAAACAGATAACCTCAACCTCTAAACCGTTCGGAAATTATCGAGTAACCAGATGACTCGACGGTCACGTGATCAAAAAATCTCTCTGCTCTCATCTGCTCCGCGATGGCTAAAACGAACTCACAAATTAAATAAACATTTTTGACATTTGACAAGACCAAACCTTTAATACGCAGTCTCAAAAACCCTCTGTGTCATAGTCATGTCATAGTTGTCACATTCAATTTGGTACATCTTTTTCTGCGCATCTCATTTGTTATCAAACACCTTTAGCAATCTCCTTTATATCTATGCCCTCCATATACAAATCTATCTTTCAAAAAGTCATTTAGCAGATTAAGGAACTTAAAATCACTGGCTTTATTTTTTACTCGTACATACCATTGGCGAACTGTATCATTTTCCCCTTGTATCAGGTCATAGAATTCAATTCTTTCTTTAAAAACTGACACTCTTGTTGAGAATTTTTTTTTAGAATATTGCAAAGCTCTTGGTAATCTTTATTTTTAAGTAAAACCGGATCACGCAAACATATCTTAATATTTTATACGCTTGCTCACCAATAAGGGTTAAACATACCGGTACCTTTTTGTCATCTTCAACATAATTTGCCTGAAAATATTGATCCAATATTTCTTCCCACGAGTTCCATTCATCGTCAATTTTGAATTCTGCCATACATCCAATTGTGGCTCGAAAAACTGATAGCGAATTCCATTGGTAAAACTAGTTTTGCACTGGTTTTGCACCAGTGTTGCACTGAAACCTAAAGCAGTTCATGAATAATGTGCACTAGTTCATTTCCAATGGAATACAAAATCTTAGGGTAGGTTGATTTATTTTCGTGCGAGAAGGATATAAGGTTGCTGTTATTTTTATTTACATTTTAGAAATGAATGACTCTATCATTGCATTTCAACTGAATAATGAAATCATTAATTTAACATTACCACTTGATGATAGTGATGAAATATTTAAATTAACAAGTATGTAAATTTTTCAAATTATTGAAAACATTTTGATATCTGATTCTCCTCTACTTCATTATTTCGTATATCATTTCCTCATCATTACTTGAAGATGAAGGATAATGCCACTAGCAATTTTGAACCTTTTGATAATCCCGCCATATTCACAATTGCACTAACTTCGCACCACCTCATGGACCTCGTGCTGAAAATGTTGTACTGAGTTCGAATTCGAATGCACCAGTTCCCCAATGGAATACAAAACCCTCCACCAGTTTTCCCAATAGAATACAAATTATGCACTCGGTGCGCATCAGTTTTACCAATGGAATTCGCTATGATAAATAGCACTTGGATTTGCCATCTTTTTTTCTTGGAATTAGACTTGGTTTCCAGTCATCATAATACCCTTTTTACCCTCACTTTCCTTATTCAACTTTGTGGCCCTTTATTCATTAGTGAACAGCCAACACTACATGTACCAACATAAGTTAAATCACTAAACTCCCCAGATACGTCACGTATTTTAAAAAATCATCATTTTTAAAAAAAGGGTTTTGTTTGTAACCGAATCGATATGATTAAGATTAAGTATCGGTATATTAAAAATCCCAAAAATCTTACTTACTAAAATCGTCCATTGAACCACATATTAGACGCTCTTTCCAAGTAAGACCCAAAATATGTTATTTTAAGGCCTTCATTTGCGATAGATGTACGCTCGGAAATGTTCATAAATGTATGATGACGGTGTAAAAAGAATTACAATGAAACTTGTTAAATAAAAAGTGTTTGTTATATCTTTTACTTGTTATTTATGAGAAGACAGTATAACAAAACAAAACTATTAAAATTAACAAAACTCGTTTCGGACTGCTAAACACATGTCGACCAAAATTGTGAAAATCGAAAAATTGGAGTATCGAGCTATCATCAAGTACCTGTATTTAAAGGGGTTAAGAAGTAAGCATATTTACGGAGATATACTTGGCGATCAATGTCTATGCGATTATCAAAAATTTTCCATTGAAGATGAAGAGCGATCAGGAATGCCAGTTTCTGTGTCCGTTCCCGAAAATATCAATGCAGAATTGGGCTAAAACAAATATCTGAGGTACTGAAAATTTCATATTAATGCGTTCATCATATACTTTACGCATATGACAATTTTTTTTACAAAATAGATCCCTACATGTCTGAATGTTGACCAGAAGCGTGCAAGGGTGATGACATCGCGTTAGAGCTGTGCTCGGTTTGAAAAAGATGTAGACCTTTCAAGCCGTATTGTTACTATAGATGAATCTTGGGTATATTTATACGACCCAGAAACAAAGCAGCAATTGATGGAGTGAAGACACCCTGGTTCTTTATGGCTTAAGAAGTTTCGTGTTCAAATATCTTCTGGAAACGTTCTTGCTTCACTTTTTTGGGATTGCAACTGGAGTAATCATGATTGATTATCTGGAAACGAGTAGAACAATAACTGGGGATTACTATTCGACGTTACGACCACTCTACGAGAAACAATTAAGGAGAAAAGAAGCGGAAAGTCATTCCAAAGGTGTTTTGATTTTGCAGGACAATGTCTCTGCACACAAATCGCATGTTGCCATGCAAACAGTTCGTGATTTGAAGTTCAAATTACTGAAACACCCAGCTTATTTACCAGATCTGACTCCGTCCGACTAGCATGTCTTTTCTCAAATGAAAAAAATTTTATGTGGCCAGCACATGACCTCTCGCCATTTTTGAATCAAAAATTTACAGGTTGACACAAAAAAGTATGAAAAAAAATTATATTTTTGTAAATCTGGCAACAATGGCAAATGTTTCGAAAATTTTAATGAGATGAAAATAAACTATAGGGTATACAAAATATATGTGTAAAACTTTATTGCCGTTTTGTATAATAATGGCGTCATCACCCATAGCAACTGCCACTTCCGGTTGTGCGATTGGTACCAAAATCTAATCAGATCTAATCTAGGGTATCAGAATCCTGTATGCAAAATTTCAAATTTTTTTATTCAGTAGTTTTTGAGTTATCGTTACTACAACATCCATCCAAACACACACACTAACACACACACACACACACACACACACTAACACACACACACAGACATCATCGAGAAAATATCAAAATCGTATTCTAGGGACCCCAAAACGTGTTTATCTGTTGAAAACTCACTACCCAATTTTTAGCATGATTCCTATACCTCTCTTATCTGAAGGGCGAGAGGTAAAAAGATTAAAATGTAAATTTTTCTTCCAACGAAGAGGTTATAGAAGCTGTGGAGGCCCGGATTGTAGAAGGTCTAGACACGTTGCAGGTTCGGTGTGATAAATGTATTAAATTAAGAGGAAAATATGTCAAAAATACCACATATTGACTTTCAGATTTTGTTTGCTTGTAAAGTAGGCTAAGAATTTTTTAATTAATTCTCGTACTATAACACGTACAAATATTTTAAAGATGTTTTACGACTGTTTCAAGCTAATCTAGATTGGATAGCTAATATATCTAGCACTCAACCATTTCCTGAACCTTGGTAGATATTAAAATATTTTTAATTGTAGAAAGATGACTGAAAGTTCCTTCTGCTGGGGCTACGGTTTCGTTTAAATACATTTTTTTCCGATTTATTTTTTGGCCGAATCTAGTTCAATTGACATTCCCGAATTATTAGCCACTAATTTACATTCATTCAAGATGTTAGGCCAACTATTTAACTTTTAGCCACTTTGAAGTCATTAAAAGGCATTAAAAAAATTCCAAATATATTTAAATAAAATATTTTTAAATACTATTTAATTCAACTCTTACTTCTGGTGTTAAATTAAGCTCCAATAACTCTCCATTTTATTGATTGCTTTGTTTATTTCTGAAGAAATTAAAATTTAAAAAAACTGGTTTGTGTATTAGAGGATTATAAGAGAATTGTCATTAGAGTTTTTGTACCGCCTTCAGCACCATCTCGTCGGGCCTGTGCATTCCCTGTACAGGGGTTGAATGTCGGTGACAGGATAAACCGGGGCGTTGCTGGTTGTGTTTAATCTATTGGAGTTAACGGTGTTGGTGTAGATATTTGTTGTCTTTGATGGCTTTTTATAATGTCTTCCTTGCTGAGCACCTCTTCGTACAGTTTTTATAGATTTTTTTCTGAGATTTCCTTCTGTAACTGTGTCTTCTTGATGTAGTGATTCGGGTTTTTCCTCCCAGTAGCTCTGGTTTTCTTCAATTGTATTCAGATTCTTAATCTTGATGAGTTCTCGTACTGGAGACCGCTCCAACTTCGACGAGCTTAAAAATGGATCATCCCCTGGCTAATAGTACTGCTGCGTCCCTTTGGTTGGAAAATAACTTAAGCTGTTTTTCAAGTTTGGCTTTATTACCTCTTAAAAAAGGTCTACCTGTTGACATTGATTTACTAACCTGCCAGCCTCTATTTTTTAAAATTCACAAAAGTCAAATTTATATCGTGCAAAAAAAATAAGTCGTAAATAAATAAATAATTTACTTTTATTCTATAGTTTTACTGTAAAAACAAAACAATAAATTGCTCTATTTGCTTATTGTTGCTTTTATTTAAAGACAATAAAATAAGATCTGTGTTATGATTAAATATCAAAAAATCGATTGAAGATCATAGTAAAAAAAAAAATCCAAAATGTAATAATAATAAATTAATCCAAAAAATGTTCTGCAAAACACAAAAATAAAATAAATTGTTAAATAATGTCATATACAAGCGAATATTAATTATCGATTACCTAAGCCGTGAGAGGAAAATTATCGTAACAATACTTATACTCCAAATTTATATTATTATATAATTTTGATGTTCTGTGATTAATATTCTCTATTTTTATTTTACCAAGTTTATAATCTTATAAATATTTTAATCTAATTGTATTTTTCCCAATTGGTCGGTACAGCTTCTTTACTTTTTTAATTTTATTTCTTTGTTTTTGGTTTTTTATTTACATTTTTTCGATTTCAAACACGAAAACAATTTTAATTTTTTAACAATGATATTAAAATTATAGTCAGTTATGAAGATATAAAAAACAGAACTAAAAGCTAAAGCTGTTAAATATATTAAATTGTCAGTAATTCGTAAGGGTTTTACTGTCCAAGATGATTATTATTCCGAAAGCAGTGATTTATTGCAACTCATTAAAAACACACTCCATTGATTTGAATGCAAATATTTTACCAGGTCAGTACTATAGTATATTTCCAACTTTAAACTAATACTAGTAAAACATACAGGATGTCACAAATTAGAAAAACGAAACGTTACATTCAAGATTTATTCATACATACAGTGTATAAAAAAAGTTTGTGCAGCCAAGGGAGGCCCGTCAGGAACGAAATTCCTTACGATATTTTACTTGCCCGACCCACCATCTGAGAAGGGAAAGTATTGTGAACGAGCTAAAAAAAAAATTCGAGATAAAGATGGAAATATCTATTTGAGGTCCCCTGAGATGACTAAGATCATTTCCAAATGGAAGTCTGTCTGTGTGTGTGTCTGTCTGTGTCTATTATTTCACGATAGAGGCCGCACGTTTAATCCGATTGAGCTGAAATTTAGTATATGGATTTGGGAGAACCCATTATTTTTATACATCTGTTAAACGAAAGTGTCACTGTCCAAATATCAAAAAATCACTATGTCACGGAATTTGACTGGTAATATATCATTTTAAAACCCTTGAAAATATCTATTTAGCACAGTCAAAATTATTTTTCCAACTGTCACCTGTCAAAAATAAAAAAATGTCAAAGTTTGAAACTTTAACATTAAATATCTGAAAAAGTATTCGTCTCTGGATACGCATCGGGAAAGTTTTGGGGCGACACAACCGATTTTTTCAACTCTAAACGTGCTTACGATCTCTTTTTATTTTTTTTCAAATTTTTTTATATTTTTCCCAATTGGTTTCGATTATTCCCTAAATTTGAAATTGTTCCCTATTTACTCCTAATTTTTACTACATTTCCCAATTTTCCATATTTTCCCTGTATTTACCCATTTTTCCTACTTTTTTCTATTTACCCTATTTTTTCCTATTGTTCGCTATTTTTCCCTTTTTGCTCGATTTTTAATATTTTCCTTTATTTTTTCCCATTTTCCCATTTTTCCCTATTCCATTTTCATATTTTTTTCTTATTTTTTCCTGTTTGCCCCCATTTTTCTAAAATTTTTCCCCCTTTTCCCTACTATTATTTATTTTTTCTTTATTTTCTTCTGTTTTGCTTTATTTGTCAGTATTTATGTTTATTTGTCTCTATTTTTGCCTGTTGTGATTTATTTTCCCCAGTTTAAATCTATTTTCTAAGTTTTCCCATTTTTCCCATTTTTTCTCCTTTTTTCA
Organism: Neocrepidodera transversa; assembly: GCA_963243735.1. Classification (NCBI taxonomy): domain Eukaryota; kingdom Metazoa; phylum Arthropoda; class Insecta; order Coleoptera; family Chrysomelidae; genus Neocrepidodera; species Neocrepidodera transversa. Next base: position 7,431,821 of record OY725350.1, read on the forward strand.
TCATTTTTCTATTTTACATTATTTCTCCCTATTTTCCCTATTTTTCTTATTTTTGACCCTATTTTTCTGTTTTCCTCACTTTACTTATTTTTTTAATAGTTTTTCAAATTTTTCACCACTATTGTTCTGGTTTTCCGTATTTTACACCAATTTTTTCTTATTTTACCCGATTTTTCAGTATTTCCTTTATTTTTCCCTGTTTTTATTTATTTTTTTCTATTTTTCCCTATTTTTCTCCATTTTTTTATTTTTCTTTATTTTTCTCTACTTTCCTCTATTTTTCCTCGTTTTCATTATTTTTTCCTATTTTACTATATTTTCCTTAGTTTTTACTATTTATCTACATTTTGCCCCATTGTTCCATATTTTTTTATATTATTCCCAAGTTTTTCCTTTTTTCCCATCTTTTCCTATTTTTTCTCCTATTTATTCTCATTTTTTCCTCAGTTTTTCTATTTTACATTATTTCTCCCTATTTTCTCTATTTTTCTTATTTTTTCCTGCTTGTCCCTATTTTTCTGGTTTCCCTACTTTACTTATTTTTTTAAAAGTTTTTCTATTTTTTCGCTACTTTTCTTTTTTAGTTCTTTATTGCTCTGTTTTTCCGTATTCTCCCCTAATTCTACCTTGTTTTACCCGATGTTTTACTATTTCCTTTGTTTTTCCCTGTTTTTATTTTTTTTCATTTTTCTCTATTTGCTTTATTTTTCATTGTTTTCTTTTTTTTATCTATTTTTGCCTATTACTACGGCCTGTCCTAACCTTTTCTGAAGTAGGGCAAACCGTAGTATTCAAATCGTGAAAAAATCTCAAAAATTTTTTTTGCTCCAAATGACTTAAAATGTGAATTTTTTCATAATTTTAAAATAATATGTGTAAAAGTTATAGCCGAAAATCTGAAAAAATAAAAAAAATTCAAAGTGTCCCCCTACTTTTTTTTACCAAAAATTTTATTTTTTTTATGTTTTTAAATTAACTTTATCAATGCATTTTAACACAAAAACTTTTGAAATTCATAGTATTTATGATATTTTCAATTTTCTCTAAAAAAAAAGCAGGCGGAAAAGTCTATATATATATTTTTTCAAGCTCTCTGGCGGCGAAACTACGCGGAATTATAAAAAAAGTACAAACAAAATTTGTAGGAAATTTGTGATCTACAATTTTTTTTACTGTAATTTTTCATAAAAATTCATAATTTTGGCTCAAAATCTAAAAAACATGCGCAAAACTCTATACATATTTTTTCACGCCCTCTAGGGGCGAAACCAAGCGGAATTTAAAAAAAAGTAAATACAAAATTTGTAGAAAATTTTATGTTCTACAATTTTTATTTTCTGTAATTTTTTATACAAATGCATAATTTTGACTCAAAATCTAAATAAAGGCGCAAAACTCCATTTAGATTTCTTTGACGCCCTCTAGCGGCAAAATTAATCAGAATTCTAAAAAAAAGGAACGACAAAATTTGTAGGAAATTTTATGTTCTTCAATTTTGATTTCTTATAATTTTTTATACAAATGCATAATTCTAACTCAAAATACAAATAAAAGCGTAAAATTCCATATAGATTTCTTTTACGCCCTCTAGCGGCGATATTATGCACAATTCTAAAAAAACGTGAAACCAAAATTTGTAGAAAATTTTATGTTCTACAATTTCGATTTTTTATAATTTTTTATACAAATGCATAATTTTGACTCAAAATATAAATAAATGACCAAAACTCCATATGGATTTCTTTTACGCCCTCTAGCGGCGAAACTATGCAGAATTCTAAAAAAAAATTAAGACAAAAGTTGTAAGAAATTTTATATTCTACAATACTGCAATTTTCTTTTATACAAGTTTGTTTTGTACAGAAATAAAATAAAAACACACATTTAACCCTAAAAGGGATATTTTAATCTTCCATGTTGTCTATACGATTTATTATTGATTATTTTAAGCTTATCTATAAGTAATAATCAATAATCAATCAAATATTTATAACATAATATATTTATTTATCAAATGTAACAAATATTTTAGGTTAGATTTATTTTAACTAAACAATTATTTATTGATAAATAATTATTGAAAAAAAACATTATGTACTTATAAATAACAAATAAATAAATAAAAGTTTCTTAATGGATATTTAAAATATTCATGCGATTAATTGTTTTCATTTTTCTCCAAATTTTATTTCATTCAATCAAGTCGTTCGGTAAGAATTTTTTTTCATAAAAAAAATTAGTGAAACATAAACAAACATAATAGAGTTAGGAGATCGGGCGGCGTCGTCGTCGGTTTTCGTGATGTGTCATGTAGGATCTTCGCCTGTACTTTTAACAGAATTTTGAATTATTTAGTACCATTTTAAGTGCACAAATTATCAGTGGTAGAAAGTTGTTTAATACATTATTGTAAAAGGTATATAAATTTTTTTAATTTTTTTAGATTAACATTAATTATAATAATAAATTAAATCTTTATTTATTGATTTTAATAATTTCAAGAATACATAATAATTATTTCCAATATTTTACAATATTACAATACAGGATGATTATTTTATAAAAACATTTATACAGTGTGATTGCATATAAATAGATAATTCTGATTATTTATAACTAAGATACAGGGTGATTTATCAACTTTCCAACAACATTATCATATACAGGGTAGTTCATTATTGTTAAATGAGTATATAAGAATAAATAGATGGCTATGATTATCTATCACCAATATACAGAGTGATTTATCCATTTTCATATAATATTATTATACAGGGTAGTTCATTATTGTCAACTGAGGATGTAAAATAAATAGATGATTATGATTATTTATAATGAAGATACAGGGTTATTCATACATTTTTATTATTTCTTTTTTTTATGAACCACATTAGATATTTGTATAAAAAAGTTGTTTTAATATAGTTTTATTTGTTTTAGGTGGAATTTATGGAAAAATCAAGTGGATTAGAGCAAGACTTCGGTAGATTTTTAGGTAAGAATTTAAATTTTTTTATCACCATTATCTTCATTGTAATTGCATTTTTTTCGAAATTTTTGTTGGTTTTTAATATTTTTAGCAAATTTATTTTTTTGATATTATACGACAAATTTCACAATTTTTGTAAAAAAATTTTGAAAAAATCACCATTATAGAGTTTTTTTACAAATGTTATAGTATTTTTTTTTTAATTTTTAATAATAATATGTAACATAACAAAATTTTTTTGAATAATTTTAAAATCAATAAACTTAATATTTCATTTAATAAAAACATATTTAATAATTTAAGTTTCGTTCCTTATTATTCATACATGGCAGCGCAAATTTAATTGAACACTATTAACTATTTAACTTTCACACTGTATGTATAATTTTCTTTCAGGTGGTGGGAGTTAAAATAAAAACAGGTAAATAGTAATGATACAGAGTGTTACCAAATTATTAATTAATTGGTTAGATATATTTACTTTATTTAGGTTATGATGGCCAAAAGAAGAATTTTTATCTTGCGCAAACACGACAGCAAATAATTCATATTTACTACTCGCACACATTTCGGTAAATTGTCTGTGAACTCAGTGCAGTACGTCAAATTATTAGGAGTGTTAGTGCTACAATAAATAAGACCCGTCCTAGACGCGACCGTTTAGTGACGGTTCTTAAACTCATACCGGGCGTTCATTCATAGCTGCCACCGTTACGTTCGCGGGCGGCTGCGGGAAAGGATGACAGATAATTAATGGTATTGATTAATTATTATCATACTAAATTTTGATTGGAATAAAATTTATAAACATTAAAATTAATTAATTTAAAAAAATCTTTAATTATGATAAAAATTGTTAAAAATAAAATAATAATTTAAATAATATATATTTTTCGTAATAAAAAAAGCAAAAATAAAACTCAAAAATCATGTACCACTATATATTTATAAATATTAAATGGGGGCTATGGCGACTGGTTTCGGTTACTCATCATCTTCAGGACATATACTAATTAACTTGAAATAAATAATAATTAAAATATAAAAAGCAGAACGCTTAAAAGTGAGCATATATGGGGAGGGAGGGAGGAAATAAAAGAAGGGGTGAATGGTATATGAAAAATTATATAAAAGTTAAAAATGATTTAAGTTAATTTTTAACTTTTACTATCATCTTTAAGTGTTCTGTTTATTATATTTTAATTAATATGGTATTTTATATATTATTTCGTATATGGTCTGAAGATGTATAGTAACCGAAACTATTCGGCGTTTTACATTTCAACTCATTAGACCATATTTTATATATGGATTTTAATCAATTCTATTATATTCTATTATCCTCGTTGCCGGGTTAGCTGCCAAAATCGCCGGTTTGGGTGGCCACGGTTTCCGTTCGTCGCGGTTGTGTGTGCTCGAGATTAATTTTATCTAAAATTATACATCAGATTTGCCGTTGCGTATGCGCATGTCCTGATTTTATATTTATTATTTTTCCAATAGCAAATATTTCTTAAGATAAACATGAGCATTCTTCAAGAATGGGGAGGGGCGGCGCGGGGTTTTGAATATAAATTTTTAAATGATAATCAAGTAAAATAAAAGAATAGTTTAAAAAAAATACCTTTTGACAACTTTTAAAGTAAATATTAATATTTAATTTCTATTAATTTTTAATTTGTCTTAATTTAAATAACGTTTTACACCTTCCCATATTACCATCAAGATCAACATCTACAAGATCATCATAAACATCTGGATTGCAGCAGTATTTCAATGTTTTTTATATTTTTATAAAAAATAATTAATAATTTGGTATTCACTGGTATATGTTAAGCATTCTATGACACATAGAACGATTATTAATAGGCCTTACTGTATATATTATACAGTACCTAGCCTGCTTTTTAATCGTACTTAAGTGATTTAAGTACTTGACTTGTAGCGACTTTAGTACGTCACAAGTTAGTATGAGATGCGTATGTTACTAAGAGTGATCGTAGTAGGTATGTGTGTTTGTATTAGATGATGGATATTCAGTTGTAGTGGAGTTTGTTTAGATTGAATATGGGACGTACGTCGGATCTTAAACATCCGGCGTGTGTCTAATGTTGAATTTAAACGTCCTCAAGGTATATTGACGGCATCTGACCAGGTAAAGACGATTATAAATTATCCTTACGATTTAAAATTCATGGGAGAAGGGGACGGGGATTAAATATTATGTATAGATAATTTAAAATCGGACAAGCGATGGTCAAAGTACTTGCTCACTGTGACGACCTCTAAAGCAGTGCGTTACAGGCTCGTATAGATGCAGTATGTTACTGGATTGTCTGTGTTAGGAAACATCAAGTTAGAGGATCTATAAATGGAAATGGTAATGGTCATGGTAATGGTACTGGATAATGGAAAGGATTAGAATAAGACTTCAGTACATTTTAAGGTACGGTATATTTAAAAATGAAACAAGTTTCAAAATTTTGAATTTTTAGGAAAAATTATTTTTTATTAATTTAATAATGCAGTCGAAGCTCACAAAAATAAATAAATAAAAAAAATACATTTTAATCAAAAAAAAAATATTTACATTTTGAATATTTAATGAAATACTACTAACTTCTAAATTATTTTAATTTAATTTTAAATATTTATATTTAATATACAGGCTCCCCCATAATATATATTTTTAATAACAAAATAAATAAAAAATAATAACAATTTTTTTCTTTTTTTTTCAGGTAAGTGAAATATAAATAATACAGATCAGCAGAAAGTTTTAGAAACAACTTTTTTGGTATGTATTTTGCAATTATTTACATTCTCAAGCTATATTTGGCGATTGTTTAATATTTCGGAGAGTTTGATTGATTTAATTGCTTCGAACCTTGCTACGTTCGGCTCGAAGTGGATGGTCGAGAAAATAATAATTCCAACTTTCCCTCACCATCCATTTCGAGCCGAGCGCAGCGAGCTTCAGAGCAATCAAATCAAAGTACTTCGAAAAAAAATAATAAAAATGAGGGGGTAATCCCACCCAACTTTCCGAACACTCATAGTAAAGTAATTGTTTAATCGATTATTTTAGTTTTTCTTCATTAAAATACATTAATTATATTACCTATCGAATGGTATAAATCCCATTTTAGTATCTTTAATATTTTTAAAGTTATTCAATTTTTTTTAAACATATTAAATTTCAAAAAAAAAATGAGGAATTCTACAATTTTTTGAATAAAATTTTGAAAAAAATCACAATTATAGAGTTTTTTACTACAAATTTAAGGGTAATTTTTTTAAAATTCTTAATATTAATTTTAACCTTAAAACAAATAAAACCTATTTTTGAATAATTTTAAAATCAGTAAATAATTAATATCTCATTCAATTTTATTCAAAATGGGAAACAGACCTTTTTTTTAGGTTTCTGGGTCAAAATCCATTAATAAAGTTAGTTTAAAAAACTAAAAAAAAAATCAATTTTTTTTTCAAAAATTCATGGATCCATTGAATTGTTTTAATTTTTTTAATTTTTTGCTATAACTTTTACAAATACCATGTTAAAATTATGAAATAATTTACACACATAGTACTTTTGGATCCTTTTCGGATATGCTATTTAATTTTTTCATTTATTTTATACTTATTGATAAAACAAAATTACAAAAAAATTTAAAAAAATTCTTAATTTTGGCTATAATAATTACAATTCTAAATTTTAAGAAACTAAAATACAATTAAAATTTAGAGTTTTATATTATCTTTCGAATGGTGAAAATCACATTTCAATAACTTTAATATTTTAGAAGTTATTCAATTTAGTTTAAAATCGTAATATAATCTTAAATTTCTTGGCCAATTTTTTAAAAATTCCAAAATTTTTGTTATAAAATTTTTTTGAAAAAAATTATAATTATAAAATTAATTATTACAAATTTTGAAAAAAATCACAATTATAGAGTTTTTTACTACAAATTTAAGGGTAATTTTTTTAAAATTCTTAATATTAATTTTAACCTTAAAACAAATAAAACCTATTTTTGAATAATTTTAAAATCAGTAAATAATTAATATCTCATTCAATTTTATTCAAAATGGGAAACAGACCTTTTTTTTAGGTTTCTGGGTCAAAATCCATTAATAAAGTTAGTTTAAAAAACTAAAAAAAAAATCAATTTTTTTTTCAAAAATTCATGGATCCATTGAATTGTTTTAATTTTTTTAATTTTTTGCTATAACTTTTACAAATACCATGTTAAAATTATGAAATAATTTACACACATAGTACTTTTGGATCCTTTTCGGATATGCTATTTAATTTTTTCATTTATTTTATACTTATTGATAAAACAAAATTACAAAAAAATTTAAAAAAATTCTTAATTTTGGCTATAATAATTACAATTCTAAATTTTAAGAAACTAAAATACAATTAAAATTTAGAGTTTTATATTATCTTTCGAATGGTGAAAATCACATTTCAATAACTTTAATATTTTAGAAGTTATTCAATTTAGTTTAAAATCGTAATATAATCTTAAATTTCTTGGCCAATTTTTTAAAAATTCCAAAATTTTTGTTATAAAATTTTTTTGAAAAAAATTATAATTATAAAATTAATTATTACAAATTTAAAGATATATTTTTTTAATTTTTAATATAAAAATTTAACTAAAAAATAATAATTTAATAAAGATAAAAATTAAAATAAAAACTAGCGGCGAAACTATGCGCAACATGAAAAAATAGTAAAGACAAAATTTATAGAAAATTTTATGTTCTATAATTTTGATACCATGTAATTTTTCATAAAACTCCATAATTTTGTCTCAAAATCTAAAAAAGTCACAAAAATGTCTATATAAATTTTTTTCACGCCCTCTAGCGGCAAAACTATGAGGAATTCAAAAAACCGGTTATGACAAAATGTGTAGAAAATTTTATGTTCTACAACTTTCATATCCTGTAATTTTTCATAAAAATGCATTATTTTGGTTATTTAAGAAAAATATGAAAAAAAAATACTTTTTGATAAATCTGGCAACAATGGCAAAAGTTTTTAAAAATTTTAATCATTCGAAATTAAACTATAACGTATAAAAATATATGTGTAAAGCTTTATTGCCATCTTGTTTAGTAATGACGTCATCACTTATAGCAACTGTCACTTCCGGTTGTCCGATTAACACCAAAATCTATACAGGTCGTCTCCTTGCTACCCTAAATATGTATATAAAATTTCATTTAAATCGGTTCGACGCTATCGTGTTCACACACACAGACACACAGACACACAGACACACAGACACACACACCCACACACCCACACACCCACACACAGACAGACATCATGCTAAAAATGGTATAAATGGATTCAGGTGACCTCAAAACGTAAAGATTCGTTAAAATCTGGGTATGGCCAAAAAATCATGATCGCAATACTTTCCTTCTATACAACTCTGTTGTTCGGAAAGTAAAAAGCAAGAAAGCGTCCTGAGCTGAAGAATTTCATAAAAAAAACTCAAAACAAAAAATTTCCCTGTTCGTTCATCTACTAAAATTTTATGATAAACAATAATTCACTGTTATAAAAAAACTGGTATTATTAAAAAATAAATGTAGAAAGAATTAAAAAAATAGTAAAAAGTAAAGAAAAAAATAAGAAGAGAGTTGGAGACTTTAATTGATTTAATTGCTTGCTCCGAACCTTGCTACACTACGAAAAAAGTAGAAAAAAATAGAGAGAAAGTAGAGAGAAAAAGGGAGAGGGAAGTAAGAAAATCCAACTTAAAATAAAAAATTTGCCTATTAGTTCATGTACTAAAATTTTATGATTCTCTCTTATAAAAAAATTGGTATTATTAAAAAATAAATGTAAACATAATACAGCATTTCGAATGCGCATGTACAGGTTTGCCGTTGTGACAAGGAATCATTTCTCATTTTGATGAGCACAATTCTGCTACGTGGCTATGGAGTTTGGAGTCGCGAAAACTTCCGGGAGTTGTCAGGTACTCTATTAATTCTTTCGGCCATCGGTTTTTATTCAAAAAATGAAGGCTGTATCATAATATGAGCTATTTCAGGTCCGAAACATCTATTCGAGGTATCTCGATAAGGAAAGCACATTTGTCGATACTGATTTCTTTTAAGGCGTTGTGCAAGTCAAGAAATTATACCTTTTAGTTGTTTTGCTTTATTTTTGCCCGTTCTACATTATTTTCGCTATTTTCCTCATTTTTATCTCTATTTTTCTTATCTTTTACTATTATTTCAATTTTTTCTATTTTTTCCTTTTTGTTCTGTTTCGCTTTATTTTTCCCTATTTTGTCTATTTTTATTTTTCTTTTTTTTCTCTATTTTACCCTATATTCTCTATTTTTCATTATTTTTTTGTACTATATTTTTCCTTATTTTTCACTATTTGCCCCATTGTTCTATATTTTTTCATAATTTTTTATTTGTCCCAAGTTTTTCCTTTTCTTCCTGTTTTCCATTATTTTTTCCTGATTTACTTTATTTTTCCATTTTTCCATAGTTTTTCCTGTTTTTCATTATTTTTTCCTATTTTATTCTATTTTTTCATATATCCTTTATTTTTCCCCATTTTTCCTTAATTTTCTCTATTTGTCCCTATTTTGCTTTATTTCACTTTATTTTTCCATATTTTTCATTATTTTCCCAATTTCCCTACTTTTCTTCATCTTTCACTATTTTAACCTATTTTTCCTTATTTTCCCTATTTTATCTATTTTTCTCTATTTTCTACCGACCATGCAAAAATAACCCAAGTAATTAAAGTAACTATTCGAATTTTAAATTAATAATCATTACTAAAGAACGAATAGTTACTTTTTCAACTTCTCTGTTTTTCGTTACGTTACAATTTCTGATTGTTAAATCCTGCCGCAAGCCGCGTTAAGGAACTTAGTTCCAATAGTTTCAAAAATCCTTATACATTTTTAGATATTATTTGATATAAAGGCGATAGGCGGGACAAATGAAAAAAGACTATTTTGGTTTTCTTTGTATAATCTGAAAATGAAAAAGTATTATTTAAAGCCACTTTATTGTGCTATATATTATATATACAACTTTTTGATGAATTGAATCACTATTCTTTATTATTAGTTTCATTATTTTTTAAATACGGTTCTGTTCATCTATTCGTATTAGACATACCATTACATAACTGCGAGAACATTGCATCTACTCAAACAGCCATAACACCCTCGCTAGAGATTATTTTATTTATTTAATAGTTTGTTATTATTGGTGAATGATTCACACGACATCTTATGACAGTTTCGATATGAGCTGTTCGCTCTTTATGACATGTAGGCAATTTGCAGGGCAATTTTTTTAGGGCAAACGAATCCATATGTAGAAAGTCGTAAATCTTGTCTATGACTTTCTATAGACGTACGCCAGAAATATATTTTTTTATAAAAAATGTATACCTCATTTAGTTTATAATTGTTTTTAATTTTCTTTGTTTTATTGAACTGTAATTATATTTGACAAATAATATAAAATATTGTAATGATGTACTACTACCAAAAATCTTAAATTTGGTTTGCGTTCTATGAAAAAATAAAAATAATACACATTACAAATTAAAAAAAAAATTGTATAGCCCTCTTATTGCGTTTTCTCCTATTCAAACTTTTACGTCTCTATCTTGATCCGTTATTTTTTCTTCGCCTTTCTTCTTATGTTAATTTATCGGTTATTATTACCTGACTTATATAATCTATATTTTTCTATAACTGAATTTATTTCTTAACTTTTCTGATATTTGATTATATAATTTGTAGTTTTTATTCTTTTTATACAAATTATATAATTAAGAGGCATGGGAAGCGCGTCATCAACTTCGAATTCCCTCCCGCTTCCTACCACTTCAGGTCACACCAAGTGGGTATCTAAAATTTTGTAGTAGGGTAATCGTATACACATGGCAACACCGCTTAAATTCACAAAATTACAATTTTATTACTATTGGGATATTTTAACCATTTTAATAAATTTACAACTACCTATCCCGAAGTTTGTATTTTTAACTTTAGTATTAGTCTAGTCAACAAGTACTTTTTGGGCCAAACTTTTTTCTCCGCCTCCGAAAAATATGAACGAGGTGTCATTGGATTCGGAATAGCGTGTAGATGATTTTTGAAAAAATTCAAGACCCGCTTGCAAAAATGGCAAAAGTTATAAACAATTAATTGAAAAATAAAAATGGAGTTTGTTTTTTTACAAATATCTCAAAAACTAATTGACATTTTTCAAATTTGAAAAAAGATTCAAAAAGAGGAGGAAAATTACCAAAAAAAAACTACACCTACCGGAACTGTAGGACCAATATTTATAATTTTCCCAGAGTGTTGAAAATATTGCCGAAAATGGGGACTTCGGCTTATGTAAGCGCTGTCCACTTTGGACCTTTAATGAATAAATATTATTTAAACTTGTTAAATATGAAAATTAAAAATGGAAAAATTTCAGGCATCTCAAAAATTTTTATCGCGATTTTTCTATAAATTATGCATTAGTTAATTAACAATTTTTTCCTACTTGAACATGAACATGATAATTGTTAAATAACAAATCTGAAATTTTTTTCCTTTTTTGGACTTAAAATTTAATAGCCGCTCCATATGGAATTTTAAATATTTTTAAATATTTTTATCCGGATTGCAAATAATTTAAGTTTAATTTTTTTCATGTAATACCACATATAATTTTTGTTAATGTATCGCCACAATTGGTTAAAGTTTTCTTCTTCATACTAATATTGTCATCGTACAATTTAAGTTGTTATACTTGTTTAACGAAATTTATGCTTGATGATGGCCATCGAATGGCCGAAACATGTTGCCTCCCGTTGTTAAATTTTTAACATTAAATAATTGTGGCATTGACTACGAGTTTTTTATTATTTTTTGGATAAAATAATTGTTATAATAAACGACTTCGATCACGAACGCTGTGACGTCACCACACTTTATGCTTAACAAAGGGCATCGAAAGATCCGCTACGAGGATAACAATTATAATAAAATGCGCGTGGTTTAAAGTGTTTTGGATTTATAAAGAATAAACATACGTAATTAAACATGCTGAATAATTGTTCTCATAGTTTCAGGGATTATGGATAATGGATTATATAGTACGATATATTTTAATGGTTTTCACTTATCACTTTAAAAGTCTGATATATAAAAAAATCGGCTGTGTCACCCCAGAACTTTCCCGGCTCGGCTATAGAGAATAGGATTATTTTAATTACAAATGACTAAGCATTTGATTAATTAAATGATGAGTAACAAAAGTTACGTGTTGGTGCGTACACACTTAGTGATGAAAGAAAAGCCAAATTGTGTACACTTGATATACACAATTTGGCTTTTCTTTCATTTGATTAATTTATGGAACAACTTTTAAATAGCAAGGCGACGGTGAATACGTCTATCGAATTGATATTTCTATGGTGATAATGACATAAGCGGGCGCATGCGCACTTTATATAATACACTGCTACAATTAGGATTTTCTAAAATCATGGGTGAAAAAAATTGGGAATTAAAATGTACAAATACAAGAGAGATCTTTTTTATTTTTTCTGATTTTATTTTTTTGATGTTTTTCTCGTTTTTCATTTCTCATTTTTCTGATTTACTGATTTTTTTAATTTTTCCAGATTTTTTTCTTTTTGTTCTGTTTTATTTTTCTTTTTTCAGTTTTCTGGTGGTTTTTTCTCATTTATTTCTTATTCCTCTGATTTTTTTCGATTTTTCGGTTTTTTCGATTCCTTTCTTATGATTTCTTTTTATTTCTTCCGATTTTTTTTTATTTCTTGCCATTTTTGCGATTTCTTTTGAATTTTTTTTGCCATTATTTGTATTTTTTTGTTATTGTCTGAGATTTTTTGCGATTTGTTTGATATTTTTTGCGATTTTTTGGGATTTTATTTCGATTTTTTTTAAGATTTTTTGCGACTTATTTCATTTTTTTAAATGTTTTTTATAGTTACAATTGTCTCCGGTTGTTCCTAGTTTTTTTGCGATTTTTTTCAATTTTTTATTATTAATTTTGTGATTTGTATCGATTTCTTGCATCTTTTGCAACTCTGTTTATTTTTGCGATTTATGTGCGTTTTTTTTTAGTTTTCTGTTTTTTTCTAATTTTTCTCGTTGTTCTGTTGTTTTTTCTATTCTTTTTTTTTGTTTCCTGTTTTTTTTCTTATTTTTTCTTATTCCTCTGATTTTTTCGATATTTCGGTTATTTCAACGTTTTTCATGATTTTGTTTTATTTCTTTCTGATTTGTTTTTTCTAATTTTTCCAATTTATTGTTTTTGTTTCAGACATTTTACCATTTTTCTCCAATTTGTTCAATATATTGCACTAAAGCCCATTATTTGCCTTCAAAATAAAAAAAACATGGGAAAAGCCTAAATATGTATATTTTTCGCCCTCTAGCGGCGAAACTATGGGGAATCAGAAAAAAAGTTAAATATAAAAGTAAAAGCAAATTTGGTGCTCTACAATTTTGCTTTAGAAAATTTTCCACTAAAGTGCATTGTTTGTCCTCAAAATTTGGAAAAACTGCGGAAAACCTATGCATATATTTTTTGCGCGCCCTCTAGAGGCGCAATTATTGGAAATTCTGGAAAAACTTTAATACAAAAATTGTAGAAAATTTTATGTTCTAAAACTTTGCACTAGAACATTTTGCACTAAACTGTATTGTTGGTCTTTAAAATTAAAAAAATGACAAAAAATCTTTCATGTGTCTTCAATCAATGTACCAATTTAAACAAAAAATAAATGGTCGCATTCCAGGTACACACCGACCCTTCATACCCAATTTCAGTTTGATTGGTCAAACGGTTTGGCAGTTATCGTGGAAGATTACACACAGACACACAGACAGACCATACGCTGGAAATGGTTTTAATCTTCTTGGGGGACCTCAAAATGGATATTTCTATTAATATCTCGAATTTTTTTTTTGCTCGATCACTATACTTTCCCTTTAATAATAATAATAATAATAATAATAATTTCTTTATGAGACCGGGAAAGTAAAATACACGTGTTAGAGATTAAAAATGAAACTTTTTTAACAATCATCAAAATACTTACGACATTAATTTTATATTTATTTAAAAAATAATGCCATAAATATTTAATTTCTGAGGCTCTTGTTTCCTTTCGTCAGTCAGCAAAATTTAAAAGTAATCCTATATCACGATTTCAAAACCATTTGTATTCCAAACAAGGAATTTTCATATTAATCGCCTCATAGAAAACTAAAATGTAGATAAATTGATATTGCTTTTATTGAGACACCAACCCACTTGCGGAGTCGTCGACAATCGACAAATGACAAGAATATTCCATAAAATTTCTGAGAGTATCAGCCTCTCGCGAGAACGTCCACATCTGCAAAACATAAATCATATTTCCACCCACAGCCCACACCGCATAAAATCAAACTGCGGCTTTCAAACACATTTACAACGAAATATTATTTCTTTATTTGTCTCTTTTTAATACGTTTTCAATTGAATTGTCTGTCAATCTAGAAATATAGTTCATATTGTGATTGCTTACAAGGAATATTTTGAATATGAAAAATAACTGGTTTAATTTACATCTTTAGCTTTTAAACTAACGTAAATAAACTCATCATGCAAAGCTAACCATTTTGACAAAAAAAATATTACCAATATGACTACACAAAAAAATTACAGGTTTACGAACTTAATCTGGGACAGGAAGAGTTTTCGTCATGACATCTACAACTTGCCGAGTTGCAGTAATGTGAACAACTTTAACTTCACCCTATCTCTCATACAAAAGTATTTTATCTTGATGTGTTTTGTTCGCCGATTAAATTCTGGGTTCTGGTCCAGCGAATCAGTAGCCAGGATTGACGTGTCTTAAAATATTCCCATACTTTTTAAATCAGTTAATACAAATCATTTCTTTAATTGCATCATTGGCAGCTACTAGTTCTGCCCAGTGTTGCCAGAGTGGTACTATAGTACCATATGTGGTACTCTTGATTGTCAAAAAGTACGGTGGTACTCCTTTGATAAATGTGGTATCTAAATTAGTTTCTGCGGGTACAATAAAAAATATCAACTTTTTTAGCGATTATTTCAAACACTAAATCAAAATGTCCGCAAGCAGATGACTATGAAAAGAGAGAGAAGCATGTTTCCAAAAATTTGTACTAGAAGTGTGATTCTAGTCTTTCTCATTGGCCATTCTTTTTTAACTTAGTGTTGCTTCCTATCACGATTCCCATTCGAAGCAAGTAAATCACGCGTCAGGTGCCTCTAGCGGTTGGTCTTTTGATCTTGAAATTGAATGAACTGAAAGTTCTCTGTCTCTCTCAAGTTATTTGACTTTCGGCCCATTTAGCTAAAGAACTGAAAGTTATTATATTTGAGACTCGACTACCCTTTTCTAATTGGCTAGTGAATGAGAGTTCTCACTCAGCAACCAATCATTCTTCTGCACTTTGGGCAGCTTCTTCGGCACGTGGCAAATATATATCGAAATAATGTGTTTTTGGATGGAATATTAAAAAGAGGTAAAATTTAGTATATTTTCATCGAGTTTGTGGTACTGAAAAGTTTTCCCACCTGGCAACACTGGTTCTGCCTCAGTAGTAGATGTGGCAGTCGTGATTCGGTTGCGGACAACTCGATCCGGCCAACTCGATCCGAAGATAACTCGAGACTAGCCTAACTCGATCCCGGGACAACTCGATCGCCAGAAAACTCGATACCGAGACTACTCGATCCAAATTTTTTATTATATTATTAATTGTTAATTTCCCCGTCAATATACAAATAGGTATAATAATGTAATCAGGATCGAGTTGTCTCGGGATCGAGTTATCTCGGGATGGAATTGTCCCGAGATCGAGTTAGGGTCGTGTCGAGTTGTCTTCGGATCGAGTTGGCGGGATCGAGATGGCCGGATTGAGTTGCCCTAGATCGGTCATGATTTGTCTCTGTCTCAGACAAAAAATGGTCCCAAACTCGCTTCAGTCTACCTACGTCCTCAAAACTTGAACTGTCTAAAGTTCTGGAAAAAAAACTCACATATCAGGTCGACTTCCCACCATTTAATACATCAATGCTGCAACTGCTTGTCTTTAAGGAGAGTCTGTTCTTTTCTTACCTTCGTTGACTTGGTTACTTGGCTCCTTAGACTTCCCTTCCATTTGAACCGTGTTCGGAAGAATAAAGATCGGAAGTCAATTTTTTTCATACTTTTTTTTAAGTGCTTATTTTGATTTAACAATGGCTAGAGGTCGTATGATTTTTTTTAATTTTTTCTAATTCTTCGGATTTTTTAAAAATTTTATTTAATCTTTTCTTATTTTTATATATTTTTTGTGGGGTGGTAGATAGGAAACAGATCGACTCCTGGGTTTATGTTTCCTTTCTTCTGCCTTTCTTCAAATTAATTTCACAATCTTCCCTCCAACGTATACTAAAATCCACTCCCTGAATATAAAATATATTTTACCTAGCTACCAGCGACCCACTCAAAAGTTTGATAATTCTACACATTGATTAATTTACCTTTGACCCAGATTAATTTGTTTAATAATTAAAAAAGTTTCATTTTGTTTTTAAATTTTGAATAAAGTTATGAAATTAAATTACAATATTAAATACCAGGGTGGTTTTACATTTTGTTACTGAAGCTTTGATAATATCGTAATAATATTTTCTCATTTTTCCTGATTTCTTATATTTTTTTATTGTCATCTGCTCTTAATAGACGTTTTTCAGTAGGTTAAAATTAACTTTATAGATTCCGCTGACATGTAATGTATGTACGTATACTGGGGTAATTACACCGCGACCTATAAGGTCTATTGTGTCCTCTTCTAGTGTTTAGTCGTTGAGGACATCTCAGTAATTATAGCATCCTGCCTAGTCTATTCTCCTGAAGAGATTTATGATATCTGACGGTTTCAGATTCGGTAGATCTCTCTTTTCTATCTGATGTGCTCTCAGGTATTATACCCTTAGGTTTTCCAAAGCAGTGCATTCTGAAAGTAAGTGGATTGAGATTTCAATCTCTAAGTCACAAAATCTGAATTATTCTGGATCTGCTAGTCCAAAAGCTTCTTAAAATGTCCCCTCAGACGGTAATGCCTGTTATTTCGCGAAGCTTTTTTTACTCAGTCAGGTTGATACATTCTGTGGACCTCTTCTGGTTATAGTTCCCCAAGAGAACTTTCGCTTGTCTCATTCATTGTATTTCTCTAGTGGTTGAATCTTTTTATTTCCTCTTTTCTTTTCAATTCTTCCAGTATCATGGTATTACTGATCCCACAAAATGGTGTTTATCTGCTATTTCGTTTCACTCCACTCCGGTATGTCCCGGAATCCACAGGAGGGTAACTGCATTATTTTTGCTTATCTCATTTAGTTTTTCTAATCACTGATTTACCATCATCTAGCTGATTACGTGGAAGCTCAGCAATTTAATTCGACATAATGATAGTTTTCTGCCTGCGGAATTTCTTTTCAACGTTGAACTGGACATATTTTTCAATAGCGTATATTTTCGATTAAAACATACCTAGTTATTTGCCCAGGCTTTCGAAGTATCTGGTACCAGGCTCATATACTCCTATTCCATTGTTCTCTGCTGTCCTGGACCCATCAGTGTACCATTTAATGGGATTTCGGTTGAAACCAGAAATGGTGTCATTCTCCCACTCACTTTTGTGATCTAGATTTGTGCTGAATTCTTTCACAAAGTCATACTTTTTTGGTATCTTATCTTGAGACATGTCCCAGATGTATCCGTCTCCGATACGAAAACCTGGTTTATGTCTGACGATTTCTTCTCGGACCACCCTGCACTTTGTTCTTTTTTTCCACATTCTCCACTTGTGCGTGCAGAAGTGTGAGGTTTAGGATTATCTCCATTGCAGCCATCAGACACGTTCTCATTGCTCTTGTTGCATCTACAGGCTAGTCTTTGGACCTTCGAGCGATTGTTCCTCTAGGTTACAATGTTAGTTCTTTTACTCCAAGCAGTAGGTCCGAAAGTGTTGAATGGTGTCATACTACCTGTGTACATCCACTGCAGGATTTTTGGGTAGCATCCCCAGTTTTTCCCCTCAAAGTTTCTGCATACCATTAAGGCTTTCGTGGCCTTAGTCCTTACCTCTTTTTCGTGCTTATTTCAGAGCAGTTTATTGTCCACGGTGAATCTCAGATATTTTACTTCCGGTTTCCACTCAATAACGTGCCCATCTAATTTGAAGGTTTAAGATTGATGTTTCTTTTGCTCGTAAAGGCTACAAAAGTAGTTTTGGTGCGGTAGTTCCATCGATTGGCACCATTCTCTTATCAGGTTAGGTCACTTTTAAATTATGCCGCAAAGAGTATTTGCAAACTTGCCTCTGGCCATTATGACTATGTCATCAGAATAACCTTGGCAGGATATACTGAGGTCGTCCGCTGACATGCATGACAAGCTAATAAAAACGTATTAGATAATTTTTAATTTAATTGCTCAAATGTAAAAAAGGTGAGTGATCTTGACCTTTATTCTTATTATTAATTCTAATTTTACAATATTACGTCACAAATAAAATTATTTTGTTAAAGTAATTTTTAGTTGATAAAATTTTGTCTAAACATCAAATGAATTTTTTTAGAAGTAAATAACTTTTATTCTAAAAAATTTCACTACAAAAATACAGGAATGATCAAACCTATATACCAATAAATATATACATTTATATACAGTGTGTTTGCACTTAAAACATTTTTATTATTGATTTTTGAGAACAAATTATTAGCGCTTTATTTAAAATATTAAAACATTAAAAAAAATTACTATGTATTAGGGATATCAACAAGTATGAATTTAGATCAAAAGTAAAGTACCCTTATTTTAAAAAATAAAGAAAAATATTATTTGAAAAACTTGTTTATAAATAATATTTCCGCCAAAACCTAATTTCACAGCCACCTATCACCAACCAATATTTTTCCAATTTTTTCCTTGTCTATGCAAGAAGGCAACGGATGATTTTACAAAAAAATATATATTACGTGATTTCCAAACACTTTGGGCTAAACCGGCTCTACTCGGCTAATAGCACATATTCATTAATCAAATTAGTTGTTTTAATTAGAATCGCATTCTAAAAAAAAAACTTAAGGATGCACTGCGTTTACGCTACGTTCTAGAGGCATTTTGCCTGGCTATTAGTTGCACTACTAGTGTAACAAGACCAGTAAAGCAGGATGTTTAGTACTGATGGTCGATGGTCGGCGGGATAATTAGAGGTACTATTGCATAAAAATCGCCGACAAATAGTACCAAGTGCAGCTGTAAAAAAAATTATACGTTTTTCGCACTTTACTTTAGAGTGTGATTTATACATTTTTGTTTCTGTTATTATTTTTAATTCAGTTTCAAAATAATCTACTATTTTTGGTATTTTTACGACTCTTCAGTTGTGTCGGCTTTTACTTGATGAAAATCCATTATTATATTTAAATAAATAAAACAACGTTTTATGATTTTCACAAGAATAATAAGAAAAGTTATTAATTTATTAGTAACTAGTTTCGTTACATAGTAACTTCATCAGACTAACTCTTCATTTTATTAATTTTAATAAGGAATAATTTCAATAAAGATCAAATGGTTTGCTTAGAATTTAATCACATATTCATTCAAAAGTTTACGTGAAATTAATAGCGGGGTTTTTATTTAATTTTGGTTTGAAAAAAAGTCTTACCTTATAGGATTCATTAATGTCAAAAACTCTTTCCGTGAAATAATTAAAACTATACATCTTTTTGCCAGTACCAGCCTCACATTTGCTTGCAACAAAATAATTAAAATACTCTACATACCGTTTACCTTATATTAATTTGTACCTTACCA
The DNA here is from genome assembly GCA_963243735.1 of Neocrepidodera transversa. Lineage (NCBI taxonomy): Eukaryota > Metazoa > Arthropoda > Insecta > Coleoptera > Chrysomelidae > Neocrepidodera > Neocrepidodera transversa. Next base: position 7,451,764 of record OY725350.1, read on the forward strand.
GAATACTTTCCAAGAATCCCAAAAAAATATGGTGGACTATTCAAAGCTAAGAAATAATTCCTTGAAATTTTTTGCTTCGTTCACATTTGAAATATTCGCTGAAGCACTTTTTGACAGTGGTATGCATACCCTTCCGAATCCAACGTGCTTGTTTTGATTAATACAAACCAGAATTCATTTGTTTCGAGTTATCATAAATAATTAGTGGATTTTTAACCTGTCCAGAATTCAATGTACAATTTTAAGCCCAATGCAGCTGACTTGAAAATTTTTGTTTTACGAACAAAAAAAAATTAACCCAATTAGTTTTGTATATGCGAAAAAACATTGAAAATATTAATTGTAATTGGATTTTGGAACTGAAAGGTTCCTAATATGATCCTATAGGACGGTTCATAATGGTTCGAAGCATGCGTATTAGAAATATTGTGTTCGAGTTTGTTGAGAACCAGGATTGAAAGTTTTATGTTAGGGTTTTTTCCATAACTATTCTCGTCAATCCTAGGACCGTCCGCATCAGTACTCGCTTTTTGTGAGAATTTCTTAGGACTAGCTTTTGCTCGTGCTTGTCATTTGTTTTTGGTTATATTTTAAAGTTGTGTTGTTTTTCTATTTGTGTTGTGTTGTAAAATTATAAACATTTAATATTATTCTTATGAATATAGACAGAAATTACGGTACCATAGTTTACAGAGAAAGAATTTTATGAACATTTTAGGTAGTACAACTGATCATTTTAATAAATTAGTTCATTACTTAATTATAATTTTTTTAGAGTTTCTCGAAATATTATGGAGTCTCTAGCAGTAAAATATGCTGAATCTCCTTTATACCCATCACGGGACATATAAGAATTAATTCACAAAAATGTATTTTAATTTTGTTGTGGTATGCTGGACACGAACATTAGTATCAGCACGCTACATGAAATAATTGAAAAAGTTTCTGTTTTCATTTCCAATTTGTATTCTACCAATATAACATGGCCAACAGAAGACGAAAAAGTATAAATATCACAGGAATATGCTAATATGGGGTTTTTAAATGTACTTTGATGTATTGATGGAATCCATGTTAGAATTGATACACCCAGCGATGACCCAGAGTCATATTTTAATAGAAAAAAAAATTATTCAGGGCATATAAGTATTAATACTTTATTATTTATGTAAATCATTGTGGCTATTAATTTTTATTTCGAATAAAATTAGGAATTTTACCATTTTCAATTAATCACAATCTCCCAGAAAAATTCGAGATATTTTTACCAGGATCAGTCCATGATGCAAGAGTTTTTAGAAACTCTTCATTATTCCAAACACTGGAATTAACATTTGGAGAAAAATATATACTTGGAGATAGTGCTTACCCATGTCTAAGAAATTTACTGACTCCTTATAAAAGTATATGAAATTTAATAGATAGTCAAAAACACTATAATAAGTCACTGTAGAATTCCAATAGAGCATACATTTGGCATATTAAAACAAAAATTTCGCCAACTTTATCATTTAAAATTGAGGAAAATTTTGCACGATATGGCAATTGACAATGATACTAACACTTCAAGACACTGATAATGCTCCTATTAATATAGATATAGAGCCACAGAATGATAATGGAAATAATGCTACTGGTTTTCTCTATCGTAATTATATTGCTAGTGTATTGTACCATACTAGATAATTGTTTAAATAAATAAATATTTTTCTCCATTTGGTTTCATATATTTTAATTAAAAAATAATCAAGATACGTTATTCAAATAACTACATACATAATCCCCAGATTCCAAGATAAACAATATGAGAGTTGCATTTTAATTTTATTAAGCAATACACCTTTTCAGAGTAAGACATCTTGCGGTTGCATAGCTTGTTGTGCCATCTATCGGTTTACAAAGCAGGTAATAGAAGCAAACTGTATTTCAAAGGAAACTATTATTTTTGGTCTGTCCAAGTTTACGGCATCAACAAACACTTCTTCTTTTTTTTAAATATCGTCCAAGTGCCTAGTCGAGTGTGCGAGGACAAATTTCTTCTTTTTTTGTCATTAAATCCCCAGTGAAACCCACCTTTATTTTGTAAAAAAATTGTCTAGTCTTGTTTTGTTAGATGTATTTCCAAGAGGTTAACAGATATTGATAAAATGATAAAAAAAGTAAAATTAAGGGGTAAGTAAAATTAAGGGGTAAGTTTTTTAGTATTTCAAATTTAAAAGCAAATACTGTCACATATGTATTAATATTTTTTAAACAAACCCAAGTACTTTCTAATTTGTTCATTGTAAACTTAGGCAGACCAAAAATAACAGTTTTCTTCGAAATACAGTTTGCTTCTATTACCTACTTTGCAAACCGATAGATGGCACAACAAGCTGTGCAACCGCAAGATGCGTGTATTGAATTGTTTATAAAATAGTTTGTCTTTTTTGTATTATACGCTCTATAACCTTATATTCATAAATCACAATAGACGAGACTTTAGTTGTTTCACTACTGATTTTCAGTTCAATAAAGGACATTAATTATTATTATTTTTATTTCAAATTGAAATACCTGTATAAAAAACAAAAGCAAACTTGAATAAAGAAAACTAACTAATACAACAAATTAAACATTTTTAGGGTTTTTTAACCATGCAAGGTGTTCTTCTTGAATTTTTGTTATTTTTTCTATCCTCCAATTTGTCTCTTTCAATTTGTAATTTTTCCTTATCAACAGCAAGTTTTTCTTTATAGTATGACTTTAAGTCATTCTTAAGTTCTATTAAGACGTCATTCCTCTTTTTGTAAGGAATCATGTTCCGCTTTCTTTTGTACGTTCCAGCACTAGGAGTGACAACCTGTTCTAGAATGCTGATAGCAACTCCAGATGTATTTTCTTTGCTCTCAGATTCACTAGAATTAAGTGGTAGCAAAGATTTTGATGTGGATGGTGTAGATAGGAATGTGGATACTGATGCCATTTCTTCAGCTGGTCTCACATATTCACTATTATCTAAGAGAAATATTAGCATGATATTCCAACTTTTCCCAAATATTTCATTAAACTCTTCCTCATACTCAAATATCTTCCTGCCCCTACCAGTTTTACTATTGTTATCTACTGTTTTCTTATAATTTCTTTCTAACACCTTAAACTTATTTTCGCACTTTTCGTAATTTTCGTTATGATTTCAAACAGCCGCTTTAGATTCTTAATCTCTTCTGTTGCCCATTTTTTGTTTGTATTTTTTGTATAACTCTATGAGTGAATTTGTCCTCATTTTGTTAAAAAACTTTTCTGCATCTAATGCGTCTTTAACGAGAAACATATCAGATATTTCTGATCCTAAAAACAAAAATAAATTTTATTTCAGATATAGAATGAAAAATTATTAAGTGTAAATAAGGTAAATACCTATCGACATTACTTACCAGACATAGTTTGTATTTTTTGTAGATCAATTTATTATGTACAATAATCAATGAAATAAATATAATATAAAAACAAGAAAATAGAACTATTAGAAATCTCGTGGCCGGAGTTGGTTTAAAATGGCGTCGTAGTCGTACTAGTAACAAAAGATAAGATATTCTGACATATTGACTATTGACAAATTGACAATTATGATATTGACAAAAGACATGTATTTTTCTTATTTAACAGTTTCAGATTAGAACTACAGCGCCAACTTTCATTAGTTTCTAAAACTAAAAACTGTTCGGATTTTGTACATTTTGTGTACCGTACCGAATTGTACTAGGACTTCAGTTCACTGCGCAACCGATTATACGCAGTCTTGAAACGGTTACAGAATTGGGAAGCCGAACATATCTATGATATATTTCACATTACGAACCTTCGGTTGTCTCAAATTAGGACCCAGCAGTTTAATTTTAACAAAATAATTTTTTTTTGGAAAAAATCTAAATTAACTAACGAAATAAAGACTAAAATAATTTCTTAAAATGTCATAAGTTTATCTTCTGAATTACAGCAACAGAAAACAAGGAGTACTAAAAAAAGTTCCTACTTTGGCTTTTCATTCAATCTAGAACTCTTTTATGTAGAATAAGGTCTGTGTCTATGTTTATCTTTTGCCGTGATGACCACTAGATGGCAACCTGTGCTATTCAAAATATTAACCTGTCTCAAATTAGGAACATTATTAACTAATCGGTACATGTGAACATAAAGAAAAATTACTAAATAATCGTAGGAGACGGATAAAATTTAGAAAAATAAATCTCCTCCCTCGCATAATTTATTTAATAAAACAGCGTCTGTAGATCTTGATATTATCACCATTGTCAGTTTAGAATTACAAGATATTATGACCGTTATTCTATTTTCTCTACAAAATCTATATAAGGCCAAACAAGATTTTTATAGTCGCAATGCTTCGCCCTTTTGACATTTGCCGCCATTTATAACGCCCTCCGTATCTGTAATAAATAATAAATCGTCGATTCATTTTACGTCTACATAGTTGTGCTAGTAATGAGACGAGAAACACAACTTCCTGCACAACATAATACACTAGAAACATTTTTTTTCCTTTAAAAAAAATAAAAGTAACATATACTTAAGATCTCTTAGATTTATTTGATTAAAAGAATGCATCAAATTTTTTTAAGGACTATCGGTCACTTTGCAATTATTTTAACACTTAGTAAAAAAATAATTCAACTAGTTGAAAATTTTGGCTGCCATTTTAATTGTTCTTGAATAGGTAGGACTATGGTTGTTTTATTTTTTAAATTTTGTCCATGAAAAAATATTTGATCCCTTTACCACATACGCCAGCCAAATTAAAAACCTTTGTCCCATTTTATCTCTTGGTATTTTTTTTAATTTTCTATGCTGGAGAAGTGTTTTTGTCAGTTAGTAAAATCTTTGTATTTCTTTGTAATAAAATTAACAAAAAAAATGGGTCATGAATTTTGTTAAATTGAATTAAATAAATTTCTTGAAATCTTATTTTGTCATATAGATGATGTTACTGTATTTTAGTAAACTTGCCCTCCTAACATAAAATTTCAGTATATATTAAAACTTACCTTAAGTAGTTTAAAAGATAATAATAATAATTATTATTAATGGGCATACATTACAAGAAACAAGTCGTAAAAAGTATATAAACTTAAATTAAGTAGTCCAACATAAATAAAGAAAATACATTAAAAATCATAGCAGAAAAAGATGCAGCACAAACTCAATCACAGCCGAATTTCAAAGTGCTTTTAACCGCTGGTAAGCTTATACGGAATGGGGCGTATTCCGAGGAAAACATTATAATTTAGGCAAATAGGATTAGAGAAATAAAGCCATTTGTCCGTAGTTAGTTCGATGTTGCCTAATGTAAAACAGAGAAGTGTGACGTTTTCGCCGTATAGATGTGAGGAAGTTGATCTTTTAAAAAAGAAGGTCACACGAGATTACTCCGTTAAATAGGTTAAAAAGGAACAAAAGGAGAGGATGTTTCCTTCTTGTTTCAACAGTGGCATGCCGCATAATAATAATGGCGTGTCGTATGGACCGTCCTAGTATAGGTAACGAAACTTGAACAGAAGAAACTTGATGAACTTTCGTTGTACCACTTCAATTCTGGTGATGTGACAAGTGTAAACGGGCATCCATATTACAACAGAGTATTCAAGAGTACTTCTTACCAGACAGTTGTAGATGGATATAATGGCTTTGACATCGTAGATGTGTCAGGTGTGGCGTTTGATGAAGCCGAGCATTCTAAATGGAGTCTACATATTGTCTACATATCTACAAAGATGATGCCAAGGTCGTTTATAGATAAGGCTTGTCTAATGTGATATCGTCTACTTTATAAACATTCCCGATGACGTTGCGGGATCTTGTAAAGTGAATCGTATCATGTTTATTAACATTTACAAACAAACGATTTATTTTGCACCACTTAATCGTTCTCGGTGGCACAGATCGTTGGCTATCGGTCATATTAATTTATGGCTGTTTAGATGCTAGAGCTAACATGTGTTCGTGCCTGGTATCTCAGTGAAATTTTAATTTAAAAGTTTCAGTGTTGGATACTTAACTGGAATAGGTAAACCGCACTGAATATTAATTAATGTTTAATGCGGAGCCTAGATTTTCAATCCCCCTGTATCACTATGCCGATGATGATGGAGTGAAATGCATTACGTCATTAGAGAACAATAGAAATAAAATTGGGCCAACGTGGGAGCCCTGAGGTACGCCAGACTTTACTGATACAAATGTTTTTAAAATTTAAAAAAATAAAATATAAGTATAGCAGAGGAACTACTACCATTAGGATTTAGGTCTCTCCCGTGCAATTATTTTTTTTAAATTTTGAAAAATTACTTCCATTATTACTATCATGTTAGTGTTGACAATTTCTTTTAAAAAGTGTTAAACTAAAAATAAAAAGATGATGGTACAAAAATTAAATGTGAAAAATCCTATTATACTCAACGAAATTAAAAATACTATTCACACACCGTGAGATTCTCACGAAGCAAATAAATGTAATTGTATACTTATTATAATTAAAGTAAAAATGCATCTATATACATACATACGTACGTACACAATAAATAATAATGCCGTTAGTATGAATCATAGAGGTTGAGCTAATTGCAAATTGCTACAGGGGCGTTACGAAGTGGGTCAAATGAAGGGTGTGCCCCTTTTTAAGATTAAGTTTCTTCATAACGTAACATATTGACTGATTAAATTACTTGGCTTGATTTCACGGGAAGATTTTTTATAATTTAATTGACGTGTAAGTAAGTAGACTTTCGGTTAGATTAAATTTTGTTTTTAATAATTTTAATAACCCCACTTTGCTATGATTTCGCTATCTATTTTTGTGATATTTTCGTATACGCACAAGCTCTTGAAGCTGCTTAAAGGATTTCCTAATTGCGTGTGCTGTTTACATAAAGAAAATAAAAGAATATGGTTCAAAATTAACGTTAATACTTAGGAGAGGTATGTCCCTTGCTTTGTACAGGATTATTGATTACAAATTAATAAATTAGCTACTCTTTATCATTGTTATGCTATAAAACTCCAAAATAAGGCTATAATTTAAAGGAATAGGTAGAAAACATTATTACAAATAAAAAATGTTTCAATAATTATTTTTATCAAATTTTTACAACTTGCACTCAAAATCTAGTCCACTTTACAAAGCTGGCAATACCGTTTAATACTGCGATATAAGTTTCTAGTAAGAAAAATTTCACATTTATAATATAAAATAATTAATCTTTTTTTATACTTAATGCGCTCAGCTAGATTCATTTTACATACACAATTACAACAAATTCTATTAATTTTTTTTTTTTTTTTTGGTATTATACAACCAATTTTCAGTAATCTTTGGGGAAAATTGATGAAACTTTTTACATTTGGTTATCGCTGTTCTTTATATCGTTCATCATAAAGTTTTGCCTATTAACACAAATTTCACCATAAACCATCAACATGTCAATAATTGCAATAAAAATTTTACCCTGAAGTTTTATCTAAGTGAATAAATAATGAGATTCTAGGAATGTAACAGATAAAGTTATGTGTCTGTTACTTTACCATTATATTTTATTTTACGGTCTCATCAAAGGGAAAGTATAGTAAACGAGCAAAAAATCTAGATATCCATGGAAATATCCCTTTTGAGGTCCCCCAAGAAGATTGAAACCATTTCCACAGTAAGTTTTGTCTGTGTGTCTGTGTGTCTGTATGTCTGTGTGTAATCTTCCATGATAACTGCCAAACTCTTTGAAAAATCATGCTGAAATTTGGTATGAAGGGTTAGTGTGCCTCGAATACGTCCATTAGTATTTGGTTCAAATTGGTACAGTAGAACGTCCTCAAGACCCACTTTAATTGAATAATATGTAAGATTTTTTGCCTTTTTTAGAATTTAAGCACAAATCATACATTTCGGTGCAAAATGGTGTAGTGCAAAATTTTGGATCATAAAATTTCCCACATTTTTTGTCTTAAACTTGTTCCAAAATTTCCAATAGCGCCACTAGAGGGTGCACAAAACATGTGCATGCAGATTATCTGTAGTTTTTCCAAATTTTGAGGACAAACAATGCCAACATTGCAAAATTTTCAAGTGCCATGTTGTAGAGCACCAAAATTCCTTTAAATTTTATTTTTAACTTTTGTCCTTATAGTTTCGCCGCTAGAGGGCGAAAAATATACACATTTAGGCACGTTTTTTGATACAACCTTTATATCAAACTTTTGCCGAATTCCCAATAGTTTTCACCCATGATTTTAGGATATCCTAATTATAGCGGGATAATTATCAGAGTTACGGATAATTTCAGGAGAGTTATGAATCTTTTGCAATGTTAGCAGGCGGATATTTAGGATAATATTCATTTTTTTTCTTTTTTTTCCGATTTTTTCTGATTTTTTCTATTCCTTCTATTCTTCTAATTTTTTCTTCCTCATTTTTCTGATTTTTTGGTTTTTTCTTTTTTTCGATTTTTTTAAAATTTTTCTAATCTTACCTCATTTTTTTTCATTGTTTTTTTTTTCTTTCTTTTGTTTTCTAATTATTTCTTTTTTTTATTTTGCTGATTTTTTCTGTTGTTTTTTATTTTTTCTGTTGTTTTTTGATTTTTTCAAATTCTTTAATGTTTTTTCTCATTTTTTATTATTATTTTTATTTTTCTTTTTTCGATTTTTGTCGATTTCTCTCGATTTTTGTCGATTTCTTTCGTTTTTGTTTTTCCATTTCTTTCGGTTTTTTTTTCGATTTCTTTCGGTTTTTACTATTCCGATTCTTTTCTTATTCTAAAATTTAAAAAAAATGAAAAAATCGCATTTTTCAACTTAAAGTAAATGCTGCAGCCAAACGATATAATATCAAATTTTTGAGTTCTACTTAGGCATAAGAACAAAATGTATACAGGGTCATCAAAGTTTGCGTACTTTTGATAATGTTGTATGCATTTTCAGCAGTTTTGTTCGATTTTATGTCGTTTACGGTTTTCAATTGTCTATAACATCAAAGGCGCCAATACCATATGTTATCTTGCCTGAAATCGTTTTTGGACGAGCGCTCCGTTAATATTAAAGATAGGAAGCTGCGGTTTTCACCAATCGATTCTGTAGTTAATTCTTTATAGCGCATCTGTGGAACTTTTTTTAAAATAATTTTAATAAAAGTGATATGACTATCAACTTTTTTCTAAAGACAAATTTGAAAAATGTAGCACAGACGCGCTCTTCTCATAAATATTTTAAATATCATGAAAAAATCGCATATTTTTAGTTGCTATATTAGGCGAGTTCTCGTCCAAATACGAATAATTTTGTTTTATGGCGCTCTACCCTGTTCTGCGCAGAAAAAATTGGACTAGTAGGTAGGATTATTTAACATTAACCGGAAAATAGTAAAAAAATATTTTGACACCCAATTTATTAGAATACAAGCACATTTTTCTTGGGTAATTCTCTAAGCGGTAAACACAAAAGTCACGTGGTGTGTGGGCCTCTTAAAGGTATAATAAGCGTTTGAAATTAGCTTCTCAGGGTGGCCATAAAAATGTAAAAAATACACAGTGTTCCATTTAAAATAATATAACTTGAGACAACCTGTATAAATCAAAGTAATTTAAATTGGACTTTTAGTAAACATTTTTTATACAATCTTACCGATTTCCATTTAAAGACCGACGCGACGCGTATGTGATGGGCCACTCTGTATATTTCATTATAGGGTTTTAAATAGAGATTAACAAAATATAATAATTTTTTAAACATTGTTTACCTGTACGGGTTGGTATATTTATATCGAAATTTGAAGCTCAAAAGTAATCTTTTTTTCTATATATATGAAACATCCTGTATAATACTACTAAATGTTTTTTATTAGTGACACTTATTTTCTAGAATGGATTCATTTTTTTTTAGTTTTTTAATAACTTCCACCGGGTGCCAATTTCTTAACATTCTGTGCAGGGTTTTTGATATTTTTTTTAAATACCTTTTGTATGCGTGACTCCCTCAACTTAAAATTTTCAAATACTGATCTGAATTTTTGAATCACTATTTTGCAATCATTTTCCAATTTCAACTATTAATTTTAATTAAAAGTTTCGTTGGTAAAAAACCATTATCAGTGTTTCTATTTATCCATTAAAAATAACAATTGGAGTAAGAAGATCATTAAGAAGATCTGGTAATGCTAAAATCGACAGCTCTTATTTTGGGGTTTGACCGCCTCACTCCATTTCCGGGATTGATTCAAGTAATGTAGTGAAATTAATGCTAATATTTTTAGAACAGTTTTTAATAAGCAAAAGTACACGTAAACCAAAAGTGTGAAAGTTACAAAAGTTTTTTAAATTCAAAAAGTGACAATTGTGTAAAATTAAATATTGACAACAACAATAATAATTTTTTCATATAACAACTAACATGTTATGTTTTTTTTAATTAATATGTGTCTCAATACTGAGTGTTCAAACCCCTGCAGCCTTAGAGATATTTATAATAATTTAGATGAACAGATTTTGCTTGTTGTAATTTCATTACAACAACAATGTACCTTCTCTTAACAAACAAAAGTTTCCATACAAGTATATAATTTCTTTTTTTATGATAACAGTCTAAAAAATATCTACCACCGTTGTCAGATTTACTAAAATGTAGAAACTTTAATTAGGTATTAATTTTTAAATAAATAATTTAACTAAAAAAGTGAGATTTTAAAATGTATACTTCAGTGTAAATTTTAGTAGAAGTGTTGGTTGAGATTCACCCCTCTTTTTTATTTTTTCAAAAATACAATTTTCGTATTCATTACAATGTATCAAATGTTCGGTAAAAATCGTCGTTCCATCTCGTGCATGCGCCTTGTTATGATGAATTCCTCGAGTGGCAATTAAGGGTGCATTTTTTTAACTAATAAACATCTAGTTACCTCTACTCACGAACTTCGAAACCGGCCAAATATTTGTCAGCATTCATTTATATCCACTGGGACATTAGTATGCCGGAGATGCGGTCACTTAGCCACAACAAAAAACAACGCTTACGCGGGTCTGGTCGCAGTCGGTAAGGCAGATTTTGGTGCAAACAAATGCCTGTCTGGGTTACAGAGCCATTTTCCGCGAACCACGTGGTCTATGGTCTTGCCGGTCGGTTTTTTTGGCAGTAAGTGGAATTCTTTAATGTTAATGGACTAAATTTCGGCATGAAACACGGTTGGAGAAACTTCTTCCTAGTATTAAATTTTCCTTTTGAAGGTCATAAATATGTCAAGTTCTTTTTGAAGTTGATAAATAATAAAATGTCAAATAAATTATTTTGTTTAAAAAATATAGAAAGTATTCTTTTATTCAATGTACAATACAAGAAAAAAGGGTAAAATGTTTTATAAAATAATAATATTAAAAATTGCAGAATGAAACATATACACCAATACCGTTAAATATAGTGACTGGTTTGCATTGCTTAATAAATCTTTTTTTCTCCAAATTTAATTTAACAAACCACTGTAGTCCCAGTTGGCGAAAAACTAACTTTTTTGTGTATCTGTCAACAATGGCAACATTTTTGAAAATTTCCATTTTGTTTAGTAATGGCGTCATCACTCATAGTAACTGCCACTTCCGATTGTACGATTGACACCAAAATCCAATCAGATCTAACCTAGAGTATCAGAATCTTGTATGCACACGCGCACGCACGCACACACGCACGCACGCACGCACGCACGCACGCACATACAGACATTATCAAGAAAATATCAAAATCATATTCTAGGGACCTTAACAGGTGTTTATCCATTGAATACTTACTACCTAATTTTTAGCATGATTACTATACCTCTCTTATCTGAAGGGCAAGTGGTAAAAATGGGGGTGTGAGTTTTTTGATACAAAGAACAAGTGAATGAGTAGGAAATGAAGAATAAAATTGTAAAAATTGAAGAAGAACCACCGAGAAGGAAGAAGTAGAAGTATAAACTAAAAAATAAGAAGAGAAATGACATTAGAAATAGGTTAGAGTATGGAAATATGGTTGTTTACCAACGAAAAATGAGTTACTAATTAAATCTGAAGTAATAAACAAGGAAACGAATAAGTCAAAAACGAGTATCCATAGGAAATAAATGGCTAAAGAGTCAAATAATAAATGTGAAACTAAAAAGAGCGGAAAATAACAATTTAGTTTGCCTTTGAAATGGTACAATAGGAAATTTAGGTCTGATTTGCTCATTGACACAATGGAGAAGTTTACCATTATTTTATATGAATGAAACTGAAAATTTAAGCAAAACTGAACAAACATGTGAAAGTAAAATTAAGATATCTCAAAAACTAACAAAGATATAACATTTTAAAATTGCGCTTGGTATTCCGTCCGATTTAGTGGCCTGACGTCATTTCTCCTACGTGATGGGATTGTAAACAAAGCGACGTAACGCGCTTCTTTAAACTCGTTATTTTTCGCATATTTTAATACAAGAGCCAGATCAGAAAAGTGGGTTCATTTCACAAAACGTGTTTTTCAAGATGGCGGCTGAGACTCGCGGTTGAATTTACTTTCAAGTGGAACACGTTCCAACAATAAAATCTCTTCTGCAGAAGATTGCAGAAAAAAGTACCTGGCGCTTGGACTATATTATGTTGTATGACTATGACGGAAATTAGATTAAATTAAAGTCAGACATGCGCCAATCAATAAGAGTTTGGATTGGCTATACGAATACGAAACGTCATACGCACCACAATCCGCGAGAAAAGACAACAACTTTAATATTATATTTCTCCGGTATTTATTTATCGATTTCAAAATTTTTTTTACCAATTTATTAGTTTTTGTCTATATTTTAGTTAAATGTAACAACATATTATATTATCGCTACCATGAGACTTCTCCATTCACAGAACTATCGTGTAGGCACAAGTTAACCTCAAAGATTTGAAGGAGATTGAGTTTATTGCTCTTGCCCATATCATCTAGTAGTTCGGACTCAGTGGTAGTATTCTCCAGTCTCGCATGAAAATTGTCGCACACGGCAAATGTCGCGTACCAAATTCGCATGGTTGTTAAAAATCGTATTCTCGAAAACGAGTGACTCTAAAAAAACCAACCGAGAAATAATGAGAAGGATTTTATGTGGCAACGTCAAGAATTATGTCAACATTCCCCTTTAGACGTTTGTATTTGTATGGAGTTTGAAGTAATATATTGATTATATTATTTTTTTATGTTGCGTTTTCTGTTTTTAAAAATGAAAAAAAAAAACAAATTAAACGTCGTGTTAATTTCTTGGAAAGTCGAAAATCCTTCTGTGTTATCGCTCTTCAATAATATTTTGATTTTCAACAGCCACCAATATTTCAATTTCGTTTAGAGTGTGAAGGCCACTTGCTCGAGCAGCTTCAGTCAAGAAAGAAATACTCCAGAGGTCGTTATGGTCTCGACCAATCCTGTATCGGCCGGAGTATCCGCGATAATCCTCCTTCTGGTACGGCGCTGGAACGGCTAGGCACTGGTACGGCTGTCACTAGATTTCACTGGAACTGCTTGGCTACGGTTCTGGTTTCTTCTACTTCCGTATGCAGGACGGTTATTTGTGTTCGAATCTCTAATCGAACTCCCTAATGAATCGCAAGCCATGCTATATCATGTGTTTGGTTAGGTACGTTGACGAATTCGAAGGAAGGTCGCGGTATTTATTATATTTTATATATTCATGGTGCATTTTGATTTTAGTTATTTATGGTCTTTTACCGGTCGTACTAATTATGACAAGTATTAGGGAGAAACTAATTATAATAATTATTTTTAAATGTAAGGACGGAATTAGAATTATTATTAATAAGTAAAAATAATTAGAACGGAAATTAGGCAATTAAAAACATTGGTAAATTCGTAACTTCGTTAAAATATATACAAACTTAAAACATACTCTGTATAAATGAGCAAAAATCTTTTCTACATACAGAACAATTTTTAAGATTTCACCATTATTGATCCTAGAACACACAGTTGTAGTAAAGGTTTTTATTTTTTTTCTTCAAAAATATAAATCGTGTGCTCAGTGCTTTAGTATAAATTTTTTGTTTCTCCAAAAATACAACAATTTTCTTAACAACAATTAAACTTAACTGTTGTTGAGTTGGTTATATATATCGTGGCATATCCGGCATATTTTCTTCTTCATTGGTGGCATCATCAACGTCGTCATCTCGAGATCTGGACTTGAAGTAATTTGAGCGGGTTCTTTGGCATTTCTCGGTAAAAATTCGCGCATGAACAGATGCATAAACGTTGTTAAAACGTATGTGAACCGGACAAAACAATGCCTTTATGTTTGTTAATTAGTGTCCAAAAACAGAATTCACCGGATGCCTTACCCGGCTGCGTCGGTACGTCGACGAGTCGGCATTGCTAAACAGTGCCGGAGATTATAACAAATTATATACTGGGTGTTATTTCCGCATCACCAAATTTATTATCAACTATAAAAATACACATAACTTAGAAATATTATTAAATCAAATTGTTTAATTGAAAATATAAAATAGAAATTTTATTTCAAACAAATATTTGGTTTCAATTTGGAGTATGTTTAAATAAAATTTTGATCAATATATTAAAAATATCTTTCTTTTATTTCCTTATATTATCCGCCTACTTTCATAATTTTTCTTCTTCTAAATCATTATCACCACTTTTATTTCTTCTTTTTTTTCTGCAAGTACTTTAATAATTTTATTTGAAAATTTGCTTGATTGTAATTATTGAATATGCTTATACAAAATTATTAAATTGTCTTTTGCCATTACTATGTGGTGATCTAACGGTGCCCAGTTGTACTGGTCTGTCACTTTATAGATGGGTTGTATTTATTATTCTACGCTAGATGGCGTTGTAATATATTAATTTGTTATTTATAATTAATATTAAAATAAAATTTAAAAGTTTAATACTAAAAATATTAAAAATAAATATACTAATACTTACCAGCACCTAAGGACAGCATCTAGATGGGGATCGACATCCCGGAAAAAATTGAACCTGGTGGTCCTTTCCGTCGAGCCCCCATATAGGGTGGCGATTTTTCATTTTCAATTTTTTCCTGAATACTTACCAGCACCTAAGGACAGCATCTAGAGGGGGATCGACATCCCGGAAAAAATTGAACCTGGTGGTCCTTTCCGTCGAGCCCCCATATAGGGTGGCGATTTTTCATTTTCAATTTTTTCCTGAATACTTACCAGCACCTAAGGACAGCATCTAGAGGGAGATCAACATCCCGGAAAAAATTGAACCTGTTGGTCCTTTTTGTCGAGCCCCCATCTAGGGTGGCGATTTTTCATTTTCAATTTTTTCCGGGATATTGATCCCCCTGTAGGTGCTGTCCTTAGGTACCAGTAATTACTGACAGCCCCTAGGGAGCAACCTGTTTTTAGTAATTTTTTACATTTTTTTTTACTTTTCGAGTATCATCAATGTTTAATGGGTTTTTTGACATTTCGTGAACAATTTTTTCTCCTCGTATAATACTTAATATTGGTAAGTTTGTTTATAATTTTAATTGTATCCATGGCTAATTCTGAACGTTTGTATCTTTAGGCCTGATGATGATCGGTGACCGAAACTAGTTGCCTCCTAGTACTTTTGTAATTAAAATTTACTCCTACTAATATTTTTTTTACAAAAAAACCCGACCAATGCTAACTTGAAAATGGTGAAAGTTCATTCTAGACCGAAAGTGAGCTGTCAAAGTTTTCAAAAAGCGGGAAATTCGAACAGGGCTGCCAATGTGCCTTTAAAGCGCCCACATAGTTAAGGCCCCATCACAATTGACGTAATTCCTAACATAACAATCTTTCACATGTTATAATGTCAACATAACCTAAAAAATTCTTCTCTCCGCGTGTAAAAGCCCTCGTAGCTAACTTCACAGTTCATTTACAATCAATAAGGACATAATTTCTAACTTCACAATAGGTTTGTCCGTAAAGACTGTTTCCAACAGTTGCTGATTCTTTTATAATGCGCATGCGCGATTACTAACGGTTTGTGATTTTTTTTTATTAGTTTTATGATCAGCGAACGCATTTTGTATAGTTGTGGATTCTTCTTTTCAACAGTCTGCAGGCCGGAAAAAAATTTCATTACGGTGTTTCGGTCAGTATCAATATCGCTTCTTGAATACAAAATATCACTTCTTAAAAAAGTATCAGAAGAATCGCTGGAATACATCAGCTATAATTTTAGGAAGCATTTATTTCTCAAATTGAAGATTTTACGATATACTAGGTATATAAAAAAATCCAAAGTTAAATATAAATGTTTATCACAAAAAAATCAAACACCAAACTAATAAACAACAAACTACTTAAATCAGCATGAACGAATGATAAACAGACATAAATGTCAAGCCAAACAATTGTCAAATTATAGGTTAATACAAATATTTCACGAGCGCATGCCTCTAATTTAAAACCGCAGAATAGTCAGCGATTTTTCCAACCGTTCCCAATCAGTTGGCAATCACTTAATTTTTACTACGAACAGCAAACTAAAAATTGGAAACTATCAGTGATTCTTCTACGAACGCAAAATATTCAGTGCGCATGTGCTGTTCAGTTGGAAACGGTTGTGGATCTATGAACAAATCTAATATTTCACATCCTGTATTTTCACACAACGAGTGGTATCGTGACTATCGATAATGGCATATGTTATTTCACAACACGTTGAGTGCATTAACTTATGCGATTATCGATAGTCACGATACCCAGAGTTGTATTCATTAGATTATATCACTAATTAATGACATATTAAAAATTTGACAGCTCAATAATTTACTTTTATAATACAAAATCAATGACAAAGATGACAGCATACCTACTAGATATTTAGCATTAAATGTACCACGAAACACCACGAGAGTGCAGCTCGAGTGGTGTTTTAAAAAAATACGTCAAGTGAGAAGGACGTATATTATTTTCCGTATGTTCGCGTGGTATCGTTACGATTATATTATTTTATTATGTCAAATTTGTCAAGATGAAAGGATGCGAATCACCAAAATGATTATATCACGTCGTCAAGGGTATATTTACTTATCAATACAAAGAAAAAAATGTTGAATAAAAGTTTTTTCAAATAATTGAGGCCACGTTTAATAGTTCCAAAGTTACAGTAGTTTGAAACTAAAATTGTAAAAAAAAAGGTTTCTGTCAAAAAATTAGTAGGCGTTTCCTTAAATTTAAATATAATGGCGGAAAAACTCAATAAACCATTTTTAGAGCTAGCCCCACATTATTTTTTTTTCGATTTTTTGTTGTTGTACCAAATTGTTCTATTTGTTTAAAATTTTTAAATCTTCATGTCTTAAAAAATTTTTTTCAAGCTCAAAATCAATTAAAACAATTTGCTAGATTTAAAGTAACTTTAGAGGTTACATAAATAAATAAATAAATATCGTTTAATCAAATATTTCTTCATTTATCGTCTAAAGGCGCATTCTAAAAATGAATTAGCCTCAAAAGAAATGTAGAAAACTCAAAAATAATCTTGCATAAATTTTTGATAAAAAAAAATAAAAAATATTTTCGAAACTTTAAAGTTAACTTTAAAAAAATAATTACAAAAATATTTAATTTGGCCTTTCGCTATTTTTTTAAGACATGAAAATTTCGAACAATGTTTAGGATGACTAGAACAATCCAGAAGAAGAAAAAAACTTAAAAAAAACAATAGATGTAAATAAATTTTCTTGAATTTGGACATGAAATATTTTTTTAAGAGATGAAAATTCGGAACAATCTGGTAAAAAAAAAACTTCGAAAAAAAGTAATGAGGGACTAGCTCTAAATTATTTTTCTAGTTTTTCGGCCTTCGTATTTGAGTTTAAGGAATAATTTTCTGAATCAATTTGGTACAAACCTAGAACAATTTGGAACAACTTTCAAAGTTTCAAAATTCTAATAATGGGGGCTAACTTCACACACGCCAAAAGCGGCTTAAGCACATTAATAAAGTCATTATTTATTTATATTGAAATTAGTTTGTAGGTATAAAACATTTTTCTTAAACCAAAAAATAAACGTTCTCCTAAAAAGATCCACCTCTGTTCAACATTAATGGATCCGCGCAGATTCAACACATCTGATTTATTAATTGTTTTAATGTTATTTAACTCCAGATATTTATTGTTAATATAATGTTCAATAATGGATGGTAAGTAGGGGACCACCTACATGGATTATTTTCGATCAAAAGTTGAAGTTATTCGCATTGTGAAATTTTCACTTCGCCTTGTCTTGTAATAACCATTGTGAAATTTAAGAGTGTTGAAGTAATTTATCAACAATTGGAATTTTTCAATACGATATAAATTAGCTTTCTCGTAGAAGGATCCTTTTTAATTTTTGGGAGTGGACACGATTAAAATTAATTGGAATAAATTAATTTTCTCAGTTGTATTTTTATTTTATTTAGTATTTTCGTTTAAATTATCTATGATACTCTCGCTAGACTTAATTTTACTTATATTTGTATATATAATAAAAGTAAAAAATAATTAAATAAAACTGGATTATATTGAAAAAACATGATTAAAGCTGTAAGTATTCACAATTTTTGGCACGGTTAATTTTTTTAATTTAAGAAACATTACTAGAAATAAATCTAATTTTCCTACGTAAGAATGTTGGCTTTCACGGCGGAACTGTTATACTGTGGTCTTCTTTGGTTATTACTTCCAAACGTGTCGACTGCAACTGAGGCAGCTATTGAGACACCACAGTCCCCAAATAATTTTCGGCAGGATAGTAAAAAACATTACTAAGGGATAGAATCCACCAAACACGAAATGAATTAGCAACAAATGATGAACAACTGTTCAAACTACATTTAGGAGTCATTTACTGGAATGGGAAGATTGGAAAAAGGTCGATAGAATAACACTCAATTCTATGAAAATAATTCTAGTTATCCAATGAGAGACAAGAGAGAAAGTTGCTAAAAAACTAGAAAAGACACCTCGAGACTCTAAAACTTTTCAAATCGACTACTCACGGGTGAAAAAACGGGCGTACCAGTTAAAGGAGGAAACTTTAGCATAAATCTTAGGTCAACACCTACAGAAGAGATCAATACCAATATAGAAACCGGAATTGGAAAATTATCTATTGATGCCAAGGAACAGACAGGGAGTGAATCTGCAAGAATTATAAGAAAAGCCAAACCACCAAAAAGTAATATTTCAAGAGGTGAGAAGGCAGGCAAATCTTAATGAGGATGAAAATATCATAATTCTTCCAACATACAAAGGAAATGCAACAGTCATCATAAACACACGGGCTACAAGAACAAACTTAATGATCTGGTCAATCAAGACACTTACAAAAAATTGCCGAAAGATCCAACAGATAAAGAAGAAAATATGCATTACTGAAGCTCTACCACCTAGACTATATGGACTACCAAAAATTCACCTTTAAGACCAATATCAAGTGCCATAGGATCACCAACTTACAAACTGGACAAGCATCTGGTAGAAATTCTGCAAACACACGTGAGCAAAACAATATCGTACCTCCGAGATTCTACTCACTTCATCGAACACTTAAAGAGCATCAATCGATCCCAACAACATACTTTTAGTGGAACCAAACATTCTATGAACAAATTTTAATCGAAAAGAAAGAGCCATCCGCATTGGCTGAGGTATGCAGATGACACATTTGTAGTCTGAAGTCATGGAACAAAAGACCCAAAGTACTTCCTAAACCATCTGAATAATCTTCATCCTAAAGTCCAGTTCACCATGGAAACAGAAGAAAACCGACAATTTCCTTTCCTAGATCTCCTAGTCAGAGAAGATAATAAACTGGGCCATACAGAGTAATCGGGCGTGGGAGGTCCCACCTGAACTGAGGCTCCAGGCCTATTGTGTCCCGCCAGTTTTCACATCAGTCCAGCACTCTTGATATAGTCAAGAATAGTCCTGATGTTAGCTTTCGCTATCTCTTCGGGTTCAGGATACTGTGCCCCAAAGTGCCATTCCCTTTCCCCGTTCAGGTCCCGGCAATAGCATAATACATGAAGAGGAGTTTCGTCCTCTTCCTCACATTTCCTACATAGGGAAACTTCTGATACACCTATGAGGTTCAGGTGTCTTCTAAGCCCGCAGTGTCCTGTCAGGACACCTAGTGCGGTTTTGAGTTCCCGTCTTTTTAGGCTTAGTAGCAGATTGTCTCTGCTCTTGGATGGACCTTCGATAAGTGCTTTGGACTGTCTTAGTTCGGGAAGTTCCAACCAGTATTCCCTGTGTTTGTCTCTTAATTGTTTTTCCAGCATACCCTTATATGTTGGTAGGAAATACCACATGTGTGTTGCGGTCCAATTAAGGGTTTTTCGGCTCCTTTACCAGCCAGGCGGTCTGCCTCTTCATTTCCTTCTATAACCTCAGGCCCAGGCACCCATTCAAGAGTTAACTTGTTGTGTTCTGCCAGGACAGTTAGGTTTCTATGGCAGTCCAATACTAGTTTGGACTGTATTTCCTCTCTTTGTATTGCTTTAAGTTTAAGGGATGCTTAAGGTTAAGTTAAGGTTACGTGAATGCTGATATAAAACACCTAACAACAGTACTATAAGCAAACGGACTCAGCAAAGAAGTCACAACTCGTGCTACGCGCCCAAGGGAGAAGAAAACCAATCCTGGTGAAGAGGATTACCAATGAACTGTCTATCTACCATACATCGAAGGTGTCACTGACCGGATTGGGAAAATCTTAACGAAAAAGAAAATCAGCACTATTCACAAACCAACAAAGAAAATAGGAGAGTATTTAAAAACAGCAAAAGACAGCAGAGATCCTCTTACATCAGCAGGAGTCTATAGAACTCCGTACACATAAACAAAGAGACGCTTTAGCATACGAAGCTGTCGTTTAGGACAAACCGAAAAGTCCGCAGTCGCCGTACATATTATCCAACGGAAGACACAAGATCCTTTTTGAAAACACCGACCTACTAGCAACATCAAGACATTACTAGACCGGATTGAACTTAGAAGCAATAGAAATACAAACACAAAGAGAATTTCAATAGAAAAGAAGAAACAATATTACCTAGGATCTGACACAGCATTAAAGAGCCCAAAAATGAAACAACCAAATACCAGTCGCGTCAAAAGAGCGTGGGCAGACACTCATATAAACGGCACATTCAAAGCTCAGGAAGTTTCAGTTTCAGTTGATACGTCGCGAATAGTACTTCGTTGCAGTGGAAACGTTTGGAAATAATAACCAAAGAAGGCCACGGCATAACAGCCCGAAAATAAAAAACATAGAAGTACCGTTCACGGGATCAGGAAGATATTTTAAATGATGTAATAAAATATATATTGAACAATTTATACATTTTTATTAAATAGTTTCCAGATAAACTTGATAAACATTTTGTTTACACATATACAAAAATTACAAATGGAAGTACCAAGTTTATTAGAAAGTGCTACGCCTATGTCCATATAAAATCTATAAAGTGATCGATCTACCGCTGTATTCCATGATTTTTTATAAGCTACACACTTCCGAACCAGTTTTAAGTCTATAAAAACAAATAAAGCATAAAATATATCTAATAACAAAAATTAATATCATTTACAAAATAACGTTGCTGCCAAATGGTATAAATTTCCAGGCGATGTAAGCGGAATTCACATTTAAAATATTTAAAAACATTCAAAAAATTCTGGCCACATGGCAACATTGAAACGTCGTCTTCGATAAATAATGTTGGGCACAACTCAAATATAAGCCAGACACGTCTATGTAACATATATAGTCGATGATTAATATTTAATCAATCATAAATGAAACTCGAAATCATGTACCACAATAAATTTAATTATAAAATAGGAGGCAACTAGTTTCGGCCCAAAAGCCATCTTCAGGCCTAGAATAAATACAAGTTTGATATCACAACTAATACCCTGATTCGTTTTTAATCAAACCACCCATAAACTAGATTCTTTCAATAGTTTTTTGTTTAGATTATTTTTTATCTCCCTCCCGCATTCGCCTCAAAATTGAACATCATTAAAGAATTAGCAGTTAATAATAATTACACCTTATCTGATCAATAAACTTTATTAAACTTAATTTTCCATACGATTCTATAGTGTCACAGGAAGAAATAGTTAGTAGGTATATATATATATATATATATATATATAAATAAGTTCGGAAAGTGCTTTCGGCACGTATTGAGATCAACATTTTTCCTACAAGCGTTAATAAAATTGTATCATTTTTATTTTGAAAATTTTATTGTTTAAGAAAAACAGAGTATTAGAAATGTAATAATTCTATTAAATTTGGTCATTTTTTTATTGGTCTAAAATATTTAGTTAGTAATACTCAACAGATAACTTACTGTAAATTGTATATTGTTATGCCACCTACATTGCCTTAAACAAATTAATGTAACTGAAGATTTTTGGATATATCAAATTTTTTTATTATTGTAGTAGTTTTTCTAATTTAACAATGTCTACTTTATCATATCTCAGATCCTCATAGTAATTTTATAAGAAACACAATTACCGTAATAAAAAAATATTTGAATCTATAAACAAGTGTTCAAGTCCAATCCTGTGCGGAATTCCTAAATTGGCCATAAAGAATTTGCATGGGCCACTTTGTCGTACATAACCCGCACGAAAGCCCATAATATGTCGTTATTCTCTGATACTTACTCGCAATATTTATGTTTAATTAGCAGCAGTACACGTGTTTCGCGACTATTTATATGTGATTGCCACGATTTACATTGTAAATAATATCGTTAAGGGGTACCAATGCACCGAAAAAAAACCCATTATTGATTCTTGCTTTTGTTTTTTTCTTTCTTTTCCTTACGAATTTTAACGGTTTAAGACAATGGATGAATTTTATTAGCTCCATATATTTTTCAGTTTAATTGTTTGATTACCCCGTGCTGTACATGGGGTAACAATGTAATAGTAATAAATTAAGTTTAAGTATATTATATAAATCTTTTTTTATATAATCAAAGTAAATAATAAAATATGACGGTGGTTGATATAATTATACAGGATGATATTATAAAATATATAGTTTATATCAATTCCGAAAAAATTGGAAGTAATAGAAATATGGGCAATATGTTTTAATTTGGATGTACCAAATTTTAAAATTAAAAAATTGTCACCCGGTATAAAAACATGTTACAGGGATTGAAATTATTGAACGAAGACTAGGAATCTACAGTCCTTAGTCTGCCTCGTAGTGTTTTGTCGTTTTTATTCAATTAATATTTAACTATATCCCTACTAACAATTTATTTTTATAAGTGTTGAATAAAACCGTTTTTATAAAATATGATTATGGATAACAAACATTTCTAAAACGTTTATAAAATGTCTATAGAAGCAAAATAATTATGTTCCATGAATTTGTTTTATTAGTTCTATGATAGCTACTACAGAACAATTTTATAAACGTTTATAGACCTATTTCAAAATTAATTTAGAACAATAGGCGAGAACCCTAATTTGTGGAAAAAATACCACAACCTTCAGAACGATGAGAAAAAAAAAATTTTGGAAGTAGTTTTTCGAAATATTTATTTACTATGCGAGCAGGTCAAAAAAATAATGACAAAGTACTAGATATAGTTAAGAATAACTAAATCGAGAACAGTAATAAAATACAAAGTCTTCATTTCAATATAATCCATAGTATTAGAAGTTGTGTTTTTTTCATATAATGAAACTGAAGATCATTTCTTCAGAAGTTCCGAAAAATATTGAAACTGGCAACTCAGAAATTGCCATTCAAAGTACTTATGACGTCAGAATGAGCGGCAATAACGCTTTTGTTTGAATGTCTTACTAAATTGGAGGGTTTTCGAGCGGCGTTTATTCAAATGTTACATAGAAAAACTATGCATATATAATATTTTTTCACTATATTTCAACTACAAGCACATTTGAACCAAATTTAAGCGTTAGGGATCTTGCCTATTATAAAATAATTTTATAGAAAACAAATATAAAATTGAAAATTATTTTAAAATATAAATTAATTATAAAATTTTGTTAGAGTCGCTATAATTTAAGCATAATGATATTATTTTCATTCACTCTTTTGTTATCTGCATAAACACAAACATCGTAGGGGAAACCGAGGTCAATTGTAACAATTTTTACATTATCGTTTCTAGATTCGACTATAATCATACTTTTGGGGTGAGAGTTTGTGGGTTAAGATTGCTGTTTTTCCACGTTTTCTATCTTTTTTCTTTGAATCTGTGTTAAAAGTCATCTTTGGTAATGGGCGTATAGCTTCCAGTATATCTTCCGCTGAGCCAGATTGTTTGGACGTCAAGGGAATTGGTTCCCGTTCATTTGTTGAGCTGTTTTTGTCCACCACAGAGTTGTGGTTTGTAGACTCTTTGTCAGTCGAAGGACCCTGTAACACAAGCCGTACAAGTTCTACAATTGTTAAAATATATTTAAAACTTGTAACTTTTACATAACACAACCCATCTTGTAATTACCAGTATCGCACCAGTAATTACGGAAAAATTTCTATATATGTAACCTAACCTACGGGGGCCAAATTAAATTTTGGAGAAAATTAGCGATCATAAACCAGATAGTAAACATTGCGACGCGAAGGCAAACTGAGTTTGAATTGACATAAGTCGATATTGATAGGTGACAATTGACAGTTGACAATTTACAAATGACAGTAAAGACAGTGACAAATGAAGTTTAAAATTGATCAGCCTTATATAATTACAAATTAGCTTAAACCTAAAATTTTTGAACAATAGGGGAGACCTAAAAGCAATAACAAAGTATGGTGAATAGTGAAAACTGAAAAATTAAAATTAAGGGTAGCTACATTATTCTTAAACTAATAAAGAGCTTGAGCCGAGGTAACCAGTGACTGGGAGCAGGCGTAGGAACAGAAAAGTGGAAAAGGAAAATGTGACAGAGAGAAGGAGGAAGAAAGAAAAGTAAAAGAAAATAATAGGGAAAATGGGATCCAAAACATAGAAAACAAGGAAGAGGAGAAGAGGCCAACAAAAAAGTAGAAAAGAAGAACAGCAGTGGAAGGATGCAAATGAAAAAGAAGAATCAAAAATGACAGTAGATCTAGGTTAGGATCTGAAATTTATTGTTTATAAAGAATTATGTGTGTAAAGGAACTAAATAAACTAGGAATCGAACAAGTTTACTCATCGGTGGACCACATTTGAGATTATGGATAACATATTGGACTTATGTCACAATTACCCCAGTGCATGTTTTTAAACAGTTGATACATAATTCACCACTTGTAATCATCATAACCTCAAATTCTTTTTACATAATAGAAACAACATTAACTGCGATGTAATGACGCGATTAGATTAATTTTAGTTAGCCACACTTTCACATAAATCGAAAATATCAAAATTATGAAAATATTACTTACCTATTCAATTTTTAGACAAATAACTTCCGGGTGCATTGTTCAAACACTTTACAACTACTGTGGACCATGCTACGCGTTACTCTCAAGGTTTCAACTTTTTTTTCTCTCTTGAAAGAATTATTTGCAACAAAATTTTCCAAAAAATAAAAAAAACTTGACTTGAATCTCCTCTACAATTTTCATAGATAGATAAATCAAGATAATTATAAATATGTATAAAAATCAATATTTCCTGACTCTTTAGTTTTATATATATATTTCTTTGAATCTATATCTTATGTAAATGACATGCAAATTCTTAAACTTGATAAATTGTTTGAATGAAACGTTACATTAAGTGGTGTTGTGAAAGAATAAAATCTACAAAGGTGAACAAGATTAAATATAAATTTGCAACTGACCGATAAATGTAAAATAGAAACATGTACATTCACATTAATAAATTGTAATTGTTGCCTTATTAATATTGTAATAGACGCGCCAAACTGGCGCTATAACAATAATTACCTTAAACATGTTTACAATTACGTTTATGTTATACAACAATTTTTTATTTTCTAGGATTATTATTAAGCACAGGGGTGGATAGGTTTTTAGATATATCATAGCAAATAATTTTACTAAAAAGATGAAAATTAATATTAAACGCGACAGCCACTCATTCTAATTCATTACATAACGAATTATACTCCATTTTTTTATAGAAAAAGTAACTGTCGTTTACTATGAAATGTGTAAAAAATAGACAAACCTCGCAAATTTTGGACGTCAGAGCGTCGTGACGTTTGGCGTTGTGAAATTAGACTGCTTCTTTCTGGTTCTTTAGACCTGATTTTTATACAGAGTTTTAATAAACGTTTTCTGAAAAGAATTATTTTCAATTTTTTTAACATTCTGTATTACTTTCCCGACCCACCTCCTAGAAGGGAAAATATTGTGAACGAGCTAAAAAAAAATTTGAGATAAAAACGGAAATATCCATTTTCGGGTCCCCTGAGACGATTACGACCATTTCCAGATGGAAGTCTGTCTGTGTGTATGTGTGTGTGTATTCTTCTACGATAGATGCCACACGTTTAAGCCGATTGAGCTGAAATTTGGTATAGGGGTTTGGTTAGCCGTCGAAAGAACCCATTAGTTTTTATACGACATCTATCAAACAGAAGTGTCACTATCAAAAAATGACAGATCCAATATCTCACGGAATTTGACTTGCGATATGTCATTTGAAAGACCTTGAAAAACTCTATTCAGAACAGTCAAAATTATTTATGCAACTGTCTCCTGTCAAAAATAAAAAATGTCAAAATGTGAAACTTTGACATTAAATATCTAAAAAACTATTCGTGGATATTCGTCAGGAAAGTTTTGGGGCGACATAACCGTTTTTTTTACTTTTTTGGATTTATTTTGGCTTATTTATTTTGTCTCTTTTTTGCTCTTTTTCGGTCTTTTTTTTTGTTTTTTTTTATTCTTTTTCCTTTATTGTCCATTTTTTTGGCTTTAATAAGGCTATTTCTTTTTGCCTTTGTTGTGCCTTCTTTTACCATTTTGTTTTTTTTGCCATGTTTTTGCCTTTATTTTACCCTTTTTTTTTGCTATTTTACCTTTTTCCTTTTTTTGCCTTTTTTTTTATTTTTGCATTTATTTGCTTCGATTTTGCCTTTATTTTTGCTTTTTACCCTTTTTGGCCTTTTTACCATTTTTTTGCCCTTTTTTTGCTTTAAAAAAAATTTGACATTTTTAGCCTTTTTTGCCTTTTTGCCATTATTTTGACTTTTTTGAAAACTTTTAAAAATTTTTTTTTTTTAACTTTTTTAGTCTTTCTTAAACTCTTTTGCCTTTATTTTGCCTCTATTTTGTCTTTTTTTACATTTTTAAAAGTTTTTAAATTTTTTTTATTACTTTTTTGGCATTTTTTAATTTTTTTGCCATTTTTTACCTTTGACATTTTTAGCCTTTTTTGCCTTTTTTTGGAATTATTTTGTCTTTTTTAACTTTTTTTATAGTTTTTTGGCATTTTTTGCTTTTTTCCCTTTACTTGTCTTTTTTTTTGTACTTTTTGTTGATTTTTTACGCTTTTTTCCTTTTTTTCTTTTATTAAGCCTTTTTTCCTTCTTTATTTTTCCTTATGTTACCTTTTTTGCTTTTTTTGCTTTTTTTGCCCCTTTGCCAAATTTTACAAATTGTATTAAGATTTTTATGCTATTTTTGATTGTTGCCTATTTTCACTCTTTTTTTATTATAGTTTTATTTTATCGTTTCTTATTTTAATTAATTTTTGAGTATTTTTGCACTATTTACCTATTTTTATTTTCCAGCAATTTACTTCATTTTTATATCATTTTCCCATTCAGGAATTTTGGTAATTAAAATAATCATATTCGCCACAGCCGAGTCGGGAAAGTTCTGGGGTGACACAGCCGATTTTTTTTAATGATCTTAAAATGGTTCGTCTATTTTTTTTTTAAATATAGTGTCTGTGTAATTTTCGAATAAAATTAAGTGAAATAATATTTAAAAACGATCCATTTTGACATTATTTTATAAAATTGTTAATATAATGGGAAAGCTTATTCAAAAAAATTAAATTATATCGAGTTAAAGGAATTTTTATGGCTGTTGAACAAAATCTTATATTTTAAATTTATTTTTTACTTTTAGTTTATAGTACTAGAAAATTGTATTTATTATTTGTGTTTATTTTTAAACAATAATTTTAGTCTTATTTAACCAGCGGGTTTAGAAAATCCCAAAAATGCTTAATTAACCCTATATAAATGACTATATTTTTTATATATTTCCTATAAAATCATAGATTTTTTTTTAAAAACGAATGAACCATTGTGAAACTGCTTTTACTTCTAAAATTAAATCTACTCTTTCTTATTTAACATAGAGGTCATCTAGTGGATCTGTCAGAAGTTAGTATTTGGATTATTAATAATAAATGGTAAATATTAATTACGTCACGAATGAATGATTTCAAAAGGCATGTATATTATTAGAAATGATATTGTATGCATTTTCATTGAGAGGCTCTGCCATATTTCATGTGGCCACAAACCTGACAGCTAATTTGCATTCCTTATGTTCTATTAGGTACAATAATAAGAGTTATTGTTGGGACATTTTTTCGATTTTTTTTTCAAAATATTTTTACAATTAGACAAGGGAATATATCTGAACCTAGTGATTTTTTAAATTGAAGTATTGTAATGATCTAAGAATAAAATTCACTTCATGCATCCTTAATCTAGTTCTTAAGTTCAAAAACGTGTTAAAGCTCGTAAAAATATGAATGAGGGTTCAATAGATTTTGAATGACGTCTAGAAAAATGTGCCAAAATTTCGAAGGGACATATAAATAATTATAAAAGTTATTAACAAATTTAAAAGGAAAAAAGGGGTATATTTTCTGCAAATCAAATATAGTCCTAAAATCTTTGACAAATAATTGAAACGTCCCTGAAAAATCTTTAAAAAATCATAGACATTATTAAAAAGTCTTTAAAATCATTGATAACTCCTTAAAGATATCCTTAAATAATCTTTTAGAAAAATATTTGGAAATAACGGAACATTTTTGAAAATTCCTTAAAAAAATAAAAACATTTGAAAAATCTTAAGAAAAGAACGAATTAGAGTCCTTAAAATCATACTTTGTAATTTCTCAAAAAAAAATTGTGAAAAAATACTAATAAATCCTTGCATACTCTAATAAATCCTCAGTATTCAATATTCCTAGATAAATCCTTGAAAAAATTTCAAAAACCCATAAAGAATGGTAAAAAATTTCTGAATCAAAATCTTTCTTAAAAAATCTTTGAAAAAATACTAATAAATCCTTACATACACTCCTTAATAAATCCTCAGTCTTGAACAATCCTAGAAAAATCTTTGAAATATTAAAAATACTTGAAAAATCCTTAAAAAAGATCGATGTATAATCCTTAAAAACACCCTCCTCAAAATAATAAAAAATCTTTTCAAAAATAGAAATAAATCCTTACATGCTCCTTAATAAATCCTCAGTCTTGAATAATCCTAGAATAATCCATGAAATATTAAAAATACTTGAAAAATCCTTAAAAAAAAACAATGTATAATCCTTAAAAACATCTTACTCAAATTCATGAGAAATCTTTAAAAAAATAGAAATAAATCCTTACATACTCCTTAATAAATCCTCAGTCTAGAGCAATCCTAGAAAAATCCTTGAAAAATTAAAAATACTTAAAAACTCCATAAAACAATCGATGTATAATTGTTAAAAACATCCTTCTCAAATTCTTAAAAAATCTTTGTAAAAATACTAATAAATCCTTACACACTCCTTAATAAATCATCAGCCTTGAAAAATCCTTGAAAAATTGAAAATACTTAAAATATCATTAAAAAATCCATGTATAATCCTTAAAAACATCCTTCCCAATTTCTTAAAAATCTTTGAAAAAATAATAATAAATCCTTACATACTCCTTAATAAATCCTCAGTCCTGAACAATCCTAGAAAAATCCTTGTAATATTAAAAATACTTGAAAAATCCTTAAAAAAAATCGATATATAATCTTTAAAAACATCCATCTCAAATTCATAAAAAAAATTTTCAAAAATAGAAATAAATCCTTAATACTCCTTAATAAATCCTTGAACAATCCTAGAAAAATCATTGAAAAATTAAAAATATTTAAAAAATGGATGTATAATCCTTAAAATCATCCTTCTCAAATTCTTGATAAATCTTTGAAAAAATACTAATAAATTTTTACATATTCCTCAATAAATCCTCAGCCTTGACAATCCTAGAAAAATCCTTGAAAAATCCTAAAAAAAAATCGATGTATAATCCTTAAAAACATCCTTCTCAAATTCTTGAAAAATCTTTGAAAAATACTAATAATTTTTTACATATTCCTCAATAAATCCTCAGCCTTGACAATCCTAGAAAAATCCTTGAAAAATCCTTAAAAAAATCGATGTATAATCCTTAAAAACATCCTTCTCAATTGCTTAAAAAATCTTTGAAAAAATAATAATAAATCCTTACATACTCCTTAATAAATCATCAGTCCTGAACAATCCTAGAAAAATCCTTGTAATATTAAAAAAAATAGAAAAATCCTTAAAAAAATCGATATATAATCTTTAAACACATCCTTCTCAAATTCATAAAATTTTTTTTAAAAAATAGGAATAAATCCTTACATACTCCTTAATAAATCCTTGAACAATCCTAGAAAAATCATTGAAAAATTAAAAATACTTAAATAATGGATGTATAATCCTTAAAATCATCCTTCTCAAATTCTTGAAAGATCTTTGAAAAAATACTAATAAATTTTTACATATTCCTCAATAAATCCTCAGCCTTGACAATCCTAGAAAAATCCTTGAAAAATCCTTAAAAAAAATCGATGTATAATCCTTAAAAACATCCTTCTCGATTGCTTAAAAAATCTTTGAAAAAATAATAATAAATCCTTACATACTCCTTAATAAATCATCAGTCCTGAACAATCCTAGAAAAATCCTTGTAATATTAAAAAAAATAGAAAAATCCTTAAAAAAATCGATATATAATCTTTAAACACATCCTTCTCAAATTCATAAAAATTTTTTTAAAAAATAGGAATAAATCCTTACATACTCCTTAATAAATCCTTGAACAATCCTAGAAAAATCATTGAAAAATTAAAAATACTTAAATAATGGATGTATAATCCTTAAAATCATCCTTCTCAAATTCTTGAAAGATCTTTGAAAAAATACTAATAAATTTTTACATATTCCTCAATAAATCCTCAGCCTTGACAATCCTAGAAAAATCCTTGAAAAATCCTTAAAAAAAATCGATGTATAATCCTTAAAAACATCCTTCTCGATTTCTTGGAAAATAATAAAAAATCTTTTCAAAAATAGAAATAAATCCTTACATACTCCTTAATAAATCCTCAGCCTTGACAATCCTAGAAAAATCCTTGAAAAATCCTTAAAAAAAATCGATGTATAATCCTTAAAAACAGCCTTCTCAAATTCTTGAAAAATCTTTGAAAAAATACTAATAAATTTTTACATATTACTCAGTAAATCCCCAGCCTTGACAATCCTTGAAAAATCCTTAAAAAAAATCGATGTATAATCCTTAAAAACATCTTTCTCAATTTCTTGGAAAATAATAAAAAATCTTTTCACAAATAGAAATAAATCCTTACATACTCCTTAATAAATCGTTATTGAGCAATCCTAGAAAAATTCTTGAAAAATTGAAAATACTTATAAAAATTTTTAAAAAATCGATGTATAATCCTTAAAAACATCCTTCTCAAATTCTTGAAAAATCTTTAAAAAAATCATGAATAAATCCTTGAATACTCTTTGATAAAATTTTAAACAGTTGTGAAAAAGTGTAAAAAATTCTTAAAACATTCTTTTAAAATTCTTAAAAACCATATTTTAAAATTGATAAAAAATCACAAATCCTTAAATACTTCTTAATTAATCCTTAAACAGTCTTTGAATATTTCTTGAAAATCCGTAAAGAATCCTTGAAAAATCCTAAAAAAAAATCATGGTACAGTCCTAAGAAAATTCTTTTAAAATTGTTAAAAAATCTTTGAAACATCACTGGGAAATACTTGCTTTAAAAAATCAATAAAAAGGTCATTTAAAAAATATTGAAAAATTTTTTGTGTCCTTGAAACAACTTACAAATCCTTTTATACAATTTTTGACCATATGATAATTACACGAGATTCATGTTTTGCTATAGACCAAACCATTTCGAAATAACATTGAGCATAAACTAAAAAATCAAAATGAGAAGTTAAAAATTTGACTTGGTACCTCCGAATAATAGTTAAATATATGTTTATCCGGATCATGCATCATAGAAGGGGAGGTGCGATCAAAAACAAGAACTGAAAAGAATACGGATGGCACGACGTTCGACGATCTAAAGATCAAAAGTGCTTTTCATAGAGAGTCAGAGTCAGAGCAGACAAAAAATGCGAGAGAGCACCAACGTGGGTCAATAAAGAACACGGTGTTCTTGACATTTATACATACATCTTTGACCGTGATTAATCATCCTATTGAGAACATAAATAACTTTTTTATGAATGAGCACCAACACTTGTATCTTTAGTAAATATAAGTCTCTATTCTGCTTGTGGAGTCTGATGGAGTATCTCACCGAATAAATATTGATAATGTGGTTACATCATCCACAAAAAGGTAAATAATTAATTATATAATCAAAAACTGGTAAGTTGCACTATTATTAGACCAAATGATAAGTGTAATCGATTTTACCCCAAAAAAGATAGCAGGAAATACCACGCTGACCACAACACACATTTTTTTTTAATATCACATAACTGTTCAACAGAGTAAGTCATCAATACATGAGAATAAAAATAATAAAACCAGTCCGTTGCTATCACATTTTCTGAAAGGTTGGCAATAAAATTAAGTAATAATTTATAGAGAACAAATAAGATTGATTTATGTTTATAGCTGAAAGCTGTAAATATTATGAAAAGGACATATATAATGTCTTTGATGAAAAATTGTCGTTGTTAGTCATTGACTGGTTAATAATAATAAGTTAAATGGAAATATGAAAAATCTCGTCATTATTGCTACCGTTTGAAATTATTTATAAAACAAAAATCCGCATTCCAGATTCTTGTAGGAATGCTAAGATAATATCTGAGATGGAATAGCGATTAAATAAAATTTGTTACATCCTGTATATAAAAATATGAAAATTTTAAATCGAAGAGGTTATCCATATCTCAAATGTGGTCCAAGTATTTTTTCAAATAAATAAAACAGGAAGTCAGTACCACATGTAATATATTGAAAGGATGTTAACAGGCGACTAGTTTCGGCTAAATAGCCATCATCAGACCTATAAGGTTCGAACAATGATTAGTTTAAACTTATTAAATATAAATTGAAAGTATAGAACTTACCAAACTAGAATAGTATCGGAGTTACATAAAAAAACATAAAAAAATTAGTCACAACCGCGCGGTTGTTAAGTCAACATAATATAAAATTGTTGTGGTGGTACATTAGGAAACTACTTATGACTTAAAATTATAATAAAATGAGGGTGAAAAAAATCCCACATTATGGAATGTTGGGTAACAAGTGGCTGTTACCGGCGAACAACATTATATTATATATATTATATATATTAAGCAAAAGTGAGTACCATGAGGCAACACGACCATGTCAAGATGGAAGAAATCTCGAATGACATTGACAATTGACAATGACAGTGACAATTGACAGTGACAATTGACAGTGACAATTGACAGTGACAATTGACAGTGACAATTGACAGTGACAATTGACAGTGACAATTGACAGTGACAATTGACAGTGACAATTGACAGTGACAATTGACAGTGACAATTGACAGTGACAATTGACAGTGACAATTGACAGTGACAATTGACAGTGACAATTGACAGTGACAATTGACAGTGACAATTGACAGTGACAATTGACAGTGACAATTGACAGTGACAATTGACAATTGACAATTGACAATTGACAATGACAGTGACAATTGACAGTGACAATTGACAGTGACAATTGACAGTGACAATTGACAGTGACAATTGACAGTGACAATTGACAGTGACAATTGACAGTGACAATTGACAGTGACAATTGACAGTGACAATTGACAGTGACAATTGACAGTGACAATTGACAGTGACAATTGACAGTGACAATTGACAGTGACAATTGACAGTGACAATTGACAGTGACAATTGACAGTGACAATTGACAGTGACAATTGACAGTGACAATTGACAGTGACAATTGACAGTGACAATTGACAGTGACAATTTTTCCCATTTAGAGTTTTATAAAACTAATCGAATGGCATAAATTTCATTTTTTTATCTTTTATATTTTTAAAGTTATGATCAAATGAAAATTGATCTTCAACGTAAAAACTAAAACTGTTAATACGTATTTCTCAGTGACAAATATATTTTTCCCATTTAGAGTTTTATAAAACTAATCGAATGGCATAAATTTCATTTTTTTATCTTTTATATTTTTAAAGTTATGATCAAATGAAAATTGATCATCAACGTAAAAACTAAAACTGTTAATACGTATTTCTCAGTGACAAATATATTTTTCCCATTTAGAGTTTTATAAAACTAATCGAATGGCATAAATTTCATTTTTTTATCTTTTATATTTTTAAAGTTATGATCAAATGAAAATTGATCATCAACGTAAAAACTAAAACTGTTAATACGTATTTCTCAGTGACAAATATATTTTTCCCATTTAGAGTTTTATAAAACTAATCGAATGGCATAAATTTCATTTTTTTATCTTTTATATTTTTAAAGTTATGATCAAATGAAAATTGATCATCAACGTAAAAACTAAAACTGTTAATACGTATTTCTCAGTGACAAATATATTTTTCCCATTTAGAGTTTTATAAAACTAATCGAATGGCATAAATTTCATTTTTTTATCTTTTATATTTTTAAAGTTATGATCAAATGAAAATTGATCATCAACGTAAAAACTAAAACTGTTAATACGTATTTCTCAGTGACAAATATATTTTTCCCATTTAGAGTTTTATAAAACTAATCGAATGGCATAAATTTCATTTTTTTATCTTTTATATTTTTAAAGTTATGATCAAATGAAAATTGATCATCAACGTAAAAACTAAAACTGTTAATACGTATTTCTCAGTGACAAATATATTTTTCCCATT
Organism: Neocrepidodera transversa; assembly: GCA_963243735.1. Taxonomy (NCBI): domain Eukaryota; kingdom Metazoa; phylum Arthropoda; class Insecta; order Coleoptera; family Chrysomelidae; genus Neocrepidodera; species Neocrepidodera transversa. The sequence continues at coordinate 7,487,042 of OY725350.1, forward strand.
TAGAGTTTTATAAAACTAATCGAATGGCATAAATTTCATTTTTTTATCTTTTATATTTTTAAAGTTATGATCAAATGAAAATTGATCATCAACGTAAAAACTAAAACTGTTAATACGTATTTCTCAGTGACAAATATATTTTTCCCATTTAGAGTTTTATAAAACTAATCGAATGGCATAAATTTCATTTTTTTATCTTTTATATTTTTAAAGTTATGATCAAATGAAAATTGATCATCAACGTAAAAACTAAAACTGTTAATACGTATTTCTCAGTGACAAATATATTTTTCCCATTTAGAGTTTTATAAAACTAATCGAATGGCATAAATTTCATTTTTTTATCTTTTATATTTTTAAAGTTATGATCAAATGAAAATTCATCATCAACGTAAAAACTAAAACTGTTAATACGTATTTCTCAGTGACAAATATATTTTTCCCATTTAGAGTTTTATAAAACTGATCGAATGGCATAAATTTCATTTTTTTATCTTTTATATTTTTAAAGTTATGATCAAATGAAAATTGATCATCAACGTAAAAACTAAAACTGTTAATACGTATTTCTCAGTGACAAATATATTTTTCCCATTTAGAGTTTTATAAAACTAATCGAATGGCATAAATTTCATTTTTTTATCTTTTATATTTTTAAAGTTATGATCAAATGAAAATTGATCATCAACGTAAAAACTAAAACTGTTAATACGTATTTCTCAGTGACAAATATATTTTTCCCATTTAGAGTTTTATAAAACTAATCGAATGGCATAAATTTCATTTTTTTATCTTTTATATTTTTAAAGTTATGATCAAATGAAAATTGATCATCAACGTAAAAACTAAAACTGTTAATACGTATTTCTCAGTGACAAATATATTTTTCCCATTTAGAGTTTTATAAAACTAATCGAATGGCATAAATTTCATTTTTTTATCTTTTATATTTTTAAAGTTATGATCAAATGAAAATTGATCATCAACGTAAAAACTAAAACTGTTAATACGTACTTCTCAGTGACAAATATATTTTTCCCATTTAGAGTTTTATAAAACTGATCGAATGGCATAAATTTCATTTTTTTATCTTTTATATTTTTAAAGTTATGATCAAATGAAAATTGATCATCAACGTAAAAACTAAAACTGTTAATACGTATTTCTCAGTGACAAATATATTTTTCCCATTTAGAGTTTTATAAAACTGATCGAATGGCATAAATTTCATTTTTTTATCTTTTATATTTTTAAAGTTATGATCAAATGAAAATTGATCATCAACGTAAAAACTAAAACTGTTAATACGTATTTCTCAGTGACAAATATATTTTTCCCATTTAGAGTTTTATAAAACTGATCGAATGGCATAAATTTCATTTTTTTATCTTTTATATTTTTAAAGTTATGATCAAATGAAAATTGATCATCAACGTAAAAACTAAAACTGTTAATACGTATTTCTCAGTGACAAATATATTTTTCCCATTTAGAGTTTTATAAAACTAATCGAATGGCATAAATTTCATTTTTTTATCTTTTATATTTTTAAAGTTATGATCAAATGAAAATTGATCATCAACGTAAAAACTAAAACTGTTAATACGTATTTCTCAGTGACAAATATATTTTTCCCATTTAGAGTTTTATAAAACTAATCGAATGGCATAAATTTCATTTTTTTATCTTTTATATTTTTAAAGTTATGATCAAATGAAAATTGATCATCAACGTAAAAACTAAAACTGTTAATACGTATTTCTCAGTGACAAATATATTTTTCCCATTTAGAGTTTTATAAAACTGATCGAATGGCATAAATTTCATTTTTTTATCTTTTATATTTTTAAAGTTATGATCAAATGAAAATTGATCATCAACGTAAAAACTAAAACTGTTAATACGTATTTCTCAGTGACAAATATATTTTTCCCATTTAGAGTTTTATAAAACTAATCGAATGGCATAAATTTCATTTTTTTATCTTTTATATTTTTAAAGTTATGATCAAATGAAAATTGATCATCAACGTAAAAACTAAAACTGTTAATACGTATTTCTCAGTGACAAATATATTTTTCCCATTTAGAGTTTTATAAAACTAATCGAATGGCATAAATTTCATTTTTTTATCTTTTATATTTTTAAAGTTATGATCAAATGAAAATTGATCATCAACGTAAAAACTAAAACTGTTAATACGTATTTCTCAGTGACAAATATATTTTTCCCATTTAGAGTTTTATAAAACTGATCGAATGGCATAAATTTCATTTTTTTATCTTTTATATTTTTAAAGTTATGATCAAATGAAAATTGATCATCAACGTAAAAACTAAAACTGTTAATACGTATTTCTCAGTGACAAATATATTTTTCCCATTTAGAGTTTTATAAAACTAATCGAATGGCATAAATTTCATTTTTTTATCTTTTATATTTTTAAAGTTATGATCAAATGAAAATTGATCATCAACGTAAAAACTAAAACTGTTAATACGTATTTCTCAGTGACAAATATATTTTTCCCATTTAGAGTTTTATAAAACTAATCGAATGGCATAAATTTCATTTTTTTATCTTTTATATTTTTAAAGTTATGATCAAATGAAAATTGATCATCAACGTAAAAACTAAAACTGTTAATACGTATTTCTCAGTGACAAATATATTTTTCCCATTTAGAGTTTTATAAAACTGATCGAATGGCATAAATTTCATTTTTTTATCTTTTATATTTTTAAAGTTATGATCAAATGAAAATTGATCATCAACGTAAAAACTAAAACTGTTAATACGTATTTCTCAGTGACAAATATATTTTTCCCATTTAGAGTTTTATAAAACTAATCGAATGGCATAAATTTCATTTTTTTATCTTTTATATTTTTAAAGTTATGATCAAATGAAAATTGATCATCAACGTAAAAACTAAAACTGTTAATACGTATTTCTCAGTGACAAATATATTTTTCCCATTTAGAGTTTTATAAAACTAATCGAATGGCATAAATTTCATTTTTTTATCTTTTATATTTTTAAAGTTATGATCAAATGAAAATTGATCATCAACGTAAAAACTAAAACTGTTAATACGTATTTCTCAGTGACAAATATATTTTTCCCATTTAGAGTTTTATAAAACTGATCGAATGGCATAAATTTCATTTTTTTATCTTTTATATTTTTAAAGTTATGATCAAATGAAAATTGATCATGTAAAAACTAAAACTGTTAATACGTATTTCTCAGCGACAAATATATTTTTCCCATTTAGAGTTTTATAAAACTAATCGAATGGCATAAATTTCATTTTTTTATCTGTTATATTTTTAAAGTTATGATCAAATGAAAATTGATCATGAACGTAAAAACTAAAACTGTTAATACGTATTTCTCAGTGACAAATATATTTTTCCCATTTAGAGTTTTATAAAACTAATCGAATGGCATAAATTTCATTTTTTTATCTTTTATATTTTTAAAGTTATGATCAAATGAAAATTGATCATCAACGTAAAAACTAAAACTGTTAATACGTATTTCTCAGTGACAAATATATTTTTCCCATTTAGAGTTTTATAAAACTGATCGAATGGCATAAATTTCATTTTTTTATCTTTTATATTTTTAAAGTTATGATCAAATGAAAATTGATCATGTAAAAACTAAAACTGTTAATACGTATTTCTCAGCGACAAATATATTTTTCCCATTTAGAGTTTTATAAAACTAATCGAATGGCATAAATTTCATTTTTTTATCTGTTATATTTTTAAAGTTATGATCAAATGAAAATTGATCATGAACGTAAAAACTAAAACTGTTAATACGTATTTCTCAGTGACAAATATATTTTTCCCATTTAGAGTTTTATAAAACTAATCGAATGGCATAAATTTCATTTTTTTATCTTTTATATTTTTAAAGTTATGATCAAATGAAAATTGATCATGTAAAAACTAAAACTGTTAATACGTATTTCTCAGTGACAAATATATTTTTCCCATTTGGAGTTTTATAAAACTAATCGAATGGCATAAATTTCATTTTTTTATCTTTTATATTTTTAAAGTTCTGATCAAATGAAAATTGATCATCAACGTAAAAACTAAAACTGTTAATACGTATTTCTCAGTGACAAATATATTTTTCCCATTTAGAGTTTTATAAAACTGATCGAATGGCATAAATTTCATTTTTTTATCTTTTATATTTTTAAAGTTATGATCAAATGAAAATTGATCATCAACGTAAAAACTAAAACTGTTAATACGTATTTCTCAGTGACAAATATATTTTTCCCATTTAGAGTTTTCTAAAACTAATCGAATGGCATAAATTTCATTTTTTTATCTTTTATATTTTTAAAGTTATGATCAAATGAAAATTGATCATCAACGTAAAAACTAAAACTGTTAATACGTATTTCTCAGTGACAAATATATTTTTCCCATTTAGAGTTTTATAAAACTGATCGAATGGCATAAATTTCATTTTTTTATCTTTTATATTTTTAAAGTTATGATCAAATGAAAATTGATCATGTAAAAACTAAAACTGTTAATACGTATTTCTCAGCGACAAATATATTTTTCCCATTTAGAGTTTTATAAAACTAATCGAATGGCATAAATTTCATTTTTTTATCTGTTATATTTTTAAAGTTATGATCAAATGAAAATTGATCATGAACGTAAAAACTAAAACTGTTAATACGTATTTCTCAGTGACAAATATATTTTTCCCATTTAGAGTTTTATAAAACTAATCGAATGGCATAAATTTCATTTTTTTATCTTTTATATTTTTAAAGTTATGATCAAATGAAAATTGATCATCAACGTAAAAACTAAAACTGTTAATACGTATTTCTCAGTGACAAATATATTTTTCCCATTTAGAGTTTTATAAAACTAATCGAATGGCATAAATTTCATTTTTTTGTCTTTTATATTTTTAAAGTTATGATCAAATGAAAATTGATCATCAACGTAAAAACTAAAACTGTTAATACGTATTTCTCAGTGACAAATAAATTTTTCCCATTTAGAGTTTTATAAAACTAATCGAATGGCATAAATTTCATTTTTTTATCTGTTATATTTTTAAAGTTATGATCCAATGAAAATTGATCATGAACGTAAAAACTAAAACTGTTAATACGTATTTCTCAGTGACAAATATATTTTTCCCATTTAGAGTTTTATAAAACTAATCGAATGGCATAAATTTCATTTTTTTATCTTTTATATTTTTAAAGTTATGATCAAATGAAAATTGATCATCAACGTAAAAACTAAAACTGTTAATACGTATTTCTCAGTGACAAATAAATTTTTCCCATTTAGAGTTTTATAAAACTAATCGAATGGCATAAATTTCATTTTTTTATCTTTTATATTTTTAAAGTTATGATCAAATGAAAATTGATCATCAACGTAAAAACTAAAACTGTTAATACGTATTTCTCAGTGACAAATATATTTTTCCCATTTAGAGTTTTATAAAACTAATCGAATGGCATAAATTTCATTTTTTTATCTTTTATATTTTTAAAGTTATGATCAAATGAAAATTGATCATCAACGTAAAAACCAAAACTGTTAATACGTATTTCTCAGTGACAAATATATTTTTCCCATTTAGAGTTTTATAAATCTAATCGAATGGCATAAATTTCATTTTTTTATCTTTTATATTTTTAAAGTTATGATCAAATGAAAATTGATCATCAACGTAAAAACTAAAACTGTTAATACGTATTTCTCAGTGACAAATATTTTTTTGCCATTTAGAGTTTTATAAAACTAATCGAATGGCATAAATTTCATTTTTTTATCTTTTATATTTTTAAAGTTATGATCAAATGAAAATTGATCATCAACGTAAAAACTAAAACTGTTAATACGTATTTCTCAGTGACAAATAAATTTTTCCCATTTAGAGTTTTATAAAACTAATCGAATGGCATAAATTTCATTTTTTTATCTTTTATATTTTTAAAGTTATGATCAAATGAAAATTGATCATCAACGTAAAAACTAAAACTGTTAATACGTATTTCTCAGTGACAAATATATTTTTCCCATTTAGAGTTTTATAAAACTAATCGAATGGCATAAATTTCATTTTTTTATCTTTTATATTTTTAAAGTTATGATCAAATGAAAATTGATCATCAACGTAAAAACTAAAACTGTTAATACGTATTTCTCAGCGACAAATATATTTTTCCCATTTAGAGTTTTATAAATCTAATCGAATGGCATAAATTTCATTTTTTTGTCTTTTATATTTTTAAAGTTATGATCAAAATGAAAATTGATCATCAACGTAAAAACTAAAACTGTTAATACGTATTTCTCAGTGACAAATATATTTTTCCCATTTAGAGTTTTATAAAACTAATCGAATGGCATAAATTTCATTTTTTTATCTTTTATATTTTTAAAGTTATGATCAAAATGAAAATTGATCATCAACGTAAAAACTAAAACTGTTAATACGTATTTCTCAGTGACAAATATATTTTTCCCATTTAGAGTTTTATAAATCTAATCGAATGGCATAAATTTCATTTTTTTATCTTTTATATTTTTAAAGTTATGATCAAATGAAAATTGATCATCAACGTAAAAACTAAAACTGTTAATACGTATTTCTCAGTGACAAATAAATTTTTCCCATTTAGAGTTTTATAAAACTAATCGAATGGCATAAATTTCATTTTTTTTGTCTTTTATATTTTTAAAGATATGATCAAATGAATATTGATCATCAACGTAAAAACTAAAACTGTTAATACGTATTTCTCAGTGACAAATAAATTTTTCCCATTTAGAGTTTTATAAAACTAATCGAATGGCATAAATTTCATTTTTTTATCTTTTATATTTTTAAAGTTATGATCAAAATGAAAATTGATCATCAACGTAAAAACTAAAACTGTTAATACGTATTTCTCAGTGACAAATTTATTTTTCCCATTTGGAGTTTTATAAAACTAATCGAATGGCATAAATTTCATTTTTTTATCTTTTATATTTTTAAAGTTATGATCAAATGAAAATTGATCATCAACGTAAAAACTAAAACTGTTAATACGTATTTCTCAGTGACAAATATATTTTTCCCATTTAGAGTTTTATAAAACTAATCGAATGGCATAAATTTCATTTTTTTATCTTTTATATTTTTAAAGTTATGATCAAATGAAAATTGATCATCAACGTAAAAACTAAAACTGTTAATACGTATTTCTCAGTGACAAATATATTTTTCCCATTTAGAGTTTTATAAAACTAATCGAATGGCATAAATTTCATTTTTTTATCTTTTATATTTTTAAAGTTATGATCAAATGAAAATTGATCATCAACGTAAAAACTAAAACTGTTAATACGTATTTCTCAGTGACAAATATATTTTTCCCATTTAGAGTTTTATAAAACTAATCGAATGGCATAAATTTCATTTTTTTATCTTTCATATTTTTAAAGTTATGATCAAATGAAACTTGATCATCAACGTAAAAACTAAAACTGTTAATACGTATTTCTCAGTGACAAATATATTTTTCCCATTTAGAGTTTTATAAAACTGATCGAATGGCATAAATTTCATTTTTTTATCTTTTATATTTTTAAAGTTATGATCAAATGAAAATTGATCATCAACGTAAAAACTAAAACTGTTAATACGTATTTCTCAGTGACAAATATATTTTTCCCATTTAGAGTTTTATAAAACTAATCGAATGGCATAAATTTCATTTTTTTATCTTTTATATTTTTAAAGTTATGATCAAATGAAAATTGATCATCAACGTAAAAACTAAAACTGTTAATACGTATTTCTCAGTGACAAATATATTTTTCCCATTTAGAGTTTTATAAAACTAATCGAATGGCATAAATTTCATTTTTTTATCTTTTATATTTTTAAAGTTATGATCAAATGAAAATTGATCATCAACGTAAAAACTAAAACTGTTAATACGTATTTCTCAGTGACAAATATATTTTTCCCATTTAGAGTTTTATAAAACTAATCGAATGGCATAAATTTCATTTTTTTATCTTTTATATTTTTAAAGTTATGATCAAATGAAAATTGATCATCAACTTAAAAACTAAAACTGTTAATACGTATTTCTCAGTGACAAATATATTTTTCCCATTTAGAGTTTTATAAAACTGATCGAATGGCATAAATTTCATTTTTTTATCTTTTATATTTTTAAAGTTATGATCAAATGAAAATTGATCATCAACGTAAAAACTAAAACTGTTAATACGTATTTCTCAGTGACAAATATATTTTTCCCATTTAGAGTTTTATAAAACTGATCGAATGGCATAAATTTCATTTTTTTATCTTTTATATTTTTAAAGTTATGATCAAATGAAAATTGATCATCAACGTAAAAACTAAAACTGTTAATACGTATTTCTCAGTGACAAATATATTTTTCCCATTTAGAGTTTTATAAAACTAATCGAATGGCATAAATTTCATTTTTTTATCTTTTATATTTTTAAAGTTATGATCAAATGAAAATTGATCATCAACGTAAAAACTAAAACTGTTAATACGTATTTCTCAGTGACAAATATATTTTTCCCATTTAGAGTTTTATAAAACTAATCGAATGGCATAAATTTCATTTTTTTATCTTTTATATTTTTAAAGTTATGATCAAATGAAAATTCATCATCAACGTAAAAACTAAAACTGTTAATACGTATTTCTCAGTGACAAATATATTTTTCCCATTTAGAGTTTTATAAAACTAATCGAATGGCATAAATTTCATTTTTTTATCTTTTATATTTTTAAAGTTATGATCAAATGAAAATTGATCATCAACGTAAAAACTAAAACTGTTAATACGTACTTCTCAGTGACAAATATATTTTTCCCATTTAGAGTTTTATAAAACTGATCGAATGGCATAAATTTCATTTTTTTATCTTTTATATTTTTAAAGTTATGATCAAATGAAAATTGATCATCAACGTAAAAACTAAAACTGTTAATACGTATTTCTCAGTGACAAATATATTTTTCCCATTTAGAGTTTTATAAAACTGATCGAATGGCATAAATTTCATTTTTTTATCTTTTATATTTTTAAAGTTATGATCAAATGAAAATTGATCATCAACGTAAAAACTAAAACTGTTAATACGAATTTCTCAGTGACAAATATATTTTTCCCATTTAGAGTTTTATAAAACTAATCGAATGGCATAAATTTCATTTTTTTATCTTTTATATTTTTAAAGTTATGATCAAATGAAAATTGATCATCAACGTAAAAACTAAAACTGTTAATACGTATTTCTCAGTGACAAATATATTTTTCCCATTTAGAGTTTTATAAAACTAATCGAATGGCATAAATTTCATTTTTTTATCTTTTATATTTTTAAAGTTATGATCAAATGAAAATTGATCATCAACGTAAAAACTAAAACTGTTAATACGTATTTCTCAGTGACAAATATATTTTTCCCATTTAGAGTTTTATAAAACTAATCGAATGGCATAAATTTCATTTTTTTATCTTTTATATTTTTAAAGTTATGATCAAATGAAAATTGATCATCAACGTAAAAACCAAAACTGTTAATACGTATTTCTCAGTGACTAATATATTTTTCCCATTTAGAGTTTTATAAAACTGATCGAATGGCATAAATTTCATTTTTTTATCTTTTATATTTTTAAAGTTATGATCAAATGAAAATTGATCATCAACGTAAAAACTAAAACTGTTAATACGTATTTCTCAGTGACAAATATATTTTTCCCATTTAGAGTTTTATAAAACTAATCGAATGGCATAAATTTCATTTTTTTATCTTTTATATTTTTAAAGTTATGATCAAATGAAAATTGATCATCAACGTAAAAACTCAAACTGTTAATACGTATTTCTCAGTGACAAATATATTTTTCCCATTTAGAGTTTTATAAAACTAATCGAATGGCATAAATTTCATTTTTTTATCTTTTATATTTTTAAAGTTATGATCAAATGAAAATTGATCATCAACGTAAAAACTAAAACTGTTAATACGTATTTCTCAGTGACAAATATATTTTTCCCATTTAGAGTTTTATAAAACTAATCGAATGGCATAAATTTCATTTTTTTATCTTTTATATTTTTAAAGTTATGATCAAATGAAAATTCATCATCAACGTAAAAACTAAAACTGTTAATACGTATTTCTCAGTGACAAATATATTTTTCCCATTTAGAGTTTTATAAAACTGATCGAATGGCATAAATTTCATTTTTTTATCTTTTATATTTTTAAAGTTATGATCAAATGAAAATTGATCATCAACGTAAAAACTAAAACTGTTAATACGTATTTCTCAGTGACAACTATATTTTTCCCATTTAGAGTTTTATAAAACTAATCGAATGGCATAAATTTCATTTTTTTATCTTTTATATTTTTAAAGTTATGATCAAATGAAAATTGATCATCAACGTAAAAACTAAAACTGTTAATACGTATTTCTCAGTGACAAATATATTTTTCCCATTTAGAGTTTTATAAAACTAATCGAATGGCATAAATTTCATTTTTTTATCTTTTATATTTTTAAAGTTCTGATCAAATGAAAATTGATCATCAACGTAAAAACTAAAACTGTTAATACGTATTTCTCAGTGACAAATATATTTTTCCCATTTAGAGTTTTATAAAACTGATCGAATGGCATAAATTTCATTTTTTTATCTTTTATATTTTTAAAGTTATGATCAAATGAAAATTGATCATCAACGTAAAAACTAAAACTGTTAATACGTATTTCTCAGTGACAAATATATTTTTCCCATTTAGAGTTTTATAAAACTGATCGAATGGCATAAATTTCATTTTTTTATCTTTTATATTTTTAAAGTTATGATCAAATGAAAATTGATCATGTAAAAACTAAAACTGTTAATACGTATTTCTCAGCGACAAATATATTTTTCCCATTTAGAGTTTTATAAAACTAATCGAATGGCATAAATTTCATTTTTTTATCTGTTATATTTTTAAAGTTATGATCAAATGAAAATTGATCATGAACGTAAAAACTAAAACTGTTAATACGTATTTCTCAGTGACAAATATATTTTTCCCATTTAGAGTTTTATAAAACTGATCGAATGGCATAAATTTCATTTTTTTATCTTTTATATTTTTAAAGTTATGATCAAATGAAAATTGATCATGTAAAAACTAAAACTGTTAATACGTATTTCTCAGCGACAAATATATTTTTCCCATTTAGAGTTTTATAAAACTAATCGAATGGCATAAATTTCATTTTTTTATCTGTTATATTTTTAAAGTTATGATCAAATGAAAATTGATCATGAACGTAAAAACTAAAACTGTTAATACGTATTTCTCAGTGACAAATATATTTTTCCCATTTAGAGTTTTATAAAACTAATCGAATGGCATAAATTTCATTTTTTTATCTTTTATATTTTTAAAGTTATGATCAAATGAAAATTGATCATCAACGTAAAAACTAAAACTGTTAATACGTATTTCTCAGTGACAAATATATTTTTCCCATTTAGAGTTTTATAAAACTGATCGAATGGCATAAATTTCATTTTTTTATCTTTTATATTTTTAAAGTTATGATCAAATGAAAATTGATCATGTAAAAACTAAAACTGTTAATACGTATTTCTCAGCGACAAATATATTTTTCCCATTTAGAGTTTTATAAAACTAATCGAATGGCATAAATTTCATTTTTTTATCTGTTATATTTTTAAAGTTATGATCAAATGAAAATTGATCATGAACGTAAAAACTAAAACTGTTAATACGTATTTCTCAGTGACAAATATATTTTTCCCATTTAGAGTTTTATAAAACTAATCGAATGGCATAAATTTCATTTTTTTATCTTTTATATTTTTAAAGTTATGATCAAATGAAAATTGATCATCAACGTAAAAACTAAAACTGTTAATACGTATTTCTCAGTGACAAATATATTTTTCCCATTTAGAGTTTTATAAAACTAATCGAATGGCATAAATTTCATTTTTTTGTCTTTTATATTTTTAAAGTTATGATCAAATGAAAATTGATCATCAACGTAAAAACTAAAACTGTTAATACGTATTTCTCAGTGACAAATAAATTTTTCCCATTTAGAGTTTTATAAAACTAATCGAATGGCATAAATTTCATTTTTTTATCTGTTAAATTTTTAAAGTTATGATCAAATGAAAATTGATCATGAACGTAAAAACTAAAACTGTTAATACGTATTTCTCAGTGACAAATATATTTTTCCCATTTAGAGTTTTATAAAACTAATCGAATGGCATAAATTTCATTTTTTTATCTTTTATATTTTTAAAGTTATGATCAAATGAAAATTGATCATCAACGTAAAAACTAAAACTGTTAATACGTATTTCTCAGTGACAAATATATTTTTCCCATTTAGAGTTTTATAAAACTAATCGAATGGCATAAATTTCATTTTTTTATCTTTTATATTTTTAAAGTTATGATCAAATGAAAATTGATCATCAACGTAAAAACTAAAACTGTTAATACGTATTTCTCAGTGACAAATAAATTTTTCCCATTTAGAGTTTTATAAAACTAATCGAATGGCATAAATTTCATTTTTTTATCTTTTATATTTTTAAAGTTATGATCAAATGAAAATTGATCATCAACGTAAAAACTAAAACTGTTAATACGTATTTCTCAGTGACAAATATATTTTTCCCATTTAGAGTTTTATAAAACTAATCGAATGGCATAAATTTCATTTTTTTATCTTTTATATTTTTAAAGTTATGATCAAATGAAAATTGATCATCAACGTAAAAACCAAAACTGTTAATACGTATTTCTCAGTGACAAATATATTTTTCCCATTTAGAGTTTTATAAATCTAAT